>CM072336.1:7774500-9105500 GCA_036874045.1 Cymodocea nodosa | reverse complement strand
AAGAAGAAAATTGTTTCCCATCTACTACTTTAGAAAAGTTTAAATGTGATAATGAAAATCATGCTAGAGATTTGCATAAATTTAGATTTAATGAATGTGTCTTGCATGAACAAATATAGAATATAAATGCTGAAAAATTAAAGATAGAATCTGAAAATGAAAAATTGGGAAACAGCATAAATGATCGTGAGTTAGAGATTGATAAATTAAAAATGAGAGAGCTAGATTTAAATTCCACCATTGAGAAATGGAACTTAAGTCAAACTAAGTTAGACAAGCTAACTAGTACCCTTGTGGTGTCATATAAATTTGGCTTAGGATTTGATTATCTTGAATCTCAAGCCAACAAAGGATTTATTAGTTGCAGTTTAAGTAAATCTAAGACTAAAATTCCTTTTATTATGAAACAAGGTAATAAATATGTAGAAGTAAGTACTTCAAGGGATGAATCATGTAGTAATAATATAAACCAATGTAATTTATCTAAATGTACCACTAACATGACTATCAATGTTTCTAAAAATCTTGTTTCTTGTTCTAGAAATTCAGTTATTAGTGTTTCTAAAATTTTAGACAATTGTAGTGAACTGGAAATTCAGAAACCAGAGCTTGAAATTCAAAATAGTGGTATTAGACCAATTATTGGTTTTGCATGTTCTTTATCTGAAAATTCTTGTGTAGAAAAAGATTTTGTATGTACTGAAAATTTAAATACAAGTACAAAATCTTGGTACGATCTTACTGAAATGTATGAGTATGACCAAAATAAATTAACATCTGATAAAAATTGGTTTGGTCTTGGTTATACTACATTTGAAAATAAAAAGAATTTTAAGAAGATTAATAATTCTATAAGTAAGTATGAAGCTAATGATAAATTAGTAGTATTTGCAATTAACAAGAATATAAATGATAATGTTAGACTGTTTTAAACTAAAATAAGAAATATGCTTTTAATGAACTTAGTCCTCAAAGACATTAAGTATCAAGAAACAGTTCTTCTTAACTTGTTTTGCAAGAGATAACAACATCAAAATGGATTTTGGATAGTGGAGCATCAAGTCACATGACTGGAAAGAAAAGTCTACTAAAAAATTTTATAAATACCAAGAAAAGAAGTGTAATATTTCAAAACAAAAGCAAGGATAAAATCATAGGTATAGGTATTGTTTAAATAACTCCTACTTGTGTTATTTCAAATGTATTATATGTAGAAAACCTAGAATTTAATTTGCTGAATGTTATAAAACTAATTGATAAAGGATACTATGTATTGTTTAAAGATAATATATGCAAAATTATTGATAAAATCATAGATGAATTGAAGTTTTATTGCTGAAAGAAAAGGTTCTGTATGTATTTTATCTTTACCTTCTAGTATAGTTGATTTAAATTCATGTTTGCTAGTTGAAACTAGTGATGCATATCTTTGATATAGAAGGATTAGGCATATAAATATAAAACTGTTGCATAAATTATCTAGAAAAAATTTAGTGAGAGGTTTACCAAAGATTAAATACTCAAAAGATTTCACCAATTAAACTATAAGGAAGCATATGTAGAACCTAAAATTGATATTATATACGAAACTGAAAAAAACATAATGAAAATTGATCAAAAATTGAATGCAATTAGATTAGATGATTTGGAAAGAAAACTAAAAGCATTGGACGAATATACAATGAAAATACAAGTTATGCAATAGGACAATGAAAATTATAATGTTATCGATCTGCATAATTTGCAAGATATACAAACAAAAGAAAATACTAATGCAAGAGAATTTAAAGAATGCACTTTAAAATTAAAAACAATTGAAGATCATAATCACGAAAATGATATACAAGAACATCAGGAGAGTAACGAAAATCTGGAAGATGTATGTATAACACTAAGATCTAGAACTGATATACCACCAAGAATTCAAAATGAAAATAATATGAAGGTGGATAAGAGCAAAAATCAAAATGATAATGAGAATGTAATATCTAAAAATATAGAAATCAATGAAGAAAAATCTGAATCTGAAAATGAGATTAAAATGATCAAACAAATCAAATGAAAGAAAAAGAATCTTTTAAATCACAATCATTAGCACCCTATCTTGAAAGATTACAACAAACAATACCTGAAAAATAAGAAAAAATTAGAGAAATTTTTGAAAGAGTACAAGTTAACATTCCTTTGTTAGATCTATTGTAGAAAATGCTACCTTGTGCTAAATTTCTTAAGGATTGGTGTACTAAGAAAAGAGAGCAAAAAGTTCTTTGGAAGGTCTTTTTAGTTGAGCAAAGTAGTTCCCTATTTCTGCCATAAATTCCTAAAAAGTTATCTTATCCTGAAATCCCTATTATATCATGCATCATAGGAAATACCATTCTAGAAAGAACCTTAATAGACCTAGGTGCAGGTATAAATGTTATGTCAAGTGATATATTTGCATCCTTAGGATTAGAAGGCTTAATCCCTACTAAGATTGTTATTCAATTAGTAGATAGAAGTATAAGATACCCTAGAGGAAAAATAAAGGATGTCTTAATTAAAATCAAAAACTTCATATATCCTATTGATATTGTAATTTTGGATTCCTAACAAATTAAGCATAAAAATAGTGATACATCCTTAATTTTGGGAAGACCATTTTTAGCAACATCAAGGGCTGTTATAAATTGTAAAACTGGAATTATGAAGTTAGTATATGGTAATGAAAATACTCAATTAAACCTTTTTAAACCAGAAAAGTTTGAAGAGCTAGAAATGTCCTTACATACTATAGACTTTTTGGAGGATGAAGGAGATATGCTAGATGATGTGATTCAAGAAGAATTAAATAGGCAACTTAATTCTGAGATTTTAGAAGAAAGTGAAAGCATAAGTGTAGAAGGAGATCAAGAAGAAATTAATGATGTTCAATTAAGAGTTCTAACTTCTGATGGGCAATAGTTAGAATTAAAGTCTTTACCTCCTGATTTAACCTATATATTTTTGGAGGAAAAACGAACATGTCCAATCATTATTGCTTCAGATTTAAAAGAGGATCAAATTGCTAAATTAAAAGATATAGTAAAAACTTATAAAGAAGCAATAAGATGGACTATGACTGATATAAAAGGGTTAAGTGCAACTTTATGCTGTTACCACATATATTTAGAAGAGAATGTTAAACCAATTAGAATTCCTGAGAGGAGATTAAATCCAAACCTTAAAGAAGTAGTCAGGAAGGAAATAGTGAAATGGTTAGATAATGACATAATTTATCCGATTTCTGATAGCTCATGGGTTAGTCCAATCCATGTAGTTCCCAAGAAATCAGGATTAACAGTAATTAGGAGTGAAAGTCAGGACTTGATACCTACTAGAATTCAATCAGGTTGGAGAGTGTGTATAGACTATAGAAAGCTGAATGCTGTAACTAGGAAAGATCATTTTCCCTTACCTTTTATAGATCAAATGCTAGAGAAATTAGCAGGGCAAGAATATTTTTGTTTTCTAGATGGGTATTTAGGATATAACCAAGTTCCAGTAGCATTAGAGGATCAAGAAAAAACAACTTTCACCTGTCCTAATGGAACTTATGCTTTTAAGAGAATGCCATTCGGATTATGCAATGCACCAGCCACATTTCAAAGGTATATGCAGGGCATATTCACTGGAATAAGTGAAGATTTTTTAGAAATATTTATGGATGATTTTACTGTTTATGGAACTTCATATGAAGTATGTTTAAAAAATTTAAACCAAGTATTAAAATGCTGTGTGGAAAAAAATCTAGTTCTAAATTGGGAAAAATGTCACTTCATGGTTAATCAAGGAATCATCTTGGGACATGTTGTTTCAAAGAAGGGGTTGGAAGTAGATAAAGCTAAAATAGAAGTAATTTCTAATCTACCAGAACCTAAATCAGTAAAAGATATTAGATTATTTCTAGGACATGCTAGATTTTATAAAAGATTTATTAAAGATTTTAGCAAAATAGCTAGACCTTTAACTAATCTATTAAAAGATATCCCATTCAACTTTGATAAAAATTACAAAGAAGCATTTTTCAAGCTTAAAACTAGTTTAATTTCAACTCCTATAATACAAGCACCTGATTGGAGCCATCTATTTGAATTAATGTGCGATGCATCTGATTTTGCTGTAGGAGCAATGTTGGGACAGAAGATAGAAAAATCTCCTAAAGTGATTCATTATACAAGCAAAACCTTAAATGATGCTCAAGTTAATTACACAACTACTGAAAAAGTGTTGTTAGTCGTTGTGTTTGCCTTAGAAAAGTTTAGATCATATCTGATTGGAGCTAAAGTGATAGTGTACACGAATTATTCAGCTTTAAAACACCTAATAGCAAAGAAAGAGACTAAACCTAGATTGATCCGATGGATATTATTATTAGAAGAATTTGATCTAGAAATTAAAGATAAAAAGGGTTGTGAGAATGTAGTAGCAGATCATTTATCAAGATTACGAATAAAAAAATCAAATATTGAAATTAAGGATAATTTTCTTGATGAACAGTTAATGACTATCAAAATAATGCCTTGGTATGTAGACATAGTAAATTACTTAGTTACTGGTTTAACACCTAAAGATTGGAATATCCAAGATAAGAAATTGTTCTTTTCAAGAGTAAAATATTACTATTGGGAAGACCCATACTTATTTAAGAAATGTCTTGATCTAGTTTTAAGGAGGTGTGTTCCAGAAACTGAATATCAGAGCATATTGTCTTTCTGCCATGACCAAGTTAGCATAACTGTACGCGTTAAGTTACATGAATACACACTAAGGCAACACGTTATGTTAGCAGCTTATTTCTTTATATTTTCTAATATGCCACTATAGCGGTTGCAGAAACAGGACAGTTGGAAGGAAAACCACAATTGCACGTATCACGCAGGAATTCAATCGTCGAAGGGAAAAGAAATCATCGTCGTTGATACGAATGAAGGAAATCCAACCGACCATTCAAGTAGAATCAATTACTACTGAAGAAATGTAAAAGAAAAGAAGAAAAAAAGAAAAAGGGTGTGATCGATGGATGACCAATGTATACAGAGGAGGAGCACCGAGCTTTCTACAGATAGTATCGGCGATTCTCTGAAGTATCACACCAACCATCGTTATCACCACCACAATCACCAACCATCGGAGGTCTATGAGAATACTTTCTTGATGTTGGGTTGATTCCGAGCCAAACACAGTGCCTGACAACCACTATGAGGAGTGATTGCGTCGCGGGAAGGGAACCCATTTTCACCAAGCGCCGACTCATATTTCAGGAGATCGTAAAGCTTTTAGCCTTGGCTTCGGGTTGATGCCTGTATGCTGAAGAGAAGATTATCTTGCAATTCTGGACTCGCGATTCTATAGGAAGAGGAGACAGAATTGTAAGTGGTTTAATTTTCAGTGGTGTAATTGCATTGCAGGTAGTGTCGGAAGTATTTACTGTTGAGTGAGATTACTTTACATTTCACCTTTCGCCCATTTCCATGTTCATATTAAAACAAAAATACCAAAAACAATTTATCTATGTTGGTATGTTGTATTTGAGTGTTGTATTGTTTGTGTTGTATCGTGATTAATGTTATCTTTGTTAGTGTTGTGATTGTTTTATGTTTGTTTTAGTTTTACAGTTTACTGAAATTGATTCGTTCAAAAAACTTAAAGATTTTAATGGTTACTGTTTCAATTATCTGAATGTTAGTATTGCTTAATGATAAATCCAATGTTAACTAACATTAAAGAGCTTAATTGATGTTAATTACAATCTGTGGAATCGCCCAATGGTTGGCCGAATTCCTCTATAAATAGCAATATTAAAAAGAAAAGACAAGCTTGTGGAGTTAACTTAAGTCTAGGAGGTTAGTCTGTTGAGTTAGCCATAACTCAACAAACTTTGTCTATTGAGTTAACTGTAATTCAATGGAGAGCTTATTGAATATATAAATTTGATTATTAACAAACGAACAGTTCTCAAGTTCTTCAGCAATTCCCTATGGGATCGACCTGTACTTGCACACTGATACAATAGACACTGTGCACTTGTAGTTAAAGTACAAATTGGACTTAATATCTAAATTGTATTAAAGGTTGTTTGTTTACTTCTAAAAGAAAGAATATGCATAAAGATAAATTAACTAAGTAAAAACAAAAGTAATAAATCCAAATTTTTCTAGTGTAGTGTTGGGAAAACACAAACAACTGCTTAAGCTGTTTAAAGTGTCAACAAATAGGAAGAATATCAAAGAGGAATATGTTGCCTCTTAATCCTATTGTTGAGGTTGAAATCTTTGATGTGTGGGGAATAGATTTTATGGGTCCATTTCCTATGTCTAGTCAATTTAATTACATATTGTTAGGGGTGGATTATATATCTAAATGGATAGAAGTTATTCCTACAAGAACTAATGATAACAAAGTGGTAATACATTTTATAAGAACCAATATAATTGCCAGATTTGGAATACCTAAAGTTATTATCAGTGATAGAGGAACTCATTTCTGTAATAGAAATTTTGAAGCCTTAATGAAGAAATATGGAGTAAACCACAAAATTGCAACATCATATCATCCGCAAACTAGTGGACAAGTAGAAAGTGCAAACAAACAAATTAAGCTAATCTTAGAAAAAGTAGTGAATCCTACTAGAACAGATTGGGCTAATAGATTGATAGATGCACTTTGGGCTTATAGAACTGCTTATAAGACAAGCTTAGGTATGTCACCTTTTAGGCTAGTATATGGAAAAAGTTGTCATTTACCAACTAAAATTGAACATAAAGCTAATTGGGCATTAAAAACTCTGAACACTAATTTGAATCAAGTGGCTGAAAAAGGGAAAATACAATTGATTGAATTAGAAGAATTTAGGAATGAAGCTTATTCAAAAATTGTAAGAGAAAATGAAGTTCTGGCATGATAAGAAAATTATTCCAAAAACCTTTATATGACTAGACTCCATAACTATCCAGGAAAATTAAGATCTAGATGGGTAGGACCTTACATAGTTTGAAATATTTATCCCTATGGAGCTATTGAAATTGAAAATCTTAAAAATCAGAACATATTTAAAATAAATGGACAAAGACTTAGACCTATTTTGAAGATACCAAAAAGTTCCTTTGGAATTATAGAAGAAGTAAGAGTAGAGGACTACTCGAGCTTTACTTAGTAAGAAATTATTTTATTTTATTAAAAAAAAAAAAATTATATAAACATAGTTAAAGTTAAATCGAAAGGAGTTATCGATTTTACTGAAGCACAAAAAAAATTGTTGTGGTTCAACCGATAGGATCCATCGGTCTAACCTAAACATAAAAACATAAATAAAAAAATCTATATATTATTTAGTAAAAATGTCGGTTTTACCGAAGTAGAGTATCAGTTCAACTAGTAAAAAAATGTGGAAAGAAAGAAAATATTTAATTTCGGTTCAACCGAGGAATATAACGATTTGATCGAATAATTTTTAAAATATAGAAAAAGTAGGAGCGATTAAACCGGAACTCTTCGGTCTTGACCAAAGAAAAATTATTATCTTAAGTATTTTTATTAGATATAACTTTACGGGAAGTTCGTTGAGTTTAGGATAAGTTAACGAACTTACCCTGTTGAGCTAACTATAACTCAACGGAGTATTTTAGTTAAGTCCACGGACTTAGTTCGTGGAGTTAATCGTAATTCCACGGATGAGAGAGCGAGAGTTGGTGTGGGAAATGACCTGATTACCCACCTAAACTTAGGGCTTATTTATCTTAAACTTTGGGTTTTGGGGGCATTATCCGTAGAATCATTTAGAACTTAGAACAATAGAGATCAGAGTGACTCCGTGCTATTGCGTAACTCCATGATGAGGAAGATGATGCCCGAGTTTTGAGAAGATGCTGTTGACACATCAGAATTTCTGAAAGAGTCAGAGGAATGGCACGCGCGATAGAAAATCAAGAATACGACAAGAGAAAAAGAGCTACAGAAAGTAGAATCTGAACTTTTCAACTTGAGAAGAGTTTTAGTAGATTTGGGTATACAAATACCCTAGATAATGGAAACAATAATCAGAGTAGCAACAAAAATTGCTATTAGTTAAGAAAGAAAAATCAAGCCAAATAACAAAGTAGCCCTAGAGCTAATCCAGCGCAAGGCCAGATTATGGTTCAAAAGGCGCATTACTGGTCGTGCAAGGGGTGAAATGAGGTGGAAGCAACAAGTAGAAGAAGAACAGGAGGAACCGACTATTGAAAGACCTGTCCCTGAGGAACAGCAGCTAGGACCTCTAGTTCAGCCAACAGAGCCATTACCACGAGTAGCATTTGCTTGGCTGAGAATTGAAGAAGAAGATAAAGAGTTTGCTAGCTTGGTCAAAATAGCAAGAGACCAAGGAGATAAAGAAGGAATAGCTATAGCCAAGGCACATATTTTGTATGATGCCATAAAGAAAAGAAGGGTCGAAGAAAAGTTGAGGGTCTAGTACAAAATTAAAGTTGAACAGGAAGCAACTAAATCAAGTGCTGCAAGAGAAGCTGAAGCTGGTCCTTCGAGACTAGTAAATATGGAAAAAATTAAACAGGAAGAGCCAGTACCTGTGGCTTAAAGGCTTATAGAGCCTATTTTTATGGATTTAATCTCAGACGAGGAAGAGGAAGACCAAGCACAATTAATTAGAAAAAGTAAAGGAAAAGAGATAGTGCTTGAACATCAAGAAGAGATTAAATCTAAAAGACAAATATCAGTAGGGCTTGTAGAGCCAAATTTTGTAAACCTACTATTCGATTCTGAAGAGGAGCAGGAGCAGCAACAGCAAGAGAGAAGAGAAGGAAAATAGGCTGAAACTAATCTGCAACCTGTACAAATAGAAGAAACAGAAATTAGGGCAGAAGTTGATTTGCCCGGAACTCCATCCCAATCTGCCACAAAATCAGAAAGAACAGTGACAATGCAGATTGGTAGTCAGGAGGAAGAAGAAGAAGAAGGAACCGTATAGGAAGCTGAACAAGTACATATGGAAAGAGATGTCTCGACAGATTCCACTGAAGAGCAAAGAACTCTTCAACAAATTGTAGAAAACATTCAAGACAGAGTAGAGAGTTTTGTCGGCTCTCCACTACAAACAAAAGTAGAAGCAAAAATGAAGGAATCTACCAAGCATTCCTAGCCAATTCAAGCTCAACTTATGGAAGAGTAAGTTCAAGAACGAACCCCTCTAGAGCAACAAATTCACATTCCTGACCCAACTAAAACAACAATTTTAAATAAAGTATACTTTTGGAGTCAGGAAGCTTATAATAAATACCAAGAGATAAGGGGTTATAATATCATTTACAGTAGACCAGTAAATTGGGACGGAATGCAAGAAATCAAAGATTTATTTGAGTTCCAAGGTCTACTGCAGTTTATTTATCAAAAAAGAGAGCATGTAGTATATGAAAATCTAGTGCCCTACTTTTATGCAAATTTGAGAGAAGGAGAAAGTGGATTAATTTCCAACATGGAGGAAGCTGATGTACAGATAACACCAGAGCTTCTCCATAACATTCTAGGATTGAAAAATGAAGACACAACTGTAGTCGAGTGGATAGAATCGACCATAAAGGATTGTTTAGCTATCAATCCTAGTGTGCCATTATTAAATAGACTAAAGCAGTTAAATGGTAAAGCACACATGATAGCTAACTTTTTAATTAAGAATGTCTACCAATGACAAGGCCATGATATAAAACTGAGTCAATTTGTCAAGTGGGCCACATATGTAGTTGTAAAAAAAATTTAGATAAATTGGTCTGTAGTTTTTATCTCCAAGTTGAGAATAGTGAAGAAAAAATTATTTTATGGAGATCTGAATTCCATTACTAATGGTGAACGGTATCGATTTCACTAAATGGGCATTCAAAAGGATAAGATCAAGAACCATTTTAGTAAAAGAGTACCGAAACTATGCTGCTGCAGAAATTGCTGAACCTTTTGGAGGAATTACAGGAGCTATAGAAAGGATTAACCAATTAGAGCTACAATTAGAAAAACTCTAGAAGGAAGTAGATGAACTTAGGAAGAGAGATTAAATTATATTGTTCGTCCACTTGTACTTATATTTGTATGAAAGATATCTGACTGAATGAAATGTAAAACTATTCATATTAATGAATGTATACTTCTCAGATATTTTTACATGCTTATTTGTGAATGAATGATATAAATGAATGAATTATCTTGAATATTATATAAATTGTGAAACATTATGCAATCTGCTGAAGGACAAGATTAAAGGCCCAATTACAGATTAATGCATAAAAATATCTACATACTGCAAAGAAAAATTTAAATTCTACATAACATAAAATGAACTGCAAGATAAATATTTTTATAATGTTCAGATTTAAATGAGTTTTAATTAGAATGATGCATTAATGACATGTATTTAATTTTATTTAAGTTAGAAAAATGCAGGAAAAATTTATATATAGAAGTTAATATGAGGAGTAAGTTTTAGAAAATCTGCTAAGTGTTAAATCAACGAAGTAAGTCCGTTGAGTTAACCTTAACTCCACGAGGTCAATAATATCGTATAAGGTGACTCCGTTGAGTTATTTGTAACTCAACGAAGTTAGTCCATGGAGTTAGCAGTAGTAACCGAAGCTATTCCGTTGAGTTATCTGTAACTCAACGAGGTTAGTTTGTGGATTAAGCTAAACGATTATTCTTTTAGCCACGAACGAAACTTCATGGGTTTAGCGGTTACTGAAATTTGAAATTAAAAGTGGCACACATACCATAAAAGTAGGAACCATACTGCACGTTACAAGTCACGTTCTTGCAACGAGATTCATTTGCTTTATGGACGTGCATTATAAATATAGAATAGAATGTTGTTTACAAGTTACCAGCATTTAAGAAAAGAAAATTCGTTGGGAAACTGGAAAGAGAAGCAGTTGATTCAACTTCATCCGTCAACAACTATTTATTGAATATAAAGCTTAAGACTGGTATGTAATTAATCTTCTGCTATCTTATTTTATGTCAAGAGTTTATGAGCACATGGATTCATTCTCCTAGCACTAAACGATTAGTAAGAACACCTACACAGGATTATTCAACACAGAGACGTACTGAAAAATTATCTAAATTAGACTTTAACGAAATCCTTAAGGGTGTAGCTAACCTTTCTTTAAAAGAAAACAAAGATATGACTGCTCTAGTAGAGAAACCATTAGGGGAAATTCTGTATCCTGAATTAGTTGATGAACCTTCATGTATTCGATTGCCAAACTTTGAGAGAGATAAGTTTGAATTGAAATCTAATTATATTAGTCAATTGTCACATTTTCATGGATTAGAAAAAGAGGATGCCTATTATTTTCTTAGAGAATTTAACGAAGTTTGTCAAATAATGAAAATGCCGAACATGAGTATAGATGCTATTAAACTTAGATATATCCCTTTTGCTTTAAAAGACACAACTAAGAGATGGTTATATACTCTGTCGCCTGATTCAATTTCTACATGGATTGAATTTTGCTATGTTTTTCTAGAAAAATATTATCCAACACATCAAACAATTAAAAAGAAAAAGGAAATATTAATGTGTAGCCAAAAATAAGGAGAATCATTCTAGAAATATTTTGAAAGATTTACTGACTCAATGTCCACATCATGCAATGAGTAAAGCACAATTGATAGGTATAATTTATGAAGGCATAGATGTTTCAATGAAATCTTTATTAGAATCTACTTATCAGAATAGATTTTTAAAATTGTGTAGTAAAGAAGCATGGGCATACTTAGAAAACTTTGCAAAAAGAATTGCATAGTGGGAGAACTCAGTTGAAGTTATTGCAGATAAAAGAATATTGCCAAGGGGAATGCATGAAATAAATTCAAGCACTATGCTTGAAGTTAAATTAATTGAATTAACAAAGAAAATAGAAGAGTTATCATTAAATCAGAAACTAGTAGAAAAAAGTGCAAATGTTAATGACTTAGATATTATTTATGCTAGAAACTAAAAAGATAACTTTGGAAATTCATATAACCCTAATTGGAGAAATCACTCAAATTTATCTTGGAGAAACAACAATTTCCAAGTAGGAGAAAATATAAATGACAAGAATATAAATTATGAAGCATTGATTGAACAAGGATCTAGAATAGAGAAGTTAGAAAAGATAATTCAACAATTAAACAATCGTCTAGATTTTGTATTTGGAAATGTTGCAATTCAAAATTAAAATATAAATAGAAATATACCCCCTAGACAGAAAGAATCCATAGAAGTTAGAACTACTAGAGGATTGCCAATGCAAATAGTACCTAACCCTGTTAACAAAACTGTTAATGAAATTGACACCTCCTCTAGGAGGGTAACCGAATGAAACATCATAACTAAAGTAACTATGTATAATATAGTAAGTAGAAAAAAAATACATAAAAAAAAATGTAAGTTTACTTATAGTTAATAGTATCGTAGAGTTATTACTTAATTCAACGAACTTAGTCCGTTGAGTTATAACCTAACTCCACGAGGATGTGTAGTAGCTATGTTAATTTTGTATCTATTAATTTTTGTTTATGTCATACAGAATCAGAACAGATGAAATTGATGAAATTATCGCAGGATGCACTAAGGGAAGTACTGAGTAACTTTTCAGCTAAAGATCTATGCAGATTGTGTTGTGTATCAAAGGATATTAAAGACTATGTTAGAGAAAAATATTTTCATGGACTACAAGCTGCAAAAATGACTAAGATTAGAGATGGATTTTTATGGAAGTCATTTAATCGTAGTTCAATTAACTATGAATATCTGAATATGGAAGAAACTGCTGGAATTCCACCCAATACATTAGAAGGAATAGATCATATTATGGGGATAGATGAAGAATTAATTATATACAGAACCAAACCAAGGTATGCAATTCTGTTACCTGATATTTTAATTAGAAATCCTCTCACAAGAGAAGAATGGAATATAGGAAGGCCTAATAGATATGAAATACCAACTTAAAATTGTGGGTTAGCTTTAATATTTTCTGATAAAAATTTGATCATTCCTGAAAAATTATATTATTGGAGACCAACTGGAAATTGGGATGAAGATTTATGCTTAAGTGTGTATAATTTTCTAAATAGATCTTGGACTGAAAATACTATGATATATCTAAGACAGAAATCATTAATTAACAACATACATGTCATACTTGATAGATATATATATCTAGTCACAGATATATCAGTTGCATTTAGATTTGATTTATACATAGTAAGCATAGACAATTATGACGATTTTATAAAAATATTACCTATACCAAGTGATATAGCTAAACCACCATCTGCAGAATATGATAAAATTCAATTAAGAATGTGGTATAATGAATATGATGATCCTACTTTATGTCTGATAAGATGGTGGGATGAATTGAAGAAATTTCAAATATGGATTATAAAAGACCTAAATGAATGGAAGTGGGAAGAGGAATATATTGAAATAGATGTAGAAATAGAAACAGCTACACTATATTGGAACAGAAGAGGATCTATTTCTGCATTTCATTTCATTAATGGAAATACACTTATATTTAGTATTGATAACATACTGCAAGTTTACAAATTAAAAAGGAAAATATACTGCATTGAAATAGAATTAATAGCAAGAAGAATTATGCCAAAAAAGTTTGCTTGGACTGACACGTTTATTCCATTTGTTACTACTTTTCAATCATGTTCTTAAAGTATGATTCTATGTTTTTAATGTTGTGTGTAGTCTGCATTTATTTTTAGGAAAAGGAAAACAAAAATATCAATCTAGTTTGTTGGTATCTGTTCTGGGAAACCAACTGGCTTGCTTGTGAGCCACCAAAGGCATAGGAGTCTAGGTTCCACACAAGACACTGATTAACAAGTTATGTTTTGTTGTTATATATTCTGCTTTTAATTATAAATGAAAAGTTTTTCAGATTCAAAAAAGCGAAAGATATTGAAGGAGATACAAAAGAACAAGGTATGCAATTAATTACTTATCCTAAATTTATATTTAAACTCAGTTCGTGGAGTTATTCATCAACTCAACGAATTAAGTTCGTTGAGTTAGGTGTAAGTCAACGAAACAATATTCATGCCTGCTACAAGTACTGTATTTACTAAAAAATCTTTTACATTGAGAATAATGCAAAATGTAGGTATGGGGGGAGGTAATTAAAGTAACAGTCACATGTAATTTTGTTAGTTAGAAGAATTAAAATAGTATTGCAAAAGTTCTATGGAAGTTGAAGTTGTTATAACTATCCGATAATTGAAACTGCAAAAATTTTTTTTTTAAAGAACTGTAACAACTGAAATGTTATATTTATAATCTTATATAAGATGCTACCAATTTTAATACTCATACAAATCTAGATATAGTATCTTATATTTTTGCTAAAATTTATGAGTTTAACAATTTCACGATTTTAAAAGAAATCAGAATGTTTAACTAAAACACAGTAAATTATCTGAAATCCTGAAATAGCTGAAATGTTGATTTTTGGATTAAAGGAAATACATATGATCAATGATACATTTAATTTGATTGATTAAACTTGTAGAATGATTTATGTGTAGATCTTATTAAATTACAGAAAAAGTATGAGCTTATTGATATGGATTCATATTTTCAGTAAATAATAAGAATAGGAATATACGAGATTTGTGTTTTATTGCATCTGTATTAATGAAATACGTTCATATATTGTGTTGAAAAGAAGAAAAGAGGGAAAAAGAGAAAAATTTTGAGAGTTTATTGACTTGTTTGAACACGAGATTTTTGTACTTGAATAGATAGTTATGTAATGATTGTTGACCTAAAAAAGAACTCTTTAAATCTGACAAACCCAAGATACTTTAAACGGGTGGACTTGCAAACTCCACAGCAACAACAAACGTCTCGATGCTGTGGGCGATCACGCCGAGACAACAACCACGTACTTTCCGATCGCAAGCTGCCAAGGTCGCACCAAGAGAACTGTGACCACGAAGTATAGACAATATCGCTGTTGCGTCACAACAAATTTAACATGCCTCATCGAGAAATAAAATCCACCTTTCTTTCTTGCAGGAGTGTCTCTCTAGTCTCAGGGTAGGAGTGTGAAAGTGGGAGTATGTGTTGTTGAAAGAGAGTCCAGCCTTTGCTGTACGCCATCCATCTACCTTTACGATAGAAATGGTGAAACAGACGACACAAAGTGCAATCGATGCTCATGATGGGATGTTAGATGCTCGAACGTCCATCCTCCTCCCAAGCTTATATATCTTAAATGCTCGACACGCCTGATCACCATATATATCTTTAAATTTATATTTTTTATAAAGTTCTTGTATATGTGACTTTACATTTTAAATAATTACAATATGTGTATATCAATTTCTTATTATGATTATTTAATCAATGATTCCCATTTCTAAGATATTGCCGTCAACATATGTCCATAGTTATTTCTCTCTTTCGATATTCTAGATCCATCCGCTTGACTTTACAAGAAACACTGTGAAGTTTTTTTGACAAATACCATCCATATTAGTTCAGGACTACGTATGTGCTGACGATAAATGTGATGGAAGTAGGCAATTAAAGCAGCAAGTATATACGTGATTTTAAATTTTTATTCTATTATCCACTCAATTCAAGTTTGTTTGCACATCGGCTCTCATCATCAAGATTCCAGTCCTTTCTTCTTAGCTGCTGCTGCTGCTGCTGCTCTCTCTATATATATGTATATATATATAAGTTTAAAGTTGATGAGGCAATTAAGTATATATATTGAAGCTTAATTGCATGGATAATGCTTATTCTGTGCAACACTTACACATGACCTAGTGCTGCTTATTTATCTTGTTACATGTAGGTGGTAGTACAGACATGCACGCCCATCAACAGACAGCATCGTATGCATGAAAGCTCATTAGCGTGGGCAGAACCTTGTGCAAACTACGCGGTAAAGACAACAGTAGCGACGGCCGTTACGTGTGCACAAACGTAGGCAGCGAAAGTTGCCTGCGCAGCAGCGTGTACTGATTTTTAGTTGGTTTGCACCAACACCGTCCGCACCGACATCATCCGCATCCAAGTCATATGACAACTCTGCGCGTGAATGAAAAATAATATATATATATGTCACATGATTGCCAGTGAATGCAATACAAGCAAACAGTCGAGAAGAGAAGTAGAAAGAACGTTTCGTGACCTGCGTTTTCTCCTTCAGCTTCTTCCTCCGCTTTCACCAGCACGTCCGAGGTGACGAGCATGACGACCAGCAAGAAGGCAGTAAACACGAAAATAGGCTTAGGAGCCATCGATGGTTTTCTCTTCTCTCTTGTTTTTGCGTTGAAGGAAATATTTGAATTAAGGAGCTGATGAGAAGAAGAGCTCGACGATGCTCTCTCTTTATAGCCAGCGTGGATGGGAAGCAGTCAGATGTGGTGACAGAGGGAGACGACTTTTTTGGGTCATGGCAGATAAATAAATTGATAGATATGGAAATAACGTGCATTAATTTTCGACACGACACGTTTGAGTTTGACAAGTGAAACGTGTACCACCCAAGACAATTGGATGCCTGCTTACCGTAACAAAGAAAATTGCTTCACCCCGCAGCCCAGTCCAACAAATAATATAAGATTGAGAGTTATTTTATTATTTTCGTGATTTCGAGACATTTGGATGGATAAGATAAGATGATGTGGGCACCACATGTTGTTACTATTAGAATGAGTCAAGAACAACATGTGGTGTCCACATCATCTTATCTTATCCACCCAAATGTCTCAAAAATCACGAAAATAATAAAATAACTCTCAATCTTATCTTATCTTATTTGTTGGGCCGAGTCACATTAAAATTGATTGTCCTCTCAACAAAGATAAGAAGAATTCAATGAAGAATTTCAGGAATAAGAAATTCAGAAAGAGAATGGCGTTTAAAGTGACATGGGATGACTCTTCAGCTTCACAAAGTGAAGAAACAAAAGATTCAACATCAGACAATGAATCCTCATCAACATCAGATTCAGAAGAAAATCTGACAAATGCATGCTTTATGGCAAAATCTAGTGAGGTCTCCTCTGATTAAAATGCTAATTTTGATAGTTTTGATGGATTACTTGTTGAATACAATAGACTGGCCAGAAAATATAAGAAAGTCAAAATAGAAAGAAAGGACACTAGTAAAATGCTAGATGAATCTGAAAATAAGATTGATTTTCTGAACTCTACGTTAAATAAATTTAAAGAAGAAAATCGAAGGCATGCACAGGAAATTTTAAAGTTCATTGCTATAGAAAGAAAATTGCATGCTGATTGTGAAAATTTAATTGCTGATAAGAAGAAAATGATATGTGAAATTGAAAAACTAGAACTGACTATTACTTATTTAAATTTAGAAATTGATGTGTTAAAGATTAAAGTCTGTGATCAAAAGGCTATATTAAGTAAATGGAATAATAGTCAAACTTTAACAAATGAACTCAGTAGTAAAATATCAAATGTAGAAAAACATGGTATTGGTTTACACGATGCATCTTCTGAAAATTATATATTGCATGATGGTACTGCTAAAAATAATGTCTTTATTTCCAGTACTAAGAATAGTAAGAGAAAAACTATTCCGTGTGTAATCAAAAAGGGAGAAAAATATGTGCAAATTGATGAAATGCAGCATATAAATGATAGCACACGATGCAAGAATTTCAAAAGAAATCTTCAAAAGAATGAAGCTAAGACATTTGAGAATTTTAATATTCTTGATCAATTTTCTTCATATTTAAAGAATATCAGATATTGGAAATCAAATAATGTCAGAAATGAAAATTTCAACTTTGGTTTACATGGAGATAAATGTTCTGATAATTATAACACCAAGATAAAGAAATGCAAAAATAATTATCAGAAAATAGATAAGTTGAAGTCTAAAAATATGGATTATTTTGAAATGACTCCTCTAAAATTCTTGAACCTACTCAAAAATGGGTACCAAGAGATAAAATCTCTTTTTGACTGTTTTGTAGGTACACAAATCAAAATGGATAATGGATAGTGGAGCATCCAGCCACATGACTGGAGATATACGATTACTTATAGAAATAACAAAGACCAAGAACGAACAAGTTACCTTTGAAAATAAAAGCAAAACAAATATCCTTGGGTCTGGAAGGTTTAGGTAACTGAGAAATGTTTTATAAATGATGTCTTATTAGTTAAAAACTTAGGTTTTAATTTATTGAGTGTTCCTGTTTTAATGAAGATTTACAGAGTAATTTTTGAAAAAGATTCTTGTAAAATTATGGACATGACTACAAACGAAATTTTATTCACTGCATACAAGAAATGATCTATTTGTATTCTAAATTTTCCTTCTGATATTATTAAAGACAATGCTTGCTTAATTGCAAAATCGAATGAAGTCATTTTATGGCATAGAAGGCTAGGACACTCAAACTTAAAATTATTACAAAAGCTGTCTAAAAAGAATCTAGTTAGAGGTTTACCTAGTATTAAGTACTCGAAAGAGTTTATGTGTGATGCGTGTCAACTAGGTAAATTACATAAAACATCCTTTAAAAGATTAAATGAAATAACAAGCAAAAGAGTATTAGAACTAGTGTGTATGGATTTATTTGGACCTACTAGAACAACTAGTCTAGGAGGTAAACATTATGCTTTTGTACTAGTTGATGATGTTAGGAATGAATGGCTTCAACAAAGGGGGGGTGAATGGAGAACAGTGTGAATTTAAGCCTATTTTTCACTTTACTAACTAATTTGATTAATCAGTTTGCACAAGTAATAATCAGATAAAAATATCATGCATAGCGGAAATAAAGGTAAGAAACACAAGAGAATTTTAAGTGGTTCACCAACTTGGCTAGTCCACCTCCAAGGGTCACTTGGGCTTCACTAAGTGTCTCAACACTTATACACTTGCTTTCAGGTCGAAGCAAGAACCAACCACACAGAAGTTTTCAGATATAAACTCCAGAAAACCAACACTCAGAAGTTGTCAGGTATAAACTCCAGAAAACCAACCTCTTGAGTTTTCAGGTCAAAACTCAAACCAACAACTGAATGTAGCTTTTAGGTTGAAGCCACGAACCAAATGATCCTTCTTGGATCAGACTTTCTGCACATGGAGAGCTTTAAGAATCTTCTTGTAAATCCAGCTTTCAATCGATTCTTTGTTGAACTGAATTTGAGCTTTCTTCTATATCAGTAATTGATCTGCAATGTATATTGTATCTCTATATGTATATGAGCAAAAGGCTGTCTAAATCCATTGTCTGTATCTTGTATATATACCTGATATGTACAACGATCATATTTTCTTCCAATGAATGTATTCTACTGTACTTGATTAGCCTCAAGTCCCAATACGGCAAGTGACCGTTCAGAAGATCGTTTCAAGATATCTTACCAATTTTCCTATTCTTTTGGATAGTTAGCTATGCAACTCTCCGAAGAGTATCTGTAACTCACCGAAAGATCACTTAACCTTAACTGCCAAGTAGGATTCCAGAATATTTAAATGTGAGCTGTCATCCAATTGGATACTTATAACTGTAACTTACTGAACAGTTATGTACTTGTCGATTACATTAATTTAGCACGTGCATAAAGTGCTGACTTAAATTTCGGAAGGTTATTCCTGTCACTCACCGAAATACTTCAGGATTTCGGATAGTTATTTTTCTAACTCTCCGAAAACTTATATGAGCCACTCTCTGGAATTCTGCACGTGGGAAATTCAATGACTTAAGTTTCAGATGGTTAAACTGTAACTCACCGAAACTCTTTTGAAATTTCGGATAGTTATCTTTCTAACTCCCCGAAAATCCGTTTGAGTATCTGTTTGGAATTCTACACATGGGAAATTCAATGACTTAAGTTTCGGATAGTTAAACTGTAACTCACCGAAACTCTCTTGAAATTTTGGATAGTTATCTTTCTAACTCTCCGATTTTCCCTTTTAAGCTTTCAACTATCGATTTCTCCATTTTAAATACAAGTACAAAATCTTGGTACGATCTTACTAAAATGTATGTATATGACCAAAATAAATTAACATCTGATAAAAATTGGTTTGGTCTTGATTATACTACATCTGAAAATAAAAATAATTTTAAGAAGATTAATAATTCTATAAGTAAGTATGAAGCTAATGATAAATTAGTAGTACTTGCAATTAACAAGAATATAAATGATAATGTTAGACTATTTTTAAACAAAAAGAAGAAATATGCTTTTAATGAACTTAGTCCTTAAAGACATTAGGTACCAAGAAATATTTCTTCTTAACTTGTTTTACAAGAGATAACAACATCAAAATAGATTTTAGATAGTGGAGCATCAAGTCACATGACTGGACAGAAAAGTCTACTAAAAAATTTTATAAATACCAAGAAAGGAAGTGTAATATTTAAAAACAAAAGAAAGGATAAAATCATAGGTATAGGTAATGTTTAAATAACTCCTACTTGTGTTATTTCAAATGTATTATATGTAGAAAACCTAGGATTTAATTTGCTGAGTATTATAAAACTAATTGATAAAGGATACTATGTATTGTTTAAAGATAATATATGCAAAATTATTGATAAAATTATAGATGAATTGAAGTTTTATTGCTGAAAGAAAAAGTTCTGTATGTATTTTATCTTTACCTTCTAGTGTAGTTGATTTAAATTCATGTTTGCTAGTTGAAACTAGTGATGCATATCTTTGGCATAGAATGATTAGGCATATAAATATGAAATTGTTGCATAACTTATTTAGAAAAAATTTAGTAAGAGGTTTACCAAAGATTAAATACTCAAAAGATTTCATGTGTGATGCATGTGAGTTAGGTAAACTTCATAAAAACTCTTTTAAATCCAAAAATGATATATCAAGCAAGAGAGTCTTAGAACTTATACATATGGATCTATTTGGACCAACAAGAATCATGAGTCTTAGTGGTAAATGATATATATTTGTTTTAGTAGATGACTTCTCTAGATACACTTGGGTATATTTTCTAGCAACTAAGACATATGTTTTTGAAAAGTTTAAAAAGTTTTGCAATCTTGTTCAAAATGAACAAAATGTCTCTATTCAAAAACTTATAAGTGATCATGATACTGCATTTGAAAATGATCAAATAGATAATTACTATAAAGATCATGGTATTGATCATAGATATTTTTTTCCTAGAGTACATTCTCAAAATGGTGTTGTTGAGAGAAAGAATCGATCACTTCAAGAAATGACCAAAATTGGTAAATACTTTATTGTTTAAAACATTTATTTATTACTGGTTTGTTGAGTTATCAGTAACACAACGAAGTTAGTTCGTTGAGTTAATTGTAACACTATGAAGCTAGTTCGTTAAGTTAGTGTAACACCACAGACTTAGTTCATTGAGTTAGCTATATACCTTGTCACGTGATTTGGCACATGATGAACTCGTTAAGTTATAATTCTACTTATTTTACTCCTTTAGTTAACATTAACACAACGACTTCTTATTACATTTGATGAAAAATTTTAAATGAGAAAGTTTATTTTGCAAGAAATTTTTCAAAGATCTAGGATTGATGATTAAAGAAAATTTGAGAGGAAAACATAGGTCAGAACGTGTGTATTTTGATGAAGGAAAAAGAGAAGACATGAAGAGTGAGAAACTGACTGTGGTTAAATGTAGAAGATATGCATGAAATGAAAATACAGTATAAAAGGCATAGAATTCTCGTTGATCAATCATCCCTGCACACCAAACGAAATATATTTTCAGAGATCAAAACACCTCTATAGGGAAAAGCTCTTAGATAAAAGAAAATTCAATGAAGAAGAGAAAGTCAAATATATGTCACTAAAGAATTGAAGAATCAAAAGAAAACAAATTCAGTGTAATAGAAAAGGTCAGATATTAGTCACTGAAGATTTGCAGAAGAAAAAGAAAAATCTCAAACAAGGAGAAATGTTTTAAATTCTAAAAATTAGTTTTCTCTGTTTATAGTTATGAAATTGATTAGATAAAACATGGTATCATTATATAATTGTATCTACAATTTCTGAAGAGAATGCAATTGTATATTGTAATTGAAACCTTGAATAAAATGATTTGATTAAAACAGTTTCTTGACTAGTTTTTAATTTTGAAGTTTCAATTATAATTGAAAATGTTGAAAAACACAATTCACCCCCCTCTTGTGTAGCCATTCAATCCTACACATATTTTTTATTTGAGTCAAAATTTAAATTTTGTAGACAATTTATACTCATATATGGGAGTATTTGGAATTTTAAATATTTTGATAATTTTACATTTATATTTTGATATTTTATATATTTATATTTTTTATCAAAGTATGGGTTATGTACATAGTTTAGACTCTCATCTAGAAGTAATTTAATATTTTATTCTCTCCTTTTTTATAAATAGTTTATACTCATATCTGAGAGTAATTAATATTTTCAATATTTTGATAATATTCCATTTATATTTTGATATTTTATATCAAATTATAGGTTACATGGATAGTTTAGACTCTTATCTAAGAGTAATTTAACATTTTATACTCTCTATTTTTTTTGGACAATTTATACTCATATCTAAGAATAATTGATATTTTAAATATTTGGGATATTTTGAAAATTTTCTATTTATATTTTGATATTTTATATATTTATATTTTACAACAAAATATATATTATGTGGATAATTTAGGCGCTTATCCAAAAGCATTTAATATTTTTCAAACCTTAGATATTTACATTTCATATCATCTCTCCTTTACTTTGGATATTCATATATCATACCCAAAGTATTTTAATAATTTTTTTTATGAGTGTTGTATCTAACATGTTCTAACTTTACTTTTTTTAATTAACATCTTGAATTTTATAATAGCATTTGGTATATTTTAATTTCAGTTAAAGCACACTCCTAATTTGGCATAACCAATATTATTATTATTATATGTAATTCAAGTTTCAGCTTCAATCAAATCGAATACTAAATATGGCATGACAAAGTTCATATTTCCTCTCTCTTTTTTTGATATTTATAATTCATATCTAAAATATTTAATTTTTGCTTTAATTTCTTTTTCCCATTTTTTGCTTTGAATATCTATATGTCGTATCCAAAGTATTTTAATTTCCACTTTAAATATTTATGTATTATATCTAAAGTGTTTTAATTTTTTGCCTTGGATATTTTATATCATGTCCAAAGTTTTTTTTTCTTTAGATATTTATATGTTATATCTAAAGAGCTTTGATATTTTATTTTAAATATTATATATTTCGTATCTAAAATATATTAAATGTTTACTTTAGATGTTATATTCTCCCATCTAAAAAAATCTTTTGGTTACCTTAAATGCATATAGGTCATACAAATTTTTATTTAGATATATTATAAACCTCTTCTTTTTTTTAAAAAAGGTTTAATTCCATCTCCAAGGAATTAATTCCATTGCCATCTCCATGGAGAGGATGAAGTATCATGGGTGATGGGCAATGAAGCATGAACTCGTGACGAATGAAGCAAGTGAATGTCTGGTCAAGCATTGCTGGGAAGCGATAGAGAGAGTCACATGGTGTTGCACTCAATTCTTTTTTTTTCTTGAAACTACATTTTTTTTCCTGCTTTTCTTTTTCATTTCATTTTTTTCTCATTCATCAATTTCAAATCTTTTTTTATTGTCAACAATGTTCCATATAAAAATTCATGCAAGAAATTTCAGACTTGCAAAATGAATTAATTGTTAGATATTTGTTTGACCTAGAAACTAGCATTATTGAAAAGTAGATTAATGGCACTAAAAATGTTAATCTATTTTGACTAAAAAATTAGTTGTCAGAGAACACCTTCATTCTATAAATAAGACTACCTATGCTACTTAGAAGGTCTTCATTTCTCAGCATCTTCTCTTACACCCCAAATTGACATGTTCAAAGCCTTTCTATGATTTAGAACATTAAGATCAATCTTTTTCAAAGCAAATTTAACTCCAGAATCATTCCTTAAAGCAAGAGCAATATAAGGTTATAAGTTTTTTGTTTTATTTTTGTCAAAGTTGTGGTATGAAACCTTGTAACCCCTATTCTACCCCCTTTTTTTTAAATTCCTTTTTTTGCCATCCTATTAGTGCATATTGAAAAGTTTAGACAAAAAGGAAATGGAATGTTTGGAATCTCAAAATTCTCATGAAGGTTTAGTGCACTTATTGGAAAGTTTAAAAAGTTGGAATTCCTTTGAGGGATTTACTACACACTAGAATATTTGAAATTTGAAAAAATAATGAAATAAATTATAAATACTACTTAAAATTGTGTAATTGATACATTAATTTATAATTTAATGTTAAAAATATATATATATTAATGAATTTAAAAAGTATACTTATTCAAATGATTACAACATAAATAGAAAGAATAGTCCAAAAGTACAAAACATTCAAAGTATTACAATATAAATACAAAGAATAGTCAAAAGATATAAAATATTCAAATTATTGTAATATCAATGTCTAGAATAATCCAAAGGTAGAACATAAATAGATTTAAATAATTCTTTCATCCAACATCGTCATCATCATATCCTTACGCATCTTATCAACTATTTTTTTTCTTTGTTCTTGACTCATTCTAACTTGTGAATGTCCATCTGTATATACTTCTCTTGTTGGAAATATATCATCAGTAATAACAAACTCCTTTTATATCTCATCATCAATGTCACTGTATCCTTAGATGAAATTCTAACTCCATTCACTCTAATTTGCAATTTTAGAGTAATTTCCAAGTTTTTAAGTGATTTTCTACGTTCTTCCTTGTGATACCTGTATTTCTTCTAGTATTGTATTTTTCAATTACTTCATCTCAAGTGCTACCTTTTATTTTTGCATCATAAGTTTTTTTTTTATTTCCTTCATTTAATACTTTAACTAAAATATTTAAGAAATATGTATTTACTTTAGCATTCCAATTAATGTAACTTCTAACTCTACGTGTCATTTTCCTACCAGGAGTATTCATATTCTACACAAGCAAGATTTCAATAAATAGAATAAAACCTATGGAATAACAACACAATAATAAAAATATGTACTGCACAAAAGACATTTATGTGTTAGATGATGTAGACTAACTTTAATGATGATAAAAAAAATTTTAATGTGTCATTAATATGAGTTTCAGTCTTTAAGATTGTACTTACAATTAAATTTATTACTTCAATCTCAAAAAAAAAAACTAGATTATGATATCATAGAAGTTCAAAAAAATTACAAAATTATCATTAAATAGTTACTTTGAATAAGACTATTTAATTAATTTTGAATTATGATAATCGAGGACAAGCAAATATTTCTGGTCGCGAAGGGCTTTCTTCCATCTAAAGCTAGGGTGCGAACGAAGGAGCTTTCGATTTCGAGCGAGGCGGGAGGTTCCAATGTGTGATATTTTTGGGGATTGAACGCTAGAGGCTGCGACGACGTCATGAGGTCAAGAGTTCGAGGGATGCTTCCAATGCATAGAGTTGGAGGTCGACCATTGTTTACACACGAGGAGGTCATCTTGATGTTTAGAAATGAACGAGGAAGCCATGAGTTGTGTAGCATCGGTGTTGGAGGTTGTGAGGATGGGCAAGTCGGAAAGGTTGGGGGAGCGAAATCGGATGTCTGGAGGTCAGAAATGAATGACGAGAAAGGAAAGTAACACGTTTTATACCGCTAGAATTTCGTTAACATTCTTTCCGCCTAACAAAAGAAAAGTTTATACTTTTCTTCCTTTTCTTGATTTTCTGTGTACACTAACCCCCTCTCTCTCTTTAAGATTTATTTTCAAAGATAAGAATTTCACATGTAAAATATTTGATATTATACAAGCCACGAATATCATGTAACTTTCTTTCTCATTGCTAGGCTAGTTAACTACACCAATTTAATCAACAAAAGGTACCAACATTTGCAATTTTTATCATGATTTAAGTTATGCAAAAGCTACCATCGTTACTCGAGAAAAATCTTTGTTCTTCAGATGGTCTCCAGGTGAAGTGGTCATGACATAAAATTAGTAAGTAGTGATGTAGAAATGGAAGTATACCTACAATTTTGCTTTGGCGTTTACAACAAGTACAAGGGATAACATTCAACGAGTCAAACTTTTAGACTCTATTTGTGTACATTTTTTCATCGAAAAATAAAACAACTAGAAATATGAAAGTAGTGAGAAATGAAGATGGTAGGCAATGATAAGATATAATAGGAAATACAGTATTATTTGTGTATTAGAGAAAATGATGGAAAATAGGGTGTTTGTGTAGTTAAAAGGAATTAAAATAATAATAATATTTTAAAAATTAAATAATACATTAGAATATTATTTTTAAAAGATATTATATTTAAAAAGTAATATTTTAAATATTATAATATATCTTAAAATTTTACTAAATACAGATATAACAAGTGAAATAACATACCTGTAATTAACATAAACAATATTGTTCATTACAATCTAAATTTTTTCAAAAGTAGACAATATATTATATGAAAATATTATATTACATATTATCTCTTTACAACATATATATATAGAGAGAGAGCAGCAGCAGCAGCAGCAGCTAAGAAGAAAGGACTGGAATCTTGATGATGAGAGCCGATGTGCAAACAAACTTGAATTGAGTGGATAATAGAATAAAAAGTTAAAATCACGTATATACTTGCTGCTTTACTTGCCTACTTCCATCACATTTATCTTCAGCACATACGTAGTCCTGAACTAATATGGATGGTATTTGTCAAAAAAACTTCACAATGTTTCTTGTAAAGTCAAGCGGATGGATCTAGAATATCGAAAGAGAGAAATAACTATGGACATATGTTGACGGCAATATCTTAGAAATGGGAATCATTGATTAAATAATCATAATAAGAAATTGATATACACATATTGTAATTATTTAAAATGTAAAGTCACATATACAAGAACTTTATAAAAAATATAAATTTAAAGATATATATGGTGATCAGGCGTGTCGAGCATTTAAGATATATAAGCTTGGGAGGAGGATGGACGTTCGAGCATCTAACATCCCATCATGAGCATCGATTGCACTTTGTGTCGTCCGTTTCACCATTTCTATCGTAAAGGTAGATGGATGGCGTACAGCAAAGGCCTGGACTCTCTTTCAACAGCACATACTCCCACTTTCACACTCCTACCCTAAGACTAGAGAGACACTCCTGCAAGAAAGAAAGGTTGATTTTATTTCTCGATGAGGCATGTTAAATCTGTTGTGTTGCAACAGCGATATTGTCTATACTTCGTGGTCACAGTTCTCTTGGTGCGACCTTGGCAGCTTGCGATCGGGAAGTACGTGGCTGTTGTCTCGGCGTGATCGCCCACAGCATCGAGACCTTCGTTGTTGCTGTGGAGTTTGCAAGTCCACCCGTTGAAAGGTCGTCTAGTTACTCGTCTTTTCTTGGTGTAGCAATACTAGATTGCCTAAATGGAGGAAGAATAGTAGCTCTCAGACCTTGAGCTTAGCTACGTTGTTCATACGTTGACGCCTCCAACAGATGAGCTCCTACATTTTGCTATCGTACAGTATGGAAAGGGAAGGGGAGGCCATCATCACCATCCTTATGTTTAATTCAATGGTACGCAGCAGATATAACATTTTACATATAGATGATGGAAGATCATGATAAGTGCACTAGAACAATAATTATGCAAAAGTAAAGATGAGTCTACAATCAATGACAGTATCTATTAGAAGCTTCGCATTGATTAATGACAATATCCTTGTGGTTGTTATTCAAGATGTTCTCTTGCTTTATAAGTTGATTTATGAGAAAGAATGGATGCAACTGATTAAGAATAAAAGACTGCAAGAGTTCTATCCCATCTTTTTTCATTATTCAAACACGTTATGTCCTTGTTGATTGCTTGGAATAAGTTGTCACAAGCTTTCCTTTAAATTTATTTATACATGTGGAAATTATAAAAAAAATAATAATATAATGGTAATAATAACTAACTAATTAATAATATAATAATAACCATAATATAATGAATATATATATGTGATGGTCAAGATAACAAATATATATATATATGATTATAATTATTATGTCAACATAAATTGTTGTTCGTGTACTGAACCCAACAAAGTTAGTCCATTGGGTTTATTTAAACTCAAAGGACTTAGTCTATGAGATTTATTTAAATTCAATAGATTTAATTTAGAAATACTGCAAATGGTATTTTAGAGACAAAATAAAAAGTATCTAAAATGAAAATTAAAGAAATCTATAACCTCTAAATAGAGCTAAGAAATTTTAAAATCTAGAAGTGTTTGATACTAAACAAAGGTATCAAGATCAAACTAAAAAAAACTTAAATATAAAAAATATAAGTGTCTAAGATTGAAGTATTTTAGATATAAAATATAAATATCTAAAATACATATGAAAAATTAAACAAAGATAAATATCTTACATATGGGATATAAATATTTAAAGATTCAAAATTAGAAGTATGCATGGATATAAAATATAAATAACTAAAATATGTGTAAAAATTAGATTAAATTAAACATATTAGATATAAACTATAAGTATCTAGATATTAAAAATATACGTATATGAAAAATAAAAATCCAAATATTTTATATATAAATAGAAATATTTAAAATAAAATTACATATGTCAAGTATGAAACTATAAAAAATGCCCAAGAGATTAAAATATAAATACTTTAGATAAAAAATGTAAGTATCTAAAATGAAATCAAGTATTTTATATAGTATCTAAGAATTTAAAACGAACTTGTTCATTGGGTTTGCATAAACCTAATATATTTAGTCCATTAGGTGTAGCTTAAACTAAAGGAGTTGGTCTATTGGATTGAGGTTAACTCAATAGAAAGAGTTCATTACACTTACCAAACTCAACGGACCTATTTAAGAAATAAAAATTAAAATTTTAATGTTTAAAAATAAAATCAAATATTTTAGATAAAATATGAGAATATTTAAGAAATTAAAATAAAAATATTTTAGTTGTGAAATATAAGTATTTGAAATAAAATATAATTTTTTTTTAATATTTTGTGTATAGAAGTATAAATATACAAAAAGGTGTTTCAGATACAAAATATAAATATTTGAATTAAAATCAAATATCTGAAATTTAGGGAAAATTTATTAAAAAAAACAAAGGGAGAAATGCCACTTGACATTTATAAATGTCAGGTCAACGCACCTTACTTTGCAAATGTGTGACATTTAAATATATATATATTGTTTTAAAAAAATAAATAATATAATAAGTTTTGGTTAAGCTAAAGTCCTCTTTTAGTCTGACCATAAAATGTAAAATAATAATAATATTATTAAAATTGATTGAACAGAAGTATAACTTTAATTTGACTGAAAATTTTAAAAATAAATAAATATATATATATAATAAAAGAATCAGTTGAATCAAAGTTATGCTTGCGTTCCACCGAAATGATAAAATAAAATAATAATAATAGTCGATTGAAAGAGTTTTTAAATATATATCTATACAAAAAAATTTAATTGAATCAAAGTTATACTTCGATCTGAACGAAAGAATTTTTTTTAAATATACATATATATATATATATAGATAAATCAGTTGAATTTAAGTTATACTTCAACCCAACCGAAAAGGCTTTTATTTTAAAAAAAATATAATATACATAAATGAGATCCGATCAAGCCGAGGATTCGATCGAAAGATGTTTTTATCGTAATAAAAGTAACGATAATAATAATATAAGTATAAAGGTTTCGATCGAACCCAAGGGTCGGACCGAAGGTTTAAATTAAAATTAATATATTGTAGGTATTAAATGTGAATATCTAATAATAATAATAACAACAATGAAATTAAATATTTTAGATACTAATAAATAATATAAGATATTTTGGGACATAATATAAAGCATACAAAATAAGAACAACTACCTTAAATAAACTTAGTCGACTATATTCCAACGAAAAAAATAAAATAAAAATATAATAATAAGATAAAGAACAACAAAACAATGAATACGTATATATATTAAACATATTTTATTAAAATACGTTAAAAATAAATATCTGAAGTGAATTGATGATGTTTTCTAATGGGAAATACATATATTTAAAATATAAATTTAGATACTCAAAAGGTAACATAACTATATAAAAGATCAAAATATAAGTGGAGATTATGAAAATGATAAAATATATTTAGTACTCCTAAACAAGAGTATAAACTATTTATATATGTCAAAAGATATATATAAAAGTATATCTAATATATTAAATACTACTAAATATGAGTATAAACTGTTAATATAAAATATTAAAACTTTACGCATTTAAGCAGATGATATATATATTAAATACTCCTAAATAAGAATATAAACTATTTACATATATAAAAATATATGTAAAATAATTGATTCCATACATAAAAATATATAATATATTACATATCTAAAACAAGAGTATAAACTATTTACATATAAATATATATATATAAAATATATTCAATACTCTTTATATATATAAATATATATATAATATATTCAATACTCCTAAACGAGAGTATAAATTGTTTACATATAAACATATATATATATAATATATTCAATACTCCAAAACAAAGTATAAATTATTTATATATAAACATATATATATAATATATTCAATACTCTAAAACAAGAGAATAAATTGTTCACACATATAAAAAATATATATTTATAAAATATATTAAATACTCCTTGATAAGATAATGCCATCAAATGAGGAAGAACTATCTATAAGATTTATATTTTGGTACAAATAAATATGATAATACCAAAATACATGGAAGGTAATATTAAATGATATTTTACAAATCATCTCACATATGAATATATATCATCTAAGTCATTTTGGAGAAGTTATCTTGGATCTGGAAATGCCCAAAATATATATGGCGGCCGATATTTGAGGTTATTTGTTATTTACTTTGTAGGCTATACAACAATACTTTTGTAATATTATTTCATGAATAATAAAATTATATTTGACATATTTTCTGGTGTACATTGTGTTAAATATGAAGCATTTTTTGAGAGGAAGATGTAAGGTGTAAAGTTTGTTTATTAACTTTTGAGGAATCCATTAATTAATCAATTTATCAACAAATAATTGTTGAAGTAAAAATCCACGTTAACAAGATGTTATATTCTCCCATCTAAAAATTTCCTTTGATTACCTTAAATGAATATAGGCCATACAAATTTTTATTTAGATATGTTATAACCCCCTTTTCTTACTTAAAAGGTTTAATTCCCTCTCCAAGGATTTAATTCCATTGCCATCTCCAAGATGAAGTATCATGGGTGAGGAGGCATCTCGCAACAACTCGTGACAGATGAAGCCAGCGATGCCTAGACGAGCATTGCTGGGGAGTGACAGAGAGGGTCATACGGTAGTGCACTCAATTTTTTTTCCCCCTCATTTCCATTTCATTTTACTTTTGTTTCATTCAACATTTTTAATCAATTTCATTTTTTTTTTTGACAACAATGTTCCATGTAAAAATTCATACAAGAAATTTTAAAGTTGCAAAATGGATTAATAGTTAGATATTTGTTTGACCAAGAAACTAGGTATTATTGAAAAATGGATTAACGACACCAAAAATGTTAATCTATTTTGACTCAAAAATTGTTGTAAAAGAACACCTTCATTCTATAAATAAGGCTACCTATGCTACTTAGAAAGGTGTTGCACTCTCAAAATCTTCTCTTACACCTTAAATGAACATGTTCCGAGCCTTTCTATCATCTATACCATTAACATCATTCTTTTTCAAAGCAAATTCAACTCCACAATCATTCCTTAGAGCAAAAGCAATCTAAGGTTGTAAGTTTTTTGTTTTATTTTGGTCAAAGTCATGGTATGTGTTAGTATCGATGGACTCACTAAAGAAGGAGTAAATGGTGATGTGTTGTTACTTTTATCAATATTAAAATTACTGTGTAAAATAGTTCTATTTAATTTGCTTCAATAGAATATAATATAAAAAGCAAACCTAAAATAATGAAAAAATATGCAAGAATACATAGAAAATTTTAAGTGATTCACCACTAATGGCTACTTCACCCTCAAGTTTCACTTGAACTTCATTATGTTGATCACTTACACACTTGCTTTCAAATAAAAGCAAGAACCAACCAATAGACTTGAACCTTTAGCTCAAAACTCCAACCAATAGTACACCATGGGCTTTAAGGTCAAAGCCACAAACCAACAAATCTCTCTTTATCATAGTAGAAGCATAGTGAAAACTTTGTCAGGCTTGAAAATGATCTTTTAGTGTTGGCCGAAACATGTTGAGAATTTTTCTCATATATTTTCTTCTTTCTATATGTCAATGTATTTTGTATTAGTGCTTTCTTTGCTCTATCTTCTAACGTGTAATCTAATTCTTTTTATAGTCATATGAGCAATGATCGAATTTTCTCTTCAATCAAGTCAAGATCTTTAGTTGTACTTATTGATGTGATAGTCCCAAGTATAGAATGTTACCATTATGTAGATTGTCAACGGCTTTATTTAGTTCTTGATGGGTTGTTTTCTTGTATCATCAAAATATTCTACTAGGTTGGATAGTTGTAAATATGTGTTGCCAAATATACTAACAGTCCCACTAAGAGCTTCGACAAGTTGTTCTTCATCAGCTAAGTTGGATACTTAATTGATTAGTCATCGAATATCTTACTAACATTCAATCTCTTCTGTTGCAACTCATTGAGTATCCTGTAGTATTAAGTTTGTAATGTTTGAGTAAATACAATGAACTTACTCCATTAAGTTTATACTTAGTTTTGTCTATCGGGTGTTTTCCTAATGCCTAAATAAAAGTTGTAAATTTATCCTTAACTCTACAAGTTTTTTCCTTGAATTTCTTATAAAAGTCGCAGAGCTATCCCAACTCTACAAGTTCTTCATCCTTTACCTCCTTTCTCTTTTTCCATTGACTTCTTATTTGTCATGCAATCACCTAAGTTAGCTACACATGAGACCATAATGAAAGTCGTAGAGTTATCTTAACACTAGGAGTTTTTTACTTTCCTTTACTATAAAACTTGTATAGTTATCTTGTAACTCATCGAGTTTCTTCTTTACTTACTACTGCAGCTATTCTTAAAGATGGATGATTAAACCATGAGTTACCAAATGTCCTATTGATATTCGGTTACTTAACTAACTTACTTTCCATCTTGTCTAGTTATCCTTCAAAGTTTTCCTTTGACTTTACTTCTATATTTTTCTAACAAATAATTAGCTTGTTGGGTCTACTTTATCTGATATTCAAATCTTCCCAAATAAGTGTCTATCAATAGTGATTTGCTCAAATAATTAACCTTATAGTTTTTTGTTTGATCTGTATGTCCTTCTGAAGTGTTGTTGTATAGTGTTGCCTTTATTCTATAGCAATTCTTGTCTCCAAGACTCTTGACCTACACTTGTGAAATATATAATTTCCTCACATAGATTTTTGCATTATCAAAACATAGAGGTTCTGTTGAACTATAGTATCATAAGAGGGGGGTAAATTGTGTATTTAGATTTTAAGAATCTAGTAGATAAAACAAGAGCACAAAACACTCACTATTTGTAATTATAAACTTTTTATTGATAAAGTAAGAATTTATAGATGTTTAAAACACAATTCCCTACTTGTCATTTCTGATACAATTTCTGAGTTACAATTCAATATGAAATAAAATCTATCCTATTCTAACCTTGATTGAATTATATATTCAAACTTAAGCTTTTGCACGTAGCTTTTTGATTCTTTTGAAAATTTGCTCTACTTCTGTATCTCTTTGTTTCCTTCTTTGAATTTTTGAAACTACCTTCGTAGTAGCTCTTTCTCTGATTTTGATTGGAAATTCTATCTCTATCGAAGTTGGGATTTTTCTATTTCAATTGGTGTAGAATCTAATTTCTAGGAAACAATTTTGGGATTTCAGATATTGGTGCAAGGATAAATGAAGTGTAGCTCATACCCTTTACTTATAGTAGTAGAGCTATGATTTCATGTTCAACATGTTCATCCACTTAATCCATGATCTATGATCTCATGTACTAATTCAAATTTAAATTATCCATATTCTCCACTATTGTTTTGAATTTCCACTATCACCATTATATTTTTGAATTTCCATGATCCCCTATTGTAGAACAATCAAAAGTCTTCTTTCTAAAGAGTTCTAGAATATATCTTCTAAGTTACCACTTTAGTCGAACACTTATCCTTTAAGTTTTGTAAAAATTCGAATACTTATTTGTAACTCTTCGAGTTTTTCATTTACAAAACACATGACTGAAACAACAAAACTTAACTTTTCGTTAGTCATTTTATAAAACTCGAATAGTTATCTTTCCATGCATAAAAACTTGAACAGTTGTCTAACTCTTCAACTTTTCTTTACTGAACACACATGAAAAACACGTGAAAACTTAAAACGTTAAAAACATACGTGTAGATAACTTAACTATACAAGTTTTTAACATAATTCTTCAACTAACTAGAAACATTAAGTTATAACTATACGACTCTTCTAATTGTGTTGATACCTAACTGTGCGACTATTATACTTAGACATACTTAGACTTATTTATTGACTTAGTAAAATATACATCATCAAAATAAAATTCCTAACAATCTCTTCCTTTTAGATAATGACAAAACCTAATAAGTTTAACTTTCAAAATAATCTTTCTCCTACTTTTTGTCATTATAAAAACCATTAATGTCATGTAAGGAAGAAAAAATATGCTAAGTACATAATTCAAAAAGAACTTTTAAACTTGTATAAATAAACGTAGATATAAACTATTGAAATAATAATTGTTTGCAATAATATATAAATGAAATAAATACAATAGTTATTTATTTTTGGTAACAAATTACAATCAATGATTTCATTTAATACATAATTTATTTTTATTTTCTCTCACAACCCTTGTCTTCTAAATATATCTAACAGAGTGCTTGAAATTTTTTGTGCTATTTCTATACTAACTTTGTTTACTTGATTAATTATTTCTTGACCTAAGTCTATAGTTTGGACTTGTGGAAGTTGTTGTATCTATTCTGTATGTCTATTTGTAAAATGTTATTCTTCTAAATGTTGTTTGTTGTTATTTTTTGTTGGTATGACTGTTCTGTTGGTTGTTGTTGTTGTGCTTGCTATTGTGGTGGTTCTTGATAATGATCTTACTATTTATGTCGAATATCAAGTGGATCTATTTCCTAGTATTTATGTAATTCTTTTGCAGAGAAATATCTTGATTTCATCCTTTTTTGTGGCCAAAGTGTAATATCTATTTAACTTGCCACAATTCTCAAAATTGCATTACCGAAGAATAGTTTACTCTACAAATTCAGAATATGATAAATAAAGACATCTATTTAGAATGAAATTATGCATAATATTAGCAGTTAATGAATGGTCAATTTCATAATATTTAGTTTATTATATGAGAATTAAGTCATTATGTTACAATTATACAATTATAAGTATTAATTAAAGAATGTGCATAAATTAGAAGAATTAGTAGTTAATTAAGTATTATTTAAGTATGATTAGAAATTATTTCTTTTACATATTAAGTGTTAAATGTTATATATGTAATTATTTTGTTATACTATAGAACTGAATGAGTCCGTTGAGTTAAAGTTGTAACTCTATGAGGTAGGTTCGTTAAGTTAATAGATAAGTCAACGAAGTAAGTCCATTGAGCTACACTAACTCCACGAACTAGTTATTTTCTAATATTCAATTGTGAGTAGTTGTCGAAAATTCGAAGGAAACTACATTGCATGAACCATGCCATGATCTCAATCATGAAATGAAGAAGTAATTACCATTGTTGATATGAATGAAGGAAATCTAACTAGTGATTTAGGCGGAAGTAGTTATTACGAGAAAGAAATATAAAAGAAAAGGAGAAAGAACGAAGAAAGGTAAGGGGGTGGGGGAGAACTATGCTCACTATAGAAAGCGTCGAATGTTTCTTGAGCTCCCACTAATACCACCATCCATCGGAGGTCTATGAGAATACTTTCTAGATGTCGGGTCAATTTCGAGCAAAACAAAGTGACTAACAACCATTGTGAGGATTGATTACATCATAGAAAGGAAGGACATTTTCACCAAGCATTGAATCATCTCTCAAAAGATAGTAAAATTTCTAGTCTTGGTTTCGGGTTGATGTTGTTATGCTGAAGAAGAGATCAACTTACAAAAGTCTAAATTCGCAATCTAATAGGGAGAGGAGCATTTGACAATAAGTGATTAACTTTTCAAAGGTATAATCGTGTCGCATGTAGTGACAAAAATTTCTTTTATTATCAATAGAGAATTTTACCTTTCATGAATCGTTCATCTTGAGGAACAAAACAAAAATAAAAACCAATATATGTTTACATTTACATCATTATGTTTATCAAAATCTATGTTTGTATCGTATGTGTTTGTTTAAATGTTTTGTGTTTATCATATTTCAGTTAATACAAAATCATATGATTTAATATAGAAAATAATTAGTATAAATCTCTAAAACCATGACTGATTTGTTTACTATTTGGAATATTTGAATGCTAGAATTGATTAGTGATAAATCCAATATAAAATAGCATTTGAAGAGTGTAAAAGATGTTTGCAATATATAGAATTGCCCAATGGATGGCTATATTCTTCTACAATCAATAATATTAATAGGAAGTTACCAAAGAGCTCATTGAGTTAACTGTAACTCAATAAGGGTAGTCCATTGAGTTAATAGTAACTCCACGAACTTAGTTCATTGAGTTAACAATAAATCAACCAAGTGAGCAAATTGTAGTATACACTAAACTCTGGCTATGAAAATTTAAACAGTCAAATTAATTTCAACCATTCCCTATGGGTTCGACTTGTTTTTGCATACTTATACAATAGATGTTGTGTATTTGTAGTCAATTTAACGAACTAAGTTACCAAAATTAAATCTTATTCGTGAAATTGCTTATTACTTATAAAAAAATACACTTAAGCTAACAAGACAACATCATACTAGTTCACCTGTATATGATTTATCAAGGCATACGTTGAATAAAGACATCTATCAACTTCAGCTCCATGACCAAACTTCTAAAAAATTAAAGTATGCAATATCTTTGCAATAAATCTAGTTTGGCCATTTAAATCATTTAACAATCCTAACTCACTATTGGCATCAAGATACTTTGCTAATTGTTTAATGTCTCATCTCAATTGATAAACTTGTTTTCGTTCTAATATTCTAACTCCTTCATTTTTCAAACCAAATACTTCATGCAATAATTGTTGAGCTAAGTGAATATCTAATTTTTTAATATTCGAAACAAGAATATCTTCTATCACTATTAAATTTAAGTAAAAATAATTTACAATGTCCGGAAGTGATAAATCGTTTGGCTATTGTGGAAGCAATGTCAACAACCCTTGGAATTCAAACATTTCTTGTATGTCTATCATTCCTTCAAACTTAACTACTCTAACATATAAAACTAAAAAGTTTTATAAGTTTGAAATTTCTCATAACATAATCTATTTCTGAACCATAAAAGTGTGTTATTTTCTAAATTCTATTCAAAATTTGAAATTTTCCTATCATGTGATTCTTTTGATCTAAGACTCATATTGTCATTAGTAGCTATATTGTTAGATCTTTCAGAATTGTCAAAATTTGTTTCAATTTTTGTATGAATTTCCAAAATGTCTACAATTGTCATATCAATAATATCTTCAACTGATTCAGCAACTGTCATGTGTATGTCACTATCAATATTTTCTATGTGAATAAGTGTATTAGCAACAAGTATTTCTATAAAACTATCAATTTATTGTATCTATTCATAACAAGTTTCTCCTTATTTGAAAATACACTATGCCAATTTCTAGCTTAAGAATATCTTGTATGTTTGTATTTTCTATATTTGAGACATCAGCAGTATGATATTCTATCTATAATTGTACATTTTGCTGACTATATACAATTATAAACAAATAACATGTATATTGTAAAAGACAACCAAATATATATAATTTGAAGTAAACAACAGTACCGAAAATTATTCACAACTATTGGAGATACAGTAAGAGGAATAATATTTATACATTCCTCTTCAGATGATATATCCTCAAAATTCATAAACTCTATGTCTATGTAAAGTATCAATTTGTGCATTTTATATATGTTAATTCATGCATGTTAAGGATTATAAGTTGAAAATATATATGTTCTAATGTGGAATTACATGCAAATCATATTTTTAGACATATGCATGAATTAGGGATTAAATAGTTGATAATGTACAAATTTATCCATTATCAATTAAACACCTAGTCAATAGCCCCTGTATTAGATATGATTCTTATAATTCTTCAATGTATGACTTTATATGGGTTGTATGATTGCCAAATCACATAAATATGATATTAACTAAAGAACCTCAAGTAATTCATGTATCACATGAAGTTGTGGACTAAAACCTTCCTAATTTGGCAACTTTCCATATATGGCAACTCATGCATGCATGTGTACTATATTTGCATCATATGATTTATATTCAATGTATATGTGCATCTAACTTGGTTTTGAGCATTATAGATCAAGAAAGCATGAAATCAAGGTGGATCAAAAAGGAAAAAAATGGGCCATTAGATGTAACTTATTAGAGATCAAGTAACAAAAGTTTAGACTATGTAAAGTACTTGGCCACTCAACCCTAGGCCCATCTCCTCCTTCCAAATTCGTGCACCATAGTAGCAACCGACCATCCTCCAAGTTTTAGCTCAAATTCAGTGTCTTCTCCTCTCTTCTCAAGGTTTGAACAAACATTTCTCCAAAGGAAGGTGAGCTTGGGCGTCTTCCTCCCCCATTGGCAACCTCCTTCCTCTTTTTGGATGCAATCACAAGCATAAGGAACTCCATGGCTGGGATTCAAGGATGTTTGGTGGAGAGGAGCCATGCTTGGGTCTCCTTGAAGAGCTTTGGATGTGATCAACGAAGGATAGTGTATAGGAAGCATTTTTCTTGAGGTGAAAAGCTGAAAATCAAGAGTTGTGACTTTTGAAGCAAGCAAGAGGGCGTGCAACCTCTTTTCTTCAAAGCAATCATAGGCAGTTCCCTTTGGATGTGATCTACAAGTGGTGACAGCCTTGTAGTGGAGTGGATCGAAGTGGTTCATCATCAAATAAGGTTCAAATGCTTGAGGAAAAGTGGAAGATTTAAAGGTATGATGGAAAGGAGAGATCCTCATACTAGTTTTTTATATTCTGAAATTTGATATGTATATGATTTGAAAATGTTGAGGAATGAAATTTCATGCATGAATCTTTGGTTTAAATGTTTTATATACTATTTGATGTTAGTTGATATAAAGAATGGTTTTGTATCATGTGTATAGTGTGAATGAATGTGATTGTATATTTTGTGAATGCAAGTTTTTGTTTCCCAGATTTCCAGAATGTTTATAGCATTTGTTCTAATTGTATCTACTTGTTCGTCACTTCTTAATCTTGTTTTTTGTTTTGTAAGTATTGTGAGTGTAGAACATGTTTGCAAAGTTTTAAAATTTTTTAGAATGTTTTTCGAAGGTTTTCAATTTTATTTTCCAAAGGTTGCAGTGGTTTTGAATCTTTGTCAAGTGCTAGTTTTGACCTCAATGCCTATGTAGTGTTTTATCTGAGTCTGAGCTTGAGCTAGAGGAATCTAATATGTCTTCTTCATTTGAAGAACTCTCATCGTCAAACATTACTTGTAAAGCCTTCTTCTTAAATCCTTTCATTGAAAACTTAAACTTAGGCTTACATTTACTCTTCTTTTCCTTAAATTTCTTATCAGATTTCTTTTCCTCCTTAGACCTTGAGGGACAATTAAATCTAAAGTGCCCTTTTTTGTTACAATGATAACAAATAAGAACTTCAACCATATCTTTTCTTGAAGATCTAGTTCTCTTCAAATCCTTTCTTTTTCTCCAAGCCTTCTTGAATTCCCTAGCTAAAAATGCAATATCTGAATCAGAATTAGAATTATTTTCTATATCAGAAGATACTTGAAATGCAATCTCTTTCTTCTTCTGATTCTTTTTTCCTGAGACATGTTGAACTTTAAGTTTAACCTTATAAGTAGAGAGGTTTCCAATAAGCTCATCTAAGGTATAGGTTGACAAATCATTTGCTTCTTCAATTCTTGTTGCCTTCCATTTCCATTCAGAAGACAAGGATCTAAGAATTTTCCTCACAAGATCTTCCCTTGCACACTCTCAACTAAGTGCTGTTAAACCATTAACTATGGTAAGGAATCTCGTAAACATGTTAAAAATAGTTTCATTCTCATGCATCATAAATAATTCATATTGATGTACAAGTAAATTTATTTTAGATTCCTTAACTTGATTTGTTCCTTCATTTGTAATTTCTAATGCATGTCATATTTCAAATGCAGACATATATGATAATACTTTATTAAACTACTCATATGATAATGCACAAAACAAAATATTCATGCCTTTAACATTTAATTGTTGCAGTTTCTTCTTTTCATCTATCCAAAGATTATATGGCATATTTAATTCAGGAATTTTTCAATAAATACATTTCATAGTTCAAAATCTATTGACTAAATGAAAATAGTCATTCTCTATTTCTAATAAGTATACTTTATTTCATCGAACAAAGGTAGCCTGTGAAAACTACGCCATTCACTTCCAAAACTAGCCATTTTAACTTCAAAATCCTAAATTTAAAAATACCTTTCCTAGTAGAAAAATGATTAACCTTACTCTGATATCAAATTGTAGGAAATGTTTATACTTAAGAGGGGGGGTGAATTAAGTATATTGTAAATTTTCTAATTTTTTGGTTCCATTTTTAAATCTAGTTAATACGGAAATGAAATAGAGATAAAAGAACATAGAAAATTTATAGTGGTTCCCCTCAACCAAGGTACATCTACTCCTTGAGTGTCTACTCAAGAATTTACTATTCTCAGGAGTTTCTGATTCACTCAAAACCTAGTGTACTTCAGCTTTACTCAAAGCAAACTCAACTTGACCAAGCACCGATCCTCTATCAAGTTATCTCTTTAATTGTATGGACCCTCGTACAATTACCATACTAACTATACGAAGCCTCGTATAGTTATTTGCATAACTTTACGGACTTTCATAAAGTTATCTAAAACTCTTTTGAAAGAAAACCTTTCAGAGTTTCCTCTACAACACCCCTTATGGATAGGTTATCTCTTTTTCAATGTACAATAAGTGCAAATAGGAATTTATCTAGGAAGCATAAATGTAATAAAATTTTCCTCTTGATTATACAACAACACTTGAATCTTCAAGAAATAGCTTTGTTATTGTTGAGTTCCTTCAGATAACTTTGAACTGTCGTTCTCCAAGAATCTTTAAGTCTTCTAAGAATTTTCTGTAGAGTACTACCGAAAGAACTACCTTCTAACTTTAATTTAACTCTATTTATATTATATGAGGAACTCTAACTGATTACACATGATCCTACATACACCTTCCTTCTTTTTCAAATTTCCTACAACTGCTCATAATCGAATGGTACAAAAATAACTAATTTGTGAAGTTAGTTGTAACTCAACGAACTTACTTCATTGACTTAACTGTAACTCAACGTACCAACCTTGTTGAGTTAAGCTTTACTCAACGAACTCGTTCAGTTCTAGACTTTTTCAAACTACGATCTTCAATCTTGACTTTGTAAAATTTATCTCTGATTGTCATCTATAAATATTTGACCAAGTCTTTAAAAATATGGTAGAACATGTGTGAATACATGTGTGCCATGTGTCAACTACAAAATAAATATTTCTATAATAAACTATGATCAAATATAAGAAATAATTATAGATTTATCAAAGTCATAACATTACAGTCCTTCGTAAAGTTATGCCCCTAACTTTACGAGCTTATATATAGCATAACATAATAGATGTCCGTAAACTTATCCCCATAATTACATGTGTAAACTTTACGAATCCTAACAATTGACATGTGTAAAATACAAAGACCTATTTTAAATAACCTTTGTATACTTAACCATAGATTCATAACTTATATATTTATGTAATTTCATAACTTTATGAATGTCCATAAAGTTATTCTCATAAGTTTACATATGTCCGTAAAGTTATATACTTAGAGAATTTTTTGAGTAATAATCCAAATTTATGAATTAGATAAATTTATGAGAATCCATAAAGTTAACTATTTATCTTTATGACAGTTCGTAACCTTATGTACTTAGACAATATTTTGAAGTTCATCATTTGACTTATTCAAATATAAATTATCTTTGTCAACCATCAAAACATAAACATATTAATAGATAAGAACATTATCTCTAACAGTACTAAGAAGAGAGAGGAAAGTGTTGAAAAAAGTCTTTTTAGTAGAGCAAAGTAGTTCTTTATTTTTACCTTAGATTCCAAAAAAATTATCTGATCCAAGAACACCTATTATATCGTGCACAATAAGTAATATAATTTTGGATAGAAGCTTAACAGACCTAGGTGTAGGTATAAATGTTATGCCAAGTGATATATTTGTATCCTTAGGATCAGAAGGCTTAAATCCTACTAGTACTATCATTCAATTAGTAGATAGTAATATAAGATACCCTAGAGGAAAAAAGATGATGTTTTGATTAAAGTTAAGAACTTCATTTATCCTATGGATATTGTTGTTTTGGATTCCCAAAAAAACTATGAATTAGAATAGAGGTACATCTTTAATTTTGGAGAGGTTATTTCTAGCAACTTTAAGGACAATTATAAATTGTAAAAGTGGAATGATAAAATTAGCCTACGGTAATGAGAATACTCAACTAAATATTTTCAAACTAGAAGAGAATGAAGGTATAGACATATCTTTACACACTATAAACTTTCTAGAGGATGAAAGAAATGTGTTAGAAGATTTAATTCAAGAAGAATTAAATAGATAATTAGATATCAAAAATCTTGAAGAGAGTGAAAATGTAGATAAAGATTTAAGCAAAGTAAAAAGAGATCAAGATGAATTTGATGCTAGGGATGAAAATGTTAAATTAGGAGCTTTGGTTGCTAATGGTCAACATCTAGAATTAAAACCATTATCTCTTGAGTTGACATATAGATTTCTTGGGAAAGAAAGGATGTGTCCTATCATTATATCATCAGATTTAAAAGATCATAATTCTAAATTAGAATGTGTAGTAAAGAAATATAAAGAAGCAATGGCTGGACTATGGCTAATATAAAAGGGTTAAGCCCAACTATATGTCGACATCATATATATCTAGAAGAAAATGTTAAACTAATAAGAATTCTTGAACATAGATTAAATCCAAACCTTAAAGAAGTAGTCAAGAAAGAAATTATGAAATGGTTAGATAATGATATCATATATCCGATTTCTAACAACTCATGGGTTAGTCCAATCCATATCGTTCCTAAGAAATCAGGGATAATAGTTATTAGGAATGAAAATCAAGAATTGATTCCAACAAGAATCTAATCAAGCTAGAGAGTGTATATAGATTATAGGAAGTTGAATGCTGTGACTAGGAAAGATCATTTTCCTTTACCATTTTTAGATCAAATGTTAGAAAAATTAGCAAGTCAAGAATATTTTTATTTCTAAGATGGGTATTCAGGATATAACCAAGTTCCAATAGTATTAGAGGATCAAGAGAAAACAACTTCCACATGTCCTAATGGAACTTATGCATTTAAAAGAATATCATTTGGATTGTGCAATGCACTAGCTACTTTTCAAAGGTGTATGTAGGGTATTTTTATTGGAATAATTGAAGATTTTTTAGAAATATTCATGGATGACTTTATAGTATATGGAACTTCATTTGAAGTATGTTTAAAGAAATAGAACTCGTGTTGAACCATTACGTGGAGAAAAATTTGGTTTTGAATTGGGAAAAATGGCATTTTATGGTGAAACAAGGAATAGTCTTAAGGCATGTTGTTTCAATGAAAGGACTAAAGGTAGATAAAGCCAAAATAGAAGTTATTTTAAATTTACCAAAACCTAAATCAGTAAAAGATATTAGATTATTTTTAAGACATACAGGATTTTACAAGAGATTTATCAAAGATTTTAGCAAAATAACTAGATCTTTGATTAATTTGTTAAAGGATGTCTATTTGGTGAATTTTGTTTGCTTAAATATATGTTTATAATTTCTTTTAGAAGTAAACAAATAATTTCCATAAATTAGATATTACATCTAATTTATTTTTTAACTACAAGTGCATAGTCTCTATTGCATAAATGTGCAAGTATAGGTCAATCTCACAAAGACCGAGTAAAATTTTTATACTATGTTGATTTTTATAGCTAGAGATTTATGTGTGTTGAATTACGTACTTTGTTGACTTACTACTAACTCAATGGACTATCCTCATGGACTTAAGTTAACTCCACAAGCTTCACTAGTAAGTTCCAATTAAATTTGCTGTTCATAGAGAAATTTGGTCATCCATTGGGTGGTTTCACAGAATGTAAATAACATCAATTCAGCTTTTAATGTTAGTTTATATAGTATTTATCATTAATAAACACTAACATTCAGATATTTCAAACAGTAACCATATTAATCAAGATTTTAGAATTGAATACAAACTAGTTTCAGTAATCAGTAAGATGATTTTCTATTTTCTAGAATGAAATAAACATAAAATATTCAACAATAATGACAATACTAACATTACTAACAATACAAAACAAACGATACAATAGTGATTTGATAAATATAAAAATAGATAATGAGTTTTTGGTTTGTTTTTGTTATGATATGTTCCTAAAGATGAACGAAAGGTGAAATGTAAAATTCTCTATTGATAGTAAAAACTCCCGTCAATATATGCGACGTGATTACACCACTGAAAACTTAATCACTTACTATTACGCGTCCCTCTCCCAATAGAATTGCAAACCAAGACTTGTAAGTTGATCTCCTCTTCAGTATATTAGCATCAACCCAAAACAAGGTTAGAAACTTTACTATCTCCTAAGAGATGATTCAATGCTTTGTGAAAACGGGTTCCCTTCCTAGGATGGGATCACTCCTCACAATGGTTGTCAGTCACCGTGTTTGACTCGAAATCGACCTGACATCTGAAAAGTATCTTCACAAACCTTCGATGATTAGTGATTGGTGGTGTGATTTTGGTAGAACTTCAGGAAATGACTAACGCTTGCTGTAGTTAGCGTGGTTCTCCACACCCATCCTTCATTCTTTCTTTTTTCCTTTTATATTTCTTTCAGTAGTAACTGTTTCCGCCTAAATGATCGGTTGGATCTCCTTCATTCGTATCAACGATAGTGATTTCTTCTTCATTCCACGAGTTAAATCTTACGTGATACGTGCAATCATAGTTTTCCTTCGAATTTCCTATTTCTGCAATTGCTCACATTTGAATATTAGCAAATAACTAGTCCATGGAGTTAACGTAACTCAATGGACTTACTTCGTTGACTTAATTATAACTCAACGGACTTACTTCGTTGACTTAATTATAACTCAACGGACTTACCTCGTTGAGTTAAGCTTAACTCAATGGACTTGATATAAATAATAATATATGTATCACGTGAAATAAAGAAATAACTTATAAGCTTATAACACTAACATAACTCATTACCTTAGTATTTAATCAAGTAATTCAACGCATATAGTTATGCTAACTTAACGAGTTAAACATGTGCAACTCACGTGATAGTATAACATTTAAATTCAACACATGCATAATGTTACTTAACGAGTTCAGATATACAACTTATAGTTTTGCTCGCTAACTCAACGAGTTCTCATGTGATCTTTTTACACCTTTAAACCTGTAACTCAACAAGTTGGCACATGATCTTTTTAAAAAAAGAACACTAACTCAATGAGTTATTACTGTGCACTATACATGATATAAATATGTGCAAATAAAACATATTATGCTTAATACTATAAAACCACATGTAAACCATGTTTTCAATCTTTTAGAAATGATATTTAATTAACACTAATTTCTTGAAATTATGCATATTCTGTAATTAAGGCATGTAATCATATAATTATGACATAATGGCTTAATTCTCATATGATAAGCTAACTATTATGCAATTTACCATTCATTAACCATTAATATTATGCACTTTTTCATTCTAAACAATGTCCCATTTAAATTTGATAGAAATTGTAAAGAAACTTTCTTTAAGCTTAAAACTAGCTTAATTACAACTATTATAATACAAGCACCTAATTAGAATCACCCATTTGAGTTAATGTGTGATGCATCTGATTTTACTATAGGAACTATGTTAGGGTAGAAAATAGAAAAATCTCCTAGAGTAATTCATTATGCAAGCAAAACCTTAAATGAAGCTTAGATAAATTGTACAACTACTAAAACAGAATTATTAGTTGTTGTGTTTGCCTTAGAAAAATTTAGATTGTATTTAATTAGAGTTAAAGTACTAGTATACATAGATCATTCAGCTTTAAAGCATCTAATAGCAAAAAAAGAAATTAAGCCTAGACTGATCCAGTGGATATTATTATTGTAAGAATTTGACTTAGAAATTAAAGATAAAAAAGGATGTAAGAATGTAGTAGCTGATCACTTATTAAGTTACAAATAGAAAATTCTAAAATTGAGATTAAGGATCACTTTCCTAATGAACAATTAATGACAATAGAAATAATGCCTTGTGTTGAGTATTTTGTTTTGATGGTGTGTGTTGAATGAAAATAATTATATTTACTCAATTACTATTGCTTGTGAAAAGAAATTAAAAACATCAATTATTACAGAAAAAGCTTACTAATATAAATACTTGTCTGTATTGGATCTAAAATTATACTAAATTAATAACTAGTCATTTCGTTGTAGTAATTTCTTATTTAACTAAACGTTAAGTTAATGTGTGTTTTTATTGAAAAACATGATATGTTTTAAAGTTATATTTTCTGTATCATGAACAGTGCACATTTAGACAGCTAGTTAAGTTAGAGTGTTATTTGTATAGAGATCACGTGAGAACTCGTTAAATTAGTGAGTAAAAGAAGAGACAAACTCATTAAGTTAGTGTTGTACACGTGGTGAATTAAAAGTTACGAATGTTATATTGTATCACGTGAGGTGCACATGTTTAACTCGTTAAGTTAACATAACTAAACGCATTGAGTTGCTATATTGAACACTAAGGCAACGCGTTAGGTTAGCGTTATAAAACTTAAGTTGTTATTTTTGCACGTGGTAAAATTCTGATTATAAAAACATTTGTTTATTACTGGTTTGTTGAGTTGTTTGTAACACAACGGAGATGGTTCGTTGAGTTATCGTAACACCATGAAGTTGGTTCGTTGAGTTAGCGTAACACCACAGACTTAGTTCGTTGAGTTAGCTATAATACTTGTCACGTGAGTTGGCACATGAGGAACTCGTTAAGTTAGAAACGTTAAGTTATATATCTACTTGTGTTACTCGTTTAGTTAACATTAAAGTAACGACTACTTATTACACTATTGAAAAATTTTGGACGAGAAAGTTTATTTTGTAGGAAATTTTTCAGAGATCTAGGATTGATGATTAAAGAAAATTTGAAATGTAAACGTGGGTTAGAATGTGTGTATTTTGATGAAGGAAAAAGAGAAGACGTGAAGAAGTGGAAAACTGATAGTGATTAAACGTGGAGGATATGCATGAAATGAAGATACAGTATAAAAGGCATAGAATTCTAGTTGATCAATTATCCCTGCATACCAAACGAAAAATCTTTTCAAGGATCAAAAACACTTTTCGTGGAAAAGCTCTCAAGTGGAAGAAAATTCAGTGAAGCAGAAAAAGGTAAGATCTATGTCACTGAAGATCTAAAGTATCAAAAGAAAGCAAATTCGGTGAAGTAGAGAAAGACAAGATATTTGTCACTGAAGAATTACTAAAGAAGAAAAAGTAGAAGAAGAAGAAAGATCTCAAACAGGGAGAAATGTTTTAAATTCTGCAAATTAGTTTTCTCTGTTTGTAGTTATGAAATTGTATAGATGAAACATGGTATCGATATATAATTGCATCTACAATTTTTGAGCAGAATTGAATTGTATATTGTAATTGAAACCTTGAATAAAAATGATTTTATGAAAATAGAGTCTCAACTTATTTTTGAGTTTTGAAGTTTCAATTATAATCGAAAATATTGAAATACACAATTCAACCCCCTCTTGTGTAGCCATACGATCCTACACCTTAATACGTAGACAGTTAATTATTTAGTTACAAAATTAACACCTAAGGATTGGAATAGACAAAATAAGAAATTATTCTTTTCTAGAGTAAAATATTACCATTGGGAAGACCCTTACTTATTTAAGAAATATCCTAATTTTGTCATAAGGAGGTGTATTCCAAAACCAAATATGTAAGCATATTATCTTTCTGTCATAACCAAGCATATGGAAGACATTTTGGTTCAAGAAAAACTATTGTTAAAGTCTTACAATGTAGTTTTTATTAGCCAACATTATTTAAAGATGCTTAAAAATATTGTTTGAGTTGTTTAAGTTATCAACAAATAGGAAGGATATCAAGGAGAAACATGATGCCTTTAAATCCTATTGTTGAAGTTAAAATCTTTGATATATAGGGAATTGATTTTATGGGTCTATTCCCTATGTCTAATCAATATAATTATATATTTCTAGGTGTGGATTATGTGTCTAAATGGATAGAAGTAATTTCTACAAAAACCAATAACAACAAAGTGGTAATACATTTTATAAAAACTAATATAATTGCTAGATTTGGAGTACCTAAAGTTGCTATTAGCGATAGAGGAACTCACTTTTGTAATAGAAGTTTTGAAACTTTAATGAAGAAATATGGAGTAAATTGCAAGATTACAACTTCATATCATCCTCAAACAAGTGGACAAATTGAAAGTGCAAATAAGCAAATCAAACTAATTCTAGAAAAAGTAGTTAACCTTACTAGAAAAGATTGGGCTACAAGGTTAATATATGCACTTTGGGCTTACAGAACTGCTTATAAAACTAATCTAGGAATGTCAACTTTTAAGATAGTATATGGAAAGAGTTGTCACTTACCCAATGAATTAGAACATAAAGCTTCTTGGGCATTAAGGACTTTGAATATTGACATAGATAGAGTTGTTGAGTATAGAAAGATACAATTAATCGAATTAGAAGAATTTAGAAATGAAGCTTATTGAAGAACATTAGTAGAAAAAGAAAAAATGAGGTTATGACATGATAGAAAAATTATCCCAAAAATCTTTGAAATAAGACAAGAGGTGTATCTTTACATGTCTAGACTTCATAGCCATCTAAGGAAATTAAGATCTAAATGGGCAGACCATACATAGTACAAAATATTTATTCTCATGGATAATTGAGAAGAAAATCTTAAAAATCAGAATTTATTTAAAGTTAATGGGGAAAGACTTCAACCCATCCTTTAATTTGTAAAAAATACATTTAGAATTATAGAAGAAGTAAGAGTAGAAGACTACCCAAGTCTCATTACTTAAGTGAAATACATCATATATATATAGCCAAAAAAAATTAAATTAAATTTTTATATATATATTATTGTCAGTTAAACCGAGATGTAAAACCAATTTAACCTAGTATCTTAAGAAAAATTATCAATTCGACCAAATTTTAATATCAGTTTGACCGAGTAAAGATATATATATATATAATTATTAATAGTAAAACAATTTTAGTTTAACCAAAATTTATTCTTGATTCAATCGAAGTCTAAAAAAATTTTATTATTAATTTTTATATATAATTATATAATGTCAATTTGACCAGAACAGTATATTGGTTTAACCAAATTAGTGAAAATTTTATATATAAAATCTCGGTATAACCAGAAATCTACTAGTTTGATCGAAATAAAAAACCAAAGAAATATATATGTATATTAATCACTGGTTTGATTGACGAAAATTATCAATTCAACCAAATTTAGGAAAAATTATAAAAGTAAGGGTCGGTCAGATAGAAGCTTCTTTGATTTTGACTAAAGTAAAAATTATATTTATATTATATTTTACTAGAAAAAGTTTTTTTAAAGTCTGTTAAGTTATGCTTAACTCAATAAACTTACTTTGTTGAGTCTATTGGTAAGTCCACAAACTTATTCCGTTGAGTAAACTTGTAATTCAGCGAAGTACTAGGATAAGTCCACAAACTTAATTTGTTGAGTTAACCTATAACTCAACGGAGTAGTAAGGTTAAGTTGTGCGTAATTTGCATAGGAAATAACCTAATAGCCCACCAAAACTTAGGGCTTATTTAACCTTTAAAAACTTAGGATTAGGGGCATTATCAACAAAAATCATTTAGTACTTAGCATTGTGAAAGCTATTTTCATTTTGTTCAATCCCGTAATATAACGAAGTAGAAGATGGAACAAAATTGGTGGAATGAGAATGACACTACAGAATTCCTCAAGTGGTCTAAAGATTGGTATTCAAGGAAAAAGATTCGAAATACAATCAAGGAGAAAGAGCTACAAGAGGTAGAAGAACAAATTTTCTGCTTTACGCAAAAGTTAGTAGATTTAATTGTAAAAACACCTAGTATTTTAGAAACGAGAATGAGAATGGCAACTGAAACTATCGTTAATAAGAAAAGAAGGTTAAGACCTAATAACAAAATTACCCTAGAATTGATTAGGCGTAAATCCAGGCTATGGTTATTGAAGAAAATAGCCTATTATGCGGAAAAATATAGAAATAGAGAACAACCACAAGAAGAACAAGAACAATCTAGACCCCTACAACAATCAGAAACACCAAAGGTCACTATTCAGTTTCGTGCACTTGAGTTTGCAAAGCAAAGTGAAGAATTTGTGAAATTAGTTCAACTCTGTAAAGACCAAGGAGATGAAGAGGTCATGGGTATAGCTAAAGCACATATTCTATATAATGCTATGATGAAGAAACAAGCAGAAGATAGGTTAAAAACTCATTATGAAATTAAAGTAGAATAATATCATATAGTAGCTGGAATAATACCAGCCACTATACAAAAAGAACTTGAAACTAGGCCTTCAAAGCCAACTGTTGTAAAGAAAGAAAAAGTACCTGAGACTCTAACTGTTAAGTCAAAGCTTATAATTTTGGCAAAAAGGCATAGAGAGCTTATTTTTGTAGATTTACTATCAGAAAATGAAGAATAGACACAATTATATTTGTAGAAATTTTAAAATCTAGAAGTATTAGATACTAAACAAAGGTATCTAAGATCAAACTAAAGAAAACTTAAATATAAAATATAAGTATCTAAGATTGAAGTATTTTAGATATAAAATATAAATATCTAAAATACAATATGAAAAATTAAACAAAGATAAATATCTTATATATGGGATATAAATATGTAAAGATTCAAAATTAGAAGTATGTTTGGATATAAAATATACATACCTAAAATATGTGTAAAAATTAGATTAAATTAAATGTATTAGATATAAACTATAAATATCTAGATATTAAAATTATACATATATGAAAAATAAAAATCCAAATATTTTAGATATTAATAGAAATCTTTAAAATAAAATTACATATGTCAAGTATTAAACTATAATATGAAACTATAAAAAATGCCCAAGAGAGTAAAATATTAATATTTTAGATAAAAAATGTAAGTATCTAAAATGAAATCAAGTATTATTAAAGTTTCTAAGAATTTAGAAATAATTTATAAACTTTGTCCTGAAATCAAGTTTTCAAGAGATGGAAAGTAGAAGTGGAAAATCAATGTAATAGAAAATTGAAACCAATCAGGTCAAACAATGAAGGGGAATATGATAGCCATGAACTTAAAATCTACTATAAAAAATAAAGAATCAAAAGGCAAAGGACTATAGTTGGGACTCTACAACAAAATGGTGTTACTAAGAGAATGAACAAGACCTTAAATGAATGGGTTAGATGCATGAGACTACATGCAAGTTTTCTCAAAGCATTCTAGGCTGAAGCTATCAGTACAGCTGCTTATCTGATGAATAGAGGATCATCTGTCCCAATGAAGCTTAAAAACCCTAATGATGCTGCACTCATTTGCGATGGTAGTCAATGGGGAAGTAGTGCTAAGACTTCATTCTTGTAGTAGGAACTTGTGTTTTAGACATAGGGTTTCCAATAGTTGATTAAAAAATTGGAATAGTAGATGCTACAAAAGTAGTAGGTGTCAAGAGAACATGGAGTTTCATGGGAACCTACACATCATTCTCATACACATGTATCATAGTGGTAGACTCAAAGCTTCCAAATCCAACGAACATTATGTAAGAAACTATGGAGGCCATTGCAAACTTCCTGTAATATCTATTAATAGCATGAGTAAATGTCATTATATAATGGCTAAAGGTATGTTTTTCCTATGAGACATGATACTAAGGAGGAGAGGTCTCACCAGGTGTGCCATTCTATTGAACATAGGTTTTTCTTGATCCTTTTTCCCTTGGAAAAATATGCATCATATTTCTCTTGTGCATCTTAGGATATATCTATTTCATATAGATGTGTCAATAAACCTCTTAAGGATTAATGACTAATCTTGTACCTTACATCTTCTCATAAGAATGATACTTCATACGCATTGTTTTGATCACATCAAACATATCACATATGTCCAGATAAATTAAATTTCATTATCATTTGCAAATAAAGGTACAAGTTAATGTTGTAAAATATAATTCTTGCAAATAAAGAAAAATGATAGAAAATATTTTAAATTTGCCATCAAACTTCTCGTACCATTATGAGGAGGCGTTAAACAGCTTAGGCTCCTCTCAGAGTACATTTAATATTTTAAGTTTATCTTGGTAATTAGTGTACCATTAACTTTTTGATATATATATATATATTATCAAAATATATCATATAGATAGTTTAGACTCTTATCTAACTATATTTTTATATTTTGGATAGTTTATACTCCTATCTGAGTATTTGTAATTTTAGCATGGGTGAGGGTATTCCAGTAATTTTTCCTATGCATGAGACTATTTTCCTTATTCTCCTTTCATATATTTTAACATTATATATTTTTTATTATGATAAAAAATATATATTTTACCATGAAGCTAGTTCGTTGAGTTAGCGTAATACCATAGACTTAGTTCATTGAGTTAATTACAATACTTGTCACGTGATTTGGCACATAATGAACTCGTTAAGTTATAATTCTACTTGTTTTATTCATTTAGTTAACATTAACATGACTTCTTATTACATTTGATGAAAAAATTTAGACGAGAAAGTTTATTTTGCAGAAAATTTTTCAAAGATCCAAAATTGATGATTAAAGAAAATTCAAGAGGAAAACATAGGTCAGAACGTGTATATTTCAATGAAGGAAAAAGAGAAGATGTCAAGAGTGAAAAACTAATTATGGTTAAACATGAAAGATATACATGAAATGAAGGTACCATATAAAAGACATAGAATTCTCATTGATCAATCATCCTTGCACTCCAAACGAAATATATTTTTAGGGATCAAAACACCTCTACAGGGAAAAACTTTCTGATAGAAGAAAATTCAGTGAAGAAGAGAAAGTCAAATAAATGTCACTAAAAAATTGAAGAATCATAAAAAAGCAAATTTAGTGAAGTAGAGAAAGTTAGATATTAGTCACTGAAGATTTGCAAAAGAAGAAGAAAAATCTCAAATAGGGAGAAAGGTTTTAAATTCCATAAATTAGTTTTCTCTATTTGTAGTTATGAAATTGAGTAGATGAAACATGGTATCGTTATATAATTGCATCTACAATTTCTTTGGACAATTGAATTGTATATTGTAATTAAAACCTTGAATAAAATGATTTGATTAAAATAGTGTCTCGACTTATTTTTAATTTTGAAGTTTTAATTATAATTGAAAATATTGAAAAACACAATTCATCCCCCTCTTGTGTAGTCATTCAATCCTGCAAGTGGTATTAGAGCATGTTTTACCCTCTTTGTTTTTAAACAGAAATTAATATCTAAGCATATGTTTAACTTTGTTGATTATAGGGTCAAGTTGTTTTTGAAAGTTTTAAATTGTTTAAAATCTTATAGGTTGAAATATCTTACGTAAGATGGCTATTGGAAATGGTAATTTTTCTTTGTATGAAAGCCAAAATCTTAATCGTCCTCCTTTATTTGATGGAATACATTTTGAATATTGGAAATATAAGATGATAGTTTTTTTTCAAATTATAGATCACAAGTTGTGGTTCATGATTTCTAAACCATATAATCCATTAACTACTCCTTATAATACTTGAATAGTTACTAAAAAAGAAAATGAAACTCTGAATGCAAAAGACATAAATATCTTATTTTGTGCATTGAGATATAAATAGTTTAGTAAAGTATCAGCATATAAATCTACTTATGAGATGTGACATACATTAGAAGCTTCATATGAATGTACTTCTCAAGTTAAAGAGACTAAACTTAATATGTTAATTCATAAATATGTACTCTTTATGATGCATGAAGACGAAAGTATTTCTAAGATATTTTCCAGATTCCTAGATATCATAAATTCCTTAAAATACTTAGGAAAGAATTTTGAATAGAAGGATTTGATGAGAAAAATTCTCAGATCCCTAAGTTCTAAATGGTCTTAGAAAGTGACATCAATTAAAAAATCACAAGACTTAAATGTTTATATTATAAATGAACTTATAGGAAATTTAACTGCTTATGAAGTTCAATTAAATGATTCACTAAGTCATAATAAATTAAAAATGAAGAAAGAAATAACCTTTAAAATTAATTCAGATTCTAAAATATCCACTAATTCTGACGAGGATTTGATTTTGCTGACTAGGAAATTCAAGAAGGCATGGAAAGCTAGGAAACAACAAAGGAACAAAAATGATAAACTCACAACATCAAAGTCACTAAACGAAAAGAATTCTTCATCTAGAAAGTATATATGTTACAATTGCAAGAAACATGGACATCTTTCTCTAGATTGTCCTATAAGGAAAAAGGAAAAACAAAGTAGGACAAATCAAAAGAAGAAGACTCAGAAAAAGTTTTACAAAAAAAAGGCTTTGATGGTTACTTGGGATGACACATCAGAAGAGTTTGAATCTAAGGAATTATTATCAAAATCTTTACATTTAGAAGAAGAACAAGAGTCAGAAGACGTTGCTCAAGTGTGCTTCATGGTAGATGAGTATGAGATAATATCTTATCCTAAAAGTCATTCAGATTTTAACTTTGATGAATTATTATGTGCTTATCATGCATTATTACAAAAACTTAAAGTTTGTAAATTGGAAAATAAGAATATTAGAAACTCTTTGTCCATTATGGAAGAAGAAAATTGTTTCCCATCTACTACTTTAGAAAAGTTTAAATGTGATAATGAAAATCATGCTAGAGATTTGCATAAATTTAGATTTAATGAATGTGTCTTGCATGAACAAATATAGAATATAAATGCTGAAAAATTAAAGATAGAATCTGAAAATGAAAAATTGGGAAACAACATAAATGATCGTGAGTTAGAGATTGATAAATTAAAAATGAGAGAGCTAGATTTAAATTCCACCATTGAGAAATGGAACTTAAGTCAAACTAAGTTAGACAAGCTAACTAGTACCCTTGTGGTGTCATATAAATTTGGCTTAGGATTTGATTATCTTGAATCTCAAGCCAACAAAGGATTTATTAGTTGCAGTTTAAGTAAATCTAAGACTAAAATTCCTTTTATTATGAAACAAGGTAATAAATATGTAGAAGTAAGTACTTCAAGGGATGAATCATGTAGTAATAATATAAACCAATGTAATTTATCTAAATGTACCACTAACATGACTATCAATGTTTCTAAAAATCTTGTTTCTTGTTCTAGAAATTCAGTTATTAGTGTTTCTAAAATTTTAGACAATTGTAGTGAACTAGAAATTCAGAAACCAGAGCTTGAAATTCAAAATAGTGGTATTAGACCAATTATTGGTTTTGCATGTTCTTTATCTGAAAATTCTTGTGTAGAAAAAGATTTTGTATGTACTGAAAATTTAAATACAAGTACAAAATCTTGGTACGATCTTACTGAAATGTATGAGTATGACCAAAATAAATTAACATCTGATAAAAATTGGTTTGGTCTTGGTTATACTACATTTGAAAATAAAAAGAATTTTAAGAAGATTAATAATTCTATAAGTATGAAGCTAATGATAAATTAGTAGTATTTACAATTAACAAGAATATAAATGATAATGTTAGACTGTTTTAAACTAAAAGAAGAAATATGCTTTTAATGAACTTAGTCCTCAAAGACATTAAGTATCAAGAAACAGTTCTTCTTAACTTGTTTTGCAAGAGATAACAACATCAAAATGGATTTTGGATAGTGGAGCATCAAGTCACATGACTGGAAAGAAAAGTCTACTAAAAAATTTTATAAATACCAAGAAAAGAAGTGTAATATTTCAAAACAAAAGCAAGGATAAAATCATAGGTATAGGTATTGTTTAAATAACTCCTACTTGTGTTATTTCAAATGTATTATATGTAGAAAACCTAGAATTTAATTTGCTGAATGTTATAAAACTAATTGATAAAGGATACTATGTATTGTTTAAAGATAATATATGCAAAATTATTGATAAAATCATAGATGAATTGAAGTTTTATTGCTGAAAGAAAAAGTTCTGTATGTATTTTATCTTTACCTTCTAGTATAGTTGATTTAAATTCATGTTTGCTAGTTGAAACTAGTGATGCATATCTTTGATATAGAAGGATTAGGCATATAAATATGAAACTGTTGCATAAATTATCTAGAAAAAATTTAGTGAGAGGTTTACCAAAGATTAAATACTCAAAAGATTTCATGTGTGATGCATGTGAGTTAGGAAAAATTCATAAAAACTCTTTTAAATCCAAAAATGATATATCAAGCAAAAGAGTCTTAGAACTTATACATATGTATCTATTTGGACCAACAAGAATCATGAGTCTTAATGGTAAATGATATGTATTTGTTTTAGTAGATGACTTCTCTAGATATACTTGGGTATATTTTCTAGCAACTAAGACAGATGTTTTTGAAAAGTTTAAAAAGTTTTGTATTCTTGTTCAAAATGAATAAAGTGTCTCTATTCAAAAACTTAGGAGTGATCATGGTATTGAATTTGAAAATGATCAAATAGATAATTACTGTAAAGATCATGGCGTTGATCATAGATATTTTTTCCCTAAAGCACTCTCTCAAAATGGTGCTGTTGAGAGAAAGAATCGATCACTTCAAGAAATGGCCAAAATTGGTAAATACTTTATTGTTTAAAATATTTATTTATTACTGGTTTGTTGAGTTATCAGTAACACAATGGAGTTAGTTTGTTGAGTTAATTGTAACACTATAAAGCTGGTTCGTTAAGTTAGCGTAACACCATAGACTTAGTTCATTGAGTTAGCTATATTACTTGTCACGTGATTTGGCACATGATGAACTCGTTAAGTTATATACGTTAAGTTATAATTCTATTTGTTTTACTCGTTTAGTTAACATTAACACAATGACTTATTACATTTGATGAAAAATTTTAGATGAGAAAGTTTATTTTGCAAGAAATTTTTCAAAGATCTAGGATTGATGATTAAAGAAAATTCGAGAGGAAAACGTGGGTCAAAACGTGTGTATTTCGATGAAGGAAAAAGAGAAAACATGAAGAGTGGAAAACTGATTGTGGTTAAATGTGGAAGATATGCATGAAATGAAGATACAGTATAAAAGGCATAGAATTCTCGTTGATCAATCATCCCTACACACCAAACGAAATATATTTTTAGGGATCAAAACACTTCTATAGGGAAAAGCTCATAGATAGAAGAAAATTCAATGAAGAAGAGAAAGTCAATTATATGTCACTAAAGAATTGAAGAATCAAAAGAAAACAAATTCAGTGAAACAGAGAAAGTCAGATATTAGTCACTGAAGATTTGCAGAAGAAAAAGAAAAATCTCAAACAATGAGAAATGTTTTAAATTCTGTAAATTAGTTTTCTCTATTTATAGTTATGAAATTGATTAAATGAAACATGGTATCATTATATAATTGCATCTACAATTTCATATGAGAATTGAATTGTATATTGTAATTAAAACCTTGAATAAAATGATTTGATTAAAACAGTGTCTTGACTTGTTTTTAATTTTGAAGTTTCAATTATAATTGAAAATGTTGAAAAACATAATTCATCCCCCTCTTGTGTAGCCATTCGATCCTACACATATTTTTTATTTGAGTCAAAATTTAAATTTTGTAGACAATTTATACTCATATATGGGAGTATTTGGAATTTTAAATATTTTGATAATTTTTCATTTATATTTTGATATTTTATATATTTATATTTTATCAAAGTATGGGTTATGTACATAGTTTAGACTCTCATCTAGAAGTAATTTAATATTTTATTCTCTCTTTTTTTATAAATAGTTTATACTCATATCTGAGAGTAATTAATATTTTCAATATTTTGATAATATTCCATTTATATTTTGATATTTTATATCAAATTATAGGTTACATGGATAGTTTAGACTCTTATCTAAGAGTAATTTAACATTTTATACTCTCTATTTTTTTGGACAATTTATACTCATATATGAGAATAATTGATATTTTAAATATTTGGGATATTTTGATAATTTTCTATTTATATTTTGATATTTTATATATTTATATTTTACAACAAAATATAGATTATGTGGATAATTTAGGCACTTATCTAGAAGCATTTAATATGTTTCAAACCTTAGATATTTACATTTCATATCATATCTCTCCTTTATTTTGGATATTCATATATCATACATAAAGTATTTTAATAATTTTTTTATGAGTGTTGTATCTAACATGTTCTAACTTTACTTTTTTTTATTTAACATCTGGAATTTTATATTAGCATTTGGTATATTTTAATTTCAGTTAAAGCACACTCCTAATTTGGCATAACCAATATTATTATTATTATATGTAATTCAAATTTCAACTTCAATCAAATCGAATACTACTGAATATGGCATGACAAAGTTCATATTTCCTCTCTTTTTTTTTGATATTTATAATTCATATCTAAAATATTTAATTTTTGCTTTAATTTCTTTTTCCCATTTTTTGCTTTGAATATCTATATGTCATATCCAAAGTATTTTAATTTCCACTTTAAATATTTATGTATTATATCTAAAGTGTTTTAATATTTTGCCTTGGATATTTTATATCATGTCCAAAGTTTTTTTTTTCTTCAGATATTTATATGTTATATCTAAAGAGCTTTGATATTTTATTTTAAATATTATATATTTCGTATCTAAAATATATTAAATGTTTACTTTAGATGTTATATTCTCCCATCTAAAAAGATCTTTTGGTTACCTTAAATGCATATAGGTCATACAAATTTTTATTTAGATATATTATAAACCTCTTTTTTTTTATTTAAAAGGTTTAATTCCATCTCCAAGGAATTAATTCCATTGCCATCTCCATGGAGAAGATGAAGTATCATGGGTGATGGGTAATGAAGCATGAACTCATGACGAATGAAGCAAGCAAATGCCTGGTTGAGCATTGCCCGGAAGCGATAGAGAGGGTCACATAGTATTGCACTTGTTTAGAATGAAAAAGTGCATAGTATTAATGGTTAAATAATGGTTAATTGCATAATATTTAGCTTATCATATGAAAATTAAGCTATTATGTTATAATTGCACTGTTATATGCTTTAATGAAAGAATCTACGTAATTTCAAGGAATTAGCATTAATTTAATATATTTCTCAACTGTCGTTAAGTTGCTGGTTTTTGATTCTTTAGTATCCGAATTTTCTGTTATTTCGGAGAGTTATATTGCATGTACCGGACAGTTATGTTTTAAACGCTAAAAGAATATTTAGGTGAACAGTAACAACTCGTTGAATTAGTGTTCTTTTTGTTAAAAGATCACGTGCCAACTCGTTGAGTTACAGGTTTAAAGGTATAAAAAGATCACGTGACAACTCGTTGAGTTAGCGAGTAAAAATCTTAAAGTTATATATCTGAACTCGTTAAGTTAGATTTATGCACGTGTTGAATTTAAATGCTTTATTATGTCACGTGAGATGCACATGTTTAACTCGTTAAGTTAGCATAACTGTACGCGTTAAGTTATATGAATACACACTAAGGTAACGCGTTAGGTTAGCAGCTTATTTCTTTATTGTACATGTTTTATAGTTAAATCAACAAAGTAAGTCCGTTGAGTTATCTGTAACTCCATGGACCATTTATTTTCTAATATGCCACTGTAGCGGTTACAGAAATAGGACATTCAAAGGAAAACTACGATTGCACGTATCATGCAGGAATTCACTCGGGGAAGGGAGAAGAAATCACCATCGTTGATATAAATGAAGGAAATCCAACCGATCATCTAAGTAGAAGCAGTTACCACTAAAGAAATATAAAAGAAAAGGAGAAAAGACGAAGAAGGTGTGACCAGTGTGTGTAGAGGAGGACAAACCAAGCTATCTTTAGGTAGCGTAGGAAGTTCCCTGAAGTACCACACCAACCACCAGAACCATCACACCATAATCACCAACCATCAGAGGTTTGTGAGGATACTTTTTTGATGTCAGGTCAATTCCGAGTCAAACACAATGCCTAACAACCACTATGAGGAGTGATCGCGTTGCGGGAAGGGAAGCTGTTTTCACCAATTAAACTATAAGGAAGCATATGTAGAACCTAAAATTGATATTATATACGAAACTGAAAAAAACATAATGAAAATTGATCAAAAATTGAATGCAATGAGATTAGATGATTTGGAAAGAAAACTAAAAGCATTGGACGAATATACAATGAAAATACAAGTTATGCAATAGGACAATGAAAATTATAATGTTATCGATCTACATAATTTGCAAGATATACAAACAAAAGAAAATACTAATGCAAGAGAATTTAAAGAATGCACTTTAAAATTAAAAACAATTGAAGATCATAATCACGAAAATGATATACAAGAACATCAGGAGAGTAACGAAAATCTGGAAGATGTATGTATAACACTAAGATCTAGAACTGATATACCACCAAGAATTCAAAATGAAAATAATATGAAGGTGGATAAGAGCAAAAATCAAAATGATAATGAGAATGTAATATCTAAAAATATAGAAATCAATGAAGAAAAATCTGAATCTGAAAATGAGATTAAAATGATCAAACAAATCAAATGAAAGAAAAAGAATCTTTTAAATCACAATCATTAGCACCCTATCTTGAAAGATTACAACAAACAATACCTGAAAAATAAGAAAAAATTAGAGAAATTTTTGAAAGAGTACAAGTTAACATTCCTTTGTTAGATCTATTGTAGAAAATGCTACCTTGTGCTAAATTTCTTAAGGATTGGTGTACTAAGAAAAGAGAGCAAAAAGTTCTTTGGAAGGTCTTTTTAGTTGAGCAAAGTAGTTCCCTATTTCTGCCATAAATTCCTAAAAAGTTATCTTATCTTGGAATCCCTATTATATCATGCATCATAGGAAATACCATTCTAGAAAGAACCTTAATAGACCTAGGTGCAGGTATAAATGTTATGTCAAGTGATATATTTGCATCCTTAGGATTAGAAGGCTTAATCCCTACTAAGATTGTTATTCAATTAGTAGATAGAAGTATAAGATACCCTAGAGGAAAAATAGAGGATGTCTTAATTAAAATCAAAAACTTCATATATCCTATTGATATTGTAATTTTGGATTCCTAACAAATTAAGCATAAAAATAGTGATACATCCTTAATTTTGGGAAGACCATTTTTAGCAACATCAAGGGCTGTTATAAATTGTAAAACTGGAATTATGAAGTTAGTATATGGTAATGAAAATACTCAATTAAACCTTTTTAAACCAGAAAAGTTTGAAGAGCTAGAAATGTCCTTACATACTATAGACTTTTTGGAGGATGAAGGAGATATGCTAGATGATGTGATTCAAGAAGAATTAAATAGGCAACTTAATTCTGAGATTTTAGAAGAAAGTGAAAGCATAAGTGTAGAAGGAGATCAAGAAGAAATTAATGATGTTCAATTAAGAGTTCTAACTTCTGATGGGCAATAGTTAGAATTAAAGTCTTTACCTCCTGATTTAACCTATATATTTTTGGAGGAAAAACGAACATGTCCAATCATTATTGCTTCAGATTTAAAAGAGGATCAAATTGCTAAATTAAAAGATATAGTAAAAACTTATAAAGAAGCAATAAGATGGACTATGACTGATATAAAAGGGTTAAGTGCAACTTTATGCTGTCACCACATATATTTAGAAGAGAATGTTAAACCAATTAGAATTCCTGAGAGGAGATTAAATCCAAACCTTAAAGAAGTAGTCAGGAAGGAAATAGTGAAATGGTTAGATAATGACATAATTTATCCGATTTCTGATAGCTCATGGGTTAGTCCAATCCATGTAGTTCCCAAGAAATCAGGATTAACAGTAATTAGGAATGAAAGTCAGGACTTGATACCTACTAGAATTCAATCAGGCTGGAGAGTGTGTATAGACTATAGAAAGCTGAATGCTGTAACTAGGAAAGATCATTTTCCCTTACCTTTTATAGATCAAATGCTAGAGAAATTAGCAGGGCAAGAATATTTTTGTTTTCTAGATGGGTATTTAGGATATAACCAAGTTCCAGTAGCATTAGAGGATCAAGAAAAAACAACTTTCACCTGTCCTAATGGAACTTATGCTTTTAAGAGAATGCCATTCGGATTATGCAATGCACCAGCCACATTTCAAAGGTATATGCAGGGCATATTCACTAGAATAAGTGAAGATTTTTTAGAAATATTTATGGATGATTTTACTGTTTATGGAACTTCATATGAAGTATGTTTAAAAAATTTAAACCAAGTATTAAAATGCTGTGTGGAAAAAAATCTAGTTCTAAATTGGGAAAAATGTCACTTCATGGTTAATCAAGGAATCATCTTGGGACATGTTGTTTCAAAGAAGGGGTTGGAAGTAGATAAAGCTAAAATAGAAGTAATTTCTAATCTACCAGAACCTAAATCAGTAAAAGATATTAGATTATTTCTAGGACATGCTAGATTTTATAAAAGATTTATTAAAGATTTTAGCAAAATAGCTAGACCTTTAACTAATCTATTAAAAGATATCCCATTCAACTTTGATAAAAATTACAAAGAAGCATTTTTCAAGCTTAAAACTAGTTTAATTTCAACTCCTATAATACAAGCACCTGATTGGAGCCATCTATTTGAATTAATGTGCGATGCATCTGATTTTGCTGTAGGAGCAATGTTGGGACAGAAGATAGAAAAATCTCCTAAAGTGATTCATTATACAAGCAAAACCTTAAATGATGCTCAAGTTAATTACACAACTACTGAAAAAGTGTTATTAGTCGTTGTGTTTGCCTTAGAAAAGTTTAGATCATATCTGATTGGAGCTAAAGTGATAGTGTACACGAATTATTCAGCTTTAAAACACCTAATAGCAAAGAAAGAGACTAAACCTAGATTGATTCGATGGATATTATTATTAGAAGAATTTGATCTAGAAATTAAAGATAAAAAGGGTTGTGAGAATGTAGTAGCAGATCATTTATCAAGATTACGAATAAAAAAATCAAATATTGAAATTAAGGATAATTTTCTTGATGAACAGTTAATGACTATCAAAATAATGCCTTGGTATGTAGACATAGTAAATTACTTAGTTACTGGTTTAACACCTAAAGATTGGAATATCCAAGATAAGAAATTGTTCTTTTCAAGAGTAAAATATTACTATTGGGAAGACCCATACTTATTTAAGAAATGTCTTGATCTAGTTTTAAGGAGGTGTGTTCCAGAAACTGAATATCAGAGCATATTGTCTTTCTGCCATGACCAAGTTAGCATAACTGTACGCGTTAAGTTACATGAATACACACTAAGGCAACACGTTATGTTAGCAGCTTATTTCTTTATATTTTCTAATATGCCACTATAGCGGTTGCAGAAACAGGACAGTTGGAAGGAAAACCACAATTGCACGTATCACGCAGGAATTCAATCGTCGAAGGGAAAAGAAATCATTGTCGTTGATACGAATGAAGGAAATCCAACCGACCATTCAAGTAGAATCAATTACTACTGAAGAAATGTAAAAGAAAAGAAGAAAAAAAGAAAAAGGGTGTGATCGATGGATGACCAATGTATACAGAGGAGGAGCACCGAGCTTTCTACAGATAGTATCGGCGATTATCTGAAGTATCACACCAACCATCGTTACCACCACCACAATCACCAACCATCGGAGGTCTGTGAGAATACTTTCTTGATGTTGGGTTGATTCCAAGCCAAACACAGTGCCTGACAACCACTATGAGGAGTGATTGCGTCGCGGGAAGGGAACCCATTTTCACCAAGCGCCGACTCATATTTCAGGAGATCGTAAAGCTTTTAGCCTTGGCTTCGGGTTGATGCCTGTATGCTGAAGAGAAGATTATCTTGCAATTCTGGACTCGCGATTCTATAGGAAGAGGAGACAGAATTGTAAGTGGTTTAATTTTCAGTGGTGTAATTGCATTGCAAGTAGTGTCGGAAGTATTTACTGTTGAGTGAGATTACTTTACATTTCACCTTTCGCCCATTTCCATGTTCATATTAAAACAAAAATACCAAAAACAATTTATCTATGTTGGTATGTTGTATTTGAGTGTTGTATTGTTTGTGTTGTATCGTGATTAATGTTATCTTTGTTAGTGTTGTGATTGTTTTATGTTTGTTTTAGTTTTACAGTTTACTGAAATTGATTCGTTCAAAAAACTTAAAGATTTTAATGGTTACTGTTTCAATTATCTGAATGTTAGTATTGCTTAATGATAAATCCAATGTTAACTAACATTAAAGAGCTTAATTGATGTTAATTACAATCTGTGGAATCGCCCAATGGTTGGCCGAATTCCTCTATAAATAGCAATATTAAAAAGAAAAGACAAGCTTGTGGAGTTAACTTAAGTCTAGGAGGTTAGTCTGTTGAGTTAGCCATAACTCAACAAACTTTGTCTATTGAGTTAACTGTAATTCAATGGAGAGCTTATTGAATATATAAATTTGATTATTAACAAACGAACAGTTCTCAAGTTCTTCAGCAATTCCCTATGGGATCGACCTGTACTTGCACACTGATACAATAGACACTGTGCACTTGTAGTTAAAGTACAAATTGGACTTAATATCTAAATGTATTAAAGGTTGTTTGTTTACTTCTAAAAGAAAGAATATGCATAAAGATAAATTAACTAAGTAAAAACAAAAGTAATAAATCCAAATTTTTCTAGTGTAGTGTTGGGAAAACACAAACAACTGCTTAAGCTGTTTAAAGTGTCAACAAATAGGAAGAATATCAAAGAGGAATATGTTGCCTCTTAATCCTATTGTTGAGGTTGAAATCTTTGATGTGTGGGGAATAGATTTTATGGGTCCATTTCCTATGTCTAGTCAATTTAATTACATATTGTTAGGGGTGGATTATATATCTAAATGGATAGAAGTTATTCCTACAAGAACTAATGATAACAAAGTGGTAATACATTTTATAACCAATATAATTGCCAGATTTGGAATACCTAAAGTTATTATCAGTGATAGAGGAACTCATTTCTGTAATAGAAATTTTGAAGCCTTAATGAAGAAATATGGAGTAAACCACAAAATTGCAACATCATATCATCCGCAAACTAGTGGACAAGTAGAAAGTGCAAACAAACAAATTAAGCTAATCTTAGAAAAAGTAGTGAATCCTACTAGAACAGATTGAGCTAATAGATTGATAGATGCACTTTGGGCTTATAGAACTGCTTATAAGACAAGCTTAGGTATGTCACCTTTTAGGCTAGTATATGGAAAAAGTTGTCATTTACCAACTGAAATTGAACATAAAGCTAATTGGGCATTAAAAACTCTGAACACTAATTTGAATCAAGTGGCTGAAAAAGGGAAAATACAATTGATTGAATTAGAAGAATTTAGGAATGAAGCTTATTCAAAAATTGTAAGAGAAAATGAAGTTCTGGCATGATAAGAAAATTATTCCAAAAACCTTTATATGACTAGACTCCATAACTATCCAGGAAAATTAAGATCTAGATGGGTAGGACCTTACATAGTTTGAAATATTTATCCCTATGGAGCTATTGAAATTGAAAATCTTAAAAATCAGAACATATTTAAAATAAATGGACAAAGACTTAGACCTATTTTGAAGATACCAAAAAGTTCCTTTGGAATTATAGAAGAAGTAAGAGTAGAGGACTACTCGAGCTTTACTTAGTAAGAAATTATTTTATTTTATTAAAAAAAAAAAAATTATATAAACATAGTTAAAGTTAAATCGAAAGGAGTTATCGATTTTACTGAAGCACAAAAAAAATTGTTGTGGTTCAACCGATAGGATCCATCGGTCTAACCTAAACATAAAAACATAAAAAAAAAAATCTATATATTATTTAGTAAAAATGTCGGTTTTACCGAAGTAGAGTATCAGTTCAACTAGTAAAAAAATGTGGAAAGAAAGAAAATATTTAATTTCGGTTCAACCGAGGAATATAACGGTTTGATCGAATAATTTTTAAAATATAGAAAAAGTAGGAGCGATTAAACCGGAACTCTTCGGTCTTGACCAAAGAAAAATTATTATCTTAAGTATTTTTATTAGATATAACTTTACGGGAAGTTCGTTGAGTTTAGGATAAGTTAACGAACTTACCCTGTTGAGCTAACTATAACTCAACGGAGTATTTTAGTTAAGTCCACGGACTTAGTTCGTGGAGTTAATCGTAATTCCACGGATGAGAGAGCGAGAGTTGGTGTGGGAAATGACCTGATTACCCACCTAAACTTAGGGCTTATTTATCTTAAACTTTGGGTTTTGGGGGCATTATCCGTAGAATCATTTAGAACTTAGAACAATAGAGATCAGAGTGACTCCGTGCTATTGCGTAACTCCATGATGAGGAAGATGATGCCCGAGTTTTGAGAAGATGCTGTTGACACATCAGAATTTCTGAAAGAGTCAGAGGAATGGCACATGCGACAGAAAATCAAGAATACGACAAGAGAAAAAGAGCTACAGAAAGTAGAATCTGAACTTTTCAACTTGAGAAGAGTTTTAGTAGATTTGGGTATACAAATACCCTAGATAATGGAAACAATAATCAGAGTAGCAATAAAAATTGCTATTAGTAAAGAAAGAAAAATCAAGCCAAATAACGAAGTAGCCCTAGAGCTAATCCAGCGCAAGGCCAGATTATGGTTCAAAAGGCGCATTACTGGTCGTGCAAGGGGTGAAATGAGGTGGAAGCAACAAGTAGAAGAAGAACAGGAGGAACCGACTATTGAAAGACCTGTCCCTGAGGAACAGCAACTAGGACCTCTAGTTCAGCCAACAGAGCCATTACCACGAGTAGCATTTGCTTGGCTGAGAATTGAAGAAGAAGATAAAGAGTTTGCTAGCTTGGTCAAAATAGCAAGAGACCAAGGAGATAAAGAAGGAATAGCTATAGCCAAGGCACATATTTTGTATGATGCCATAAAGAAAAGAAGGGTCGAAGAAAAGTTGAGGGTCTAGTACAAAATTAAAGTTGAATAGGAAGCAACTAAATCAAGTGCTGCAAGAGAAGCTAAAGCTGGTCCTTCGAGACTAGTAAATATGGAAAAAATTAAACAGGAAGAGCCAGTACCTGTGGCTTAAAGGCTTATAGAGCCTATTTTTATGGATTTAATCTCAGACGAGGAAGAGGAAGACCAAGCACAATTAATTAGAAAAAGTAAAGGAAAAGAGATAGTGCTTGAACATCAAGAAGAGATTAAATCTAAAAGACAAATATCAGTAGGGCTTGTAGAGCCAAATTTTGTAAACCTACTATTCGATTCTGAAGAGGAGCAGGAGCAGCAACAGCAAGAGAGAAGAGAAGGAAAATAGGCTGAAACTAATATGCAACCTGTACATATAGAAGAAACAGAAATTAGGGCAGAAGTTGATTTGCCCGGAACTCCATCCCAATCTGCCACAAAATCAGAAAGAACAGTGACAATGCAGATTGGTAGTCAGGAGGAAGAAGAAGAAGAAGGAACCGTATAGGAAGCTGAACAAGTACATATGGAAAGAGATGTCTCGACAGATTCCACTGAAGAGCAAAGAACTCTTCAACAAATTGTAGAAAACATTCAAGACAGAGTAGAGAGTTTTGTCGGCTCTCCACCACAAACAAAAGTAGAAGCAAAAATGAAGGAATCTACCAAGCATTCCTAGCCAATTCAAGCTCAACTTATGGAAGAGTAAGTTCAAGAACGAACCCCTCTAGAGCAACAAATTCACATTCCTGACCCAACTAAAACAACAATTTTAAATAAAGTATACTTTTGGAGTTAGGAAGCTTATAATAAATACCAAGAGATAAGGGGTTATAATATCATTTACAGTAGACCAGTAAATTGGGACGGAATGCAAGAAATCAAAGATTTATTTGAGTTCCAAGGTCTACTGCAGTTTATTTATCAAAAAAGAGAGCATGTAGTATATGAAAATCTAGTGCCCTACTTTTATGCAAATTTGAGAGAAGGAGAAAGTGGATTAATTTCCAACATGGAGGAAGCTGATGTACAGATAACACCAGAGCTTCTCCATAACATTCTAGGATTGAAAAATGAAGACACAACTGTAGTCGAGTGGATAGAATCAACCATAAAGGATTGTTTAGCTATCAATCCTAGTGTGCCATTATTAAATAGACTAAAGTAGTTAAATGGTAAAGCACACATGATAGCTAACTTTTTAATTAAGAATGTCTACCAATGACAAGGCCATGATATAAAACTGAGTCAATTTGTCAAGTGGGCCACATATGTAGTTGTAAACAAAATTTAGATAAATTGGTCTGTAGTTTTTATCTCCAAGTTGAGAATAGTGAAGAAAAAATTATTTTATGGAGATCTGAATTCCACTACTAATGGTGAACGGTATCGATTTCACTAAATGGGCATTCAAAAGGATAAGATCAAGAACCATTTTAGTAAAAGAGTATCGAAACTATGCTGCTGCAGAAATTGCTGAACCTTTTGGAGGAATTACAGGAGCTATAGAAAGGATTAACCAATTAGAGCTACAATTAGAAAAACTCTAGAAGGAAGTAGATGAACTTAGGAAGAGAGATTAAATTATATTGTTCGTCCACTTGTACTTATATTTGTATGAAAGATATCTGACTGAATGAAATGTAAAACTATTCATATTAATGAATGTATACTTCTCAGATATTTTTACATGCTTATTTGTGAATGAATGATATAAATGAATGAATTATCTTGAATATTATATAAATTGTGAAACATTATGCAATCTGCTGAAGGACAAGATTAAAGGCCCAATTACAGATTAATGCATAAAAATATCTACATACTGCAAAGAAAAATTTAAATTCTACATAACATAAAATGAACTGCAAGATAAATATTTTTATAATGTTCAGATTTAAATGAGTTTTAATTAGAATGATGCATTAATGACATGTATTTAATTTTATTTAAGTTAGAAAAATGCAGGAAAAATTTATATATAGAAGTTAATATGAGGAGTAAGTTTTAGAAAATCTGCTAAGTGTTAAATCAACGAAGTAAGTCCGTTGAGTTAACCTTAACTCCACGAGGTCAATAATATCGTATAAGGTGACTCCGTTGAGTTATTTGTAACTCAACGAAGTTAGTCCATGGAGTTAGCAGCAGTAACCGAAGCTATTCCGTTGAATTATCTGTAACTCAACGAGGTTAGTTTGTGGATTAAGCTAAACGATTATTCTTTTAGCCACGAACGAAACTTCATGGGTTTAGCGGTTACTGAAATTTGAAATTAAAAGTGGCACACATACCATAAAAGTAGGAACCATACTGCACGTTACAAGTCACGTTCTTGCAACGAGATTCATTTGCTTTATGGACGTGCATTATAAATATAGAATAGAATGTTGTTTACAAGTTACCAGCATTTGAGAAAAGAAAATTCGTTGGGAAACTGGAAGGAGAAGCAGTTGATTCAACTTCATCCGTCAACAACTATTTATTGAATATAAAGCTTAAGACTGGTATGTAATTAATCTTCTGCTATCTTATTTTATGTCAAGAGTTTATGAGCACATGGATTCATTCTCCTAGCACTAAACGATTAGTAAGAACACCTACACAGGATTATTCAACACAGAGACGTACTGAAAAATTATCTAAATTAGACTTTAACGAAATCCTTAAGGGTGTAGCTAACCTTTCTTTAAAAGAAAACAAAGATATGACTGCTCTAGTAGAGAAACCATTAGGGGAAATTCTGTATCCTGAATTAGTTGATGAACCTTCATGTATTCGATTGCCAAACTTTGAGAGAGATAAGTTTGAATTGAAATCTAATTATATTAGTCAATTGTCACATTTTCATGGATTAGAAAAAGAGGATGCCTATTATTTCCTTAGAGAATTTAACGAAGTTTGTCAAATAATGAAAATGCCGAACATGAGTATAGATGCTATTAAACTTAGATATATCCCTTTTGCTTTAAAAGACACAACTAAGAGATGGTTATATACTCTGTCGCCTGATTCAATTTCTACATGGATTGAATTTTGCTATGTTTTTCTAGAAAAATATTATCCAACACATCAAACAATTAAAAAGAAAAAGGAAATATTAATGTGTAGCCAAAAATAAGGAGAATCATTCTAGAAATATTTTGAAAGATTTACTGACTCAATGTCCACATCATGCAATGAGTAAAGCACAATTGATAGGTATAATTTATGAAGGCATAGATGTTTCAATGAAATCTTTATTAGAATCTACTTATCAGAATAGATTTTTAAAATTGTGTAGTAAAGAAGCATGGGCATACTTAGAAAACTTTGCAAAAAGAATTGCATAGTGGGAGAACTCAGCTGAAGTTATTGCAGATAAAAGAATATTGCCAAGGGGAATGCATGAAATAAATTCAAGCACTATGCTTGAAGTTAAATTAATTGAATTAACAAAGAAAATAGAAGAGTTATCATTAAATCAGAAACTAGTAGAAAAAAGTGCAAATGTTAATGACTTAGATATTATTTATGCTAGAAACTAAAAAGATAACTTTGGAAATTCATATAACCCTAATTGGAGAAATCACTCGAATTTATCTTGGAGAAACAACAATTTCCAAGTAGGAGAAAATATAAATGACAAGAATATAAATTATGAAGCATTGATTGAACAAGGATCTAGAATAGAGAAGTTAGAAAAGATAATTCAACAATTAAACAATCGTCTAGATTTTGTATTTGGAAATGTTGCAATTCAAAATCAAAATATAAATAGAAATATACCCCCTAGACAGAAAGAATCCATAGAAGTTAGAACTACTAGAGGATTGCCAATGCAAATAGTACCTAACCCTGTTAACAAAACTGTTAATGAAATTGACACCTCCTCTAGGAGGGTAACCGAATGAAACATCATAACTAAAGTAACTATGTATAATATAGTAAGTAGAAAAAAAATACATAAAAAAAAATGTAAGTTTACTTATAGTTAATAGTATCGTAGAGTTATTACTTAATTCAACGAACTTAGTCCGTTGAGTTATAACCTAACTCCACGAGGATGTGTAGTAGCTATGTTAATTTTGTATCTATTAATTTTTGTTTATGTCATACAGAATCAGAACAGATGGAATTGATGAAATTATCGCAGGATGCACTAAGGGAAGTACTGAGTAACTTTTCAGCTAAAGATCTATGCAGATTGTGTTGTGTATCAAAGGATATTAAAGACTATGTTAGAGAAAAATATTTTCATGGACTACAAGCTGCAAAAATGACTAAGATTAGAGATGGATTTTTATGGAAGTCATTTAATCGTAGTTCAATTAACTATGAATATCTGAATATGGAAGAAACTGCTGGAATTCCACCCAATACAATAGAAGGAATAGATCATATTATGGGGATAGATGAAGAATTAATTATATACAGAACCAAACCAAGGTATGCAATTCTGTTACCTGATATTTTAATTAGAAATCCTCTCACAAGAGAAGAATGGAATATAGGAAGGCCTAATAGATATGAAATACCAACTTAAAATTGTGGGTTAGCTTTAATATTTTCTGATAAAAATTTGATCATTCCTGAAAAATTATATTATTGGAGACCAACTAGAAATTGGGATGAAGATTTATGCTTAAGTGTGTATAATTTTCTAAATAGATCTTGGACTGAAAATACTATGATATATCTAAGACAGAAATCATTAATTAACAACATACATGTCATACTTGATAGATATATATATCTAGTCACAGATATATCAGTTGCATTTAGATTTGATTTATACATAGTAAGCATAGACAATTATGACGATTTTATAAAAATATTACCTATACCAAGTGATATAGCTAAACCACCATCTGCAGAATATGATAAAATTCAATTAAGAATGTGGTATAATGAATATGATGATCCTACTTTATGTCTGATAAGATGGTGGGATGAATTGAAGAAATTTCAAATATGGATTATAAAAGACCTAAATGAATGGAAGTGGGAAGAGGAATATATTGAAATAGATGTAGAAATAGAAACAGCTACACTATATTGGAACAGAAGAGGATCTATTTCTGCATTTCATTTCATTAATGGAAATACACTTATATTTAGTATTGATAACATACTGCAAGTTTACAAATTAAAAAGGAAAATATACTGCATTGAAATAGAATTAATAGCAAGAAGAATTATGCCAAAAAAGTTTGCTTGGACTGACACGTTTATTCCATTTGTTACTACTTTTCAATCATGTTCTTAAAGTATGATTCTATGTTTTTAATGTTGTGTGTAGTCTGCATTTATTTTTAGGAAAAGGAAAACAAAAATATCAATCTAGTTTGTTGGTATCTGTTCTGGGAAACCAACTGGCTTGCTTGTGAGCCACCAAAGGCATAGGAGTCTAGGTTCCACACAAGACACTGATTAACAAGTTATGTTTTGTTGTTATATATTCTGCTTTTAATTATAAATGAAAAGTTTTTCAGATTCAAAAAAGTGAAAGATATTGAAGGAGATACAAAAGAACAAGGTATGCAATTAATTACTTATCCTAAATTTATATTTAAACTCAGTTCGTGGAGTTATTCATCAACTCAACGAATTAAGTTCGTTGAGTTAGGTGTAAGTCAACGAAACAATATTCATGCCTGCTGCAAGTACTGTATTTACTAAAAAATCTTTTACATTGAGAATAATGCAAAATGTAGGTATGGGGGGAGGTAATTAAAGTAACAGTCACATGTAATTTTGTTAGTTAGAAGAATTAAAATAGTATTGCAAAAGTTCTATGGAAGTTGAAGTTGTTATAACTATCCGATAATTGAAACTGCAAAAATTTTTTTTTTAAAGAACTGTAACAACTGAAATGTTATATTTATAATCTTATATAAGATGCTACCAATTTTAATACTCATACAAATCTAGATATAGTATCTTATATTTTTGCTAAAATTTATGAGTTTAACAATTTCACGATTTTAAAAGAAATCAGAATGTTTAACTAAAACACAGTAAATTATCTGAAATCCTGAAATAGCTGAAATGTTGATTTTTGGATTAAAGGAAATACATATGATCAATGATACATTTAATTTGATTGATTAAACTTGTAGAATGATTTATGTGTAGATCTTATTAAATTACAGAAAAAGTATGAGCTTATTGATATGGATTCATATTTTCAGTAAATAATAAGAATAGGAATATACGAGATTTGTGTTTTATTGCATCTGTATTAATGAAATACGTTCATATATTGTGTTGAAAAGAAGAAAAGAGGGAAAAAGAGAAAAATTTTGAGAGTTTATTGACTTGTTTGAACACGAGATTTTTATACTTGAATAGATAGTTATGTAATGATTGTTGACCTAAAAAAGAACTCTTTAAATCTGACAAACCCAAGATACTTTAAACGGGTGGACTTGCAAACTCCACCGCAACAACAAACGTCTCGATGCTGTGGGCGATCACGCCGAGACAACAGCCACGTACTTTCCGATCGCAAGCTGCCAAGGTCGCACCAAGAGAACTGTGACCACGAAGTATAGACAATATCGCTGTTGCGTCACAACAAATTTAACATGCCTCATCGAGAAATAAAATCCACCTTTCTTTCTTGCAGGAGTGTCTCTCTAGTCTCAGGGTAGGAGTGTGAAAGTGGGAGTATGTGTTGTTGAAAGAGAGTCCAGCCTTTGCTGTACGCCATCCATCTACCTTTACGATAGAAATGGTGAAACGGACGACACAAAGTGCAATCGATGCTCATGATGGGATGTTAGATGCTCGAACGTCCATCCTCCTCCCAAGCTTATATATCTTAAATGCTCGACACGCCTGATCACCATATATATCTTTAAATTTATATTTTTTATAAAGTTCTTGTATATGTGACTTTACATTTTAAATAATTACAATATGTGTATATCAATTTCTTATTATGATTATTTAATCAATGATTCCCATTTCTAAGATATTGCCGTCAACATATGTCCATAGTTATTTCTCTCTTTCGATATTCTAGATCCATCCGCTTGACTTTACAAGAAACATTGTGAAGTTTTTTTGACAAATACCATCCATATTAGTTCAGGACTACGTATGTGCTGACGATAAATGTGATGGAAGTAGGCAAGTAAAGCAGCAAGTATATACGTGATTTTAAATTTTTATTCTATTATCCACTCAATTCAAGTTTGTTTGCACATCGGCTCTCATCATCAAGATTCCAGTCCTTTCTTCTTAGCTGCTGCTGCTGCTGCTCTCTCTATATATATGTATATATATATAAGTTTAAATTTGATGAGGCAATTAAGTATATATATTGAAGCTTAATTGCATGGATAATGCTTATTCTGTGCAACACTTACACATGACCTAGTGCTGCTTATTTATCTTGTTACATGTAGGTGGTAGTACAGACATGCACGCCCATCAACAGACAGCATCGTATGCATGAAAGCTCATTAGCGTGGGCAGAACCTTGTGCAAACTACGCGGTAAAGACAACAGTAGCGACGGCCGTTACGTGTGCACAAACGTAGGCAGCGAAAGTTGCCTGCGCAGCAGCGTGTACTGATTTTTAGTTGGTTTGCACCAACACCGTCCGCACCGACATCATCCGCATCCAAGTCATATGACAACTCTGCGCGTGAATGAAAAATAATATATATATATGTCACATGATTGCCAGTGAATGCAATACAAGCAAACAGTCGAGAAGAGAAGTAGAAAGAACGTTTCGTGACCTGCGTTTTCTCCTTCAGCTTCTTCCTCCGCTTTCACCAGCACGTCCGAGGTGACGAGCATGACGACCAGCAAGAAGGCAGTAAACACGAAAATAGGCTTAGGAGCCATCGATGGTTTTCTCTTCTCTCTTGTTTTTGCGTTGAAGGAAATATTTGAATTAAGGAGCTGATGAGAAGAAGAGCTCGACGATGCTCTCTCTTTATAGCCAGCGTGGATGGGAAGCAGTCAGATGTGGTGACAGAGGGAGACGACTTTTTTGGGTCATGGCAGATAAATAAATTGATAGATATGGAAATAACGTGCATTAATTTTCGACACGACACGTTTGAGTTTGACAAGTGAAACGTGTACCACCCAAGACAATTGGATGCCTGCTTACCGTAACAAAGAAAATTGCTACACCCCGCAGCCCAGTCCAACAAATAATATAAGATTGAGAGTTATTTTATTATTTTCGTGATTTCGAGACATTTGGATGGATAAGATAAGATGATGTGGGCACCACATGTTGTTACTATTAGAATGAGTCAAGAACAACATGTGGTGCCCACATCATCTTATCTTATCCACCCAAATGTCTCAAAAATCACGAAAATAATAAAATAACTCTCAATCTTATCTTATCTTATTTGTTGGGCCGAGTCACATTAAAATTGATTGTCCTCTCAACAAAGATAAGAAGAATTCAATGAAGAATTTCAGAAATAAGAAATTCAGAAAGAGAATGGCGTTTAAAGTGACATGGGATGACTCTTCAGCTTCACAAAGTGAAGAAACAAAAGATTCAACATCAGACAATGAATCCTCATCAACATCAGATTCAGAAGAAAATCTGGCAAATGCATGCTTTATGGCAAAATCTAGTGAGGTCTCCTCTGATTAAAATGCTAATTTTGATAGTTTTGATGGATTACTTGTTGAATACAATAGACTGGCCAGAAAATATAAGAAAGTCAAAATAGAAAGAAAGGACACTAGTAAAATGCTAGATGAATCTGAAAATAAGATTGATTTTCTGAACTCTACGTTAAATAAATTTAAAGAAGAAAATCGAAGGCATGCACAGGAAATTTTAAAGTTCATTGCTATAGAAAGAAAATTGCATGCTGATTGTGAAAATTTAATTGCTGATAAGTAGAAAATGATATGTGAAATTGAAAAACTAGAACTAACTATTACTTATTTAAATTTAGAAATTGATGTGTTAAAGATTAAAGTCTGTGATCAAAAGGCTATATTAAGTAAATGGAATAATAGTCAAACTTTAACAAATGAACTCAATAGTAAAATATCAAATGTAGAAAAACATGGTATTGGTTTACACGATGCATCTTCTGAAAATTATATATTGCATGATGGTACTGCTAAAAATAATGTCTTTATTTCCAGTACTAAGAATAGTAAGAGAAAAACTATTCCGTGTGTAATCAAAAAGGGAGAAAAATATGTGCAAATTGATGAAATGCAGCATATAAATGATAGCACACGATGCAAGAATTTCAAAAGAAATCTTCAGAAGAATGAAGCTAAGACATTTGAGAATTTTAATATTCTTGATCAATTTTCTTCATATTTAAAGAATATCAGATATTGGAAATCAAATAATGTCAGAAATGAAAATTTCAACTTTGGTTTACATGGAGATAAATGTTCTGATAATTATAACACCAAGATAAAGAAATGCAAAAATAATTATCAGAAAATAGATAAGTTGAAGTCTAAAAATATGGATTATTTTGATATGACTCCTCTAAAATTCTTGAACCTACTCAAAAATGGGTACCAAGAGATAAAATCTCTTTTTGACTGTTTTGTAGGTACACAAATCAAAATGGATAATGGATAGTGGAGCATCCAGCCACATGACTGGAGATATACGATTACTTATAGAAATAACAAAGACCAAGAACGAACAAGTTACCTTTGAAAATAAAAGCAAAACAAATATCCTTGGGTCTGGAAGGTTTAGGTAACTGAGAAATGTTTTATAAATGATGTCTTATTAGTTAAAAACTTAGGTTTTAATTTATTGAGTGTTCCTGTTTTAATGAAGATTTACAGAGTAATTTTTGAAAAAGATTCTTGTAAAATTATGGACATGACTACAAACGAAATTTTATTCACTGCATACAAGAAATGATCTATTTGTATTCTAAATTTTCCTTCTGATATTATTAAAGACAATGCTTGCTTAATTGCAAAATCGAATGAAGTCATTTTATGGCATAGAAGGCTAGGACACTCAAACTTAAAATTATTACAAAAGCTGTCTAAAAAGAATCTAGTTAGAGGTTTACCTAGTATTAAGTACTCGAAAGAGTTTATGTGTGATGCGTGTCAACTAGGTAAATTACATAAAACATCCTTTAAAAGATTAAATGAAATAACAAGCAAAAGAGTATTAGAACTAGTGTGTATGGATTTATTTGGACCTACTAGAACAACTAGTCTAGGAGGTAAACATTATGCTTTTGTACTAGTTGATGATGTTAGGAATGAATGGCTTCAACAAAGGGGGGGTGAATGGAGAACAGTGTGAATTTAAGCCTATTTTTCACTTTACTAACTAATTTGATTAATCAGTTTGCACAAGTAATAATCAGATAAAAATATCATGCATAGCGGAAATAAAGGTAAGAAACACAAGAGAATTTTAAGTGGTTCACCAACTTGGCTAGTCCACCTCCAAGGGTCACTTGGGCTTCACTAAGTGTCTCAACACTTATACACTTGCTTTCAGGTCGAAGCAAGAACCAACCACACAGAAGTTTTCAGATATAAACTCCAGAAAACCAACACTCAGAAGTTGTCAGGTATAAACTCCAGAAAACCAACCTCTTGAGTTTTCAGGTCAAAACTCAAACCAACAACTGAATGTAGCTTTTAGGTTGAAGCCACGAACCAAATGATCCTTCTTGGATCAGACTTTCTGCACATGGAGAGCTTTAAGAATCTTCTTGTAAATCCAGCTTTCAATCGATTCTTTGTTGAACTGAATTTGAGCTTTCTTCTATATCAGTAATTGATCTGCAATGTATATTGTATCTCTATATGTATATGAGCAAAAGGCTGTCTAAATCCATTGTCTGTATCTTGTATATATACCTGATATGTACAACGATCATATTTTCTTCCAATGAATGTATTCTACTGTACTTGATTAGCCTCAAGTCCCAATACGGCAAGTGACCGTTCAGAAGATCGTTTCAAGATATCTTACCAATTTTCCTATTCTTTTGGATAGTTAGCTATGCAACTCTCCGAAGAGTATCTGTAACTCACCGAAAGATCACTTAACCTTAACTGCCAAGTAGGATTCCAGAATATTTAAATGTGAGCTGTCATCCAATTGGATACTTATAACTGTAACTTACTGAACAGTTATGTACTTGTCGATTACATTAATTTAGCACGTGCATAAAGGGCTGACTTAAATTTCGGAAGGTTATTCCTGTCACTCACCGAAATACTTCAGGATTTCGGATAGTTATTTTTCTAACTCTCCGAAAACTTATATGAGCCACTCTCTGGAATTCTGCACGTGGGAAATTCAATGACTTAAGTTTCAGATGGTTAAACTGTAACTCACCGAAACTCTTTTGAAATTTCGGATAGTTATCTTTCTAACTCCCCGAAAATCCGTTTGAGTATCTGTTTGGAATTCTACACATGGGAAATTCAATGACTTAAGTTTCGGATAGTTAAACTGTAACTCACCGAAACTCTCTTGAAATTTTGGATAGTTATCTTTCTAACTCTCCGATTTTCCCTTTTAAGCTTTCAACTACCGATTTCTCCATTTTAAATACAAGTACAAAATCTTGGTACGATCTTACTAAAATGTATGTATATGACCAAAATAAATTAACATCTGATAAAAATTGGTTTGGTCTTGATTATACTACATCTGAAAATAAAAATAATTTTAAGAAGATTAATAATTCTATAAGTAAGTATGAAGCTAATGATAAATTAGTAGTACTTGCAATTAACAAGAATATAAATGATAATGTTAGACTATTTTTAAACAAAAAGAAGAAATATGCTTTTAATGAACTTAGTCCTTAAAGACATTAGGTACCAAGAAATATTTCTTCTCAACTTGTTTTGCAGGAGATAACAACATCAAAATAGATTTTAGATAGTGGAGCATCAAGTCACAAGACTGGATAGAAAAGTCTACTAAAAAATTTTATAAATACCAAGAAAGGAAGTGTAATATTTAAAAACAAAAGAAAGGATAAAATCATAGGTATAGGTAATGTTTAAATAACTCCTACTTGTGTTATTTCAAATGTATTATATGTAGAAAACCTAGGATTTAATTTGCTGAGTATTATAAAACTAATTGATAAAGGATACTATGTATTGTTTAAAGATAATATATGCAAAATTATTGATAAAATTACAGATGAATTGAAGTTTTATTGCTGAAAGAAAAAGTTCTGTATGTATTTTATCTTTACCTTCTAGTGTAGTTGATTTAAATTCATGTTTGCTAGTTGAAACTAGTGATGCATATCTTTGGCATAGAATGATTAGGCATATAAATATGAAATTGTTGCATAACTTATTTAGAAAAAATTTAGTAAGAGGTTTACCAAAGATTAAATACTCAAAAGATTTCATGTGTGATGCATGTGAGTTAGGTAAACTTCATAAAAACTCTTTTAAATCCAAAAATGATATATCAAGCAAGAGAGTCTTAGAACTTATACATATGGATCTATTTGGACCAACAAGAATCATGAGTCTTAGTGGTAAATGATATATATTTGTTTTAGTAGATGACTTCTCTAGATACACTTGGGTATATTTTCTAGCAACTAAGACATATGTTTTTGAAAAGTTTAAAAAGTTTTGCAATCTTGTTCAAAATGAACAAAATGTCTCTATTCAAAAACTTATAAGTGATCATGGTACTGCATTTGAAAATGATCAAATAGATAATTACTATAAAGATCATGGTATTGATCATAGATATTTTTTTCCTAGAGTACATTCTCAAAATGGTGTTGTTGAGAGAAAGAATCGATCACTTCAAGAAATGACCAAAATTGGTAAATACTTTATTGTTTAAAACATTTATTTATTACTGGTTTGTTGAGTTATCAGTAACACAACGAAGTTAGTTCGTTGAGTTAATTGTAACACTATGAAGCTGGTTCGTTAAGTTAGTGTAACACCACAGACTTAGTTCATTGAGTTAGCTATATACCTTGTCACGTGATTTGGCACATGATGAACTCGTTAAGTTATAATTCTACTTATTTTACTCCTTTAGTTAACATTAACACAACGACTTCTTATTACATTTGATGAAAAATTTTAAATGAGAAAGTTTATTTTGCAAGAAATTTTTCAAAGATCTAGGATTGATGATTAAAGAAAATTTGAGAGGAAAACATAGGTCAGAACGTGTGTATTTTGATGAAGGAAAAAGAGAAGACATGAAGAGTGAGAAACTGATTGTGGTTAAATGTAGAAGATATGCATGAAATGAAAATACAGTATAAAAGGCATAGAATTCTCGTTGATCAATCATCCCTGCACACCAAACGAAATATATTTTCAGAGATCAAAACACCTCTATAGGGAAAAGCTCTTAGATAAAAGAAAATTCAATGAAGAAGAGAAAGTCAAATATATGTCACTAAAGAATTGAAGAATCAAAAGAAAACAAATTCAGTGTAATAGAAAAGGTCAGATATTAGTCACTGAAGATTTGCAGAAGAAAAAGAAAAATCTCAAACAAGGAGAAATGTTTTAAATTCTAAAAATTAGTTTTCTCTGTTTATAGTTATGAAATTGATTAGATAAAACATGGTATCATTATATAATTGTATCTACAATTTCTGAAGAGAATGCAATTGTATATTGTAATTGAAACCTTGAATAAAATGATTTGATTAAAACAGTTTCTTGACTAGTTTTTAATTTTGAAGTTTCAATTATAATTGAAAATGTTGAAAAACACAATTCACCCCCCTCTTGTGTAGCCATTCAATCCTACACATATTTTTTATTTGAGTCAAAATTTAAATTTTGTAGACAATTTATACTCATATATGGGAGTATTTGGAATTTTAAATATTTTGATAATTTTACATTTATATTTTGATATTTTATATATTTATATTTTTTTATCAAAGTATGGGTTATGTACATAGTTTAGACTCTCATCTAGAAGTAATTTAATATTTTATTCTCTCTTTTTTTATAAATAGTTTATACTCATATCTGAGAGTAATTAATATTTTCAATATTTTGATAATATTCCATTTATATTTTGATATTTTATATCAAATTATAGGTTACATGGATAGTTTAGACTCTTATCTAAGAGTAATTTAACATTTTATACTCTCTATTTTTTTTGGACAATTTATACTCATATCTAAGAATAATTGATATTTTAAATATTTGGGATATTTTGAAAATTTTCTATTTATATTTTGATATTTTATATATTTATATTTTACAACAAAATATATATTATGTGGATAATTTAGGCGCTTATCCAAAAGCATTTAATATTTTTCAAACCTTAGATATTTACATTTCATATCATCTCTCCTTTACTTTGGATATTCATATATCATACCCAAAGTATTTTAATAATTTTTTTTATGAGTGTTGTATCTAACATGTTCTAACTTTACTTTTTTTAATTAACATCTGGAATTTTATAATAGCATTTGGTATATTTTAATTTCAGTTAAAGCACACTCCTAATTTGGCATAACCAATATTATTATTATTATATGTAATTCAAGTTTCAGCTTCAATCAAATCGAATACTAAATATGGCATGACAAAGTTCATATTTCCTCTCTCTTTTTTTGATATTTATAATTCATATCTAAAATATTTAATTTTTGCTTTAATTTCTTTTTCCCATTTTTTGCTTTGAATATCTATATGTCGTATCCAAAGTATTTTAATTTCCACTTTAAATATTTATGTATTATATCTAAAGTGTTTTAATTTTTTGCCTTGGATATTTTATATCATGTCCAAAGTTTTTTTTTCTTTAGATATTTATATGTTATATCTAAAGAGCTTTGATATTTTATTTTAAATATTATATATTTCGTATCTAAAATATATTAAATGTTTACTTTAGATGTTATATTCTCCCATCTAAAAAAATCTTTTGCTTACCTTAAATGCATATAGGTCATACAAATTTTTATTTAGATATATTATAAACCTCTTCTTTTTTTTAAAAAAGGTTTAATTCCATCTCCAAGGAATTAATTCCATTGCCATCTCCATGGAGAGGATGAAGTATCATGGGTGATGGGCAATGAAGCATGAACTCGTGATGAATGAAGCAAGTGAATGTCTGGTCAAGCATTGCTGGGAAGCGATAGAGAGAGTCACATGGTGTTGCACTCAATTCTTTTTTTTTCTTGAAACTACATTTTTTTTCCCGCTTTTCTTTTTCATTTCATTTTTTTCTCATTCATCAATTTCAAATCTTTTTTTATTGTCAACAATGTTCCATATAAAAATTCATGCAAGAAATTTCAGACTTGCAAAATGAATTAATTGTTAGATATTTGTTTGACCTAGAAACTAGCATTATTGAAAAGTAGATTAATGGCACTAAAAATGTTAATCTATTTTGACTAAAAAATTAGTTGTCAGAGAACACCTTCATTCTATAAATAAGACTACCTATGCTACTTAGAAGGTCTTCATTTCTCAACATCTTCTCTTACACCCCAAATTGACATGTTCAAAGCCTTTCTATGATTTAGAACATTAAGATCAATCTTTTTCAAAGCAAATTTAACTCCAGAATCATTCCTTAAAGCAAGAGCAATATAAGGTTATAAGTTTTTTGTTTTATTTTTGTCAAAGTTGTGGTATGAAACCTTGTAACCCCTATTCTACCCCCTTTTTTTTAAATTCCTTTTTTGCCATCCTATTAGTGCATATTGAAAAGTTTAGACAAAAAGGAAATGGAATGTTTGGAATCTCAAAATTCTCATGAAGGTTTAGTGCACTTATTGGAAAGTTTAAAAAGTTGGAATTCCTTTGAGGGATTTACTACACACTAGAATATTTGAAATTTGAAAAAATAATGAAATAAATTATAAATACTACTTAAAATTGTGTAATTGATACATTAATTTATAATTTAATGTTAAAAATATATATATATTAATGAATTTAAAAAGTATACTTATTCAAATGATTACAACATAAATAGAAAGAATAGTCCAAAAGTACAAAACATTCAAAGTATTACAATATAAATACAAAGAATAGTCAAAAGATATAAAATATTCAAATTATTGTAATATCAATGTCTAGAATAATCCAAAGGTAGAACATAAATAGATTTAAATAATTCTTTCATCCAACATCGTCATCATCATATCCTTACGCATCTTATCAACTATTTTTTTTCTTTGTTCTTGACTCATTCTAACTTGTGAATGTCCATCTGTATATACTTCTCTTGTTGGAAATATATCATCAGTAATAACAAACTCCTTTTATATCTCATCATCAATGTCACTGTATCCTTAGATGAAATTCTAACTCCATTCACTCTAATTTGCAATTTTAGAGTAATTTCCAAGTTTTTAAGTGATTTTCTACGTTCTTCCTTGTGATACCTGTATTTCTTCTAGTATTGTATTTTTCAATTACTTCATCTCAAGTGCTACCTTTTATTTTTGCATCATAAGTTTTTTTTTTATTTCCTTCATTTAATACTTTAACTAAAATATTTAAGAAATATGTATTTACTTTAGCATTCCAATTAATGTAACTTCTAACTCTACCTGTCATTTTCCTATCAGGAGTATTCATATTCTACACAAGCAAGATTTCAATAAATAGAATAAAACCTATGGAATAACAACACAATAATAAAAATATGTACTGCACAAAAGACATTTATGTGTTAGATGATGTAGACTAACTTTAATGATGATAAAAAAAATTTTAATGTGTCATTAATATGAGTTTCAGTCTTTAAGATTGTACTTACAATTAAATTTATTACTTCAATCTCAAAAAAAAAAACTAGATTATGATATCATAGAAGTTCAAAAAAATTACAAAATTATCATTAAATAGTTACTTTGAATAAGACTATTTAATTAATTTTGAATTATGATAATCGAGGACAAGCAAATATTTCTGGTCGCGAAGGGCTTTCTTCCATCTAAAGCTAGGGTGCGAACGAAGGAGCTTTCAATTTCGAGCGAGGCAGGAGGTTCCAATGTGTGATATTTTTGGGGATTGAACGCTAGAGGCTGCGACGACGTCATGAGGTCAAGAGTTCGAGGGATGCTTCCAATGCATAGAGTTGGAGGTCGACCATTGTTTACACACGAGGAGGTCATCTTGATGTTTAGAAATGAACGAGGAAGCCATGAGTTGTGTAGCATCGGTGTTGGAGGTTGTGAGGATGGGCAAGTCGGAAAGGTTGGGGGAGCGAAATCGGATGTCTGGAGGTCAGAAATGAATGACGAGAAAGGAAAGTAACACGTTTTATACCGCTAGAATTTCGTTAACATTCTTTCCGCCTAACAAAAGAAAAGTTTATACTTTTCTTCCTTTTCTTGATTTTCTGTGTACACTAACCCCCTCTCTCTCTTTAAGATTTATTTTCAAAGATAAGAATTTCACATGTAAAATATTTGATATTATACAAGCCACGAATATCATGTAACTTTCTTTCTCATTGCTAGGCTAGTTAACTACACCAATTTAATCAACGAAAGGTACCAACATTTGCAATTTTTATCATGATTTAAGTTATGCAAAAGCTACCATCGTTACTCGAGAAAAATCTTTGTTCTTCAGATGGTCTCCAGGTGAAGTGGTCATGACATAAAATTAGTAAGTAGTGATGTAGAAATGGAAGTATACCTACAATTTTGCTTTGGCGTTTACAACAAGTACAAGGGATAACATTCAACGAGTCAAACTTTTAGACTCTATTTGTGTACATTTTTTCATCGAAAAATAAAACAACTAGAAATATGAAAGTAGTGAGAAATGAAGATGGTAGGCAATGATAAGATATAATAGGAAATACAGTATTATTTGTGTATTAGAGAAAATGATGGAAAATAGGGTGTTTGTGTAGTTAAAAGGAATTAAAATAATAATAATATTTTAAAAATTAAATAATACATTAGAATATTATTTTTAAAAGATATTATATTTAAAAAGTAATATTTTAAATATTATAATATATCTTAAAATTTTACTAAATACAGATATAACAAGTGAAATAACATACCTGTAATTAACATAAACAATATTGTTCATTACAATCTAAATTTTTTCAAAAGTAGACAATATATTATATGAAAATATTATATTACATATTATCTCTTTACAACATATATATATAGAGAGAGAGCAGCAGCAGCAGCAGCAGCTAAGAAGAAAGGACTGGAATCTTGATGATGAGAGCCGATGTGCAAACAAACTTGAATTGAGTGGATAATAGAATAAAAAGTTAAAATCACGTATATACTTGCTGCTTTACTTGCCTACTTCCATCACATTTATCTTCATCACATACGTAGTCCTGAACTAATATGGATGGTATTTGTCAAAAAAACTTCACAGTGTTTCTTGTAAAGTCAAGCGGATGGATCTAGAATATCGAAAGAGAGAAATAACTATGGACATATGTTGACGACAATATCTTAGAAATGGGAATCATTGATTAAATAATCATAATAAGAAATTGATATACACATATTGTAATTATTTAAAATGTAAAGTCACATATACAAGAACTTTATAAAAAATATAAATTTAAAGATATATATGGTGATCAGGCGTGTCGAGCATTTAAGATATATAAGCTTGGGAGGAGGATGGACGTTCGAGCATCTAACATCCCATCATGAGCATCGATTGCACTTTGTGTCGTCCGTTTCACCATTTCTATCGTAAAGGTAGATGGATGGCGTACAGCAAAGGCCTGGACTCTCTTTCAACAGCACATACTCCCACTTTCACACTCCTACCCTAAGACTAGAGAGACACTCCTGCAAGAAAGAAAGGTTGATTTTATTTCTCGATGAGGCATGTTAAATCTGTTGTGTTGCAACAGCGATATTGTCTATACTTCGTGGTCACAGTTCTCTTGGTGCGACCTTGGCAGCTTGCGATCGGGAAGTACGTGGCTGTTGTCTCGGCGTGATCGCCCACAGCATCGAGACGTTTGTTGTTGCTGTGGAGTTTGCAAGTCCACCCGTTGAAAGGTCGTCTAGTTACTCGTCTTTTCTTGGTGTAGCAATACTAGATTGCCTAAATGGAGGAAGAATAGTAGCTCTCAGACCTTGAGCTTAGCTACGTTGTTCATACGTTGACGCCTCCAACAGATGAGCTCCTACATTTTGCTATCGTACAGTATGGAAAGGGAAGGGGAGGCCATCATCACCATCCTTATGTTTAATTCGATGGTACGCAGCAGATATAACATTTTACATATAGATGATGGAAGATCATGATAAGTGCACTAGAACAATAATTATGCAAAAGTAAAGATGAGTCTACAATCAATGACAGTATCTATTAGAAGCTTCGCATTGATTAATGACAATATCCTTGTGGTTGTTATTCAAGATGTTCTCTTGCTTTATAAGTTGATTTATGAGAAAGAATGGATGCAACTTATTAAGAATAAAAGACTGCAAGAGTTCTATCCCATCTTTTTTCATTATTCAAACACGTTATGTCCTTGTTGATTGCTTGGAATAAGTTGTCACAAGCTTTCCTTTAAATTTATTTATACATGTGGAAATTATAAAAAAAATAATAATATAATGGTAATAATAACTAACTAATTAATAATATAATAATAACCATAATATAATGAATATATATATGTGATGGTCAAGATAACAAATATATATATATATGATTATAATTATTATGTCAACATAAATTGTTGTTCGTGTACTGAACCCAACAAAGTTAGTCCATTGGGTTTATTTAAACTCAAAAAACTTAGTCTATGAGATTTATTTAAATTCAATAGATTTAATTTAGAAATACTGCAAATGGTATTTTAGAGACAAAATAAAAAGTATCTAAAATGAAAATTAAAGAAATCTATAACCTCTAAATAGAGCTAAGAAATTTTAAAATCTAGAAGTGTTTGATACTAAACAAAGGTATCAAGATCAAACTAAAAAAAACTTAAATATAAAAAATATAAGTGTCTAAGATTGAAGTATTTTAGATATAAAATATAAATATCTAAAATACATATGAAAAATTAAACAAAGATAAATATCTTACATATGGGATATAAATATTTAAAGATTCAAAATTAGAAGTATGCATGGATATAAAATATAAATAACTAAAATATGTGTAAAAATTAGATTAAATTAAACATATTAGATATAAACTATAAGTATCTAGATATTAAAAATATACGTATATGAAAAATAAAAATCCAAATATTTTATATATAAATAGAAATATTTAAAATAAAATTACATATGTCAAGTATGAAACTATAAAAAATGCCCAAGAGATTAAAATATAAATACTTTAGATAAAAAATGTAAGTATCTAAAATGAAATCAAGTATTTTATATAGTATCTAAGAATTTAAAACGAACTTGTTCATTGGGTTTGCATAAACCTAATATATTTAGTCCATTAGGTGTAGCTTAAACTAAAGGAGTTGGTCTATTGGATTGAGGTTAACTCAATAGAAAGAGTTCATTACACTTACCAAACTCAACGGACCTATTTAAGAAATAAAAATTAAAATTTTAATGTTTAAAAATAAAATCAAATATTTTAGATAAAATATGAGAATATTTAAGAAATTAAAATAAAAATATTTTAGTTGTGAAATATAAGTATTTGAAATAAAATATAATTTTTTTTTAATATTTTGTGTATAGAAGTATAAATATACAAAAAGGTGTTTCAGATACAAAATATAAATATTTGAATTAAAATCAAATATCTGAAATTTAGGGAAAATTTATTAAAAAAAACAAAGGGAGAAATGCCACTTGACATTTATAAATGTCAGGTCAACGCACCTGACTTTGCAAATGTGTGACATTTAAATATATATATATTGTTTTAAAAAAATAAATAATATAATAAGTTTTGGTTAAGCTAAAGTCCTCTTTTAGTCTGACCATAAAATGTAAAATAATAATAATATTATTAAAATTGATTGAACAGAAGTATAACTTTAATTTGACTGAAAATTTTAAAAATAAATAAATATATATATATAATAAAAGAATCAGTTGAATCAAAGTTATGCTTGCGTTCCACCGAAATGATAAAATAAAATAATAATAATAGTCGATTGAAAGAGTTTTTAAATATATATCTATACAAAAAAATTTAATTGAATCAAAGTTATACTTCGATCTGAACGAAAGAATTTTTTTTAAATATACATATATATATATATATAGATAAATCAGTTGAATTTAAGTTATACTTCAACCCAACCGAAAAGGCTTTTATTTTAAAAAAAATATAATATACATAAATGAGATCCGATCAAGCCGAGGATTCGATCGAAAGATGTTTTTATCGTAATAAAAGTAACGATAATAATAATATAAGTATAAAGGTTTCGATCGAACCCAAGGGTCGGACCGAAGGTTTAAATTAAAATTAATATATTGTAGGTATTAAATGTGAATATCTAATAATAATAATAACAACAATGAAATTAAATATTTTAGATACTAATAAATAATATAAGATATTTTGGGACATAATATAAAGCATACAAAATAAGAACAACTACCTTAAATAAACTTAGTCGACTATATTCCAACGAAAAAAATAAAATAAAAATATAATAATAAGATAAAGAACAACAAAACAATGAATACGTATATATATTAAACATATTTTATTAAAATACGTTAAAAATAAATATCTGAAGTGAATTGATGATGTTTTCTAATGGGAAATACATATATTTAAAATATAAATTTAGATACTCAAAAGGTAACATAACTATATAAAAGATCAAAATATAAGTGGAGATTATGAAAATGATAAAATATATTTAGTACTCCTAAACAAGAGTATAAACTATTTATATATGTCAAAAGATATATATAAAAGTATATCTAATATATTAAATACTACTAAATATGAGTATAAACTGTTAATATAAAATATTAAAACTTTACGCATTTAAGCAGATGATATATATATTAAATACTCCTAAATAAGAATATAAACTATTTACATATATAAAAATATATGTAAAATAATTGATTCCATACATAAAAATATATAATATATTACATATCTAAAACAAGAGTATAAACTATTTACATATAAATATATATATATAAAATATATTCAATACTCTTTATATATATAAATATATATATAATATATTCAATACTCCTAAACGAGAGTATAAATTGTTTACATATAAACATATATATATATAATATATTCAATACTCCAAAACAAAGTATAAATTATTTATATATAAACATATATATATAATATATTCAATACTCTAAAACAAGAGAATAAATTGTTCACACATATAAAAAATATATATTTATAAAATATATTAAATACTCCTTGATAAGATAATGCCATCAAATGAGGAAGAACTATCTATAAGATTTATATTTTGGTACAAATAAATATGATAATACCAAAATACATGGAAGGTAATATTAAATGATATTTTACAAATCATCTCACATATGAATATATATCATCTAAGTCATTTTGGAGAAGTTATCTTGGATCTGGAAATGCCCAAAATATATATGGCGGCCGATATTTGAGGTTATTTGTTATTTACTTTGTAGGCTATACAACAATACTTTTGTAATATTATTTCATGAATAATAAAATTATATTTGACATATTTTCTGGTGTACATTGTGTTAAATATGAAGCATTTTTTGAGAGGAAGATGTAAGGTGTAAAGTTTGTTTATTAACTTTTGAGGAATCCATTAATTAATCAATTTATCAACAAATAATTGTTGAAGTAAAAATCCACGTTAACAAGATGTTATATTCTCCCATCTAAAAATTTCCTTTGATTACCTTAAATGAATATAGGCCATACAAATTTTTATTTAGATATGTTATAACCCCCTTTTCTTACTTAAAAGGTTTAATTCCCTCTCCAAGGATTTAATTCCATTGCCATCTCCAAGATGAAGTATCATGGGTGAGGAGGCATCTCGCAACAACTCGTGACAGATGAAGCCAGCGATGCCTAGACGAGCATTGCTGGGGAGTGACAGAGAGGGTCATACGGTAGTGCACTCAATTTTTTTTCCCCCTCATTTCCATTTCATTTTACTTTTGTTTCATTCAGCATTTTTAATCAATTTCATTTTTTTTTTTGACAACAATGTTCCATGTAAAAATTCATACAAGAAATTTTAAAGTTGCAAAATGGATTAATAGTTAGATATTTGTTTGACCAAGAAACTAGGTATTATTGAAAAATGGATTAACGACACCAAAAATGTTAATCTATTTTGACTCAAAAATTGTTGTAAAAGAACACCTTCATTCTATAAATAAGGCTACCTATGCTACTTAGAAAGGTGTTGCACTCTCAAAATCTTCTCTTACACCTTAAATGAACATGTTCCGAGCCTTTCTATCATCTATACCATTAACATCATTCTTTTTCAAAGCAAATTCAACTCCACAATCATTCCTTAGAGCAAAAGCAATCTAAGGTTGTAAGTTTTTTGTTTTATTTTGGTCAAAGTCATGGTATGTGTTAGTATCGATGGACTCACTAAAGAAGGAGTAAATGGTGATGTGTTGTTACTTTTATCAATATTAAAATTACTGTGTAAAATAGTTCTATTTAATTTGCTTCAATAGAATATAATATAAAAAGCAAACCTAAAATAATGAAAAAATATGCAAGAATACATAGAAAATTTTAAGTGATTCACCACTAATGGCTACTTCACCCTCAAGTTTCACTTGAACTTCATTATGTTGATCACTTACACACTTGCTTTCAAATAAAAGCAAGAACCAACCAATAGACTTGAACCTTTAGCTCAAAACTCCAACCAATAGTACACCATGGGCTTTAAGGTCAAAGCCACAAACCAACAAATCTCTCTTTATCATAGTAGAAGCATAGTGAAAACTTTGTCAGGCTTGAAAATGATCTTTTAGTGTTGGCCGAAACATGTTGAGAATTTTTCTCATATATTTTCTTCTTTCTATATGTCAATGTATTTTGTATTAGTGCTTTCTTTGCTCTATCTTCTAACGTGTAATCTAATTCTTTTTATAGTCATATGAGCAATGATCGAATTTTCTCTTCAATCAAGTCAAGATCTTTAGTTGTACTTATTGATGTGATAGTCCCAAGTATAGAATGTTACCATTATGTAGATTGTCAATGGCTTTATTTAGTTCTTGATGGGTTGTTTTCTTGTATCATCAAAATATTCTACTAGGTTGGATAGTTGTAAATATGTGTTGCCAAATATACTAACAGTCCCACTAAGAGCTTCGACAAGTTGTTCTTCATCAGCTAAGTTGGATACTTAATTGATTAGTCATCGAATATCTTACTAACATTCAATCTCTTCTGTTGCAACTCATTGAGTATCCTGTAGTATTAAGTTTGTAATGTTTGAGTAAATACAATGAACTTACTCCATTAAGTTTATACTTAGTTTTGTCTATCGGGTGTTTTCCTAATGCCTAAATAAAAGTTGTAAATTTATCCTTAACTCTACAAGTTTTTTCCTTGAATTTCTTATAAAAGTCGCAGAGCTATCCCAACTCTACAAGTTCTTCATCCTTTACCTCCTTTCTCTTTTTCCATTGACTTCTTATTTGTCATGCAATCACCTAAGTTAGCTACACATGAGACCATAATGAAAGTCGTAGAGTTATCTTAACACTAGGAGTTTTTTACTTTCCTTTACTATAAAACTTGTATAGTTATCTTGTAACTCATCGAGTTTCTTCTTTACTTACTACTGCAGCTATTCTTAAAGATGGATGATTAAACCATGAGTTACCAAATGTCCTATTGATATTCGGTTACTTAACTAACTTACTTTCCATCTTGTCTAGTTATCCTTCAAAGTTTTCCTTTGACTTTACTTCTATATTTTTCTAACAAATAATTAGCTTGTTGGGTCTACTTTATCTGATATTCAAATCTTCCCAAATAAGTGTCTATCAATAGTGATTTGCTCAAATAATTAACCTTATAGTTTTTTGTTTGATCTGTATGTCCTTCTGAAGTGTTGTTGTATAGTGTTGCCTTTATTCTATAGCAATTCTTGTCTCCAAGACTCTTGACCTACACTTGTGAAATATATAATTTCCTCACATAGATTTTTGCATTATCAAAACATAGAGGTTCTGTTGAACTATAGTATCATAAGAGGGGGGTAAATTGTGTATTTAGATTTTAAGAATCTAGTAGATAAAACAAGAGCACAAAACACTCACTATTTGTAATTATAAACTTTTTATTGATAAAGTAAGAATTTATAGATGTTTAAAACACAATTCCCTACTTGTCATTTCTGATACAATTTCTGAGTTACAATTCAATATGAAATAAAATCTATCCTATTCTAACCTTGATTGAATTATATATTCAAACTTAAGCTTTTGCACGTAGCTTTTTGATTCTTTTGAAAATTTGCTCTACTTCTGTATCTCTTTGTTTCCTTCTTTGAATTTTTGAAACTACCTTCGTAGTAGCTCTTTCTCTGATTTTGATTGGAAATTCTATCTCTATCGAAGTTGGGATTTTTCTATTTCAATTGGTGTAGAATCTAATTTCTAGGAAACAATTTTGGGATTTCAGATATTGGTGCAAGGATAAATGAAGTGTAGCTCATACCCTTTACTTATAGTAGTAGAGCTATGATTTCATGTTCAACATGTTCATCCACTTAATCCATGATCTATGATCTCATGTACTAATTCAAATTTAAATTATCCATATTCTCCACTATTGTTTTGAATTTCCACTATCACCATTATATTTTTGAATTTCCATGATCCCCTATTGTAAAACAATCAAAAGTCTTCTTTCTAAAGAGTTCTAGAATATATCTTCTAAGTTACCACTTTAGTCGAACACTTATCCTTTAAGTTTTGTAAAAATTCGAATACTTATTTGTAACTCTTCGAGTTTTTCATTTACAAAACACATGACTGAAACAACAAAACTTAACTTTTCGTTAGTCATTTTATAAAACTCGAATAGTTATCTTTCCATGCATAAAAACTTGAACAGTTGTCTAACTCTTCAACTTTTCTTTACTGAACACACATGAAAAACACGTGAAAACTTAAAACGTTAAAAACATACGTGTAGATAACTTAACTATACAAGTTTTTAACATAATTCTTCAACTAACTAGAAACATTAAGTTATAACTATACGACTCTTCTAATTGTGTTGATACCTAACTGTGCGACTATTATACTTAGACATACTTAGACTTATTTATTGACTTAGTAAAATATACATCATCAAAATAAAATTCCTAACAATCTCTTCCTTTTAGATAATGACAAAACCTAATAAGTTTAACTTTCAAAATAATCTTTCTCCTACTTTTTGTCATTATAAAAACCATTAATGTCATGTAAGCAAGAAAAAATATGCTAAGTACATAATTCAAAAAGAACTTTTAAACTTGTATAAATAAACGTAGATATAAACTATTGAAATAATAATTGTTTGCAATAATATATAAATGAAATAAATACAATAGTTATTTATTTTTGGTAACAAATTACAATCAATGATTTCATTTAATACATAATTTATTTTTATTTTCTCTCACAACCCTTGTCTTCTAAATATATCTAACAGAGTGCTTGAAATTTTTTGTGCTATTTCTATACTAACTTTGTTTACTTGATTAATTATTTCTTGACCTAAGTCTATAGTTTGGACTTGTGGAAGTTGTTGTATCTATTCTGTATGTCTATTTGTAAAATGTTATTCTTCTAAATGTTGTTTGTTGTTATTTTTTGTTGGTATGACTGTTCTGTTGGTTGTTGTTGTTGTGCTTGCTATTGTGGTGGTTCTTGATAATGATCTTACTATTTATGTCGAATATCAAGTGGATCTATTTCCTAGTATTTATGTAATTCTTTTGCAGAGAAATATCTTGATTTCATCCTTTTTTGTGGCCAAAGTGTAATATCTATTTAACTTGCCACAATTCTCAAAATTGCATTACCGAAGAATAGTTTACTCTACAAATTCAGAATATGATAAATAAAGACATCTATTTAGAATGAAATTATGCATAATATTAGCAGTTAATGAATGGTCAATTTCATAATATTTAGTTTATTATATGAGAATTAAGTCATTATGTTACAATTATACAATTATAAGTATTAATTAAAGAATGTGCATAAATTAGAAGAATTAGTAGTTAATTAAGTATTATTTAAGTATGATTAGAAATTATTTCTTTTACATATTAAGTGTTAAATGTTATATATGTAATTATTTTGTTATACTATAGAACTGAATGAGTCCGTTGAGTTAAAGTTGTAACTCTATGAGGTAGGTTCGTTAAGTTAATAGATAAGTCAACGAAGTAAGTCCATTGAGCTACACTAACTCCACGAACTAGTTATTTTCTAATATTCAATTGTGAGTAGTTGTCGAAAATTCGAAGGAAACTACATTGCATGAACCATGCCATGATCTCAATCATGAAATGAAGAAGTAATTACCATTGTTGATATGAATGAAGGAAATCTAACTAGTGATTTAGGCGGAAGTAGTTATTACAAGAAAGAAATATAAAAGAAAAGGAGAAAGAACGAAGAAAGGTAAGGGGGTGGGGGAGAACTATGCTCACTATAGAAAGCGTCGAATGTTTCTTGAGCTCCCACTAATACCACCATCCATCGGAGGTCTATGAGAATACTTTCTAGATGTCGGGTCAATTTCGAGCAAAACAAAGTGACTAACAACCATTGTGAGGATTGATTACATCATAGAAAGGAAGGACATTTTCACCAAGCATTGAATCATCTCTCAAAAGATAGTAAAATTTCTAGTCTTGGTTTCGGGTTGATGTTGTTATGCTGAAGAAGAGATCAACTTACAAAAGTCTAAATTCGCAATCTAATAGGGAGAGGAGCATTTGACAATAAGTGATTAACTTTTCAAAGGTATAATCGTGTCGCATGTAGTGACAAAAATTTCTTTTATTATCAATAGAGAATTTTACCTTTCATGAATCGTTCATCTTGAGGAACAAAACAAAAATAAAAACCAATATATGTTTACATTTACATCATTATGTTTATCAAAATCTATGTTTGTATCGTATGTGTTTGTTTAAATGTTTTGTGTTTATCATATTTCAGTTAATACAAAATCATATGATTTAATATAGAAAATAATTAGTATAAATCTCTAAAACCATGACTGATTTGTTTACTATTTGGAATATTTGAATGCTAGAATTGATTAGTGATAAATCTAATATAAAATAGCATTTGAAGAGTGTAAAAGATGTTTGCAATATATAGAATTGCCCAATGGATGGCTATATTCTTCTACAATCAATAATATTAATAGGAAGTTACCAAAGAGCTCATTGAGTTAACTGTAACTCAATAAGGGTAGTCCATTGAGTTAATAGTAACTCCACGAACTTAGTTCATTGAGTTAACAATAAATCAACCAAGTGAGCAAATTGTAGTATACACTAAACTCTGGCTATGAAAATTTAAACAGTCAAATTAATTTCAACCATTCCCTATGGGTTCGACTTGTTTTTGCATACTTATACAATAGATGTTGTGTATTTGTAGTCAATTTAACGAACTAAGTTACCAAAATTAAATCTTATTCGTGAAATTGCTTATTACTTATAAAAAAATACACTTAAGCTAACAAGACAACATCATACTAGTTCACCTGTATATGATTTATCAAGGCATACGTTGAATAAAGACATCTATCAACTTCAGCTCCATGACCAAACTTCTAAAAAATTAAAGTATGCAATATCTTTGCAATAAATCTAGTTTGGCCATTTAAATCATTTAACAATCCTAACTCACTATTGGCATCAAGATACTTTGCTAATTGTTTAATGTCTCATCTCAATTGATAAACTTGTTTTCGTTCTAATATTCTAACTCCTTCATTTTTCAAACCAAATACTTCATGCAATAATTGTTGAGCTAAGTGAATATCTAATTTTTTAATATTCGAAACAAGAATATCTTCTATCACTATTAAATTTAAGTAAAAATAATTTACAATGTCCGGAAGTGATAAATCGTTTGGCTATTGTGGAAGCAATGTCAACAACCCTTGGAATTCAAACATTTCTTGTATGTCTATCATTCCTTCAAACTTAACTACTCTAACATATAAAACTAAAAAGTTTTATAAGTTTGAAATTTCTCATAACATAATCTATTTCTGAACCATAAAAGTGTGTTATTTTCTAAATTCTATTCAAAATTTGAAATTTTCCTATCATGTGATTCTTTTGATCTAAGACTCATATTGTCATTAGTAGCTATATTGTTAGATCTTTCAGAATTGTCAAAATTTGTTTCAATTTTTGTATGAATTTCCAAAATGTCTACAATTGTCATATCAATAATATCTTCAACTGATTCAGCAACTGTCATGTGTATGTCACTATCAATATTTTCTATGTGAATAAGTGTATTAGCAACAAGTATTTCTATAAAACTATCAATTTATTGTATCTATTCATAACAAGTTTCTCCTTATTTGAAAATACACTATGCCAATTTCTAGCTTAAGAATATCTTGTATGTTTGTATTTTCTATATTTAAGACATCAGCAGTATGATATTCTATCTATAATTGTACATTTTGCTGACTATATACAATTATAAACAAATAACATGTATATTGTAAAAGACAACCAAATATATATAATTTGAAGTAAACAACAGTACCGAAAATTATTCACAACTATTGGAGATACAGTAAGAGGAATAATATTTATACATTCCTCTTCAGATGATATATCCTCAAAATTCATAAACTCTATGTCTATGTAAAGTATCAATTTGTGCATTTTATATATGTTAATTCATGCATGTTAAGGATTATAAGTTGAAAATATATATGTTCTAATGTGGAATTACATGAAAATCATATTTTTAGACATATGCATGAATTAGGGATTAAATAGTTGATAATGTACAAATTTATCCATTATCAATTAAACACCTAGTCAATAGCCCCTGTATTAGATATGATTCTTATAATTCTTCAATGTATGACTTTATATGGGTTGTATGATTGCCAAATCACATAAATATGATATTAACTAAAGAACCTCAAGTAATTCATGTATCACATGAAGTTGTGGACTAAAACCTTCCTAATTTGGCAACTTTCCATATATGGCAACTCATGCATGCATGTGTACTATATTTGCATCATATGATTTATATTCAATGTATATGTGCATCTAACTTGGTTTTGAGCTTTATAGATCAAGAAAGCATGAAATCAAGGTGGATCAAAAAGGAAAAAAATGGGCCATTAGATGTAACTTATTAGAGATCAAGTAACAAAAGTTTAGACTATGTAAAGTACTTGGCCACTCAACCCTAGGCCCATCTCCTCCTTCCAAATTCGTGCACCATAGTAGCAACCGACCATCCTCCAAGTTTTAGCTCAAATTCAGTGTCTTCTCCTCTCTTCTCAAGGTTTGAACAAACATTTCTCCAAAGGAAGGTGAGCTTGGGCGTCTTCCTCCCCCATTGGCAACCTCCTTCCTCTTTTTGGATGCAATCACAAGCATAAGGAACTCCATGGCTGGGATTCAAGGATGTTTGGTGGAGAGGAGCCATGCTTGGGTCTCCTTGAAGAGCTTTGGATGTGATCAACGAAGGATAGTGTATAGGAAGCATTTTTCTTGAGGTGAAAAGCTGAAAATCAAGAGTTGTGACTTTTGAAGCAAGCAAGAGGGCGTGCAACCTCTTTTCTTCAAAGCAATCATAGGCAGTTCCCTTTGGATGTGATCTACAAGTGGTGACAGCCTTGTAGTGGAGTGGATCGAAGTGGTTCATCATCAAATAAGGTTCAAATGCTTGAGGAAAAGTGGAAGATTTAAAGGTATGATGGAAAGGAGAGATCCTCATACTAGTTTTTTATATTCTGAAATTTGATATGTATATGATTTGAAAATGTTGAGGAATGAAATTTCATGCATGAATCTTTGGTTTAAATGTTTTATATACTATTTGATGTTAGTTGATATAAAGAATGGTTTTGTATCATGTGTATAGTGTGAATGAATGTGATTGTATATTTTGTGAATGCAAGTTTTTGTTTCCCAGATTTCCAGAATGTTTATAGCATTTGTTCTAATTGTATCTACTTGTTCGTCACTTCTTAATCTTGTTTTTTGTTTTGTAAGTATTGTGAGTGTAGAACATGTTTGCAAAGTTTTAAAATTTTTTAGAATGTTTTTCGAAGGTTTTCAATTTTATTTTCCAAAGGTTGCAGTGGTTTTGAATCTTTGTCAAGTGCTAGTTTTGACCTCGATGCCTATGTAGTGTTTTATCTGAGTCTGAGCTTGAGCTAGAGGAATCTAATATGTCTTCTTCATTTGAAGAACTCTCATCGTCAAACATTACTTGTAAAGCCTTCTTCTTAAATCCTTTCATTGAAAACTTAAACTTAGGCTTACATTTACTCTTCTTTTCCTTAAATTTCTTATCAGATTTCTTTTCCTCCTTAGACCTTGAGGGACAATTAAATCTAAAGTGCCCTTTTTTGTTACAATGATAACAAATAAGAACTTCAACCATATCTTTTCTTGAAGATCTAGTTCTCTTCAAATCCTTTCTTTTTCTCCAAGCCTTCTTGAATTCCCTAGCTAAAAATGCAATATCTGAATCAGAATTAGAATTATTTTCTATATCAGAAGATACTTGAAATGCAATCTCTTTCTTCTTCTGATTCTTTTTTCCTGAGACATGTTGAACTTTAAGTTTAACCTTATAAGTAGAGAGGTTTCCAATAAGCTCATCTAAGGTATAGGTTGACAAATCATTTGCTTCTTCAATTCTTGTTGCCTTCCATTTCCATTCAGAAGACAAGGATCTAAGAATTTTCCTCACAAGATCTTCCCTTGCACACTCTCAACTAAGTGCTGTTAAACCATTAACTATGGTAAGGAATCTCGTAAACATGTTAAAAATAGTTTCATTCTCATGCATCATAAATAATTCATATTGATGTACAAGTAAATTTATTTTAGATTCCTTAACTTGATTTGTTCCTTCATTTGTAATTTCTAATGCATGTCATATTTCAAATGCAGACATATATGATAATACTTTATTAAACTACTCATATGATAATGCACAAAACAAAATATTCATGCCTTTAACATTTAATTGTTGCAGTTTCTTCTTTTCATCTATCCAAAGATTATATGGCATATTTAATTCAGGAATTTTTCAATAAATACATTTCATAGTTCAAAATCTATTGACTAAATGAAAATAGTCATTCTCTATTTCTAATAAGTATACTTTATTTCATCGAACAAAGGTAGCCTGTGAAAACTACGCCATTCACTTCCAAAACTAGCCATTTTAACTTCAAAATCCTAAATTTAAAAATACCTTTCCTAGTAGAAAAATGATTAACCTTACTCTGATATCAAATTGTAGGAAATGTTTATACTTAAGAGGGGGGGTGAATTACGTATATTGTAAATTTTCTAATTTTTTGGTTCCATTTTTAAATCTAGTTAATACGGAAATGAAATAGAGATAAAAGAACATAGAAAATTTATAGTGGTTCCCCTCAACCAAGGTACATCTACTCCTTGAGTGTCTACTCAAGAATTTACTATTCTCAGGAGTTTCTGATTCACTCAAAACCTAGTGTACTTCAGCTTTACTCAAAGCAAACTCAACTTGACCAAGCACCGATCCTCTATCAAGTTATCTCTTTAATTGTATGGACCCTCGTACAATTACCATACTAACTATACGAAGCCTCGTATAGTTATTTGCATAACTTTACGGACTTTCATAAAGTTATCTAAAACTCTTTTGAAAGAAAACCTTTCAGAGTTTCCTCTACAACACCCCTTATGGATAGGTTATCTCTTTTTCAATGTACAATAAGTGCAAATAGGAATTTATCTAGGAAGCATAAATGTAATAAAATTTTCCTCTTGATTATACAACAACACTTGAATCTTCAAGAAATAGCTTTGTTATTGTTGAGTTCCTTCAGATAACTTTGAACTGTCGTTCTCCAAGAATCTTTAAGTCTTCTAAGAATTTTCTGTAGAGTACTACCGAAAGAACTACCTTCTAACTTTAATTTAACTCTATTTATATTATATGAGGAACTCTAACTGATTACACATGATCCTACATACACCTTCCTTCTTTTTCAAATTTCCTACAACTGCTCATAATCGAATGGTACAAAAATAACTAATTTGTGAAGTTAGTTGTAACTCAACGAACTTACTTCATTGACTTAACTGTAACTCAACGTACCAACCTTGTTGAGTTAAGCTTTACTCAACGAACTCGTTCAGTTCTAGACTTTTTCAAACTACGATCTTCAATCTTGACTTTGTAAAATTTATCTCTGATTGTCATCTATAAATATTTGACCAAGTCTTTAAAAATATGGTAGAACATGTGTGAATACATGTGTGCCATGTGTCAACTACAAAATAAATATTTCTATAATAAACTATGATCAAATATAAGAAATAATTATAGATTTATCAAAGTCATAACATTACAGTCCTTCGTAAAGTTATGCCCCTAACTTTACGAGCTTATATATAGCATAACATAATAGATGTCCGTAAACTTATCCCCATAATTACATGTGTAAACTTTACGAATCCTAACAATTGACATGTGTAAAATACAAAGACCTATTTTAAATAACCTTTGTATACTTAACCATAGATTCATAACTTATATATTTATGTAATTTCATAACTTTATGAATGTCCATAAAGTTATTCTCATAAGTTTACATATGTCCGTAAAGTTATATACTTAGAGAATTTTTTGAGTAATAATCCAAATTTATGAATTAGATAAATTTATGAGAATCCATAAAGTTAACTATTTATCTTTATGACAGTTCGTAACCTTATGTACTTAGACAATATTTTGAAGTTCATCATTTGACTTATTGAAATATAAATTATCTTTGTCAACCATCAAAACATAAACATATTAATAGATAAGAACATTATCTCTAACAGTACTAAGAAGAGAGAGGAAAGTGTTGAAAAAAGTCTTTTTAGTAGAGCAAAGTAGTTCTTTATTTTTACCTTAGATTCCAAAAAAATTATCTGATCCAAGAACACCTATTATATCGTGCACAATAAGTAATATAATTTTGGATAGAAGCTTAACATACCTAGGTGTAGGTATAAATGTTATGCCAAGTGATATATTTGTATCCTTAGGATCAGAAGGCTTAAATCCTACTAGTACTATCATTCAATTAGTAGATCGTAATATAAGATACCCTAGAGGAAAAAAGATGATGTTTTGATTAAAGTTAAGAACTTCATTTATCCTATGGATATTGTTGTTTTGGATTCCCAAAAAAACTATGAATTAGAATAGAGGTACATCTTTAATTTTGGAGAGGTTATTTCTAGCAACTTTAAGGACAATTATAAATTGTAAAAGTGGAATGATAAAATTAGCCTACGGTAATGAGAATACTCAACTAAATATTTTCAAACTAGAAGAGAATGAAGGTATAGACATATCTTTACACACTATAAACTTTCTAGAGGATGAAAGAAATGTGTTAGAAGATTTAATTCAAGAAGAATTAAATAGATAATTAGATATCAAAAATCTTGAAGAGAGTGAAAATGTAGATAAAGATTTAAGCAAAGTAAAAAGAGATCAAGATGAATTTGATGCTAGGGATGAAAATGTTAAATTAGGAGCTTTGGTTGCTAATGGTCAACATCTAGAATTAAAACCATTATCTCTTGAGTTGACATATAGATTTCTTGGGAAAGAAAGGATGTGTCCTATCATTATATCATCAGATTTAAAAGATCATAATTCTAAATTAGAATGTGTAGTAAAGAAATATAAAGAAGCAATGGCTGGACTATGACTAATATAAAAGGGTTAAGTCCAACTATATGTCGACATCATATATATCTAGAAGAAAATGTTAAACTAATAAGAATTCTTGAACATAGATTAAATCCAAACCTTAAAGAAGTAGTCAAGAAAGAAATTATGAAATGGTTAGATAATGATATCATATATCCGATTTCTAACAACTCATGGGTTAGTCCAATCCATATCGTTCCTAAGAAATCAAGGATAACAGTTATTAGGAATGAAAATCAAGAATTGATTCCAACAAGAATCTAATCAAGCTAGAGAGTGTATATAGATTATAGGAAGTTGAATGCTGTGACTAGGAAATATCATTTTCCTTTACCATTTTTAGATCAAATGTTAGAAAAATTAGCAAGTCAAGAATATTTTTATTTCTAAGATGGGTATTCAGGATATAACCAAGTTCCAATAGTATTAGAGGATCAAGAGAAAACAACTTCCACATGTCCTAATGGAACTTATGCATTTAAAAGAATATCATTTGGATTGTGCAATGCACTAGCTACTTTTCAAAGGTGTATGTAGGGTATTTTTACTGGAATAATTGAAGATTTTTTAGAAATATTCATGGATGACTTTATAGTATATGGAACTTCATTTGAAGTATGTTTAAAGAAATAGAACTCGTGTTGAGCCATTACGTGGAGAAAAATTTGGTTTTGAATTGGGAAAAATGGCATTTTATGGTGAAACAAGGAATAGTCTTAAGGCATGTTGTTTCAATGAAAGGACTAAAGGTAGATAAAGCCAAAATAGAAGTTATTTTAAATTTACCAAAACCTAAATCAGTAAAAGATATTAGATTATTTTTAAGACATACAGGATTTTACAAGAGATTTATCAAAGATTTTAGCAAAATAACTAGATCTTTGATTAATTTGTTAAAGGATGTCTATTTGGTGAATTTTGTTTGCTTAAATATATGTTTATAATTTCTTTTAGAAGTAAACAAATAATTTCCATAAATTAGATATTACATCTAATTTATTTTTTAACTACAAGTGCATAGTCTCTATTGCATAAATGTGCAAGTATAGGTCAATCTCACAAAGACCGAGTAAAATTTTTATACTATGTTGATTTTTATAGCTAGAGATTTATGTGTGTTGAATTACGTACTTTGTTGACTTACTACTAACTCAATGGACTATCCTCATGGACTTAAGTTAACTCCACAAGCTTCACTAGTAAGTTCCAATTAAATTTGCTGTTCATAGAGAAATTTGGTCATCCATTGGGTGGTTTCATAGAATGTAAATAACATCAATTCAGCTTTTAATGTTAGTTTATATAGTATTTATCATTAATAAACACTAACATTCAGATATTTCAAACAGTAACCATATTAATCAAGATTTTAGAATTGAATACAAACTAGTTTCAGTAATCAGTAAGATGATTTTCTATTTTCTAGAATGAAATAAACATAAAATATTCAACAATAATGACAATACTAACATTACTAACAATACAAAACAAACGATACAATAGTGATTTGATAAATATAAAAATAGATAATGAGTTTTTGGTTTGTTTTTGTTATGATATGTTCCTAAAGATGAACGAAAGGTGAAATGTAAAATTCTCTATTGATAGTAAAAACTCCCGTCAATATATGCGACGTGATTACACCACTGAAAACTTAATCACTTACTATTACGCGTCTCTCTCCCAATAGAATTGCAAACCAAGACTTGTAAGTTGATCTCCTCTTCAGTATATTAGCATCAACCCAAAACAAGGCTAGAAACTTTACTATCTCCTAAGAGATGATTCAATGCTTTGTGAAAACGGGTTCCCTTCCTAGGATGGGATCACTCCTCACAATGGTTGTCAGTCATCGTGTTTGACTCGAAATCGACCTGACATCTGAAAAGTATCTTCACAAACTTTCGATGATTAGTGATTGGTGGTGTGATTTTGGTAGAACTTCAGGAAATGACTAACGCTTGCTGTAGTTAGCGTGGTTCTCCACACCCATCCTTCATTCTTTCTTTTTTCCTTTTATATTTCTTTCAGTAGTAACTGTTTCCGCCTAAATGATCGGTTGGATCTCCTTCATTCGTATCAACGATAGTGATTTCTTCTTCATTCCACGAGTTAAATCTTACGTGATACGTGCAATCATAGTTTTCCTTCGAATTTCCTGTTTCTGCAATTGCTCACATTTAAATATTAGCAAATAACTAGTCCATGGAGTTAACGTAACTCAATGGACTTACTTCGTTGACTTAATTATAACTCAACGGACTTACTTCGTTGACTTAATTATAACTCAACGGACTTACCTCGTTGAGTTAAGCTTAACTCAATGGACTTGATATAAATAATAATATATGTATCACGTGAAATAAAGAAATAACTTATAAGCTTATAACACTAACATAACTCATTACCTTAGTATTTAATCAAGTAATTCAACGCATATAGTTATGCTAACTTAACGAGTTAAACATGTGCAACTCACGTGATAGTATAACATTTAAATTCAACACATGCATAATGTTACTTAACGAGTTCAGATATACAACTTATAGTTTTGCTCGCTAACTCAACGAGTTCTCATGTGATCTTTTTACACCTTTAAACCTGTAACTCAACAAGTTGGCACATGATCTTTTTAAAAAAAGAACACTAACTCAATGAGTTATTACCGTGCACTATACATGATATAAATATGTGCAAATAAAACATATTATGCTTAATACTATAAAACCACATGTAAACCATGTTTTCAATCTTTTAGAAATGATATTTAATTAACACTAATTTCTTGAAATTATGCATATTCTGTAATTAAGGCATGTAATCATATAATTATGACATAATGGCTTAATTCTCATATGATAAGCTAACTATTATGCAATTTACCATTCATTAACCATTAATATTATGCACTTTTTCATTCTAAACAATGTCCCATTTAAATTTGATAGAAATTGTAAAGAAACTTTCTTTAAGCTTAAAACTAGCTTAATTACAACTATTATAATACAAGCACCTAATTAGAATCACCCATTTGAGTTAATGTGTGATGCATCTGATTTTACTATAGAAACTATGTTAGGGTAGAAAATAGAAAAATCTCCTAGAGTAATTCATTATGCAAGCAAAACCTTAAATGAAGCTCAGATAAATTGTACAACTACTAAAACAGAATTATTAGTTGTTGTGTTTGCCTTAGAAAAATTTAGATTGTATTTAATTAGAGTTAAAGTACTAGTATACATAGATCATTCAGCTTTAAAGCATCTAATAGCAAAAAAAGAAATTAAGCCTAGACTGATCCAGTGGATATTATTATTGTAAGAATTTGACTTAGAAATTAAAGATAAAAAAGGATGTAAGAATGTAGTAGCTGATCACTTATTAAGTTACAAATAGAAAATTCTAAAATTGAGATTAAGGATCACTTTCCTAATGAACAATTAATGACAATAGAAATAATGCCTTGTGTTGAGTATTTTGTTTTGATGGTGTGTGTTGAATGAAAATAATTATATTTACTCAATTACTATTGCTTGTGAAAAGAAATTAAAAACATCAATTATTACAGAAAAAGCTTACTAATATAAATACTTGTCTGTATTGGATCTAAAATTATACTAAATTAATAACTAGTCATTTCGTTGTAGTAATTTCTTATTTAACTAAACGTTAAGTTAATGTGTGTTTTTATTGAAAAACATGATATGTTTTAAAGTTATATTTTCTGTATCATGAACAGTGCACATTTAGACAGCTAGTTAAGTTAGAGTGTTATTTGTATAGAGATCACGTGAGAACTCGTTAAATTAGTGAGTAAAAGAAGAGATAAACTCATTAAGTTAGTGTTGTACACGTGGTGAATTAAAAGTTACGAATGTTATATTGTATCACGTGAGGTGCACATGTTTAACTTGTTAAGTTAACATAACTAAACGCATTGAGTTGCTATATTGAACACTAAGGCAACGCGTTAGGTTAGCGTTATAAAACTTAAGTTGTTATTTTTGCACGTGGTAAAATTCTGATTATAAAAACATTTGTTTATTACTGGTTTGTTGAGTTGTTTGTAACACAACGGAGATGGTTCGTTGAGTTATCGTAACACCATGAAGTTGGTTCGTTGAGTTAGCGTAACACCACAGACTTAGTTCGTTGAGTTAGCTATAATACTTGTCACGTGAGTTGGCACATGAGGAACTCGTTAAGTTAGAAACGTTAAGTTATATATCTACTTGTGTTACTCGTTTAGTTAACATTAAAGTAACGACTACTTATTACACTATTGAAAAATTTTGGACGAGAAAGTTTATTTTGTAGGAAATTTTTCAGAGATCTAGGATTGATGATTAAAGAAAATTTGAAATGTAAACGTGAGTTAGAATGTGTGTATTTTGATGAAGGAAAAAGAGAAGACGTGAAGAAGTGGAAAACTGATAGTGATTAAACGTGGAGGATATGCATGAAATGAAGATACAGTATAAAAGGCATAGAATTCTAGTTGATCAATTATCCCTGCATACCAAACGAAAAATCTTTTCAAGGATCAAAAACACTTTTCGAGGAAAAGCTCTCAAGTGGAAGAAAATTCAGTGAAGCAGAAAAAGGTAAGATCTATGTCACTGAAGATCTAAAGTATCAAAAGAAAGCAAATTCGGTGAAGTAGAGAAAGACAAGATATTTGTCACTGAAGAATTACTAAAGAAGAAAAAGTAGAAGAAGAAGAAAGATCTCAAACAGGGAGAAATGTTTTAAATTCTGCAAATTAGTTTTCTCTGTTTGTAGTTATGAAATTGTATAGATGAAACATGGTATCGATATATAATTGTATCTACAATTTTTGAGCAGAATTGAATTGTATATTGTAATTGAAACCTTGAATAAAAATGATTTTATGAAAATAGAGTCTCAACTTATTTTTGAGTTTTGAAGTTTCAATTATAATCGAAAATATTGAAATACACAATTCAACCCCCTCTTGTGTAGCCATACGATCCTACACCTTAATACGTAGACAGTTAATTATTTAGTTACAAAATTAACACCTAAGGATTGGAATAGACAAAATAAGAAATTATTCTTTTCTAGAGTAAAATATTACCATTGGGAAGACCCTTACTTATTTAAGAAATATCCTAATTTTGTCATAAGGAGGTGTATTCCAAAACCAAATATGTAAGCATATTATCTTTCTGTCATAACCAAGCATATGGAAGACATTTTGGTTCAAGAAAAACTATTGTTAAAGTCTTACAATGTAGTTTTTATTAGCCAACATTATTTAAAGATGCTTAAAAATATTGTTTGAGTTGTTTAAGATATCAACAAATAGGAAGGATATCAAGGAGAAACATGATGCCTTTAAATCCTATTGTTGAAGTTAAAATCTTTGATATATAGGGAATTGATTTTATGGGTCTATTCCCTATGTCTAATCAATATAATTATATATTTCTAGGTGTGGATTATGTGTCTAAATGGATAGAAGTAATTTCTACAAAAACCAATAACAACAAAGTGGTAATACATTTTATAAAAACTAATATAATTGCTAGATTTGGAGTACCTAAAGTTGCTATTAGCGATAGAGGAACTCACTTTTGTAATAGAAGTTTTGAAACTTTAATGAAGAAATATGGAGTAAATTGCAAGATTACAACTTCATATCATCCTCAAACAAGTGGACAAATTGAAAGTGCAAATAAGCAAATCAAACTAATTCTAGAAAAAGTAGTTAACCTTACTAGAAAAGATTGGGCTACAAGGTTAATATATGCACTTTGGGCTTACAGAACTGCTTATAAAACTAATCTAGGAATGTCAACTTTTAAGATAGTATATGGAAAGAGTTGTCACTTACCCAATGAATTAGAACATAAAGCTTCTTGGGCATTAAGGACTTTGAATATTGACATAGATAGAGTTGTTGAGTATAGAAAGATACAATTAATCGAATTAGAAGAATTTAGAAATGAAGCTTATTGAAGAACATTAGTAGAAAAAGAAAAAATGAGGTTATGACATGATAGAAAAATTATCCCAAAAATCTTTGAAATAAGACAAGAGGTGTATCTTTACATGTCTAGACTTCATAGCCATCTAAGGAAATTAAGATCTAAATGGGCAGACCATACATAGTACAAAATATTTATTCTCATGGATAATTGAGAAGAAAATCTTAAAAATCAGAATTTATTTAAAGTTAATGGGGAAAGACTTCAACCCATCCTTTAATTTGTAAAAAATACATTTAGAATTATAGAAGAAGTAAGAGTAGAAGACTACCCAAGTCTCATTACTTAAGTGAAATACATCATATATATATAGCCAAAAAAAATTAAATTAAATTTTTATATATATATTATTGTCAGTTAAACCGAGATGTAAAACCAATTTAACCTAGTATCTTAAGAAAAATTATCAATTCGACCAAATTTTAATATCAGTTTGACCGAGTAAAGATATATATATATATAATTATTAATAGTAAAACAATTTTAGTTTAACCAAAATTTATTCTTGATTCAATCGAAGTCTAAAAAAATTTTATTATTAATTTTTATATATAATTATATAATGTCAATTTGACCAGAACAGTATATTGGTTTAACCAAATTAGTGAAAATTTTATATATAAAATCTTGGTATAACCAGAAATCTACCAGTTTGATCGAAATAAAAAACCAAAGAAATATATATGTATATTAATCACTGGTTTGATTGACGAAAATTATCAATTCAACCAAATTTAGGAAAAATTATAAAAGTAAGGGTCGGTCAGATAGAAGCTTCTTTGATTTTGACTAAAGTAAAAATTATATTTATATTATATTTTACTAGAAAAAGTTTTTTTAAAGTCTGTTAAGTTATGCTTAACTCAATAAACTTACTTTGTTGAGTCTATTGGTAAGTCCACAAACTTATTCCGTTGAGTAAACTTGTAATTCAGCGAAGTACTAGGATAAGTCCACAAACTTAATTTGTTGAGTTAACCTATAACTCAACGGAGTAGTAAGGTTAAGTTGTGCGTAATTTGCATAGGAAATAACCTAATAGCCCACCAAAACTTAGGGCTTATTTAACCTTTAAAAACTTAGGATTAGGGGCATTATCAACAAAAATCATTTAGTACTTAGCATTGTGAAAGCTATTTTCATTTTGTTCAATCCCGTAATATAACGAAGTAGAAGATGGAACAAAATTGGTGGAATGAGAATGACACTACAGAATTCCTCAAGTGGTCTAAAGATTGGTATTCAAGGAAAAAGATTCGAAATACAATCAAGGAGAAAGAGCTACAAGAGGTAGAAGAACAAATTTTCTGCTTTACGCAAAAGTTAGTAGATTTAATTGTAAAAACACCTAGTATTTTAGAAACGAGAATGAGAATGGCAACTGAAACTATCGTTAATAAGAAAAGAAGGTTAAGACCTAATAACAAAATTACCCTAGAATTGATTAGGCGTAAATCCAGGCTATGGTTATTGAAGAAAATAGCCTATTATGCGGAAAAATATAGAAATAGAGAACAACCACAAGAAGAACAAGAACAATCTAGACCCCTACAACAATCAGAAACACCAAAGGTCACTATTCAGTTTCGTGCACTTGAGTTTGCAAAGCAAAGTGAAGAATTTGTGAAATTAGTTCAACTCTGTAAAGACCAAGGAGATGAAGAGGTCATGGGTATAGCTAAAGCACATATTCTATATAATGCTATGATGAAGAAACAAGCAGAAGATAGGTTAAAAACTCATTATGAAATTAAAGTAGAATAATATCATATAGTAGCTGGAATAATACCAGCCACTATACAAAAAGAACTTGAAACTAGGCCTTCAAAGCCAACTGTTGTAAAGAAAGAAAAAGTACCTGAGACTCTAACTGTTAAGTCAAAGCTTATAATTTTGGCAAAAAGGCATAGAGAGCTTATTTTTGTAGATTTACTATCAGAAAATGAAGAATAGACACAATTATATTTGTAGAAATTTTAAAATCTAGAAGTATTAGATACTAAACAAAGGTATCTAAGATCAAACTAAAGAAAACTTAAATATAAAATATAAGTATCTAAGATTGAAGTATTTTAGATATAAAATATAAATATCTAAAATACAATATGAAAAATTAAACAAAGATAAATATCTTATATATGGGATATAAATATGTAAAGATTCAAAATTAGAAGTATGTTTGGATATAAAATATACATACCTAAAATATGTGTAAAAATTAGATTAAATTAAATGTATTAGATATAAACTATAAATATCTAGATATTAAAATTATACATATATGAAAAATAAAAATCCAAATATTTTAGATATTAATAGAAATCTTTAAAATAAAATTACATATGTCAAGTATTAAACTATAATATGAAACTATAAAAAATGCCCAAGAGAGTAAAATATTAATATTTTAGATAAAAAATGTAAGTATCTAAAATGAAATCAAGTATTATTAAAGTTTCTAAGAATTTAGAAATAATTTATAGACTTTGTCCTGAAATCAAGTTTTCAAGAGATGGAAAGTAGAAGTGGAAAATCAATGTAATAGAAAATTGAAACCAATCAGGTCAAACAATGAAGGGGAATATGATAGCCATGAACTTAAAATCTACTATAAAAAATAAAGAATCAAAAGGCAAAGGACTATAGTTGGGACTCTACAACAAAATGGTGTTACTAAGAGAATGAACAAGACCTTAAATGAATGGGTTAGATGCATGAGACTACATGCAAGTTTTCTCAAAGCATTCTAGGCTGAAGCTATCAGTACAGCTGCTTATCTGATGAATAGAGGATCATCTGTCCCAATGAAGCTTAAAAACCCTAATGATGCTGCACTCATTTGCGATGGTAGTCAATGGGGAAGTAGTGCTAAGACTTCATTCTTGTAGTAGGAACTTGTGTTTTAGACATAGGGTTTCCAATAGTTGATTAAAAAATTGGAATAGTAGATGCTACAAAAGTAGTAGGTGTCAAGAGAACATGGAGTTTCATGGGAACCTACACATCATTCTCATACACATGTATCATAGTGGTAGACTCAAAGCTTCCAAATCCAACGAACATTATGTAAGAAACTATGGAGGCCATTGCAAACTTCCTGTAATATCTATTAATAGCATGAGTAAATGTCATTATATAATGGCTAAAGGTATGTTTTTCCTATGAGACATGATACTAAGGAGGAGAGGTCTCACCAGGTGTGCCATTCTATTGAACATAGGTTTTTCTTGATCCTTTTTCCCTTGGAAAAATATGCATCATATTTCTCTTGTGCATCTTAGGATATATCTATTTCATATAGATGTGTCAATAAACCTCTTAAGGATTAATGACTAATCTTGTACCTTACATCTTCTCATAAGAATGATACTTCATACGCATTGTTTTGATCACATCAAACATATCACATATGTCCAGATAAATTAAATTTCATTATCATTTGCAAATAAAGGTACAAGTTAATGTTGTAAAATATAATTCTTGCAAATAAAGAAAAATGATAGAAAATATTTTAAATTTGCCATCAAACTTCTCGTACCATTATGAGGAGGCGTTAAACAGCTTAGGCTCCTCTCAGAGTACATTTAATATTTTAAGTTTATCTTGGTAATTAGTGTACCATTAACTTTTTGATATATATATATATATTATCAAAATATATCATATAGATAGTTTAGACTCTTATCTAACTATATTTTTATATTTTGGATAGTTTATACTCCTATCTGAGTATTTGTAATTTTAGCATGGGTGAGGGTATTCCAGTAATTTTTCCTATGCATGAGACTATTTTCCTTATTCTCCTTTCATATATTTTAACATTATATATTTTTTATTATGATAAAAAATATATATTTTACCATGAAGCTAGTTCGTTGAGTTAGCGTAATACCATAGACTTAGTTCGTTGAGTTAACTACAATACTTGTCACGTGATTTGGCACATAATGAACTCGTTAAGTTATAATTCTACTTGTTTTATTCATTTAGTTAACATTAACATGACTTCTTATTACATTTGATGAAAAATTTTAGACGAGAAAGTTTATTTTGCAGAAAATTTTTCAAAGATCCAAAATTGATGGTTAAAGAAAATTCAAGAGGAAAACATAGGTCAGAACGTGTATATTTCAATGAAGGAAAAAGAGAAGATGTCAAGAGTGAAAAACTAATTATGGTTAAACATGAAAGATATACATGAAATGAAGGTACCATATAAAAGACATAGAATTCTCATTGATCAATCATCCTTGCACTCCAAACGAAATATATTTTTAGGGATCAAAACACCTCTACAGGGAAAAACTTTCTGATAGAAGAAAATTCAGTGAAGAAGAGAAAGTCAAATAAATGTCACTAAAAAATTGAAGAATCATAAAAAAGCAAATTTAGTGAAGTAGAGAAAGTTAGATATTAGTCACTGAAGATTTGCAGAAGAAGAAGAAAAATCTCAAATAGGGAGAAAGGTTTTAAATTCCATAAATTAGTTTTCTCTATTTGTAGTTATGAAATTGAGTAGATGAAACATGGTATCGTTATATAATTGCATCTACAATTTCTTTGGAGAATTGAATTGTATATTGTAATTAAAACCTTGAATAAAATGATTTGATTAAAATAGTGTCTCGACTTATTTTTAATTTTGAAGTTTTAATTATAATTGAAAATATTGAAAAACACAATTCATCCCCCTCTTGTGTAGTCATTCAATCCTGCAAGTGGTATTAGAGCATGTTTTACCCTCTTTGTTTTTAAACAGAAATTAATATCTAAGCATATGTTTAACTTTGTTGATTATAGGGTCAAGTTGTTTTTGAAAGTTTTAAATTGTTTAAAATCTTATAGGTTGAAATATCTTACGTAAGATGGCTACTGGAAATGGTAATTTTTCTTTGTATGAAAGCCAAAATCTTAATCGTCCTCCTTTATTTGATGGAATACATTTTGAATATTGGAAATATAGGATGATAGTTTTTTTTCAAATTATAGATCACAAGTTGTGGTTCATGATTTCTAAACCATATAATCCATTAACTACTCCTTATAATACTTGAATAGTTACTAAAAAAGAAAATGAAACTCTGAATGCAAAAGACATAAATATCTTATTTTGTGCATTGAGATATAAATAGTTTAGTAAAGTATCAGCATATAAATCTACTTATGAGATGTGACATACATTAGAAGCTTCATATGAAGGTACTTCTCAAGTTAAAGAGACTAAAATTAATATGTTAATTCATAAATATGTACTCTTTATGATGCATGAAGACGAAAGTATTTCTAAGATATTTTCCAGATTCCTAGATATCATAAATTCCTTAAAATACTTAGGAAAGAATTTTGAATAGAAGGATTTGATGAGAAAAATTCTCAGATCCCTAAGTTCTAAATGGTCTTAGAAAGTGACATCAATTAAAAAATCACAAGACTTAAATGTTTATATTATAAATGAACTTATAGGAAATTTAACTGCTTATGAAGTTCAATTAAATGATTCACTAAGTCATAATAAATTAAAAATGAAGAAAGAAATAACCTTTAAAATTAATTCAGATTCTAAAATATCCACTAATTCTGACGAGGATTTGATTTTGCTGACTAGGAAATTCAAGAAGGCATGGAAAGCTAGGAAACAACAAAGGAACAAAAATGATAAACTCACAACATCAAAGTCACTAAACGAAAAGAATTCTTCATCTAGAAAGTATATATGTTACAATTGCAAGAAACATGGACATCTTTCTCTAGATTGTCCTATAAGGAAAAAGGAAAAACAAAGTAGGACAAATCAAAAGAAGAAGACTCAGAAAAAGTTTTACAAAAAAAAGGCTTTGATGGTTACTTGGGATGACACATCAGAAGAGTTTGAATCTAAGGAATTATTATCAAAATCTTTACATTTAGAAGAAGAACAAGAGTCAGAAGACGTTGCTCAAGTGTGCTTCATGGTAGATGAGTATGAGATAATATCTTATCCTAAAAGTCATTCAGATTTTAACTTTGATGAATTATTATGTGCTTATCATGCATTATTACAAAAACTTAAAGTTTGTAAATTGGAAAATAAGAATATTAGAAACTCTTTGTCCATTATGGAAGAAGAAAATTGTTTCCCATCTACTACTTTAGAAAAGTTTAAATGTGATAATGAAAATCATGCTAGAGATTTGCATAAATTTAGATTTAATGAATGTGTCTTGCATGAACAAATATAGAATATAAATGCTGAAAAATTAAAGATAGAATCTGAAAATGAAAAATTGGGAAACAACATAAATGATCGTGAGTTAGAGATTGATAAATTAAAAATGAGAGAGCTAGATTTAAATTCCACCATTGAGAAATGGAACTTAAGTCAAACTAAGTTAGACAAGCTAACTAGTACCCTTGTGGTGTCATATAAATTTGGCTTAGGATTTGATTATCTTGAATCTCAAGCCAACAAAGGATTTATTAGTTGCAGTTTAAGTAAATCTAAGACTAAAATTCCTTTTATTATGAAACAAGGTAATAAATATGTAGAAGTAAGTACTTCAAGGGATGAATCATGTAGTAATAATATAAACCAATGTAATTTATCTAAATGTACCACTAACATGACTATCAATGTTTCTAAAAATCTTGTTTCTTGTTCTAGAAATTCAGTTATTAGTGTTTCTAAAATTTTAGACAATTGTAGTGAACTGGAAATTCAGAAACCAGAGCTTGAAATTCAAAATAGTGGTATTAGACCAATTATTGGTTTTGCATGTTCTTTATCTTAAAATTCTTGTGTAGAAAAAGATTTTGTATGTACTAAAAATTTAAATACAAGTACAAAATCTTGGTACGATCTTACTGAAATGTATGAGTATGACCAAAATAAATTAACATCTGATAAAAATTGGTTTGGTCTTGGTTATACTACATTTGAAAATAAAAAGAATTTTAAGAAGATTAATAATTCTATAAGTATGAAGCTAATGATAAATTAGTAGTATTTACAATTAACAAGAATATAAATGATAATGTTAGACTGTTTTAAACTAAAAGAAGAAATATGCTTTTAATGAACTTAGTCCTCAAAGACATTAAGTATCAAGAAACAGTTCTTCTTAACTTGTTTTGCAAGAGATAACAACATCAAAATGGATTTTGGATAGTGGAGCATCAAGTCACATGACTGGAAAGAAAAGTCTACTAAAAAATTTTATAAATACCAAGAAAAGAAGTGTAATATTTCAAAACAAAAGCAAGGATAAAATCATAGGTATAGGTATTGTTTAAATAACTCCTACTTGTGTTATTTCAAATGTATTATATGTAGAAAACCTAGAATTTAATTTGTTGAATGTTATAAAACTAATTGATAAAGGATACTATGTATTGTTTAAAGATAATATATGCAAAATTATTGATAAAATCATAGATGAATTGAAGTTTTATTGCTGAAAGAAAAAGTTCTGTATGTATTTTATCTTTACCTTCTAGTATAGTTGATTTAAATTCATGTTTGCTAGTTGAAACTAGTGATGCATATCTTTGATATAGAAGGATTAGGCATATAAATATGAAACTGTTGCATAAATTATCTAGAAAAAATTTAGTGAGAGGTTTACCAAAGATTAAATACTCAAAAGATTTCATGTGTGATGCATGTGAGTTAGGAAAAATTCATAAAAACTCTTTTAAATCCAAAAATGATATATCAAGCAAAAGAGTCTTAGAACTTATACATATGTATCTATTTGGACCAACAAGAATCATGAGTCTTAATGGTAAATGATATGTATTTGTTTTAGTAGATGACTTCTCTAGATATACTTGGGTATATTTTCTAGCAACTAAGACAGATGTTTTTGAAAAGTTTAAAAAGTTTTGTATTCTTGTTCAAAATGAATAAAGTGTCTCTATTCAAAAACTTAGGAGTGATCATGGTATTGAATTTGAAAATGATCAAATAGATAATTACTGTAAAGATCATGGCGTTGATCATAGATATTTTTTCCCTAAAGCACTCTCTCAAAATGGTGCTGTTGAGAGAAAGAATCGATCACTTCAAGAAATGGCCAAAATTGGTAAATACTTTATTGTTTAAAATATTTATTTATTACTGGTTTGTTGAGTTATCAGTAACACAATGGAGTTAGTTTGTTGAGTTAATTGTAACACTATAAAGCTGGTTCGTTAAGTTAGCGTAACACCATAGACTTAGTTCATTGAGTTAGCTATATTACTTGTCACGTGATTTGGCACATGATGAACTCGTTAAGTTATATACGTTAAGTTATAATTCTATTTGTTTTACTCGTTTAGTTAACATTAACACAATGACTTATTACATTTGATGAAAAATTTTAGATGAGAAAGTTTATTTTGCAAGAAATTTTTCAAAGATCTAGGATTGATGATTAAAGAAAATTCGAGAGGAAAACGTGGGTCAAAACGTGTGTATTTCGATGAAGGAAAAAGAGAAAACATGAAGAGTGGAAAACTGATTGTGGTTAAATGTGGAAGATATGCATGAAATGAAGATACAGTATAAAAGGCATAGAATTCTCGTTGATCAATCATCCCTACACACCAAACGAAATATATTTTTAGGGATCAAAACACTTCTATAGGGAAAAGCTCATAGATAGAAGAAAATTCAATGAAGAAGAGAAAGTCAATTATATGTCACTAAAGAATTGAAGAATCAAAAGAAAACAAATTCAGTGAAACAGAGAAAGTCAGATATTAGTCACTGAAGATTTACAGAAGAAAAAGAAAAATCTCAAACAATGAGAAATGTTTTAAATTCTGTAAATTAGTTTTCTCTATTTATAGTTATGAAATTGATTAAATGAAACATGGTATCATTATATAATTGCATCTACAATTTCATATGAGAATTGAATTGTATATTGTAATTAAAACCTTGAATAAAATGATTTGATTAAAACAGTGTCTTGACTTGTTTTTAATTTTAAAGTTTCAATTATAATTGAAAATGTTGAAAAACATAATTCATCCCCCTCTTGTGTAGCCATTCGATCCTACACATATTTTTTATTTGAGTCAAAATTTAAATTTTGTAGACAATTTATACTCATATATGGGAGTATTTGGAATTTTAAATATTTTGATAATTTTTCATTTATATTTTGATATTTTATATATTTATATTTTATCAAAGTATGGGTTATGTACATAGTTTAGACTCTCATCTAGAAGTAATTTAATATTTTATTCTCTCTTTTTTTATAAATAGTTTATACTCATATCTGAGAGTAATTAATATTTTCAATATTTTGATAATATTCCATTTATATTTTGATATTTTATATCAAATTATAGGTTACATGGATAGTTTAGACTCTTATCTAAGAGTAATTTAACATTTTATACTCTCTATTTTTTTGGACAATTTATACTCATATATGAGAATAATTGATATTTTAAATATTTGGGATATTTTGATAATTTTCTATTTATATTTTGATATTTTATATATTTATATTTTACAACAAAATATAGATTATGTGGATAATTTAGGCACTTATCTAGAAGCATTTAATATGTTTCAAACCTTAGATATTTACATTTCATATCATATCTCTCCTTTATTTTGGATATTCATATATCATACATAAAGTATTTTAATAATTTTTTTATGAGTGTTGTATCTAACATGTTCTAACTTTACTTTTTTTTATTTAACATCTGGAATTTTATATTAGCATTTGGTATATTTTAATTTCATTTAAAGCACACTCCTAATTTGGCATAACCAATATTATTATTATTATATGTAATTCAAATTTCAGCTTCAATCAAATCGAATACTGAATATGGCATGACAAAGTTCATGTTTCCTCTCTTTTTTTTGATATTTATAATTCATATCTAAAATATTTAATTTTTGCTTTAATTTCTTTTTCCCATTTTTTGCTTTGAATATCTATATGTCATATCCAAAGTATTTTAATTTCCACTTTAAATATTTATGTATTATATCTAAAGTGTTTTAATATTTTGCCTTGGATATTTTATATCATGTCCAAAGTTTTTTTTTCTTTAGATATTTATATGTTATATCTAAAGAGCTTTGATATTTTATTTTAAATATTATATATTTCGTATCTAAAATATATTAAATGTTTACTTTAGATGTTATATTCTCCCATCTAAAAAGATCTTTTGGTTACCTTAAATGCATATAGGTCATACAAATTTTTATTTAGATATATTATAAACCTCTTTTTTTTTATTTAAAAGGTTTAATTCCATCTCCAAGGAATTAATTCCATTGCCATCTCCATGGAGAAGATGAAGTATCATGGGTGATGGGTAATGAAGCATGAACTCATGACGAATGAAGCAAGCAAATGCCTGGTTGAGCATTGCCCGGAAGCGATAGAGAGGGTCACATAGTATTGCACTTGTTTAGAATGAAAAAGTGCATAGTATTAATGGTTAAATAATGGTTAATTGCATAATATTTAGCTTATCATATGAAAATTAAGCTATTATGTTATAATTGCACTGTTATATGCTTTAATGAAAGAATCTACGTAATTTCAAGGAATTAGCATTAATTTAATATATTTCTCAACTGTCGGTAAGTTGCTGGTTTTTGATTCTTTAGTATCCGAATTTTCTGTTATTTCGGAGAGTTATATTGCATGTACCGGACAGTTATGTTTTAAACGCTAAAAGAATATTTAGGTGAACAGTAACAACTCGTTGAATTAGTGTTCTTTTTGTTAAAAGATCACGTGCCAACTCGTTGAGTTACAGGTTTAAAGGTATAAAAAGATCACGTGACAACTCGTTGAGTTAGCGAGTAAAAATCTTAAAGTTATATATCTGAACTCGTTAAGTTAGATTTATGCACGTGTTGAATTTAAATGCTTTATTATGTCACGTGAGATGCACATGTTTAACTCGTTAAGTTAGCATAACTGTATGCGTTAAGTTATATGAATACACACTAAGGTAACGCGTTAGGTTAGCAGCTTATTTCTTTATTGTACATGTTTTATAGTTAAATCAACAAAGTAAGTCCGTTGAGTTATCTGTAACTCCATGGACCATTTATTTTCTAATATGCCACTGTAGCGGTTACAGAAATAGGACATTCAAAGGAAAACTACGATTGCACGTATCATGCAGGAATTCACTCGGGGAAGGGAGAAGAAATCACCATCGTTGATATAAATGAAGGAAATCCAACCGATCATCTAAGCAGAAGCAGTTACCACTAAAGAAATATAAAAGAAAAGGAGAAAAGACGAAGAAGGTGTGACCAGTGTGTGTAGAGGAGGACAAACCAAGCTATCTTTAGGCAGCGTAGGAAGTTCCCTGAAGTACCACACCAACCACCACAACCATCACACCATAATCACCAACCATCAGAGGTTTGTGAGGATACTTTTTTGATGTCAGGTCAATTCCGAGTCAAACACAGTGCCTAACAACCAATATGAGGAGTGATCGCGTCGCGAGAAGGGAAGCTGTTTTCACCAAGCACCGACTCATATCTCAAGAGATCGTGAAACTTCTAGCCTTGGTTTCGAGTTGATGCTAGTATATTGAAGAGGAGATCATCTTGCAATTCTGGACTCGCGATTCTATAGGGAGAGGAGGCAGAATTGTAAGTGATTAAGTTTTCAGTGGTGTAATCGCGTCGCATGTAGTGACAGAAGTTTTTACTGTCGATAGAGATTACTTTTACATTTCACCTTTCGCCCATTTCCATGATCATATCAAAACAAAAAAATACCAACAACAACTTATCTATGTTTATAGTTAGTATTTGAGTGTTGTATTGTTTGTTTTGTATCATGATTAATGTTATCATTGTTAGTGCTTTGAATGTTTCATGTTTGTTTAATTTAGAAAATAGAAAATAGTTTTACAGTTTACTGAATTGAATCATTCCTGATACTTAATGATTTTAATGGTTACTGTTTGAAATATCTGAATGTTAGTGTTGTTGAATGATAAATCTAATATTAACTAGCATTATAGAGCTTAATTGATGTTATTTACAATTTGTGGAACCGCCCAATAGTTGACCGAATTCCTCTGTAAATAGCAATATTAAACTAGATAGATAGCTTCGTTGAGTCACTTCAATTCCACGAGGTTAGTCCATTGAGTTAGCTATAACTTAACGGAGTGTTAATTGAATATATAAATTTTATTATTAAAAACGGAATAGTACATAGTTCTACCTCAATTCTCTGTGGGATCGACCTGTACTTGCACACAAATACAATGTACATTGTGCACTTGTAGTTAAAATACAAATTGGAATTAATATCTAATTTGTGTGAAAGATTGTTTGTTGACTTCTAAAAAGGAATCACTGATAAGCATAAAGATAAATTAACTAAGTTACCAAGCCCAAACAAGTTTTCTGGTGCCGTTGCCGGGGAGTTTGTGTAGCTAAGTAACTGCGAGTGTTGTTCTGTTTTAATAGCTGAGGAGTGTTGTGTGTTATATTTTCTAATTGAGAATATGGCATATACTTATGCTTAAAGATTTTTGAAACCTGTAGTTAGCATATGTGAATTCTACAAATTGGAAGGTCACGACATCTCTGATTGTTTGAAACTGAGACAGTTGTAGATGGTTAGAGCACATGAACAACAGATGAATTATATTCAATATAATAGAGTTGAGTATGAAAATCCTATAGTTTACCTAACTGATGGTCAGCTTAGAATGTGTAATATGTTGAGAGACAATGAAGTTTGGGATAGGTATGATAGACTAGAGCGTAGTTTAGAACAAAACATGGACAAACTAGAACAATATATGTGTCAGTAACAAGAAGTCAACCAATTAAACTATAAGGAAGCATATGTAGAACCTAAAATTGATATTATATACGAAACTGAAAAAAACATAATGAAAATTGATCAAAAATTGAATGCAATGAAATTAGATGATTTGGAAAGAAAACTAAAAGCATTGGACGAATATACAATGAAAATACAAGTTATGCAATAGGACAATGAAAATTATAATGTTATCGATCTGCATAATTTGCAAGATATACAAACAAAAGAAAATACTAATGCAAGAGAATTTAAAGAATGCACTTTAAAATTAAAAACAATTGAAGATCATAATCACGAAAATGATATACAAGAACATCAGGAGAGTAACGAAAATCTGGAAGATGTATGTATAACACTAAGATCTAGAACTGATATACCACCAAGAATTCAAAATGAAAATAATATGAAGGTGGATAAGAGCAAAAATCAAAATGATAATGAGAATGTAATATCTGAAAATATAGAAATCAATGAAGAAAAATCTGAATCTGAAAATGAGATTAAAATGATCAAACAAATCAAATGAAAGAAAAAGAATCTTTTAAATCACAATCATTAGCACCCTATCTTGAAAGATTACAACAAACAATACCTGAAAAATAAGAAAAAATTAGAGAAATTTTTGAAAGAGTACAAGTTAACATTCCTTTGTTAGATCTATTGTAGAAAATGCTACCTTGTGCTAAATTTCTTAAGGATTGGTGTACTAAGAAAAGAGAGCGAAAAGTTCTTTGGAAGGTCTTTTTAGTTGAGCAAAGTAGTTCCCTATTTCTGCCACAAATTCCTAAAAAGTTATCTTATCCTGGAATCCCTATTATATCATGCATCATAGGAAATACCATTCTAGAAAGAACCTTAATAGACCTAGGTGCAGGTATAAATGTTATGTCAAGTGATATATTTGCATCCTTAGGATTAGAAGGCTTAATCCCTACTAAGATTGTTATTCAATTAGCAGATAGAAGTATAAGATACCCTAGAGGAAAAATAGAGGATGTCTTAATTAAAATCAAAAACTTCATATATCCTATTGATATTGTAACTTTGGATTCCCAACAAATTAAGCATAAAAATAGTGATACATCCTTAATTTTGGGAAGACCATTTTTAGCAACATCAAGGGCTGTTATAAATTGTAAAACTGGAATTATGAAGTTAGTATATGGTAATGAAAATACTCAATTAAACCTTTTTAAACCAGAAAAGTTTGAAGAGCTAGAAATGTCCTTACATACTATAGACTTTTTGGAGGATGAAGGAGATATGCTAGATGATGTGATTCAAGAAGAATTAAATAGGCAACTTAATTCTGAGATTTTAGAAGAAAGTGAAAGCATAAGTGTAGAAGGAGATCAAGAAGAAATTAATGATGTTCAATTAAGAGTTCTAACTTCTGATGGGCAATAGTTAGAATTAAAGTCTTTACCTCCTGATTTAACCTATATATTTTTGGAGGAAAAACGAACATGTCCAATCATTATTGCTTCAGATTTAAAAGAGGATCAAATTGCTAAATTAAAAGATATAGTAAAAACTTATAAAGATGGACTATGACTGATATAAAAGGGTTAAGTGCAACTTTATGCTGTTACCACATATATTTAGAAGAGAATGTTAAACCAATTAGAATTCCTGAGAGGAGATTAAATCCAAACCTTAAAGAAGTAGTCAGGAAGGAAATAGTGAAATGGTTAGATAATGACATAATTTATCCGATTTCTGATAGCTCATGGGTTAGTCCAATCCATGTAGTTCCCAAGAAATCAGGATTAACAGTAATTAGGAGTGAAAGTCAGGACTTGATACCTACTAGAATTCAATCAGGTTGGAGAGTGTGTATAGACTATAGAAAGCTGAATGCTGTAACTAGGAAAGATCATTTTCCCTTACCTTTTATAGATCAAATGCTAGAGAAATTAGCAGGGCAAGAATATTTTTGTTTTCTAGATGGGTATTTAGGATATAACCAAGTTCCAGTAGCATTAGAGGATCAAGAAAAAACAACTTTCACCTGTCCTAATGGAACTTATGCTTTTAAGAGAATGCCATTCGGATTATGCAATGCACCAGCCACATTTCAAAGGTATATGCAGGGCATATTCACTGGAATAAGTGAAGATTTTTTAGAAATATTTATGGATGATTTTACTGTTTATGGAACTTCATATGAAGTATGTTTAAAAAATTTAAACCAAGTATTAAAATGCTGTGTGGAAAAAAATCTAGTTCTAAATTGGGAAAAATGTCACTTCATGGTTAATCAAGGAATCATCTTGGGACATGTTGTTTCAAAGAAGGGGTTGGAAGTAGATAAAGCTAAAATAGAAGTAATTTCTAATCTACCAGAACCTAAATCAGTAAAAGATATTAGATTATTTCTAGGACATGCTAGATTTTATAAAAGATTTATTAAAGATTTTAGCAAAATAGCTAGACCTTTAACTAATCTATTAAAAGATATCCCATTCAACTTTGATAAAAATTACAAAGAAGCATTTTTCAAGCTTAAAACTAGTTTAATTTCAACTCCTATAATACAAGCACCTGATTGGAGCCATCTATTTGAATTAATGTGCGATGCATCTGATTTTGCTGTAGGAGCAATGTTGGGACAGAAGATAGAAAAATCTCCTAAAGTGATTCATTATACAAGCAAAACCTTAAATGATGCTCAAGTTAATTACACAACTACTGAAAAAGTGTTGTTAGTCGTTGTGTTTGCCTTAGAAAAGTTTAGATCATATCTGATTGGAGCTAAAGTGATAGTGTACACGAATTATTCAGCTTTAAAACACCTAATAGTAAAGAAAGAGACTAAACCTAGATTGATCCGATGGATATTATTATTAGAAGAATTTGATCTAGAAATTAAAGATAAAAAGGGTTGTGAGAATGTAGTAGCAGATCATTTATCAAGATTACGAATAAAAAAATCAAATATTGAAATTAAGGATAATTTTCTTGATGAACAGTTAATGACTATCAAAATAATGCCTTGGTATGTAGACATAGTAAATTACTTAGTTACTGGTTTAACACCTAAAGATTGGAATATCCAAGATAAGAAATTATTCTTTTCAAGAGTAAAATATTACTATTGGGAAGACCCATACTTATTTAAGAAATGTCTTGATCTAGTTTTAAAGAGGTGTGTTCCAGAAACTGAATATCAGAGCATATTGTCTTTCTGCCATGACCAAGTTAGCATAACTGTACGCGTTAAGTTACATGAATACACACTAAGGCAACACGTTATGTTAGCAGCTTATTCTTTATATTTTCTAATATGCCACTATAGCGGTTGCAGAAACAGGACAGTTGGAAGGAAAACCACAATTGCACGTATCACGCAGGAATTCAATCGTCGAAGGGAAAAGAAATCATCGCCGTTGATACGAATGAAGGAAATCCAACCGACCATTCAAGTAGAATCAATTACTACTGAAGAAATGTAAAAGAAAAGAAGAAAAAAAGAAAAAGGGTGTGATCGATGGATGACCAATGTATACAGAGGAGGAGCACCGAGCTTTCTACAGATAGTATCGGCGATTCTCTGAAGTATCACACCAACCATCGTTACCACCACCACAATCACCAACCATCGGAGGTCTGTGAGAATAATTTCTTGATGTTGGGTCGATTCCGAGCCAAACACAGTGCCTGACAACCACTATGAGGAGTGATTGCGTCGCGGGAAGGGAACCCATTTTCACCAAGCGCCGACTCATATTTCAAGAGATCGTAAAGCTTTTAGCCTTGGCTTCGGGTTGATGCCTGTATGCTGAAGAGAAGATTATCTTGCAATTCTGGACTCGCGATTCTATAGGAAGAGGAGACAGAATTGTAAGTGGTTTAATTTTCAGTGGTGTAATTGCATTGCAAGTAGTGTCGGAAGTATTTACTGTTGAGTGAGATTACTTTACATTTCACCTTTCGCCCATTTCCATGTTCATATTAAAACAAAAATACCAAAAACAATTTATCTATGTTGGTATGTTGTATTTGAGTGTTGTATTGTTTGTGTTGTATCGTGATTAATGTTATCTTTGTTAGTGTTGTGATTGTTTTATGTTTGTTTTAGTTTTACAGTTTACTGAAATTGATTCGTTCAAAAAACTTAAAGATTTTAATGGTTACTGTTTCAATTATCTGAATGTTAGTATTGCTTAATGATAAATCCAATGTTAACTAACATTAAAGAGCTTAATTGATGTTAATTATAATCTGTGGAATCGCCCAATGGTTGGCCGAATTCCTCTGTAAATAGCAATATTAAAAAGAAAAGACAGGCTTGTGGAGTTAACTTAAGTCTAGGAGGTTAGTCCGTTGAGTTAGCCATAACTCAACAAACTTTGTCTGTTGAGTTAACTGTAATTCAATGGAGAGCTTATTGAATATATAAATTTGATTATTAACAAACGAACAGTTCTCAAGTTCTTGAGCAATTCCCTATGGGATCGACCTGTACTTGCACACTGATACAATAGACACTGTGCACTTGTAGTTAAAGTACAAATTGGACTTAATATCTAAATTGTATTAAAGGTTGTTTGTTTACTTCTAAAAGAAAGAATATGCATAAAGATAAATTAACTAAGTAAAAACAAAAGTAATAAATCCAAATTTTTCTAGTGTAGTGTTGGGAAAACACAAACAACTGCTTAAGCTGTTTAAAGTGTCAACAAATAGGAAGAATATCAAAGAGGAATATGTTGCCTCTTAATCCTATTGTTGAGGTTGAAATCTTTGATGTGTGGGGAATAGATTTTATGGGTCCATTTCCTATGTCTAGTCAATTTAATTACATATTGTTAGGGGTGGATTATATATCTAAATGGATAGAAGTTATTCCTACAAGAACTAATGATAACAAAGTGGTAATACATTTTATAAGAACCAATATAATTGCCAGATTTGGAATACCTAAAGTTATTATCAGTGATAGAGGAACTCATTTCTGTAATAGAAATTTTGAAGCCTTAATGAAGAAATATGGAGTAAACCACAAAATTGCAACATCATATCATCCGCAAACTAGTGGACAAGTAGAAAGTGCAAACAAACAAATTAAGCTAATCTTAGAAAAAGTAGTGAATCCTACTAGAACAGATTGGGCTAATAGATTGATAGATGCACTTTGGGCTTATAGAACTGCTTATAAGACAAGCTTAGGTATGTCACATTTTAGGCTAGTATATGGAAAAAGTTGTCATTTACCAACGGAAATTGAACATAAAGCTAATTGGGCATTAAAAACTCTGAACACTAATTTGAATCAAGTGGCTGAAAAAGGGAAAATACAATTGATTGAATTAGAAGAATTTAGGAATGAAGCTTATTCAAAAATTGTAAGAGAAAATGAAGTTCTGGCATGATAAGAAAATTATTTCAAAAACCTTTATATGACTAGACTCCATAACTATCCAGGAAAATTAAGATCTAGATGGGTAGGACCTTACATAGTTTGAAATATTTATCCCTATGGAGCTATTGAAATTGAAAATCTTAAAAATCAGAACATATTTAAAATAAATGGACAAAGACTTAGACCTATTTTGAAGATACCAAAAAGTTCCTTTGGAATTATAGAAGAAGTAAGAGTAGAGGACTACTCGAGCTTTACTTAGTAAGAAATTATTTTATTTTATTAAAAAAAAAAAAATTATATAAACATAGTTAAAGTTAAATCGAAAGGAGTTATCGATTTTACTGAAGCACAAAAAAAATTGTTGTGGTTCAACCGATAGGATCCATCGGTCTAACCTAAACATAAAAACATAAAAAAAAAAATCTATATATTATTTAGTAAAAATGTCGGTTTTACCGAAGTAGAGTATCAGTTCAACTAGTAAAAAAATGTGGAAAGAAAGAAAATATTTAATTTCGGTTCAACCGAGGAATATAACGGTTTGATCGAATAATTTTTAAAATATAGAAAAAGTAGGAGCGATTAAACCGGAACTCTTCGGTCTTGACCAAAGAAAAATTATTATCTTAAGTATTTTTATTAGATATAACTTTACGGGAAGTTCGTTGAGTTTAGGATAAGTTAACGAACTTACCCTGTTGAGCTAACTATAACTCAACGGAGTATTGTAGTTAAGTCCACGGACTTAGTTCGTGGAGTTAATCGTAATTCCACGGATGAGAGAGCGAGAGTTGGTGTGGGAAATGACCTGATTACCCACCTAAACTTAGGGCTTATTTATCTTAAACTTTGGGTTTTGGGGGCATTATCCGTAGAATCATTTAGAACTTAGAACAATAGAGATCAGAGCGACTCTGTGCTATTGCGTAACTCCATGATGAGGAAGATGATGCCTGAGTTTTGAGAAGATGCTGTTGACACATCAAAATTTCTGAAAGAGTCAGAGGAATGGCACACGCGATAGAAAATCAAGAATACGACAAGAGAAAAAGAGCTACAGAAAGTAGAATCTGAACTTTTCAACTTGAGAAGAGTTTTAGTAGATTTGGGTATACAAAAACCCTAGATAATGGAAACAATAATCAGAGTAGCAATAAAAATTGCTATTAGTAAAGAAAGAAAAATCAAGCCAAATAACGAAGTAGCCCTAGAGCTAATCCAGCGCAAGGCCAGATTATGGTTCAAAAGGCGCATTACTGGTCGTGCAAGGGGTGAAATGAGGCGGAAGCAACAAGTAGAAGAAGAACAGGAGGAATCGACTATTGAAAGACCTGTCCTTGAGGAACAGCAGCTAGGACCTCTAGTTCAGCCAACAGAGCCATTACCACGAGTAGCATTTGCTTGGCTGAGAATTGAAGAAGATAAAGAGTTTGCTAGCTTGGTCAAAATAGCAAGAGACCAAGGAGATAAAGAAGGAATAGCTATAGCCAAGGCACATATTTTGTATGATGCCATAAAGAAAAGAAGGGTCGAAGAAAAGTTGAGGGTCTAGTACAAAATTAAAGTTGAACAGGAAGCAACTAAATCAAGTGCTGCAAGAGAAGCTGAAGCTAGTCCTTCGAGACTAGTAAATATGGAAAAAATTAAACAGGAAGAGCTAGTACCTGTGGCTTAAAGGCTTATAGAGCCTATTTTTATGGATTTAATCTTAGACGAGGAAGAGGAAGACCAAGCACAATTAATTAGAAAAAGTAAAGGAAAAAAGATAGTGCTTGAACATCAAGAAGAGATTAAATCTAAAAGACAAATATCAATAGGGCTTGTAGAGCCAAATTTTGTAAACCTACTATTCGATTCTGAAGAGGAGCAGGAGCAGCAACAGCAAGAGAGTAGAGAAGGAAAATAGGCTGAAACTAATCTACAACCTGTACAAATAGAAGAAACAAAAATTAGGGCAGAAGTTGATTTGCCCGGAACTCCATCCCAATCTGCCACAGAATCAGAAAGAACAGTGACAATGCAGATTGGTAGTCAGGAGGAAGAAGAAGAAGAAGGAACCGTATAGGAAGCTGAACAAGTACATATGGAAAGAGATGTCTCGACAGATTCCACTGAAGAGCAAAGAACTCTTCAACAAATTGTAGAAAACATTCAAGACAGAGTAGAGAGTTTTGTCGGCTCTCCACCGCAAACAAAAGTAGAAGCAAAAATGAAGGAATCTACCAAGCATTCCTAGCCAATTCAAGCTCAACTTATGGAAGAGTAAGTTCAAGAACGAACCCCTCTAGAGCAACAAATTCACATTCCTGACCCAACTAAAACAACAATTTTAAATAAAGTACACTTTTGGAGTCAGGAAGCTTATAATAAATACCAAGAGATAAGGGGTTATAATATCATTTACAGTAGACCAGTAAATTGGGACGGAATGCAAGAAATCAAAGATTTATTTGAGTTCCAAGGTCTACTGCAGTTTATTTATCAAAAAAGAGAGCAGTAGTATATGAAAATCTAGTGCCCTACTTTTATGCAAATTTGAGAGAAGGAGAAAGTGGATTAATTTCCAACATGGAGGAAGCTGATGTACAGATAACACCAGAGCTTCTCCATAACATTCTAGGATTGAAAAATGAAGACACAACTGTAATCGAGTGGATAGAATCGACCATAAAGGATTGTTTAGCTATCAATCCTCGTGTGCCATTATTAAATAGACTAAAGCAGTTAAATGGTAAAGCACACATGATAGCTAACTTTTTAACTAAGAATGTCTACCAATGACAAGGCCATGATATAAAACTGAGTCAATTTGTCAAGTGGGCCACATATGTAGTTGTAAACAAAATTTAGATAAATTGGTCTGTAGTTTTTATCTCCAAGTTGAGAATAGTGAAGAAAAAATTATTTTATGGAGATCTGAATTCCACTACTAATGGTGAACGGTATCGATTTCACTAAATGGGCATTCAAAAGGATAAGATCAAGAACCATTTTAGTAAAAGAGTACCGAAACTATGCTGCTGCAGAAATTGCTGAACCTTTTGGAGGAATTACAGGAGCTATAGAAAGGATTAACCAATTAGAGCTACAATTAGAAAAACTCCAGAAGGAAGTAGATGAACTTAGGAAGAGAGATTAAATTATATTGTTCGTCCACTTGTACTTATATTTGTATGAAAGATATCTAACTGAATGAAATGTAAAACTATTCATATTAATGAATGTATACTTCTCAGATATTTTTACATGCTTATTTGTGAATGAATGATATAAATGAATGAATTATCTTAAGTATTATATAAATTGTGAAACATTATGCAATCTGCTGAAGGACAAGATTAAAGGCCCAATTACAGATTAATGCATAAAAATATCTACATACTGTAAAGAAAAATTTAAATTCTACATAACATAAAATGAACTGCAAGATAAATATTTTTATAATGTTCAGATTTAAATGAGTTTTAATAAGAATGATGCATTAATGACATGTATTTAATTTTATTTAAGTTAGAAAAATGCAGGAAAAATTTATATATAGAAGTTAATATGAGGAGTAAGTTTTAGAAAATCTGCTAAGTGTTAAATCAACGAAGTAAGTCCGTTGAGTTAACCTTAACTCCACGAGGTCAATAATATCGTATAAGGTGACTCCGTTGAGTTATTTGTAACTCAACGAAGTTAGTCCATGGAGTTAGCAGCAGTAACCGAAGCTATTCCGTTGAGTTATTTGTAACTCAACGAGGTTAGTTTGTGGATTAAGCTAAACGATTATTCTTTTAGCCACGAACGAAACTTCATGGGTTTAGCAGTTACTGAAATTTGAAATTAAAAGTGGCACACATACCATAAAAGTAGGAACCATACTGCACGTTACAAGTCACGTTCTTGCAACGAGATTCATTTGCTTTATGGACGTGCATTATAAATATAGAATAGAATGTTGTTTACAAGTTACCAGCATTTGAGAAAAGAAAATTCGTTGGGAAACTGGAAGGAGAAGCAGTTGATTCAACTTCATCCGTCAACAACTATTTATTGATTATAAAGCTTAAGACTGGTATGTAATTAATCTTTTGCTATCTTATTTTATGTTAAGAGTTTATGAGCACATGGATTCGTTCTCCTAACACTAAACGATTAGTAAGAACACCTACACAGGATTATTCAACACAGAGACGTACTGAAAAATTATCTAAATTAGACTTTAACGAAATCCTTAAGGGTGTAGCTAACCTTTCTTTAAAAGAAAACAAAGATATGACTGCTCTAGTAGAGAAACCATTAGGCGAAATTCTGTATCCTGAATTAGTTGATGAACCTTCATGTATTCGATTGCCAAACTTTGAGAGAGATAAGTTTGAATTGAAATCTAATTATATTAGTCAATTGTCACATTTTCATGGATTAGAAAAAGAGGATGCCTATTATTTCCTTAGAGAATTTAACGAAGTTTGTCAAATAATGAAAATGCTGAACATGAGTATAGATGCTATTAAACTTAGATATATCCCTTTTGCTTTAAAAGACACAACTAAGAGATGGTTATATACTCTGTCGCCTGATTCAATTTCTACATGGATTGAATTTGCTATGTTTTTCTAGAAAAATATTATCCAACACATCAAACAATTAAAAAGAAAAAGGAAATATTAATGTGTAGCCAAAAATAAGGAGAATCATTCTAGAAATATTTTGAAAGATTTACTGACTCAATGTCCACATCATGCAATGAGTAAAGCACAATTGATAGGTATAATTTATGAAGGCATAGATGTTTCAATGAAATCTTTATTAGAATCTACTTATCAGAATAGATTTTTAAAATTGTGTAGTAAAGAAGCATGGGCATACTTAGAAAACTTTGCAAAAAGAATTGCATAGTGGGAGAACTCAGCTGAAGTTATTGCAGATAAAAGAATATTGCCAAGGGGAATGCATGAAATAAATTCAAGCACTATGCTTGAAGTTAAATTAATTGAATTAACAAAGAAAATAGAAGAGTTATCATTAAATCAGAAACTAGTAGAAAAAAGTGCAAATGTTAATGACTTAGATATTATTTATGCTAGAAACTAAAAAGATAACTTTGGAAATTCATATAACCCTAATTGGAGAAATCACTCGAATTTATCTTGGAGAAACAACAATTTCCAAGTAGGAGAAAATATAAATGACAAGAATATAAATTATGAAGCATTGATTGAACAAGGATCTAGAATAGAGAAGTTAGAAAAGATAATTCAACAATTAAACAATCGTCTAGATTTTGTATTTGGAAATGTTGCAATTCAAAATCAAAATATAAATAGAAATATACCCCCTAGACAGAAAGAATCAATAGAAGTTAGAACTACTAGAGGATTGCCAATGCAAATAGTACCTAACCCTGTTAACAAAACTGTTAATGAAATTGACACCTCCTCTAGGAGGGTAACCGAATGAAACATCATAACTAAAGTAACTATGTATAATATAGTAAGTAGAAAAAAAATACATAAAAAAAAATGTAAGTTTACTTATAGTTAATAGTATCGTAGAGTTATTACTTAATTCAACGAACTTAGTCCGTTGAGTTATAACCTAACTCCACGAGGATGTGTAGTAGCTATGTTAATTTTGTATCTATTAATTTTTGTTTATGTCATACAAAATCAGAACAGATGGAATTGATGAAATTATCGCAGGATGCACTAAGGGAAGTACTGAGTAACTTTTCAGCTAAAGATCTATGCAGATTGTGTTGTGTATCAAAGGATATTAAAGACTATGTTAGAGAAAAATATTTTCATGGACTACAAGCTGCAAAAATGACTAAGATTAGAGATGGATTTTTATGGAAGTCATTTAATCGTAGTTCAATTAACTATAAATATCTGAATATGGAAGAAACTGCTGGAATTCCACCCAATACATTAGAAGGAATAGATCATATTATGGGGATAGATGAAGAATTAATTATATATAGAACCAAACCAAGGTATGCAATTCTGTTACCTGATATTTTAATTAGAAATCCTCTCACAAGAGAAGAATGGAATATAGGAAGGCCTAATAGATATGAAATACCAACTTAAAATTGTGGGTTAGCTTTAATATTTTCTGATAAAAATTTGATCATTCCTGAAAAATTATATTATTGGAGACCAACTGGAAATTGGGATGAAGATTTATGCTTAAGTGTGTATAATTTTTTAAATAGATCTTGGACTGAAAATACTATGATATATCTAAGACAGAAATCATTAATTAACAACATACATGTCATACTTGATAGATATATATATCTAGTCACAGATATATCAGTTGCATTTAGATTTGATTTATACATAGTAAGCATAGACAATTATGACGATTTTATAAAAATATTACCTATACCAAGTGATATAGCTAAACCACCATCTGCAGAATATGATAAAATTTAATTAAGAATGTGGTATAATGAATATGATGATCCTACTTTATGTCTGATAAGATGGTGGGATGAATTGAAGAAATTTCAAATATGGATTATAAAAGACCTAAATGAATGGAAGTGGGAAGAGGAATATATTGAAATAGATGTAGAAATAGAAACAGCTACACTATATTGGAACAGAAGAGGATCTATTTCTGCATTTCATTTCATTAATGGAAATACACTTATATTTAGTATTGATAACATACTGCAAGTTTACAAATTAAAAAGGAAAATATACTGCATTGAAATAGAATTAATAGCAAGAAGAATTATGCCAAAAAAGTTTGCTTGGACTGACACGTTTATTCCATTTGTTACTACTTTTCAATCATGTTCTTAAAGTATGATTCTATGTTTTTAATGTTGTGTGTAGTCTGCATTTATTTTTAGGAAAAGGAAAACAAAAATATCAATCTAGTTTGTTGGTATCTGTTCTGAGAAACCAACTGGCTTGCTTGTGAGCCACCAAAGGCATAGGAGTCTAGGTTCCACACAAGACACTGATTAACAAGTTATGTTTTGTTGTTATATATTCTGCTTTTAATTGTAAATGAAAAGTTTTTCAGATTCAAAAAAGCGAAAGATATTGAAGGAGATACAAAAGAACAAGGTATGCAATTAATTACTTATCCTAAATTTATATTTAAACTCAGTTCGTGGAGTTATTCATCAACTCAACGAATTAAGTTTGTTGAGTTAGGTGTAAGTCAACGAAACAATATTCATGCCTACTGCAAGTACTGTATTTACTAAAAAATCTTTTACATTGAGAATAATGCAAAATGTAGGTATGAGGGGAGGTAATTAAAGTAACAATCACATGTAATTTTGTTAGTTAGAAGAATTAAAATAGTATTGCAAAAGTTCTATGGAAGTTGAAGTTGCTATAACTATCCGATAATTGAAACTGCAAAAATTTTTTTTTTAAAGAACTGTAACAACTGAAATGTTATATTTATAATCTTATATAAGATGCTACCAATTTTAATACTCATACAAATCTAGATATAGTATCTTATATTTTTGCTAAAATTTATGAGTTTAACAATTTCACGATTTTAAAAGAAATCAGAATGTTTAACTAAAACACAGTAAATTATCTGAAATCCTGAAATAGCTGAAATGTTGATTTTTGGATTAAAGGAAATACATATGATCAATGATACATTTAATTTGATTGATTAAACTTGTAGAATGATTTATGTGTAGATCTTATTAAATTACAGAAAAAGTATGAGCTTATTGATATGGATTCATATTTTCAGTAAATAATAAGAATAGGAATATACGAGATTTGTGTTTTATTGCATCTGTATTAATGAAATACGTTCATATATTGTGTTGAAAAGAAGAAAAGAGGGAAAAAGAGAAAAATTTTGAGAGTTTATTGACTTGTTTGAACACGAGATTTTTGTACTTGAATAGATAGTTATGTAATGATTGTTGACCTAAAAAAGAACTCTTTAAATCTGACAAACCCAAGATACTTTAAATAGGTGGACTTGCAAACTCCACAGCAACAACAAACGTCTCGATGCTGTGGGCGATCACGCCGAGACAACAGCCACGTACTTTCCGATCGCAAGCTGCCAAGGTCGCACCAAGAGAACTGTGACCACAAAGTATAGACAATATTGCTGTTGCGTCACAACAAATTTAACATGCCTCATCGAGAAATAAAATCCACCTTTCTTTCTTGCAGGAGTGTCTCTCTAGTCTCAAGGTAGGAGTGTGAAAGTGGGAGTATGTGTTGTTGAAAGAGAGTCTAGCCTTTGCTGTACGCCATCCATCTACCTTTACGATAGAAATGGTGAAACGGACGACACAAACTGCAATCGATGCTCATGATGGGATGTTAGATGCTCGAACGTCCATCCTCCTCCCAAGCTTATATATCTTAAATGCTCGACACGCCTGATCACCATATATATCTTTAAATTTATATTTTTTATAAAGTTCTTGTATATGTGACTTTACATTTTAAATAATTACAATATGTGTATATCAATTTCTTATTATGATTATTTAATCAATGATTCCCATTTCTAAGATATTGCCGTCAACATATGTCCATAGTTATTTCTCTCTTTCGATATTCTAGATCCATCCGCTTGACTTTACAAGAAACACTGTGAAGTTTTTTTGACAAATACCATCCATATTAGTTCAGGACTACGTATGTGCTGACGATAAATGTGATGGAAGTAGGCAAGTAAAGCAGCAAGTATATACGTGATTTTAAATTTTTATTCTATTATCCACTCAATTCAAGTTTGTTTGCACATCGGCTCTCATCATCAAGATTCCAGTCCTTTCTTCTTAGCTGCTGCTGCTGCTGCTCTCTCTATATATATGTATATATATATAAGTTTAAATTTGATGAGGCAATTAAGTATATATATTGAAGCTTAATTGCATGGATAATGCTTATTCTGTGCAACACTTACACATGACCTAGTGCTGCTTATTTATCTTGTTACATGTAGGTGGTAGTACAGACATGCACGCCCATCAACAGACAGCATCGTATGCATGAAAGCTCATTAGCGTGGGCAGAACCTTGTGCAAACTACGCGGTAAAGACAACAGTAGCGACGGCCGTTACGTGTGCACAAACGTAGGCAGCGAAAGTTGCCTGCGCAGCAGCGTGTACTGATTTTTAGTTGGTTTGCACCAACACCGTCCGCACCGACATCATCCGCATCCAAGTCATATGACAACTCTGCGCGTGAATGAAAAATAATATATATATATGTCACATGATTGCCAGTGAATGCAATACAAGCAAACAGTCGAGAAGAGAAGTAGAAAGAACGTTTCGTGACCTGCGTTTTCTCCTTCAGCTTCTTCCTCCGCTTTCACCAGCACGTCCGAGGTGACGAGCATGACGACCAGCAAGAAGGCAGTAAACACGAAAATAGGCTTAGGAGCCATCGATGGTTTTCTCTTCTCTCTTGTTTTTGCGTTGAAGGAAATATTTGAATTAAGGAGCTGATGAGAAGAAGAGCTCGACGATGCTCTCTCTTTATAGCCAGCGTGGATGGGAAGCAGTCAGATGTGGTGACAGAGGGAGACGACTTTTTTGGGTCATGGCAGATAAATAAATTGATAGATATGGAAATAACGTGCATTAATTTTCGACACGACACGTTTGAGTTTGACAAGTGAAACGTGTACCACCCAAGACAATTGGATTACCGTAACAAAGAAAATTGCTTCACCCCACAGCCCAGTCCAACAAATAATATAAGATTGGGAGTTATTTTATTATTTTCGTGATTTCGAGACATTTGGATGGATAAGATAAGATGATGTGGGCACCACATGTTGTTACTATTAGAATGAGTCAAGAACAACATGTGGTGCCCACATCATCTTATCTTATCCACCTAAATGTCTCAAAAATCACGAAAATAATAAAATAACTCTCAATCTTATCTTATCTTATTTGTTGGGCCGAGTCACATTAAAATTGATTGTCCTCTCAACAAAGATAAGAAGAATTCAATGAGGAATTTTAGGAATAAGAAATTCAGAAAGAGAATGGCGCTTAAAGTGACATGAGATGACTCTTCAGCTTCACAAAGTGAAGAAACAAAAGATTCAACATCAGACAATGAATCCTCATCAACATCAGATTCAGAAGAAAATCTGGCAAATGCATGCTTTATGGCAAAATCTAGTGAGGTATCCTCTGATTAAAATGCTAATTTTGATAGTTTTGATGGATTACTTGTTGAATACAATAGACTGGCCAGAAAATATAAGAAAGTCAAAATAGAAAGAAAGGACACTAGTAAAATGCTAGATGAATCTGAAAATAAGATTGATTTTCTGAACTCTACGTTAAATAAATTTAAAGAAGAAAATCGAAGGCATGCACAGGAAATTTTAAAGTTCATTGCTATAGAAAGAAAATTGCATGCTGATTGTGAAAATTTAATTGCTGATAAGAAGAAAATGATATGTGAAATTGAAAAACTAGAACTGACTATTACTTATTTAAATTTAGAAATTGATGTATTAAAGATTAAAGTCTGTGATCAAAAGGCTATATTAAGTAAATGGAATAATAGTCAAACTTTAACAAATGAACTCAGTAGTAAAATATCAAATGTAGAAAAACATGGTATTGGTTTACACGATGCATCTTCTGAAAATTATATATTGCATGATGGTACTACTAAAAATAATGTCTTTATTTCTAGTACTAAGAATAGTAAGAGAAAAACTATTCCGTGTGTAATCAAAAAGGGAGAAAAATATGTGCAAATTGATGAAATGCAGCATATAAATGATAGCACACGATGCAAGAATTTCAAAAGAAATCTTCAAAAGAATGAAGCTAAGACATTTGAGAATTTTAATATTCTTGATCAATTTTCTTCATATTTAAAGAATATCAGATATTGGAAATCAAATAATGTCAGAAATGAAAATTTCAACTTTGGTTTACATGGAGATAAAAGTTCTGATAATTATAACACCAAGATAAAGAAATGCAAAAATAATTATCAGAAAACAGATAAGTTGAAGTCTAAAAATATGGATTATTTTGATATGACTCCTCTAAAATTCTTGAACCTACTCAAAAATGGGTACCAAGAGATAAAATCTCTTTTTGACTGTTTTGTAGGTACACAAATCAAAATGGATAGTGGAGCATCCAGCCACATGACTGGAGATATACGATTACTTATAGAAATAACAAAGACCAAGAACGAACAAGTTACCTTTGAAAATAAAAGCAAAACAAATATCCTTGGGTCTGGAAGGTTTAGGTAACTGAGAAATGTTTTATAAATGATGTCTTATTAGTTAAAAACTTAGGTTTTAATTTATTGAGTGTTCTTGTTTTAATGAAGATTTACAGAGTAATTTTTGAAAAAGATTCTTGTAAAATTATGGACATGACTACAAACGAAATTTTATTCACTGCATACAAGAAATGATCTATTTGTATTCTAAATTTTCCTTCTGATATTATTAAAGACAATGCTTGCTTAATTGCAAAATCGAATGAAGTCATTTTATGGCATAGAAGGCTAGGACACTCAAACTTAAAATTATTACAAAAGCTGTCTAAAAAGAATCTAGTTAGAGGTTTACCTAGTATTAAGTACTCGAAAGAGTTTATGTGTGATGCATGTCAACTAGGTAAATTACATAAAACATCCTTTAAAAGATTAAATGAAATAACAAGCAAAAGAGTATTAGAACTAGTGTGTATGGATTTATTTGGACCTACTAGAACAACTAGTCTAGGAGGTAAACATTATGCTTTTGTACTAGTTGATGATGTTAGGAATGAATGGCTTCAACAAAGGGGGGGTGAATGGAGAACAGTGTGAATTTAAGCCTATTTTTCATTTTACTAACTAATTTGATTAATCAGTTTGCACAAGTAATAATCAGTTAAAAATATCATGCATAGCGGAAATAAAGGTAAGAAACACAAGAGAATTTTAAGTGGTTCACCAACTTGGCTAGTCCACCCCCAAGGGTCACTTGGGCTTCACTAAGTGTCTCAACACTTATACACTTGCTTTCAGGTCGAAGCAAGAACCAACCACACAGAAGTTTTCAGATATAAACTCCAGAAAACCAACACTCAGAAGTTGTCAGGTATAAACTCCAAAAAACCAACCTCTTGAGTTTTCAGGTCAAAACTCAAACCAACAACTGAATGTAGCTTTTTGGTGGAAGCCACGAACCAAATGATCCTTCTTGGATCAGACTTTCTACACATGGAGAGCTTTAAGAATCTTCTTGTAAATCCAGCTTTCAATCGATTCTTTGTTGAACTGAATTTGAACTTTCTTCTATATCAGTAATTGATCTGCAATGTATATTGTATCTCTATATGTATATGAGCAAAAGGCTGTCTAAATCCATTGTCTGTATCTTGTATATATACCTGATATGTACAACGATCATATTTTCTTCCAATGAATGTATTCTACTGTACTTGATTAGCCTCAAGTCCCAATACGGCAAGTGACCGTTCAGAAGATCGTTTCAAGATATCTTACCAATTTTCCTATTCTTTTGGATAGTTAGCTATGCAACTCTCCGAAGAGTATCTGTAACTCACCGAAAGATCACTTAACCTTAACTGCCAAATAGGATTCCAGAATATTTAAATGTGAGCTGTCATCCAATTGGATACTTATAACTGTAACTTACTGAACAGTTATGTACTTGTCGATTACATTAATTTAGCACGTGCATAAAGGGCTGACTTAAATTTCGGAAGGTTATTCCTGTCACTCACCGAAATACTTCAGGATTTCGGATAGTTATTTTTCTAACTCTCCGAAAACTTATATGAGCCACTCTTTGGAATTCTGCACGTGGGAAATTCAATGACTTAAGTTTCAGATGGTTAAACTGTAACTCACCGAAACTCTTTTGAAATTTCGGATAGTTATCTTTCTAACTCCTCGAAAATCCGTTTGAGTATCTGTTTGGAATTCTACACATGGGAAATTCAATGACTTAAGTTTCGGATAGTTAAACTGTAACTCACCGAAACTCTCTTGAAATTTTGGATAGTTATCTTTCTAACTCTCCGATTTTCCCTTTTAAGCTTTCAACTACCGACTTCTCCATTTTAAATACAAGTACAAAATCTTGGTACGATCTTACTAAAATGTATGTATATGACCAAAATAAATTAACATCTGATAAAAATTGGTTTGGTCTTGATTATACTACATCTGAAAATAAAAATAATTTTAAGAAGATTAATAATTCTATAAGTAAGTATGAAGCTAATGATAAATTAGTAGTACTTGCAATTAACAAGAATATAAATGATAATGTTAGACTATTTTTAAACAAAAAGAAGAAATATGCTTTTAATGAACTTAGTCCTTAAAGACATTAGGTACCAAGAAATATTTCTTCTTAACTTGTTTTGCAGGAGATAACAACATCAAAATAGATTTTAGATAGTGGAGCATCAAGTCACATGACTGGACAGAAAAGTCTACTAAAAAATTTTATAAATACCAAGAAAGGAAGTGTAATATTTAAAAACAAAAGAAAGGATAAAATCATAGGTATAGGTAATGTTTAAATAACTCCTACTTGTGTTATTTCAAATGTATTATATGTAGAAAACCTAGGATTTAATTTGCTGAGTGTTATAAAACTAATTGATAAAGGATACTATGTATTGTTTAAAGATAATATATGCAAAATTATTGATAAAATTACAGATGAATTGAAGTTTTATTGCTGAAAGAAAAAGTTCTGTATGTATTTTATCTTTACCTTCTAGTGTAGTTGATTTAAATTCATGTTTGCTAGTTGAAACTAGTGATGCATATCTTTGGCATAGAATGATTAGGCATATAAATATGAAATTGTTGCATAACTTATTTAGAAAAAATTTAGTAAGAGGTTTACCAAAGATTAAATACTCAAAAGATTTCATGTGTGATGCATGTGAGTTAGGTAAACTTCATAAAAACTCTTTTAAATCCAAAAATGATATATCAAGCAAGAGAGTCTTAGAACTTATACATATAGATCTATTTGGACCAACAAGAATCATGAGTCTTAGTGGTAAATGATATATATTTGTTTTAGTAGATGACTTCTCTAGATACACTTGGGTATATTTTCTAGCAACTAAGACATATGTTTTTGAAAAGTTTAAAAAGTTTTGCAATCTTGTTCAAAATGAACAAAATGTCTCTATTCAAAAACTTATAAGTGATCATGGTACTGCATTTGAAAATGATCAAATAGATAATTACTATAAAGATCATGGTATTGATCATAGATATTTTTTTCCTAGAGTACATTCTCAAAATGGTGTTGTTGAGAGAAAGAATCGATCACTTCAAGAAATGACCAAAATTGGTAAATACTTTATTGTTTAAAACATTTATTTATTACTGGTTTGTTGAGTTATCAGTAACACAACGAAGTTAGTTCGTTGAGTTAATTGTAACACTATGAAGCTGGTTCGTTAAGTTAGTGTAACACCATAGACTTAGTTCATTGAGTTAGCTATATACCTTGTCACGTGATTTGGCACATGATGAACTCGTTAAGTTATAATTCTACTTATTTTACTCCTTTAGTTAACATTAACACAACGACTTCTTATTACATTTGATGAAAAATTTTAAATGAGAAAGTTTATTTTGCAAGAAATTTTTCAAAGATCTAGGATTGATGATTAAAGAAAATTTGAGAGGAAAACGTAGGTCAGAACGTGTGTATTTTGATGAAGGAAAAAGAGAAAACATGAAGAGTGAGAAACTGATTGTGGTTAAATGTAGAAGATATGCATGAAATGAAAATACAGTATAAAAGGCATAGAATTCTCGTTGATCAATCATCCCTGCACACCAAACGAAATATATTTTCAGAGATCAAAACACCTCTATAGGGAAAAGCTCTTAGATAAAAGAAAATTCAATGAAGAAGAGAAAGTCAAATATATGTCACTAAAGAATTGAAGAATCAAAAGAAAGCAAATTCAGTGTAATAGAAAAGGTCAGATATTAGTCACTGAAGATTTGCAGAAGAAAAAGAAAAATCTCAAACAAGGAGAAATGTTTTAAATTCTAAAAATTAGTTTTCTCTGTTTATAGTTATGAAATTGATTAGATAAAACATGGTATCAATATATAATTGTATCTACAATTTCTGAAGAGAATGCAATTGTATATTGTAATTGAAACCTTGAATAAAATGATTTGATTAAAACAGTTTCTTGACTAGTTTTTAATTTTGAAGTTTCAATTATAATTGAAAATGTTGAAAAACACAATTCACCCCCCTCTTGTGTAGCCATTCAATCCTACACATATTTTTTATTTGAGTCAAAATTTAAATTTTGTAGACAATTTATACTCATATATGGGAGTATTTGGAATTTTAAATATTTTGATAATTTTTCATTTATATTTTGATATTTTATATATTTATATTTTTTTATCAAAGTATGGGTTATGTACATAGTTTAGACTCTCATCTAGAAGTAATTTAATATTTTATTCTCTTTTTTTATAAATAGTTTATACTCATATCTGAGAGTAATTAATATTTTCAATATTTTGATAATATTCCATTTATATTTTGATATTTTATATCAAATTATAGGTTACATGGATAGTTTAGACTCTTATCTAAGAGTAATTTAACATTTTATACTCTCTATTTTTTTTGGACAATTTATACTCATATCTAAGAATAATTGATATTTTAAATATTTGGGATATTTTGATAATTTTCTATTTATATTTTGATATTTTATATATTTATATTTTACAACAAAATATATATTATGTGGATAATTTAGGCGCTTATCCAAAAGCATTTAATATTTTTCAAACCTTAGATATTTACATTTCATATCATCTCTCCTTTACTTTGGATATTCATATATCATACCCAAAGTATTTTAATAATTTTTTTATGAGTGTTGTATCTAACATGTTCTAACTTTACTTTTTTTAATTAACATCTGGAATTTTATAATAGCATTTGGTATATTTTAATTTCAGTTAAAGCACACTCCTAATTTGGCATAACCAATATTATTATTATTATATGTAATTCAAGTTTCAGCTTCAATCAAATCGAATACTAAATATGGCATGACAAAGTTCATATTTCCTCTCTCTTTTTTTGATATTTATAATTCATATCTAAAATATTTAATTTTTGTTTTAATTTCTTTTTCCCATTTTTTGCTTTGAATATCTATATGTCGTATCCAAAGTATTTTAATTTCCACTTTAAATATTTATGTATTATATCTAAAGTGTTTTAATTTTTTGCCTTGGATATTTTATATCATGTCCAAAGTTTTTTTTTCTTTAGATATTTATATGTTATATCTAAAGAGCTTTGATATTTTATTTTAAATATTATATATTTCGTATCTAAAATATATTAAATGTTTACTTTAGATGTTATATTCTCCCATCTAAAAAAATCTTTTGCTTACCTTAAATGCATATAGGTCATACAAATTTTTATTTAGATATATTATAAACCTCTTCTTTTTTTTAAAAAAGGTTTAATTCCATCTCCAAGGAATTAATTCCATTGCCATCTCCATGGAGAGGATGAAGTATCATGGGTGATGGGCAATGAAGCATGAACTCGTGATGAATGAAGCAAGTGAATGTCTGGTCAAGCATTGCTGGGAAGCGATAGAGAGAGTCACATGGTGTTGCACTCAATTCTTTTTTTTTCTTGAAACTACATTTTTTTTCCCGCTTTTCTTTTTCATTTCATTTTTTTCTCATTCATCAATTTCAAATCTTTTTTTATTGTCAACAATGTTCCATATAAAAATTCATGCAAGAAATTTCAGACTTGCAAAATGAATTAATTGTTAGATATTTGTTTGACCTAGAAACTAGCATTATTGAAAAGTAGATTAATGGCACTAAAAATGTTAATCTATTTTGACTAAAAAATTAGTTGTCAGAGAACACCTTCATTCTATAAATAAGACTACCTATGCTACTTAGAAGGTCTTCATTTCTCAACATCTTCTCTTACACCCCAAATTGACATGTTCAAAGCCTTTCTATGATTTAGAACATTAAGATCAATCTTTTTCAAAGCAAATTTAACTCCAGAATCATTCCTTAAAGCAAGAGCAATATAAGGTTATAAGTTTTTTGTTTTATTTTTGTCAAAGTTGTGGTATGAAACCTTGTAACCCCTATTCTACCCCCTTTTTTTTAAATTCCTTTTTTTGCCATCCTATTAGTGCATATTGAAAAGTTTAGACAAAAAGGAAATGGAATGTTTGGAATCTCAAAATTCTCATGAAGGTTTAGTGCACTTATTGGAAAGTTTAAAAAGTTGGAATTCCTTTGAGGGATTTACTACACACTAGAATATTTGAAATTTGAAAAAATAATGAAATAAATTATAAATACTACTTAAAATTGTGTAATTGATACATTAATTTATAATTTAATGTTAAAAATATATATATATTAATGAATTTAAAAAGTATACTTATTCAAACGATTACAACATAAATAGAAAGAATAGTCCAAAAGTACAAAACATTCAAAGTATTACAATATAAATACAAAGAATAGTCAAAAGATATAAAATATTCAAATTATTGTAATATCAATGTCTAGAATAATCCAAAGGTAGAACATAAATAGATTTAAATAATTCTTTCATCCAACATCGTCATCATCATATCCTTACGCATCTTATCAACTATTTTTTTTCTTTGTTCTTGACTCATTCTAACTTGTGAATGTCCATCTGTATATACTTCTCTTGTTGGAAATATATCATCAGTAATAACAAACTCCTTTTATATCTCATCATCAATGTCACTGTATCCTTAGATGAAATTCTAACTCCATTCACTCTAATTTGCAATTTTAGAGTAATTTCCAAGTTTTTAAGTGATTTTCTACGTTCTTCCTTGTGATATCTGTATTTCTTCTAGTATTGTATTTTTCAATTACTTCATCTCAAGTGCTACCTTTTATTTTTGCATCATAAGTTTTTTTTTTATTTCCTTCATTTAATACTTTAACTAAAATATTTAAGAAATATGTATTTACTTTAGCATTCCAATTAATGTAACTTCTAACTCTACCTGTCATTTTCCTATCAGGAGTATTCATATTCTACACAAGCAAGATTTCAATAAATAGAATAAAACCTATGGAATAACAACACAATAATAAAAATATGTACTGCACAAAAGACATTTATGTGTTAGATGATGTAGACTAACTTTAATGATGATAAAAAAATTTTTAATGTGTCATTAATATGAGTTTCAGTCTTTAAGATTGTACTTACAATTAAATTTATTACTTCAATCTCAAAAAAAAAAACTAGATTATGATATCATAGAAGTTCAAAAAAATTACAAAATTATCATTAAATAGTTACTTTGAATAAGACTATTTAATTAATTTTGAATTATGATAATCGAGGACAAGCAAATATTTCTGGTCGCGAAGGGCTTTCTTCCATCTAAAGCTAGGGTGCGAACGAAGGAGCTTTCGATTTCGAGCGAGGCGGGAGGTTCCAATGTGTGATATTTTTGGGGATTGAACGCTAGAGGCTGCGACGACGTCATGAGGTCAAGAGTTCGAGGGATGCTTCCAATGCATAGAGTTGGAGGTCGACCATTGTTTACACACGAGGAGGTCATCTTGATGTTTAGAAATGAACGAGGAAGCCATGAGTTGTGTAGCATCGGTGTTGGAGGTTGTGAGGATGGGCAAGTCGGAAAGGTTGGGGGAGCGAAATCGGATGTCTGGAGGTCAGAAATGAATGACGAGAAAGGAAAGTAACACGTTTTATACCGCTAGAATTTCGTTAACATTCTTTCCGCCTAACAAAAGAAAAGTTTATACTTTTCTTCCTTTTCTTGATTTTCTGTGTACACTAACCCCCTCTCTCTCTTTAAGATTTATTTTCAAAGATAAGAATTTCACATGTAAAATATTGATATTATACAAGCCACGAATATCATGTAACTTTCTTTCTCATTGCTAGGCTAGTTAACTACACCAATTTAATCAACGAAAGGTACCAACATTTGCAATTTTTATCATGATTTAAGTTATGCAAAAGCTACCATCGTTACTCGAGAAAAATCTTTGTTCTTCAGATGGTCTCCAGGTGAAGTGGTCATGACATAAAATTAGTAAGTAGTGATGTAGAAACGGAAGTATACCTACAATTTTGCTTTGGCGTTTACAACAAGTACAAGGGATAACATTCAACGAGTCAAACTTTTAGACTCTATTTGTGTACATTTTTTCATCGAAAAATAAAACAACTAGAAATATGAAAGTAGTGAGAAATGAAGATGGTAGGCAATGATAAGATATAATAGGAAATACAGTATTATTTGTGTATTAGAGAAAATGATGGAAAATAGGGTGTTTGTGTAGTTAAAAGGAATTAAAATAATAATAATATTTTAAAAATTAAATAATACATTAGAATATTATTTTTAAAAGATATTATATTTAAAAAGTAATATTTTAAATATTATAATATATCTTAAAATTTTACTAAATACAGATATAACAAGTGAAATAACATACCTGTAATTAACATAAACAATATTGTTCATTACAATCTAAATTTTTTCAAAAGTAGACAATATATTATATGAAAATATTATATTACATATTATCTCTTTACAACATATATATATAGAGAGAGAGCAGCAGCAGCAGCAGCAGCTAAGAAAAAAGGACTGGAATCTTGATGATGAGAGCCGATGTGCAAACAAACTTGAATTGAGTGGATAATAGAATAAAAAGTTAAAATCACGTATATACTTGCTGCTTTACTTGCCTACTTCCATCACATTTATCGTCAGCACATACGTAGTCCTGAACTAATATGGATGGTATTTGTCAAAAAAACTTCACAGTGTTTCTTGTAAAGTCAAGCGGATGGATCTAGAATATCGAAAGAGAGAAATAACTATGGACATATGTTGACGGCAATATCTTAGAAATGGGAATCATTGATTAAATAATCATAATAAGAAATTGATATACACATATTGTAATTATTTAAAATGTAAAGTCACATATACAAGAACTTTATAAAAAATATAAACTTAAAGATATATATGGTGATCAGGCGTGTCGAGCATTTAAGATATATAAGCTTGGAAGGAGGATGGACGTTCGAGCATCTAACATCCCCCATGAGCATCGATTGCACTTTGTGTCGTCCGTTTCACCATTTCTATCGTAAAGGTAGATGGATGGCGTACAGCAAAGGCCTGGACTCTCTTTCAACAGCACATACTCCCACTTTCACACTCCTACCCTAAGACTAGAGAGACACTCCTGCAAGAAAGAAAGGTGGATTTTATTTTTCGTTGAGGCATGTTAAATCTGTTGTGTTGCAATAGCGATATTGTGTATACTTCGTGGTCACAGTTCTCTTGGTGCGACCTTGGCAGCTTGCGATCGGGAAGTACGTGGCTGTTGTCTCGGCGTGATCGCCCACAGCATCGAGACCTTCGTTGTTGCTGTGGAGCTTGCAAGTCCACCCGTTGAAAGGTCGTCTAGTTACTCGTCTTTTCTTGGTGTAGCAATACTAGATTGCCTAAATGGAGGAAGAATGGTAGCTCTCAGACCTTGAGCTTAGCTACGTTGTCCATACGTTGACGCCTCCAACAGATGAGCTCCTACATTTTGCTATCGTACAGTATGGAAAGGGAAGGGGAGGCCATCATCACCATCCTTATGTTTAATTCGATGGTACGCAGCAGATATAACATTTTACATATAGATGATGGAAGATCATGATAAGTGCACTAGAACAATAATTGTGTAAAAGTAAAGATGAGTCTACAATCAATGACAGTATCTATTAGAAGCTTCGCATTGATTAATGACAATATCCTTGTGATTGCTATTCAAGATGTTCTCTTGCTTTATAAGTTGATTTATGAGAAACAATGGATGCAACTGATTAAGAATAAAAGACTGCAAGAGTTCTATCCCATCTTTTTTCATTATTCAAACACGTTATGTCCTTGTTGATTGCTTGGAATAAGTTGTCACAAGCTTTCCTTTAAATTTATTTATACATGTGGAAATTATAAAAAAATAAATATAATATAATGATAATAATAACTAACAAATTAATAATATAATAATAACCATAATATAATGAATATATATATATATATATGTGTTGACTAAGATAACAAAAATATACATATGATTATAATTATTATGTCAACATAAATAGCGGTTCGTGTACTTCACCCAAACCCAACAAAGTTAGTCCATTGGGTTTATTTAAACTCAAAGGACAGGACTTAGTCTGTGAGATTTTTTTAAATTCAATAGATTTAATTCAGGAATACTGCTAATGGTATTTTAGAGACAAAATAAAAAGTATATAAAATGGAAATTAAAGAAATTTGCGACATCTAAATAGAGCTAAGAAATTTTAAAATCTAGAAGTATTAGATACTAAACAAAGGTATCTAAGATCAAACTAAAAAAAACTTAAATATAAAATATAAGTAGCTAAGATTGAAGTATTTTAGATATAAAATATAAATATCTAAAATACATATGAAAAAGTAAACAAAGATAAATATCTTATATATGGGATATAAATATGTTAAGATTCAAAATTAGAAATATGTTTGGATATAAAATATATATATATATATATGTTTAGCGTTAAACAGCTTAGGCTCCTCTCGGGGTACATTTAATATTTTAAGTTTATCTTCGTAATTAGTGTACCACTAACTTTTTGATATATATATATATATATTATCAAAATATACCATAGATAGTTTAGACTCTTATCTAACTATATTTTTATATTTTGGATAGTTTATACTTCTATCTGAGTATTTGTAATTTTAGCATGGGTGAGGGTATTCCAGTAATTTTTCCTATGCATGAGACTATTTTCCTTATTCTCCTTTCATATATTTTGACATTATATATTTTTTATTATGATAAAAAATATATATTTTCTAAATATTTTAGACTCTTACCTTAGAGTATACTATATTTTAGCATATTTTAGATAGTTTGGGCTCTTATCTAGGAGCAATTAATATTTTTATTACTTGAATATATATTTCTATATTCAAGTAAAAACTAAATAGTTTAAGTTCATATCTAGAAGTAATTTAATATTTTATACTTTTTTTATATTTTTTTTTAGAAACAATTTATACCCTTGTTTAAGTGTATTCAATATTTTGTATATATATATATATTGACATCTCATATTGTTGACTATTTTGTTTTGATGATGTGTACTAAATGAATGTAATCATATTTACTCAATTACTATTATTTGTGAAATTAAATTAAGAACATCAATTATTACAAAATTTTTTTATTGATATAAATACTTATCTGTAATGGATCTGAAATTATGATAAGTTAAATAACTAGTCGTTAAGTTATACTAACTTTTCATTTAACTAAATGTTAAGTTAACGTGTGTTTTTTTTGTAAAGCAAGATATATTTTAAAGTTATATTTTTGTATCATGTACAGTGCACGTTAAGACAACTTGTTGAGTTAGTGCTTTATTTGTAAAAAGGTCACGTGAGAACTCATTGAGTTATAGGATTAAAGGTTAAAATAAGTCACGTGAGAACTCATTGAGTTAGTGAACAAAACGTTAAAGTGAAGAGATGAACTCGTTAAGTTAGTATTATACATGTGTTGAAATTAAAATTTACGAATGTTATATTGTATCACGTGAGTTGCATATGTTTAACTCATTAAGTTAACATAACTACACGTGTTGAGTTGCTATATTGAACACTAAGGCAATGCATTAGGTTAGCATTATAAACTTAAAGTTATTATTCTTGCACGTGGTAAATACTTTATTGTTTAAAACATTTATTTATTACTAGTTTGTTGAGTTATCAGTAACACGATAGAATTAGTTTGTTGAGTTAACTGTAACACCATGAAGCTAGTTCGTTGAATTAGCGTAATACCATGAACTTAGTTCATTGAGTTAGCTATAGTACTTATCACGTGATTTGGCACATGATGAACTCGTTAAGTTAGATACATTAAGTTATAATCCTACTTGTTTTACTCATTTAGTTAATATTAACATGACTTCTTGTTACATTTGATAAAAAATTTTAGACGAGAAAGTTTATTTTGCAAAAAAATTTTCAAAGATCCAAAATTGACGATTAAAGAAAATTCAAGAGGAAAACGTAGGTCAAAACATGTATATTTCGATGAAGGAAAAAGAGAAGATGTGAAGAGTGAAAAAATAATTATGGTTAAACATGAAAGATATACATGAAATAAAGGTACAATATAAAAGACATAGAATTCTCATTAATCAATCATATATTCCTTAAAATACTAGATTCCTAAATATCATAAATTCCTTAAAATACTTAGGAAAGAATTTTGAATAGAAGGATCTTTAGAATGAAAAAGTACATAATATTAAGGGTTAAATGATGGCTAATTGTAGAATATTTAGCTTATCATATGAGAATTAAGCCATTATGTTATACTTGCACTATTATATGCTTTAATGAAGGAATCTACATAATTTCTAGAAATTAACGTTAATTAAGTATATTTCTGAACTGTCGTTAAATTACAAGCTTTGAAATTCCTAAGTATTCAAATTTTCTGTTATTTCAGAGAGTTATATTGCATGTACTAGATAGTTATATTTTTAACGATAGAAGAATATTTTATTATTTCCAGGAGTGCACGTGTTGAATTTAAATGCTTTATTATGTCACATGAGATGCACATGTATAACTCGTTAAGTTAGCATGACTATATATGTTGAGTTACTTGAATATACATTAAGGTAACATGTTTTGTTATGTAGAAATAGGAAAAGTAACTTTCGAATAGTTAATGTTTTGTTTTTGTCGAAGAGTTATGTTAAAAACTCGTATAGTTAAGTTATTTGCACGTGTGTTTTTAATGTTTTAAGTTGTCACGTGTTTTTCATGTGCGTGCGGTAATGAAAATCGAAGAGTTAAATAACTATTCGAGTTTTTATATGCATGGATAGATAACTATTTGAGTTTTATAAAATGATTAACGAATAGATAAGTTTTCTATGTTTAGTCACGTGTTTTGTAGGTACAAAAACTTGAACAGTTACAAATAAGTGTTCAAGTTTTTACAAGACTTAAAGGATAAGTGTTCGACTAAACCGAAGACTAATATGCCAATGTAGTAGTTGCAGAAATAGGACATTTGAAGGAAAACCACGATTGCACGTATCATGCAGGAATTCATTCATGGAATGAAGAAGAAATCATCATCGTTGATATGAATGAAGGAAATCCAACTGATTATCTAAATAGGAGCAGTTACTTCTGTAAGAAATATAAAAGACGAAGAAAAATTGTGTGTGTAGTAGTGGAGAACCACACTAAATGCAAGCAGCACCAGAAGTTTCCTGAAGTTCTACACCACCACTAAAATCACCAACCATCGAAGGTCTGTGAGAATACTTTCCTGATGTTGAGTCGATTCCGAGCTAAACACGGTGCTTGACAACCACTGTGAGGAGTGATCGCGTCGCGGGAAGGGAAGCCATTTTCACCAAGCACCGACTCATATCTCAGGAGATCGTAAAGCTTCTAGCCTTGGTTTCGGGTTGATGCCAGTATGCTAAAGAGGAGATCATCTTGCAATTTTGGACTCACGATTCTATAGAGAGAGGAGGCAAGATTGTAAGTGATTAAGTTTTTAGTGGTATAGTCACGTCGCATGTAGTGATGGAAGCATTTACTATCGATAGAGATTTTTACATTTCACCTTTCATTCATCTTCAGGAACATATCAAAACAAAAATACGAAAAACAACAAATTATCTGTGTTTACGTTTAGTATTAAAGTGTTGTATTGTTTGTTTTGTATCATGAGTAATGTTATCATTGTCAGTATTGTGAATGTGTTATGTTTGTTTAATTTAGAAAATAGAAAATAGTTTTACAGTTTACTGAAATTGATTCGTTCCAGATACTTGAAGATTTTAATGGTTATTGTTTGAAATATCTGAATGTTAGTAGTGCTTAATGATAAATCTAATATTAACTAACATTAAAGAGCTTAATTGATGTTATTTACAATCTGTGGAACCACCCAATGGTTGGCCGAATTCCTCTGTAATTAACCATATTCAACCGAAAAAATTAAGCTCGTGGAGTTAACTTAAGTCAACGAGGTTAGTCCGTTGAGTTAGCCATAACTCCATGAACTAAGTCTGTTGTGTTAACTATAACTCAACGGAGTACTTACTGAATACATTTATACTTCAATATAAAAATCGAAACAGTAAACAATTCTTACTCAATCTCTATGGGATCGACCTATACTTGCATAAAAATGCAATATACATTGTGCACTTGCAGTTAAAAATACAAATTGGAATTAATATCTAATTTGTGTGAAAGGTTGTTTGTTTACTTCTAAAAGAAATTACTGATATAAGTAAGTTAAGATTTAACTTTTCACACCAAACAAGTTTTCTAGCACTATAGTCGGGGATTGAGAAGCTAAGCAACTATGAGTGTTGTTTCCTTTTAATAGCAGGAGGAGTGTTGTGTGTTTTATTCTATAATTGAGAATATGGAATATGCTTATGCTCCAAGATTTCTGAAACCTGTAGTTAGCATATGTGAATTCTACAATTTGGAAGGTCACGAGATCTCTGATTGTTTGAAATTGAGACAATTGTAGATGGTTAGATCACATGAACAACAAATGAATTATATTCAATATAATAGAGTTGAGTATAAGAATACTATAGTTTATTCAACTGATGGACAGCTTAGAATGTGTAATATGTTGAGAGACAAGGAAATTTAGAATAGGTATGACAGACTAGAGCGTAGCTTAAAGAGTATGGAACAATTAGGTCTTCTTTGGTTAACTGTAATATTAATGTAATGTAATTAAATTGCATAATTACAATGACATCAATCTGAGCCATAATCTCATTATGTGGGGTTAGCCACGTAAATCTTTTTCTTTTAAGTATTTCTATCTATTATCAAATCTTCAATTAAATTACATAAATTTAAATCTTTGCTATAAGTCCTAACCAAGTAGTTTTAAGTATACCTCTATTTTTAATTTCTTTTGCACTAATTACATGTCTCATAACTAGTGTCATTCCTTAGCCTCCTAAGGATATGATCGAACTATTTAAGTTGATTTTCTCTTATCTTATCTTCAGTAGGTGCAACTGTTGCTTTATTTCTAATAAAATTGCTTTTAAAGTTATCCATTATTATATTACTATTCATTCATTTAAGCATACATATCTCAGCACTATTAACTTTTTGCATATGATTATACTTTACATTATAACATTGTAAGTTATGATGTATAGCTGGAGGAATAACAAATTTATAGAAATTTCCTTCTAATTATAAAGGTATCCTCTTATTAACATACTATTATATGTCCTTTATAATATCAATATATTCTATTGGTACTTTTTTTCTTTCTAAAATTTACTCCAATATGTTTCTAGGTATTCTATTACATACTTTTTCTAAATCAATAAAAACCATATGGAGGTCCTTTTTCTTAACTCTAAAATTTTCTACTAGTTGTCTAAGTTAATGAATAACTTCCATTGTTGACCTTCTCAACATAAACTCAAATTGATTTTTTGTGATTTTAATAATACATCTTAGTTTTTGCTTAATTGCCCTTTCTCATAATTTCAAAATGTCACTTATTAACTTAATACTACAATAGTTATTACAATTCTGTATGTCTCCCTTATTACTAAAATTAGGTATTAAAGAACTCTTTCTCCATTCATCTAACATCATCTTTTTCTTTAAAATTATATTAAAAAGTTTTTGTTAATCACTTAATCTTTACTTCACCCATACACTTCTACACTTCAATAGAAATATCATTTGGTCCAATAATTTTCATAGATTTCATTTTTAATGATTTCATTAACTCCAAACTACTAATTCTTCTAAAACAACTATAGTTTATATCTTTTATATTACTACCTAAATTTTTCATGTAAGAGTTTCTTATGGTAGATTCATTAAAAAATTTACTAAAATACATATATCATCTACCTTTTATTTCATTTTCTTTTACTAAAACTTTACTATCCCCTCATCTTTAATATACTTCACTTAAATCTCTAGATTTTCTTCTCTAGCTTTAGCCAATTTTACTATTTTGTTTTCTTCTTGTTTTTCATTTAAAATTATCATATAATTCATTATAGGCCTTATTTTTTCTTTTTCTAACAATTTTCTTAGCATTTTTTTTGTTAGTTTATACTTCTCTAAATTTTTTTCATTTCTACATTTATGATATGTTTTATAGAATTTGTTCTTTTCATTTTTTTTCTTTTATGCATCTTTATTCTACCACCAACTTTCTTTAGTTAGTGGAGCTATCCTGCAAGATTCTCTTAAAATTTCCTTAACAGTCTTTTTAATACAAGTAGTTATTTTATTTCAAAGTTCATTTACCTCATTACTTAGTTGTCATATGCTTTCTTTTAATAAATTATCTCTAAATATCATTTTCTTTTTACTTTTTAGATTCCACCGCTTAATTCTTGGATTCTTACATACTTTAGTCTTTCTTTTCCTAATCTTTGAGGAGGACAACAAAGAAAGGTAGTGGCATTGTAGAGGGATGCCTGCTAGATACGAGTGGGTTGGCTGTATTTTCAACATATATGTGTTTCTGTTTTACTAGCATATCAAGGTATTTTGGTACTCCTATGTTTTCCATGTGTTGATGTTCTTAATATGATTGCCATTTTATTACCAGGTTAGATGAGAAGAATATGAGAATATTTACCCACATTGGAACGATATTCATTCTTCTTGGTACATTTCCCCAATCTTGGGACATTTTTTTTATGTTGTCCCTATGTATGTTATATGATTAGTCTCGACTCATCAAGTGAACCCTTCCTTCCCTCTTCTTATTGGTTGAGCAGGCTTTGCCCTCTTGACATCTGAATCAACTAAATGTTGCTATCTAGGGGTCTAACGTGCTGGGTGACTTTCAGAATTTTAATGCTGCTATATCTCTTGTTCATTTAGATTTATAAAATTCATGTTGTGATATGCGTGGATATAAATGGTACAGTTATATTTTCATTTGTGACTTCTAAAAAAGATTAAAAGAAAAGCTTACTTATGTGATAATTTACTAGTGCTTCTTGAATCATATTTGTGAGTTCTAAAGTCTCTTTTCATGTCCATAGCATGTAGTGTCCCTTGTGCAACATGAAGGATGTGTAATTTTTCTATTTATTGTGATTATATATTATTAGTTGGGCGTTATTTTTTTTTTTCAACATTTCTAAATTTATTTAGGTTTTGAAGTTCCTTTTTCCAAACATAACTTTGAGTTAGCACCAAACTTCTTTTTGTGTTGAACATATTATCATCTATAATTTTTCTGAAATGGGATTTAGACATCAAATTATTATCCTGTCATATTTTTGCCCCTTTCAATCATCTTGTTTAATCAGTTTATGATATCAACTTATAACTTTTTTTCTCCATAAAGATAGGAAGATAAAGGTTATCTCATGTCCTTGAGGACAGTAGTATGCCATCTGAAATAGTACTGCTAATAAAATTTCTAACCATATTTTCTTTTGTCAGTGTCTTCGGATGATGAAATAGACTATTCTGTCAAGCCTGATTTCTTTGATCCAAATCTTGATGACAAAGATGCACTCTGGGTTCACAAGCAAAGGCATCATAGAGCTTCTGATGCAATACTTAGTTGTCCAGCTTGTTTCACCACTCTTTGCTTGGACTGCCAAAGGTACTGCATTTACTTGTGGTCATAGCACACTTGATTTCACTTAGATTTGAGAAAAAATGAAGACATCAACTACACTATTTAGTGGCTTGCATTCCTGTCCTTTGGTAATCAAAATGAATACTCTGTTGTTGACCATGGCTTTAAAATGCTCCAAATCAGAATGCTTTGTTCAAAGTTAGCAGTTGATGAGGCTTGATTGTCTACCTATATTTGTAATACTAAGCTTTTATCACCTACAACACAAATCAATAGGTCTTTGGTGAGAGGGAGCACAAAAAACTTTAATGCCGAAGTCAATGATTTGTAGGGTAAGATCACATTTAGAGAATGATTAGATAAGGATATTACCTTAGTATCTGTGAGTATTTTTAGAGTAATAGGGTGATTACCGTGTGCATCTTTCATGTCTTTTATGATGATGTCATGTGCTTATTGCAGTTGTTGGGCACAATGACTTCTTAGGACAACCTCTTTCAATCATAGTGGACATAAGTTGGAGGGAAGTTATTGGTGCCCATCAAGGTTTTAATGCATATGACCCTAAGAATCCTACTTGTTAATGTTATGCTCTAAGTTATCTCCATCATCAAGCCTTATATTCATGACGTTGTTGTTTGGGGATGACACTTGACATCATGGCAAGTGCATGTTTTCCAATAGACAATGCTTTGTTGGGAGTATTCCCTAAGGGTTTAGTTATGGCATCATTTTTTCAAGTAATCATGTTATGTGGAGTAGGATCTTGTTGCCTATATTATGAATCCTCTACTTAAGTCATAGGTATTTCTGTTATATGAAGTAGAAATGAGTGTCTTCTCAAAGGTTTTGATGTGACATCAAGTGGTGACAATGCTTTAGCTTCCTTTTGTTCCTTCTATGTAAGAAATGTGGGAGAATTATAACTAGTATATTGATTTGGCTTCTAGTTATGAATTGTAGGCTCAAAAATTGGCATATCAAAAGAATTTGGAATGCCAAAAACTACACTTTAGGGGGATTTGTGCACTCGGAATTTGACAGAATTGAAAATTTTTTTCGTCAAATTTCGAGTCATGAGGTGTTTGTGCATTTTGGAATTTAAATTCTTAAGGAATTTGAATGTGTAAAGGTTGTGAAAATGAATTTCCAACCTAAAAGGTTGGAATTCATTTTCCAAAAGATTGTTCGACGCTCACCCTCCTACTAGTCTGTTGAAGTATATATTGTTAATATTTTTTTTATTTAATTAATTATTTTAATATTTATTTTTATTAAAAATAAAATATTTATTATTATTATTATTTAATTTTATAATATTAAAATTATAAATATTATTTAATTTAATAATAATAATTATTTTATTTATTTATTATATTATTTTATATATAATATCAAAATTTCAAAAATTATATAATTTTCCTAACTTTCTATGGCTAACATAAATAAAGTCTTAAAAGTCATTTATGGCTAATAGAATGTTCATAATTATATTTTTTTATAATCAAAGTATTTCAATAATTATTTATTATTTACTTTTTATTTACTTTCATTTATTCACTTCATAATAATTATATTTTTAAAAAAGTTATTTATTTTATTTACCTTTATTATTAATTAAGCTTATGTATTTCATTTATTTTAAATAGAAGAAGGATGCTTCTATCATTGAGTTTGCTTCAACAAAGTAGAGAAAGAAGAAGGAAGCTTCAATCGTTAATTGTAGAAGGTGGTTGTAGAAGAGGCCATAGAAAAGGCGTTGTGCAGAATGTAAGGTTAGGATTCTTGGATTTCTGAGGGAGATAGTCAAAAGTCTTGGGAATTTTAATCTTTTTATATGTGAAAATATGAAAAAGTTAACACTATTGGGAACAACACACAAGAGTAAAGGAAAGAAGTAGATAAATTTTGTGAAAATATTATGTATGCAATGTGGGATGGTCGTGAATGAGAGTATTACAAACATTATAATGAGCAAATTTTTTGTAATATACCTTTTTTTGTATATTACGAGGAATATAAAATTTATAATTAACCTTTTGTTGTTTTAAACATGTATTATAACTAAAAAGTTATCAATTTTTGTAATTTTTGATTTATTTTATATAATGATATACTTAATTAATTGATAAATGATATATAAACATTTAATTTAATAATATGTTCATTTATTAATACAAGTAATTCATTCCTTGATTAATTACATTTTCACTAATTACTTTAATTCGTTACTTAACTTTATTAAAAATCAATTATGTTCAATTCTCTTCAATTCTGTCATGTGCACAAATACTTAAATTTTAATTTTCGTCAAATTCCTAAACATGCACAAACACCTAGATTTTGAATTCTTTCCAGCAAATTCTATAGAATTCAAATTCCGTTAGAATTCAAATTCTATAGAATTCAAATTCTAGGTGTACAAATAGACTCTTAGGTTTGTTGTTTTCATCATCTTAAATTCTTTTCTTATTTTCTTTAGAAATTTACTTATGAACTTAAAGGCTTCTATCTTAGTATGCTCTAAAGTTATTTAGCTTTCTTTTCACGCTTTTTGAGAGAACTTTTACATGATTTTAGTTTTGTTCATCAAGTTCATATTTTCTTTCAATTTTTTTCTCTTCTAAGAATGAACTAATTAAGTAATACTTAATGTAGACTTAAGTAACTTGAAGTTCATGGAGGACATTTAATCTTCAATTTTCTTTACTTATCTTTGCCTTATCATTCTTGTATACTTCAATTGTTACAAATACTAAATACACATGTTAAATGTAATTTGTCAAAATAATTTAAAGATTAATAAAGCACATTTAATAATGATACCAAAATTATGTATCATATCTCAAAATTAATAGTGTGATATAAAATGTGATGTCCATGATGTCAAGTTCATCAATTGTGATGCTAGCTATGATTATGCTACTAAAAAATAGTTGAATAATTTTTTTTGGCAATTATCACATTAAATGTTAATTAGATAAAGATACAAAAATCACATGTATGAGAAATACTTAAATCATGCAGAAATAACAAAAAAATATTCCATAATGTCAAACAATTGCAAATATAATCAAATCATACCAAGAAGATCAATTCTATGTTGAATGCCTTGGAAGGTCATAACTTTGTCCTTGTTATTGTGCTAGATATTCTTGAAATATTTGGTTACATATCATCTGTTTCTTCCATGCCCCAAAGTGGTTCTATGCCATTTGAATGGCATAACTAGTACAATACTTTACAACTTATTGGTAATATTCTAAATTAGGTACATATACAAGATATGTCATTCATTGGAATTAATGAAGTATTGTAACAATATCTCTTTACATTCTGCCAAAGGAAGAGGTAACCATAGAGTAGTATGATTGTACTCTTGTCTTTATTGTTATGCTAGGTATCCTCATAGTAGTTTGAAAGGGTTATATACTTCATACATCTCCTTTCATCATGTTGACTTGAAGCATGGTATGTTCACTTCTATGATGTTGATGGATTTGTCCATGTATTATTGGAGTAATAGTAGGATGGGTTATGTGATCTTTTATAAGAACTGTATGTATAAGGGTTCTGACTTTGAGGTTACAGTTGAAGTTTAAGATCATTTATTTGTAAACCCTTAAAGATCTATGATAAAAATGAATTTAATTGTCCCCTTGTTGCGTCTTGCTATATGGCATTAGTAGTCACTATCCCTTTTCTTTGTGTAATGATATAATAATAGTTTGTAATCATGTTTGTGGGATAGTTTAACTTCATGATGCTAATCTTGAGTGGCAAGGGTAAACAATCCCTCTCTTGTAAATAGATTGAATAGTCTTTAGACACACACCTCTTATTTTCTTCTCATAGTATTAATTTGCATTGAGCCTTCGTCTTATTGCTATCAATGGAAAGTTCAGAGGGTTAACTAGAATCTTTATTTCTACCAAGATCTTACTTACAGTCATACTTTGGTCTAATTCGCTTGACATCTCTATTATTATTAGTCAAACCAATAGTATAAGTTAAAACTTCACTTTTTCATAATTGATCAAATGAAATCAATGTAATTCACAAATTTTATTTACTAAAAATCATTAATATTCACTGAAAATTGCTAATAATCTTTGAAATCACTAATATTCACTAATACTCTAGGAAATCACTGATATTTATAAAAAAATGTTCAAAAATTGTAAAAAATGTAAAACATGACATAATATGTGAGATTTGCTTAAAAGAAATGAGACAGAGAAGAGAATCCATCATAAGATAAAGTTACAGAAGAGAAATCAAGTATTGATTTGATGCCTTCTCCTAAGAAAACACTTTTGAAGTGTAAATTGAGGGTTTTCTATTTGATAGACAATTCTACCTAGTTGGGATTGAAATCAAGAAGATTGAAGAGGAGATGGGAGCAAAATTCTTAAAATTCAAAGTTGCACTTGTAAATCTACAGGTCCATCGATCCATTAGATTTGGATTTGACCAATACAAAAAATCTTAGGATTTAACGTTTGGATTCAATCCACGATCCAAAATGAGCCAATCCATTGGTTTTCAATAATAAATCGGAGTATCAGGTTGAGTAACATGATATGGAAAATTGTATCCTAGTTGTTCTTCTTGAAAGATGAGTGATATGCTTGATGGCTCATTTTAGAAGTTGGGTTGAGCATTTTGATTTGTGGTGTCTATTGAGGAGGGTGGTTGCTATAATTGGATGTGATTAGAAGGTTAGAGTTGTTGGGTTGAGGTGAGGAGAACATATGCTAGTTTTCAATTATTGCATATTGTAGTATTGGTCCATGCAATGCCTTATGGATGTAATAAACATGTCTATTCTCACTCCTTTTTGCATTCCAATCTGAGTCTGCTACCACATTTGTAGGCTAAGTGCGCCTTCAAGGATTCTCCTACCTCTAGTTTTCCTAATAAGGGAGGTTCTATTGTATTTTTTAAGCTATGCGTCATATTTGTCTATCCATTTTAACCCCCCCAACAGGTACCTTAAAGTTGCTATTCAATCAGTGAGATTTTCTCATTTTGGATTGTATTTTGAGAAAATTGAAAAAGGTTTAATGCTCTTTTAGAGGCACAAAAGGTGAAATTTGCCTTAAAGTTGCTACTCGGCCAGTGAGGAGGTATTGTCAATCTCTTGTAGTTTTTGGTTATTTCATTTCTAGCGTGTTTGTTTTTCTTGGGGTTTTGTTTTAATGCCTTTATGCACAATCATAAAACCTAGATGTTTTTCTACTTGAAAATCAAGGAGGTAGAGCCAATTTTTAGGTTTAGCCTGACCTTAAATTTCCTTGATCAAGTAAAGATCTCTACTAGGTCATCTACATGATATGGATAATTAAACCCTCAATTGCATGACTCAATTACCCAATTAGAGGAATGCTTCCAACAAAGTGCCATCTCTCGAAAGGCATTCACTCACTACAAGATGGAGCCAGATTTAAGAGGATATATAATGTTGACTACATACATGTTGTTTCTTGTCCTTTTGTATTTTACCATTTGTTTAGCTGAATGACTCTGTTCTAGCTTGTGGTTGATTGTTTGCTCCCTTTTTTTGGCATTTTCAAGGTGCTAGCTCTTTTCTTGTACATTTCCCTTATTACAAGATTAATCAATCATTTTCACTTTGTAGACATGAAAAATATGTGATGCGGTATAGGGCCATGTTTGTCTTCAACTGCAAAGTAAGCAACGAAGTAATGCAGGAGGTGACAGGCATTCACTCACTACAAGATGGAGCCAGATTTAAGAGGATATATAATGTTGCCTACATACATGTTGTTTCTTGTCCTTTTGTATTTTACCATTTGTTTAGCTAAATGACTCTGTTCTAGCTTGTGGTTGATTGTTTGCTCCCTTTTTTTGGCATTTTCAAGGTGCTAGCTCTTTTCTTGTACATTTCCCTTCTTACAAGATTAATCAATCATTTTCACTTTGTAGACATGAAAAATATGTGACGCGGTATAGGGCCATGTTTGTCTTCAACTGCAAAGTAAGCAACAAAGTAATGCAGGAGGTGACATCGAAAACAAGGAAGCCCAAGCACCCTGGAAAGTTTGGTGAATCTTCAATACAATACGAAAATAATGAAGTGGTCAGACAGGTTTGCTGCTCTATCTGTGCTACGGAGGTTGGGGTCTATGACCAAGATGGGGTGTATCATTTCTTTCATGTTCTTCCTAGCAACTCTTAAACGAAGATAAACAACACGAGATAAGGAAATTTTTTTTTTTGATGTTGGTAGTGCATTTGTATGACTTGGAACTTCAATTTTCCTTCCTTAAAATGAAGTTAAAGATTAAGTAGGCTATCCTATCTTACTATTGCTAACAATAGATAAACTTGCTTGCTTGATATCCTAAGAATTTGAAAATAGGAACGAGGAAGTTACTTTCTTTTATTTGGTGAAGTGAAGATATTTTTCATGTATTTCGAATCTTTAATGCCCATGGGGCTTGAACTCATGACTTCGTGTAATGAGGATGTTCATTGATGCTTACATTTATAACCTCATTCATTCGCCTAGCATGCTTGCACTCATAAATGGTATTTACGATTCACATATTCATGCTTGCTTCTTCATTCACTTTGCTTGCATATGTTTCATTCATGGAGCGTTATACTTCACATGGTCATGCTTACTTGCTTATTCGTTTGTACTAGTTTGCATTTTACATGTACAAAAATATAGATTGAAATGTCATGTCAAGCACTTTTCATATCAGATAATCATACTAAAGTTTACAACTAAGAACAAATCCAACCCAAGTTTGGCATGCCATTTTTGCAAACATGTTGAAGAAATTCCTTAGATGTTACTGAAGGTTTATTCGATATACTATTCTTAAAAGTAGTATGTCAAAGAATGAACAATTTAAGAATAGACATTTTCGACATTCCACCCAACTAGTATATTGAAAATCACCTATAATCTAATTAGAGTAATTTTGGCATGCTAATCTCTTTGCTAGTATGTTAAGGAAATGTACAAAACCCTTAAAAGCTATTAGAACATTATTTGACTTACAACTAAGTAAACTCCACCAATTAAAGCAAGATATCTATTTTATAAGTTGAGAAAATCAATCATATAAGCTCCCAACATATTGTCGAAAACAGATAGAAAAGTTAAATGTTAACAATAAGAGATGACCGCTAGAAATTTAAGTGAGGGATAAATTATTTTTTAGTCTCTTCTACCAAGGCTATTATGAGATTCGATGTTCAGGGTAAGCTTAGCTAGCCCATGATATGTAAGGTCATTTGAAATTAAGACCAAAATTTGACAAGTGGCATACTAGTGTGATTTGCTAGTAGCTTTAATGGACTCATGGTTGGAGCATTAAGTTTCATATATTCCAAATGTGATGATATGAGCTAACATCACTTTAAAGGAAGCTAGTATTTATGTTAAACAATGTAGAGCCATTCTTTTCTTTCATTTCAAAGATGGGATGACTACGATATTATGACATGTTAGATTATTGGTTTCACTTAGTTTGAAGTCAATAAGTACATGATTTGTAGGAATGGTGATTATTGTTGAATGACTTAGCCATTAGTTAGTGTGATGCTTATAAGACAAAACAATGGATAAAGTGCTTTGCAATCTAATATATGAGTGAGATTATATTTAGTCATGGCAAGCTTCAAGTTTGTATTGACATTGCGGTAATCTTTATGTCTATATTTCCTTGGTTGTACCAACTTAGTGCAATTGTAGTTTGCTAGGCATCATGGGCATTTACTTTAGGAGGAGGGCCACACCCTAGTGTCAATTTATTTGGATGATGATGGAAAGACAAGACATATCATCAAGATAAAAATTAGGTATATAAAAGAAGAGGATGTTAACTATTGTTTGCTACCATTTTCATGCATCAAACCTAGAGTGTTTGATGGGAAGCAAGCTATAGTTACTCTTGATGGTTCGCCTAAGTCCATTAGTGAATCCAAACTATGTGTGGGGTAAAACATCTTGTGATTCACCATTGACCATTCTAAGTTAGGAAGATGTTCATGGATGGGGAAAAATGAGATAAATCTATTAGCATCATGTAGAACACGGGGATCACATTGAGGGATCTAGATGAGTGCAAAAATCCAAGAGAAGGGGGATAGGCAAGTTGAGTCTTAAGGATTGTTAGTGACTAGTAGTGAGGTTGAGCTTCAAGGCTTTGTCTCACAGACTTGTTAAGATCATGTTGAGGGGTTTAGTTAAAGGTTTATGTAGATGGATTGTCAGAAGTGGGGCAATGTTTGAACTCTACACTCACCTTCCACATTGTTTAGTTGAGAGGACTTTAATGAGCAAGGAGGTTTGCAAAGATGTGGGAAGCTGGAGAGCTTTGTTGTTGGGTGTAGAGGTTGGAGAGGTTTGCATAGGTGTAGGAGGGATCATTTGAGGATCACCCAGAAGATCAGGTTGCGAAGGGAGTTGTCGAGGAAGAGGATGTTGCTATGGTGAAGAAGATCTAATGTATAGAGGGAACTACAAGGTTGAGAGCCTTATATGTTGAGCAAAAAGGGGCTTTTATAGTTGCGCCTCTATGTCTAGAACCTTTGACGATCCTTTTTGACATCTCGACTAGCATTGAATGACTTACTAGGTTTGGGAGGATGTTGTAAGATTTACGCAATTGACATGTTGCTCATGTGTTTTGGGGAGATGCTTGGCTAGCGATGATCATGGTAGAGATTGAGCAAAAGAGAAGGTTGAGTCGTTGACCCTGTGATTTACATGATGATGTGCAACAAGGATCACAATGATAGTGTGGATTGTGCGTAAAGGAAATAATGGCAATGTTAGGTGGGGTGGTGGCTGAGTGGTGAAGGAAGGTTGGGCAAGTCAAACGACCATTCTTTTTTTGTCATTTTAGGTGAAAACCCCTTATCTTTGTAAAATTAAAATTTCATTCATTATATATATATATGTTAAAAATTCAATGCTAACAGATGTACATAGCTTCCATGGATTAACTACCTTTTACCAACATTTCATTCGTTATTTTAGTAGTATTATGGCTTCCATCACTAATTGTTTGAAACAAGGTAAGTTCATTGGAGTGAAGAGCTAGAACATAACTTTTCCGCCATTAAGGAAAAATTAAGCTTGACCCTCGTGTTGGCATTGCTCAACTTTGACAAAATATTTGAGGTAGACTACAATGTGTTGCTTATAAGTATATTGGGGCCATACATTTTCAAGAGCAATATACCATTGCCTTCTTTAGAAAAAAACTATTGGTTGTTTGACATTAGAGAGATGAAGCTTTTCTATGACGTTTAGGGACTCCAATGATGATGGAGAAGGTGGAGATTTGAGGTAAGCTTTTTTGATACATTTTCCTCTCTATCTCCACCTCTATTTATGGTAGAGCCAAGGCCTTCCACCTCCCTTCGCTCCTTTCCCATTTCAGTAATCGTTGGTCATTCAATTTGGCCATTATCATCGAAAAGGAAACAATTGATTGTTTCTTTGCACATTTCCATTTCTAGTGGTCTTTAATGACCACCCACTCACATCTCCCACTTGTCATGAAGACCATGTACAAAATTCCATGCAATGAGACATTTTCCTCTCCATCTTCACCTCTATTTATAGTGGAGCCAAGACCTTTTTATGGAACCAATCTCATCATTCATGACCTCCAATCATAAACCTTTTTCATGAGATTCTATAACATCTCTGTATGTCATAGGTTCCATGTGATTCTCCTCCATATTAGTTAATAAACATAAAATCTCACAAGAATATAAATGGTAATCATTCATCCATGTAGGTTGGAATCTTATTCTTTTGTTACTAATAGGTTCCATCGATTCTTGTTCTCCATTCCTATTAATAGTTTCATCATTTCCATTTATAGGCTCATGTTGGTTTTTCCCTGTAATTTCCATGTATTCATTCATATTTTCTATATTTTTTTCTCCTTCAACTATAGGGTTTTCTTTTAGAATATCATTGAAATATTTATCTCCCATTAAAAATAGTGGTTCCATTTTTGTCTCATTTTCTTCCCTTTCAAGTAAGTTTTCTAGAAATGTAGCATCCTTATATTCAATGATTCCCTTTTCTTTGATATAAAATCTATAACCAAAAGAGTTTTCACAATAACTTATAAATCTACATATTATTATTGTAGATTCCAACTTATCCCTTAATTGTCTAAAAATAAATACATGAGCTTTAAAACCTCATTTTCTCAAGTAATGTAAATTGAACTTTATTCCAATCTACAACTCATAAGATGTACTTAATATAGATTTGATGAGTATTCTATTTAATACATGGTTTGCTATAAGCAAAGTTTCTCTCCAAAAACTTTTTAAGAGGCATGAATGTGAAAATATGTATCTATTGAATTCATCAAAGTTTTATTTTTCCTTTTTTCCATACTATTTTGTTGTAGTATATAAGGCATTGTAGTATGCTTTTTAATTTCATGCATTTCACAAAATACTTCAAATTCTTTAGAATTATATTCCTCACCTCTATTTAACCTTAACAACTTAATATTTCTTCAAAGTTATTTTTCTACTTCCAAAACTTGTATTTCTTAAAACAAGTCAACACCTCAATCATATGACTTATTAAATAAATATAAGTATATTTAGAAAAGTCATTTATGAAAGTTACAAATAAAATAACCTCTATATTTTGATAATATAAAAACCTATGTGAGGAGCTTTTTTGTATTTCACTAGTACAGATGCATAGGTTAGATAGAAGATATGCCAGATGGATGTTGCATAAATCTATTAAAAGATACTCTAGAAGAACTCCTTAAGTTAAGGGACAACTTGTTGAGTTAGGTAACTTAACGTGTAAAAATAAAAGGAAGAACTCATTGAGTTAGGTAACTCAATGTATATTTATAGGCTTACAAGGTAGTGCAACTCACAGAGTTAGCATAATTCAATGTGTACTTAAAAGACCAAACAACTCTCATGTGCACAACTTGTTAAGTTAGCATATATCACATGCACAACTCATTAAGTTAAATAACTTAACAAGTTTTTTCTTGTCTACTCGTTAAGTTAGTATAACTCAATATGTATTTATAGAAGAAAAGGAAGAATAACTCGTTAAGTTAGTAGTAACTTAATGACTTGAAAGAAGATCAAATTTAGAAGATTCTTGATAGTCAATCAAACAGTAACTTACCATTTTTAGGGTTGATGGATCAGTAAGTACATCAGATTGCATAACATTGGAAGAAATTCAATTGTTGCATTTCTTAGTATAAAGAGGGATCAAGGACTGTAATATGACAACAATGACAACAATCACATACATACAGAGAGAACAAATTCTACAAGAAATAGAGAGAACAACAATTCATAATATACATTTCAAGCATTGTGAAGAATTCAGCAAAAGCAAATTTGAAGTGTTTCAAGCTCTCCATATGCAAATTCTGGTAAACGACAAGCTGGTTGGTTTGTTGAAGTTTGCATTAGAAAATTTCAAGTATTGTGGGTTGGAGTTTTGACTTAAAAGTTTTAAGTGATTGATTGATTCTTACTTCTACTTGAAAGCAAGTGTATAAGTGAAATTTGATAATGAAGTTCAAGGTATGTTTTGGGGGTGGACTAGCTATTAGGGGTAAATCGCCTAAAAAATTTTATGTGGTAGGGCGATTAATGCGTAGATCAATGTTGTGCATGAGCGATTGCACATTGACCTTCAAAAATTGAGAATATTATTTGATCCAAAAAGAATTTATCTTGCACACTAACCACCAAGCATTAAAGTTGATCAACCACTCCACCACTATTAACCATATGCAAGCTTGTTGACCTCCTTCCTCCAATGCTTTCTCTTACAATATGACACAAGTCAGGAAGTTAAAACAAGATGGTTGATGCACTTAGTAGACACTCACACTTATAGCATACCTTACAGCATAAAGTTACTAACTTTGAATGTCTTAAGGAATTATACGTCTACAATCTTGATTTCCAAGATGCTTAGGTGCAATGTTCCTTAGGTTGACTAGTGCAAGATATGTTGCTTCAAGATGGTTATCTCTTTTGATAAACTCAACTATGCATTTCATAGGGGTCCTTGTGTGACAAGATGATCTACAAACTACATGTTGGAGGACTCAAGGGTCACCTAGGTAGAGACTAGACCATTGCTTCCTTAGAAGAACAATACTATTGGCCTTAACTCAAAAGAGATGTGGCACACTTGTTCATTATTGCCCAACTTGCCAATCCTTCTTAGTTGGATTATGTAATTTACAGCAATCCTCAATGGACTGGCCAATTTTACAGCAACAAGTACATAATCTTGGCTCCATTAGGTAAAGAATGGGTTGTTGAATTAGTAAACCTCCATTGTTAATTGTAACAAACTGCAGGAGGGGCTTTATGAGGTCCATTTCAATGCAAGGTACAACTCCCAGTCTGGTAAAACAAGTGACATCCTTATGCATGTACAAAAAATTTTCGATCATACCAGCAAGAGTTTTAATGATCATTGAATGATGAAGGTGCAATTGCAAGAGAGGTAGATGAATCCATACAAGAGCCTAGGTGGGTTCTCGACCAAGGCAAATGAAGAGGACCAATGGAAAACAACCTTTGCCTTTGATGATCCAAGATTCTTGCACCAAGGTAGACAGAAAGTATTGTTCACATAGAAAATGGATAAAAACATACCTGGAGTCCACTGCAATTGGAAAAATACCATCTTGAACATTAAGGAGGTGTTTGAGGGTCTCCAAGATGGCTTGGAGATCTAGTCATTTTCCAAAAAATTGACCAACCAGCATCCATTGGAATGGGGATGAAAGAAAGTCCACCTTGTCTTGAGATAGCATGAGTCATGGCTTATCATCCATGAGCATTGGAATTGGGGCTTGAAAATCTAGGAAGTCTGGTAGGATGTTGTCCTTTAGAACGATTGCAAGGATGATCAATGAAGGGCGTAGGAATGCTTAAAGGTTCTTCCACTGAGCAATCAGTCATTCTGAAAGGTAGCCCACAAATCGAGCACTTGGTGGGAGGAGAAAAATCCAAATTTGGGTGAAGGAAATCAAGAAGGTGAGTCATGATTTTCTTAAAGCCTATTGAAGATATGTTTATCAACCACGTTTACTTGAATCTATTTTATGCATAACTTGAAATGTAAAATTAGACCAGTCTTTCGAATCAATGGTAGAAGTATATTTAGGGCATTAAATGAACCTAATCTTCGAAGGAACCAATGTTTTAAACTTTGGATATCCATTCCATGTAAAAATTGGAACAAGAAACTTCAAACTATCCATTCTAGATGCTACTAGAATAGTTTTTGGCATACTAGGCCTACTACCAATATATTGAGAAAAAGAACAAAGCAAACCTAGTCATTTTCATCATTGTACTTGATTAGTAAAATCACCTAGAATCTTGTTAGAACAATTTTGGCATTCCAATCTCCTCACTACTATGCTAGGCAAATTAACAACTAGTCTAAAAACCTATTAGGGCATTATTTGACATATGGATAACTAAGCAAATTCCAATAATGCAAGGTACCTATCCTTCAAGTTAATAGCATAACCTTTGACATAGAACAAGGAAATGTGGTCTTAAAGACAAATTCAAATGATGGCCCTAATGTAGATCAAGGAGGCATGGTCATGAAGACCATTAATTCAAATAATGACCTATTACTGAATGGTGAATATGAAGGGACGCCATCACCAAAGACGAAGCATCTGATATTGCATGATTAAGATAGGGTGCAATGTTCCTTGGGCTGATCTGTGTAAGATATGTTGTTTCAAGATGGCCATCTCTTTCGATAGACTCAATTATGCATTTCACAAGGGTCCTTGTGTGACAAGTTGATCTACGAACTACATGTTGGAGGACTCGAGGGCCACCCAAGTAGTGACTAAACCATTGCCTCCTTAGAAGAACAATACCATTGGCCTTAACTCAAAAGAGATGTGGCACACTTTGTTCATTACTGCCAAACTTGGCAAGCTGCCAAAGGATAGACTCATAACACTAGATTGTACACCCCTCTACCTGTGCTTACTATACCTTGGGTTGACATATCCATTGACTTGGTCTTGAGACATCCCTGCACTTATATCAAGATGGCTCATTTCATTCCCTATAAAAGAACTACTAATGCTTGCAACATGGCCAACCCTTTTTTCGTGAAGTTGTCCAGCTACATGGCATCCCACAGTCCATCCCTTTCGATCACAATCCAAAATTTTTATCTCACTTCTAGAAAACCTTATGGTAGAAGCTAGACACTACTCTCAACTTCAGTTCTATATGCCACCCGTAAACAGATGCCAAACTAAAGTTGTTAATTGCAGCAACCTCCTCCGTGCAATCTTTGGTGAACAACCCAAGTAATGGGATTTGGCACTGGCGCAAGCTGAGTTTGTGTATAACAATATGATCAATCACACTACAGGCAAAGCTCCATTTGTGGTCATTTATGGATGAATACCAAAACATGTTGATTTAGTGCCTCTACGAACGACACATCCAAGTGCCAAGCAGTTAGTCGCTAACATCTAATACATCGAGCAAGGAGTTCAACACCATATCTAGTAGGTCAATGACAAAAACAAAGCCGATGTTGATCACCAACATTGATGGAAAACTTTTGATGTAGGCAAACTCATCATGGTGTTCTTACAGAAGGAATGCTTCCTCGTTGGAAGTAATAATAAATTGAGCAACAAAAAATATGGTCTTCATCACATCCCCAATAAAATTATCAGCAATGCTTATGTCGTCGATATACCTAGCTCGTTTTCCATATCTTATACTTTTAATGTGGCTGACTTATTTGCCCATACCCCTCCTCTGAAGTCACCTCATAGACAAGGCTTGGGGTCAAGCTCCTCAATAGTAGGGCCACCTAATGTAGAACCATGAAAGGAATGAGGAGTCTCCAACTTATGATGATATAAAATCTAAAGGAAAATAAGAAGAGACAATCTTAAATTTCCATGCATAGGACCCTAGCATTAATGTGAATCATTGCTAAGTTTTAGCTATTAATACCTAGGTAATGAACAAAGGAGGCATTTGTTTTGTTCCCATCACACTTGGCCAACCACAATCACTTGTGGATTTCAAGTTATTGTCCGGTGGACTCTGAGTTTACAACCTCTTGCTCGATCATTCCTTCCCAAAGTCTGGAAACTTCGGACTCCGACCTTGGACTTTCGTTATGCCTCTTTAGAAGCTCCGTCTCATCACTGCCTCCGCTGCATCAACGTAGCCATGGGTTTGCTTTGACATTTACAGCAAGCACAAGGGGTAACATTTAACGAATGAGACTTTTACTATGATAAAATAAAAATGTGCGTTAAACTTTGAAGAATAACAAAATAATTCCCCAACTAATCTGCATATACACACCGGTGGTGTAGCATCGAATTATCTCGTCTGCGATATGATCCATTCGTGGGAAAAAAGACTCAGAGCTCGGAAGTCAAACGAGTGGAAAAACCAATGCACGTTATTTACCTATCGGTCGTTATCGAAGGAAAATTTTGATTTGTTTGACTTTCTCTCGATGTAAGTGTACGTATTGACTTGTTAGGAAGCTGCGACGACTGTTGCGTAGTTGAAATAGTAATTGAATTTATTATAAACTTACTTTTCTTCCCAAACATTTTTTAAGAATTTACTTAAAATAATAACTCATTAAAAGTCGGCATTTTTTTCTTTCTAAAGTTTAAACGTAAAGACTTCCTTTGTGATGAGTGCAACAGAAGTTTAAAAGAGAAATCAACAGCATAATAGTATCAAAAAATAATAAACATTATGAACAAGAGAGAGAGGGAGAGGCGTTGCAATCTTTTGACCTCTTACTCTTTGTAAGGTAAAGAGGATGTTTATATCTTTGAAAGATTTGGCAATGGATTTTATTCATCTAAACAGAACAGTCGTGGAAAGTCGAAGTTGGCGTTGAAGACGATTGATAGGACATTTACAATAAGTATAGAAGTCATTCTTATCCCAATCTTATCTGTTCGGCTGGGTTGCGGCGAGAAGCAATCTTTTCTGATTCAGTGTGCAAGCATTGAATTATCTTAGGTGGTACACGATTCATTTGTCAAACTCGAATGGGTCTTGTGGCAAAATAATGCACGTTATCTTTCCAATTATCAATTAATTTATTTGCCTGTAACACAAGAAAGTCTATCTCCTTATGTCACCTCATCTGACTGGTTCCCGTCCATGCCGGCTATAAAGAGAGTATGGTTGTGGCTCTTCTGCTCACCAACACCTTCGCATATTTCCTTGAGCGCAAAAACAATTAAGAGAGAAGAGAAGGCCATCGATGGCTCCTAAGCCCATTTTCGTGTTTACCGTCTTCTTGCTGGTCCTCATGCTCGTCACCTCCGACGTGCTGGTGAAAGCGGAGGAGGAAGCTGAAGGAGAGAACACAGGTCGCGAAATGTTTCTTCTACTCTTGTTGATTAACTACTTTTAATGTATGCAGTGGCAATCAAGTAACATGTATATGTACATATATTATTTTACATGCGCGCGCAGAGTCATCGTTGGACTTGGATGCGAATGATGTCGATGCAGACGACGTTGGTGAAAGCCAAATAATAATCAGGAGGAGATGCTGCAGAGGCTACTTGCGGTGCATCCGTTTGTGCCGACGTTTCCTCCGTCGCTACTGTTGCCGCTACCGCGTAGTTTGCACGAGGTTCTGCCCACGTTAATCAGCGTACGTAACTATGATGTCGTCGGTTGATGAGCTTGCAGATCCTCTACGTATGTACCACCACCTACATGTATAAGATAAATAAGCAGCACTAGGTCATGTGTGAGTGCTGCATGTACTGAATAAAGTTCTACGTCCGTTATCCATGCATGCTTCAATATTCTTGTCTCATCAAATATATATATGTATGTCTGTATCTATATGTATGTATGTATGCATGTATGTATAAAGAGTGGTTAATACTCTTATATTTCCTGCTTTACCTTACTGGAAACAAACTTGAATTAAGTAGAAAATAGAATAAAAAGTTAAAATCATAAACTTGCTTGTTTACTTGCCTACTTCAATCAAATATATCCTCGGCACGTACGAAATCCTCGATATGGATGGCATTTGTCAAAAGAACTTCACGGTGTTTCTTGAATCGAGGTTGAAGAACATATGATAAAAATTAAGGGAAAAGTTTGATGATCCTACAAGTACGTATGACCTAAATGGCTAACATAGCTACTGATTTAGAGAGTTTTAACATCGATAGATTAGTATTACAATTTCATACCCAGCATGTCAACCTTCTTGCACGCATGTAGAACGCATTTGACTTTCTAGCTTGTTGAAGACTTCTCCATTTATATTTTGTGAATATTGACAATGGAAAACTACACATCAAATTTAATTTAGCACCATTTTGTTTTAAAACAAGATTACTTAACTCGTCTCCTACGAGAAGCTCATGCTCTTTTGATGCGTGGAGTCAATGCTTGCGACAATTATCTTTTATTGCCTATTTTCTTCTTTAAATTAATTCATACCGTCTGTGCTAAAACACTATATGATTTCTATGAAATTGTCAAGTAACTTCCTTTTAGTTCTATGAATAGACGATTTAAAAGATGTAATGTAAAATATCAACTAATAAAGAAAAATTTTTCTACGAATTTGTCGCACGGCGTTACAAACTTTTCTGCCAAAATTTGAACGTGTAAAGGGAATTTTCAATAATTCACCGATAAAGACAGGCAGTTTAATTAAACCAAGAGACTATTTAATAAAGACAGACTGTTCAAATCACGACGTAGACAAGCATTTTTTAACATTTAATTACTTAATTTTCCAACCTTTTAATGGTAGCTACGGCGAGAAGAGTCCTAATAGTATTAAGTTTAACAACATGAGAGGAGGACTCCTTATAGTTTAATTATAACCATTTGCAACTATTCATCTAGCCATAAGTCAATCTAATCTCCCATCACTGCTTAGTTTAGTCCTAAAAATCCATTTCATCCATTTGGTGCGAAGACAGACACATCAATGAAGAAGCAAAAATGAAGAGATAATATTTAGCGTTACATGTGTCTTTATGTAAAATTCCTTGTAACGTTCTTATTCTTTAGGAAACTCCTCACTTAGAATCTCAACTAGGAATGCTTTAGAAGGATCTAGGAAGATTACGGCAAACCATTTTAGGAAGCCTAAAATAGAATACCTCCACTAGCACTTTACACTCCTACGAAATTACACCTATATGAAACTACATCCTTAGAGAACACTTTTATGCAAGAATGGACAAACGATATGTGAAATTGTATATCCATTCTAGGATCACTTAGGGCATGAATAATCAGACTAACACTTTAGACCAACGAACTAGGAACAGTTGAGATATTAGCTACGTCTATCCTTAGAACAGACTAACAAATTTTCAAGCGAAAATCTATTTTATGCTTAACCCAAATTGTAAAAATCGGACCACTCTTTCAAATCAATTGTAGAAGTATATTTAGGGCATTAAATGAACCTAACCTTCAAGCGAACCAATGATTTAAACTTGGGATATCCATTCCACGTAAAAATTGGAACAAGAACTTTCAAACTATCCATTCTAGATGCTACTAGAATAGTTTTTCACATACTAGGCCTACCACCAGTATATTGAGAAAATGAACAACGCAAACTTAGACATTTTCATCGTTCTACTTGAATGGTAAAATCACTTAGAATCCTACTAGAACAATTTTGGCATGTCAATCTCCTCACCGGTATGCTAAGGAAATGAACAAATGGTCCAAAAACCTATTAGAACATTATTTGACATATTAACGACTAAGCAAATTCTACCAATGCAAGATATCTGTCCTTCGAGTTAATGGCATAACCTCAAACGTGGAATGAGGAAACGTGGTCTTAAAGGCCAATTCAAATGATGGCCCTAATGTAGAGCAAGGAGGCATGGTCATGGAGACCATTAATTCAAATAATGACCTATTACTAAATGGTGAATACGAGGGGACGCCATCAGCAATTGTGAAGCATACGGCCTTGCATGATTAAGAGTGGTTAATTACCAACCACCTTATTTACCTTTTCTTTAATAATCTTTATCCTTTTAAGGGGGTGGATGGCGAGTCCAAGGAAAAAACTTTTGCCTTCTAGTTGCATGCTAAGTATTATTGTCTAGCACGGTGGATTCTAACAAACTATCTCGGTGGATTTTGAGAATTACATTGTAATTGATGGATTCTGATTGTTTTCTTAATCTTATTATATAAGCCTTTCTCTCTCTCTTAATCTCCTTCCAAGTTCTTTTTCAGTTCTTCTACTATGCTAAGTGGTATCAAAGCCATTCTCTTGGAACCCGGCATGTAGCTTTGCTCCTTTCGGATCTTCTACATCCAAGGCCAACCCCATGTCCTGCATTGAGTTTGATGACCTTTGTACGATTGTGGAGTACTTGTCAAGCTCTATAGAACAATTGATCGCACACTTGGGCAATCCTAACCCCATCACCCTCACCACACTTCCACCAAGTCATCTACGGATGACAAGCCTCTATTCCAACCTCATCAAGGATGACGTCGTCCAACACAACAACTTGATGATGACTCTGGTGGCTTTAGGATATGCATGGAGCTATCGTCATTCAATAGCCAACTCTATATCGAGGACTTCCTTGATGGGCTTATAGAAGTGGAGCACTTCTTTGACTACATGGAGATCCTAGATCACCATAAGGTTAAACTTGTGGCTTATCACTTCAATGGTGGTGTGTCTACTTGGTGGGAGCTAAGTCATCGTGACACGAGCTTGGCAACAAAAACCAATAGTGCACACTTGGTTGAAGATGCGAAAATTGCTTTGTGCTTGCTTCTTACCAACTGATCATAAGCAGATACTTTTCCGTTAATATTAATAATGTAAATAGGGTGCTCGACCTGTGTCCGATGACATGTAGGAATTTTATCGCTTAGCCTCATGTAACAACTTGAACGAGACTATTCAAGTCAATGTTGTATCCCCAATGTTGTCGACTGACCTTACCCTATGGAAGTTGTGGACTCAATACAATCTACACTGTCCACCGCCATGGTGCCTTGATTTTACTAGATAACACACCCCTTGATTTGACTAATTGGAGGGATCTACAACTGCCCAAGCGCTCTACTAATCAAACCTAATAGAGATGCAGCTATTTGAGGAATGGTTGTCCCGTAAGGTATCGAACGCCTGATGCCCATCTATTAGATGTCTGGTGTGTGCTCACCGATCAAGAGATCGTTGGTCATCGAGTGAGTGAGTGAGGGGCACTAGACAGGTGGTGATGAACCAGTAGACGTCCACTTACTAGTTGCCATTGGAAGAGCACGAGGCTCTTCACGTGTGCCCCTAATGAAATTCAAATCTCGAAGTATGAGGTGAGTCATCTTGTCCAACAAGTATAACAAACTATAAGGTGTTGCTATAAAAGCACATCAAGGAGAAGGTTTCAGATTTCGAGCACAACATACGACAACTTGCATTCAAAGCCTCCTGTCTCGTTGTCTTCTAAAGCAACCCTACAGCCTTAAGCTCAGGTAAGAACAATACTTAAAAAGAACATAGAACATCGTGAACTGAAAAGAACGATGAGGCAGTGGCATGAATCCTTGCCACCATCGTCTATGAACTAAAAGGACCATTTGGTGAATTCATAATGACGAGTGAACAATGACACTAACACAAAAGCTAACACTGCATTTTCTTTATGGTTCTTTATTTTGCTTCCCTTCTCTAGCATCACGTGCCAGAGAGAATTTCTTTTTCCTTTCCTTTAAGGTTCTACATCTATTTTCCCTACTTTGGAGTTTGCTCTAGGGTTTCCTTTTAGATTCTAGTAGTCATGGATTTTTCTTTTGTCTCTTCCAATGAGTATTTCTCTCATTCTACTATTTTAGGTTCACACACTACTCTGTTTTTTGGACTAAAGATTTTCATTTGTGGAGTTCTCCATCTTCTCAAGTTGCATACCGTTGGTTCTTAGTTTAAACACCATTCTTGGCTTTGGATGGAACTCTGTCATCTAAGGCCTATGCTTCGATTCAACTCGGGCCGCATTTGATTATTTTTTGGGACAATCGACTTCCAGCTCGAACGTCATTCATCTTCTTTGTTTGAACCTCACTGTCCTTATCGTTTTCTCACCTACTTTTCGATGAACTCTCATCGATGTTTCGAGGCATACTATTATTGGCATACTCTAGATTACATAGAACTCATGTTAGACTATTATTGGCCGACAATGAATTAAGACTGCTAATAATACGCTAGGACACATACTAAATGGCAAGAGCATGGGAATATCCTTCATTAGCTATTAACAAAGCTCCACCCTGTTGTCACTTGGCCATTTGTCAAATGGGTAAGGATGTAGTAGGCTTATTTGTTTCGTGGTCAAGTTCTTTACAGACTACATCGTCCATTGGTTTGGTGTGCCACATAAAATTTGAACGAATAATGACACAAACTTCAAGAGTATGAAAGTGTATTAGTTTGCCAAAAAGTATAAAATTAAGTGGAGCTACTCCATAGTATACAATCCTTCGTCCAATGGACTTGCAAAGGCATTTAATAAAACACTTTGCACCATCATTGAGCTATATCAGGCTTGTATTCAAGGCACCTTTGATAAGAAAGTTCATGTTTGAACTTTCAAAAAGGGCGACTTGGTGTGGCTACTTGGTGTGGTGACTACTAAAGAATATTTGGTTCACCATGAAGTGAAGAAACTTCATCCAAAGTGGGAAGGTTTGTATATCGTCTAACAATTTTATGATAATAGCGTATATCTCCTTATAGATAACAAAGGGAGACATCCTTTTCTACCATTAAATGGGAAGTTTATAAAATTCTTTTATGCATAAGAACAAACAAGCTGCTTGAAGGACGATGCTGAATGAAAAGAAATTAATTAAAAAAATCCTTCAAAGTAATGAGGTAAAATAAAAATAACAAAAAATGAACAACATTAAAAAGTAAAAAAAAAGCAAAAGAACATCAAACAAGATAAAATAAAATGAAAGAGGATCAACACCTTATGTATAGATCCTTAGTTATAGGATTGGTCATGCATTCATGTTGCTAGGGTTGTAAATGATTCCTAGTATCTAAAGGCATATAACTAATATAATGTATCTCCCAACCTATTTTACAACTAAATCCTTTAACCTCATCAACCCAACCTATTTTACTTGTTAGGAATTTTTATTTTAATGATAAATATTTGACTTAGTCTGAAAATAGGTTTAAATAAGTATAAGTTTTTACCTTAGTTGTATAGTTAGGCATTAACATGTTTTGAAAAGTTGTATAGTTATTAGTTAACGTTTTGAGAAAGTCGAAGAGTTATTTTAAAAATTCGTATAATTATGGTTTTCTACACATGTGTTTTAAATGATTTAAGTTTCTCACATGTTTTCCATGTGCATTTTTAAAGAATTGAATAGTTAAGTTATTTAAGTTTTTATAAATGAATTCAAATAACTATTTAAGTTTTACAATAGACTAACTTTATGTTGAGTTATTTTCAAGTCACATGTTTTGTAGGTGAAAAATTTGAAAAGTTATTAGATAAGCATTTGAGTTTTTACAAGTATTATAGGTTAATTGTTTGACAAAAATAGTGACTTAAGTGAAAATCTCTATGATTCTCTAGAAGTGTATTCTCAATAAATCTAAGATAGGAGAACATGGGAATCATGCAAGAACATGAAGAACGTAGATAATTCGAAATTCAAAAGGATGTGAGATCATGGAAAAATGATAAAAGTGGATGAATGTGCAACTCCAATTTGACAACTATAAATAGGGGGTTCGAGTTGCACTTCTAGGCATCCCATTTTAATATAGAAGAATCCTATTTCAATATAGAAGTATCCCATTTCCGTACAAAGTATCTCATTCAATACTGAAGTATCCCTTTCCACAAGAGAAATATTCCTTGGCTAGTGAATGCAAAAGCTTCCACACAACAAAAACCACTTACACTATATGAGATCAACTTGAAGAGCTAAAGGTCTAAAGGAATCAAAGTTAAAGGTCTATGAAGAATTTAGAAGAGCATGGTTCCAACAACTATTGAAGAAGAACTTGGTGAAGAGAAGGTGAAAGTTTCATGTATTTCAATTCAAGATCAAAAGGTGTAAGTTTTCCATATTGTTTTATTACTCAAGTGTAAAAATTTGAAAGTGTTATTATTATACCCTATGTTGTGTAATATTGTAAAAATCTTGTGTTGAGTATTATGTTTTGATGATGTGTGCAAAAACATAAATAATCATATTTAATCAATTGATTTTGTTGTTTGTAAAAGTAAATTAAGAACATTAATTAATACAAAAAATGTTTAAAGTTATATACTTGTTTGTAATGGATTTGAAATTATGCTAAGTTATATAACTAGTCGTTAAGTTATACTAACTTTTCATATAGCTAAACATTAAGTTCATGTATGTTTTTATTGTATAGTATGATATGTTTATTATTATATATTTATGTATCATGTTATTTAGAATGAAAAAGTGCATAATATTTATATTATTTTATATTTATAGATTTTCCACGGTCATCTTTATTCAATTTAATGATAATACTCATTGGTGTATTTTTATCTTTATTGTTGTTGAAACCAAACTTCTTTAATAAATCGTGAGTATATTTTTCTTATAAAATGAAGATCCATTTATTTAATTGTTTAATTTGTAAACCTAGAAAGAATGATAATTTATCTATTATACTCATTTTAAATTGACTAGTCATGTCATTTGAAAAAAACTCAACTAATTTTTCATTTATTGCTCCAAATATAATGTCCTCTACATAAAATTAAACTACCAAAATATCATTTTTAGTTTTCTTGATAAAGAGGGTATGATCTTTGTAAGGGTTGAATTTGTGCTTATAATTGGGTGACATTTCATGCATTTTATAAGCTTATGAGTGGAATTATTGAACAATTTAAGTGAAATTTCATACTTAAGCATTTTAAGTTTAATGAATGTCATTTGAGCTTAATTGAGTTAAAATGCACAAATTAAACCCATTTCATATGATTCAATAGTTGAAGGCATAAATCCATTACATATCTATTCATTTTGTATAGTTCTAACCTTTATTTCCAAGTTTTTACATTTTATTTTTCAAAGATCACATGGGCAAACTTGGAATTTCAGCAAAAGAAGGGAAAATCCCTGGAAGAGGTCGACCAAAGGCTTCTAACGGGGGATCTCCTTTTCTTCCATTTACTACAGCCGTGGACCAAGGTGAGAGCTTCACTTCCACCTCCTTGCAGCCGACCTTCTCTTCCTCCACTCCTTCCATCGGGGCTTCCCGTTAGAGCTTGGAATGGGAGCTTGGTGAGTGGACGTCCTAGGCCATTGCAGCATCAAAGCTTCAAAGTTACAACCTCTTCAAGTTGTGGATTTGGGTCTTCAACTCCCTCCGTTGGGGCCTCTCATTAGGGCTTGTAGTGGAGGCTTGGTTAAGAGGTCGTTTCCATACGACCCAAAATCACCTCCAACAGAAGGTGAGGCTGGTAGCCTCCGACTTGGTTGGTTGAAATAAAAAAATAAGTCTCCATGAGTTAGTTGTTCTTACTTGTGTGAATTTGTCATATTATTCTTTTTAATTATAATTTTTTTTCTTCATTATATAAGTGAAATTCTAAACTAATGGAAGTAATATTGAAGGAAGCTGATTTTTTCTTTAGAAACTTGAAGGAAGATTTGCTTTGTTAAATGAAGAAGATTTTTGCTTTGAAAAATTGAAGGAAAATTAATGTTTTGTTAAAGGAAGATTATGAACTTTTTTTTTAAATGAACAAAGTGAAAAAAAATTTATTGTAATAATATTGCAATTGTAAAAATATTTTAATTATAAAATTTTTCATATAATTTATTTAATTAGCATCGAACATTTCAAATTTATTGAAATGTTTTTTATAGCAATAAATTTTTGTATATTACATACACGTCCTATAGTAATAATTATTTCATTTTATAAAATTTATGAATATTTTTTTAATATATATTCCTAGATTAGTTCAATCTATCGCTAATGGTCTGTTTGTGTACCTGAAATTTGAATTCTACAAAATTTGAATTCTAACGAAATTTGAATTCTACAAAATTTGATGGAAAGAATTCAAAATCTGGGTGTTTGTGCACATTCAGAAATTTAATAGAAATTGAAATTTAGGTATTTGTGCACATGACAGAATTAAAGGGAATTAAACAGAATTGATTTTTAATAAAATTAAGTAATAAATTAAAGTAATTAGTGAAAATGTAATTAATTTATTAATGAATTATTTACATTAATAAATGAACATATTATTAAATTAAATATTTATATATTATTTATCAATTAATTAAATATATCATTATATAAAATAAATCAAAAATTACATAAATTGATAAATTTTTAGTTATATTACATATTTAAAACAACAAAATGTTAATTATAAATTCTATATTCCTTGTAATACTCAAAAAAATGTATATTACAAAAAATCTACTCATTATGATGTTTGTAATATTCTCATTCACGACCATCCCACATTACATATATAATATTTCACAAAATTTATCTACAATTTCTTTTCTTTGCTCTTGCGTGTTGTTCTCAATAGTGTTAACTATTTCATATTGTCCTTCTACATTTGTAAAATCTTCAACTTGTATATCACATTCATATAAGCTAATCAAATGTTAAATTTAAATTTGAAAAAATTCAACTAACTATAACAAATTCATCCCAAACTTCTTTTGCGATATCAGTATGTCCATGAATGTAGTTCCATCCCCAACCACTTTGTGCACCAATCTTGGTATAAATCTTGTACATTTGTCGCCATGTTTTCATTCGACTATCAATATTTTGCTAAAAAGATATATGCAAACATCTAACTCATATTTGTATTGTCATTTTGCTTATATCAGATATTAATGGATTTCAATCATGTGAACAGTAGCATTACCTTCCACTAGCGAGGGTGAGGATGAGCATCTTGCGCAAGGGTGCGGGCGAGCACGAGGGTGAGCGTCGACTGCAAGGGTGCCGGTGAGCGTGAGGGCGAGCGTTGACGGTGCAGGCGAGTGCGAGGGTGCAGGCGACCATGAGGGTGCTGGCAAGCGTGAGGATGTAGGCGAGCACGATAGTGCAATCGACCGCAAGGGTGCTAGCAAGAGCGAGGGTGCAAGCGAGCGCGAGGGTGTGAGCGAGTGTGAGGGCGTGAGCGAGTGCGAGGGCGCGAGCGAGCGCGAAGGCATTAGCGAGAGCGAGGGCGTAGGCAAGCGCGAGGGCGAGCATCGAGGGTGTAGGCAAGCAGGAGGGCGCAGGTGAGTGCAAGGGCAAGTGCAGGGTGCGAGCGAGTGTCAAGGGCGCAGGGGGCGAGGTCGAGCGTGAGGGGGTGATCGAGCAGTCTGTTGGAAAATTCGTTTTCCCAATCTTTACATATGATTGAGAATTTAAATTCCAAACGGCACAAACACCTCATGACTCGAAATTTGACGGAATTGAAAATTTTTTACGTCAAATTCGAATGCACAAACCCCGCTCCTAAATCTTAATCCTTTGTCTCAATCACAAATTGTAAAAAGAGAAAGATAAAAAGTAATAATTCCTCAACTACTATAATAAACGTGTTTATTGTAACAATCGGGGAAACTGTCCTAATAGTTTTGTCGTACGTAGTTATTGTGATAATATCTTTTGTGTCAAATGTAAAACTACCATAAAAGATCTATTATGATAGTTTTTCTTGTCTATTGTGACGGTTTTGTTAATCATTATTGATGTAAATTTTTCATGCAGGGAGTTAACACAATGAAATATGAATGCTGGACCATTCGTTGAAGATAAGAGTACATCGAATCCATATGAAGTCTTACCGTGTGCGGATTGTATCCATTGTGCAAAGATGGGTTCGATCAAGATTTGTTTCTCAGGAGTACCAAATGCGAGCATGACATCGTTATGAACATAAAGTCCTAAGGTATGGAACCCCAAAAACAAGCTGGCCCAGCTTAAATGAGATATAATAGCTTCTTTATGGTCTAACATTCTTGCCAATACATTATCTTCATTCTGTTCCGGATTGTAATCTCTAATGAAAAATATAGCCCCATGAGCAAAGGCTCCTGTCATGATGAACCCGGCGATGTATTGGTGATGAGTATATAACGCAGCTTGAGTAGTAAAGTCTTGTGCTATGAATGCATAAGCAGGTAAAGAGTACATATGTTGAGCTACTAAAGAAGTAATAACCCCTAAAGAAGCTAGAGCAAGACCTAATTGAAAATGAATCGAATTATTGATTGTGTCATAAAGACCTTTATGCCCACGTCCTAATCGGCCCCCGGGAGGGACATGTGCTTCTAAAAGATCTTTTATACTGTGCCCAATCCCAAAGTTAGTTCTATACATATGACCGGCAACGAGAAAAATAAATGCAATAGCTAAATGATGATGAGCAATATCAGTTAGCCATAAACTTTGTGTTTGTGGATGGAATCCACCAAGAAGGGTTAAAATAGTGGTTCCCGCCCCTTGGGAGGTACCAAATAAATGACTACCGGAATCCGGGTTTTGTGCATAAAGATTCCACTGACCTGTAAAAAGTGGGCCCAACCCTTGTGGATATGGTAATACATCTAAGAAATTATTCCATCTAACGTACTCCCCCTAGATGCAGGAATAGCGACATGAACTAAATGTCCTGTCCAAGCCAAGGAACTTACTCCGAAAAGTCCTGACAAATGATGATTGAGACGAGATTCGGCATTTTTGAACCACGAAACGCTTGGTTTCCATTTGGGTTGTAGGTGTAACCAACCCGCTATTAAAGATATAGCAGAAAGAAATAATAGAAAAAGAGCTCCAGTATAAAGATCCTCATTGGTGCGTAATCCAATTGTATACCACCACTGATAAACACCGGAATAAGCGATATTCACTGGTCCTAGAGCACCCTCTCGAGTAAAAGCCTCTACTGCGGGTTGACCAAAATGAGGATCCCAAATTGCATGAGCAATGGGTCTTACATGTAAGGGGTCCTGTACCCATGATTCGAAATTTCCCTGCCAAGCCACATGAAAGAGATTTCCGGACGTCCACAGAAAGATTATTGCTAACTGTCCAAAGTGAGAAGCAAAAATGTTCTGATAAAGACGTTCTTCAGTAATATCATCATGACTTTCGAAATCATGTGCGGTAGCAATACCAAACCAAATACGACGAGTAGTGGGGTCCTGAGCTAAGCCTTGGCTAAACCTTGGAAATCTTAATGCCATAATGCTTTTCAAATCCTCCTAGCCATTATCCTACTGAAATAATTCTTGCTAAGAAGAATGCCCATGTTGTGGCAATTCCACCCAGAAGGTAATGGGTTACTCCTACAGCACGTCCTTGTACAATGCTCAAGGCCCTAGGCTGAGTAGCAGGAGCAACTTTTAATTTGTTGTGAGCCCAAACAATAGATTCAATAAGTTCTTGCCAATAACCGCGTCCGCTAAATAGAAACATTAAACTAAAAGCCCATATAAAATGAGCACCCAAGAACAAAAGACCATATGCAGATAAAGAAGAACCATAAGACTGAATTACCTGAGATGCCTGCGCCCATAAGAAATCCCGAAGCTATCCATTAATAGTAATGGAACTCTGGGCAAAGTTTCCTCCCGTGATATGAGTTATCACCCCTTGATCGCTTATAGTACCCCAAACATCCAATTGCATTTTCCAACTGAAATGGAATATTACTACGGAAATTGCATTGTACATCCAGAATAGACCTAAGAAGACATGATCCCAGGCGGATACTTGACACGTTCCCCCTCTTCCAGGTCCATCACAAGGGAAACGAAAGCCAAGATTGGCTTTATCAGGTATCAAACGTGAACTGCGAGCAAATAGGACACCCTTTAGTAGTATCAATACAGTCACATGGATCGTAAATGCATGAATGTGGTGTACCAAAAAGTCGGCGGTTCCTAATGGAATAGGTAACAAAGCAACTTTCCCGCCTACTGCTACTAATTCACCACCCCCCCAAGTTAAACTGGTACTTGCTATTGCACCAGGAGCTGTTGTACCAGGTGCTAAAGCATGAGTGTTTTGTATCCATTGAGCAAAGATAGGTTGTAATTGTATAGCGGTATCTGAAAACATATCTTGAGGACGTCCTAAAGCACGCATGGTATCATTATGAATATACAAGCCAAAACTGTGAAAGCCTAGAAATATACATGCCCAGTTGAGATGTGATATGATTGCATCGCGGTGCCTACATAGCAGTTCCAATGCTACGCCTTGAACCGCTCGGCCATCTTTCCGGCATAATCTTATTATATTATTGACCATAAACCAAAAACCAAATGCATAGCGAATCGTTCGTATTATTGTAGTATAGGTATAGCTAATCAATTTTAATAGAAAAAATAAAAAACCAAAATCTTAAAAAAATAAAAATATTCCCTTTTTTTTTATCATGATGAAATCAAAATTTCTCCAATTATCAGAATCCATAGGAAAATCAAGGATTTGATTCTTTAACTTATATAAATATAAATATAAAATAGTACTACTTCTTCGGTATACTGCTTATATTATAATAGTAATAAGATAAAATCCAATCAGATAAAAATATTTATTATTATTTTTCCCTCTTCAAAAAGAAACAATTTGATTATAAAAGAAAGTTCACACTTTTCACACTTTTATTTATATTAGAATTCGGCTGTTTTTATGTTATTTCGTACTGTATAATTTCTTTGTTTGTGAGATCATTTTCCCGGGGGGAAATGAGAAGAATTCAAAAATGGATTACTAATTATGCCTAGATATCGTATAAATGGAAATTTTATTGATAAGACCTTCTCAATTGTAGCCAATATTTTATTACAAATAATTCCGACAACTTCAGGAGAAAAAGAGGCATTTACCTATTACAGAGATGGTGCGATTTGATTCTTTTTTTTTTTTTTTTAGCCCTCAGTCTTACGATAAAAAGAAACGTGATTCAAGATAGCTAATATAAAGACAAAATTATTGAAATAAAACTACGCTTGATGAAGGTGAAGTTTGGAGATAGAACAATTCCTTCTGTCGTGTATCCTCGATTGATGCAACCTCAGATGCTTCACTTGTTGATTTTAGTATTGAGCGAAAGGTTACACCTATGGGTTCTGTATTGCGATTGCGGGTCACTCCTACTGACTATACTAGTACCAATAGGCGGCATAGGGGAAGAAGCACTACACTCAGGAATCAACAGCATTAAAACTTTGTTATAAATTACCCCTTTTCCTCATGGGTATCGGGACTAATAAGAATGGTTAGGACAACAAACATCCATCTCGTTCGTACTTTGGATACCCGTATAACCATCGAAGACCGTTGAAGTGACTAATTCCTGAAAATAAGGGGCGTTGGGGACAAAGAAATTGTTGGAGTTACCATTTCTATTTGGCACTAATATAATGATTGGTGTTAATAAAAAACAAAAGCTCTTGCAGGAAGGCTGGCTAGAAATTTCTTGTAAAAATACTAGCCCCTGCCAGTTCATAATAAGAATATTTAAATTTTGCTTCCACGGATTATTCGCCTTAGAGTACTGTGCACAGAGTGGAGGAGCCGTATGAGATGAAAATCTCACGTACGGTTCTGGAACGGAGATTCTTTAATTTAAATAGAATGAACGACCGTAACGGATGTCGGCTCAATCCGAAGGAAATTATGCGGAAGCTTTACAGAATTATTATGAAGCTACGCGATCAGAAATTGATCCCTATGATCGAAGTTATATACTCTATAACATAGGACTCATACACACAAGCAACGGGGAACATACGAAGGCTTTGGAATATTATTTTCGGGCACTAGAGCGAAATCCGTTCTTGCCACAAGCTTTTAATAATATGGCCGTGATCTGTCATTACGTGCGACTATCTCCACTATAGAAAGAAGGAAAAAAGATAAAATTGACTAGTAAATACTAGAATAGAAAAAAAAGGCTTTCTACATATGCATCGTCCGAAGCAACGATTTTTATAAGCTGTAGCAAGAAAAAGACTTCGCGGAAACAAAAATATGAAGAAATGGGTACGGCCTATATATTTTTATTCTATGGATAAAAGATCCAATTGATAGAGGAAGCACCGTAAAGATCAATTAGTTTTGGATCGATACAATAAGAACTGCTTACTTATCTCCTAATATGAGAGTTAGGAATCAACTTATGTAATAGAGTTGATCCACTAAGGTATTGAGCAGCGGTGTAGCATCAAATCCCAAAGATAGTAAGTTTTTTTCTTATGTAAGAAAGTCTTTTTCAAAAGTTATATATGAATTTCATCTATGAAACCGAGATAGTTAACTTTCATAAAATTATAATTAAAATTCTAATAATAATTATCTAGGGAGATCCCTATGTTTTATTATTCTGAAGTGAAGGTGGGATAAAAGAGAAAACTGATTTATTGATTCAAATTAGAGTTTTAAACTTATGTAATTAACTTCTTCTGGTTAACCCAAGAAAATATGAAATAGATTTCTGAAAAATCTAATTCAATTAGATAGGGTAGATTATAGGGACGCCAAAAGAATTGATTTATGAGCCGTATGAGATAGGAAACTCTCAAGTACGGTTCTAAGGAAAGGGATTTACTTACCTATTCCGACCGGGGAGAACAGGCCATTCGCCAGGGGGATTCTGAAATTGCGGAGACTTGGTCCGATCAAGCTGCTGAGTATTGGAAACAAGCTATAGCGCTTACTCCAGGTAATTATATTGAAGCACATAATTGGTTGAAGATCACAGGTCGGTTTGAATAAGACTACTCCCTTTTTTAATTTGGTGGATACATTCATTAAATAAAGGGTATCGTTCCTCTGGGAAGATCCAATCAATAAATTTCATTATATCTTTTTCTAAAAGCATTCTATTTTGTAGAGTATCTTATAAGAATAAATGATATACAATATAGAATGAATATAGCTAATAAAACTAATAAAAGATATCTGCTTTTTAATGTAATGACTAAATATAGATATCAGAGTAATGGCTAAATTCAATATAGATATCCGAATGTATCTTACACAATAATTTACATCTGTATCCTTCTTTTTGTAATTCTGTATCTAACAAAAACGCAAGGTAATAATTTAAGAGACTCGTAGAAGTTCCATATGGTATGGTTTCTTCACCAATAATGATATGCCTCTTGATGTAAATTTCTCGTGTAGAGAGATGAAAACATTTGCACCCTTTTGTGTGTAGTACTGTATCTAAACAAAAACACAAGGTAATGATTTTAAGAGAAAACTTGTTTTTGGCATAGCAATTTAAATAGGGAAAATAATGGCACCCAAAAAAAAGAACTGTTACGTGTATGTAATGCTCTTGCCCTAGGAATAAATTCCTTAGGAATTATCATTTCAATTAGGAAACCCCCAAGGAAGAAGCCATAAGTATTATTCCAATTTCAAATCTCTGAAGGAGCAAGTCAGTGGTTGGAAAACCTCAACTAGAAGAATTCATAGAAACCTCATTAGTTGACCATCCCCTTGGAATTCCTCACTAAGTGTGATCAGAACAACAATTTAGGGTCACCTAGGATTTCCAAGAACTCATCTCTGGAAGAGAGCAATGATCTTTGCAGCAGATATCGATTTAGTGCCCCAAATTGAGATAATAGAAAATGGACTAGACCATCGAACCAACGGTAGAAAAGTGACTTGAACAGGTGTAGAGCCTAAACTCCAAAACAAACCAACCTTTTGTAGTTCAGATATCAATTCCATGTAAAAACTAGGATGGTAAATTTGGACTAACAAAATGGATCAAAGGCCCATACTTATTACACCCAAAAACTAGTCATTACAAAAAAATGAATTAATGGCACCAAAATCATTAATTTGTTTTAAATGAAAAACCAGTCATTAGAATCGAATCTGCACACCTGTCTTTGCAAATACCTCCGCCATACTACTTGGAAACTCTCTTGTACACACCGAACTCCTTACAACCCTGAAAAACTTCTTCCAACCTTTGCTGAGCTCCTATACTTCAAGATCAACTCTTCTCTAAGCGATTTCAAGTTCAAATCTTTCCAAGAGCAAGAGCAAAAATTTGTTGGGTTGTAAACTATTCATTTCTCATTTGTGTACGAGCTTTATGATTGTAGTAAATGTTGTGTACCTCACCAGAAATTGGTGAAAAAATTCCTTTTTAAGATTAAAAAGATTTGATTTATCATATTTCTACCTTAAAACACAAGACACTTCTTTAAAACTAAGAAATGGGTGTGGTTTGATGTATTTGTCAAACACACAAGTGACTAAAGGAGTTGTGTAAAGGTTAGATGCTCACTTCAGAAAAGCATCGATTTATAAAAGTTGAATATTGAACTACAACACACCGAGGTTAGAAGATTAGTAAAGACATAAGCTTGATTACTTGTAAACATATCTAATTAAAGAACCACTAACAAAATCCTCATGTATTGTGATTGGTTGTTGCGATTGTTATCTTGTGCTCATTTTGAAGGTTCGTGCTACAAATCTACTTGACAATCAATTTGAGATTTAATTGGAGATTAATTGCAAAATTATTTAAACTAGAATGGCCAAATATGCTAATAATTCACTCTTTAATAATTCGCTATTTACACTCTCCCATCCAATAGAATGGCCGAATATGCTGCTTGTGCCCCTCGAGTACGACATACAGAATGGCCGAATGTGCTTCATATTTTCAAGTTCTGTTGCACTCACAATTTTTTTAATTTAATATTTGACTCAGAATTTTCACAACTGGTCCTTTATCAAGCAGAGAATCAACAACGATGAATAAAAAAAACAGGCAAGGAGTTATATGCATGGATGTCATAAGTTTTTACTTCCTTAAGTCTTAACTCTAGAATACAATAAATAAAGCCCGATAAATTCCATTGGGAGGCTTATTTTCTATTTTCAAAATTCCAATTTCCAACCACTAAGTGCTAACAGATTTCCAAAGAAAGAAATTAAAATTTTATACTAGTTGCACTCTAGATGCTTTTGAAAATTTTATCTCTTGCCACCAAGAAAAGACTGATATTTGCATGGCCTTCAGTTGAGTGCTTGACTCCAACCATTTTTTGGGGAGAAAAATAAGGTCGTTACCCTTGCCAATTCTGAGCCCCCTAACAAGAAACAAACATGATCAGGGAAATACATAGAATAGCATTTACAAATGTAATTGATACAAATGATTATACTCTCACCTAGGCAAAAAAAATGAATTTGCTACAAAAATATAGACGTTAACTGTGATGTCAAGAATTTATCATATCAAATAATAATATTAATGTTTACAACTAAGGACAACACCCACCTAGGTTTGGTATGTTATTTTTGCAAACAGCTAAGAAACTCCATAGAAGAAGGTTTATTGGATGTACTATTCTTAAAAATGGTATGCCAAAAAACTACAGATGCTACTAGAATAGTTTTCGATATGCCAGTCCCACTATAGAAAATCACCCAGAATCCTACTAGAGCAATTTCGACATGCCAATCTCCTCTGTTTGGCATGTCGATTTGAGTGATGATATGCCTAAATATACTCCAATAGATTCTTTCCAAACTTTTGGTATACCGGATGGGGTGCCGATATACATTGGTGTAAGAGCTTTCTATAATCATCAGGAGCTTGCTGGCTTAACTTTTGTCATGCATTGGTATATCTGGAAAACAAGATGTATGTCAATACTCCAACAGAAGCCAAGAGTTAATTCATCGAAAGATGCTGGAGAAATGAATGTGATCATATGAAATGCATTTTGATCATGTGGCAGCATTACTAGGGATCCCAGAAAATTAGTCTTGTTGTTAAGGAATATGTAATGTAATATGCACTAAATTGATCTTTGCATTTGTACGTTCATGCTTTTTTATGCATAATTAAATTTTCCAGGGTTATTATCAAATAAATTGTCCATGGTTCCAAGCACAACTTCAATGAAGACCGTGAGCTTGTCTCCTTGATGGTGATATTAATTTCAATTTCCACCATAATTATCAAATTAACTCTTATTTTTTTGCTTGAACAAGTCAGAAGTCGTTCCTGACCACGCCAGCAGATCTCCAAAGCATTTCACTGGTTGCTTGCTGTCCACGATTTAAATACAGGATTTGTAAGACCAGATCAGCCATAGAGATGACTGCATCTTATGATAGAAAGAAATCTTGAGTATTCAACTTCAATAAAAAGAACACCCTAAAATATATCAGAGGACAAAATAATGATATCAAGAACGGCAACAACATTAATTCTAATGATAACAAAAAGAGAAGAACACTTCTAATCCTAGAATCTTATTTTAGGTTTTTGGGTACCATGGAAATCAAAAATACCAAGCAAAACTTGCGAAACCAACGAAGGCAAATTCCCATTTAGTGTTGTTTCCTATTTTTGTCATCAGAGACCTTTTCCCCCACCATAACCCTTAAGTAATCAGCTATCATTGTAGACACAATAATCCTATGCCATCCATCATCAAAAGCTTTCTCACAATAAATGGACATCTCCTAGACTCCCTGTTTGAGATATTCATCAGGGCGAAAGTTGATATGCTAAGGATTGTGAATTTAGGTTCATTTTATTAGTATTACCTATTCCTTTTCTTCTTGTTTCCTTGTCCTTCAAAAGTTCTGCTGGTCTCTGTGGCATACGTTATTATTCTGTGGTACATGATTCATCGGTCAATGAACTCATCATTCAACGTTTAAACAGCTTCCCTCACTATTACAAGTTGAATTAATGAGAAAATAACCCTAGCTGCCAATTTTTATATCTAAATCACACCCCCCCATATTCCATATCGATGAACGAGGTAGAAAGATCAGTTTAACTGGTCCATGTATGGAAGAACGAATTACCAGGAAGAAGGGAATTAGCTGCCAACAATCCTAGCTCCAACACGATCCAGTCGACTAACTGTTGAAGTTGCCTTCAATTTCCCATCTGAAAAGAAAGCCTCCACCATGTAATTCCCAATCTCCTTACCCTTTTCCTCCCCATCAGTGATGGCGACAACAGTAGGCCCTGCACCACTGATCGCACACCCATAAGCCCCAGCCTCCAGTGCCGCCTTCTTCACCGCCATCATTCCTGGTATCAATGGTGCCCTTCTCGGCTCCACAATCACGTCCGAGGATAACCCCAATCCAAGCATCCTCACATCTCCCATGAGCACAGAGGCCACTAGAGCTGCCGCCTGGCTAGAGTTGAAGATATGCTCTTTCATCTCCACATTCGTGGGTAATGCCGCCCTCATCTTCTTCGTTGGTGCTTCATACTCAGGGCTCACGAGCACAAAGTACAAATCTTTCACCACAGGGAACTCGAGAGGAATGATCTCGAAGGGCTTGTAGCTCCGAATGAGAACGAACCCACCCATGATCGCAGGCCCCACGTTATCCGCGTGGTACCCGCTGACCTTCGCCTCCGACTCGAGACACGCAAGAACAAGATCCGAAGGAGGAAGCAGAGACCCGAAAAGCGAGTTCACTGCCACCGCCGCCGCCGCCGCACTTGCGGCGCTAGACCCGAGCCCACTCCCTAGTGGGAGACCCTTATGCAGCTCCAGCGAGACCCCCACCGATCTAACAGATAGCATCCTCATGACCTCGATTCCGGCGATGCCGGCGCAGTTCCAGAGCGGCTTCTTGCTGAGTTTGGAGGCCCCATCGGCACCGGTGACGGAAGAGATGGACAGCATTCCGGGCCTGACGCTAGGGTCGACAGAGGCGATAACATGGTCGCCGAGTCCATCAACGGCGCAGCCAAGGAAGTCGAACCCGGGGCCGAGGTTGGCGACAGTGGCAGGGGCGAAAGACTTTAAGGAGTGAGCAACGGGGGAAGGATCGGAGATGGTTTCGGTGGTGGCGGTGAGGGACGTTCTGGAGGCGCAGCGTATGTTGGGAGTGAACCGCTGGCGGTGGCCGTGGTAGACAAGGGAAGACGGGTGGAAGGTGGTGGTGGCGGCCATGAGTGAGTGAAAACCCTAGTGCAAGCGCGGAATTTTGCGCACAGCCCGACAGACGTCGACATATGCGTTTGGTTGTATTTGTCGGCCTGGGGTTTCACGTGTCAATAATTTATTCTTTTAACCGTTATGCACGTTCTGTTACGTGAATATCTTCGATCTATTTATGAATTAATGTTTCAAAAATAAAAAGGACCTAACTCAATGAGTTTATCGTATGTCAAATTACGTGATAAGTATTATATCTAATTCAATGAATTAAATTTGTGGTGTTATATTAATTTAATAAAATAACTTTATTATGTTACAAATAATTAAACGAATCAAAAATAAATAAATATTTTTATAATAAGGTATTTACCACGTGCAATAATAATAATTTTAAGTTTATAATGCTAACCTAACACATTGCCTTAATATTCAATATAACAACTCAACACATGTAATTATGTTAATTTAACGAGTTAAACATTTGCAACTCACGTAATACACTATAACATTCGTAAACTTTAATTTCACCACGTGTATAATACTAACTTAACAAATTAGTCTGCTCTTTTACTCACTAACTTAATAAGTTCTCACGTGACCTATTTTAACCTTTAAGCCTATAACTCAACAAGTTTTCACGTGACCTTTATACAAATAACACACTAACTTAACGAGTTGTCTAAACGTGCACTGTTCATAATATAGAAAATATAACTTCAAAATATATCATGTTTTGCGATAAAAACACACGTTAACTTAATATTTAGTTAAATGAAAAGTTAATATAACTTAACGACTAATTATTTAACTTAGTATAATTTCAAATCTATTACAAACAAGTATTTATATCAGTAAACTTTTTCTGTATTAATTGAAGTTCCTAAATTACGTTCACAAACAATAGTAATTGAGTAAATATGATTATATCCGTTTATCACATATTATTAAAACAAAATACTCAATAAGTCTTGTAGCTGCAAAGTGCTTAAAAACTTTAATTCTTAATTTTGGGTATATGTGCATATTTATTAGTATATTTGATACTTTATTGATGATTTACACCTAATGATATGTGTTAGAATCTTTGTGTTTTGATAATACCAATAATCTATGTAAGGACTTAAGATGTATTTCACAAATACAAATGAACAAAGGTCAAACAAGTTAGATGAATACTGATTTAGAAGAACTCTAAAGGAAATTACTAAGTTACAGTAAATCAGTAATTATTGAGTTACAGGAAATTATCACATATCATTAAAACAAAATACTTAACAAGTCTTGTAGCTGCAAAGTGCTTAAAAACTTTAATTCTTAATTTTGGGTATATGTGCATATTTATTAGTATATTTGATACTTTATTGATGATTTACACCTAATGATATATGTTAGAACCTTTGTGTTTTGATAATGCCAGTAATCTATGTAAGGACTTAAGATGTATTTCACAAATACAATTGAATAAAGGTCAAACAAGTTAGATGAATACTGATTTAGAAGAACTCTAAAGGAAATTATTGAGTTACAGTAAATCAAATAGTCTCATAGTTGGTTGGAATGTTTTAAGTTAAATTGTTTGAAATTTGAGTACAAAATAACTACAAGATGGAAAGATCAATCAAATAGTTTCAAGAAGGTTTCAAATGAAACAGTCCAAAAGACAGAAAATTTTGGAAGGTTTCAAACTAAATAAACCGAACCTAAGTGACCTCACATGTAGAACTTAAAGAATCACGTGGTAAGCATAAAAGGATAATTATTTGAGTTTTCGGATAGTTTCAAGATAATTGTTTGAGTTTTTCGAAGGGTTTCAAGCAAACTATCTGAAATTAGGAAATCTCACATGTAGAACTTAAAGATTCACATGACAAGCCAAAAGGAATAATTGTTCGAGTTTTTAGATAGTTTTAGATAACTATTCGAGTTTTTTAGATAGTTTTAAAATAACTATTCAAGTTTTTCGAATAGTTTCAAGTCAGTTGCTCAAGCTTTTAGAAGGTTTCAAGAAGACATATATTTGAATTACATTGAATAGTGACTTAATATATTTAGGACTTATAAATTAGTTGAAAGGATCTCTAAATTTTGATAATGCAAAAATTAATGTAAGGAATATTCTTTTGTATTTCACATATCAACAGATTAGCAGTTAAAGTCAGTCACAAATAGATCATTCAAAGTTGACAAATGAAATCAAAAGGATCAGATAGTTATCAGTCTAAGTATCTGGAAGAAGTAAATTTTCAGAAAGTTAAATGCCTAAGTATCTGAAAGACCACTTAAAGGCAGCAAGCAAGCTCTTTGGAAAGTTACAGGGTTAACTATCCAAAAATAAGGTCTTTAGAATGTTAGTTGAAAGGTTTGATTCTTTGGAGAGTTAGGAAAGCTAACTATCTGAAAATCTAAGGAAATCAATGAGTTAGAAAATCTAATTATCTAATATGTTAAGTCATTTAAAACACACGTGATGAAAGTCAGAAGTAAAGAAAGACAACTATTCAAGTTTTCAGAAAGTTAAATTGATAACTATCCAAAAAAATAGGCAAATCGGAAAGTTATCTGGAACAACTATCCAGACAGTTAAGTCAAAAAAATATGCACGTGCAGAAATTGAACATATAGCAGACAAAGGCTTAAAAGGACTTTCAGTAAGTTAGAAAAGCTAACTATCCGAAAATTAAGAAGTTTTAGAAGGTTACAAAATGAATTATCCAAAACTTAAGTCATCCTATTATACACATGCCAAAATAGAATAACTACAGTTAGAAGCTATTGAAGAAAATCAGAAAGTTACTATAGCTAACCATCTGATAGTCAAAAAGATTCAGTAAGTTACAGCTACAAGTATTCGAACTTAAGACACCTCACATGTATGACTTAAAATCCCACGTGACTTAAAGGACTTAAGTGGATTATCGGTGAGTTACGGACATCCTTCGAAGAGTTACATAGCTAACTATCCGAAAGTCAAAGGAAATCGGAAGGTTATCTTGAAACACCCTCCTAAATGGAAACTTACCATATTTGGATCTGTAATTTCAATAAGTACAGTAGAATACATCCATTAGAAGTAAATATGATCGTTATGCTTAATGTTATAAATATAAACAACAGACAAGAAAGTTAGATAACTTTTTGAATATACAAATCTATACACCAAGCTTCACATATATAGTAGAACATCTTCAAGATCAAATCTTCTACAAAGGCAAACTCAAGTCTAAAGTCTCCTTGTAAATAAACTCTGATTTCTTCAAGGTAGTGGTTTACTGAAGTGCACCAACTGAAAACGTCAGAGATAGGTTGGTTGGAGCTACAACCAGAAAGCTTAGTTCAATTGGTTGGTTCTTGCTTTAACCTTAAAACAAGTGTTTGTAAGTCTTGAAAGATTAGTGAAACCTAAGTATCCTTTGGGAGTGGACTAGCTAAAATCCCTATGTGCATTATCTTCTTTTATTGTGTGTTTGCTAAATTAAACTATCAATTAGTCATTCATTGTTAAACTCCTGAAATTGCATTTAAGAAACTAAATATTACCATTCACCCCCTCTCTAGTAAGTCATTAGGTCCTAACATCAGTAAGTACAACAAGCTAAATACCATTGAAAGAAAATTGATCATTATACCTCTTAATATAAGAATGATCAATAGGTGGAGAACAAAAACAACAATTATCATATACACTTATAGATAGAGCTACACAAAAATTACTAGAACATCACAAATTCAACAAGTGCAAGATTGAAGAATTCTCAAGCAAATTCAAGTGTCAAAAGCTTTTTGTGTAAAATCTCTAATTAAAGAACAAAGTGTTGGTTAGTGACTTGAAAACTCAAGGTTTGTTAAGAGCTTCGACCTGAAAGTTTAAGGAGTTGGTTAGGAGCTTCGACCTGAAAGCTAAGGGTGTTGGTTGCTGAGCTTTGACCTAAAAGTTCAAGAGGTTAATTCTTACTTTGACCTAAAAGCAAGAGATGTAAGTGATTGATCACTTAGTGAAGCTCAAGTTATGCCTTGAGGGTGGACTAGCCGTTAGTGGTGAACCATCTAAAATTTGTTTATGTGCTTTTATTTGCTTTAATTTCTTTTACATTAAATATTTAAGAATTATATAGAATTTACATTATATAATCAAGTAATTAATTTAGTCAAATTAGATATAAAAATAACACACTCACCATTCACCCTCCCCTCTAGCAAGTCCATACGATCCTCAACTATATGGTGTAACATGATTTATCCTACTTATGTGCAAATATAGATGATAATGCACATGGGAATGGACTCTTGCATTTTATGAGATGTGATTGTCATATATTATGTAGTTGATATTGTGTAATGTGATTTATACTACTTACGTGCAAATATAGATGATGATGCACATGGGAATGGACTCATGCATTTTATGAGATGTGATTGTTGTGTAATATGTGAATGCTTATTGTCTTGAAACATTATGAAATGGTGGGACTTGTGCAATGGTTTTGATTAAAGGCCAACTTGTTGTATATAGTTAAATTATAAGTTGAACCAATTGGATGAGCTACGAAACCTAGTCACAAGGTCATGATACTATGGTATTATGTATATGATTGAGATAGGATAGTATAAGTGATTAATTTGTGTTTATTTACATGACATTATTCATGCATTTTAGGGCTTAATATGTCAAATGATATGGTTATTAAAGGAAATTACATGGTAGTCATGAAATTATATGCATGTATGGAATTAATGTTAAAACTTTAACAAATGCACAAATTAATCCATTATTTATGAACTTTGAAGTTGAAAGTTGTTTGGGCATAAATGTTGCACATGTTTATGAGTTTTATAGGGTAAATAATTTGACTTATAAGTTATTAAGACTTTATTATGCATAAATTCTGATATTAAGTCAAATTATTTACTTATTATTAATTCATGCATTTTATATGAAAATTAATCTCATTATGATGTATTCTAATTGATTTTATAAAATGTGATATTATTTTATTTTGTTAGAAACTGGGTATCTTGTAGGAATTTCAAGATGAATAAAGAATAAATGTAAAAGATCAAATGGATCAACTCTCAACCATTGGATCAAAATCCAAGGGCATCAAGACATATTGGATCAAGATCCAAGGGCATCAAGACATGAAAGAAGCTTATAAAAGAAGAGGGAGATGTCCAAGATCAGGGCCCTCTCTCTCTCCCATTTTTCTCGTCCACCACGTCCAGCACGCAAGGGGGCATCGGTCGTCACATCTCACGCTGGTTCCACAACTGTTCCTTGTCCTGCAACCACGAACACGGGAGATCACCACCGCAAGTCACTATTCACTCACTCATCATCACCACCACCGCAAGTCACTATTCACTCACTCATCATCACCACCACCGCAAGTCGTCAACACGAGAGATAACCACCGCAAGTCACTATTTACCCACTCGTCATCACCACCACCGCAAGTCGTAAACATGGGAGATCATCACCGCAAGTCGCAAACATACTCATCATCACAAACATCGCAAGTCACTGTTCACTGCTCACGGAAGCCACTGTTCACTCGCTCATGGAAGCCACTATTCACTCGCGCCACCGCATAATGCTTGTTCGCAAGCCACCATTTACAAAAGTCCACCATCGACAACTCTGTGTATGAGTATTCTTTCACCCATTTTTCCTTCAATTTCTCTCTTGTTCTCATGTGTTATTTTAGGAAAATAAATTTTTATTAGTTTTTTATATCACTTTCATATTTTTTGTGTTGTGCTACATTAAAAATATTAAAAATACTTTGTATACTTGCATAATCTATGTTTTTAGTATTTGTTGTTTGTGTTTTTTAATTTTTGTCTTGTTTGTAAGTGGCTCAATTTCATCATTTTGAAATCTTATTATATGTTATTATCTGAACGGTAGTTAAGTGAATTTTAATAATATCCATTTTAAAGAAATCAAAATTTGAAGTGAATATGCAAGTGTATGAGTGCAGATTCATAACTCTATTTTATGTTCATGTTTTCTGAGGTTTGAAAGTTGATTTGAGTACTAAAATGTCTGAGGAAAAATCTGAAATTACTCTAATATGTGTGGCTATGTTTCTTCTTTTATTTTCTAAAATTTCGTAATATTTAGAGTTGATTTGATAAGGTTTTTGAAGTTGAAAATATCAGTGTGCGGAATTTCAGTTTTCTCTATTTTATCTATAATGTTTTGTGAATCTGCTATTATCTAAAGCATGAAAAATATAATTTAACAACTCTATTTTGATCCTTATACTAAGAAGCTTCAACGCACCTGATTTCATCCAATTTGGATAGGTATTATTTGAGATATAAGGATTTTAAGATAGGGATGCTGGCAGATGTAATTTTCTGATTTTTAAGGCTATTTTCATATCTGAATTTCTTGTCAATGTTCTGTTTTGTTTGAAGTTATATAAATTTTATCTTCTGATCTACACTTGGTTGCAAGCTTATGATTAATTTCTTGAGTCTATTTGACATATGCATATAGAATTAAAATTCTGTTAATACAAAAGTTGTGTATAAATCCCAATCTACATTAGTAATTGAGACAACTTCTTAATCTTGAAAACTAAAAGTAACCAACAAGTCTTTGAGGACAATCCGTATTTGCTAGTGTCTACATTTAACGTCGTGCACTTGTGGTCTTATAAATTTTAAAATTCAAAATTAATGAACAGAAGTAGTTGACAATTTACTTAATACTTTATTTTGTTTATATTTCTTCTTATTGTTGTTCTAATTATATTATGTTAAGTGTATTTGTAGAGGTGTAATTGCAAGATTCCCTAAGGAATGTATATTACAATAATAAGAGGGGATAAAGTGCAAAATCACCTAAGTATATAAGGTAGCCCTTAACACCATCAAAAGTATCTTCTCATTTTCAATCTCCATTTTGGTTTAGGGCACCTAACAAACCAACTTTTTATGTGTCCACTCCCTACTTTGGTGAATGTTGACCAGTGCGTGGAAGAGGGTTGCATTATTAGCTGGTGCACAAGTGGAGGAGGCTCATAGTTATGCATGGTAATGGCAATTAGGTGGCTCATGTGTGTGAAGCTTTGAAGCTAGCGGTGAACCTCCCTTCCTTTTGATACTCCTAGGTGCTAGGCTCATGTGTGGAGGGAACCTAAGTGGAGTAGCTTGCAACAAGGTCTTCATAGTAAGGTCATTCATCATCTCCAACAGTGTGTGCTTAGCGACCTCCTTATTGTTATCAAATAGACCTTTCTAAGTGACTCACAAACACAATTCTAGAATGCTCTAACTCTCTAGCCTCACCGTATCTAGAAGAAGAAGAGAAGGAAGAAAAAATAATGTACAAACAAGAACATAGGAATTTACATGGTTCAATAGGTAACCTATGTCCACAAGGTGTCAAGTGGTTTCTTGAGTTTCAACCCAATCAACTGTAATTTTTACAATTTCATCAAGGCTTTTATACCACCCAAAACTTAGGGTTATAAATCCTTAATTACATCAAAGCTATTTAATCAATATAGAAACTATCGAAGAAATAGCTTGTTTTCAGAACCTTTTAGCAAAGCCTTTTGAAATTGCAACAATTTTGGAGCCTTTCAATCTTAACTCTCTGAAGAAAGACCTTTGACACTTATTAGAACTGTTGAGAATTGTAGTAGGGGCTTTCGGTGAAACCCTCCAAAGAAGTAAACTATTAGAGATAAGGTTCTTATCTATTTTGATGATTAACAAAATGATTTATACTTCAGTTATGTAAAATGATGAACTTCATAATAGTATCAAGTCCATAAGTTTATGGGTAGTCATAAAAGTTATATAGTTAACTTTACGTACAATCGTAAATTTATCTAATTTATAACTATAAATCACGTGCAATAAAGAAATAACTTATAACACTAACACAATGTGTTACCTTAGTGTATATTCAAGTAACTCAACACATATAGTTATGCTAACTTAACGAGTTATACATGTGTAACTCACGTGACATAATAAAGAATTTAAATTCAACATGTGCATAATTCTAACTTAACGAGTTCAGATATACAACTTATAGTTTTTACTTGCTAACTCAACGAGTTCTCACGTGATATTTTTACACCTTTAAACCTATAACTTAATGTGTTGGTACGTGATCTTTCAACAAAAAGAACACTAACTCAATGAGTTGTTACTATGCACATGTACATGATATAAATATGTGCAATTAAAATAGATCATGCTTAATACTATAAAACCACACTTAAATCAAGTTTTCAGATCACGACATGTGTCCTCAATCAGTTTTATGATAAAAAGGTATTTCAGATACTTGCAAGCCTAACTATCCGATGCTCAAACACATTATGGATAGTTAGCATCTAACTTACCGAAAATCCACTTAAGTCATGTATTAAGGTTTCAACATGTGTACTCTAGGAAATAATAAAATATTCTTTAAGCATTTAAAATATAACTATCTAGTATATGAAATGTAACTCTTCGAAATAATAGACAATTCAAATACTTAGGAATTAAAAAGCCTGTAACTCATCGACAATGCAAAAATGTACTTAATTAACATTAATTCCTCGAAATTATACAGATTTTTTCATTAAAGCAAATAATAGTGTAATTATAACATAATGGCTTAATTCTCATATGATAAACTAAATATTATGTAATTAACCATTATTTAACCGTTAATATTATACACTTTTTCATTCTAAACAACATGTCTCTAGGGAAAAGAATCAGGAGAAGAAAGATATTGCATTTCAGGTATCTTCTAATATAGAAAGTAATTCTAATTCTGATTCAAATATAGTTCTTTTAGCTAGGAAATTCAAGAAAGCTTGGAGAAAAAGAAAGGACATGAAGAGAATTGAATCTTTAAGAAAAGGAAAAGAAAAGACTGAAGTTCCTATTTATTATAAATGTAACAAAAATGGACACTTTAGATTTAATTATCTCTCAAGGTCAAAGGATAAAAAGAAATGTGATAAGAAGTTTAAGGAAAAGAAGAGTAAATCCAAGTCTAAGTTTAAATCTGCAAAGAAATGATCTAAGAAGAAGGCTTTGCAAGTAACATTTGATGAAGAGAGCTCTTTAGATGGTGGTGAAATATCTGATTTTTCTAGCTCAAGCTCAGACTTAAATACAGAAATAGCAAATCTTGCTAATGTAGCTTTCATGGCATCTATGTTTAAGGTAAAATTTTCTAATCATGGAGAAAATATTTCTAATGATAATGTAGATACTAGACTTCTTCATGAATATAATAGATTAGCTTCAAAATTTCAGAAGTTAAAATTAAAAGAAAAATCTTATAAATCTTAGATTTCTAAGTTAGAAGAATTAAATAAATCTCTACATGATCAATCTGATGAGTTAAATTTGAAATTAAAGAAACAAGTTTTTGAAAATGAAAATTTGAATGTTTCTATTATTGAATTATGTGTAGGTGTTGAAAAGTTTTCTTTTAAGTTAGATTTAATTTCTAGATTATATAAGGAAGTCACATCTGAAATTTTAAATCCGAAATCAGAAAATAAGAATCTTGAAGAAAAATTAGTTAAGGCTGATAAGAATTTGACAAAATGGGTAATTGGTAAGACAACACTAGATAAATGAGAAAGAACTCAGTTTCCTGTTAAAAGTAAAAACAGATTAAGTTTTGATCCTCATGCTAGTATTGTTGAAAATTCAAATACAAAATTTGTTAGATTTGAAAATGCTAAAATGAATAATTATAAATCTAAAAAGAAAATTTATAGTTTCAGGAAGTTTAGTTCTTATGGTAAGTTTGAAAATAGAAGTTTTAATTATTCTGGTTATTATAAAAATTATAAGAAATAGTTAAATAATTCTAATAATATAAATAATATGTTTAAGACTGTTAGGTATTTAATTTTGATGATGTATGCTTTATTAACGTATTTAAATAAGTCTACATAATATTCTCTAAGTATATTTCTCTAAGTATAATAGTTAACAGATTATCGGAAAGTTTCATTTTTATGTCGAATAAATTAAAGATTTCCGAAGAGCTAGATTTGCAATAGTTAAACTTTCGAATAGTTAACGTTTCGTTTTTGTCGAATACTTTATGTTAAAAACTCGTATAGTTAAGTTATCTACACGTGTGTTTTTAATGTTTTAAGTTGTCACGTGTTTTCCATGTGCATTCGGTAATGAAAAATCGAATAGTTAGATAACTGTTCGAGTTTTTATACGCATGGATAGATAACTGTTCGAGTTTTATAAAAGTACTAATGAACAGATAAGTTTTCTTGTTTAGTCACGTGTTTTGCAGGTGCAAAAACTCGAAGAGTTAAAGGATAAGTGTTCGAGTTTTGACAGGAGTTAAAGGATAAATGTTCGACTAAATCGAAGACTTAGAAGATATTCTACAAGACTCCAGGAAGATAAAATTTCAGTGAATCTACGAGTGGAGATCGTGGAAACTCAAAATGTTAGTGAAGAAAGTGGAAATTTAAATAGAAAGTAATTTGGATTAAAGAGAAAATTAGTACGTGGATTATGGATTGTGGATCAAGTGGATGAACATGCTGAATGTGAAAGACAACAGAGTTTGACTATTAATAGAGAGTACGAGCTACATTACAACGGGGGATCCCAATCTCAAAAACTAAGTCTGAATATTCAATCTGGATCCCTAACTGAAAAGTTAAGTTTGAATATTCATATTTTGAAAAGTTCTCCAACATCAGAAGAAGTTCGAAATTCCAAGCAATTTTAGAAAAGGAGCTGCAAACGCAAGAAGTTTGGAAATTCGAAAACTGGAGAAGAAGAGATACAGAAGCTGAGCAAAGAGAAAGAAAAGAGCTGTGTGCATAAAGATCAGGTTTTATACAATTCAAAATTAGTTTCGAAAAAGAGATTTGTTTTCCTATTTGAATTGTATATCAAAAATTACTGTATCAAAACCGTCAAGAAGTGAATTGAGCTGAAAAGATATTGTAAATTCTGTCTTGAAATAAAAGAATAGAATTTTATTTACGAGTGTTTTGTGCTTTTGTTTTATTTGCTAGTTTAATTACTAAAGACACAATTCACCCCCCCTCTTGTGATATAGATGATCCTACAACTGGTATCAGAGTAGATTAAATTGTTTAAAACATTCGAAAGCCTTCATTTCTCTATTTAGGAATTGGTTTTTCCTGTCATTTACTTCATATCATCTGTTTAAAATGGATAATTCTGAAATCTTAGTTATGACTGAAGGACAGACCACTAATCGTCCTCCTACGTTGGAAGGTAGCAATTATGGCTACTGGAAATATAGGATGAAAGTATTCTTTCAGTCAATAGATTTCAAATTATGGCATATAATTAGTAATCCTATAGTGTTAGTTACGATTCCATATGATACTTGGACTTTTGATGAAAAGGAGCGAATGACACTAAATGCTAAAGGTTTAAACATCTTGTTTTGTGCTTTATCTCATGATTAATTTAATAAAGTTTCTGCATATCAAACTGCATATGAGATATGGCATGCATTAGAAGTTGCCAACGAAGGTACTAATCAGGTCAAGGAATCTAAGATCAATATGTTAGTACATAAATATGAGCTTTTTAAAATACACAAAAATAAATGTATCTCTGACATGTTTTCCTGTTTTCTTGAGATTGTAAATTCATTAAAATCTTTAGGCAAGAAATTCAAGGAAAAAGACTTGGTAAGAAAGATCCTTAGATCTTTAACTAAAATTTGGGCTCAAAAGACAATATCTATTGAAGAGTCCAAAGACTTAAATACATATACTCTCGATGATCTCATAGGAAATCTAACAGCCTATGAAGTACAACATTTAGATCCAAAAGGGAAAAATCCTAGAAGGGATCTAGCTTTTTAGGTTGATAAAGTCTCAAAAGTCACTAGTGATTCTAATGATGATTTATTGTTGACCAGAAAATTTAGAAATCTGTTGAAGAAATGCAGGAACTTCAGGTCAGCAAAGATATCTGGAGATATGGAGAAGAAGTCATTCACGAAAGACAAAAGTATATGCTACAAGTGCAACAGGCCGGGTCACTTTCAAACTGATTGTCCTCTCAACAAAGATAAGAAGAATTCGAGGAGGAATTTTAGGAATAAGAAATTCAGAAAGAGAAGGGTGCTTAAAGTGACATGGGATGACTCTTCAGCTTCACAAAGTGAAGAAACAAAAGATTCAACATCAGACAATGAATCCTCATCAACATCAGATTCAGAAGAAAATCTGGCAAATGCATGCTTTATGGCAAAATCTAGTGAGGTATCCTCTGATCAAAATGCTAATTTTGATAGTTTTGATGGATTACTTGTTGAATACAATAGACTGGCCAGAAAATATAAGAAAGTCAAAATAGAAAGAAAGGACACTAGTAAAATGCTAGATGAATCTGAAAATAAGATTGATTTTCTGAACTCTACGTTAAATAAATTTAAAGAAGAAAATTGAAGCCATGCACATGAAATTTTAAAGTTCACTACTATAGAAAGAAAATTGCATGCTGATTGTGAAAATTTAATTGCTGATAAGAAGAAAATGATATGTGAAATTGAAAAACTGGAACTGACTATTACTAATTTAAATTTAGAAATTGATGTGTTAAATATTAAAGTCTGCGATCAAAAGGCTATATTAAGTAAATGGAATAATAGTCAAACTTTAATAAATGAACTCAATAGTAAAATATCAAATGTAGAAAAACATGGTATTGGTTTACACGATGCATCTTCTGAAAATTATATATTGCATGATGGTACTACTAAAAATAATGTCTTTATTTCCAATACTAAGAATAGTAAGAGAAAAACTATTCCGTGTGTAATCAAAAAGGGAGAAAAATATATGCAAATTGATGAAATGCAGCATATAAATGATAGCACACGATGCAAGAATTTCAAAAGAAATCTTCAGAAGAATCAAGCTAAGACATTTGAGAATTTTAATATTCTTGATCAATTTTCTTCATATTTAAAGAATATCAGATATTGGAAATCAAATAATGTCAGAAATGAAAATTTCAACTTTGGTTTACATGGAGATAAATGTTCTGATAATTATAACACTAAGAGAAAGAAATGCAAAAATAATTATCAGAAAATAGATAAGTTGAAGTCTAAAAATATGGATTATTTTGATATGACTCCTCTAAAATTCTTGAACCCACTCAAAAATGGGTTCCAAGAGATAAAATCTCTTTTTGACTGTTTTGTAGGTACACAAATCAAAATGGATAATGGATAGTGGAGCATCCAGCCACATGACTAGAGATATACGATTACTTATAGAAATAACAAAGACCAAGAACGGACAAGTTACCTTTGAAAATAAAAGCAAAACAAATATCTTTGGGTTTGGCAAGGTTTAGGTAATTGAGAAATGTTTTATAAATGATGTCTTATTAGTTAAAAACTTAGGTTTTAATTTATTGAGTGTTCCTGTTTTAATGAAGATTTACAGAGTAATTTTTGAAAAAGATTCTTGTAAAATTATGGACATGACTACAAATGAAATTTTATTTACTACATACAAGAAATGATCTGTTTGTATTCTAAATTTGCCTTCTGATATTATTAAAGACAATGCTTGCTTAATTGCAAAATCGAATGAAGTCATTTTATGGCATAGAAGGCTAGGACACTCAAACTTAAAATTATTACAAAAGCTATCTAAAAAGAATCTAGTTAGAGGTTTACCTAGTATTAAGTACTCGAAAGAGTTTATGTGTGATGCGCGTCAACTAGGTAAATTACATAAAACATCCTTTAAAAGATTAAATGAACTAGTGCGTATGGATTTATTTGGACCTACTAGAACAACTAGTCTAGGAGGTAAACATTATGCTTTGTACTAGTTGATGATGATAGGAACGAATGGCTTCACTAGAGGGGGGGTGAATGGAGAACAATGTGAATTTAAGCTTATTTTTCACTTTACTAACTAATTTGATTAATCAGTTTGCACAAGTAATAATCAGATAAAAATATCATGCACAACGGAAATAAAGGTAAGAAACACAAGAGAATTTTAAGTGGTTCACCAACTCGGCTAGTCCACCCCCAAGGGTCACTTGGGCTTCACTAAGTGACTCAATACTTATACACTTGCTTTCAGGTCGAAGCAAGAACCAACCACACAGAAGTTTTCAGGTATAAACTCTAGAAAACCAACACTTAGAAGTTTTCAGGTATAAACTCCAGAAAACCAACCTCTTGAGTTTTCAGGTCGAAACTCAAACCAACAATTGAATGTAGCTTTTAGGTTGAAGCCACGAACCAAATGATCCTTCTTGGATCAGACTTTCTGCACATGGATATTTATAATTCGGATACTTATAATTGTAACTCACTGAACAGTTATGTACTTGTCGATTACATTAATTTAGCACGTGCATAAAGGGTTGACTTAAATTTCGAAAGGTTATCCCTGTAACTCACCGTAATACTTCAGGATTTCGGATAGTTATTTTTCTAACTCTCCGAAAACTTATATGAGCCACTCTTTGGAATTCTACACATAGGAAATTCAATGACTTAAGTTTCAGATGGTTAAACTGTAACTCACCGAAACTCTTTTGAAATTTCGGATAGTTATCTTTCTAACTCTCCGAAAATCCGTTTGAGTATCTGTCTGGAATTCTGCACGTGGGAAATTCAATGACTTAAGTTTCGGATAGTTAAACTGTAACTCACCGAAACTCTCTTGAAATTTTAGATAGTTATCTTTCAAACTCTCCGATTTTCCCTTTTAAGCTTTCAACTGCTGGCTTCTCCATTTTGCACATGTGTAATAAAATGACTTAAGTTCCGAAAAGTTATACTTGTAACTTACCGAAAAACTCGAATAGTTATCTAACTCTTCGAAAAGAAAACTTGGATAGTTATCTAACTCTCTGACAAGTCCTTTAAGCTTTCGTTCTGTATTTTTGCACATGGTTTATTGAATGACTTAACTTTCGGATAGTTATACCTGTAACTCTCCGAAAAGTCCTTTAAGCTTCCGAATAGTTAACTCCTTAACTATTCGATCATTTAATCCCCTTAACTATCTGATTAAATAACTCTCCGAAGGCTTTACAATTTCGGATAGTTATTCTTCTAACTGTCCGATAGTATTGCTGCTGCTTTAAACTTACTCTTCGGACCTTTAACTATCTGATTTTCTTGTAACTTTAAGGCAGTATTATCTGGAAACTTCTTCATTTATTCATCTGCATGGAATTTGTTCTATCTGCCTGGAATTTGTTCTATCTACCTTTTGATCTAAAGCTGCACTAACTTAACTGTGAAATACAATATGTTTCCTAACATAGGTTTTGCATTATCAAAATACTAGGGTCCTAACAGATGACTATTCTAGATTTACTTGGGTCTATTTTCTAGCTAATAAAACTGAAGTTTTTGAAATATTTAATATATTCTGTAATAAAGTTCAGAATGAGCAAAATGTTAAAATTCAAAAACTTAGGAGTGATCATGGTACAGAATTTGATAATGATCAAATGGACACCTTTTGTGAAGAATTAGGCATAGATCATAGATACTCATTTCCAAGAGCTCCTTCACAAAATAGGATAGTAGAACGAAAGAACAGATCACTTCAGGAAATGTCTAGAACCATGTTAAATGAGAATAAGTTACCCCTTTTTCTCTAGGTAGAAGTAATTCATACAGCATGCTATGTTATAAATAGAGTACATCTAAGACCAATTTTAGATAAAACTTCTTATGAGATATGGTATAACAGGGTTCCCAAAATAAGTTATTTAAAACCCTTTGGTTGTAAGTGTTTTATTTTAAACACTAAGGAATGAAGAGACAAATTTAAAGCCAAATCAGATGAATGGATTTTTGTTAGTTATTCCATTAGAAGTAAAGCATATAGAGTTTATAATAAATCAACAAAAACCATTGAGGAAACCCTACATGTGAAATTTCATGAAAATTCTCATTTGGATTTAAGACATGCTGAAAACTTTGATTTAGAAATTCTCCCAGAAATAGTACTAAATGATGTTGACAGAGAAATTGATAGATTATCTAACGGAATAAGAAATCTAAGTTTGAATGATGAAAATTTAGAAGAAAATAATGTCATACCTATAGAAAATATGGAACAACATAGAAATTGGCGTTATGCTTCATCTCATCCTATTGATCAGATAATAGGCGATCCTAATCAAGGAGTTAGGACTAGGTCATCAGTAGTCAACATTTGTGGTGTTTATTCATTTGTTTCTTTACTAGAACCTAAGAAAATTGAAGATGCCTTAGAAGATGAATTTTGGTATTTAGCTATGCAAGATGAGCTAAATCAATTTATAAGAAATGAGGTATGGGATCTAGTTTCACCACCTGAAAATCAATCCATAATAGGAACAAGGTGGGTATTTAGAAACAAAGTAGATCAAGATGGACATAAAGTTAAAAACAAAGCTAGATTAGTTGCTCAAGGTTACAAGCAAGAGGAAGGAATTGACTATGATGAAACATTTGCTCCTGTTGCTAGACTAGAATCAATACGAATTTTGTTAGCATATGCTTGTTATATGGATTTCAAATTATATCAAATGAATGTTAAGACTGCTTTTTTAAATAGATATATAAAAGAAGAAGTGTATGTAAAACAACCTCTAGGTTTTGAAGATTCAAAACATCTTGAGTATGTTTACAAGCTTAAGAAGGCACTATATGGCCTTAAACAAGCTCCTAGGTCTTGGTATGAAAGATTATCTAAATTTCTTATGGAAAAAGGGTATTCTATGGGAAAGGCAGATCACACTCTTTTTATTAATAAGATCGAAAAAGATATATTAGTAGTTCAAATCTATGTAGATGACATCATATTTGGAGCAACAAATGATAAATTAGTTGAGTCCTTTTCGAAAGACATGACTAATCAATTTGAAATGAGTATGATGGGTGAACTATCATTTTTCCTAGGCTTACAAATTAAGCAATTAGATCAGGGTACTTTTATTTCACAAGAAAAATATACTCAAGATTTATTAAAGAGGTTTGGTTTAGACAACACTAAAACAAAGAATACACCAATGAGTACTATCACCAAGTTGGATAAAGATGACTCTGGAAAAACTGTAGATGTAAAACAATATAGAAGTATGATTGGTTCATTACTCTATTTAATAGCTAGCCGACCAGATATTATATTTAGTGTGTGTACTTGTGCTAGATATCAATCAAATCCTAAGGAATCACACATATTTGCTGTTAAACGAATTTTTAAATATCTATTAGGAACCATCAATTTCGGACTGTTTTACTTTAAACACAGTTCTTTAAACTTAGTAGGTTATAATGATGTTGATTTCGCAGGATGTAAGTTTGAAAGAAAAAGCACTAGTGGCACTTGTCAATTGTTAGGTAATTCTTTAGTGTCATGGTTTAGCAAAAAGCAAAATTGTGTAGCATTATCTACAACTGAAGCTGAATATATAGCTGCTGCACTTTGCTGTGCTCAAATCCTGTGGATCAGACAAACCTTAAAAGATTTTAATTTAGACTATGAACCAACTAAGATTTTCTGTGATAGTAGTTCTACAATAAGTTTATCAAAAAATCCTGTCTTACATTCACGAGCAAAACATATAGAAGTTCGACATCATTTTCTAAGGGATAATGTTATAAAAGGAAAAATAGTATTAAATTTTGTTCCTACCACAGAACAATTAGCATATCTATTTACAAAACCCTTAGATGAAAATACATTCTCAAAATTACGATTAGAACTTGGTATCTGTAGGTTATCTGATATTTAATGGTCATGTTCATTGTATTTTGGTTTGTTATAAGGTAGTTTTAGAATTTAATGTCTTTATTATTATAAAAAAAAAAAAAAAACATATCTTTTTTTCGAATTACAGTTTTCTAGTAGTTAAGAATTTATGAAATTCTGATTTTTATTGAAGTCAATTTATTTAAGAAAAATTCAAAAAAGATTACTTAAGGAAAAGTTAATTTGATTCAATGTGAGTGCCAACTATATTTTTGTTACTTATGTATATGCTATTACAGAGATTTTAACAGGAAAATACATAGGAAGTATGTACTTTTTATTAAAGGAAAGTTATTAACATTCTGTTAGAAAAATTAAGTCTTGCGATTGCCTCTAATTTAATTTACTGTCTTGTTTTATTTTTTATTTATTTTTTGTCTGTAATTACTTGAGTAATTAAGTCCGTTGGGGGATCTTAAACCCTAGTCACTTAAACCAACTGGTTTGGGATGTGCTGACTGAAAACTCATTTTGCAAGTAATTCAGATTATATTTTAAAAATAAAAAAAAATACCTGTTCTCACTTGTCATTGAGTAACTGATTATCTTTCCCCTAAGCAAGGGATTATGATCACGTAAAAAGATGATATTGTGGGAGGTAATACATAAAATATATATATATGAATATAAAAAAAAGAAGAAGGGGGCAATGTACTCAAGCTTAATTTATCTTTCAAGGTGTTATAACAATCCAGACATAATCTATGCATATAATCCTTGTTATTTTTGTTATTATCTACTCTTTACACATATTGTACGATATTTATTTGTCTTAAGTTGTGTACTCATTATTGAAATCTTTTAAGTTTCTATAGGTATATCTCTATGAATTATCTTTTGTAAACTAAATAAGATAAAAGCCAGAAAGTCTAAATTGTTAACTCTACTACTTATTTCTGTATTTCATTCAAATTAAAAAAAAAAAAAAAGACTCAAATCTATTTAAGGCTTAGCATCCTCTTTAAGTAAGCTATTTGACCTTTTTAAGCCAACTCTACTTAGGGCTTGATGTCTATTGTATCAGTGTGCAAGTACAGGTCGATCTCACAGGGAATTGCTGACGAATTTAAGAACTGTTTGATTGTTAACAATTCAAATTTATATTCAATAAGCACTCCGTTGAATTACAGTTAACTCAATGGACAAAGTTCGTTGAGTTATGGCTAACTCAACGGACTATCCTCGTGGACTTAAGTTAACTCCACGAGCCTGTCTCTTCTTTATAATATTGCTATTTACAAAGGAATTCAACCAACCATTAGGCGATTCCACAAATTGTAAATAACATCAATTAAAGTTTTTAATGTAATACTAACATTCAAATGATTCAAATAGTAATCATTAAAATCTTTAAGTCTTTTGTACGAACCAATTTCAATAAATTGTAAAATTAAAACTAACATAAAACAATCACAAAACTAATACAGATAACATTAATCACGATACAACACAAACAATACAACACTCAAATACAACATACAAACATAGATAAATTGTTTTTGGTATTTTTGTTTTAATATGAACATGGAAATGGGCGACAGGTGAAATGTAAAGTAATCTCACTTGACAGTAAATACTTCCGACACTACTTGCAACACGATTACACCACTGAAAATTAAACCACTTACAATTCTTTCTCCTCTCCCTATAGAATCACGAGTCCAGAATTGCAAGATAATCTCCTCTTCAGCATACAGGCATCAACCTAAAGCCAAGGCTAAAAGCTTTACGATCTCCTGAAATATGAGTCGGTGCTTGGTGAAAATGGCTTCCCTTCCCGCGACATGATCACTCCTCATAGTGGTTGTCAAGCACTATGTTTGGCTCGGAATCGACCCAACATCAGGCAAGTATCCTCACAGACCTCCGATGGTTGGTGATTATGGTGGTGATGATGATGGTTGGTGTGGTACTTCAGAGAATTGTGATGTTGATCCTCCTCTACACACACTGACCTTCCATCGATCACACTCTTCTTCTTTTTTCTTCTTTTCTTTTATATTTCTTCAGTAGTAACTGCTTCTGCTTGAATGGTCAGTTGGATTTCCTTCATTCATATCAACGGCGATGCTTCCTTCTCCTGCGTGATACGTGCAAACGTGGTTTTTCCTTCCAACTGTCCTGTTTCTGCAACCGCTACAGTGGCATATTAGAAAATATATAGTCCGTGGAGTTACAGATAACTCAACGGACTTTCTTCATTGATTTAACTATAAAACACATGCATAAATTTAACTATTCGATGCTCAGGTGCATTTCGGATACTTATAAACTTAACTATCCGATGCTCAGATGCATTTCGGATAGTTACAAATAACTCACTGATATATAACTTAAGTAAATCTACCAGATCTCGACATGTGTCAGCAGTAGTTTTAATTATAAAATAATATTTTGAAGAGTTACAGGTTTAACTACCCGATGCTCAGATGCATTTCGGATAGTTGCAGCTAACTCACCAAAAATCCACTTAAGTCACTTTCCCAGAACATGACACGTGTCCACAACTATTTTATAAATAAAAAGAGATTTCGAAGAGTTACAGGGATAACTATCTGATGCTCAGCTGCAATTTTGGATAGTTATAGATAACTCACCGAAAGTTCACTTAAGTCATTCATTATGGTTTTGACACGTGTACTTCTGGAAATAATAAAATATTCTTTCAAAACATAATTGTTCAGCAATATAAACATAACTATCCGACATATTTGGTCTGTTAAACATAACTGTCTGAATTTGTTCGATATGTTAAATATAACTGTCCGAAATATCAGAAAATTTGAATACTTAAGAATTTCACAGCCTGCAACTTACCGATAGTTCATAAATGTACTAAATTAACATTAATTCCCCAAAATTAAGTAGATTCTTCAATTAAAGCATATAACAGTGTAATTATAACATAATGGTTTAATTCTTATATGATAAGCTAAATATTATGCAATTAACCATCATTTAATTGTTAATAATATGCACTTTTTCATTCTAAACACTTCCCCCATACCTAAATTTTGCTAGTCCCTTATCAAACTAAGATCTAATTAATTGGTTTTTAAAAGTGCTAGAATTAATTCTTCCCCTTTTGTGTTTTTTTTTTCTTCTGTTTAGCATAAAAATATATTATGTATGTTTCAGTAATCAACCTGCAAAGATACTTAGAATATATGTAAATTACATACAAAGTATATCATCATCATATAGGTGTTAATTATATTATCGTTTGTTCTTCTTTTCATCATCTATCATCCTAAATTTTTCAATAAGATTTCTAGAAGAAATTTCAACAACATACGAATCAAAGTACAATCCAATTCAATCTGATTAAGACAAGCATAATAAAGAATTGTATCTCCATTAAACAACTTCAAAAGTCAATTCCAGATTCATATTTCAGCAATTCTAGATAACAGAAAATATACTCGATTCATAAGATATCTGTATTTCACAAAACACTAGTATCTTTTCAGAACAGTATATGCTTTTTTTCTTTTTCTTTTTTTTCTTCTTATTTTTCTTTAAGAGTTAATTTGACAAGCTTGAATCATACAAGAGCTTTCTAATGTACCTATGTAACGAGCTTTCAGTCAACAATCCCAGATCTGAACAGGATTTTAGGTTGCCAGATTTCAAGAGTCCTTTTTCAGGTGAACAATCCTTACATACTTATCTGCTCAAGTACAAAAGTCTTGTGATCAAACAAGTCAATAAACTCTCAAAATTTTCCTCTTTTTTTTTTTCATTTTTAATCAAAACTACAAACACAAAACAAAGCATTAATCACATACTATATATATACGTATTTCATTAATACAGATGTAGTAAAACACCAATCTCATATAGTTCTGCTTCTATCATTTACTGAAAATATGAATCCATCTCAATAAGCTCATACTTTTTCTGTAGTTTAATAAGATCTACACATAAATCATTCTACAAGTTCAATCAGTCAAATTAAATGTATCTTTGATCATATGTGTTTTATTTAATCTAGAATTCACATCTCAGCTCCTTCAGGACTTCAGATAATTTTCTGATTAAGCATTAAATATTCTGATTTCATTTTAAAATCGTGAAACTGTTAAACTCATGAACTTCAGAAAAAACATAAGATACTATATCTAGATTTACATAAATAATAAATTCTATAGCATCTTCTATAGCCTTCTAAATATAACATTCAAGCAGTTTATAAAAATTTTACAATCTCAATTATCGGATAGTTACAACAAGTTCATAAAAAAATTTTAATTTCCTCAAAAATTTTGCAGTACCATTTTAATTTCTTTAATTAACAAACTTACATAGCTGTTACTTTAATTACCTCCCCCCATACCTACATTTTGCATTGTCCTCAATGTAAAAGATTTGACAATAAATACAGTAAATGTAGCAGGCATGAATAAAGTTTTGTTTGATTTAAAATTCAGGATAAGTAATTGGTTACATATCTTGTTTCATTTGTATCTCTTTCTGCATATTCCGATTTTTGATTCTGAAAAACTTTTCATTCCCAGATAAACACAAAATATATAACAAAATAACATTTAATAGATATTGATAATTCAGTATCTTGTGTGGAACCTAGGCTCCTATGCCTTTGGTGGCTCACAAGCAAGCTAGTTGGTTTCCCAAAACAGATACCAACAAACTGGATTGATATTTTGTTTTGTTTGTTTTTTTTTTGTTTTATAAAATGAACATGAAAACTTCAAAATTCCTTTTTTTTTTCTAAAAATAAATGCAGAATACACAACGTTAAACACACAAAATCACACCTTAAGAACATGATTGAAAAGTAGAAACAAATGGAATAAATGTATCAGTCCAAGCAAACTTTTTAGGCATAGTTCTTCTTACTATTAATTCTATTTTAATGCATTTCTTGTTCCTTCTTAATTTGTAAACATGCAATATATTATAAATTCCAAATACGAGTGTGTTACCATTAATAATATGTAATGCAGAAAGGGATCCTTTTTGGTTCCAAGGTAATGTAGTAGTTTTTATTTCTACATTTATTTCAATATACTCCTCTTCCCACTTCCATTCATTTATGTCTTCCATAATCCATATTTGAAATTTCATCAGTTCATCCTACCATCTTATCAGACATAAAGTAGGATCATCTTCTTCATTATACCACATTCCTATTTGAATTTTATTAAATTCTGTAGATGGTGGTTTAGCTATTTCACTCGGTACAGGTAAAATTTCTATATAATCTTCATAATTGTCTATGCTCATTATGTATAAATCAGATCCATATGCTAATGATATCTTTGTGACTAAATAGATATATCCATCAAGCATGACATGTGTTTGGTTAATTAATGATTTCTGTCCTAGATATATTATAATGTTTTCATTCCAAGATCTGTTCAGAAAATTATACACACTTAAGCATAAATCTTCACCCCAATTTCCTGTAGGTCTCCAATAATATAATTTTTCAAGAATTGTAGAATTTTTATCAGAAAATATTAAAGCTGACCCACAATTTACAATTGGTGCTTCAAATCTATTAGGTCTTCCTATATTCCATTCTTCTCCTCTTATAGGATTTCTTATCAAAATATCAGGTAATAATAAACTTGCATACCTTGGTCTCGTCTTGTATATGATTAATCCTTCATCTATCCCCATAATATGATTTATTCCTTCTAATGCATTGGGTGGAATTCCAGTAGTTTCTTCCATAGCCAGATATTGATGGGTATTTGAACTACGATTAAATGACCTCCATATGAATCCATCTCTAATCTTAGTCATTTTTGCAGCTTGTAGTCCCTGAAAATATTTTTCTTTAATACAGTCTTTAATTTCCTTTGATACACAACATAGTCTGCACAAATCTTTAGTTGACAAGTTACTTAGTACTTCCCTTAGTGCATCCGATGGTAATTGCATTAATTCCATTTGTCGATTCTGTATAACATAAACAAAAATTTAGCAGAGACAAAAATTAACATAACTACTGTACACCCTTGTGGAGTTAAGGCATAACTCAACAGACTAAGTTAGTTGAGTTAGAAATTAACTCTACGATACTATTAACTAAAAATAAAAAAAACATATATACATACAGATAGTTGCTTCAGATATGCTGCTTCATTCAACTGCCCTCCTAGAAAAGGTGTCAATTTCATTAACCGTTCTATTGACAGGATTAGGTATAGCTTGTATTGGCAATCCTCCAGTAAGTCTAACTTCCATTGGTTCCTTCTGTCTAAGTGATATATTTCTATTCTGATTTTGAATTGCAGCATTTCCAAATATAAATTCTAAACAATTGTTTACTTGTTGGATTATCTTTTCTAATTTCTCTATTCTAGCTCATTGTTCAATTAATACTTCATAACTTATGTTCTTCTCATTTATATTTTCTCCTCCCTGGAAATTGTTGTTTCTCCAAGATAAATTCGGGTGATTTCTCTAATTAGGATGATAAGCATTTCCCAAGTTATCTCTCTGGTTTCTAGCATAAATAATATCTAAGTCATTTATGTTTGCATTCTTTTTTGCTAACTTTTGATTTAATGATAACTCTTCTATTTTCTTTGTTAATTCATTTAATTTCACCTCAAGCATAGTACTTGAATCTATTTCATGCATTCCTCTTGGTAATATTCTTTTATCTACAATAGCTTCAATCGAATTTTCCCACTATACAGTTCTTTTTGCAAAATTTTTTAAATATGCCCATGCTTTTTCACTACATAATTTTAAAAATCCATTTTGACAAGTAGATTCTAATAAAGATTTCGTTGAAACATCAATGCCTTCATAAATTATACCTATTAATTGTGCTTTACTCATTGCATAATGTGGACATTGAGTTAGTAAATCTTTAAATCTTTCAAAATATTTCCAGAATGATTCACCCTGTTTTTGGCTACACATTAATATTTCTTTCTTCTTTTTAATCGTATGTTGTGTTGGATAATATTTTTCCAGAAAAATAGAGCAAAATTCAGTCCATGTAGAAATTGAATCAGGCGATAGAGTATATAACCATCTCTTAGCTGTGTCTTTTAAAGAAAAAGGGATATATCTAAGTTTAATAGCATCTATACTCATGTTCGGCATTTTCATCATTTGACAAGCTTCGTTAAATTCTCTAAGGAAATAATAGGCATCCTCTCTTTATAATCCATGAAAATGTGGCAATTGACTAATATAATTAGATTTTAGTTCAAACCTATCTCCCTCAAAGTTTGGTAATCGAATACATGAAGGTTCATCAATTAATTCAGGATACAGAATTTCTCCTAATGGTTTTTCTACTAGAGCAGCCATCTCTACGTTCTCTTTTAAAAAAAGGTTAAATACACCCCAAAGAATTTCATTAAAGTTCAGTTTAGAAAATTTTCCAGTATGCCTCAGTGTTGAATATTCTTGGGTAGGTGTTCTTACTAATCATTTAGTGCTAGGAGAACGGGTCCATGTGCTCATAAATAAATAATAGAAGATTAATTACATACAAGTCTAAAGCTTTCCATTCAATAAATATTTGTTGTCGGATGAAGTTGAATCAGCTGCTTCTCCTTCCAGGTCCTCCAACGCCTTCTCTTTTCTTTTAAAAGTGCTGGTAACTCGTAAATAATATTCTATTTCATATATATACTACGCATCCATAAAGTGAATAAATCTCATTGCAAGAACGTGTCTTGCAACGTGCATCGTGGTTCCTGTTTTTATGGGTACGTGTACCACTACTCATTTCAAATTTTGGTAACCGCTAAACCGACGAAGTTTCGTTCGTGGTTAAAAGAATAACCGTTCTACTTAATCCATGAACTAACCTCGTTGAGTTACAGATTACTCAACGGAATACAGTCAGTTACTGTTGCTAACTCCACGGACTAACTTCGTTGAATTACAGATAACTCAACGAAGTGACCTTATATTATATTACTGACCTCGTGGAGTTACATTTAACTCAACTGACTTACTTCGTTGAGTTAACACTTAGCAACTTCTAAGTTTTACTCTCGTAAGCTCTTTTCTGTTCTTTTTTTCTTTGTCATTCTGCTAACTATAATAAAGTTAAATCTATATCATTAATGCATCATTTTGATTAAAATTCATTTAAATCTAAATCTTATATAGAGATTTAACTTGCAGGTCATTTTATGTTATGCAGAATTTACATTTTACCTTATAATATGCAGAAATTTTTAAGCAGTTATCCTGTCATTCAGCAAATTGTAAATCTATTACATATTCATTCATAAAGTTCCACAATAACATAATATTCAATATATTCCATTCATTTCACATCCAAACACGTATGAAAATTGCATCTGAAAAATTATATTCATTAATATGAATCAATTACATTACAAGTACATCATACAATTTCATACAATTTCATACAATTTCACACAAGTAGACGAATAATACAATTTAATCTCTATGCCTAAGTTCATCTACTTCCTTCTGGAGTTTTTCTAATTGTTGCTCTAATTGATTTATCCTCTCTACTGCTCCTACAATTCCTCTAGAAGGTACAGCTAATTCTGCAGCTACAAAATTTCTGTATTCTTTCACTAAAATGGTTCTAGATCTGATCCTTTTTGATGTCCATTTAAAGAAATTGATACAGTCCACCATCAACAGTGGAATCAAATCTCCATAAAATAATTTCTTCTTCATTGTTTTCAGCTTGGAGATAAAAACTGCATACCAATTTATTTGGATCTTATTTACAACTGCATATGTGGCCCATTTGACAAATTGACTTAATTCTATGTCATGGCCCTATCGTTGATAGACATTCTTAATCAGAATGTTAGCTGACATGTGTGCTTTACCATTTAAATCCTTCAATCTGTTTAATAATGGCACACCAGGATTGATAGCTAAACAATCCTTAATTTGCTGCTTAGTCCATTCAACTGCAATTGTATCTTCCAAAATTATTGTTCCTTCATTCTTTAAACCAAAAATGTTGTGGAGAAGCTCTGGTGTTATCTGTACATCAGCTTCCTCCACGTTTGAAATTAATCCTCCTTCTCCTTCTCTTAAATTTGCATAGAAATAGGGCACTAAATTCTCATATACTACATGCCCTCTTTCTTGAGATATAAATTGCAGTAGACCTTGGAATTCAAATAGATCTTTGATTTCTTGCATTCCATCCCAATTTACTGGTCTACTGTAAATAATATCGTAACCCCTTATTTCTTGATATTTAGTATAAGCTTCCTGACTACTAAAGTGTACTTCATTCAAAATTGTTGTTTCAATCAGGTCAGGAAGGTGACTTTGTTGCTCTAAAGGGGTTTGTACTTGATCTTCCTCTAGCATAGGCTGCATTTGAACATTCTCTTCAGATTCCTGAATTTTTGCTTTTGCTTCTGTCTATGGTGGTGAGTTGGCAGAACTCTCCACTCTATCTTGAATTCTTTCCATAAATTGCTGAAGAGTTTCTTGCTCTTCAGTGGAATCTGTGAAATTATTTTTGTCCAAATGGCTTCTTTCAGCCTCTTCATTTTCTACTCTTTCTTCTTCCTCCTGACTACCAATATGTTCTGTTACTATTCTTTCTGATTCTGTAACAGATTGGGATGGAGTCACGGGCAATTTAGTTTCTGCCCTAATTTCTGTTTCTTCTTGTACAGGCTGCAAACTAATTTCAGCCTGATTTTCTTCTTGTCTTTGCTCCTACTACTGTAGCTCCTGCTCCTCCTTAGAATTGAATAGCAGGTTAATAAAAGTCTACTCCACATGCCCTGTAAAAATTGGTACTTCAGATTTAATTTCCTCATATTCAGGCACTTTTTCTTTTCCTTTCCTTTTTCTGAGTAGTTGTGCCTGTTCTTCTTCTTCATCTTCTGAAATTAAATCCACAAAAATAGGCTCTGCAAGCCTTCGAGCCATAGGTACTAGCTCTTCCTGTTTAATTCTTCCAAAAATTGTTGGTCTCGAAGGACCAGCCTCTCCTGCAGCACTTGATTTAGTTGCTGCCTGATACTGTTCAACTTTTATTTTGTATTGGGCCCTTATCTTTTCTTCGACCCTTTTTCTCTTAATGGCATCATATAAAATATGTGCCTTAGCCATAGCTATTTCTTGAGTATCACCTTGGTCTCTTGCTGTCTTGACTAGGCTAGTAAATTCTTTCTTTTCTTCTTCAGTTCTCGGCCAAGCAAATGCAACTTGTGGCAATGGTTCTGTTGGCTGAACTTGAGGTACTGACTGTTGTTCCTCAGGAACAGGTCTTTCAACAGTTGGTTCCTCCTGTTCTTTAGTTGTCTCTTCTTCATTTTCTTTCCTTTCTTGCTCCCAGATCGCCCATTTAGCTCATCTGTAGATTCGTCTTTTGAACCAGAGCCGGGACTTACGTTGGATTAATTCTAGGTCTACTTCATTGTTTGGTCGTATCTTTCTTTCTTTACTTACTACTATTATAGTTGCCACTTTAATTCGTGTCTTCATTATCTGTGGTATCTGTATACCCAAATCTACTAAATCTTTTTTGAAATTGAAAAGTTCTGATTCTACCTTTTGTAGCTCTTTCTCTATTGTTGTATTTCGGATCTTTTGTCGTGTGTGCCATTCTTTAGATTCCTTCAAAAATTGTGCAGTATCCACTGCCTCTTCCCAGAATTCAGGTGTCATCTTCCTCATCGTGGAGTTACACAACAACACGGAATCGCTCTGATTTCTACTATTCTAGATTCTAAATGATTTACCGGATAATGCCCTTAAAACCCTAGGTTTTAGTTTAAATAAGCCCTAAGTTTTAGACGAACAATCGAGTCATTTCCCGAACCAACTATTACTCTTTTATCTGCGGTCTTAGCTACAGTACTCCGTTAAGTTACAGTTAACTCAATGGAATAAGCTCGTTGACTAACTCAAGACTCAACGGAGTAAGCTCGTTGAGTTAAGCATAACTCAACGGACTTCCTGTACAAGCAAATATAATAATAAAAATATTACAGAGAATAGTTTTTCTGTTTTTTTTACCGATTTAACCGATACTATGTTTCGGTCAGACCTAAATATTTTTTATTTTTCTTTCGGTTGAACCAATACTATGTTTCGGTAAAACCAATATTTTTTCCTGAAAATTAATATACAATTTTTTTAATGTTCCGGTCATACCAATGGATCCAATCAGTTGAACCGCAACTATTTTTATGTTTTATATATATTTTTAATGTTTATATATATATATATATATATATATAAACATAAAAACTGATTTCTTACTAAGTAAAGCTCGAGTAGTCCTCTACTCTGACTTCTTCTATAATTCCAAATGAGCTTTTTGGTGTTTTCAGAATAGGTTTAAGTTTTTGTCCATTTACTTCAAATATATTCTGATTTTTAGGATTTTCAATTTCAATAGCTCCATAAGGATAAACATTTCGAACTATGTAAGGTCCTACCCATTTAGATCTTAATTTTCCTAGATGATTATGGAGTCTAGCCATATAAAGATATACTTCTTTTCCTATTTCAAAGCTTTTAGGAATAATTTTTCTATCATGCCAAAATTTAATCTTTTCTTTTTCTTTTATAGTCTTTGAATAAGCTTCATTTCTAAATTCTTCTAATTCAATTAGTTGCATTTTTCTATTTTCAACAGCTTGATTTAAATTAGTGTTCAGAGTTTTTAATGCCCAATAAGCTTTATGTTTTATTTCAGTAGGTAAATGACAACTTTTACCATATACTAGCCTAAAAGGTGACATACCTAAGCTCATTTTATAAGCAGTTCTATAAGCCCAAAGTGCATCTATCAATCTATTAGCCCAATCTGTTCTAGTAGGATTTACTACTTTTTCCAAGATTAATTTAATTTGTTTGTTTGCACTTTCTACTTGTCCACTTGTTTGCGGATGATATGATGTTGCAATTTTGTGGTTTACTCCATATTTCTTTATTAAGGCTTCAAAACTTCTATTACAGAAATGAGTTCCTCTATCACTGATAATAGCTTTAGGTATTCCATATTTGGCAAATATATTTGTTCTTACAAATTGTATTACCACTTTGTTATCATTAGTTTTTGTAGGAATAACTTCTATCCATTTAGACACATAATCCACCCCCAACAATATGTAATTAAATTGATTAAACATAGGAAATAGACCCATAAAATCTATTCCTTACACATCAAAGATTTCAACCTCAACAATAGGATTAAGAGGCATCATATTCCTCTTTGATATTCTTCCTATTTGTTGACATCTTAAACAACTTAAGCAATATTTATGAGCATCTTTGAATAGTGTTGGCCAATAAAACCGACATTGCAGAATTTTTGCAGTAGTTTTTCCTGAACCAAAATATCCTCCACAAGCTTGGTCATGACAGAAAGACAATATGCTCGAATATTCAATTTCTAGAACACACCTCCTTAAAACCGGATCAGGACATTTCTTAAATAAGTGTGGGTCTTCCCAATAGTAATATTTTACTCTTTAGAAAAATAATTTCTTATCCTGTCTATTCCAATCCTCAAGTGTTAAACCAGTAACTAAGTAATTAACTATGTCTGCATACCAAGGCATTGTGTTGGTCATTAATTGTTCGTCAGGAAAATTATCCTTAATTTCAATATTTGATTTTTCTATTTGTAATCTTGATAAATGATCTGCTACTACATTCTCACAACCTTTTTTATCTTTAATTTCTAGATCAAATTCTTACAATAATAATATCCATCGGATCAATCTAGGTTTAGTTTCTTTTTTCTTTATTAGATGTTTTAGAGCTGAATGATCCGTGTATACTATTACTTTAGCTCCAATCAGATATGATCTAAACTTTTCTAAAGCAAATACAACAACTAATAATTCTTTTTCAGTAGTTGTGTAATTAACTTGAGCATAATTTAAGGTTTTGCTTGCATAATGAATCACTCTAGGAGATTTTTCTATCTTCTGTCCTAACACTACTCCTATAGTAAAATCAGAAGCATCGCACATTAATTCAAATGAATAGTTCTAATCAGGTGCTTGAATTATAAGAGTTGAAATTAAGCTAGTCTTAAGTCTGAAAAATGCTTCCTTGCAATTTTTATCAAAGTTAAATGGAACATCTTTTAATAGATTAGTTAAAGGTTTAGCTATCTTGCTAAAGTCTTTAATAAATCTTCTATAAAAACCAGCATGTCCTAGAAATGATCTAATATCTTTTACTGATTTAGGTTCTAGTAGATTAGAAATTACTTCTATTTTAGCTTTATCTACTTCTAACTCTTTTTTAGAAACAACATGCCCTAAGACTATTCCTTGTTTAACCATGAAGTGACATTTTTCCCAATTTAAAACTAGATTTTTTTCCACACAACATTTTAATATTTGGTCTAAATTGCTTAAACACACTTCATATGAGTTGCCATATACAGTAAAATCATTCATAAATATTTCTAAAAAATCTTCAGTCATTCCAGTAAATATGCCCTACACACACCTTTGAAAGGTAACTAGCATATTGCATAATCTGAATGACATTCTTTTAAAAGCATAAGTTCCATTAGGACAGGTGAAAGTTGTTTTCTCTTGATCTTCTAATGCTACTGGAATTTGATTATACCCTGAATACCCATTTAGGAAACAAAAATATTCTTGCCTTACTAATCTTTCCAGCATTTGATCTATAAAAAGTAAGGGAAAATGATCTTTCCTAGTCACAACATTCAGCTTTCTATAGTCTATACATACTCTCCAGCCTGATTGAATTCTAGTAGGTATCAAGTCTTGACTTTCATTCCTAATAACTGTTAATCCTGATTTCTTGGGAACTACATGGATTGGACTTACCCACGAGCTATCAGAAATCAGATAAATTATATCATTATCTAATCATTTAACTATTTCCTTCCTGACTACTTCTTTAAGGTTTGGATTTAATCTCCTCTTAGGAATTCTAACAGGTTTAGCATTCTCTTCTAAATATATGTGGTGACAGCATAAAGTTGAACTTAACCATTTTATATCAGTCATAGTCCATCCTATTACTTCTTTATAACTTTTTACTACATCTTTTAATTTAGCTATTTGATCCTCTTTTAAATCTGAAGCAATAATGATTGGAAAGGTTCGTTTATCTTCCAGAAATATATAGGTTAATTCAGGAGGTAAAGGTTTTAATTCTAAATGTTGCCCATCAGAAGCTAAAGCTCCTAACTGAACATCATCATTTTTTAAATTAATTTCTTCCATATCTCTTTCTATATTTATGCTTTCACTTTCTTCTAAAATTTCAGAATTGATTTGCCTATTTAATTCTTCTTGAATCACATCATCTAACATATCTCCTTCATCCTTTAAAAAGTCTATGGTGTGTAAGGACATTTCTAACTCTTCAAACCTTTCTAGTTTGAAAATATTTAATTGAGTATCCTCATTACCATATGCTAACTTCATTACTCCAGTTTTACAATTTATAATAGCCCCTGATGTTGCTAAAAATGGCCTTCCCAAAATTAAAGATGTATCACTATTTTTATACTTAATTTGTTGGGAATCCAAAATTACAATATCAATAGGATATATAAAATTCTTGATTTTAATTAAGACATCCTCTATTTTTCCTCTAGGGTATCTTATACTTCTATCAACTAATTGAATAACCGTACTAGTAGGAGTTAAGCCTTCTAATCCTAAGGATGCAAATATATCACTTGGCATAACATTTATACCTGCACCTAAGTCTATTATGGTTCTTTCTAAAATGGTATTTCCTATGATGCATGATATAACAGGGATTCCAGGATCAGATAACTTTTTAGGAATTTGTGGCAGAAATAAGGAACTACTTTGCTAAGCTAAAAAGACCTTTCTAAGAACTTTTCACTCTCTTTTCTTAGTACACCAATCCTTCAGAAATTTAGCACAAGGTGGCATATTCTGCAATAAATCTAACAAAGGAATGTTAACTTGTACTTTTTCAAAAATTTCTTTGATTTTTTCTTGTTTTTCAGGAATTGTTTGTTGTAATCTTTCAGGATAGGGTGCAAAAGATTTTGATTTCAAAGATTCTTTTTCTTTCAGTTGATTTGTTTGATCATTTTTAGCTTCAATCGCAGATTCAAATTGTTCTTTAGTGATTTCTAGATTTTCAACTATTATATTTTCATTATCATTTTGATTTTTACTCTTATCCACCTTCATATCATTTTCATTTTGAGTTCTTGGTGGTATATCAGTTCCAGATCTTAATGTTACACATACATCTTCCAAATTTTCGTTACTTTCATGATGTTTCTGTATATCATTTTCGTGATTATGATCTTCAATTGTTTTTAGTTTTAAAGTGCATTCTTTAAATTCTCTTGCATTAGTATTTTCTGTTTGCTGTATATTTTGCAAATTATGCAGGTTTATAACATTATAATTTTCATTGTCCTGTTGCATAACTTGTATTTTCATTGCATTTTTGTCTAATGCTTTTAATTTTGTTTCTAGATCATCTAATTTCATTGCATTCAATTTTTGATCAATTTTCTTTATGGTTTTTTCAGTTTCGTAAATTATATCCTTTTTAGGTTATGAATATGCTTCCTTATAGTTTAACTGGTTGACTTCTTGTTGTTGACACACAAAGTATTCCAGTTTGTCTAGATTTTACTCTATACTATGCTTTAGTCTATCATAGTTATCCCTAACTTTAGTGTCTCTCATCATATTACACATTCTATACTGACCATCAGTTGGGTAAACTATAAAATTCTCATACTCAACTCTATAATATTGAGGATAATTCATTTGTTGTTCATGGGATCTAACAATCTGTAAATGTCTCAATTTCAAACAATCAGAAATGTCGTGTCCTTTAGAATTGCAGAATTCACATATGCTAATTACAGGTTTCAAAAATCTTTGAGCATAAGCATATGCCATATTCTCAATTACAGAAGAAAACACACAACTCTAGCTATTAAAACGAAACAGCTCTAATAGTTACTTATATTAATTCAATTCAATTCAACTCAATTCAATTCAATTCCCTAGCAACGGCGCCATAAAGCTTGTTTGGATTTTCCCAGCACTACACTAGAAAAACTTAGATTTGTTACTTCTGTTTTTACTTAGTTAATTTATCTTTATGTCTATTCTTTCTTTTAGAAGTAAACAAACAACCTTTAATACAATTTAGATATTAATTCCAATTTGTACTTTAACTGCAAGTGCACAGTGTCTATTATATCAGTGTGCAAGTACAGGTCGATCCCACAGGGAATTGTTGACGAATTTAAGAACTATTTGATTGTTAACAATTCAAATTTATATTCAATAAGCACTCCGTTGAATTACAGTTAACTCAACGGACAAAGTTATGGCTAACTCAACGAACTATTTGATTGTTATGGCTAACTCAACGGACTATCCTCGTGGACTTAAGTTAACTCCACGAGCTTGTCTCTTCTTTATAATATTGCTATTTACAAAGGAATTCAGCCAACCATTGGGCGATTCCACAGATTGTAAATAACATCAATTAAGCTTTTTAATGCTAGTTAACATTGAATTTATCATTAAGCAATACTAACATTCAGATGATTCAAACAGTAACCATTAAAATCTTTAAGTCTTTTGTACGAACCAATTTCAATAACATTAATCACGATAAAACACAAACAATACAACACTCAAATACAACATACAAACATAGATAAATTGTTTTTGGTATTTTTGTTTTAATATGAACATGGAAATGGGCAGCAGGTGAAATGTAAAGTAATCTCACTCGATAATAAATACTTCCGACACTACTTGCAACGCAATTACACCATTGAAAATTAAACCACTTACAATTCTGTCTCCTCTCCCTATAGAATCGAGAGTCTAGAATTGCAAGATAATCTCCTCTTCAGCATACTAGCATCAACCCGAAGCCAAGGCTAAAAGCTTTACGATCTCTTGAAATATGAGTTGGCGCTTGGTGAAAATGGCTTCCCTTCCCATGACGCGATCACTCCTCAAGTGGTTGTCAGGCACTGTGTTTGACTTGGAATCGACCCAACATCAGGTAAGTATCCTCACAGACCTCCGATGGTTGGTGATTATGGTGGTGATGAAGATGGTTGGTGTGGTACTCCAGAGAATTGCGACGTCGATCCTCCTTTACACACACTGATCTTCCATCGATCACACTCTTCTTCTTTTTTCTTCTTTTCTTTTATATTTCTTTAGTAGTAACTGCTTCTATTTGAATGGTCGATTGGATTTCCTTCATTCATATCAACGGTGATGCTTCCTTCTCCTGCGCGATACGTGCAAACGCGGTTTTTCCTACCAATTGTCCTGTTTCTACAACCGCTACAATGGCATATTAGAAAATATATAGTCCGTGGAGTTACAGATAACTCAACGGACTTTATTCGTTGATTTAACTATAAAACACATGCATAAATTTAACTATCCGATGCTCAGGTGCATTTCGGATACTTATAAACTTAACTATCCGATGCTTAGATGCATTTCGGATAGTTACAAATAACTCACCGATATATAACTTAAGTAAATCTACCAGATCTCGACATGTGTCAGCAGCAGTTTTAATTATAAAATAACATTTCAGAGAGTTACAGGTTTAACTATCCGATGCTTAGATGCATTTCGGATAGTTACAGCTAACTCACCAAAAATTCACTTAAGTCACTTTCCCAGAACATGACACGTGTCCACAGCTATTTTATAAATAAAAAGAGATTTCGGAGAGTTACAAGGATAATTATCCGATGCCTAACTGCAATTTCGAATAGTTATAGATAACTCACCGAAAGTTCACTTAAGTCATTCATTATGGTTTTGACACGTGTACTTCTGGAAATAATAAAATATTCTTTCAAAACATAATTGTTCGGCAATATAAACATAACTATCTGACATATTCGGTTTGTTAAACATAACTGTCAGAATTTGTTCGGTATGTTAAACATAACTGTACGAATTTGTTCAGTATGTTAAACATAACTGTCCGAATTTGTTTGGTATGTTAAACATAACTGTCTGAAATATCAAAAAATTCGGATACTTAAGAATTTCACAGCCTACAACTTATCGACAGTTCATAAATATACTAAATTAACATTAATTCCCCAAAATTAAGCAGATTCTTCAATTAAAGCATATAATAGTGCAATTATAACATAATGGCTTAATTCTTATATGATAAGCTAAATATTATGTAATTAACCATCATTTAACCGTTAATAATATGTACTTTTTCATTCTAAACACTTGGCAACCCAGATTAAGTACGCCATAGATTCTTTACACTACATTTATGTAGGGGGAGCAATTTCTTGTATAATAATTCATCACTTTTGAACTATTATATGTTTTTCATGAAAGAATCTACATAATTTTAGGAAATACACCTTAATTAAGTACATTTCTAAACTGTCGATGACTTGCAAGTATTTTAATTCTTAAGTATCCGAATTTTCTATTGTTTCGGCAAGTTATATTACAAGTATCAGACAGTTGTGTTTTAAAATGTTCAATAGACTAATTTATTATTTCCTGAAGTACACGTGTCGAAACCATAATGCATGACTTAAGTGGATTTTCGGTAAGTTATCTGTAACTCTTCGAAATGCGTCTGAGTATCAGAAAGTTAGATTTGTAACAATCCGAAACATCTCTTTATTATAAAACTGCTTAAGTACACTGTCGTGATTTGGACGATTGACTTAAGTTATCTTTCGAAAGATTATCTGTAACTCTTCGAAATGCACCTAAGCATCGGATAGTTAGGTTTATAAGTCTCTGAAACTTTCTGAACACTTTAAGTTCAAATTATGCACGTGTTGAATTTCACTACTTTATAATGTCTCTATCGAAACTCGAACAATTATGTTTAAATCTTCAACTTTTCACACCTATTCCTTTGAGAAACTCGAATAGTTATCATAAGTTTTCGAGTTTTCTCACTTTTTCACTTAGCCTGAAGTTATTTTCTTTATATGCACAGTTACGCTAAGTATTCTGCAATTGTTGGTTGTAAAACTTGTATAGTTATTGCAAGCACTCGAGTTATTTATCGGTAACGGATCTTATATTTAAGATTTATACCTTAAGTTCAAATTATGCACGTGTTGAATTTCACTACTTTATAATGTCTCTATCGAAACTCGAACAGTTATGTTTAAATCTTCAACTTTTCACACCTATTCCTTTGAGAAACTCGAACAGTTATCATAAGTTTTTGAGTTTTCTCACTTTTTCACTTAGCTTGAAGTTATTTTCTTTATATGCACAGTTACGCTAAGTATTCTGCAATTGTTGGTTGTAAAACTTGTATAGTTATTGCAAGCACTCGAGTTATTTATCGGTAACGGATCTTATATTTAAGATTTCGATGATTGAATCCGTTTGTCCATTTATAAACTCGGAGAGTTATGAATGCTTTCCTAACAACCTTTCGTGTTTCTACCTTGGTAAAACCCTAGCTTCACAATCTTTCCTTCCACTAAGTTCTACAGTGCAAAGCGAAGATTAATCAATAATGTCAGGACGTAGAAGAGGATGTGGTAGAATGACCAAAGTGTAGAAAAGAGAGTTGGAACTTCAGAAAATGCAAAATGAAATCAACGATATTTACTCTAGGTACACTTTTTCAAACGAAGTACTACACGAAATCAGAAAAGCTGTTCAAGATGAGAAAAATTTCTGTTGGAAATTTATTCAAAATTATGCTGAAACACAGTTTAGACTAAAACAGACAAAACTTTCCGCATTACATTTATGGAAAAGAAATTTACAACCTAACCCTGCGATTGTAAGTTTTGGACATGTACCAGAGACATCGATACAGTCTATCACTTATTATGGAAAGAAGTAGGGACAAATGATCGAAAATGCAAACAGGGAATTACAATCCTTGTATTCCCAACATTATTTTCCCCTAGTTGTTTTAGATGATATTAAACAGTATATTAATGAACAGAAAACTGTCATTAGCAAAATGGGCCTTCGAAGTGAAGAACAAAGAGTTTATCAACTCAAAATGGCAGAGGTGGAGAGCTTAAAACTCTATATTCCATTATTACCACCTAGGCATCATGGTGAAAGACCATCAAGACAACAGGTGCCTTTAACAAGAGAAATTACGACAATTTTAGAACCTCCTGAACAACTTGAAACACTATAGACATATAGTCGGACAAAGAAAAATACAATTGAATATTTTGGACTAACTGTAGGTGTACAAGGAATATTGCAGCAAAAAGAAGAATCAGTGAAAAATGGAAAACTATGCTCTATTACAGAAGTTGGACAGACATTTTTGTCAGGAATCCCAGCAGATGTGACAAATATTAGCTTACAAGCATATACTCTAAGGTATTGTGTCACATTAGTGCATAATGTATCTTTTAATACAATGGACAGTTTTTCACACAATGTTGCAAGCACACATTCTTTTCCTATGGAAAGTGAGAATGTAGGAAATTTTGATGATATATATACAGATGATATCAAATTTGATGATATTATTGATGACATAGACACTAAGTCTATGAATTTTGAAAATATTTCATCTGAAGAGGAATGTACAGATATTCTTCCTCTTACTGTATCTCGAATAGAGACTTTTGAATTTTGGTACAATTGCTTATACTACACTTTATATATATGGTTATGTCTGTTACAATATATCGTATACTTGTTGATAAATGTATATAATCAACAACATACATAGTTACAAATAGAATATGATACTACCAATGTCTCACATATACAAATTTCAGAAATACAGGATGATTCTATTCCATAGACAGATATAGAACATTCTTTCATACAGAGATAGTTGTATAGATCACATATAGATATATAGGTTGCTGATATACAGATTGTTACAAAGACTATTGCTACTGAAATGTTTCCAGAAGAACAAACAGAAGAAATTTAGTAGATTATTGATACGACAATAACAGATATTTCAGACATTTATACTAGTTTTGATAGAAATTCCACCAATTCTGAAAGATCTGACAATATAGATGCTGCTGATAATATTGAAATAAGTCCCAGATCAAAACATTATGACAAGAAAATACCTAATCCTGAACAGAGTTTAGATGCAAATACACTATTATGATTCAGAAATAATTCCTGTTATGACAAATTTCAGACATATAAAACATTTATAGTTTTATATTCAAGACTAGTTAAGTTTGAAGGGATGGCACACATACGTGAACTGTTTAAATTTCAAGGCTTATTGACTCTACTTCCACAACAGCTAGGCCATCTTGCTATACCCGAACTTCTCAATTGTTTTTACTCAAACTTAACAGTGGAAGAAGGTATCTGTTTCTAATATACAAGAAAATGACATATATTTAACTCCAGATTTACTTCATCAGGTATTTGGTCTGAAAAATGAAAGAGTTAAAATATTAGAAAGAAAACAGGTTTATCGATTGGGATGGGACATTACAAGTTTAGCCAAAGATCCAACTGCCAACAAACCATTGACATTACTAAATGACTTAAATGGCCAAGCACGTTTTATTGCAAAAATATTGCATGCCACATTGTTTTAGAGGTTTGGTCATGGGGCAGAAGTTGGCAGATGTTGTCTTTATGCTACATACACATTAATCAACCATATACAGGTGAACTGGTATGATATTTTTGTTTCTCATATCTTACATTTGCAGAGTAAATTATTTTATGGTGATACAATTTTGAGAATTGTGGCAAGTCAAACAAATATTACACCTTAGCCATAGAAAAGATTAAAGTCACGATCTTTCTCTGCAAAGGAACTCCAAAAATACCAAGCGACAGATACACCTATCCTTAGACAACAACAACAACAAGTTCGGCAAACACAGCAACAATCCGTAGAATTTACAGAAACACAACAACATACAGATATACAACAAGATATACATACAGATATACAACAAGGTATACACAGAGAAATACATATAAGTATAGATACAGATATACATACTGAATTTTTACAACAACCATCACAAGTTTCTCAAAATGATTTAAATCAGGCATTACTTGATCAGATAAACAGAGTTAGTACAGATATTGCAAAGAAAATTTCAGATGCCCTGATTGATATTTTTCGAAGACAAAGAGGCTTGTGATTATACAAATTATGTATTACATGATTTATTTTTTGTAATTTGTAACCAAAACCATTATGTAAACTATTTACTGATTTTAATGTTACGTGATTATTTTTCACAGTTTATAATATTAAACAGTTTTTGCTTAATCCATAAATCCTATGAATGGTTGACACTATCGTTTTTGATTAATATATACTTAGTAAGATATCCTTCCTTACATTTATAAAACTTAACTTCCTAAAGGGGGAGAAAATAGCTTGTTTACTTTTTTATAATGCCAAAAAGGGGGAGATATAAATTATGTGACTTATTAGGTTTTGACATCATCAAAAAGGAGGAGATTGTTAGGTATTTAATTTTGATGATGTATGCTTTATTAACGTATTTAAATAAGTCTACATAATATTCTCTAAGTATAATAGTTAACAGATTATTGAAAAATTTCATTTTTATGTCGGATAAATTAAAGATTTTCAAAGAGCTAGATTTGCAATAGTTAAACTTTTGGATAGTTAACGCTTCGTTTTTGTCGAATACTTTATGTTAAAAACTCATATAGTTAAGTTATCTACACATGTGTTTTTAATGTTTTAAGTTGTCACGTGTTTTCCATATTCATTCGGTAATGAAAAATCGAATAGTTAGATAACTGTTCGAGTTTTTATACTCATGGATAGATAACTGTTCGAGTTTTATAAAAGGACTAAGGAATAGATAAGTTTCCTTGTTTAGTCATGTGTTTTGTAGGTGCAAAAACTCGAAGAGTTAAAGGATAAGTGTTCGAATTTTTATAGAAGTTAAAGGATAAATGTTCGACTAAATCGAAGACTTAGAAGATATTCTACAAGACTCCAGGAAGATAAAATTTCAGTGAATCTACGAGTGGAGATCGTGGAAACTCAAAATGTTAGTGAAGAAAGTGGAAATTTAAATAGAAAGTAATTTGGATTAAAGAGAAAATTAGTACGTGGATTATAGATTATGGATTGTGGATCAAGTGGATGAACATGTTGAACGTGAAAGACAACAGAGTTCGACTACTAATAGAGAGTACGAGCTACATTACAACAGGGGATCCCAATCTCAAAAACCAAGTCTGAATATTCAATCTGGATCCCTAACTGAAAAGTTAAGTTTGAATATTCATATTCTGAAAAGTTCTCCAACATTAGAAGAAGTTCGAAATTCCAAGCAATTTTAGAAAAGGAGCTGCAAACGCAAGTTTGGAAATTCGACAACTGGAGAAGAAGAGATACAGAAGCTGAGCAAAGAGAAAGAAAAGAGCTGTGTGCATAAAGATGAGGTTTTATACAATTCAAAATTAGTTTTGAAAAAGAGCTTTGTTTTCCTATTTGAATTGTATATCAAAAATTACTGTATCAAAACCGTTAAGAAGGGAATTGAGCTGAAAAGATATTGTAAATTCTGTCTTAAAATAAAAGAATAGAATTTCATTTACTAGTGTTTTGTGCTTTTGTTTTATCCGCTAGTTTAATTACTAAAGACACAATTCACCCCCCCTCTTATGATACAGATGATCCTACAAAGACTCATTATAAAAGGAAAACTTATTTTAGTAACCTAGAACCAAAATTAATTTAGAAGAAAAAGATTAAAACTGTTCAAAAATAGGTTTCTTAGGATAGTAGTATTATTTCAATATGTAGTTCTTCTGATGTTTTTGGACTCAAACAAATCTAGGTTCCAAGAAATGTGATTTTACTCTTTTTATAGGTGATAAAGTCAAAATGGGTAATGGACTGTAGAGCCTCAATTCATATGATAGGAAGAAAAGAATTGCTTAAAGATATTCAAGAGTGCAAACAAGGAACTATCACATTTGGCAATTTAGAGAAAAGTAAAATTCTAGGTGTTGGCAAGGTTAGAGTTACTGACTCTATATTTATTTTAGATATTCTATTAATTGATGACTTAGGTTTTAATCTTATTAGTGTAAATTAATTACAAGACAAAGGATCTAAAGTTATTTTTGAAAATAATAAATGTCTTATTGTTGATAGTCGTTTTAATTTTGTTAAATTTAAAGTAAAAAGAAAAGGATCAGTAACTATCCTAAAATTACCTTCTAGTGCTCTAGATAAAAAGTCATATTTAATTGCCAAATCTAAAGATACATGGCTATGGCATAAAGGTTAGAACATGCTAATATGAAATTATTATGTAAATTAGCAAAGCATGAACTTGTTAAGAGTTTAGTCTTGTTAGAAAATTCTTTAGTTTCTTAGTTCAACAAGAAACAAAATTATGTAGCTTTGTCTACTATTGAAATTGAATATGTTGCAGCTTCATTATGTTATGCTCAAGTATTATGGATTAGGCAAACCTTAAAACATTTTGGAATACATTTAGAACAAACTAAAATTTTGTGTGATAGTAGCTATGCTATCAGTCTTTCTAAAAATCTTGTATTACACATTAGGTCAAAATATATTGAAGTTAGACATAATTTCTTAAGGGATAATGTTCTTAAAAGAAAAATTAAATTAAATTTTATATCTATAAATGAACAATTAGCAGACCTTTTTACTAAGCTGTTAGATGAAAATTCTTTTTCTAATCTAAGAAGAAACTTAGGTGTATGCAAATTGTTAGATATTTAAAATGTTGTTTAGTGCATCCTTCTTTATGAGAGTTTTAATGTTTTAATTGATTTCTGACGTTATTAATATCGTGAATGTTAATTATTTTTATGATTTTATATAATTTGATAATTATATAGTATCATTTAAAATTTTAATATTAAATGTACTAAAAATATTAATTAAGAAATAAAATTTAAGGTCAAATAAATATTTCAAATTTTAATCTAATTGTTAGATGTATTAAATATGATTGAAGAGTTCTTCATATGAAATTGAAATTCTTCATATGAAGTTATAAATTGTATCTTATTTCATATTATTTAAAATTGATATCTAACAATAGCATCATTTTATTTTTTGTCTATGCTTAATGTTTTGAAAATATATAGACAAAGTCCAAATGATATGCTTATTAAAAGAAAATAAGTCTCATAAGTCTATTATACTTGAACAATTAAGTACGTAGGGATATTTTGAAATCTGATAACCTTTGTTTTTCTTCGAACAAAGTAGAAAGTAATGAAAAATACTTTTTATAGTATGAAAGGAAATAACAAGGAATTATCTTTTCTCTTTTTTATGAACACAAATATAGAAAATAAAGGAAAATTTTTTCTCACTATTTATTTTTCCCTCGTTTTCTTCCTGCACAAATTACTACTTATTACGATAAAATAACGATGGATCGAATGAATGTACGTAAAACTTTCAAAAATAATAAAATAATTTCAAAATTTATCTGCATCGAATTATCTCGCATGCGATATGATCCATTGGAAAAGATGCAAGTTATTTCCATATCTATCATTATCGAAGGAAGACATTTACTTTTTTGACCTGGTCTCGAGGTAAGTGTATGTACTGAATTGTTTTGAAATAAGGACAAATGTTGGGTAATTAAGTAATAATTGAATTTACTATAAACTTACTTTTCTTCCCAAATATTTTTTAAGAATTTACTGGAAACAACAATGTATCAAAAGTAGGCACTGTTTTTTCTTTCTCTCGAAGTTTAAACGTAAGACTTCCCTTGTGATGAGTGTAACAGAAGTTTAAAATAGAAATCAACAGTAAAACATTATCAAAAAATAATGTATGATACGAAGGAAAGAGAGAAAGAGAGAGCATCTTATCTTATCCACCCAAATGTCTCGAAATCACGAAAATAATAAAATAACTCCCAATCTTATCTTATTTGTTGGACTGGGCTGCGGGGTGAAGCAATTTTCTTTGTTACGGTAAGCAGGCATCCAATTGTCTTGGGTGGTACACGTTTCACTTGTCAAACTCAAACGTGTCGTGTCGAAAATTAATGCACGTTATTTCCATATCTATCAATTTATTTATCTGCCATGACACAAAAAAGTCGTCTCCCTCTGTCACCACATCTGACTGCTTCCCATCCACACTGGCTATAAAGAGAGAGCATGGTCGAGCTCTTCTTCTCATCAGCTCCTTAATTCAAATATTTCCTTCAACGCAAAAACAAGAGAGAAGAGAAAACCATCGATGGCTCCTAAGCCTATTTTCGTGTTTACTGCCTTCTTGCTGGTCGTCATGCTCGTCACCTCGGACGTGCTGGTGAAAGCGGAGGAAGAAGCTGAAGGAGAAAACGCAGGTCACGAAACGTTCTTTCTACTTCTCTTCTCGACTGTTTGCTTGTATTGTATTCACTGGCAATCATGTGACACATATGTATATTATTTTTCATTCACGCGCAGAGTTGTCATATGACTTGGATGCGGATGATGTCGGTGCGGACGGTGTTGGTGCAAACCAACTAAAAATCAGTACACGCTGCTGCGCAGGCAACTTTCGCTGCCTACGTTTGTGCAGACGTAACGGCCGTCGCTACTGTTGTCGTTACCGCGTAGTTTGCACAAGGTTCTGCCCACGCTAATGAGCTTTCATGCATACGATGCTGTCTGTTGATGGGTGTGCATGTCTGTACTACCACCTACATGTAACAAGATAAATAAGCAGCACTAGGTCATGTGTAAGTGTTGCACAGAATAAGCATTATCCATGCAATTAAGCTTCAATATATATACTTAATTGCCTCATCAAATTTAAACTTATATATATATACATATATATAGAGAGAGCAGCAGCAGCAGCAGCTAAGAAGAAAGGACTGGAATCTTGATGATGAGAGCCGATGTGCAAACAAACTTGAATTGAGTGGATAATAGAATAAAAATTTAAAATCACGTATATACTTGCTGCTTTACTTGCCTACTTCCATCACATTTATCGTCAGCACATACGTAGTCCTGAACTAATATGGATGGTATTTGTCAAAAAAACTTCACAGTGTTTCTTGTAAAGTCAAGCGGATGGATCTAGAATATCGAAAGAGAGAAATAACTATGGACATATGTTGACGGCAATATCTTAGAAATGGGAATCATTGATTAAATAATCATAATAAGAAATTGATATACACATATTGTAATTATTTAAAATGTAAAGTCACATATATAAGAACTTTATAAAAAATATAAACTTAAAGATATATATGGTGATCAGGCGTGTCGAGCATTTAAGATATATAAGCTTGGAAGGAGGATGGACGTTCGAACATCTAACATCCCATCATGACCACCAAGCATCGATTGCACTTTGTGTCGTCCGTTTCACCATTTCTATCGTAAAGGTAGATGGATGGCGTACAGCAAAGGCCTGGACTCTCTTTCAACAACACATACTCCCACTTTCACACTCCTACCCTAAGACTAGAGAGACACTCCTGCAAGAAAGAAAGGTGGATTTTATTTCTCGATGAGGCATGTTAAATTTGTTGTGTTGCAACAGCGATATTGTCTATACTTCGTGGTCACAGTTCTCTTGGTGCGACCTTGGCAGCTTGCGATCGGGAAGTACGTGGCTGTTGTCTCGGCGTGATCGCCCACAGCATCGAGACCTTCGTTGTTGCTGTGGAGTTTGCAAGTCCACCCGTTGAAAGGTCGTCTAGTTACTCGTCTTTTCTTGGTGTAGCAATACTAGATTGCCTAAATGGAGGAAGAATAGTAGCTCTCAGACCTTGAGCTTAGCTACGTTGTTCATACGTTGACGCCTCCAACAGATGAGCTCCTACATTTTGCTATCGTACAGTATGGAAAGGGAAGGGGAGGCCATCATCACCATCCTTATGTTTAATTCGATGGTACGCAGCAGATATAACATTTTACATATAGATGATGGAAGATCATGATAAGTGCACTAGAACAATAATTGTGTAAAAGTAAAGATGAGTCTACAATCAATGACAGTATCTATTAGAAGCTTCGCATTGATTAATGACAGTATCTATTAGAAGCTTCGCATTGATTAATGACAATATCCTTGTGGTTGTTATTCAAGATGTTCTCTTGCTTTATAAGTTGATTTATGAGAAAAATGGATGCAACTGATTAAGAATAAAAGACTGCAAGAGTTCTATCCCATCTTTTTTCATTATTCAAACACGTTATGTCCTTGTTGATTGCTTGGAATAAGTTGTCACAAGCTTTCCTTTAAATTTATTTATACATGTGGAAATTATAAAAAAAATAATAATATAATGGTAATAATAACTAACTAATTAATAATATAATAATAACCATAATATAATGAATATATATATGTGATGGTCAAGATAACAAATATATATATATATGATTATAATTATTATGTCAACATAAATTGTTGTTCGTGTACTGAACCCAACAAAGTTAGTCCATTGGGTTTATTTAAACTCAAAGGACTTAGTCTATGAGATTTATTTAAATTCAATAGATTTAATTTAGAAATACTGCAAATGGTATTTTAGAGACAAAATAAAAAGTATCTAAAATGAAAATTAAAGAAATCTATAACCTCTAAATAGAGCTAAGAAATTTTAAAATCTAGAAGTGTTTGATACTAAACAAAGGTATCAAGATCAAACTAAAAAAAACTTAAATATAAAAAATATAAGTGTCTAAGATTGAAGTATTTTAGATATAAAATATAAATATCTAAAATACATATGAAAAATTAAACAAAGATAAATATCTTACATATGGGATATAAATATTTAAAGATTCAAAATTAGAAGTATGCATGGATATAAAATATAAATAACTAAAATATGTGTAAAAATTAGATTAAATTAAACATATTAGATATAAACTATAAGTATCTAGACATTAAAAATATACGTATATGAAAAATAAAAATCCAAATATTTTATATATAAATAGAAATATTTAAAATAAAATTACATATGTCAAGTATGAAACTATAAAAAATGCCCAAGAGATTAAAATATAAATACTTTAGATAAAAAATGTAAGTATCTAAAATGAAATCAAGTATTTTATACAGTATCTAAGAATTTAAAACAAACTTGTTCATTGGGTTTGCATAAACCCAATATATTTAGTCCATTAGGTGTAGCTTAAACTAAAGGAGTTGGTCTATTGGATTGAGGTTAACTCAATAGAAAGAGTTCATTACACTTACCAAACTCAACGGACCTATTTAAGAAATAAAAATTAAAATTTTAATCTTTAAAAATAAAATCAAATATTTTAGATAAAATATGAGAATATTTAAGAAATTAAAATAAAAATATTTTAGTTGTGAAATATAAGTATTTGAAATAAAATATAATTTTTTTTTAATATTTTGTGTATAGAAGTATAAATATACAAAAAGGTGTTTCAGATACAAAATATAAATATTTGAATTAAAATCAAATATCTGAAATTTAGGGAAAATTTATTAAAAAAAACAAAGGGAGAAATGCCACTTGACATTTATAAATGTCAGGTCAACGCACCTGACTTTGCAAATGTGTGACATTTAAATATATATATATTGTTTTAAAAAAATAAATAATATAATAAATATATGTATATATAATAAGTTTTGGTTAAGCTAAAGTCCTCTTTTAGTCTGACCATAAAATGTAAAATAATAATAATAATATTAAAATCGATTGAACTGAAGTATAGCTTCAATTTTACTGAAAATTTTAAAAATAAATAAATATATATATATAATAAAAGAATCAGTTGAATCAAAGTTATGCTTGCGTTCCACCGAAATGATAAAATAAAATAATAATAATAGTCGAATGAAAGAATTTTTAAATATATATCTATATAAAAAAATTTAATTGAATCAAAGTTATACTTCGATCTGAACGAAAGAATTTTTTTAAAATATACATATATATATATATAGATAAATCAGTTGAATTGAAGTTATACTTCAACCCAACCGAAAAGGCTTTTATTTTAAAAAAAATATAATATACATAAATGAGATCCGATCAAGCCGAAGATTCGATCGAAAGATGTTTTTATCGTAATAAAAGTAACGATAATAATAATATAAGTATAAAGGTTTCGATCGAACCCAAGGGTCGGACCGAAGGTTTAAATTAAAATTAATATATTGTTGGTATTAAATGTGAATATCTAATAATAATAATAACAACAATGAAATTAAATATTTTAGATACTAATAAATAATATAAGATATTTTGGGACATAATATAAAGTATACAAAATAAGAACAACTACCTTAAATAAACTTAGTCGACTATATTCCAACGAAAAAAATAAAATAAAAATATAATAATAAGATAAAGAACAACAAAACAATGAATACGTATATATATTAAACATATTTTATTAAAATACGTTAAAAATAAATATCTGAAGTGAATTGATGATGTTTTCTAATGGGAAATACATATATTTAAAATATAAATTTAGATACTCAAAAGGTAACATAACTATATAAAAGATCAAAATATAAGTGGAGATTATGAAAATGATAAAATATATTTAGTACTCCTAAACAAGAGTATAAACTATTTATATATGTCAAAAGATATATATAAAAGTATATCTAATATATTAAATACTACTAAATATGAGTATAAACTGTTAATATAAAATATTAAAACTTTACGCATTTAAGCAGATGATATATATATTAAATACTCCTAAATAAGAATATAAACTATTTACATATATAAAAATATATGTAAAATAATTGATTCCATACATAAAAATATATAATATATTACATATCTAAAACAAGAGTATAAACTATTTACATATAAATATATATATATAAAATATATTCAATACTCTTTATATATATAAATATATATATAATATATTCAATACTCCTAAACGAGAGTATAAATTGTTTACATATAAACATATATATATATAATATATTCAATACTCCAAAACAAAGTATAAATTATTTATATATAAACATATATATATAATATATTCAATACTCTAAAACAAGAGAATAAACTGTTCACACATATAAAAAATATATATTTATAAAATATATTAAATACTCCTTGATAAGATAATGCCATCAAATGAGGAAGAACTATCTATAAGATTTATATTTTGGTACAAATAAATATGATAATACCAAAATACATGGAAGGTAATATTAAATGATATTTTACAAATCATCTCACATATGAATATATATCATCTAAGTCATTTTGGAGAAGTTATCTTGGATCTGGAAATGCCCAAAATATATATGGCGGCCGATATTTGAGGTTATTTGTTATTTACTTTGTAGGCTATACAACAATACTTTTGTAATATTATTTCATGAATAATAAAATTATATTTGACATATTTTCTGGTGTACATTGTGTTAAATATGAAGCATTTTTTGAGAGGAAGATGTAAGGTGTAAAGTTTGTTTATTAACTTTTGAGGAATCCATTAATTAATCAATTTATCAACAAATAATTGTTGAAGTAAAAATCCACGTTAACAAGATGTTATATTCTCCCATCTAAAAATTTCCTTTGATTACCTTAAATGAATATAGGCCATACAAATTTTTATTTAGATATGTTATAACCCCCTTTTCTTACTTAAAAGGTTTAATTCCCTCTCCAAGGATTTAATTCCATTGCCATCTCCAAGATGAAGTATCATGGGTGAGGAGGCATCTCGCAACAACTCGTGACAGATGAAGCCAGCGATGCCTAGACGAGCATTGCTGGGGAGTGACAGAGAGGGTCATACGGTAGTGCACTCAATTTTTTTCCCCCCTCATTTCCATTTCATTTTATTTTTGTTTCATTCAGCATTTTTAATCAATTTCATTTTTTTTTTTGACAACAATGTTCCATGTAAAAATTCATACAAGAAATTTCAAAGTTGCAAAATGGATTAATAGTTAGATATTTGTTTGACCAAGACACTAGGTATTATTGAAAAATGGATTAACGACACCAAAAATGTTAATCTATTTTGACTCAAAAATTGTTGTAAAAGAACACCTTCATTCTATAAATAAGGCTACCTATGCTACTTAGAAAGGTGTTGCACTCTCAAAATCTTCTCTTACACCTTAAATGAACATGTTCCGAGCCTTTCTATCATCTATACCATTAACATCATTCTTTTTCAAAGCAAATTCAACTCCACAATCATTCCTTAGAGCAAAAGCAATCTAAGGTTGTAAGTTTTTTGTTTTATTTTGGTCAAAGTCATGGTATGTGTTAGTATCGATGGACTCACTAAAGAAGGAGTAAATGGTGATGTGTTGTTACTTTTATCAATATTAAAATTACTGTGTAAAATAGTTCTATTTAATTTGCTTCAATAGAATATAATATAATAAGCAAACCTAAAATAATGAAAAAATATGCAAGAATACATAGAAAATTTTAAGTGATTCACCACTAATGGCTACTTCACCCTCAAGTTTCACTTGAACTTCATTATGTTGATCACTTACACACTTGCTTTCAAATAAAAGCAAGAACCAACCAATAGACTTGAACCTTTAGCTCAAAACTCCAACCAATAGTACACCATGGGCTTTAAGGTCAAAGCCACAAACCAACAAATCTCTCTTTATCATAGTAGAAGCATAGTGAAAACTTTGTCAGGCTTGAAAATGATCTTTTAGTGTTGGCCGAAACATGTTGAGAATTTTTCTCATATATTTTCTTCTTTCTATATGTCAATGTATTTTGTATTAGTGCTTTCTTTGCTCTATCTTCTAACGTGTAATCTAATTCTTTTTATAGTCATATGAGCAATGATCAAATTTTCTCTTCAATCAAGTCAAGATCTTTAGTTGTACTTATTGATGTGATAGTCCCAAGTATAGAATGTTACCATTATGTAGATTGTCAACGGCTTTATTTAGTTCTTGATGGGTTGTTTTCTTGTATCATCAAAATATTCTACTAGGTTGGATAGTTGTAAATATGTGTTGCCAAATATACTAACAGTCCCACTAATATCTGAAATTCTCTATTGATAGTAAAAACTCCCGTCAATATATGCGACGTGATTACACCACTGAAAACTTAATCACTTACTATTACGCGTCCCTCTCCTAATAGAATTGCAAACCAAGACTTGTAAGTTGATCTCCTCTTCAGTATATTAGCATCAACCCAAAACAAGGCTAGAAACTTTACTATCTCCTAAGAGATGATTCAATGCTTTGTGAAAACGGGTTCCCTTCCTAGGATGGGATCACTCCTCACAATGGTTGTCAATCACCGTGTTTGACTCGAAATCGACCTGACATCTGAAAAGTATCTTCACAAACCTTCGATGATTAGTGATTGGTGGTGTGATTTTGGTAGAACTTCAGGAAATGACTAACGCTTGCTGTAGTTAGTGTGGTTCTCCACACCCATCATTCATTCTTTCTTTTTTCCTTTTATATTTCTTTCAGTAGTAACTGTTTCCGCCTAAATGATCGGTTGGATCTCCTTCATTCGTATCAACGATAGTGATTTCTTCTTCATTCCACGAGTTAAATCTTACGTGATACGTGCAATCATAGTTTTCCTTCGAATTTCCTATTTCTGCAATTGCTCACATTTGAATATTAGCAAATAACTAGTCCATGGAGTTAACGTAACTCAATGGACTTACTTCGTTGACTTAATTATAACTCAACGGACTTACTTCGTTGACTTAATTATAACTCAACGGACTTACCTCGTTGAGTTAAGCTTAACTCAATGGACTTGATATAAATAATAATATATGTATCACGTGAAATAAAGAAATAACTTATAAGCTTATAACACTAACATAACTCATTACCTTAGTATTTAATCAAGTAATTCAACGCATATAGTTATGCTAACTTAACGAGTTAAACATGTGCAACTCACGTGATAGTATAACATTTAAATTCAACACATGCATAATGTTACTTAACGAGTTCAGATATACAACTTATAGTTTTGCTCGCTAACTCAACGAGTTCTCATGTGATCTTTTTACACCTTTAAACCTGTAACTCAACAAGTTGGCACATGATCTTTTTAAAAAAAGAACACTAACTCAATGAGTTATTACCGTGCACTATACATGATATAAATATGTGCAAATAAAACATATTATGCTTAATACTATAAAACCACATGTAAACCATGTTTTCAATCTTTTAGAAATGATATTTAATTAACACTAATTTCTTGAAATTATGCATATTCTGTAATTAAGGCATGTAATCATATAATTATGACATAATGGCTTAATTCTCATATGATAAGCTAACTATTATGCAATTTACCATTCATTAACCATTAATATTATGCACTTTTTCATTCTAAACAATGTCCCATTTAAATTTGATAGAAATTGTAAAGAAACTTTCTTTAAGCTTAAAACTAGCTTAATTACAACTATTATAATACAAGCACCTAATTAGAATCACCCATTTGAGTTAATGTGTGATGCATCTGATTTTACTATAGGAACTATGTTAGGGTAGAAAATAGAAAAATCTCCTAGAGTAATTCATTATGCAAGCAAAACCTTAAATGAAGCTCAGATAAATTATACAACTACTAAAACAGAATTATTAGTTGTTGTGTTTGCCTTAGAAAAATTTAGATTGTATTTAATTAGAGTTAAAGTACTAGTATACATAGATCATTCAGCTTTAAAGCATCTAATAGCAAAAAAAGAAATTAAGCCTAGACTGATCCAGTGGATATTATTATTGTAAGAATTTGACTTAGAAATTAAAGATAAAAAAGGATGTAAGAATGTAGTAGCTGATCACTTATTAAGTTACAAATAGAAAATTCTAAAATTGAGATTAAGGATCACTTTCCTAATGAACAATTAATGACAATAGAAATAATGCCTTGTGTTGAGTATTTTGTTTTGATGGTGTGTGTTGAATGAAAATAATTATATTTACTCAATTACTATTGCTTGTGAAAAGAAATTAAAAACATCAATTATTACAGAAAAAGCTTACTAATATAAATACTTGTCTGTATTGGATCTAAAATTATACTAAATTAATAACTAGTCATTTCGTTGTAGTAATTTCTTATTTAACTAAACGTTAAGTTAATGTGTGTTTTTATTGAAAAACATGATATGTTTTAAAGTTATATTTTCTGTATCATGAACAGTGCACATTTAGACAACTAGTTAAGTTAGAGTGTTATTTGTATAGAGATCACGTGAGAACTCGTTAAGTTAGTGAGTAAAAGAAGAGACAAACTCATTAAGTTAGTGTTGTACACGTGGTGAATTAAAAGTTACGAATGTTATATTGTATCACGTGAGGTGCACGTGTTTAACTCGTTAAGTTAACATAACTAAACGCATTGAGTTGCTATATTGAACACTAAGGCAACACGTTAGGTTAGCGTTATAAAACTTAAGTTGTTATTTTTGCACGTGGTAAAATTCTGATTATAAAAACATTTGTTTATTACTGGTTTGTTGAGTTGTTTGTAACACAACAGAGATGGTTCGTTGAGTTATCGTAACACCATGAAGTTGGTTCGTTGAGTTAGCGTAACACCACAGACTTAGTTCGTTGAGTTAGCTATAATACTTGTCACGTGAGTTGGCACATGAGGAACTCGTTAAGTTAGAAACGTTAAGTTATATATCTACTTGTGTTACTCGTTTAGTTAACATTAAAGTAACGACTACTTATTACACTATTGAAAAATTTTGGACGAGAAAGTTTATTTTGTAGGAAATTTTTCAGAGATCTAGGATTGATGATTAAAGAAAATTTGAAATGTAAACGTGGGTTAGAATGTGTGTATTTCGATGAAGGAAAAAGAGAAGACGTGAAGAAGTGGAAAACTGATAGTGATTAAACGTGGAGGATATGCATGAAATGAAGATACAGTATAAAAGGCATAGAATTCTAGTTGATCAATTATCCCTGCATACCAAACGAAAAATCTTTTCAAGGATCAAAAACACTTTTCGAGGAAAAGCTCTCAAGTGGAAGAAAATTCAGTGAAGCAGAAAAAGGTAAGATCTATGTCACTGAAGATCTAAAGTATCAAAAGAAAGCAAATTCGGTGAAGTAGAGAAAGATAAGATATTTGTCACTGAAGAATTACTAAAGAAGAAAAAGTAGAAGAAGAAGAAAGATCTCAAACAGGGAGAAATGTTTTAAATTCTGCAAATTAGTTTTCTCTGTTTGTAGTTATGAAATTGTATAGATGAAACATGGTATCGATATATAATTGCATCTACAATTTTTGAGGAGAATTGAATTGTATATTGTAATTGAAACCTTGAATAAAAATGATTTTATGAAAATAGAGTCTCAACTTATTTTTGAGTTTTGAAGTTTCAATTATAATCGAAAATATTGAAATACACAATTCAACCCCCTCTTGTGTAGCCATACGATCCTACACCTTAATACGTAGACAGTTAATTATTTAGTTACAAAATTAACACCTAAGGATTGGAATAGACAAAATAAGAAATTATTCTTTTCTAGAGTAAAATATTACCATTGGGAAGACCCTTACTTATTTAAGAAATATCCTAACTTTGTCATAAGGAGGTGTATTCCAAAACCAAATATGTAAGCATATTATCTTTCTGTCATAACCAAGCATATGGAAGACATTTTGGTTCAAGAAAAACTATTGTTAAAGTCTTACAATGTAGTTTTTATTAGCCAACATTATTTAAAGATGCTTAAAAATATTGTTTGAGTTGTTTAAGATATCAACAAATAGGAAGGATATCAAGGAGAAACATGATGCCTTTAAATCCTATTGTTGAAGTTAAAATATTTGATATATAGGGAATTGATTTTATGGGTCTATTCCCTATGTCTAATCAATATAATTATATATTGCTAGGTGTGGATTATGTGTCTAAATGGATAGAAGTAATTCCTACAAAAACCAATAACAACAAAGTGGTAATACATTTTATAAAAACTAATATAATTGCTAGATTTGGAGTACCTAAAGTTGCTATTAGCGATAGTGGAACTCACTTTTGTAATAGAAGTTTTGAAGCTTTAATGAAGAAATATGGAGTAAATTGCAAGATTACAACTTCATATCATCCTCAAACAAGTGGACAAATTGAAAGTGCAAATAAGCAAATCAAACTAATTCTAGAAAAAGTAGTTAACCTTACTAGAAAAGATTGGGCTACAAGGTTAATATATGCACTTTGGGCTTACAGAATTGCTTATAAAACTAATCTAGGAATGTCAACTTTTAAGATAGTATATGGAAAGAGTTGTCACTTACCCAATGAATTAGAACATAAAGCTTCTTGGGCATTAAGGACTTTGAATATTGACATAGATAGAGTTGTTGAGTATAGAAAGATACAATTAATCGAATTAGAAGAATTTAGAAATGAAGCTTATTGAAGAACATTAGTAGAAAAAGAAAAAATGAGGTTATGACATGATAGAAAAATTATCCCAAAAATCTTTGAAATAAGACAAGAGGTGTATCTTTACATGTCTAGACTTCATAGCCATCTAAGGAAATTAAGATCTAAATGGGCAGACCATACATAGTACAAAATATTTATTCTCATGGATAATTGAGAAGAAAATCTTAAAAATCAGAATTTATTTAAAGTTAATGGGGAAAGACTTCAACCCATCCTTTAATTTGTAAAAAATACATTTAGAATTATAGAAGAAGTAAGAGTAGAAGACTACCCAAGTCTCATTACTTAAGTGAAATACATCATATATATATAGCCAAAAAAAATTAAATTAAATTTTTATATATATATTATTATCAGTTAAACCGAGATGTAAAACCAATTTAACCTAGTATCTTAAGAAAAATTATCAATTCGACCAAATTTTAATATTAGTTTGACCGAGTAAAGATATATATATATATAATTATTAATAGTAAAACAATTTTAGTTTAACCAAAATTTATTCTTGATTCAATCGAAGTCTAAAAAAATTTTATTATTAATTTTTATATATAATTATATAATGTCAATTTGACCAGAACAGTATATTGGTTTAACCAAATTAGTGAAAATTTTATATATAAAATCTCGGTATAACCAGAAATCTACCAGTTTGATCGAAATAAAAAACCAAAGAAATATATATGTATATTAATCACTGGTTTGATTGATGAAAATTATCAATTCAACCAAATTTAGGAAAAATTATAAAAGTAAGGGTCGGTCAGATAGAAGATTCTTTGATTTTGACTAAAGTAAAAATTATATTTATATTATATTTTACTAGAAAAAGTTTTTTTAAAGTCTGTTAAGTTATGCTTAACTCAATAAACTTACTTTGTTGAGTCTATTGGTAAGTCCACAAACTTATTCCGTTGAGTAAACTTGTAATTCAACGAAGTACTAGGATAAGTCCACAAACTTAATTTGTTGAGTTAACCTATAACTCAACGAAGTAGTAAGGTTAAGTTGTGCGTAATTTGCATAGGAAATAACCTAATAGCCCACCAAAACTTAGGGCTTATTTAACCTTTAAAAACTTAGGATTAGGGGCATTATCAACAAAAATCATTTAGTACTTAGCATTGTGAAAGCTATTTTCATTTTGTTCAATCCCGTAATATAACGAAGTAGAAGATGGAACAAAATTGGTGGAATGAGAATGACACTACAGAATTCCTCAAGTGGTCTAAAGATTGGTATTCAAGGAAAAAGATTCGAAATACAACCAAGGAGAAAGAGGTACAAGAGGTAGAAGAACAAATTTTCTGCTTTACGCAAAAGTTAGTAGATTTAATTGTAAAAACACCTAGTATTTTAGAAACGAGAATGAGAATGGCAACTGAAACTATCGTTAATAAGAAAAGAAGGTTAAGACCTAATAACAAAATTACCCTAGAATTGATTAGGCGTAAATCCAGGCTATGGTTATTGAAGAAAATAGCCTATTATGCGGAAAAATATAGAAATAGAGAACAACCACAAGAAGAACAAGAACAATCTAGACCCCTACAACAATCAGAAACACCAAAGGTCACTATTCAGTTTCGTGCACTTGAGTTTGCAAAGCAAAGTGAAGAATTTGTGAAATTAGTTCAACTCTGTAAAGACCAAGGAGATGAAGAGGTCATGGGTATAGCTAAAGCACATATTCTATATAATGCTATGATGAAGAAACAAGCAGAAGATAGGTTAAAAACTCATTATGAAATTAAAGTAGAATAATATCATATAGTAGCTGGAATAATACCAGCCACTATACAAAAAGAACTTGAAACTAGGCCTTCAAAGCCAACTGTTGTAAAGAAAGAAAAAGTACCTGAGACTCTAACTGTTAAGTCAAAGCTTATAATTTTGGCAAAAAGGCATAGAGAGCTTATTTTTGTAGATTTACTATCAGAAAATGAAGAATAGACACAATTATATTTGTAGAAATTTTAAAATCTAGAAGTATTAGATACTAAACAAAGGTATCTAAGATCAAACTAAAGAAAACTTAAATATAAAATATAAGTATCTAAGATTGAAGTATTTTAGATATAAAATATAAATATCTAAAATACAATATGAAAAATTAAACAAAGATAAATATCTTATATATGGGATATAAATATGTAAAGATTCAAAATTAGAAGTATGTTTGGATATAAAATATACATACCTAAAATATGTGTAAAAATTAGATTAAATTAAATGTATTAGATATAAACTATAAATATCTAGATATTAAAATTATACATATATGAAAAATAAAAATCCAAATATTTTAGATATTAATAGAAATCTTTAAAATAAAATTACATATGTCAAGTATTAAACTATAATATGAAACTATAAAAAATGCCCAAGAGAGTAAAATATTAATATTTTAGATAAAAAATGTAAGTATCTAAAATGAAATCAAGTATTATTAAAGTTTCTAAGAATTTAGAAATAATTTATAGACTTTGTCCTGAAATCAAGTTTTCAAGAGATGGAAAGTAGAAGTGGAAAATCAATGTAATAGAAAATTGAAACCAATCAGGTCAAACAATGAAGGGGAATATGATAGCCATGAATTTAAAATCTACTATAAAAAATAAAGAATCAAAAGGCAAAGGACTATAGTTGGGACTCTACAACAAAATGGTGTTACTAAGAGAATGAACAAGACCTTAAATGAATGGGTTAGATGCATGAGACTACATGCAAGTTTTCTCAAAGCATTCTAGGCTGAAGCTATCAGTACAGCTGCTTATCTGATGAATAGAGGATCATCTGTCCCAATGAAGCTTAAAAACCCTAATGATGCTGCACTCATTTGCGATGGTAGTCAATGGGGAAGTAGTGCTAAGACTTCATTCTTGTAGTAGGAACTTGTGTTTTAGACATAGGGTTTCCAATAGTTGATTAAAAAATTGGAATAGTAGATGCTACAAAAGTAGTAGGTGTCAAGAGAACATGGAGTTTCATGGGAACCTACACATCATTCTCATACACATGTATCATAGTGGTAGACTCAAAGCTTCCAAATCCAACGAACATTATGTAAGAAACTATGGAGGCCATTGCAAACTTCCTGTAATATCTATTAATAGCATGAGTAAATGTCATTATATAATGGCTAAAGGTATGTTTTTCCTATGAGACATGATACTAAGGAGGAGAGGTCTCACCAGGTGTGCCATTCTATTGAACATAGGTTTTTCTTGATCCTTTTTCCCTTGGAAAAATATGCATCATATTTCTCTTGTGCATCTTAGGATATATCTATTTCATATAGATGTGTCAATAAACCTCTTAAGGATTAATGACTAATCTTGTACCTTACATCTTCTCATAAGAATGATACTTCATACGCATTGTTTTGATCACATCAAACATATCACATATGTCCAGATAAATTAAATTTCATTATCATTTGCAAATAAAGGTACAAGTTAATGTTGTAAAATATAATTCTTGCAAATAAAGAAAAATGATAGAAAATATTTTAAATTTGCCATCAAACTTCTCGTACCATTATGAGGAGGCGTTAAACAGCTTAGGCTCCTCTCAGAGTACATTTAATATTTTAAGTTTATCTTGGTAATTAGTGTACCATTAACTTTTTGATATATATATATATATTATCAAAATATATCATATAGATAGTTTAGACTCTTATCTAACTATATTTTTATATTTTGGATAGTTTATACTCCTATCTGAGTATTTGTAATTTTAGCATGGGTGAGGGTATTCCAGTAATTTTTCCTATGCATGAGACTATTTTCCTTATTCTCCTTTCATATATTTTAACATTATATATTTTTTATTATGATAAAAAATATATATTTTACCATGAAGCTAGTTCGTTGAGTTAGCGTAATACCATAGACTTAGTTCGTTGAGTTAACTATAATACTTGTCACGTGATTTGGCACATAATGAACTCGTTAAGTTATAATTCTACTTGTTTTATTCATTTAGTTAACATTAACATGACTTCTTATTACATTTGATGAAAAATTTTAGACGAGAAAGTTTATTTTGCAGAAAATTTTTCAAAGATCCAAAATTGATGATTAAAGAAAATTCAAGAGGAAAACATAGGTCAGAACGTGTATATTTCAATGAAGGAAAAAGAGAAGATGTCAAGAGTGAAAAACTAATTATGGTTAAACATGAAAGATATACATGAAATGAAGGTACCATATAAAAGACATAGAATTCTCATTGATCAATCATCCTTGCACTCCAAACGAAATATATTTTTAGGGATCAAAACACCTCTACTGGGAAAAACTTTCTGATAGAAGAAAATTCAGTGAAGAAGAGAAAGTCAAATAAATGTCACTAAAAAATTGAAGAATCATAAAAAAGCAAATTTAGTGAAGTAGAGAAAGTTAGATATTAGTCACTGAAGATTTGCAGAAGAAGAAGAAAAATCTCAAATAGGGAGAAAGGTTTTAAATTCCATAAATTAGTTTTCTCTATTTGTAGTTATGAAATTGAGTAGATGAAACATGGTATCGTTATATAATTGCATCTACAATTTCTTTGGAGAATTGAATTGTATATTGTAATTAAAACCTTGAATAAAATGATTTGATTAAAATAGTGTCTCGACTTATTTTTAATTTTGAAGTTTTAATTATAATTGAAAATATTGAAAAACACAATTCATCCCCCTCTTGTGTAGTCATTCAATCCTGCAAGTGGTATTAGAGCATGTTTTACCCTCTTTGTTTTTAAACAGAAATTAATATCTAAGCATATGTTTAACTTTGTTGATTATAGGGTCAAGTTGTTTTTGAAAGTTTTAAATTGTTTAAAATCTTATAGGTTGAAATATCTTACGTAAGATGGCTACTGGAAATGGTAATTTTTCTTTGTATGAAAGCCAAAATCTTAATCGTCCTCCTTTATTTGATGGAATACATTTTGAATATTGGAAATATAGGATGATAGTTTTTTTTCAAATTATAGATCACAAGTTGTGGTTCATGATTTCTAAACCATATAATCCATTAACTACTCCTTATAATACTTGAATAGTTACTAAAAAAGAAAATGAAACTCTGAATGCAAAAGACATAAATATCTTATTTTGTGCATTGAGATATAAATAGTTTAGTAAAGTATCAGCATATAAATCTACTTATGAGATGTGACATACATTAGAAGCTTCATATGAAGGTACTTCTCAAGTTAAAGAGACTAAAATTAATATGTTAATTCATAAATATGTACTCTTTATGATGCATGAAGACGAAAGTATTTCTAAGATATTTTCCAGATTCCTAGATATCATAAATTCCTTAAAATACTTAGGAAAGAATTTTGAATAGAAGGATTTGATGAGAAAAATTCTCAGATCCCTAAGTTCTAAATGGTCTTAGAAAGTGACATCAATTAAAAAATCACAAGACTTAAATGTTTATATTATAAATGAACTTATAGGAAATTTAACTGCTTATGAAGTTCAATTAAATGATTCACTAAGTCATAATAAATTAAAAATGAAGAAAGAAATAACCTTTAAAATTAATTCAGATTCTAAAATATCCACTAATTCTGACGAGGATTTGATTTTGCTGACTAGGAAATTCAAGAAGGCATGGAAAGCTAGGAAACAACAAAGGAACAAAAATGATAAACTTACAACATCAAAGTCACTAAACGAAAAGAATTCTTCATCTAGAAAGTATATATGTTACAATTGCAAGAAACATGGACATCTTTCTCTAGATTGTCCTATAAGGAAAAAGGAAAAACAAAGTAGGACAAATCAAAAGAAGAAGACTCAGAAAAAGTTTTACAAAAAAAAGGCTTTGATGGTTACTTGGGATGACACATCAGAAGAGTTTGAATCTAAGGAATTATTATCAAAATCTTTACATTTAGAAGAAGAACAAGAGTCAGAAGACGTTACTCAAGTGTGCTTCATGGTAGATGAGTATGAGATAATATCTTATCCTAAAAGTCATTCAGATTTTAACTTTGATGAATTATTATGTGCTTATCATGCATTATTACAAAAACTTAAAGTTTGTAAATTGGAAAATAAGAATATTAGAAACTCTTTGTCCATTATGGAAGAAGAAAATTGTTTCCCATCTACTACTTTAGAAAAGTTTAAATGTGATAATGAAAATCATGCTAGAGATTTGCATAAATTTAGATTTAATGAATGTGTCTTGCATGAACAAATATAGAATATAAATGCTGAAAAATTAAAGATAGAATCTGAAAATGAAAAATTGGGAAACAACATAAATGATCGTGAGTTAGAGATTGATAAATTAAAAATGAGAGAGCTAGATTTAAATTCCACCATTGAGAAATGGAACTTAAGTCAAACTAAGTTAGACAAGCTAACTAGTACCCTTGTGGTGTCATATAAATTTGGCTTAGGATTTGATTATCTTGAATCTCAAGCCAACAAAGGATTTATTAGTTGCAGTTTAAGTAAATCTAAGACTAAAATTCCTTTTATTATGAAACAAGGTAATAAATATGTAGAAGTAAGTACTTCAAGGGATGAATCATGTAGTAATAATATAAACCAATGTAATTTATCTAAATGTACCACTAACATGACTATCAATGTTTCTAAAAATCTTGTTTCTTGTTCTAGAAATTCAGTTATTAGTGTTTCTAAAATTTTAGACAATTGTAGTGAACTGGAAATTCAGAAACCAGAGCTTGAAATTCAAAATAGTGGTATTAGACCAATTATTGGTTTTGCATGTTCTTTATCTGAAAATTCTTGTGTAGAAAAAGATTTTGTATGTACTGAAAATTTAAATACAAGTACAAAATCTTGGTACGATCTTACTGAAATGTATGAGTATGACCAAAATAAATTAACATCTGATAAAAATTGGTTTGGTCTTGGTTATACTACATTTGAAAATAAAAAGAATTTTAAGAAGATTAATAATTCTATAAGTAAGTATGAAGCTAATGATAAATTAGTAGTATTTGCAATTAACAAGAATATAAATGATAATGTTAGACTGTTTTAAACTAAAATAAGAAATATGCTTTTAATGAACTTAGTCCTCAAAGACATTAAGTATCAAGAAACAGTTCTTCTTAACTTGTTTTGCAAGAGATAACAACATCAAAATGGATTTTGGATAGTGGAGCATCAAGTCACATGACTGGAAAGAAAAGTCTACTAAAAAATTTTATAAATACCAAGAAAAGAAGTGTAATATTTCAAAACAAAAGCAAGGATAAAATCATAGGTATAGGTATTGTTTAAATAACTCCTACTTGTGTTATTTCAAATGTATTATATGTAGAAAACCTAGAATTTAATTTGCTGAATGTTATAAAACTAATTGATAAAGGATACTATGTATTGTTTAAAGATAATATATGCAAAATTATTGATAAAATCATAGATGAATTGAAGTTTTATTGCTGAAAGAAAAGGTTCTGTATGTATTTTATCTTTACCTTCTAGTATAGTTGATTTAAATTCATGTTTGCTAGTTGAAACTAGTGATGCATATCTTTGATATAGAAGGATTAGGCATATAAATATAAAACTGTTGCATAAATTATCTAGAAAAAATTTAGTGAGAGGTTTACCAAAGATTAAATACTCAAAAGATTTCATGTGTGATGCATGTGAGTTAGGAAAAATTCATAAAAACTCTTTTAAATCCAAAAATGATATATCAAGCAAAAGAGTCTTAGAACTTATACATATGTATCTATTTGGACCAACAAGAATCATGAGTCTTAATGGTAAATGATATGTATTTGTTTTAGTAGATGACTTCTCTAGATATACTTGGGTATATTTTCTAGCAACTAAGACAGATGTTTTTGAAAAGTTTAAAAAGTTTCGTATTCTTGTTCAAAATGAATAAAGTGTCTCTATTCAAAAACTTAGGAGTGATCATGGTATTGAATTTGAAAATGATCAAATGGATAATTACTGTAAAGATCATGGCGTTGATCATAGATATTTTTTCCCTAAAGCACTATCTCAAAATGGTGCTGTTGAGAGAAAGAATCGATCACTTCAAGAAATGGCCAAAATTGGTAAATACTTTATTGTTTAAAATATTTATTTATTACTGGTTTGTTGAGTTATCAGTAACACAATGGAGTTAGTTTGTTGAGTTAATTGTAACACTATAAAGCTGGTTCGTTAAGTTAGCGTAACACCACAGACTTAGTTCATTGAGTTAGCTATATTACTTGTCACGTGATTTGGCACATGATGAACTCGTTAAGTTATATACGTTAAGTTATAATTCTACTTGTTTTACTCGTTTAGTTAACATTAACACAATGACTTATTACATTTGATGAAAAATTTTAGATGAGAAAGTTTATTTTGCAAGAAATTTTTCAAAGATCTAGGATTGATGATTAAAGAAAATTCGAGAGGAAAACGTGGGTCAAAACGTGTGTATTTCGATGAAGGAAAAAGAGAAAACATGAAGAGTGGAAAACTGATTGTGGTTAAATGTGGAAGATATGCATGAAATGAAGATACAGTATAAAAGGCATAGAATTCTCGTTGATCAATCATCCCTGCACACCAAACGAAATATATTTTTAGGGATCAAAACACTTCTATAGGGAAAAGCTCATAGATAGAAGAAAATTCAATGAAGAAGAGAAAGTCAATTATATGTCACTAAAGAATTGAAGAATCAAAAGAAAGCAAATTCAGTGAAACAGAGAAAGTCAGATATTAGTCACTGAAGATTTGCAGAAGAAAAAGAAAAATCTCAAACAATGAGAAATGTTTTAAATTCTGTAAATTAGTTTTCTCTATTTATAGTTATGAAATTGATTAAATGAAACATGGTATCATTATATAATTGCATCTACAATTTCATATGAGAATTGAATTGTATATTGTAATTAAAACCTTGAATAAAATGATTTGATTAAAACAGTGTCTTGACTTGTTTTTAATTTTGAAGTTTCAATTATAATTGAAAATGTTGAAAAACATAATTCATCCCCCTCTTGTGTAGCCATTCGATCCTACACATATTTTTTATTTGAGTCAAAATTTAAATTTTGTAGACAATTTATACTCATATATGGGAGTATTTGGAATTTTAAATATTTTGATAATTTTTCATTTATATTTTGATATTTTATATATTTATATTTTATCAAAGTATGGGTTATGTACATAGTTTAGACTCTCATCTAGAAGTAATTTAATATTTTATTCTCTCTTTTTTTATAAATAGTTTATACTCATATCTGAGAGTAATTAATATTTTCAATATTTTGATAATATTCCATTTATATTTTGATATTTTATATCAAATTATAGGTTACATGGATAGTTTAGACTCTTATCTAAGAGTAATTTAACATTTTATACTCTCTATTTTTTTGGACAATTTATACTCATATATGAGAATAATTGATATTTTAAATATTTGGGATATTTTGATAATTTTCTATTTATATTTTGATATTTTATATATTTATATTTTACAACAAAATATAGATTATGTGGATAATTTAGGCACTTATCTAGAAGCATTTAATATGTTTCAAACCTTAGATATTTACATTTCATATCATATCTCTCCTTTATTTTGGATATTCATATATCATACATAAAGTATTTTAATAATTTTTTTATGAGTGTTGTATCTAACATGTTCTAACTTTACTTTTTTTTATTTAACATCTGGAATTTTATATTAGCATTTGGTATATTTTAATTTCAGTTAAAGCACACTCCTAATTTGGCATAACCAATATTATTATTATTATATGTAATTCAAATTTCAGCTTCAATCAAATCGAATACTGAATATGGCATGACAAAGTTCATATTTCCTCTCTTTTTTTTTGATATTTATAATTCATATCTAAAATATTTAATTTTTGCTTTAATTTCTTTTTCCCATTTTTTGCTTTGAATATCTATATGTCATATCCAAAGTATTTTAATTTCCACTTTAAATATTTATGTATTATATCTAAAGTGTTTTAATATTTTGCCTTGGATATTTTATATCATGTCCAAAGTTTTTTTTTTCTTCAGATATTTATATGTTATATCTAAAGAGCTTTGATATTTTATTTTAAATATTATATATTTCGTATCTAAAATATATTAAATGTTTACTTTAGATGTTATATTCTCCCATCTAAAAAGATCTTTTGGTTACCTTAAATGCATATAGGTCATACAAATTTTTATTTAGATATATTATAAACCTCTTTTTTTTTATTTAAAAGGTTTAATTCCATCTCCAAGGAATTAATTCCATTGCCATCTCCATGGAGAAGATGAAGTATCATGGGTGATGGGTAATGAAGCATGAACTCATGACGAATGAAGCAAGCAAATGCCTGGTTGAGCATTGCCCGGAAGCGATAGAGAGGGTCACATAGTATTGCACTTGTTTAGAATGAAAAAGTGCATAGTATTAATGGTTAAATAATGGTTAATTGCATAATATTTAGCTTATCATATGAAAATTAAGCTATTATGTTATAATTGCACTGTTATATGCTTTAATGAAAGAATCTACATAATTTCAAGGAATTAGCATTAATTTAATATATTTCTCAACTGTCGGTAAGTTGCTGGTTTTTGATTCTTTAGTATCCGAATTTTCTGTTATTTCAGAGAGTTATATTGCATGTACCGGACAGTTATGTTTTAAACGCTAAAAGAATATTTAGGTGAACAGTAACAACTCGTTGAATTAGTGTTCTTTTTGTTAAAAGATCACGTGCCAACTCGTTGAGTTACAGGTTTAAAGGTATAAAAAGATCACGTGACAACTCGTTGAGTTAGCGAGTAAAAATCTTAAAGTTATATATCTGAACTCGTTAAGTTAGATTTATGCACGTGTTGAATTTAAATGCTTTATTATGTCACGTGAGATGCACATGTTTAACTCGTTAAGTTAGCATAACTGTACGCGTTAAGTTATATGAATACACACTAAGGTAACGCGTTAGGTTAGCAGCTTATTTCTTTATTGTACATGTTTTATAGTTAAATCAACAAAGTAAGTCCGTTGAGTTATCTGTAACTCCATGGATCATTTATTTTCTAATATGCCACTATAGCGGTTACAGAAATAGGACATTCAAAGGAAAACTACGATTGCACGTATCATGCAGGAATTCACTCGGGGAAGGGAGAAGAAATCACCATCGTTGATATAAATGAAGGAAATCCAACCGATCATCTAAGTAGAAGCAGTTACCACTAAAGAAATATAAAAGAAAAGGAGAAAAGACGAAGAAGGTGTGACCAGTGTGTGTAGAGGAGTACAAACCAAGCTATCTTTAGGCAGCGTAGGAAGTTCCCTGAAGTACCACACCAACCACCACAACCATCACACCATAATCACCAACCATCAGAGGTTTGTGAGGATACTTTTTTGATGTCAGGTCAATTCCGAGTCAAACACAGTGCCTAACAACCACTATGAGGAGTGATCGCGTCGCGGGAAGGGAAGCTGTTTTCACCAAGCACCGACTCATATCTCAAGAGATCGTGAAACTTCTAGCCTTGGTTTCGGGTTGATGCTAGTATATTGAAGAGGAGATCATCTTGCAATTCTGGACTCGCGATTCTATAGGGAGAGGAGGCAGAATTGTAAGTGATTAAGTTTTCAGTGGTGTAATCACGTCGCATGTAGTGACAGAAGTTTTTACTGTCGATAGAGATTACTTTTACATTTCACCTTTCGCCCATTTCCATGATCATATCAAAACAAAAAAATACCAACAACAACTTATCTATGTTTATAGTTAGTATTTGAGTGTTGTATTGTTTGTTTTGTATCATGATTAATGTTATCATTGTTAGTGCTTTGAATGTTTCATGTTTGTTTAATTTAGAAAATAGAAAATAGTTTTACAGTTTACTGAATTGAATCATTCCTAATACTTAATGATTTTAATGGTTACTGTTTGAAATATCTGAATGTTAGTGTTGTTGAATGATAAATCTAATATTAACTAGCATTATAGAGCTTAATTGATGTTATTTACAATTTGTTGAACCGCCCAATAGTTGACCGAATTCCTCTGTAAATAGTAATATTAAACTAGATAGATAGCTTCGTTGAGTCACTTCAATTCCACGAGGTTAGTCCATTGAGTTAGCTATAACTTAACGGAGTGTTAATTGAATATATAAATTTTATTATTAAAAATGGAATAGTACATAGTTCTACCTCAATTCTCTGTGGGATCGACCTGTACTTGCACACAAATACAATGTACACTGTGCACTTGTAGTTAAAATACAAATTGGAATTAATATCTAATTTGTGTGAAAGATTGTTTGTTGACTTCTAAAAAGGAATCACTGATAAGCATAAAGATAAATTAACTAAGTTACAAACGGAAGTTAACAAGCCCAAACAAGTTTTCTGGTGTCGTTGCCGGGGAGTTTGTGTAGCTAAGTAACTGCGAGTGTTGTTCTGTTTTAATAGCTGAGGAGTGTTGTGTGTTATATTTTCTAATTGAGAATATGGCATATACTTATGCTCAAAGATTTTTGAAACCTGTAGTTAGCATATGTGAATTCTACAAATTGGAAGGTCACGACATCTCTGATTGTTTGAAACTGAGACGGTTGTAGATGGTTAGAGCACATGAACAACAGATGAATTATATTCAATATAATAGAGTTGAGTATGAAAATCCTATAGTTTACCTAACTGATGGTCAGCTTAGAATGTGTAATATGTTGAGAGACAATGAAGTTTGAGATAGGTATGATAGACTAGAGCGTAGTTTAGAACAAAACATGGACAAACTAGAACAATATATGTGTCAGTAACAAGAAGTCAACCAATTAAACTATAAGGAAGCATATGTAAAACCTAAAATTGATATTATATACGAAACTGAAAAAAACATAATGAAAATTGATCAAAAATTGAATGCAATGAGATTAGATGATTTGGAAAGAAAACTAAAAGCATTGGACGAATATACAATGAAAATACAAGTTATGCAATAGGACAATGAAAATTATAATGTTATCGATCTACATAATTTGCAAGATATACAAACAAAAGAAAATACTAATGCAAGAGAATTTAAAGAATGCACTTTAAAATTAAAAACAATTGAAGATCATAATCACGAAAATGATATACAAGAACATCAGGAGAGTAACGAAAATCTGGAAGATGTATGTATAACACTAAGATCTAGAACTGATATACCACCAAGAATTCAAAATGAAAATAATATGAAGGTGGATAAGAGCAAAAATCAAAATGATAATGAGAATGTAATATCTAAAAATATAGAAATCAATGAAGAAAAATCTGAATCTGAAAATGAGATTAAAATGATCAAACAAATCAAATGAAAGAAAAAGAATCTTTTAAATCACAATCATTAGCACCCTATCTTGAAAGATTACAACAAACAATACCTGAAAAATAAGAAAAAATTAGAGAAATTTTTGAAAGAGTACAAGTTAACATTCCTTTGTTAGATCTATTGTAGAAAATGCTACCTTGTGCTAAATTTCTTAAGGATTGGTGTACTAAGAAAAGAGAGCAAAAAGTTCTTTGGAAGGTCTTTTTAGTTGAGCAAAGTAGTTCCCTATTTTTGCCATAAATTCCTAAAAAGTTATCTTATCCTGGAATCCCTATTATATCATGCATCATAGGAAATACCATTCTAGAAAGAACCTTAATAGACCTAGGTGCAGGTATAAATGTTATGTCAAGTGATATATTTGCATCCTTAGGATTAGAAGGCTTAATCCCTACTAAGATTGTTATTCAATTAGTAGATAGAAGTATAAGATACCCTAGAGGAAAAATAGAGGATGTCTTAATTAAAATCAAAAACTTCATATATCCTATTGATATTGTAATTTTGGATTCCCAACAAATTAAGCATAAAAATAGTGATACATCCTTAATTTTGGGAAGACCATTTTTAGCAACATCAAGGGCTGTTATAAATTGTAAAACTGGAATTATGAAGTTAGTATATGGTAATGAAAATACTCAATTAAACCTTTTTAAACCAGAAAAGTTTGAAGAGCTAGAAATGTCCTTACATACTATAGACTTTTTGGAGGATGAAGGAGATATGCTAGATGATGTGATTCAAGAAGAATTAAATAGGCAACTTAATTCTGAGATTTTAGAAGAAAGTGAAAGCATAAGTGTAGAAGGAGATCAAGAAGAAATTAATGATGTTCAATTAAGAGTTCTAACTTCTGATGGGCAATAGTTAGAATTAAAGTCTTTACCTCCTGATTTAACCTATATATTTTTGGAGGAAAAACGAACATGTCCAATCATTATTGCTTCAGATTTAAAAGAGGATCAAATTGCTAAATTAAAAGATATAGTAAAAACTTATAAAGAAGCAATAAGATGGACTATGACTGATATAAAAGGGTTAAGTGCAACTTTATGCTGTCACCACATATATTTAGAAGAGAATGTTAAACCAATTAGAATTCCTGAGAGGAGATTAAATCCAAACCTTAAAGAAGTAGTCAGGAAGGAAATAGTGAAATGGTTAGATAATGACATAATTTATCCGATTTCTGATAGCTCATGGGTTAGTCCAATCCATGTAGTTCCCAAGAAATCAGGATTAACAGTAATTAGGAATGAAAGTCAGGACTTGATACCTACTAGAATTCAATCAGGCTGGAGAGTGTGTATAGACTATAGAAAGCTGAATGCTGTAACTAGGAAAGATCATTTTTCCTTACCTTTTATAGATCAAATGCTAGAGAAATTAGCAGGGCAAGAATATTTTTGTTTTTTAGATGGGTATTTAGGATATAACCAAGTTCCAGTAGCATTAGAGGATCAAGAAAAAACAACTTTCACCTATCCTAATGGAACTTATGCTTTTAAGAGAATGCCATTCGGATTATGCAATGCACCAGCCACATTTCAAAGGTATATACAGGGCATATTCACTGGAATAAGTGAAGATTTTTTAGAAATATTTATGGATGATTTTACTGTTTATGGAACTTCATATGAAGTATGTTTAAAAAATTTAAACCAAGTATTAAAATGGTGTGTGGAAAAAAATCTAGTTCTAAATTGGGAAAAATGTCACTTCATGGTTAATCAAGGAATCATCTTGGGACATGTTGTTTCAAAGAAGGGGTTGGAAGTAGATAAAGCTAAAATAGAAGTAATTTCTAATCTACCAGAACCTAAATCAGTAAAAGATATTAGATTATTTCTAGGACATGCTAGATTTTATAAAAGATTTATTAAAGATTTTAGCAAAATAGCTAGACCTTTAACTAATCTATTAAAAGATATCCCATTCAACTTTGATAAAAATTACAAAGAAGCATTTTTCAAGCTTAAAACTAGTTTAATTTCAACTCCTATAATACAAGCACCTGATTGGAGCCATCTATTTGAATTAATGTGCGATGCATCTAATTTTGCTGTAGGAGCAATGTTGGGACAGAAGATAGAAAAATCTCCTAAAGTGATTCATTATACAAGCAAAACCTTAAATGATGCTCAAGTTAATTACACAACTACTGAAAAAGTGTTGTTAGTCGTTGTGTTTGCCTTAGAAAAGTTTAGATCATATCTGATTGGAGCTAAAGTGATAGTGTACACGAATTATTCAGCTTTAAAACACCTAATAGCAAAGAAAGAGACTAAACCTAGATTAATCTGATGGATATTATTATTAGAAGAATTTGATCTAGAAATTAAAGATAAAAAGGGTTGTGAGAATGTAGTAGCAGATCATTTATCAAGATTACGAATAAAAAAATCAAATATTGAAATTAAGGATAATTTTCTTGATGAACAGTTAATGACTATCAAAATAATGCCTTGGTATGTAGACATAGTAAATTACTTAGTTACTGGTTTAACACCTAAAGATTGGAATATCCAAGATAAGAAATTGTTCTTTTCAAGAGTAAAATATTACTATTGGGAAGACCCATACTTATTTAAGAAATGTCTTGATCTAGTTTTAAGGAGGTGTGTTCCAGAAACTGAATATCAGAGCATATTGTCTTTCTGCCATGACCAAGTTAGCATAACTGTACGCGTTAAGTTACATGAATACACACTAAGGCAACACGTTATGTTAGCAGCTTATTTCTTTATATTTTCTAATATGCCACTATAGCGGTTGCAGAAACAGGACAGTTGGAAGGAAAACCACAATTGCACGTATCACGCAGGAATTCAATCGTCGAAGGGAAAAGAAATCATCGCCGTTGATACGAATGAAGGAAATCCAACCGACCATTCAAGTAGAATCAATTACTACTGAAGAAATGTAAAAGAAAAGAAGAAAAAAAGAAAAAGGGTGTGATCGATGGATGACCAATGTATACAGAGGAGGAGCACCGAGCTTTCTACAGATAGTATCGGCGATTCTCTGAAGTATCACACCAACCATCGTTACCACCACCACAATCACCAACCATCGGAGGTCTGTGAGAATACTTTCTTGATGTTGGGTCGATTCCGAGCCAAACACAATGCCTGACAACCACTATGAGGAGTGATTGCGTCGCGGGAAGGGAACCCATTTTCACCAAGCGCCGACTCATATTTCAGGAGATCGTAAAGCTTTTAGCCTTGGCTTCGGGTTGATGCCTGTATGCTGAAGAGAAGATTATCTTGCAATTCTGGACTCGCGATTCTATAGGAAGAGGAGACAGAATTGTAAGTGGTTTAATTTTCAGTGGTGTAATTGCATTGCAAGTAGTGTCGGAAGTATTTACTGTTGAGTGAGATTACTTTACATTTCACCTTTCGCCCATTTCCATGTTCATATTAAAACAAAAATACCAAAAACAATTTATCTATGTTGGTATGTTGTATTTGAGTGTTGTATTGTTTGTGTTGTATCGTGATTAATGTTATCTTTGTTAGTGTTGTGATTGTTTTATGTTTGTTTTAGTTTTACAGTTTACTGAAATTGATTCGTTCAAAAAACTTAAAGATTTTAATGGTTACTGTTTCAATTATCTGAATGTTAGTATTGCTTAATGATAAATCCAATGTTAACTAACATTAAAGAGCTTAATTGATGTTAATTACAATCTGTGGAATCGCCCAATGGTTGGCCGAATTCCTCTGTAAATAGCAATATTAAAAAGAAAAGACAGGCTTGTGGAGTTAACTTAAGTCTAGGAGGTTAGTCCGTTGAGTTAGCCATAACTCAACAAACTTTGTCTGTTGAGTTAACTGTAATTCAATGGAGAGCTTATTGAATATATAAATTTGATTATTAACAAACGAACAGTTCTCAAGTTCTTCAGCAATTCCCTATGGGATCGACCTGTACTTGCACACTGATACAATAGACACTGTGCACTTGTAGTTAAAGTACAAATTGGACTTAATATCTAAATTGTATTAAAGGTTGTTTGTTTACTTCTAAAAGAAAGAATATGCATAAAGATAAATTAACTAAGTAAAAACAAAAGTAATAAATCCAAATTTTTCTAGTGTAGTGTTGGGAAAACACAAACAACTGCTTAAGCTGTTTAAAGTGTCAACAAATAGGAAGAATATCAAAGAGGAATATGTTGCCTCTTAATCCTATTGTTGAGGTTGAAATCTTTGATGTGTGGGGAATAGATTTTATGGGTCCATTTCCTATGTCTAGTCAATTTAATTACATATTGTTAGGGGTGGATTATATATCTAAATGGATAGAAGTTATTCCTACAAGAACTAATGATAACAAAGTGGTAATACATTTTATAAGAACCAATATAATTGCCAGATTTGGAATACCTAAAGTTATTATCAGTGATAGAGGAACTCATTTTTGTAATAGAAATTTTGAAGCCTTAATGAAGAAATATGGAGTAAACCACAAAATTGCAACATCATATCATCCGCAAACTAGTGGACAAGTAGAAAGTGCAAACAAACAAATTAAGCTAATCTTAGAAAAAGTAGTGAATCCTACTAGAACAGATTGGGCTAATAGATTGATAGATGCACTTTGGGCTTATAGAACTGCTTATAAGACAAGCTTAGGTATGTCACCTTTTAGGCTAGTATATGGAAAAAGTTGTCATTTACCAACTGAAATTGAACATAAAGCTAATTGGGCATTAAAAACTCTGAACACTAATTTGAATCAAGTGGCTGAAAAAGGGAAAATACAATTGATTGAATTAGAAGAATTTAGGAATGAAGCTTATTCAAAAATTGTAAGAGAAAATGAAGTTCTGGCATGATAAGAAAATTATTCCAAAAACCTTTATATGACTAGACTCCATAACTATCCAGGAAAATTAAGATCTAGATGGGTAGGACCTTACATAGTTTGAAATATTTATCCCTATGGAGCTATTGAAATTGAAAATCTTAAAAATCAGAACATATTTAAAATAAATGGACAAAGACTTAGACCTATTTTGAAGATACCAAAAAGTTCCTTTGGAATTATAGAAGAAGTAAGAGTAGAGGACTACTCGAGCTTTACTTAGTAAGAAATTATTTTATTTTATTAAAAAAAAAAAAATTATATAAACATAGTTAAAGTTAAATCGAAAGGAGTTATCGATTTTACTGAAGCACAAAAAAAATCGTTGTGGTTCAACCGATAGGATCCATCGGTCTAACCTAAACATAAAAACATAAAAAAAAAAATCTATATATTATTTAGTAAAAATGTCGGTTTTACCGAAGTAGAGTATCAGTTCAACTGGTAAAAAAATGTGGAAAGAAAGAAAATATTTAATTTCAGTTCAATCGAGGAATATAACAGTTTGATCGAATAATTTTTAAAATATAGAAAAAGTAGGAGCGATTAAACCGGAACTCTTCGGTCTTGACCAAAGAAAAATTATTATCTTAAGTATTTTTATTAGATATAACTTTACGGGAAGTTCGTTGAGTTTAGGATAAGTTAACGAACTTATCCTGTTGAGCTAACTATAACTCAACAGAGTATTTTAGTTAAGTCCACGGACTTAGTTCGTGGAGTTAATCGTAATTCCACGGATGAGAGAGCGAGAGTTGGTGTGGGAAATGACCTGATTACCCACCTAAACTTAGGGCTTATTTATCTTAAACTTTGGGTTTTGGGGGCATTATCCGTAGAATCATTTAGAACTTAGAACAATAGAGATCAGAGCGACTCCGTGCTATTGCGTAACTCCATGATGAGGAAGATGATGCCCGAGTTTTGAGAAGATGCTGTTGACACATCAGAATTTCTGAAAGAGTCAGAGGAATGGCACACGCGACAGAAAATCAAGAATACGACAAGAGAAAAAGAGCTACAGAAAGTAGAATCTGAACTTTTCAACTTGAGAAGAGTTTTAGTAGATTTGGGTATACAAATACCCTAGATAATGGAAACAATAATCAGAGTAGCAATAAAAATTGCTATTAGTAAAGAAAGAAAAATCAAGCCAAATAACGAAGTAGCCCTAGAGCTAATCCAGCGCAAGGCCAGATTATGGTTCAAAAGGTGCATTACTGGTCGTGCAAGGGGTGAAATGAGGTGGAAGCAACAAGTAGAAGAAGAACAGGAGGAACCGACTATTGAAAGACCTGTCCTTGAGGAACAGCAGCTAGGACCTCTAGTTCAGCCAACAGAGCCATTACCACGAGTAGCATTTGCTTGGCTGAGAATTGAAGAAGAAGATAAAGAGTTTGCTAGCTTGGTCAAAATAGCAAGAGACCAAGGAGATAAAGAAGGAATAGCTATAGCCAAGGCACATATTTTGTATGATGCCATAAAGAAAAGAAGGGTCGAAGAAAAGTTGAGGGTCTAGTATAAAATTAAAGTTGAACAGGAAGCAACTAAATCAAGTGCTGCAAGAGAAGCTGAAGCTGGTCCTTCGAGACTAGTAAATATGGAAAAAATTAAACAGGAAGAGCCAGTACCTGTGGCTTAAAGGCTTATAGAGCCTATTTTTATGGATTTAATCTCAGACGAGGAAGAGGAAGACCAAGCACAATTAATTAGAAAAAGTAAAGGAAAAGAGATAGTGCTTGAACATCAGGAAGAGATTAAATCTAAAAGACAAATATCAGTAGGGCTTGTAGAGCCAAATTTTGTAAACCTACTATTCGATTCTGAAGAGGAGCAGGAGCAGCAACAGCAAGAGAGAAGAGAAGGAAAATAGGCTGAAACTAATCTGCAACCTGTACAAATAGAAGAAACAGAAATTAGGGCAGAAGTTGAATTGCCCGGAACTCCATCCCAATCTGCCACAGAATCAGAAAGAACAGTGACAATGCAGATTGGTAGTCAGGAGGAAGAAGAAGAAGAAGGAACCGTATAGGAAGCTGAACAAGTACATATGGAAAGAGATGTCTCGACAGATTCCACTGAAGAGCAAAGAACTCTTCAACAAATTGTAGAAAACATTCAAGACAGAGTAGAGAGTTTTGTCGGCTCTCCACCACAAACAAAAGTAGAAGCAAAAATGAAGGAATCTACCAAGCATTCCTAGCCAATTCAAGCTCAACTTATGGAAGAGTAAGTTCAAGAACGAACCCCTCTAGAGCAACAAATTCACATTCCTGACCCAACTAAAACAACAATTTTAAATAAAGTACACTTTTGGAGTCAGGAAGCTTATAATAAATACCAAGAGATAAGGGGTTATAATATCATTTACAGTAGACCAGTAAATTGGGACAGAATGCAAGAAATCAAAGATTTATTTGAGTTCCAAGGTCTACTGCAGTTTATTTATCAAAAAAGAGAGCATGTAGTATATGAAAATCTAGTGCCCTACTTTTATGCAAATTTGAGAGAAGGAGAAAGTGGATTAATTTCCAACATGGAGGAAGCTGATGTACAGATAACACCAGAGCTTCTTCATAACATTCTAGGATTGAAAAATGAAGACACAACTGTAGTCGAGTGGATAGAATCGACCATAAAGGATTGTTTAGCTATCAATCCTAGTGTGCCATTATTAAATAGACTAAAGCAATTAAATGGTAAAGCACACATGATAGCTAACTTTTTAATTAAGAATGTCTACCAATGACAAGGCCATGATATAAAACTGAGTCAATTTGTCAAGTGGGCCACATATGTAGTTGTAGACAAAATTTAGATAAATTGGTCTGTAGTTTTTATCTCCAAGTTGAGAATAGTGAAGAAAAAATTATTTTATGGAGATCTGAATTCCACTACTAATGGTGAACGGTATCGATTTCACTAAATGGGCATTCAAAAGGATAAGATCAAGAACCATTTTAGTAAAAGAGTACCGAAACTATGCTGCTGCAGAAATTGTTGAACCTTTTGGAGGAATTACAGGAGCTATAGAAAGGATTAACCAATTAGAGCTACAATTAGAAAAACTCTAGAAGGAAGTAGATGAACTTAGGAAGAGAGATTAAATTATATTGTTCGTCCACTTGTACTTATATTTGTATGAAAGATATCTGACTGAATGAAATGTAAAACTATTCATATTAATGAATGTATACTTCTCAGATATTTTTACATGCTTATTTGTGAATGAATGATATAAATGAATGAATTATCTTGAATATTATATAAATTGTGAAACATTATGCAATCTGCTGAAGGACAAGATTAAGGCCCAATTACAGATTAATGCATAAAAATATCTACATACTGCAAAGAAAAATTTAAATTCTACATAACATAAAATGAATTGCAAGATAAATATTTTTATAATGTTCAGATTTAAATGAGTTTTAATTAGAATGATGCATTAATGACATGTATTTAATTTTATTTAAGTTAGAAAAATGCAGGAAAAATTTATATATAGAAGTTAATATGAGGAGTAAGTTTTAGAAAATCTGCTAAGTGTTAAATCAACGAAGTAAGTCCGTTGAGTTAACCTTAACTCCACGAGGTCAATAATATTGTATAAGGTGACTCTGTTGAGTTATTTGTAACTCAACGAAGTTAGTCCATGGAGTTAGCAGCAGTAACCGAAGCTATTCCGTTGAGTTATCTGTAACTCAACGAGGTTAGTTTGTGGATTAAGCTAAACGATTATTCTTTTAGCCACGAACGAAACTTCATGGGTTTAGCGGTTACTGAAATTTGAAATTAAAAGTGGCACACATACCATAAAAGTAGGAACCATACTGCACGTTACAAGTCACGTTCTTGCAACGAGATTCATTTGCTTTATGGACGTGCATTATAAATATAGAATAGAATGTTGTTTACAAGTTACCAGCATTTGAGAAAAGAAAATTCGTTGGGAAACTGGAAGGAGAAGCAGTTGATTCAACTTCATCCGTCAACAACTATTTATTGAATATAAAGCTTAAGATTGGTATGTAATTAATCTTCTGCTATCTTATTTTATGTCAAGAGTTTATGAGCACATGGATTCATTCTCCTAGCACTAAACGATTAGTAAGAACACCTACACAGGATTATTCAACACAGAGACGTACTGAAAAATTATCTAAATTAGACTTTAACGAAATCCTTAAGGGTGTAGCTAACCTTTCTTTAAAAGAAAACAAAGATATGACTGCTCTAGTAGAGAAACCATTAGGGGAAATTCTGTATCCTGAATTAGTTGATGAACCTTCATGTATTCGATTGCCAAACTTTGAGAGAGATAAGTTTGAATTGAAATCTAATTATATTAGTCAATTGTCACATTTTCATGGATTAGAAAAAGAGGATGCCTATTATTTCCTTAGAGAATTTAACGAAGTTTGTCAAATAATGAAAATGCCGAACATGAGTATAGATGCTATTAAACTTAGATATATCCCTTTTGCTTTAAAAGACACAACTAAGAGATGGTTATATACTCTGTCGCCTGATTCAATTTCTACATGGATTGAATTTTGCTATGTTTTTCTAGAAAAATATTATCCAACACATCAAACAATTAAAAAGAAAAAGGAAATATTAATGTGTAGCCAAAAATAAGGAGAATCATTCTAGAAATATTTTGAAAGATTTACTGACTCAATGTCCACATCATGCAATGAGTAAAGCACAATTGATAGGTATAATTTATGAAGGCATAGATGTTTCAATGAAATCTTTATTAGAATCTACTTATCAGAATAGATTTTTAAAATTGTGTAGTAAAGAAGCATGGGCATACTTAGAAAACTTTGCAAAAAGAATTGCATAGTGGGAGAACTCAGCTGAAGTTATTGCAGATAAAAGAATATTGCCAAGGGGAATGCATGAAATAAATTCAAGCACTATGCTTGAAGTTAAATTAATTGAATTAACAAAGAAAATAGAAGAGTTATCATTAAATCAGAAACTAGTAGAAAAAAGTGCAAATGTTAATGACTTAGATATTATTTATGCTAGAAACTAAAAAGATAACTTTGGAAATTCATATAACCCTAATTGGAGAAATCACTCGAATTTATCTTGGAGAAACAACAATTTCCAGGTAGGAGAAAATATAAATGACAAGAATATAAATTATGAAGCATTGATTGAACAAGGATCTAGAATAGAGAAGTTAGAAAAGATAATTCAACAATTAAACAATCGTCTAGATTTTGTATTTGGAAATGTTGCAATTCAAAATCAAAATATAAATAGAAATATACCCCTTAGACAGAAAGAATCAATAGAAGTTAGAACTACTAGAGGATTGCCAATGCAAGTAGTACCTAACCCTGTTAACAAAACTGTTAATGAAATTGACACCTCCTCTAGGAGGGTAACCGAATGAAACATCATAACTAAAGTAACTATGTATAATATAGTAAGTAGAAAAAAAATACATAAAAAAAAATGTAAGTTTACTTATAGTTAATAGTATCGTAGAGTTATTACTTAATTCAACGAACTTAGTCCGTTGAGTTATAACCTAACTCCACGAGGATGTGTAGTAGCTATGTTAATTTTGTATCTATTAATTTTTGTTTATGTCATACAGAATCAGAACAGATGGAATTGATGAAATTATCGCAGGATGCACTAAGGGAAGTACTGAGTAACTTTTCAGCTAAAGATCTATGCAGATTGTGTTGTGTATCAAAGGATATTAAAGACTATGTTAGAGAAAAATATTTTCATGGACTACAAGCTGCAAAAATGACTAAGATTAGAGATGGATTTTTATGGAAGTCATTTAATCGTAGTTCAATTAACTATGAATATCTGAATATGGAAGAAACTGTTGGAATTCCACCCAATACATTAGAAGGAATAGATCATATTATGGGGATAGATGAAGAATTAATTATATACAGAACCAAACCAAGGTATGCAATTCTGTTACGTGATATTTTAATTAGAAATCCTCTCACAAGAGAAGAATGGAATATAGGAAGGCCTAATAGATATGAAATACCAACTTAAAATTGTGGGTTAGCTTTAATATTTTCTGATAAAAATTTGATCATTCCTGAAAAATTATATTATTGGAGACCAACTGGAAATTGGGATGAAGATTTATGCTTAAGTGTGTATAATTTTCTAAATAGATCTTGGACTGAAAATACTATGATATATCTAAGACAGAAATCATTAATTAACAACATACATGTCATACTTGATAGATATATATATCTAGTCACAGATATATCAGTTGCATTTAGATTTGATTTATACATAGTAAGCATAGACAATTATGACGATTTTATAAAAATATTACCTATACCAAGTGATATAGCTAAACCACCATCTGCAGAATATGATAAAATTCAATTAAGAATGTGGTATAATGAATATGATGATCCTACTTTATGTCTGATAAGATGGTGGGATGAATTGAAGAAATTTCAAATATGGATTATAAAAGACCTAAATGAATGGAAGTGGGAAGAGGAATATATTGAAATAGATGTAGAAATAGAAACAGCTACACTATATTGGAACAGAAGAGGATCTATTTCTGCATTTCATTTCATTAATGGAAATACACTTATATTTAGTATTGATAACATACTGCAAGTTTACAAATTAAAAAGGAAAATATACTGCATTGAAATAGAATTAATAGCAAGAAGAATTATGCCAAAAAAGTTTGCTTGGACTGACACGTTTATTCCATTTGTTACTACTTTTCAATCATGTTCTTAAAGTATGATTCTATGTTTTTAATGTTGTGTGTAGTCTGCATTTATTTTTAGGAAAAGGAAAACAAAAATATCAATCTAGTTTGTTGGTATCTGTTCTGGGAAACCAATTGGCTTGCTTGTGAGCCACCAAAGGCATAGGAGTTTAGGTTCCACACAAGACACTGATTAACAAGTTATGTTTTGTTGTTATATATTCTGCTTTTAATTGTAAATGAAAAGTTTTTCAGATTCAAAAAAGTGAAAGATATTGAAGGAGATACAAAAGAACAAGGTATGCAATTAATTACTTATCCTAAATTTATATTTAAACTCAGTTCGTGGAGTTATTCATCAACTCAACGAATTAAGTTCGTTGAGTTAGGTGTAAGTCAACGAAACAATATTCATGCCTGCTGCAAGTACTGTATTTACTAAAAAATCTTTTACATTGAGAATAATGCAAAATGTAGGTATGGGGGGAGGTAATTAAAGTAACAGTCACATGTAATTTTGTTAGTTAGAAGAATTAAAATAGTATTGCAAAAGTTCTATGGAAGTTGAAGTTGCTATAACTATCCGATAATTGAAACTGCAAAAATTTTTTTTTTAAAGAACTGTAACAACTGAAATGTTATATTTATAATCTTATATAAGATGCTACCAATTTTAATACTCATACAAATCTAGATATAGTATCTTATATTTTTGCTAAAATTTATGAGTTTAACAATTTCACGATTTTAAAAGAAATCAGAATGTTTAACTAAAACACAGTAAATTATCTGAAATCCTGAAATAGTTGAAATGTTGATTTTTGGATTAAAGGAAATACATATGATCAATGATACATTTAATTTGATTGATTAAACTTGTAGAATGATTTATGTGTAGATCTTATTAAATTACAGAAAAAGTATGAGCTTATTGATATGGATTCATATTTTCAGTAAATAATAAGAATAGGAATATACGAGATTTGTGTTTTATTGCATCTGTATTAATGAAATACGTTCATATATTGTGTTGAAAATAAGAAAAGAAGGAAAAAGAGAAAAATTTTGAGAGTTTATTGACTTGTTTGAACACGAGATTTTTGTACTTGAATAGATAGTTATGTAATGATTGTTGACCTAAAAAAGAACTCTTTAAATCTGACAAACCCAAGATACTTTAAACGGGTGGACTTGCAAACTCCACAGCAACAACAAACGTCTCGATGCTGTGGGCGATCATGCCGAGACAACAGCCACGTACTTTCCGATCGCAAGCTGCCAAGGTCGCACCAAGAGAACTGTGACCACGAAGTATAGACAATATCGCTGTTGCGTCACAACAAATTTAACATGCCTCATCGAGAAATAAAATCCACCTTTCTTTCTTGCAGGAGTGTCTCTCTAGTCTCAGGGTAGGAGTGTGAAAGTGGGAGTATGTGTTGTTGAAAGAGAGTCCAGCCTTTGCTGTACGCCATCCATCTACCTTTACGATAGAAATGGTGAAACGGACGACACAAAGTGCAATCGATGCTCATGATGGGATGTTAGATGCTCGAACGTCCATCCTCCTCCCAAGCTTATATATCTTAAATGCTCGACACGCCTGATCACCATATATATCTTTAAATTTATATTTTTTATAAAGTTCTTGTATATGTGACTTTACATTTTAAATAATTACAATATGTGTATATCAATTTCTTATTATGATTATTTAATCAATGATTCCCATTTCTAAGATATTGCCGTCAACATATGTCCATAGTTATTTCTCTCTTTCGATATTCTAGATCCATCCGCTTGACTTTACAAGAAACACTGTGAAGTTTTTTTGACAAATACCATCCATATTAGTTCAGGACTACGTATGTGCTGACGATAAATGTGATGGAAGTAGGCAAGTAAAGCAGCAAGTATATACGTGATTTTAAATTTTTATTCTATTATCCACTCAATTCAAGTTTGTTTGCACATCGGCTCTCATCATCAAGATTCCAGTCCTTTCTTCTTAGCTGCTGCTGCTGCTGCTCTCTCTATATATATGTATATATATATAAGTTTAAATTTGACGAGGCAATTAAGTATATATATTGAAGCTTAATTGCATGGATAATGCTTATTCTGTGCAACACTTACACATGACCTAGTGCTGCTTATTTATCTTGTTACATGTAGGTGGTAGTACAGACATGCACGCCCATCAACAGACAGCATCGTATGCATGAAAGCTCATTGGCGTGGGCAGAGGCTTGTGCAAACTACGCGGTAAAGACAACAGTAGCGACGGCCGTTACGTGTGCACAAACGTAGGCAGCGAAAGTTGCCTGCGCAGCAGCTTGTACTGATTTTTAGTTGGTTTGCACCAACACCGTCCGCACCGACATCATCCGCATCCAAGTCATATGACAACTCTGCGCGTGAATGAAAAATAATATATATATATGTCACATGATTGCCAGTGAATGCAATACAAGCAAACAGTCGAGAAGAGAAGTAGAAAGAACGTTTCGTGACCTGCGTTTTCTCCTTCAGCTTCTTCCTCCGCTTTCACCAGCACGTCCGAGGTGACGAGCATGACGACCAGCAAGAAGGCAGTAAACACGAAAATAGGCTTAGGAGCCATCGATGGTTTTCTCTTCTCTCTTGTTTTTGCGTTGAAGGAAATATTTGAATTAAGGAGCTGATGAGAAGAAGAGCTCGACGATGCTCTCTCTTTATAGCCAGCGTGGATGGGAAGCAGTCAGATGTGGTGACAGAGGGAGACGACTTTTTTGGGTCATGGCAGATAAATAAATTGATAGATATGGAAATAACGTGCATTAATTTTCGACACGACACGTTTGAGTTTGACAAGTGAAACGTGTACCACCCAAGACAATTGGATGCCTGCTTACCGTAACAAAGAAAATTGCTTCACCCCGCAGCCCAGTCCAACAAATAATATAAGATTGGGAGTTATTTTATTATTTTCGTGATTTCGAGACATTTGGATGGATAAGATAAGATGATGTGGGCACCACATGTTGTTACTATTAGAATGAGTCAAGAACAACATGTGGTGCCCACATCATCTTATCTTATCCACCCAAATGTCTCAAAAATCACGAAAATAATAAAATAACTCCCAATCTTATCTTATCTTATTTGTTGGGCCGAGTCACATTAAAATTGATTGTCCTCTCAACAAAGATAAGAAGAATTCAATGAGGAATTTCAGGAATAAGAAATTCAGAAAGAGAATGGCGCTTAAAGTGACATGGGATGACTCTTCAGCTTCACAAAGTGAAGAAACAAAAGATTCAACATCAGACAATGAATCCTCATCAACATCAGATTCAGAAGAAAATCTGGCAAATGCATGCTTTATGGCAAAATCTAGTGAGGTATCCTCTGATTAAAATGCTAATTTTGATAGTTTTGATGGATTACTTGTTGAATACAATAGACTGGCCAGAAAATATAAGAAAGTCAAAATAGAAAGAAAGGACACTAGTAAAATGCTAGATGAATCTGAAAATAAGATTGATTTTCTGAACTCTACGTTAAATAAATTTAAAGAAGAAAATCGAAGGCATGCACAGGAAATTTTAAAGTTCATTGCTATAGAAAGAAAATTGCATGGTGATTGTGAAAATTTAATTGTTGATAAGAAGAAAATGATATGTGAAATTGAAAAACTAGAACTGACTATTACTTATTTAAATTTAGAAATTGATGTGTTAAAGATTAAAGTCTGTGATCAAAAGGCTATATTAAGTAAATGGAATAATAGTCAAACTTTAACAAATGAACTCAGTAGTAAAATATCAAATGTAGAAAAACATGGTATTGGTTTACACGATGCATCTTCTGAAAATTATATATTGCATGATGGTACTACTAAAAATAATGTCTTTATTTCCAGTACTAAGAATAGTAAGAGAAAAACTATTCCGTGTGTAATCAAAAAGGGAGAAAAATATGTGCAAATTGATGAAATGCAGCATATAAATGATAGCACACGATGCAAGAATTTCAAAAGAAATCTTCAAAAGAATGAAGCTAAGACATTTGAGAATTTTAATATTCTTGATCAATTTTCTTCATGTTTAAAGAATATCAGATATTGGAAATCAAATAATGTCAGAAATGAAAATTTCAACTTTGGTTTACATGGAGATAAATGTTCTGATAATTATAACACCAAGATAAAGAAATGCAAAAATAATTATCAGAAAACAGATAAGTTGAAGTCTAAAAATATGGATTATTTTGATATGACTCCTCTAAAATTCTTGAACCTACTCAAAAATGGGTACCAAGAGATAAAATCTCTTTTTGACTGTTTTGTAGGTACACAAATCAAAATGGATAATGGATAGTGGAGCATCCAGCCACATGACTGGAGATATACGATTACTTATAGAAATAACAAAGACCAAGAACGAACAAGTTACCTTTGAAAATAAAAGCAAAACAAATATCCTTGGGTCTGGAAGGTTTAGGTAACTGAGAAATGTTTTATAAATGATGTCTTATTAGTTAAAAACTTAGGTTTTAATTTATTGAGTGTTCCTGTTTTAATGAAGATTTACAGAGTAATTTTTGAAAAAGATTCTTGTAAAATTATGGACATGACTACAAACGAAATTTTATTCACTGCATACAAGAAATGATCTATTTGTATTCTAAATTTTCCTTCTGATATTATTAAAGACAATGCTTGCTTAATTGCAAAATCGAATGAAGTCATTTTATGGCATAGAAGGCTAGGACACTCAAACTTAAAATTATTACAAAAGCTGTCTAAAAAGAATCTAGTTAGAGGTTTACCTAGTATTAAGTACTCGAAAGAGTTTATGTGTGATGCGTGTCAACTAGGTAAATTACATAAAACATCCTTTAAAAGATTAAATGAAATAACAAGCAAAAGAGTATTAGAACTAGTGTGTATGGATTTATTTGGACCTAGTAGAACAACCAGTCTAGGAGGTAAACATTATGCTTTTGTACTAGTTGATGATGTTAGGAATGAATGGCTTCAACAAAGGGGGGGTGAATGGAGAACAGTGTGAATTTAAGCCTATTTTTCACTTTACTAACTAATTTGATTAATCAGTTTGCACAAGTAATAATCAGATAAAAATATCATGCATAGCGGAAATAAAGGTAAGAAACACAAGAGAATTTTAAGTGGTTCACCAACTTGGCTAGTCCACCCCCAAGGGTCACTTGGGCTTCACTAAGTGTCTCAACACTTATACACTTGCTTTCAGGTCGAAGCAAGAACCAACCACACAGAAGTTTTCAGATATAAACTCCAGAAAACCAACACTCAGAAGTTGTCAGGTATAAACTCCAGAAAACCAACCTCTTGAGTTTTCAGGTCAAAACTCAAACCAACAACTGAATGTAGCTTTTAGGTTGAAGCCACGAACCAAATGATCCTTCTTGGATCAGACTTTCTGCACATGGAGAGCTTTAAGAATCTTCTTGTAAATCCAGCTTTCAATCGATTCTTTGTTGAACTGAATTTGAGCTTTCTTCTATATCAGTAATTGATCTGCAATGTATATTGTATCTCTATATGTATATGAGCAAAAGGCTGTCTAAATCCATTGTCTGTATCTTGTATATATACCTGATATGTACAACGATCATATTTTCTTCCAATGAATGTATTCTACTGTACTTGATTAGCCTCAAGTCCCAATACGGCAAGTGACCGTTCAGAAGATCGTTTCAAGATATCTTACCAATTTTCCTATTCTTTTGGATAGTTAGCTATGCAACTCTCCGAAGAGTATCTGTAACTCACCGAAAGATCACTTAACCTTAACTGCCAAGTAGGATTCCAGAATATTTAAATGTGAGCTGTCATCCAATTGGATACTTATAACTGTAACTTACTGAACAGTTATGTACTTGTCGATTACATTAATTTAGCACGTGCATAAATGGCTGACTTAAATTTCGGAAGGTTATTCCTGTCACTCACCGAAATACTTCAGGATTTCGGATAGTTATTTTTCTAACTCTCCGAAAACTTATATGAGCCACTCTCTGGAATTCTGCACGTGGGAAATTCAATGACTTAAGTTTCAGATGGTTAAACTGTAACTCACCGAAACTCTTTTGAAATTTCGGATAGTTATCTTTCTAACTCCCCGAAAATCCGTTTGAGTATCTGTTTGGAATTCTACACATGGGAAATTCAATGACTTAAGTTTCGGATAGTTAAACTGTAACTCACCGAAACTCTCTTGAAATTTTGGATAGTTATCTTTCTAACTCTCCGATTTTCCCTTTTAAGCTTTCAACTACCGACTTCTCCATTTTAAATACAAGTACAAAATCTTGGTACGATCTTACTAAAATGTATGTATATGACCAAAATAAATTAACATCTGATAAAAATTGGTTTGGTCTTGATTATACTACATCTGAAAATAAAAATAATTTTAAGAAGATTAATAATTCTATAAGTAAGTATGAAGCTAATGATAAATTAGTAGTACTTGCAATTAACAAGAATATAAATGATAATGTTAGACTATTTTTAAACAAAAAGAAGAAATATGCTTTTAATGAACTTAGTCCTTAAAGACATTAGGTACCAAGAAATATTTCTTCTTAACTTGTTTTGCAGGAGATAACAACATCAAAATAGATTTTAGATAGTGGAGCATCAAGTCACATGACTGGACAGAAAAGTCTACTAAAAAATTTTATAAATACCAAGAAAGGAAGTGTAATATTTAAAAACAAAAGAAAGGATAAAATCATAGGTATAGGTAATGTTTAAATAACTCCTACTTGTGTTATTTCAAATGTATTATATGTAGAAAACCTAGGATTTAATTTGCTGAGTGTTATAAAACTAATTGATAAAGGATACTATGTATTGTTTAAAGATAATATATGCAAAATTATTGATAAAATTACAGATGAATTGAAGTTTTATTGCTGAAAGAAAAAGTTCTGTATATATTTTATCTTTACCTTCTAGTGTAGTTGATTTAAATTCATGTTTGCTAGTTGAAACTAGTGATGCATATCTTTGGCATAGAATGATTAGGCATATAAATATGAAATTGTTGCATAACTTATTTAGAAAAAATTTAGTAAGAGGTTTACCAAAGATTAAATACTCAAAAGATTTCATGTGTGATGCATGTGAGTTAGGTAAACTTCATAAAAACTCTTTTAAATCCAAAAATGATATATCAAGCAAGAGAGTCTTAGAACTTATACATATGGATCTATTTGGACCAACAAGAATCATGAGTCTTAGTGGTAAATGATATATATTTGTTTTAGTAGATGACTTCTCTAGATACACTTGGGTATATTTTCTAGCAACAAAGACATATGTTTTTGAAAAGTTTAAAAAGTTTTGCAATCTTGTTCAAAATGAACAAAATGTCTCTATTCAAAAACTTATAAGTGATCATGGTACTGCATTTGAAAATGATCAAATAGATAATTACTATAAAGATCATGGTATTGATCATAGATATTTTTTTCCTAGAGTACATTCTCAAAATGGTGTTGTTGAGAGAAAGAATCGATCACTTCAAGAAATGACCAAAATTGGTAAATACTTTATTGTTTAAAACATTTATTTATTACTGGTTTGTTGAGTTATCAGTAACACAACGAAGTTAGTTCGTTGAGTTAATTGTAACACTATGAAGCTGGTTCGTTAAGTTAGTGTAACACCACAGACTTAGTTCATTGAGTTAGCTATATACCTTGTCACGTGATTTGGCACATGATGAACTCGTTAAGTTATAATTCTACTTATTTTACTCCTTTAGTTAACATTAACACAACGACTTCTTATTACATTTGATGAAAAATTTTAAATGAGAAAGTTTATTTTGCAAGAAATTTTTCAAAGATCTAGGATTGATGATTAAAGAAAATTTGAGAGGAAAACGTAGGTCAGAACGTGTGTATTTTGATGAAGGAAAAAGAGAAGACATGAAGAGTGAGAAACTGATTGTGGTTAAATGTAGAAGATATGCATGAAATGAAAATACAGTATAAAAGGCATAGAATTCTCGTTGATCAATCATCCCTGCACACCAAACGAAATATATTTTCAGAGATCAAAACACCTCTATAGGGAAAAGCTCTTAGATAAAAGAAAATTCAATGAAGAAGAGAAAGTCAAATATATGTCACTAAAGAATTGAAGAATCAAAAGAAAGCAAATTCAGTGTAATAGAAAAGGTCAGATATTAGTCACTGAAGATTTGCAGAAGAAAAAGAAAAATCTCAAACAAGGAGAAATGTTTTAAATTCTAAAAATTAGTTTTCTCTGTTTATAGTTATGAAATTGATTAGATAAAACATGGTATCATTATATAATTGTATCTACAATTTCTGAAGAGAATGCAATTGTATATTGTAATTGAAACCTTGAATAAAATGATTTGATTAAAACAGTTTCTTGACTAGTTTTTAATTTTGAAGTTTCAATTATAATTGAAAATGTTGAAAAACACAATTCACCCCCCTCTTGTGTAGCCATTCAATCCTACACATATTTTTTATTTGAGTCAAAATTTAAATTTTGTAGACAATTTATACTCATATATGGGAGTATTTGGAATTTTAAATATTTTGATAATTTTTCATTTATATTTTGATATTTTATATATTTATATTTTTTTATCAAAGTATGGGTTATGTACATAGTTTAGACTCTCATCTAGAAGTAATTTAATATTTTATTCTCTCTTTTTTTATAAATAGTTTATACTCATATCTGAGAGTAATTAATATTTTCAATATTTTGATAATATTCCATTTATATTTTGATATTTTATATCAAATTATAGGTTACATGGATAGTTTAGACTCTTATCTAAGAGTAATTTAACATTTTATACTCTCTATTTTTTTTGGACAATTTATACTCATATCTAAGAATAATTGATATTTTAAATATTTGGGATATTTTGATAATTTTCTATTTATATTTTGATATTTTATATATTTATATTTTACAACAAAATATATATTATGTGGATAATTTAGGCGCTTATCCAAAAGCATTTAATATTTTTCAAACCTTAGATATTTACATTTCATATCATCTCTCCTTTACTTTGGATATTCATATATCATACCCAAAGTATTTTAATAATTTTTTTTATGAGTGTTGTATCTAACATGTTCTAACTTTACTTTTTTTAATTAACATCTGGAATTTTATAATAGCATTTGGTATATTTTAATTTCAGTTAAAGCACACTCCTAATTTGGCATAACCAATATTATTATTATTATATGTAATTCAAGTTTCAGCTTCAATCAAATCGAATACTAAATATGGCATGACAAAGTTCATATTTCCTCTCTCTTTTTTTGATATTTATAATTCATATCTAAAATATTTAATTTTTGCTTTAATTTCTTTTTCCCATTTTTTGCTTTGAATATCTATATGTCGTATCCAAAGTATTTTAATTTCCACTTTAAATATTTATGTATTATATCTAAAGTGTTTTAATTTTTTGCCTTGGATATTTTATATCATGTCCAAAGTTTTTTTTTCTTTAGATATTTATATGTTATATCTAAAGAGCTTTGATATTTTATTTTAAATATTATATATTTCGTATCTAAAATATATTAAATGTTTACTTTAGATGTTATATTCTCCCATCTAAAAAAATCTTTTGCTTACCTTAAATGCATATAGGTCATACAAATTTTTATTTAGATATATTATAAACCTCTTCTTTTTTTTAAAAAAGGTTTAATTCCATCTCCAAGGAATTAATTCCATTGCCATCTCCATGGAGAGGATGAAGTATCATGGGTGATGGGCAATGAAGCATGAACTCGTGACGAATGAAGCAAGTGAATGTCTGGTCAAGCATTGCTGGGAAGCGATAGAGAGAGTCACATGGTGTTGCACTCAATTCTTTTTTTTTCTTGAAACTACATTTTTTTTCCCGCTTTTCTTTTTCATTTCATTTTTTTCTCATTCATCAATTTCAAATCTTTTTTTATTGTCAACAATGTTCCATATAAAAATTCATGCAAGAAATTTCAGACTTGCAAAATGAATTAATTGTTAGATATTTGTTTGACCTAGAAACTAGCATTATTGAAAAGTAGATTAATGGCACTAAAAATGTTAATCTATTTTGACTAAAAAATTAGTTGTCAGAGAACACCTTCATTCTATAAATAAGACTACCTATGCTACTTAGAAGGTCTTCATTTCTCAGCATCTTCTCTTACACCCCAAATTGACATGTTCAAAGCCTTTCTATGATTTAGAACATTAAGATCAATCTTTTTCAAAGCAAATTTAACTCCAGAATCATTCCTTAAAGCAAGAGCAATATAAGGTTATAAGTTTTTTGTTTTATTTTTGTCAAAGTTGTGGTATGAAACCTTGTAACCCCTATTCTACCCCCTTTTTTTTAAATTCCTTTTTTTGCCATCCTATTAGTGCATATTGAAAAGTTTAGACAAAAAGGAAATGGAATGTTTGGAATCTCAAAATTCTCATGAAGGTTTAGTGCACTTATTGGAAAGTTTAAAAAGTTGGAATTCCTTTGAGGGATTTACTACACACTAGAATATTTGAAATTTGAAAAAATAATGAAATAAATTATAAATACTACTTAAAATTGTGTAATTGATACATTAATTTATAATTTAATGTTAAAAATATATATATATTAATGAATTTAAAAAGTATACTTATTCAAATGATTACAACATAAATAGAAAGAATAGTCCAAAAGTACAAAACATTCAAAGTATTACAATATAAATACAAAGAATAGTCAAAAGATATAAAATATTCAAATTATTGTAATATCAATGTCTAGAATAATCCAAAGGTAGAACATAAATAGATTTAAATAATTCTTTCATCCAACATCGTCATCATCATATCCTTACGCATCTTATCAACTATTTTTTTTCTTTGTTCTTGACTCATTCTAACTTGTGAATGTCCATCTGTATATACTTCTCTTGTTGGAAATATATCATCAGTAATAACAAACTTCTTTTATATCTCATCATCAATGTCACTATATCCTTAGATGAAATTCTAACTCCATTCACTCTAATTTGCAATTTTAGAGTAATTTCCAAGTTTTTAAGTGATTTTCTATGTTCTTCCTTGTGATACCTGTATTTCTTTTAGTATTGTATTTTTCAATTACTTCATCTCAAGTGCTACCTTTTATTTTTGCATCATAAGTTTTTTTTTTATTTCCTTCATTTAATACTTTAACTAAAATATTTAAGAAATATGTATTTACTTTAGCATTCCAATTAATGTAACTTCTAACTCTACCTATCATTTTCCTATCAGGAGTATTCATATTCTACACAAGCAAGATTTCAATAAATAGAATAAAACCTATGGAATAACAACACAATAATAAAAATATGTACTGCACAAAAGACATTTATGTGTTAGATGATGTAGACTAACTTTAATGATGATAAAAAAATTTTTAATGTGTCATTAATATGAGTTTCAGTCTTTAAGATTGTACTTACAATTAAATTTATTACTTCAATCTCAAAAAAAAAAACTAGATTATGATATCATAGAAGTTCAAAAAAATTACAAAATTATCATTAAATAGTTACTTTGAATAAGACTATTTAATTAATTTTGAATTATGATAATCGAGGACAAGCAAATATTTCTGGTCGCGAAGGGCTTTCTTCCATCTAAAGCTAGGGTGCGAACGAAGGAGCTTTCGATTTCGAGCGAGGCGGGAGGTTCCAATGTGTGATATTTTTGGGGATTGAACGCTAGAGGCTGCGACCACGTCATGAGGTCAAGAGTTCGAGGGATGCTTCCAATGCATAGAGTTAGAGGTTGACCATTGTTTACACACGAGGAGGTCATCTTGATGTTTAGAAATGAATGAGGAAGCCATGAGTTGTGTAGCATCGGTGTTGGAGGTTGTGAGGATGGGCAAGTCGGAAAGGTTGGGGGAGCGAAATCGGATGTCTGGAGGTCAGAAATGAATGACGAGAAAGGAAAGTAACACGTTTTATACCGCTAGAATTTCGTTAACATTCTTTCCGCCTAACAAAAGAAAAGTTTATACTTTTCTTCCTTTTCTTGATTTTCTGTGTACACTAACCCCCTCTCTCTCTTTAAGATTTATTTTCAAAGATAAGAATTTCACATGTAAAATATTTGATATTATACAAGCCACGAATATCATGTAACTTTCTTTCTCATTGCTAGGCTAGTTAACTACACCAATTTAATCAACGAAAGGTACCAACATTTGCAATTTTTATCATGATTTAAGTTATGCAAAAGCTACCATCGTTACTCGAGAAAAATCTTTGTTCTTCAGATGGTCTCCAAGTGAAGTGGTCATGACATAAAATTAGTAAGTAGTGATGTAGAAACGGAAGTATACCTACAATTTTGATTTGGCGTTTACAACAAGTACAAGGGATAACATTCAACGAGTCAAACTTTTAGACTCTATTTGTGTACATTTTTTCATCGAAAAATAAAACAACTAGAAATATGAAAGTAGTGAGAAATGAAGATGGTAGGCAATGATAAGATATAATAGGAAATACAGTATTATTTGTGTATTAGAGAAAATGATGGAAAATAGGGTGTTTGTGTAGTTAAAAGGAATTAAAATAATAATAATATTTTAAAAATTAAATAATACATTAGAATATTATTTTTAAAAGATATTATATTTAAAAAGTAATATTTTAAATATTATAATATATCTTAAAATTTTACTAAATACAGATATAACAAGTGAAATAACATACCTGTAATTAACATAAACAATATTGTTCATTACAATCTAAATTTTTTCAAAAGTAGACAATATATTATATGAAAATATTATATTACATATTATCTCTTTACAACATATATATATAGAGAGAGAGCAGCAGCAGCTAAGAAGAAAGGACTGGAATCTTGATGATGAGAGCCTATGTGCAAACAAACTTGAATTGAGTGGATAATAGAATAAAAAGTTAAAATCACGTATATACTTGCTGCTTTACTTGCCTACTTCCATCACATTTATCGTCAGCACATACGTAGTCCTGAACTAATATGGATGGTATTTGTCAAAAAAACTTCACAGTGTTTCTTGTAAAGTCAAGCGGATGGATCTAGAATATCGAAAGAGAGAAATAACTATGGACATATGTTGACGGCAATATCTTAGAAATGGGAATCATTGATTAAATAATCATAATAAGAAATTGATATACACATATTGTAATTATTTAAAATGTAAAGTCACATATACAAGAACTTTATAAAAAATATAAACTTAAAGATATATATGGTGATCAGGCGTGTCGAGCATTTAAGATATATAAGCTTGGAAGGAGGATGGACGTTCGAGCATCTAACATCCCCCATGAGCATCGATTGCACTTTGTGTCGTCCGTTTCACCATTTCTATCGTAAAGGTAGATGGATGGCGTACAGCAAAGGCCTGGACTCTCTTTCAACTGCACATTCTCCCACTTTCACACTCCTACCCTAAGACTAGAGAGACACTCCTGCAAGAAAGAAAGGTGGATTTTATTTTTCGTTGAGGCATGTTAAATCTGTTGTGTTGCAATAGCGATATTGTGTATACTTCGTGGTCACAGTTCTCTTGGTGCGACCTTGGCAGCTTGCGATCGGGAAGTACGTGGCTGTTGTCTCGGCGTGATCGCCCACAGCATCGAGACCTTCGTTGTTGCTGTGGAGCTTGCAAGTCCACCCGTTGAAAGGTCGTCTAGTTACTCGTCTTTTCTTGGTGTAGCAATACTAGATTGCCTAAATGGAGGAAGAATGGTAGCTCTCAGACCTTGAGCTTAGCTACGTTGTCCATACGTTGACGCCTCCAACAGATGAGCTCCTACATTTTGCTATCGTACAGTATGGAAAGGGAAGGGGAGGCCATCATCACCATCCTTATGTTTAATTCGATGGTACGCAGCAGATATAACATTTTACATATAGATGATGGAAGATCATGATAAGTGCACTAGAACAATAATTGTGTAAAAGTAAAGATGAGTCTACAATCAATGACAGTATCTATTAGAAGCTTCGCATTGATTAATGACAATATCCTTGTGGTTGCTATTCAAGATGTTCTCTTGCTTTATAAGTTGATTTATGAGAAACAATGGATGCAACTGATTAAGAATAAAAGACTGCAAGAGTTCTATCCCATCTTTTTTCATTATTCAAACACGTTATGTCCTTGTTGATTGCTTGGAATAAGTTGTCACAAGCTTTCCTTTAAATTTATTTATACATGTGGAAATTATAAAAAAATAAATATAATATAATGATAATAATAACTAACAAATTAATAATATAATAATAACCATAATATAATGAATATATATATATATATATATGTGTTGACTAAGATAACAAAAATATACATATGATTATAATTATTATGTCAACATAAATAGCGGTTCGTGTACTTCACCCAAACCCAACAAAGTTAGTCCATTGGGTTTATTTAAACTCAAAGGACAGGACTTAGTCTGTGAGATTTATTTAAATTCAATAGATTTAATTCAGGAATACTGCTAATGGTATTTTAGAGACAAAATAAAAAGTATATAAAATGGAAATTAAAGAAATCTGCAACATCTAAATAGAGCTAAGAAATTTTAAAATCTAGAAGTATTAGATACTAAACAAAGGTATCTAAGATCAAACTAAAAAAAACTTAAATATAAAATATAAGTAGCTAAGATTGAAGTATTTTAGATATAAAATATAAATATCTAAAATACATATGAAAAAGTAAACAAAGATAAATATCTTATATATGGGATATAAATATGTTAAGATTCAAAATTAGAAATATGTTTGGATATAAAATATATATATATATATGTTTAGCGTTAAACAGCTTAGGCTCCTCTCGGGGTACATTTAATATTTTAAGTTTATCTTCGTAATTAGTGTACCACTAACTTTTTGATATATATATATAACTTTTTGATAGTTTAGACTCTTATCTAACTATATTTTTATATTTTGGATAGTTTATACTCCTATCTGAGTATTTGTAATTTTAGCATGGGTGAGGGTATTCCAGTAATTTTTCCTATGCATGAGACTATTTTCCTTATTCTCCTTTCATATATTTTGACATTATATATTTTTTATTATGATAAAAAATATATATTTTCTAAATATTTTAGACTCTTACCTTAGAGTATACTATATTTTAGCATATTTTAGATAGTTTGGGCTCTTATCTAGGAGCAATTAATATTTTTATTACTTGAATATATATTTCTATATTCAAGTAAAAACTAAATAGTTTAAGTTCATATCTAGAAGTAATTTAATATTTTATACTTTTTTTATATTTTTTTTTAGAAACAATTTATACCCTTGTTTAAGTGTATTCAATATTTTGTATATATATATATATTGACATCTCATATTGTTGACTATTTTGTTTTGATGATGTGTACTAAATGAATGTAATCATATTTACTCAATTACTATTATTTGTGAAATTAAATTAAGAACATCAATTATTACAAAATTTTTTTATTGATATAAATACTTATCTGTAATGGATCTGAAATTATGATAAGTTAAATAACTAGTCGTTAAGTTATACTAACTTTTCATTTAACTAAATGTTAAGTTAACGTGTGTTTTTTTTGTAAAGCAAGATATATTTTAAAGTTATATTTTTGTATCATGTACAGTGCACGTTAAGACAACTTGTTGAGTTAGTGCTTTATTTGTAAAAAGGTCACGTGAGAACTCATTGAGTTATAGGATTAAAGGTTAAAATAAGTCACGTGAGAACTCATTGAGTTAGTGAACAAAACGTTAAAGTGAAGAGATGAACTCGTTAAGTTAGTATTATACATGTGTTGAAATTAAAATTTACGAATGTTATATTGTATCACGTGAGTTGCATATGTTTAACTCATTAAGTTAACATAACTACACGTGTTGAGTTGCTATATTGAACACTAAGGCAATGCATTAGGTTAGCATTATAAACTTAAAGTTATTATTCTTGCACGTGGTAAATACTTTATTGTTTAAAACATTTATTTATTACTAGTTTGTTGAGTTATCAGTAACACAATAGAATTAGTTTGTTGAGTTAACTGTAACACCATGAAGCTAGTTCGTTGAATTAGCGTAATACCATGAACTTAGTTCATTGAGTTAGTTATAGTACTTATCACGTGATTTGGCACATGATGAACTCGTTAAGTTAGATACATTAAGTTATAATCCTACTTGTTTTACTCATTTAGTTAATATTAACATGACTTCTTGTTACATTTGATAAAAAATTTTAGACGAGAAAGTTTATTTTGCAAAAAAATTTTCAAAGATCCAAAATTGATGATTAAAGAAAATTCAAGAGGAAAACGTAGGTCAAAACATGTATATTTCGATGAAGGAAAAAGAGAAGATGTGAAGAGTGAAAAAATAATTATGGTTAAACATGAAAGATATACATGAAATAAAGGTACAATATAAAAGGCATAGAATTCTCATTAATCAATCATATATTCCTTAAAATACTAGATTCCTAAATATCATAAATTCCTTAAAATACTTAGGAAAGAATTTTGAATAGAAGGATCTTTAGAATGAAAAAGTACATAATATTAAGGGTTAAATGATGGCTAATTGTAGAATATTTAGCTTATCATATGAGAATTAAGCCATTATGTTATACTTGCACTATTATATGCTTTAATGAAGGAATCTACATAATTTCTAGAAATTAACGTTAATTAAGTATATTTCTGAACTGTCGGTAAATTACAAGCTTTGAAATTCCTAAGTATTCAAATTTTCTGTTATTTTAGAGAGTTATATTGCATGTACCAGATAGTTATGTTTTTAACGATAGAAGAATATTTTATTATTTCCAGGAGTGCACGTGTTGAATTTAAATGCTTTATTATGTCACATGAGATGCACATGTATAACTCGTTAAGTTAGCATGACTATATATGTTGAGTTACTTGAATATACATTAAGGTAACATGTTTTGTTATGTAGAAATAGGAAAAGTAACTTTCGAATAGTTAATGTTTTGTTTTTGTCGAAGAGTTATGTTAAAAACTCGTATAGTTAAGTTATTTGCACGTGTGTTTTTAATGTTTTAAGTTGTCACGTGTTTTCCATGTGCGTGCGGTAATGAAAATCGAAGAGTTAGATAACTATTCGAGTTTTTATACGCATGGATAGATAACTATTTGAGTTTTATAAAATGATTAACGAATAGATAAGTTTTCTATGTTTAGTCACGTGTTTTGTAGGTACAAAAACTTGAACAGTTACAAATAAGTGTTCAAGTTTTTACAAGACTTAAATGATAAGTGTTCGACTAAACCGAAGACTAATATGCCAATGTAGTAGTTGCAGAAATAGGACATTTAAAGGAAAACCACGATTGCACGTATCATGCAGGAATTCATTCATGGAATGAAGAAGAAATCATCATCGTTGATATGAATGAAGGAAATCCAACTGATTATCTAAATAGGAGCAGTTACTTCTGTAAGAAATATAAAAGACGAAGAAAAATTGTGTGTGTAGTAGTGGAGAACCACGCTAAATGCAAGCAGCACCAGAAGTTTCCTGAAGTTCTACACCACCACTAAAATCACCAACCATCGAAGGTCTGTGAGAATACTTTCCTGATGTTGAGTCGATTCCGAGCTAAACACGGTGCTTGACAACCACTGTGAGGAGTGATCGCGTCGCGGGAAGGGAAGCCATTTTCACCAAGCACTGACTCATATCTTAGGAGATCGTAAAGCTTCTAGCCTTGGTTTCGGGTTGATGCCAGTATGCTAAAGAGGAGATCATCTTGCAATTTTGGACTCACGATTCTATAGGGAGAGGAGGCAAGATTGTAAGTGATTAAGTTTTTAGTGGTATAGTCACGTCGCATGTAGTGATGGAAGCATTTATTGTCGATAAAGATTTTTACATTTCACCTTTCATTCATCTTCAGGAACATATCAAAACAAAAATACGAAAAACAACAAATTATCTGTGTTTACGTTTAGTATTAAAGTGTTGTATTGTTTGTTTTGTATCATGAGTAATGTTATCATTGTCAGTATTGTGAATGTGTTATGTTTGTTTAATTTAGAAAATAGAAAATAGTTTTACAGTTTACTGAAATTGATTCGTTCCAGATACTTGAAGATTTTAATGGTTATTGTTTGAAATATCTGAATGTTAGTAGTGCTTAATGATAAATCTAATATTAACTAACATTAAAGAGCTTAATTGATGTTATTTACAATCTGTGGAACCACCCAATGGTTGGCCGAATTCCTCTGTAATTAACCATATTCAACCGAAAAAATTAAGCTCGTGGAGTTAACTTAAGTCAACGAGGTTAGTCCGTTGAGTTAGCCATAACTCCATGAACTAAGTCTGTTGTGTTAACTATAACTCAACGGAGTACTTACTGAATACATTTATACTTCAATATAAAAATCGAAACAGTACACAATTCTTACTCAATCTCTATGGGATCGACCTATACTTGCATAAAAATGCAATATACATTGTGCACTTGCAGTTAAAAATACAAATTGGAATTAATATCTAATTTGTGTGAAAGGTTGTTTGTTTACTTCTAAAAGAAATTACTGATATAAGTAAGTTAAGATTTAACTTTTCACACCAAACAAGTTTTCTAGCACTGTAGTCGGGGATTGAGAAGCTAAGCAACTATGAGTGTTGTTTCCTTTTAATAGCAGGAGTGTTGTGTGTTTTATTCTATAATTGAGAATATGGAATATGCTTATGCTCCAAGATTTCTGAAACCTGTAGTTAGCATATGTGAATTCTACAATTTGGAAGGTCACGAGATCTCTGATTGTTTGAAATTGAGACAATTGTAGATGGTTAGATCACATGAACAACAAATGAATTATATTCAATATAATAGAGTTGAGTATAAGAATACTATAGTTTATTCAACTGATGGACAGCTTAGAATGTGTAATATGTTGAGAGACAAGGAAATTTAGAATAGGTATGACAGACTAGAGCGTAGCTTAAAGAGTATGGAACAATTAGGTCTTCTTTGGTTAACTGTAATATTAATGTAATGTAATTAAATTGCATAATTACAATGACATCAATCTGAGCCATAATCTCATTATGTGGGGTTAGCCACGTAAATCTTTTTCTTTTAAGTATTTCTATCTATTATCAAATCTTCAATTAAATTACATAAATTTAAATCTTTGCTATAAGTCCTAACCAAGTAGTTTTAAGTATACCTCTATTTTTAATTTCTTTTGCACTAATTACATGTCTCATAACTAGTGTCATTCCTTAGCCTCCTAAGGATATGATCCAACTATTTAAGTTGATTTTCTCTTATCTTATCTTCAGTAGGTGCAACTGTTGCTTTATTTCTAATAAAATTGCTTTTAAAGTTATCCATTATTATATTACTATTCATTCATTTAAGCATACATATCTCAGCACTATTAACTTTTTGCATATGATTATACTTTACATTATAACATTGTAAGTTATGATGTATAGCTGGAGGAATAACAAATTTATAGAAATTTCCTTCTAATTATAAAGGTATCCTCTTATTAACATACTATTATATGTCCTTTATAATATCAATATATTCTATTGGTACTTTTTTTCTTTCTAAAATTTACCCCAATATGTTTCTAGGTATTCTATTACATACTTTTTCTAAATCAATAAAAACCATATGGAGGTCCTTTTTCTTAACTCTAAAATTTTCTACTAGTTGTCTAAGTTAATGAATAACTTCCATTGTTGACCTTCTCAACATAAACTCAAATTGATTTTTTGTGATTTTAATAATACATCTTAGTTTTCACTTAATTACCCTTTCTCATAATTTAATAATGTCACTTATTAACTTAATACTACAATAGTTATTACAATTCTATATGTCTCCCTTATTATTAAATTTAGGTATTAAAAAACTCTTTCTCCATTCATCTAACCTCATCTTTTTCTTTAAAATTATGTTAAAAAGTTTTGTTAATCACTTAATCTTTACTTCACCCATACACTTCTACACTTCAATAGAAATATCAGTTGGTCCAATAATTTTCATAGATTTCATTTTTAATGATTTCATTAACTCCAAACTACTAATTCTTCTAAAACAACTATAGTTTATATCTTTTATATTACTACCTATATTTTGAATGTAAGAGTTTCTTATGGTAGATTCATTAAAAAGTTTACTAAAATACATATATCATCTACCTTTTATTTCATTTTCTTTTACTAAAACTTTACTATCCCCTCATCTTTAATATACTTCACTTAAATCTCTAGATTTTCTTCTCTAGCTTTAGCCAATTTTACTATTTTGTTTACTTCTTGTTTTTCATTTAAAATTATCATATAATTCATTATAGGCCTTATTTTTTATTTTTCTAACAATTTTCTTAGCATTTTTTTTGTTAGTTTATACTTCTCTAAATTTTTTTCATTTCTACATTTATGATAGGTTTTATAGAATTTGTTCTTTTCATTTTTTTTCTTTTATACATCTTTATTCTACCACCAACTTTCTTTAGTTAGTGGAGCTATCCTGCAAGATTCTCTTAAAATTTCCTTAACAGTCTTTTTAATACAAGTAGTTATTTTATTTCAAAGTTCATTTACCTCATTACTTAGTTGTCATATGCTTTCTTTTAATAATTATCTCTAAATATCATTTTCTTTTTACTTTTTAGATTCCACCCCTTAATTCTTGGATTCTTACATACTTTAGTCTTTCTTTTCCTAATCTTTGAGGAGGACAACAAAGAAAGGTAGTGGCATTGTAGAGGGATGTCTGCTAGATACGAGTGGGTTGGCTGTATTTTCAACATATATGTGTTTCTGTTTTACTAGCATATCAAGGTATTTTGGTACTCCTATGTTTTCCATGTGTTGATGTTCTTAATATGATTGCCATTTTATTACCAGGTTAGATGAGAAGAATATGAGAATATTTACCCACATTGGAACGATATTCATTCTTCTTGGTACATTTCCCCAATCTTGGGACATTTTTTTTATGTTGTCCCTATGTATGTTATATGATTAGTCTCGACTCATCAAGTGAACCCTTCCTTCCCTCTTCTTATTGGTTGAGCAGGCTTTGCCCTCTTGACATCTGAATCAACTAAATGTTGCTATCTAGGGGTCTAACGTGTTGGGTGACTTTCAGAATTTTAATGCTGCTATATCTCTTGTTCATTTAGATTTATAAAATTCATGTTGTGATATGCGTGGATATAAATGGTACAGTTATATTTTCATTTGTGACTTCTAAAAAATATTAAAAGAAAAGCTTACTTATGTGATAATTTACTAGTGCTTCTTGAATCATATTTGTGAGTTCTAAAGTCTCTTTTCATGTCCATAGCATGTAGTGTCCCTTGTGCAACATGAAGGATGTGTAATTTTTCTATTTATTGTGATTATATATTATTAGTTGGGCGTTATTTTTTTTTTTCAACATTTCTAAATTTATTTAGGTTTTGAAGTTCCTTTTTCCAAACATAACTTTGAGTTAGCACCAAACTTCTTTTTGTGTTGAACATATTATCATCTATAATTTTTCTGAAATGGGATTTAGACATCAAATTATTATCCTGTCATATTTTTGCCCCTTTCAATCATCTTGTTTAATCAGTTTATGATATCAACTTATAACTTTTTTTCTCCATAAAGATAGGAAGATAAAGGTTATCTCATGTCCTTGAGGAGAGTAGTATGCCATCTGAAATAGTACTGCTAATAAAATTTCTAACCATATTTTCTTTTGTCAGTGTCTTCGGATGATGAAATAGACTATTCTGTCAAGCCTGATTTCTTTGATCCAAATCTTGATGACAAAGATGCACTCTGGGTTCACAAGCAAAGGCATCATAGAGCTTCTGATGCAATACTTAGTTGTCCAGCTTGTTTCACCACTCTTTGCTTGGACTGCCAAAGGTACTGCATTTACTTGTGGTCATAGCACACTTGATTTCACTTAGATTTGAGAAAAAATGAAGACATCAACTACACTATTTAGTGGCTTGCATTCCTGTCCTTTGGTAATCAAAATGAATACTCTGTTGTTGACCATGGCTTTAAAATGCTCCAAATCAGAATGCTTTGTTTAAAGTTAGCAGTTGATGAGGCTTGATTGTCTACCTATATTTGTAATACTAAGCTTTTATCACCTACAACACAAATCAATAGGTCTTTGGTGAGAGGGAGCACAAAAAACTTTAATGCCGAAGTCAATGATTTGTAGGGTAAGATCACATTTAGAGAATGATTAGATAAGGATATTACCTTAGTATCTGTGAGTATTTTTAGAGTAATAGGGTGATTACCGTGTGCATCTTTCATGTCTTTTATGATGATGTCATGTGCTTATTGCAGTTGTTGGGCACAATGACTTCTTAGGACAACCTCTTTCAATCATAGTGGACATAAGTTGGAGGGAAGTTATTGGTGCCCATCAAGGTTTTAATGCATATGACCCTAAGAATCCTACTTGTTAATGTTATGCTCTAAGTTATCTCCATCATCAAGCCTTATATTCATGACGTTGTTGTTTGGGGATGACACTTGACATCATGGCAAGTGCATGTTTTCCAATAGACAATGCTTTGTTGGGAGTATTCCCTAAGGGTTTAGTTATGGCATCATTTTTTTAAGTAATCATGTTATGTGGAGTAGGATCTTGTTGCCTATATTATGAATCCTCTACTTAAGTCATAGGTATTTCTGTTATATGAAGTAGAAATGAGTGTCTTCTCAAAGGTTTTGATGTGACATCAAGTGGTGACAATGCTTTAGCTTCCTTTTGTTCCTTCTATGTAAGAAATGTGGGAGAATTATAACTAGTATATTGATTTGGCTTCTAGTTATGAATTGTAGGCTCAAAAATTGGCATATCAAAAGAATTTGGAATGCCAAAAACTACACTTTAGGGGGATTTGTGCACTCGGAATTTGACAGAATTGAAAATTTTTTTCGTCAAATTTCGAGTCATGAGGTGTTTGTGCATTTTGGAATTTAAATTCTTAAGGAATTTGAATGTGTAAAGGTTGTGAAAATGAATTCCCAACCTAAAAGGTTGGAATTCATTTTCCAAAAGATTGTTCGATGCTCACCCTCCTACTAGTCTGTTGAAGTATATATTGTTAATATTTTTTTTATTTAATTAATTATTTTAATATTTATTTTTATTAAAAATAAAATATTTATTATTATTATTATTTAATTTTATAATATTAAAATCATAAATATTATTTAATTTAATAATAATAATTATTTTATTTATTTATTATATTATTTTATATATAATATCAAAATTTCAAAAATTATATAATTTTCCTAACTTTCTGTGGCTAACATAAATAAAGTCTTAAAAGTCATTTATGGCTAATAGAATGTTCAGAATTATATTTTTTTATAATCAAAGTATTTCAATAATTATTTATTATTTACTTTTTATTTACTTTCATTTATTCACTTCATAATAATTATATTTTTAAAAAAGTTATTTATTTTATTTACCTTTATTATTAATTAAGCTTATGTATTTCATTTATTTTAAATAGAAGAAGGATGCTTCTATCGTTGAGTTTGCTTCAACAAAGTAGAGAAAGAAGAAGGAAGCTTCAATCGTTAATTGCTTCAACAAAGTAGAGAAAGAAGAAGGAAGCTTCAATCGTTAATTGTAGAAGGTGGTTGTAGAAGAGGCCATAGAAAAGGCGTTGTGCAGAATGTAAGGTTAGGATTCTTGGATTTCTGAGGGAGATAGTCAAAAGTCTTGGGAATTTTAATCTTTTTATATGTGAAAATATGAAAAAGTTAACACTATTGGGAACAACACACAAGAGTAAAGGAAAGAAGTAGATAAATTTTGTGAAAATATTATGTATGCAATGTGGGATGGTCGTGAATGAGAGTATTACAAACATTATAATGAGCAAATTTTTTGTAATATACCTTTTTTTGTATATTACGAGGAATATAAAATTTATAATTAACCTTTTGTTGTTTTAAACATGTATTATAACTAAAAAGTTATCAATTTTTGTAATTTTTGATTTATTTTATATAATGATATACTTAATTAATTGATAAATGATATATAAACATTTAATTTAATAATATGTTCATTTATTAATACAAGTAATTCATTCCTTGATTAATTACATTTTCACTAATTACTTTAATTCATTACTTAACTTTATTAAAAATCAATTATGTTCAATTCCCTTCAATTCTGTCATGTGCACAAATACTTAAATTTTAATTTTCGTCAAATTCCTAAACATGCACAAACACCTAGATTTTGAATTCTTTCCAGCAAATTCTATAGAATTCAAATTCCGTTAGAATTCAAATTCTACAGAATTCAAATTCTAGGTGTACAAATAGACTCTTAGGTTTGTTGTTTTCATCATCTTAAATTCTTTTCTTATTTTCTTTAGAAATTTACTTATGAACTTAAAGGCTTCTATCTTAGTATGCTCTAAAGTTATTTAGCTTTCTTTTCACGCTTTTTGAGAGAACTTTTACATGATTTTAGTTTTGTTCATCAAGTTCATATTTTCTTTCAATTTTTTTCTCTTCTAAGAATGAACTAATTAAGTAATACTTAATGTAGACTTAAGTAACTTGAAGTTCATGGAGGACATTTAATCTTCAATTTTCTTTACTTATCTTTGCCTTATCATTCTTGTATACTTCAATTGTTACAAATACTAAATACACATGTTAAATGTAATTTGTCAAAATAATTTAAAGATTAATAAAGCACATTTAATAATGATACCAAAATTATGTATCATATCTCAAAATTAATAGTGTGATATAAAATGTGATGTCCATGATGTCAAGTTCATCAATTGTGATGCTAGCTATGATTATGCTACTAAAAAATAGTTGAATAATTTTTTTTGGCAATTATCACATTAAATGTTAATTAGATAAAGATACAAAAATCACATGTATGAGAAATACTTAAATCATGCAGAAATAACAAAAAAATATTCCATAATGTCAAACAATTGCAAATATAATCAAATCATACCAAGAAGATCAATTCTATGTTGAATGCCTTGGAAGGTCATAACTTTGTCCTTATTATTGTGCTAGATATTCTTGAAATATTTGGTTACATATCATCTATTTCTTCCATGCCCCAAAGTGGTTCTATGCCATTTGAATGGCATAACTAGTACAATACTTTACAACTTATTGGTAATATTCTAAATTAGGTACATATACAAGATATGTCATTCATTGGAATTAATGAAGTATTGTAACAATATCTCTTTACATTCTGCCAAAGGAAGAGGTAACCATAGAGTAGTATGATTGTACTCTTGTCTTTATTGTTATGCTAGGTATCCTCATAGTAGTTTGAAAGGGTTATATACTTCATACATCTCCTTTCATCATGTTGACTTGAAGCATGGTATGTTCACTTCTATGATGTTGATGGATTTGTCCATGTATTATTGGAGTAATAGTAGGATGGGTTATGTGATCTTTTATAAGAACTGTATGTATAAGGGTTCTGACTTTGAGGTTACAGTTGAAGTTTAAGATCATTTATTTGTAAACCCTTAAAGATCTATGATAAAAATGAATTTAATTGTCCCCTTGTTGCGTCTTGCTATATGGCATTAGTAGTCACTATCCCTTTTCTTTGTGTAATGATATAATAATAGTTTGTAATCATGTTTGTGGGATAGTTTAACTTCATGATGCTAATCTTGAGTGGCAAGGGTAAACAATCCCTCTCTTGTAAATAGATTGAATAGTCTTTAGACACACACCTCTTATTTTCTTCTCATAGTATTAATTTGCATTGAGCCTTCGTCTTATTGCTATCAATGGAAAGTTCAGAGGGTTAACTAGAATCTTTATTTCTACCAAGATCTTACTTACAGTCATACTTTGGTCTAATTCATTTGACATCTCTATTATTATTAGTCAAACCAATAGTATAAGTTAAAACTTCACTTTTTCATAATTGATCAAATGAAATCAATGTAATTCACAAATTTTATTTACTAAAAATCATTAATATTCACTGAAAATTGCTAATAATCTTTGAAATCACTAATATTCACTAATACTCTAGGAAATCACTGATATTTATAAAAAAATGTTCAAAAATTGTAAAAAATGTAAAACATGACATAATATGTGAGATTTGCTTAAAAGAAATGAGACAGAGAAGAGAATCCATCATAAGATAAAGTTACAGAAGAGAAATCAAGTATTGATTTGATGCCTTCTCCTAAGAAAACACTTTTGAAGTGTAAATTGAGGGTTTTCTATTTGATAGACAATTCTACCTAGTTGGGATTGAAATCAAGAAGATTGAAGAGGAGATGGGAGCAAAATTCTTAAAATTCAAAGTTGCACTTGTAAATCTACAGGTCCATCGATCCATTAGATTTGGATTTGACCAATACAAAAAATCTTAGGATTTAACGTTTGGATTCAATCCACGATCCAAAATGAGCCAATCCATTGGTTTTCAATAATAAATCGGAGTATCAGGTTGAGTAACATGATATGGAAAATTGTATCCTAGTTGTTCTTCTTGAAAGATGAGTGATATGCTTGATGGCTCATTTTAGAAGTTGGGTTGAGCATTTTGATTTGTGGTGTCTATTGAGGACGGTGGTTGCTGTAATTGGATGTGATTAGAAGGTTAGAGTTGTTGGGTTGAGGTGAGGAGAACATATGCTAGTTTTCAATTATTGCATATTGTAGTATTGGTCCATGCAATGCCTTATGGATGTAATAAACATGTCTATTCTCACTCCTTTTTGCATTCCAGTCTGAGTCTGCTACCACATTTGTAGGCTAAGTGCGCCTTCAAGGATTCTCCTACCTCTAGTTTTCCTAATAAGGGAGGTTCTATTGTATTTTTTAAGCTATGCGTCATATTTGTCTATCCATTTTAACCCCCCCAACAGGTACCTTAAAGTTGCTATTCAATCAGTGAGATTTTCTCATTTTGGATTGTATTTTGAGAAAATTGAAAAAGGTTTAATGCTCTTTTAGAGGCACAAAAGGTGAAATTTGCCTTAAAGTTGCTACTCGGCCAGTGAGGAGGTATTGTCAATCTCTTGTAGTTTTTGGTTATTTCATTTCTAGCGTGTTTGTTTTTCTTGGGGTTTTGTTTTAATGCCTTTATGCACAATCATAAAACCTAGATGTTTTTCTACTTGAAAATTAAGGAGGTAGAGCCAATTTTTAGGTTTAGCCTGACCTTAAATTTCCTTGATCAAGTAAAGATCTCTACTAGGTCATCTGCATGATATGGATAATTAAACCCTCAATTGCATGACTCAATTACCCAATTAGAGGAATGCTTCCAACAAAGTGCCATCTCTCGAAAGGCATTCACTCACTACAAGATGGAGCCAGATTTAAGAGGATATATAATGTTGCCTACATACATGTTGTTTCTTGTCCTTTTGTATTTTACCATTTGTTTAGTTGAATGACTCTGTTCTAGCTTGTGGTTGATTGTTTGCTCCCTTTTTTTGGCATTTTCAAGGTGCTAGCTCTTTTCTTGTACATTTCCCTTATTACAAGATTAATCAATCATTTTCACTTTGTAGACATGAAAAATATGTGATGCGGTATAGGGCCATGTTTGTCTTCAACTGCAAAGTAAGCAACGAAGTAATGCAGGAGGTGACAGGCATTCACTCACTACAAGATGGAGCCAAATTTAAGAGGATATATAATGTTGCCTACATACATGTTGTTTCTTGTCCTTTTGTATTTTACCATTTGTTTAGCTGAATGACTCTGTTCTAGCTTGTGGTTGATTGTTTGCTCCCTTTTTTTGGCATTTTCAAGGTGCTAGCTCTTTTCTTGTACATTTCCCTTCTTACAAGATTAATCAATCATTTTCACTTTGTAGACATGAAAAATATGTGACGCGGTATAGGGCCATGTTTGTCTTCAACTGCAAAGTAAGCAACAAAGTAATGCAGGAGGTGACATCGAAAACAAGGAAGCCCAAGCACCCTGGAAAGTTTGGTGAATCTTCAATACAATACGAAAATAATGAAGTGGTCAGACAGGTTTGCTGCTCTGTCTGTGCTACGGAGGTTGGGGTCTATGACCAAGATGGGGTGTATCATTTCTTTCATGTTCTTCCTAGCAACTCTTAAACGAAGATAAACAACACGAGATAAGGAAATTTTTTTTTTGATGTTGGTAGTGCATTTGTATGACTTGGAACTTCAATTTTCCTTCCTTAAAATGAAGTTAAAGATTAAGTAGGCTATCCTATCTTACTATTGCTAACAATAGATAAACTTGCTTGCTTGATATCCTAAGAATTTGAAAATAGGAACGAGGAAGTTACTTTCTTTTTTTTGGTGAAGTGAAGATATTTTTCATGTATTTTGAATCTTTAATGCCCATGGGGCTTGAACTCATGACTTCGTGTAATGAGGATGTTCATTGATGCTTACATTTATAACCTCATTCATTCGCCTAGCATGCTTGCACTCATAAATGGTATTTACGATTCACATATTCATGCTTGCTTCTTCATTCACTTTGCTTGCATATGTTTCATTCATGGAGCGTTATACTTCACATGGTCATGCTTACTTGCTTATTCGTTTGTGCTAGTTTGCATTTTACATGTACAAAAATATAGATTGAAATGTCATGTCAAGCACTTTTCATATCAGATAATCATACTAAAGTTTACAACTAAGAACAAATCCAACCCAAGTTTGGCATGCCATTTTTGCAAACATGTTGAAGAAATTCCTTAGATGTTACTGAAGGTTTATTCGATATACTATTCTTAAAAGTAGTATGTCAAAGAATGAACAATTTAAGAATAGACATTTTCGACATTCCACCCAACTAGTATATTGAAAATCACCTATAATCTAATTAGAGTAATTTTGGCATGCTAATCTCTTTGCTAGTATGTTAAGGAAATGTACAAAACCCTTAAAAGCTATTAGAACATTATTTGACTTACAACTAAGTAAACTCCACCAATTAAAGCAAGATATCTATTTTATAAGTTGAGAAAATCAATCATATAAGCTCCCAACATATTGTCGAAAACAGATAGAAAAGTTAAATGTTAACAATAAGAGATGACCGCTAGAAATTTAAGTGAGGGATAAATTATTTTTTAGTCTCTTCTACCAAGGCTATTATGAGATTCGATGTTCAGGGTAAGCTTAGCTAGCCCATGATATGTAAGGTCATTTGAAATTAAGACCAAAATTTGACAAGTGGCATACTAGTGTGATTTGCTAGTAGCTTTAATGGACTCATGGTTGGAGCATTAAGTTGCATATATTCCAAATGTGATGATATGAGCTAACATCACTTTAAAGGAAGCTAGTATTTATGTTAAACAATGTAGAGCCATTCTTTTCTTTCATTTCAAAGATGGGATGACTACGATATTATGACATGTTAGATTATTGGTTTCACTTAGTTTGAAGTCAATAAGTACATGATTTGTAGGAATGGTGATTATTGTTGAATGACTTAGCCATTAGTTAGTGTGATGCTTATAAGACAAAACAATGGATAAAGTGCTTTGCAATCTAATATATGAGTGAGATTATATTTAGTCATGGCAAGCTTCAAGTTTGTATTGACATTGCGGTAATCTTTATGTCTATATTTCCTTGGTTGTACCAACTTAGTGCAATTGTAGTTTGCTAGGCATCATGGGCATTTACTTTAGGAGGAGGGCCACACCCTAGTGTCAATTTATTTGGATGATGATGGAAAGACAAGACATATCATCAAGATAAAAATTAGGTATATAAAAGAAGAGGATGTTAACTATTGTTTGCTACCATTTTCATGCATCAAACCTAGAGTGTTTGATGGGAAGCAAGCTATAGTTACTCTTGATGGTTCGCCTAAGTCCATTAGTGAATCCAAACTATGTGTGGGGTAAAACATATTGTGATTCACCATTGACCATTCTAAGTTAGGAAGATGTTCATGGATGGGGAAAAATGAGATAAATCTATTAGCATCATGTAGAACACGGGGATCACATTGAGGGATCTAGATGAGTGCAAAAATCCAAGAGAAGGGGGATAGGCAAGTTGAGTCTTAAGGATTGTTAGTGACTAGTAGTGAGGTTGAGCTTCAAGGCTTTGTCTCACAGACTTGTTAAGATCATGTTGAGGGGTTTAGTTAAAGGTTTATGTAGATGGATTGTCAGAAGTGGGGCAATGTTTGAACTCTACACTCACCTTCCACATTGTTTAGTTGAGAGGACTTTAATGAGCAAGGAGGTTTGCAAAGATGTGGGAAGCTGGAGAGCTTTGTTGTTGGGTGTAGAGGTTGGAGAGGTTTGCATAGGTGTAGGAGGGATCATTTGAGGATCACCCAGAAGATCAGGTTGCGAAGGGAGTTGTCGAGGAAGAGGATGTTGCTATGGTGAAGAAGATCTAATGTATAGAGGGAACTACAAGGTTGAGAGCCTTATATGTTGAGCAAAAAGGGGCTTTTATAGTTGCGCCTCTATGTCTAGAACCTTTGACGATCCTTTTTGACATCTCGACTAGCATTGAATGACTTACTAGGTTTGGGAGGATGTTGTAAGATTTACGCAATTGACATGTTGCTCATGTGTTTTGGGGAGATGCTTGGCTAGCGATGATCATGGTAGAGATTGAGCAAAAGAGAAGGTTGAGTCGTTGACCCTGTGATTTACATGATGATGTGCAACAAGGATCACAATGATAGTGTGGATTGTGCGTAAAGGAAATAATGGCAATGTTAGGTGGGGTGGTGGCTGAGTGGTGAAGGAAGGTTGGGCAAGTCAAACGACCATTCTTTTTTTGTCATTTTAGGTGAAAACCCCTTATCTTTGTAAAATTAAAATTTCATTCATTATATATATATATGTTAAAAATTCAATGCTAACAGATGTACATAGCTTCCATGGATTAACTACCTTTTACCAACATTTCATTCGTTATTTTAGTAGTATTATGGCTTCCATCACTAATTGTTTGAAACAAGGTAAGTTCATTGGAGTGAAGAGCTAGAACATAACTTTTCCGCCATTAAGGAAAAATTAAGCTTGACCCTCGTGTTGGCATTGCTCAACTTTGACAAAATATTTGAGGTAGACTACGATGTGTTGCTTATAAGTATATTGGGGCCATACATTTTCAAGAGCAATATACCATTTCCTTCTTTAGAAAAAAACTATTGGTTGTTTGACATTAGAGAGATGAAGCTTTTCTATGACGTTTAGGGACTCCAATGATGATGGAGAAGGTGGAGATTTGAGGTAAGCTTTTTTGATACATTTTCCTCTCTATCTCCACCTCTATTTATGGTAGAGCCAAGGCCTTCCACCTCCCTTCGCTCCTTTCCCATTTCAGTAATCGTTGGTCATTCAATTTGGCCATTATCATCGGAAAGGAAACAATTGATTGTTTCTTTGCACATTTCCATTTCTAGTGGTCTTTAATGACCACCCACTCACATCTCCCACTTGTCATGAAGACCATGTACAAAATTCCATGCAATGAGACATTTTCCTCTCCATCTCCACCTCTATTTATAGTGGAGCCAAGACCTTTTTATGGAACCAATCTCATCATTCATGACCTCCAATCATAAACCTTTTTCATGAGATTCTATAACATCTCTGTATGTCATAGGTTCCATGTGATTCTCCTCCATATTAGTTAATAAACATAAAATCTCACAAGAATATAAATGGTAATCATTCATCCATGTAGGTTGGAATCTTATTCTTTTGTTACTAATAGGTTCCATCGATTCTTGTTCTCCATTCCTATTAATAGTTTCATCATTTCCATTTATAGGCTCATGTTGGTTTTTCCCTGTAATTTCCATGTATTCATTCATATTTTCTATATTTTTTTCTCCTTCAACTATAGGGTTTTCTTTTAGAATATCATTGAAATATTTATCTCCCATTAAAAATAGTGGTTCCATTTTTGTCTCATTTTCTTCCCTTTCAAGTAAGTTTTCTAGAAATGTAGCATCCTTATATTCAATGATTCCCTTTTCTTTGATATAAAATCTATAACCAAAAGAGTTTTCACAATAACTTATAAATCTACATATTATTATTGTAGATTCCAACTTATCCCTTAATTGTCTAAAAATAAATACATGAGCTTTAAAACCTCATTTTCTCAAGTAATGTAAATTGAACTTTATTCCAATCTACAACTCATAAGATGTACTTAATATAGATTTGATGAGTATTCTATTTAATACATGGTTTGCTATAAGCAAAGTTTCTCTCCAAAAACTTTTTAAGAGGCATGAATGTGAAAATATGTATCTATTGAATTCATCAAAGTTTTATTTTTCCTTTTTTCCATACTATTTTGTTGTAGTATATAAGGCATTGTAGTATGCTTTTTAATTTCATGCATTTCACAAAATACTTCAAATTCTTTAGAATTATATTCCTCACCTCTATTTAACCTTAACAACTTAATATTTCTTCAAAGTTATTTTTCTACTTCCAAAACTTGTATTTCTTAAAACAAGTCAACACCTCAATCATATGACTTATTAAATAAATATAAGTATATTTAGAAAAGTCATTTATGAAAGTTACAAATAAAATAACCTCTATATTTTGATAATATAAAAACCTATGTGAGGAGCTTTTTTGTATTTCACTAGTACAGATGCATAGGTTAGATAGAAGATATGCCAGATGGATGTTGCATAAATCTATTAAAAGATACTCTAGAAGAACTCCTTAAGTTAAGGGACAACTTGTTGAGTTAGGTAACTTAACGTGTAAAAATAAAAGGAAGAACTCATTGAGTTAGGTAACTCAATGTATATTTATAGGCTTACAAGGTAGTGCAACTCACAGAGTTAGCATAATTCAATGTGTACTTAAAAGACCAAACAACTCTCATGTGCACAACTTGTTAAGTTAGCATATATCACATGCACAACTCATTAAGTTAAATAACTTAACAAGTTTTTTCTTGTCTACTCGTTAAGTTAGTATAACTCAATATGTATTTATAGAAGAAAAGGAAGAATAACTCGTTAAGTTAGTAGTAACTTAATGACTTGAAAGAAGATCAAATTTAGAAGATTCTTGATAGTCAATCAAACAGTAACTTACCATTTTTAGGGTTGATGGATCAGTAAGTACATCAGATTGCATAACATTGGAAGAAATTCAATTGTTGCATTTCTTAGTATAAAGAGGGATCAAGGACTGTAATATGACAACAATGACAACAATCACATACATACAGAGAGAACAAATTCTACAAGAAATAGAGAGAACAACAATTCATAATATACATTTCAAGCATTGTGAAGAATTCAGCAAAAGCAAATTTGAAGTGTTTCAAGCTCTCCATATGCAAATTCTGGTAAACGACAAGCTGGTTGGTTTGTTGAAGTTTGCATTAGAAAATTTCAAGTATTGTGGGTTGGAGTTTTGACTTAAAAGTTTTAAGTGATTGATTGATTCTTACTTCTACTTGAAAGCAAGTGTATAAGTGAAATTTGATAGTGAAGTTCAAGGTATGTTTTGGGGGTGGACTAGCTATTAGGGGTAAATCGCTTAAAAAATTTTATGTGGTAGGGCGATTAATGCGTAGATCAATGTTGTGCATGAGCGATTGCACATTGACCTTCAAAAATTGAGAATATTATTTGATCCAAAAAGAATTTATCTTGCACACTAACCACCAAGCATTAAAGTTGATCAACCACTCCACCACTATTAACCATATGCAAGCTTGTTGACCTCCTTCCTCCAATGCTTTCTCTTACAATATGACACAAGTCAGGAAGTTAAAACAAGATGGTTGATGCACTTAGTAGACACTCACACTTATAGCATACCTTACAGCATAAAGTTACTAGCTTTGAATGTCTTAAGAAATTTTAAAATCTAGAAGTGTTTGATACTAAACAAAGGTATCAAGATCAAACTAAAAAAAACTTAAATATAAAAAATATAAGTGTCTAAGATTGAAGTATTTTAGATATAAAATATAAATATCTAAAATACATATGAAAAATTAAACAAAGATAAATATCTTACATATGGGATATAAATATTTAAAGATTCAAAATTAGAAGTATGCATGGATATAAAATATAAATAACTAAAATATGTGTAAAAATTAGATTAAATTAAACATATTAGATATAAACTATAAGTATCTAGATATTAAAAATATACGTATATGAAAAATAAAAATCCAAATATTTTATATATAAATAGAAATATTTAAAATAAAATTACATATGTCAAGTATGAAACTATAAAAAATGCCCAAGAGATTAAAATATAAATACTTTAGATAAAAAATGTAAGTATCTAAAATGAAATCAAGTATTTTATATAGTATCTAAGAATTTAAAACGAACTTGTTCATTGGGTTTGCATAAACCCAATATATTTAGTCCATTAGGTGTAGCTTAAACTAAAGGAGTTGGTCTATTGGATTGAGGTTAACTCAATATAAAGAGTTCATTACACTTACCAAACTCAACGGACCTATTTAAGAAATAAAAATTAAAATTTTAATGTTTAAAAATAAAATCAAATATTTTAGATAAAATATGAGAATATTTAAGAAATTAAAATAAAAATATTTTAGTTGTGAAATATAAGTATTTGAAATAAAATATAATTTTTTTTTAATATTTTGTGTATAGAAGTATAAATATACAAAAAGGTGTTTCAGATACAAAATATAAATATTTGAATTAAAATCAAATATCTAAAATTTAGGGAAAATTTATTAAAAAAAACAAAGGGAGAAATGCCACTTGACATTTATAAATGTCAGGTCAACGCACCTGACTTTTCAAATGTGTGACATTTAAATATATATATATTGTTTTAAAAAAATAAATAATATAATAAATATATGTATATATAATAAGTTTTGGTTAAGCTAAAGTCCCCTTTTAGTCTGACCATAAAATGTAAAATAATAATAATAATATTAAAATCGATTGAACAGAAGTATAGCTTTAATTTGACTGAAAATTTTAAAAATAAATAAATATATATATATAATAAAAGAATCAGTTGAATCAAAGTTATGCTTACGTTCCACCGAAATGATAAAATAAAATAATAATAATAGTCGATTGAAAGAGTTTTTAAATATATATCTATACAAAAAAATTTAATTGAATCAAAGTTATACTTCGATCTGAACGAAAGAATTTTTTTTAAATATACATATATATATATATAGATAAATCAGTTGAATTGAAGTTATACTTCAACCCAACCGAAAAGGCTTTTATTTTAAAAAAAGTATAATATACATAAATGAGATCCGATCAAGCCGAAGATTCGATCGAAAGATGTTTTTATCGTAATAAAAGTAACGATAATAATAATATAAGTATAGAGGTTTCGATCGAACCCAAGGGTCGGACCGAAGGTTTAAATTAAAATTAATATATTGTTGGTATTAAATGTGAATATCTAATAATAATAATAACAACAATGAAATTAAATATTTTAGATACTAATAAATAATATAAGATATTTTGGGACATAATATAAAGCATACAAAATAAGAACAACTACCTTAAATAAACTTAGTCGACTATATTCCAACGAAAAAAATAAAATAAAAATATAATAATAAGATAAAGAACAACAAAACAATGAATACGTATATATATTAAACATATTTTATTAAAATACGTTAAAAATAAATATCTGAAGTGAATTGATGATGTTTTCTAATGGGAAATACATATATTTAAAATATAAATTTAGATACTCAAAAGGTAACATAACTATATAAAAGATCAAAATATAAGTGGAGATTATGAAAATGATAAAATATATTTAGTACTCCTAAACAAGAGTATAAACTATTTATATATGTCAAAAGATATATATAAAAGTATATCTAATATATTAAATACTATAAATATGAGTATAAACTGTTAATATAAAATATTAAAACTTTACGCATTTAAGCAGATGATATATATATTAAATACTCCTAAATAAGAATATAAACTATTTACATATATAAAAATATATGTAAAATAATTGATTCCATACATAAAAATATATAATATATTACATATCTAAAACAAGAGTATAAACTATTTACATATAAATATATATATATAAAATATATTCAATACTCTTTATATATATAAATATATATATAATATATTCAATACTCCTAAACGAGAGTATAAATTGTTTACATATAAACATATATATATATAATATATTCAATACTCCAAAACAAAGTATAAATTATTTATATATAAACATATATATATAATATATTCAATACTCTAAAACAAGAGAATAAACTGTTCACACATATAAAAAATATATATTTATAAAATATATTAAATACTCCTTGATAAGATAATGCCATCAAATGAGGAAGAACTATCTATAAGATTTATATTTTGGTACAAATAAATATGATAATACCAAAATACATGGAAGGTAATATTAAATGATATTTTACAAATCATCTCACATATGAATATATATCATCTAAGTCATTTTGGAGAAGTTATCTTGGATCTGGAAATGCCCAAAATATATATGGCGGCCGATATTTGAGGTTATTTGTTATTTACTTTGTAGGCTATACAACAATACTTTTGTAATATTATTTCATGAATAATAAAATTATATTTGACATATTTTCTGGTGTACATTGTGTTAAATATGAAGCATTTTTTGAGAGGAAGATGTAAGGTGTAAAGTTTGTTTATTAACTTTTGAGGAATCCATTAATTAATCAATTTATCAACAAATAATTGTTGAAGTAAAAATCCACGTTAACAAGATGTTATATTCTCCCATCTAAAAATTTCCTTTGATTACCTTAAATGAATATAGGCCATACAAATTTTTATTTAGATATGTTATAACCCCCTTTTCTTACTTAAAAGGTTTAATTCCCTCTCCAAGGATTTAATTCCATTGCCATCTCCAAGATGAAGTATCATGGGTGAGGAGGCATCTCGCAACAACTCGTGACAGATGAAGCCAGCGATGCCTAGACGAGCATTGCTGGGGAGTGACAGAGAGGGTCATACGGTAGTGCACTCAATTTTTTTTCCCCCTCATTTCCATTTCATTTTATTTTTGTTTCATTCAGCATTTTTAATCAATTTCATTTTTTTTTTTGACAACAATGTTCCATGTAAAAATTCATACAAGAAATTTCAAAGTTGCAAAATGGATTAATAGTTAGATATTTGTTTGACCAAGAAACTAGGTATTATTGAAAAATGGATTAACGACACCAAAAATGTTAATCTATTTTGACTCAAAAATTGTTGTAAAAGAACACCTTCATTCTATAAATAAGGCTACCTATGCTACTTAGAAAGGTGTTGCACTCTCAAAATCTTCTCTTACACCTTAAATGAACATGTTCCGAGCCTTTCTATCATCTATACCATTAACATCATTCTTTTTCAAAGCAAATTCAACTCCACAATCATTCCTTAGAGCAAAAGCAATCTAAGGTTGTAAGTTTTTTGTTTTATTTTGGTCAAAGTCATGGTATGTGTTAGTATCGATGGACTCACTAAAGAAGGAGTAAATGGTGATGTGTTGTTACTTTTATCAATATTAAAATTACTGTGTAAAATAGTTCTATTTAATTTGCTTCAATAGAATATAATATAATAAGCAAACCTAAAATAATGAAAAAATATGCAAGAATACATAGAAAATTTTAAGTGATTCACCACTAATGGCTACTTCACCCTCAAGTTTCACTTGAACTTCATTATGTTGATCACTTACACACTTGCTTTCAAATAAAAGCAAGAACCAACCAATAGACTTGAACCTTTAGCTCAAAACTCCAACCAATAGTACACCATGGGCTTTAAGGTCAAAGCCACAAACCAACAAATCTCTCTTTATCATAGTAGAAGCATAGTGAAAACTTTGTCAGGCTTGAAAATGATCTTTTAGTGTTGGCCGAAACATGTTGAGAATTTTTCTCATATATTTTCTTCTTTCTATATGTCAATGTATTTTGTATTAGTGCTTTCTTTGCTCTATTTTCTAACGTGTAATCTAATTCTTTTTATAGTCATATGAGCAATGATCGAATTTTCTCTTCAATCAAGTCAAGATCTTTAGTTGTACTTATTGATGTGATAGTCCCAAGTATAGAATGTTACCATTATGTAGATTGTCAACGGCTTTATTTAGTTCTTGATGGGTTGTTTTCTTGTATCATCAAAATATTCTACTAGGTTGGATAGTTGTAAATATGTGTTGCCAAATATACTAACAGTCCCACTAAGAGCTTCGACAAGTTGTTCTTCATCAGCTAAGTTGGATACTTAATTGATTAGTCATCGAATATCTTACTAACATTCAATCTCTTCTGTTGCAACTCATTGAGTATCCTGTAGTATTAAGTTTGTAATGTTTGAGTAAATACAATGAACTTACTCCATTAAGTTTATACTTAGTTTTGTCTATCGGGTGTTTTCCTAATGCCTAAATAAAAGTTGTAAATTTATCCTTAACTCTACAAGTTTTTTCCTTGAATTTCTTATAAAAGTCGTAGAGCTATCCCAACTCTACAAGTTCTTCATCCTTTACCTCCTTTCTCTTTTTCCATTGACTTCTTATTTGTCATGCAATCACCTAAGTTAGCTACACATGAGACCATAATGAAAGTCGTAGAGTTATCTTAACACTAGGAGTTTTTTACTTTCCTTTACTATAAAACTTGTATAGTTATCTTGTAACTCATCGAGTTTCTTCTTTACTTACTACTGCAGCTATTCTTAAAGATGGATGATTAAACCATGAGTTACCAAATGTCCTATTGATATTCGGTTACTTAACTAACTTACTTTCCATCTTGTCTAGTTATCCTTCAAAGTTTTCCTTTGACTTTACTTCTATATTTTTCTAACAAATAATTAGCTTGTTGGGTCTACTTTATCTGATATTCAAATCTTCCCAAATAAGTGTCTATCAATAGTGATTTGCTCAAATAATTAACCTTATAGTTTTTTGTTTGATCTGTATGTCCTTCTGAAGTGTTGTTGTATAGTGTTGCCTTTATTCTATAGCAATTCTTGTCTCCAAGACTCTTGACCTACACTTGTGAAATATATAATTTCCTCACATAGATTTTTGCATTATCAAAACATAGAGGTTCTGTTGAACTATAGTATCATAAGAGGGAGGTAAATTGTGTATTTAGATTTTAAGAATCTAGTAGATAAAACAAGAGCACAAAACACTCACTATTTGTAATTATAAACTTTTTATTGATAAAGTAAGAATTTATAGATGTTTAAAACACAATTCCCTACTTGTCATTTCTGATACAATTTCTGAGTTACAATTCAATATGAAATAAAATCTATCCTATTCTAACCTTGATTGAATTATATATTCAAACTTAAGCTTTTGCACGTAGATTTTTGATTCTTTTGAAAATTTGCTCTACTTCTGTATCTCTTTGTTTCCTTCTTTGAATTTTTGAAACTACCTTCGTAGTAGCTCTTTCTCTGATTTTGATTGGAAATTCTATCTCTATCGAAGTTGGGATTTTTCTATTTCAATTGGTGTAGAATCTAATTTCTAGGAAACAATTTTGGGATTTCAGATATTGGTGCAAGGATAAATGAAGTGTAGCTCATACCCTTTACTTATAGTAGTAGAGCTATGATTTCATGTTCAACATGTTCATCCACTTAATCCATGATCTATGATCTCATGTACTAATTCAAATTTAAATTATCCATATTCTCCACTATTGTTTTGAATTTCCACTATCACCATTATATTTTTGAATTTCCATGATCCCCTATTGTAGAACAATCAAAAGTCTTCTTTCTAAAGAGTTCTAGAATATATCTTCTAAGTTACCACTTTAGTCGAACACTTATCCTTTAAGTTTTGTAAAAATTCGAATACTTATTTGTAACTCTTCGAGTTTTTCATTTACAAAACACATGACTGAAACAACAAAACTTAACTTTTCGTTAGTCATTTTATAAAACTCGAATAGTTATCTTTCCATGCATAAAAACTTGAACAGTTGTCTAACTCTTCAACTTTTCTTTACTGAACACACATGAAAAACACGTGAAAACTTAAAACGTTAAAAACATACGTGTAGATAACTTAACTATACAAGTTTTTAACATAATTCTTCAACTAACTAGAAACATTAAGTTATAACTATACGACTCTTCTAATTGTGTTGATACCTAACTGTGCGACTATTATACTTAGACATACTTAGACTTATTTATTGACTTAGTAAAATATACATCATCAAAATAAAATTCCTAACAATCTCTTCCTTTTAGATAATGACAAAACCTAATAAGTTTAACTTTCAAAATAATCTTTCTCCTACTTTTTGTCATTATAAAAACCATTAATGTCATGTAAGGAAGAAAAAATATGCTAAGTACATAATTCAAAAAGAACTTTTAAACTTGTATAAATAAACGTAGATATAAACTATTGAAATAATAATTGTTTGCAATAATATATAAATGAAATAAATACAATAGTTATTTATTTTTGGTAACAAATTACAATCAATGATTTCATTTAATACATAATTTATTTTTATTTTCTCTCACAACCCTTGTCTTCTAAATATATCTAACAGAGTGCTTGAAATTTTTTGTGCTATTTCTATACTAACTTTGTTTACTTGATTAATTATTTCTTGACCTAAGTCTATAGTTTGGACTTGTGGAAGTTGTTGTATCTATTCTGTATGTCTATTTGTAAAATGTTATTCTTCTAAATGTTGTTTGTTGTTATTTTTTGTTGGTATGACTGTTCTGTTGGTTGTTGTTGTTGTGCTTGCTATTGTGGTGGTTCTTGATAATGATCTTACTATTTATGTCGAATATCAAGTGGATCTATTTCCTAGTATTTATGTAATTCTTTTGCAGAGAAATATCTTGATTTCATCCTTTTTTGTGGCCAAAGTGTAATATCTATTTAACTTGCCACAATTCTCAAAATTGCATTACCGAAGAATAGTTTACTCTACAAATTCAGAATATGATAAATAAAGACATCTATTTAGAATGAAATTATGCATAATATTAGCAGTTAATGAATGGTCAATTTCATAATATTTAGTTTATTATATGAGAATTAAGTCATTATGTTACAATTATACAATTATAAGTATTAATTAAAGAATGTGCATAAATTAGAAGAATTAGTAGTTAATTAAGTATTATTTAAGTATGATTAGAAATTATTTCTTTTACATATTAAGTGTTAAATGTTATATATGTAATTATTTTGTTATACTATAGAACTGAATGAGTTCGTTGAGTTAAAGTTGTAACTCTATGAGGTAGGTTCGTTAAGTTAATAGATAAGTCAACGAAGTAAGTCCATTGAGCTACACTAACTCCACGAACTAGTTATTTTCTAATATTCAATTGTGAGTAGTTGTCGAAAATTCGAAGGAAACTACATTGCATGAACCATGCCATGATCTCAATCATGAAATGAAGAAGTAATTACCATTGTTGATATGAATGAAGGAAATCTAACTAGTGATTTAGGCTGAAGTAGTTATTACGAGAAAGAAATATAAAAGAAAAGGAGAAAGAACGAAGAAAGGTAAGGGGGTGGGGGAGAACTATGCTCACTATAGAAAGCGTCGAATGTTTCTTGAGCTCCCACTAATACCACCATCCATCGGAGGTCTATGAGAATACTTTCTAGATGTCGGGTCAATTTCGAGCAAAACAAAGTGACTAACAACCATTGTGAGGATTGATTACATCATAGAAAGGAAGGACATTTTCACCAAGCATTGAATCATCTCTCAAAAGATAGTAAAATTTCTAGTCTTGGTTTCGGGTTGATGTTGTTATGCTGAAGAAGAGATCAACTTACAAAAGTCTAAATTCGTAATCTAATAGGGAGAGGAGCATTTGACAATAAGTGATTAACTTTTCAAAGGTATAATCGTGTCGCATGTAGTGACAAAAATTTCTTTTATTATCAATAGAGAATTTTACCTTTCATGAATCGTTCATCTTGAGGAACAAAACAAAAATAAAAACCAATATATGTTTACATTTACATCATTATGTTTATCAAAATCTATGTTTGTATCGTATGTGTTTGTTTAAATGTTTTGTGTTTATCATATTTCAGTTAATACAAAATCATATGATTTAATATAGAAAATAATTAGTATAAATCTCTAAAACCATGACTGATTTGTTTACTATTTGGAATATTTGAATGCTAGAATTGATTAGTGATAAATCTAATATAAAATAGCATTTGAAGAGTGTAAAAGATGTTTGCAATATATAGAATTGCCCAATGGATGGCTATATTCTTCTACAATCAATAATATTAATAGGAAGTTACCAAAGAGCTCATTGAGTTAACTGTAACTCAATAAGGGTAGTCCATTGAGTTAATAGTAACTCCACGAACTTAGTTCATTGAGTTAACAATAAATCAACCAAGTGAGCAAATTGTAGTATACACTAAACTCTGGCTATGAAAATTTAAACAGTCAAATTAATTTCAACCATTCCCTATGGGTTCGACTTGTTTTTGCGTACTTATACAATAGATGTTGTGTATTTGTAGTCAATTTAACGAACTAAGTTACCAAAATTAAATCTTATTCGTGAAATTGCTTATTACTTATAAAAAAATACACTTAAGCTAACAAGACAACATCATACTAGTTCACCTGTATATGATTTATCAAGGCATACGTTGAATAAAGACATCTATCAACTTCAGCTCCATGACCAAACTTCTAAAAAATTAAAGTATGCAATATCTTTGCAATAAATCTAGTTTGGCCATTTAAATCATTTAACAATCCTAACTCACTATTGGCATCAAGATACTTTGCTAATTGTTTAATGTCTCATCTCAATTGATAAACTTGTTTTCGTTCTAATATTCTAACTCCTTCATTTTTCAAACCAAATACTTCATGCAATAATTGTTGAGCTAAGTGAATATCTAATTTTTTAATATTCGAAACAAGAATATCTTCTATCACTATTAAATTTAAGTAAAAATAATTTACAATGTCCGGAAGTGATAAATCGTTTGGCTATTGTGGAAGCAATGTCAACAACCCTTGGAATTCAAACATTTCTTGTATGTCTATCATTCCTTCAAACTTAACTACTCTAACATATAAAACTAAAAAGTTTTATAAGTTTGAAATTTCTCATAACATAATCTATTTCTGAACCATAAAAGTGTGTTATTTTCTAAATTCTATTCAAAATTTGAAATTTTCCTATCATGTGATTCTTTTGATCTAAGACTCATATTGTCATTAGTAGCTATATTGTTAGATCTTTCAGAATTGTCAAAATTTGTTTCAATTTTTGTATGAATTTCCAAAATGTCTACAATTGTCATATCAATAATATCTTCAACTGATTCAGCAACTGTCATGTGTATGTCACTATCAATATTTTCTATGTGAATAAGTGTATTAGCAACAAGTATTTCTATAAAACTATCAATTTATTGTATCTATTCATAACAAGTTTCTCCTTATTTGAAAATACTCTATGCCAATTTCTAGCTTAAGAATATCTTGTATGTTTGTATTTTCTATATTTGAGACATCAGCAGTATGATATTCTATCTATAATTGTACATTTTGCTGACTATATACAATTATAAACAAATAACATGTATATTGTAAAAGACAACCAAATATATATAATTTGAAGTAAACAACAGTACCAAAAATTATTCACAACTATTGGAGATACAGTAAGAGGAATAATATTTATACATTCCTCTTCAGATGATATATCCTCAAAATTCATAAACTCTATGTCTATGTAAAGTATCAATTTGTGCATTTTATATATGTTAATTCATGCATGTTAAGGATTATAAGTTGAAAATATATATGTTCTAATGTGGAATTACATGCAAATCATATTTTTAGACATATGCATGAATTAGGGATTAAATAGTTGATAATGTACAAATTTATCCATTATCAATTAAACACCTAGTCAATAGCCCCTGTATTAGATATGATTCTTATAATTCTTCAATGTATGACTTTATATGGGTTGTATGATTGCCAAATCACATAAATATGATATTAACTAAAGAACCTCAAGTAATTCATGTATCACATGAAGTTGTGGACTAAAACCTTCCTAATTTGGCAACTTTCCATATATGGCAACTCATGCATGCATGTGTACTATATTTGCATCATATGATTTATATTCAATGTATATGTGCATCTAACTTGGTTTTGAGTTTTATAGATCAAGAAAGCATGAAATCAAGGTGGATCAAAAAGGAAAAAAATGGGCCATTAGATGTAACTTATTAGAGATCAAGTAACAAAAGTTTAGACTATGTAAAGTACTTGGCCACTCAACCCTAGGCCCATCTCCTCCTTCCAAATTCGTGCACCATAGTAGCAACCGACCATCCTCCAAGTTTTAGCTCAAATTCAGTGTCTTCTCCTCTCTTCTCAAGGTTTGAACAAACATTTCTCCAAAGGAAGGTGAGCTTGGGCGTCTTCCTCCCCCATTGGCAACCTCCTTCCTCTTTTTGGATGCAATCACAAGCATAAGGAACTCCATGGCTGGGATTCAAGGATGTTTGGTGGAGAGGAGCCATGCTTGGGTCTCCTTGAAGAGCTTTGGATGTGATCAACGAAGGATAGTGTATAGGAAGCATTTTTCTTGAGGTGAAAAGCTGAAAATCAAGAGTTGTGACTTTTGAAGCAAGCAAGAGGACGTGCAACCTCTTTTCTTCAAAGCAATCATAGGCAGTTCCCTTTGGATGTGATCTACAAGTGGTGACAGCCTTGTAGTGGAGTGGATCGAAGTGGTTCATCATCAAATAAGGTTCAAATGCTTGAGGAAAAGTGGAAGATTTAAAGGTATGATGGAAAGGAGAGATCCTCATACTAGTTTTTTATATTCTGAAATTTGATATGTATATGATTTGAAAATGTTGAGGAATGAAATTTCATGCATGAATCTTTGGTTTAAATGTTTTATATACTATTTGATGTTAGTTGATATAAAGAATGGTTTTGTATCATGTGTATAGTGTGAATGAATGTGATTGTATATTTTGTGAATGCAAGTTTTTGTTTCCCAGATTTCCAGAATGTTTATAGCATTTGTTCTAATTGTATCTACTTGTTCGTCACTTCTTAATCTTGTTTTTTGTTTTGTAAGTATTGTGAGTGTAGAACATGTTTGCAAAGTTTTAAAATTTTTTAGAATGTTTTTCGAAGGTTTTCAATTTTATTTTCCAAAGGTTGCAGTGGTTTTGAATCTTTGTCAAGTGCTAGTTTTGACCTCGATGCCTATGTAGTGTTTTATCTGAGTCTGAGCTTGAGCTAGAGGAATCTAATATGTCTTCTTCATTTGAAGAACTCTCATCGTCAAACATTACTTGTAAAGCCTTCTTCTTAAATCCTTTCATTGAAAACTTAAACTTAGGCTTACATTTACTCTTCTTTTCCTTAAATTTCTTATCAGATTTCTTTTCCTCCTTAGACCTTGAGGGACAATTAAATCTAAAGTGCCCTTTTTTGTTACAATGATAACAAATAAGAACTTCAACCATATCTTTTCTTGAAGATCTAGTTCTCTTCAAATCCTTTCTTTTTCTCCAAGCCTTCTTGAATTCCCTAGCTAAAAATGCAATATCTGAATCAGAATTAGAATTATTTTCTATATCAGAAGATACTTGAAATGCAATCTCTTTCTTCTTCTGATTCTTTTTTCCTGAGACATGTTCAACTTTAAGTTTAACCTTATAAGTAGAGAGGTTTCCAATAAGCTCATCTAAGGTATAGGTTGACAAATCATTTGCTTCTTCAATTCTTGTTGCCTTCCATTTCCATTCAGAAGACAAGGATCTAAGAATTTTCCTCACAAGATCTTCCCTTGCACACTCTCAACTAAGTGCTGTTAAACCATTAACTATGGTAAGGAATCTCGTAAACATGTTAAAAATAGTTTCATTCTCATGCATCATAAATAATTCATATTGATGTACAAGTAAATTTATTTTAGATTCCTTAACTTGATTTGTTCCTTCATTTGTAATTTCTAATGCATGTCATATTTCAAATGCAGACATATATGATAATACTTTATTAAACTACTCATATGATAATGCACAAAACAAAATATTCATGCCTTTAACATTTAATTGTTGCAGTTTCTTCTTTTCATCTATCCAAAGATTATATGGCATATTTAATTCAGGAATTTTTCAATAAATACATTTCATAGTTCAAAATCTATTGACTAAATGAAAATAGTCATTCTCTATTTCTAATAAGTATACTTTATTTCATCGAACAAAGGTAGCCTGTGAAAACTACGCCATTCACTTCCAAAACTAGCCATTTTAACTTCAAAATCCTAAATTTAAAAATACCTTTCCTAGTAGAAAAATGATTAACCTTACTCTGATATCAAATTGTAGGAAATGTTTATACTTAAGAGGGGGGGTGAATTAAGTATATTGTAAATTTTCTAATTTTTTGGTTCCATTTTTAAATCTAGTTAATACGGAAATGAAATAGAGATAAAAGAACATAGAAAATTTATAGTGGTTCCCCTCAACCAAGGTACATCTACTCCTTGAGTGTCTACTCAAGAATTTACTATTCTCAGGAGTTTCTGATTCACTCAAAACCTAGTGTACTTCAGCTTTACTCAAAGCAAACTCAACTTGACCAAGCACCGATCCTCTATCAAGTTATCTCTTTAATTGTATGGACCCTCGTACAATTACCATACTAACTATACGAAGCCTCGTATAGTTATTTGCATAACTTTACGGACTTTCATAAAGTTATCTAAAACTCTTTTGAAAGAAAACCTTTCAGAGTTTCCTCTACAACACCCCTTATGGATAGGTTATCTCTTTTTCAATGTACAATAAGTGCAAATAGGAATTTATCTAGGAAGCATAAATGTAATAAAATTTTCCTCTTGATTATACAACAACACTTGAATCTTCAAGAAATAGCTTTATTATTGTTGAGTTCCTTCAGATAACTTTGAACTGTCGTTCTCCAAGAATCTTTAAGTCTTCTAAGAATTTTCTGTAGAGTACTACCGAAAGAACTACCTTCTAACTTTAATTTAACTCTATTTATATTATATGAGGAACTCTAACTGATTACACATGATCCTACATACACCTTCCTTCTTTTTCAAATTTCCTACAACTGCTCATAATCGAATGGTACAAAAATAACTAATTTGTGAAGTTAGTTGTAACTCAACGAACTTACTTCATTGACTTAACTGTAACTCAACGTACCAACCTTGTTGAGTTAAGCTTTACTCAACGAACTCGTTCAGTTCTAGACTTTTTCAAACTACGATCTTCAATCTTGACTTTGTAAAATTTATCTCTGATTGTCATCTATAAATATTTGACCAAGTCTTTAAAAATATGGTAGAACATGTGTGAATACATGTGTGCCATGTGTCAACTACAAAATAAATATTTCTATAATAAACTATGATCAAATATAAGAAATAATTATAGATTTATCAAAGTCATAACATTACAGTCCTTCGTAAAGTTATGCCCCTAACTTTACGAGCTTATATATAGCATAACATAATAGATGTCCGTAAACTTATCCCCATAATTACATGTGTAAACTTTACGAATCCTAACAATTGACATGTGTAAAATACAAAGACCTATTTTAAATAACCTTTGTATACTTAACCATAGATTCATAACTTATATATTTATGTAATTTCATAACTTTATGAATGTCCATAAAGTTATTCTCATAAGTTTACATATGTCCGTAAAGTTATATACTTAGAGAATTTTTTGAGTAATAATCCAAATTTATGAATTAGATAAATTTATGAGAATCCATAAAGTTAACTATTTATCTTTATGACAGTTCGTAACCTTATGTACTTAGACAATATTTTGAAGTTCATCATTTGACTTATTGAAATATAAATTATCTTTGTCAACCATCAAAACATAAACATATTAATAGATAAGAACATTATCTCTAACAGTACTAAGAAGAGAGAGGAAAGTGTTGAAAAAAGTCTTTTTAGTAGAGCAAAGTAGTTCTTTATTTTTACCTTAGATTCCAAAAAAATTATCTGATCCAAGAACACCTATTATATCGTGTACAATAAGTAATATAATTTTGGATAGAAGCTTAACAGACCTAGGTGTAGGTATAAATGTTATGCCAAGTGATATATTTGTATCCTTAGGATCAGAAGGCTTAAATCTTACTAGTACTATCATTCAATTAGTAGATCGTAATATAAGATACCCTAGAGGAAAAAAGATGATGTTTTGATTAAAGTTAAGAACTTCATTTATCCTATGGATATTGTTGTTTTGGATTCCCAAAAAAACTATGAATTAGAATAGAGGTACATCTTTAATTTTGGAGAGGTTATTTCTAGCAACTTTAAGGACAATTATAAATTGTAAAAGTGGAATGATAAAATTAGCCTACGGTAATGAGAATACTCAACTAAATATTTTCAAACTAGAAGAGAATGAAGGTATAGACATATCTTTACACACTATAAACTTTCTAGAGGATGAAAGAAATGTGTTAGAAGATTTAATTCAAGAAGAATTAAATAGATAATTAGATATCAAAAATCTTGAAGAGAGTGAAAATGTAGATAAAGATTTAAGCAAAGTAAAAAGAGATCAAGATGAATTTGATGCTAGGGATGAAAATGTTAAATTAAGAGCTTTGGTTGCTAATGGTCAACATCTAGAATTAAAACCATTATCTCTTGAGTTGACATATAGATTTCTTGGGAAAGAAAGGATGTGTCCTATCATTATATCATCAGATTTAAAAGATCATAATTCTAAATTAGAATGTGTAGTAAAGAAATATAAAGAAGCAATGGCTGGACTATGGCTAATATAAAAGGGTTAAGTCCAACTATATGTCGACATCATATATATCTAGAAGAAAATGTTAAACTAATAAGAATTCTTGAACATAGATTAAATCCAAACCTTAAAGAAGTAGTCAAGAAAGAAATTATGAAATGGTTAGATAATGATATCATATATCCGATTTCTAACAACTCATGGGTTAGTCCAATCCATATCGTTCCTAAGAAATCAGGGATAACAGTTATTAGGAATGAAAATCAAGAATTGATTCCAACAAGAATCTAATCAAGCTAGAGAGTGTATATAGATTATAGGAAGTTGAATGCTGTGACTAGGAAAGATCATTTTCCTTTACCATTTTTAGATCAAATGTTAGAAAAATTAGCAAGTCAAGAATATTTTTATTTCTAAGATGGGTATTCAGGATATAACCAAGTTCCAATAGTATTAGAGGATCAAGAGAAAACAACTTCCACATGTCCTAATGGAACTTATGCATTTAAAAGAATATCATTTGGATTGTGCAATGCACTAGCTACTTTTCAAAGGTGTATGTAGGGTATTTTTACTGGAATAATTGAAGATTTTTTAGAAATATTCATGGATGACTTTATAGTATATGGAACTTCATTTGAAGTATGTTTAAAGAAATAGAACTCGTGTTGAGCCATTATGTGGAGAAAAATTTGGTTTTGAATTGGGAAAAATGGCATTTTATGGTGAAACAAGGAATAGTCTTAAGGCATGTTGTTTCAATGAAAGGACTAAAGGTAGATAAAGCCAAAATAGAAGTTATTTTAAATTTACCAAAACCTAAATCAGTAAAAGATATTAGATTATTTTTAAGACATACAGGATTTTACAAGAGATTTATCAAAGATTTTAGCAAAATAACTAGATCTTTGATTAATTTGTTAAAGGATGTCTATTTGGTGAATTTTGTTTGCTTAAATATATGTTTATAATTTCTTTTAGAAGTAAACAAATAATTTCCATAAATTAGATATTACATCTAATTTATTTTTTAACTACAAGTGCATAGTCTCTATTGCATAAATGTGCAAGTATAGGTCAATCTCACAAAGACCGAGTAAAATTTTTATACTATGTTGATTTTTATAGCTAGAGATTTATGTGTGTTGAATTACGTACTTCGTTGACTTACTACTAACTCAATGGACTATCCTCATGGACTTAAGTTAACTCCACAAGCTTCACTAGTAAGTTCCAATTAAATTTGCTGTTCATAGAGAAATTTGGTCATCCATTGGGTGGTTTCACAGAATGTAAATAACATCAATTCAGCTTTTAATGTTAGTTTATATAGTATTTATCATTAATAAACACTAACATTCAGATATTTCAAACAGTAACCATATTAATCAAGATTTTAGAATTGAATACAAACTAGTTTCAGTAATCAGTAAGATGATTTTCTATTTTCTAGAATGAAATAAACATAAAATATTCAACAATAATGATAATACTAACATTACTAACAATACAAAACAAACGATACAATAGTGATTTGATAAATATAAAAATAGATAATGAGTTTTTGGTTTGTTTTTGTTATGATATGTTCCTAAAGATGAACGAAAGGTGAAATGTAAAATTCTCTATTGATAGTAAAAACTCCCGTCAATATATGCGACGTGATTACACCACTGAAAACTTAATCACTTACTATTACGCGTCCCTCTCCCAATAGAATTGCAAACCAAGACTTGCAAGTTGATCTCCTCTTCAGTATATTAGCATCAACCCAAAACAAGGCTAGAAACTTTACTATCTCCTAAGAGATGATTCAATGCTTTGTGAAAACGGGTTCCCTTCCTAGGATGGGATCACTCTTCACAATGGTTGTCAGTCACCGTGTTTGACTCAAAATCGACTTGACATCTGAAAAGTATCTTCACAAACCTTCGATGATTAGTGATTGGTGGTGTGATTTTGGTAGAACTTCAGGAAATGACTAACGCTTGCTGTAGTTAGCGTGGTTCTCCACACCCATCCTTCATTCTTTCTTTTTTCCTTTTATATTTCTTTCAGTAGTAACTGTTTCCGCCTAAATGATCGGTTGGATCTCCTTCATTCGTATCAACGATAGTGATTTCTTCTTCATTCCACGAGTTAAATCTTACGTGATACGTGCAATCATAGTTTTCCTTCGAATTTCCTGTTTCTACAATTGCTAACATTTGAATATTAGCAAATAACTAGTCCATGGAGTTAACGTAACTCAATGGACTTACTTCGTTGACTTAATTATAACTCAACGGACTTACTTCGTTGACTTAATTATAACTCAACGGACTTACCTCGTTGAGTTAAGCTTAACTCAATGGACTTGATATAAATAATAATATATGTATCACGTGAAATAAAGAAATAACTTATAAGCTTATAACACTAACATAACTCATTACCTTAGTATTTAATCAAGTAATTCAACGCATATAGTTATGCTAACTTAACGAGTTAAACATGTGCAACTCACGTGATAGTATAACATTTAAATTCAACACATGCATAATGTTACTTAACGAGTTCAGATATACAACTTATAGTTTTGCTCGCTAACTCAACGAGTTCTCATGTGATCTTTTTACACCTTTAAACCTGTAACTCAACAAGTTGGCACATGATCTTTTTAAAAAAAGAACACTAACTCAATGAGTTATTACCGTGCACTATACATGATATAAATATGTGCAAATAAAACATATTATGCTTAATACTATAAAACCACATGTAAACCATGTTTTCAATCTTTTAGAAATGATATTTAATTAACACTAATTTCTTGAAATTATGCATATTCTGTAATTAAGGCATGTAATCATATAATTATGACATAATGGCTTAATTCTCATATGATAAGCTAACTATTATGCAATTTACCATTCATTAACCATTAATATTATGCACTTTTTCATTCTAAACAATGTCCCATTTAAATTTGATAGAAATTGTAAAGAAACTTTCTTTAAGCTTAAAACTAGCTTAATTACAACTATTATAATACAAGCACCTAATTAGAATCACCCATTTGAGTTAATGTGTGATGCATCTGATTTTACTATAGGAACTATGTTAGGGTAGAAAATAGAAAAATCTCCTAGAGTAATTCATTATGCAAGTAAAACCTTAAATGAAGCTCAGATAAATTGTACAACTACTAAAACAGAATTATTAGTTGTTGTGTTTGCCTTAGAAAAATTTAGATTGTATTTAATTAGAGTTAAAGTACTAGTATACATAGATCATTCAGCTTTAAAGCATTTAATAGCAAAAAAAGAAATTAAGCCTAGACTGATCCAGTGGATATTATTATTGTAAGAATTTGACTTAGAAATTAAAGATAAAAAAGGATGTAAGAATGTAGTAGCTGATCACTTATTAAGTTACAAATAGAAAATTCTAAAATTGAGATTAAGGATCACTTTCCTAATGAACAATTAATGACAATAGAAATAATGCCTTGTGTTGAGTATTTTGTTTTGATGGTGTGTGTTGAATGAAAATAATTATATTTACTCAATTACTATTGCTTGTGAAAAGAAATTAAAAACATCAATTATTACAGAAAAAGCTTACTAATATAAATACTTGTCTGTATTGGATCTAAAATTATACTAAATTAATAACTAGTCATTTCGTTGTAGTAATTTCTTATTTAACTAAACGTTAAGTTAATGTGTGTTTTTATTGAAAAACATGATATGTTTTAAAGTTATATTTTCTGTATCATGAACAGTGCACATTTAGACAGCTAGTTAAGTTAGAGTGTTATTTGTATAGAGATCACGTGAGAACTCGTTAAGTTAGTGAGTAAAAGAAGAGACAAACTCATTAAGTTAGTGTTGTACACGTGGTGAATTAAAAGTTACGAATGTTATATTGTATCACGTGAGGTGCACATGTTTAACTCGTTAAGTTAACATAACTAAACGCATTGAGTTGCTATATTGAACACTAAGGCAACGCGTTAGGTTAGCGTTATAAAACTTAAGTTGTTATTTTTGCACGTGGTAAAATTCTGATTATAAAAACATTTGTTTATTACTGATTTGTTGAGTTGTTTGTAACACAACGGAGATGGTTCGTTGAGTTATCGTAACACCATGAAGTTGGTTCGTTGAGTTAGCGTAACACCACAGACTTAGTTCGTTGAGTTAGTTATAATACTTGTCACGTGAGTTGGCACATGAGGAACTCGTTAAGTTAGAAACGTTAAGTTATATATCTACTTGTGTTACTCGTTTAGTTAACATTAAAGTAACGACTACTTATTACACTATTGAAAAATTTTGAACGAGAAAGTTTATTTTGTAGGAAATTTTTCAGAGATCTAGGATTGATGATTAAAGAAAATTTGAAATGTAAACGTGGGTTAGAATGTGTGTATTTCGATGAAAGAAAAAGAGAAAACGTGAAGAAGTGGAAAACTAATAGTGATTAAACGTGGAGGATATGCATGAAATGAAGATACAGTATAAAAGGCATAGAATTCTAGTTGATCAATTATCCCTACATACCAAACGAAAAATCTTTTCAAGGATCAAAAACACTTTTCGAGGAAAAGCTCTCAAGTGGAAGAAAATTCAGTGAAGCAGAAAAAGGTAAGATCTATGTCACTGAAGATCTAAAGTATCAAAAGAAAGCAAATTCGGTAAAGTAGAGAAAGACAAGATATTTGTCACTGAAGAATTACTAAAGAAGAAAAAGTAGAAGAAGAAGAAAGATCTCAAACAGGGAGAAATGTTTTAAATTCTGCAAATTAGTTTTCTCTGTTTGTAGTTATGAAATTGTATAGATGAAACATGGTATCGATATATAATTGCATCTACAATTTTTGAGGAGAATTGAATTGTATATTGTAATTGAAACCTTGAATAAAAATGATTTTATGAAAATAGAGTCTCAACTTATTTTTGAGTTTTGAAGTTTCAATTATAATCGAAAATATTGAAATACACAATTCAACCCCCTCTTGTGTAGCCATACGAACCTACACCTTAATACGTAGACAGTTAATTATTTAGTTACAAAATTAACACCTAAGGATTGGAATAGACAAAATAAGAAATTATTCTTTTCTAGAGTAAAATATTACCATTGGGAAGACCCTTACTTATTTAAGAAATATCCTAATTTTGTCATAAGGAGGTGTATTCCAAAACCAAATATGTAAGGATATTATCTTTCTGTCATAACCAAGCATATGGAAGACATTTTGGTTCAAGAAAAACTATTGTTAAAGTCTTACAATGTAGTTTTTATTAGCCAACATTATTTAAAGATGCTTAAAAATATTGTTTGAGTTGTTTAAGATATCAACAAATAGGAAGGATATCAAGGAGAAACATGATGCCTTTAAATCCTATTGTTGAAGTTAAAATATTTGATATATAGGGAATTGATTTTATGGGTCTATTCCCTATGTCTAATCAATATAATTATATATTGCTAGGTGTGGATTATGTGTCTAAATGGATAGAAGTAATTCCTACAAAAACCAATAACAACAAAGTGGTAATACATTTTATAAAAACTAATATAATTGCTAGATTTGGAGTACCTAAAGTTGCTATTAGCGATAGAGGAACTCACTTTTGTAATAGAAGTTTTGAAGCTTTAATGAAGAAATATGGAGTAAATTGCAAGATTACAACTTCATATCATCCTCAAACAAGTGGACAAATTGAAAGTGCAAATAAGCAAATCAAACTAATTCTAGAAAAAGTAGTTAACCTTACTAGAAAAGATTGGGCTACAAGGTTAATATATGCACTTTGGGCTTACAGAATTGCTTATAAAACTAATCTAGGAATGTCAACTTTTAAGATAGTATATGGAAAGAGTTGTCACTTACCCAATGAATTAGAACATAAAGCTTCTTGGGCATTAAGGACTTTGAATATTGACATAGATAGAGTTGTTGAGTATAGAAAAATACAATTAATCGAATTAGAAGAATTTAGAAATGAAGCTTATTGAAGAACATTAGTAGAAAAAGAAAAAATGAGGTTATGACATGATAGAAAAATTATCCCAAAAATCTTTGAAATAAGACAAGAGGTGTATCTTTACATGTCTAGACTTCATAGCCATCTAAGGAAATTAAGATCTAAATGGGCAGACCATACATAGTACAAAATATTTATTCTCATGGATAATTGAGAAGAAAATCTTAAAAATCAGAATTTATTTAAAGTTAATGGGGAAAGACTTCAACCCATCCTTTAATTTGTAAAAAATACATTTAGAATTATAGAAGAAGTAAGAGTAGAAGACTACCCAAGTCTCATTACTTAAGTGAAATACATCATATATATATAGCCAAAAAAAATTAAATTAAATTTTTATATATATATTATTGTCAGTTAAACCGAGATGTAAAACCAATTTAACCTAGTATCTTAAGAAAAATTATCAATTCGACCAAATTTTAATATCAGTTTGACCGAGTAAAGATATATATATATATAATTATTAATAGTAAAACAATTTTAGTTTAACCAAAATTTATTCTTGATTCAATCGAAGTCTAAAAAAATTTTATTATTAATTTTTATATATAATTATATAATGTCAATTTGACCAGAACAGTATATTGGTTTAACCAAATTAGTGAAAATTTTATATATAAAATCTCGGTATAACCAGAAATCTACCAGTTTGATCGAAATAAAAAACCAAAGAAATATATATGTATATTAATCACTGGTTTGATTGACGAAAATTATCAATTCAACCAAATTTAGGAAAAATTATAAAAGTAAGGGTCGGTCAGATAGAAGATTCTTTGATTTTGACTAAAGTAAAAATTATATTTATATTATATTTTACTAGAAAAAGTTTTTTTAAAGTCTGTTAAGTTATGCTTAACTCAATAAACTTACTTTGTTGAGTCTATTGGTAAGTCCACAAACTTATTCCGTTGAGTAAACTTGTAATTCAACGAAGTACTAGGATAAGTCCACAAACTTAATTTGTTGAGTTAACCTATAACTCAACGAAGTAGTAAGGTTAAGTTGTGCGTAATTTGCATAGGAAATAACCTAATAGCCCACCAAAACTTAGGGCTTATTTAACCTTTAAAAACTTAGGATTAGGGGCATTATCAACAAAAATCATTTAGTACTTAGCATTGTGAAAGCTATTTTCATTTTGTTCAATCCCGTAATATAACGAAGTAGAAGATGGAACAAAATTGGTGGAATGAGAATGACACTACAGAATTCCTCAAGTGATCTAAAGATTGGTATTCAAGGAAAAAGATTCGAAATACAACCAAGGAGAAAGAGGTACAAGAGGTAGAAGAACAAATTTTCTGCTTTACGCAAAAGTTAGTAGATTTAATTGTAAAAACACCTAGTATTTTAGAAACGAGAATGAGAATGGCAACTGAAACTATCGTTAATAAGAAAAGAAGGTTAAGACCTAATAACAAAATTACCCTAGAATTGATTAGGCGTAAATCCAGGCTATGGTTATTGAAGAAAATAGCCTATTATGCGGAAAAATATAGAAATAGAGAACAACCACAAGAAGAACAAGAACAATCTAGACCCCTACAACAATCAGAAACACCAAAGGTCACTATTCAGTTTCGTGCACTTGAGTTTGCAAAGCAAAGTGAAGAATTTGTGAAATTAGTTCAACTCTGTAAAGACCAAGGAGATGAAGAGGTCATGGGTATAGCTAAAGCACATATTCTATATAATGCTATGATGAAGAAACAAGCAGAAGATAGGTTAAAAACTCATTATGAAATTAAAGTAGAATAATATCATATAGTAGCTGGAATAATACCAGCCACTATACAAAAAGAACTTGAAACTAGGCCTTCAAAGCCAACTATTGTAAAGAAAGAAAAAGTACCTGAGACTCTAACTGTTAAGTCAAAGCTTATAATTTTGGCAAAAAGGCATAGAGAGCTTATTTTTGTAGATTTACTATTAGAAAATGAAGAATAGACACAATTATATTTGTAGAAATTTTAAAATCTAGAAGTATTAGATACTAAACAAAGGTATCTAAGATCAAACTAAAGAAAACTTAAATATAAAATATAAGTATCTAAGATTGAAGTATTTTAGATATAAAATATAAATATCTAAAATACAATATGAAAAATTAAACAAAGATAAATATCTTATATATGGGATATAAATATGTAAAGATTCAAAATTAGAAGTATGTTTGGATATAAAATATACATACCTAAAATATGTGTAAAAATTAGATTAAATTAAATGTATTAGATATAAACTATAAATATCTAGATATTAAAATTATACATATATGAAAAATAAAAATCCAAATATTTTAGATATTAATAGAAATCTTTAAAATAAAATTACATATGTCAAGTATTAAACTATAATATGAAACTATAAAAAATGCCCAAGAGAGTAAAATATTAATATTTTAGATAAAAAATGTAAGTATCTAAAATGAAATCAAGTATTATTAAAGTTTCTAAGAATTTAGAAATAATTTATAGACTTTGTCCTGAAATCAAGTTTTCAAGAGATGGAAAGTAGAAGTGGAAAATCAATGTAATAGAAAATTGAAACCAATCAGGTCAAACAATGAAGGGGAATATGATAGCCATGAACTTAAAATCTACTATAAAAAATAAAGAATCAAAAGGCAAAGGACTATAGTTGGGACTCTACAACAAAATGGTGTTACTAAGAGAATGAACAAGACCTTAAATGAATGGGTTAGATGCATGAGACTACATGCAAGTTTTCTCAAAGCATTCTAGGCTGAAGCTATCAGTACAGCTGCTTATCTGATGAATAGAGGATCATCTGTCCCAATGAAGCTTAAAAACCCTAATGATGCTGCACTCATTTGCGATGGTAGTCAATGGGGAAGTAGTGCTAAGACTTCATTCTTGTAGTAGGAACTTGTGTTTTAGACATAGGGTTTCCAATAGTTGATTAAAAAATTGGAATAGTAGATGCTACAAAAGTAGTAGGTGTCAAGAGAACATGGAGTTTCATGGGAACCTACACATCATTCTCATACACATGTATCATAGTGGTAGACTCAAAGCTTCCAAATCCAACGAACATTATGTAAGAAACTATGGAGGCCATTGCAAACTTCCTGTAATATCTATTAATAGCATGAGTAAATGTCATTATATAATGGCTAAAGGTATGTTTTTCCTATGAGACATGATACTAAGGAGGAGAGGTCTCACCAGGTGTGCCATTCTATTGAACATAGGTTTTTCTTGATCCTTTTTCCCTTGGAAAAATATGCATCATATTTCTCTTGTGCATCTTAGGATATATCTATTTCATATAGATGTGTCAATAAACCTCTTAAGGATTAATGACTAATCTTGTACCTTACATCTTCTCATAAGAATGATACTTCATACGCATTGTTTTGATCACATCAAACATATCACATATGTCCAGATAAATTAAATTTCATTATCATTTGCAAATAAAGGTACAAGTTAATGTTGTAAAATATAATTCTTGCAAATAAAGAAAAATGATAGAAAATATTTTAAATTTGCCATCAAACTTCTCGTACCATTATGAGGAGGCGTTAAACAGCTTAGGCTCCTCTCAGAGTACATTTAATATTTTAAGTTTATCTTGGTAATTAGTGTACCATTAACTTTTTGATATATATATATATATTATCAAAATATATCATATAGATAGTTTAGACTCTTATCTAACTATATTTTTATATTTTGGATAGTTTATACTCCTATCTGAGTATTTGTAATTTTAGCATGGGTGAGGGTATTCCAGTAATTTTTCCTATGCATGAGACTATTTTCCTTATTCTCCTTTCATATATTTTAACATTATATATTTTTTATTATGATAAAAAATATATATTTTACCATGAAGCTAGTTCGTTGAGTTAGCGTAATACCATAGACTTAGTTCGTTGAGTTAACTATAATACTTGTCACGTGATTTGGCACATAATGAACTCGTTAAGTTATAATTCTACTTGTTTTATTCATTTAGTTAACATTAACATGACTTCTTATTACATTTGATGAAAAATTTTAGACGAGAAAGTTTATTTTGCAGAAAATTTTTCAAAGATCCAAAATTGATGATTAAAGAAAATTCAAGAGGAAAACATAGGTCAGAACGTGTATATTTCAATGAAGGAAAAAGAGAAGATGTCAAGAGTGAAAAACTAATTATGGTTAAACATGAAAGATATACATGAAATGAAGGTACCATATAAAAGACATAGAATTCTCATTGATCAATCATCCTTGCACTCCAAACGAAATATATTTTTAGGGATCAAAACACCTCTACAGGGAAAAACTTTCTGATAGAAGAAAATTCAGTGAAGAAGAGAAAGTCAAATAAATGTCACTAAAAAATTGAAGAATCATAAAAAAGCAAATTTAGTGAAGTAGAGAAAGTTAGATATTAGTCACTGAAGATTTGCAGAAGAAGAAGAAAAATCTCAAATAGGGAGAAAGGTTTTAAATTCCATAAATTAGTTTTCTCTATTTGTAGTTATGAAATTGAGTAGATGAAACATGGTATCGTTATATAATTGCATCTACAATTTCTTTGGAGAATTGAATTGTATATTGTAATTAAAACCTTGAATAAAATGATTTGATTAAAATAGTGTCTCGACTTATTTTTAATTTTGAAGTTTTAATTATAATTGAAAATATTGAAAAACACAATTCATCCCCCTCTTGTGTAGTCATTCAATCCTGCAAGTGGTATTAGAGCATGTTTTACCCTCTTTGTTTTTAAACAGAAATTAATATCTAAGCATATGTTTAACTTTGTTGATTATAGGGTCAAGTTGTTTTTGAAAGTTTTAAATTGTTTAAAATCTTATAGGTTGAAATATCTTACGTAAGATGGCTACTGGAAATGGTAATTTTTCTTTGTATGAAAGCCAAAATCTTAATCGTCCTCCTTTATTTGATGGAATACATTTGAATATTGGAAATATAGGATGATAGTTTTTTTTCAAATTATAGATCACAAGTTGTGGTTCATGATTTCTAAACCATATAATCCATTAACTACTCCTTATAATACTTGAATAGTTACTAAAAAAGAAAATGAAACTCTGAATGCAAAAGACATAAATATCTTATTTTGTGCATTGAGATATAAATAGTTTAGTAAAGTATCAGCATATAAATCTACTTATGAGATGTGACATACATTAGAAGCTTCATATGAAGGTACTTCTCAAGTTAAAGAGACTAAAATTAATATGTTAATTCATAAATATGTACTCTTTATGATGCATGAAGACGAAAGTATTTCTAAGATATTTTCCAGATTCCTAGATATCATAAATTCCTTAAAATACTTAGGAAAGAATTTTGAATAGAAGGATTTGATGAGAAAAATTCTCAGATCCCTAAGTTCTAAATGGTCTTAGAAAGTGACATCAATTAAAAAATCACAAGACTTAAATGTTTATATTATAAATGAACTTATAGGAAATTTAACTGCTTATGAAGTTCAATTAAATGATTCACTAAGTCATAATAAATTAAAAATGAAGAAAGAAATAACCTTTAAAATTAATTCAGATTCTAAAATATCCACTAATTCTGACGAGGATTTGATTTTGCTGACTAGGAAATTCAAGAAGGCATGGAAAGCTAGGAAACAACAAAGGAACAAAAATGATAAACTTACAACATCAAAGTCACTAAACGAAAAGAATTCTTCATCTAGAAAGTATATATGTTACAATTGCAAGAAACATGGACATCTTTCTCTAGATTGTCCTATAAGGAAAAAGGAAAAACAAAGTAGGACAAATCAAAAGAAGAAGACTCAGAAAAAGTTTTACAAAAAAAAGGCTTTGATGGTTACTTGGGATGACACATCAGAAGAGTTTGAATCTAAGGAATTATTATCAAAATCTTTACATTTAGAAGAAGAACAAGAGTCAGAAGACGTTGCTCAAGTGTGCTTCATGGTAGATGAGTATGAGATAATATCTTATCCTAAAAGTCATTCAGATTTTAACTTTGATGAATTATTATGTGCTTATCATGCATTATTACAAAAACTTAAAGTTTGTAAATTGGAAAATAAGAATATTAGAAACTCTTTGTCCATTATGGAAGAAGAAAATTGTTTCCCATCTACTACTTTAGAAAAGTTTAAATGTGATAATGAAAATCATGCTAGAGATTTGCATAAATTTAGATTTAATGAATGTGTCTTGCATGAACAAATATAGAATATAAATGCTGAAAAATTAAAGATAGAATCTGAAAATGAAAAATTGGGAAACAACATAAATGATCGTGAGTTAGAGATTGATAAATTAAAAATGAGAGAGCTAGATTTAAATTCCACCATTGAGAAATGGAACTTAAGTCAAACTAAGTTAGACAAGCTAACTAGTACCCTTGTGGTGTCATATAAATTTGGCTTAGGATTTGATTATCTTGAATCTCAAGCCAACAAAGGATTTATTAGTTGCAGTTTAAGTAAATCTAAGACTAAAATTCCTTTTATTATGAAACAAGGTAATAAATATGTAGAAGTAAGTACTTCAAGGGATGAATCATGTAGTAATAATATAAACCAATGTAATTTATCTAAATGTACCACTAACATGACTATCAATGTTTCTAAAAATCTTGTTTCTTGTTCTAGAAATTCAGTTATTAGTGTTTCTAAAATTTTAGACAATTGTAGTGAACTGGAAATTCAGAAACCAGAGCTTGAAATTCAAAATAGTGGTATTAGACCAATTATTGGTTTTGCATGTTCTTTATCTGAAAATTCTTGTGTAGAAAAAGATTTTGTATGTACTGAAAATTTAAATACAAGTACAAAATCTTGGTACGATCTTACTGAAATGTATGAGTATGACCAAAATAAATTAACATCTGATAAAAATTGGTTTGGTCTTGGTTATACTACATTTGAAAATAAAAAGAATTTTAAGAAGATTAATAATTCTATAAGTAAGTATGAAGCTAATGATAAATTAGTAGTATTTGCAATTAACAAGAATATAAATGATAATGTTAGACTGTTTTAAACTAAAAGAAGAAATATGCTTTTAATGAACTTAGTCCTCAAAGACATTAAGTATCAAGAAACAGTTCTTCTTAACTTGTTTTGCAAGAGATAACAACATCAAAATGGATTTTGGATAGTGGAGCATCAAGTCACATGACTGGAAAGAAAAGTCTACTAAAAAATTTTATAAATACCAAGAAAAGAAGTGTAATATTTCAAAACAAAAGCAAGGATAAAATCATAGGTATAGGTATTGTTTAAATAACTCCTACTTGTGTTATTTCAAATGTATTATATGTAGAAAACCTAGAATTTAATTTGCTGAATGTTATAAAACTAATTGATAAAGGATACTATGTATTGTTTAAAGATAATATATGCAAAATTATTGATAAAATCATAGATGAATTGAAGTTTTATTGCTGAAAGAAAAGGTTCTGTATGTATTTTATCTTTACCTTCTAGTATAGTTGATTTAAATTCATGTTTGCTAGTTGAAACTAGTGATGCATATCTTTGATATAGAAGGATTAGGCATATAAATATGAAACTGTTGCATAAATTATCTAGAAAAAATTTAGTGAGAGGTTTACCAAAGATTAAATACTCAAAAGATTTCATGTGTGATGCATGTGAGTTAGGAAAAATTCATAAAAACTCTTTTAAATCCAAAAATGATATATCAAGCAAAAGAGTCTTAGAACTTATACATATGTATCTATTTGGACCAACAAGAATCATGAGTCTTAATGGTAAATGATATGTATTTGTTTTAGTAGATGACTTCTCTAGATATACTTGGGTATATTTTCTAGCAACTAAGACAGATGTTTTTGAAAAGTTTAAAAAGTTTCGTATTCTTGTTCAAAATGAATAAAGTGTCTCTATTCAAAAACTTAGGAGTGATCATGGTATTGAATTTGAAAATGATCAAATGGATAATTACTATAAAGATCATGGCGTTGATCATAGATATTTTTTCCCTAAAGCACTATCTCAAAATGGTGCTGTTGAGAGAAAGAATCGATCACTTCAAGAAATGGCCAAAATTGGTAAATACTTTATTGTTTAAAATATTTATTTATTACTGGTTTGTTGAGTTATCAGTAACACAATGGAGTTAGTTTGTTGAGTTAATTGTAACACTATAAAGCTGGTTCGTTAAGTTAGCGTAACACCACAGACTTAGTTCATTGAGTTAGCTATATTACTTGTCACGTGATTTGGCACATGATGAACTCGTTAAGTTATATACGTTAAGTTATAATTCTACTTGTTTTACTCGTTTAGTTAACATTAACACAATGACTTATTACATTTGATGAAAAATTTTAGATGAGAAAGTTTATTTTGCAAGAAATTTTTCAAAGATCTAGGATTGATGATTAAAGAAAATTCGAGAGGAAAACGTGGGTCAAAACGTGTGTATTTCGATGAAGGAAAAAGAGAAAACATGAAGAGTGGAAAACTGATTGTGGTTAAATGTGGAAGATATGCATGAAATGAAGATACAGTATAAAAGGCATAGAATTCTCGTTGATCAATCATCCCTGCACACCAAACGAAATATATTTTTAGGGATCAAAACACTTCTATAGGGAAAAGCTCATAGATAGAAGAAAATTCAATGAAGAAGAGAAAGTCAATTATATGTCACTAAAGAATTGAAGAATCAAAAGAAAGCAAATTCAGTGAAACAGAGAAAGTCAGATATTAGTCACTGAAGATTTGCAGAAGAAAAAGAAAAATCTCAAACAATGAGAAATGTTTTAAATTCTGTAAATTAGTTTTCTCTATTTATAGTTATGAAATTGATTAAATGAAACATGGTATCATTATATAATTGCATCTACAATTTCATATGAGAATTGAATTGTATATTGTAATTAAAACCTTGTATAAAATGATTTGATTAAAACAGTGTCTTGACTTGTTTTTAATTTTGAAGTTTCAATTATAATTGAAAATGTTGAAAAACATAATTCATCCCCCTCTTGTGTAGCCATTCGATCCTACACATATTTTTTATTTGAGTCAAAATTTAAATTTTGTAGACAATTTATACTCATATATGGGAGTATTTGGAATTTTAAATATTTTGATAATTTTTCATTTATATTTTGATATTTTATATATTTATATTTTATCAAAGTATGGGTTATGTACATAGTTTAGACTCTCATCTAGAAGTAATTTAATATTTTATTCTCTCTTTTTTTATAAATAGTTTATACTCATATCTGAGAGTAATTAATATTTTCAATATTTTGATAATATTCCATTTATATTTTGATATTTTATATCAAATTATAGGTTACATGGATAGTTTAGACTCTTATCTAAGAGTAATTTAACATTTTATACTCTCTATTTTTTTGGACAATTTATACTCATATATGAGAATAATTGATATTTTAAATATTTGGGATATTTTGATAATTTTCTATTTATATTTTGATATTTTATATATTTATATTTTACAACAAAATATAGATTATGTGGATAATTTAGGCACTTATCTAGAAGCATTTAATATGTTTCAAACCTTAGATATTTACATTTCATATCATATCTCTCCTTTATTTTGGATATTCATATATCATACATAAAGTATTTTAATAATTTTTTTATGAGTGTTGTATCTAACATGTTCTAACTTTACTTTTTTTTATTTAACATCTGGAATTTTATATTAGCATTTGGTATATTTTAATTTCAGTTAAAGCACACTCCTAATTTGGCATAACCAATATTATTATTATTATATGTAATTCAAATTTCAGCTTCAATCAAATCGAATACTGAATATGGCATGACAAAGTTCATATTTCCTCTCTTTTTTTTTGATATTTATAATTCATATCTAAAATATTTAATTTTTGCTTTAATTTCTTTTTCCCATTTTTTGCTTTGAATATCTATATGTCATATCCAAAGTATTTTAATTTCCACTTTAAATATTTATGTATTATATCTAAAGTGTTTTAATATTTTGCCTTGGATATTTTATATCATGTCCAAAGTTTTTTTTTTCTTCAGATATTTATATGTTATATCTAAAGAGCTTTGATATTTTATTTTAAATATTATATATTTCGTATCTAAAATATATTAAATGTTTACTTTAGATGTTATATTCTCCCATCTAAAAAGATCTTTTGGTTACCTTAAATGCATATAGGTCATACAAATTTTTATTTAGATATATTATAAACCTCTTTTTTTTTATTTAAAAGGTTTAATTCCATCTCCAAGGAATTAATTCCATTGCCATCTCCATGGAGAAGATGAAGTATCATGGGTGATGGGTAATGAAGCATGAACTCATGACGAATGAAGCAAGCAAATGCCTGGTTGAGCATTGCCCGGAAGCGATAGAGAGGGTCACATAGTATTGCACTTGTTTAGAATGAAAAAGTGCATAGTATTAATGGTTAAATAATGGTTAATTGCATAATATTTAGCTTATCATATGAAAATTAAGCTATTATGTTATAATTGCACTGTTATATGCTTTAATGAAAGAATCTACGTAATTTCAAGGAATTAGCATTAATTTAATATATTTCTCAACTGTCGGTAAGTTGCTGGTTTTTGATTCTTTAGTATCCGAATTTTCTGTTATTTCGGAGAGTTATATTGCATGTACCGGACAGTTATGTTTTAAACGCTAAAAGAATATTTAGGTGAACAGTAACAACTCGTTGAATTAGTGTTCTTTTTGTTAAAAGATCACGTGCCAACTCGTTGAGTTACAGGTTTAAAGGTATAAAAAGATCACGTGACAACTCGTTGAGTTAGCGAGTAAAAATCTTAAAGTTATATATCTGAACTCGTTAAGTTAGATTTATGCACGTGTTGAATTTAAATGCTTTATTATGTCACGTGAGATGCACATGTTTAACTCGTTAAGTTAGCATAACTGTACGCGTTAAGTTATATGAATACACACTAAGGTAACGCGTTAGGTTAGCAGCTTATTTCTTTATTGTACATGTTTTATAGTTAAATCAACAAAGTAAGTCCGTTGAGTTATCTGTAACTCCATGGACCATTTATTTTCTAATATGCCACTGTAGCGGTTACAGAAATAGGACATTCAAAGGAAAACTACGATTGCACATATCATGTAGGAATTCACTCGGGGAAGGGAGAAGAAATCACCATCATTGATATAAATGAAGGAAATCCAACCGATCATCTAAGTAGAAGCAGTTACCACTAAAGAAATATAAAAGAAAAGGAGAAAAGACGAAGAAGGTGTGACCAGTGTGTGTAGAGGAGGACAAACCAAGCTATCTTTAGGCAGCGTAGGAAGTTCCCTGAAGTACCACACCAACCACCACAACCATCACACCATAATCACCAACCATCAGAGGTTTGTGAGGATACTTTTTTGATGTCAGGTCAATTCCGAGTCAAACATAGTGCCTAACAACCACTATGAGGAGTGATCGCGTCGCGGGAAGGGAAGCTGTTTTCACCAAGCACCGACTCATATCTCAAGAGATCGTGAAACTTCTAGCCTTGGTTTCGGGTTGATGCTAGTATATTGAAGAGGAGATCATCTTGCAATTCTGGACTCGCGATTCTATAGGGAGAGGAGGCAGAATTGTAAGTGATTAAGTTTTCAGTGATGTAATCGCGTCGCATGTAGTGACAGAAGTTTTTACTGTCGATAGAGATTACTTTTACATTTCACCTTTCGCCCATTTCCATGATCATATCAAAACAAAAAAATACCAACAACAACTTATCTATGTTTATAGTTAGTATTTGAGTGTTGTATTGTTTGTTTTGTATCATGATTAATGTTATCATTGTTAGTGCTTTGAATGTTTCATGTTTGTTTAATTTAGAAAATAGAAAATAGTTTTACAGTTTACTGAATTGAATCATTCCTAATACTTAATGATTTTAATGGTTACTGTTTGAAATATCTGAATGTTACTGTTGTTGAATGATAAATCTAATATTAACTAGCATTATAGAGCTTAATTGATGTTATTTACAATTTGTTGAACCGCCCAATAGTTGACCGAATTCCTCTGTAAATAGCAATATTAAACTAGATAGATAGCTTCGTTGAGTCACTTCAATTCCACGAGGTTAGTCCATTGAGTTAGCTATAACTTAACGGAGTGTTAATTGAATATATAAATTTTATTATTAAAAACGGAATAGTACATAGTTCTACCTCAATTCTCTGTGGGATCGACCTGTACTTGCACACAAATACAATGTACACTGTGCACTTGTAGTTAAAATACAAATTGGAATTAATATCTAATTTGTGTGAAAGATTGTTTGTTGACTTCTAAAAAGGAATCACTGATAAGCATAAAGATAAATTAACTAAGTTACAAACGGAAGTTAACAAGCCCAAACAAGTTTTCTGGTGTCGTTGCCGGGGAGTTTGTGTAGCTAAGTAACTGCAAGTGTTGTTCTGTTTTAATAGCTGAGGAGTGTTGTGTGTTATATTTTCTAATTGAGAATATGGCATATACTTATGCTCAAAGATTTTTGAAACCTGTAGTTAGCATATGTGAATTCTACAAATTGGAAGGTCACGACATCTCTGATTGTTTGAAACTGAGACGGTTGTAGATGGTTAGAGCACATGAACAACAGATGAATTATATTCAATATAATAGAGTTGAGTATGAAAATCCTATAGTTTACCTAACTGATGGTCAGCTTAGAATGTGTAATATGTTGAGAGACAATGAAGTTTGGGATAGGTATGATAGACTAGAGCGTAGTTTAGAACAAAACATGGACAAACTAGAACAATATATGTGTCAGTAACAAGAAGTCAACCAATTAAACTATAAGGAAGCATATGTAAAACCTAAAATTGATATTATATACGAAACTGAAAAAAACATAATGAAAATTGATCAAAAATTGAATGCAATGAGATTAGATGATTTGGAAAGAAAACTAAAAGCATTGGACGAATATACAATGAAAATACAAGTTATGCAATAGGACAATGAAAATTATAATGTTATCGATCTACATAATTTGCAAGATATACAAACAAAAGAAAATACTAATGCAAGAGAATTTAAAGAATGCACTTTAAAATTAAAAACAATTGAAGATCATAATCACGAAAATGATATACAAGAACATCAGGAGAGTAACGAAAATCTGGAAGATGTATGTATAACACTAAGATCTAGAACTGATATACCACCAAGAATTCAAAATGAAAATAATATGAAGGTGGATAAGAGCAAAAATCAAAATGATAATGAGAATGTAATATCTAAAAATATAGAAATCAATGAAGAAAAATCTGAATCTGAAAATGAGATTAAAATGATCAAACAAATCAAATGAAAGAAAAAGAATCTTTTAAATCACAATCATTAGCACCCTATCTTGAAAGATTACAACAAACAATACCTAAAAAATAAGAAAAAATTAGAGAAATTTTTGAAAGAGTACAAGTTAACATTCCTTTGTTAGATCTATTGTAGAAAATGCTACCTTGTGCTAAATTTCTTAAGGATTGGTGTACTAAGAAAAGAGAGCAAAAAGTTCTTTGGAAGGTCTTTTTAGTTGAGCAAAGTAGTTCCCTATTTTTGCCATAAATTCCTAAAAAGTTATCTTATCCTGGAATCCCTATTATATCATGCATCATAGGAAATACCATTCTAGAAAGAACCTTAATAGACCTAGGTGCAGGTATAAATGTTATGTCAAGTGATATATTTGCATCCTTAGGATTAGAAGGCTTAATCCCTACTAAGATTGTTATTCAATTAGTAGATAGAAGTATAAGATACCCTAGAGGAAAAATAGAGGATGTCTTAATTAAAATCAAAAACTTCATATATCCTATTGATATTGTAATTTTGGATTCCCAACAAATTAAGCATAAAAATAGTGATACATCCTTAATTTTGGGAAGACCATTTTTAGCAACATCAAGGGCTGTTATAAATTGTAAAACTAGAATTATGAAGTTAGTATATGGTAATGAAAATACTCAATTAAACCTTTTTAAACCAGAAAAGTTTGAAGAGCTAGAAATGTCCTTACATACTATAGACTTTTTGGAGGATGAAGGAGATATGCTAGATGATGTGATTCAAGAAGAATTAAATAGGCAACTTAATTCTGAGATTTTAGAAGAAAGTGAAAGCATAAGTGTAGAAGGAGATCAAGAAGAAATTAATGATGTTCAATTAAGAGTTCTAACTTCTGATGGGCAATAGTTAGAATTAAAGTCTTTACCTCCTGATTTAACCTATATATTTTTGGAGGAAAAACGAACATGTCCAATCATTATTGCTTCAGATTTAAAAGAGGATCAAATTGCTAAATTAAAAGATATAGTAAAAACTTATAAAGAAGCAATAAGATGGACTATGACTGATATAAAAGGGTTAAGTGCAACTTTATGCTGTCACCACATATATTTAGAAGAGAATGTTAAACCAATTAGAATTCCTGAGAGGAGATTAAATCCAAACCTTAAAGAAGTAGTCAGGAAGGAAATAGTGAAATGGTTAGATAATGACATAATTTATTCGATTTCTGATAGCTCATGGGTTAGTCCAATCCATGTAGTTCCCAAGAAATCAGGATTAACAGTAATTAGGAATGAAAGTCAGGACTTGATACCTACTAGAATTCAATCAGGCTGGAGAGTGTGTATAGACTATAGAAAGCTGAATGCTGTAACTAGGAAAGATCATTTTCCCTTACCTTTTATAGATCAAATGCTAGAGAAATTAGCAGGGCAAGAATATTTTTGTTTTTTAGATGGGTATTTAGGATATAACCAAGTTCCAGTAGCATTAGAGGATCAAGAAAAAACAACTTTCACCTATCCTAATGGAACTTATGCTTTTAAGAGAATGCCATTCGGATTATGCAATGCACCAGCCACATTTCAAAGGTATATGCAGGGCATATTCACTGGAATAAGTGAAGATTTTTTAGAAATATTTATGGATGATTTTACTGTTTATGGAACTTCATATGAAGTATGTTTAAAAAATTTAAACCAAGTATTAAAATGGTGTGTGGAAAAAAATCTAGTTCTAAATTGGGAAAAATGTCACTTCATGGTTAATCAAGGAATCATCTTGGGACATGTTGTTTCAAAGAAGGGGTTGGAAGTAGATAAAGCTAAAATAGAAGTAATTTCTAATCTACCAGAACCTAAATCAGTAAAAGATATTAGATTATTTCTAGGACATGCTAGATTTTATAAAAGATTTATTAAAGATTTTAGCAAAATAGCTAGACCTTTAACTAATCTATTAAAAGATATCCCATTCAACTTTGATAAAAATTACAAAGAAGCATTTTTCAAGCTTAAAACTAGTTTAATTTCAACTCCTATAATACAAGCACCTGATTGGAGCCATCTATTTGAATTAATGTGCGATGCATCTGATTTTGCTGTAGGAGCAATGTTGGGACAGAAGATAGAAAAATCTCCTAAAGTGATTCATTATACAAGCAAAACCTTAAATGATGCTCAAGTTAATTACACAACTACTAAAAAAGTGTTGTTAGTCGTTGTGTTTGCCTTAGAAAAGTTTAGATCATATCTGATTGGAGCTAAAGTGATAGTGTACACGAATTATTCAGCTTTAAAACACCTAATAGCAAAGAAAGAGACTAAACCTAGATTGATCCGATGGATATTATTATTAGAAGAATTTGATCTAGAAATTAAAGATAAAAAGGGTTGTGAGAATGTAGTAGCGGATCATTTATCAAGATTACGAATAAAAAAATCAAATATTGAAATTAAGGATAATTTTCTTGATGAACAGTTAATGACTATCAAAATAATGCCTTGGTATGTAGACATAGTAAATTACTTAGTTACTGGTTTAACACCTAAAGATTGGAATATCCAAGATAAGAAATTGTTCTTTTCAAGAGTAAAATATTACTATTGGGAAGACCCATACTTATTTAAGAAATGTCTTGATCTAGTTTTAAGGAGGTGTGTTCCAGAAACTGAATATCAGAGCATATTGTCTTTCTGCCATGACCAAGTTAGCATAACTGTACGCGTTAAGTTACATGAATACACACTAAGGCAACACGTTATGTTAGCAGCTTATTTCTTTATATTTTCTAATATGCCACTATAGCGGTTGCAGAAACAGGACAGTTGGAAGGAAAACCACAATTGCACGTATCACGCAGGAATTCAATCGTCGAAGGGAAAAGAAATCATCGCCGTTGATACGAATGAAGGAAATCCAACCGACCATTCAAGTAGAATCAATTACTACTGAAGAAATGTAAAAGAAAAGAAGAAAAAAAGAAAAAGGGTGTGATCGATGGATGACCAATGTATACAGAGGAGAAGCACCGAGCTTTCTACAGATAGTATCGGCGATTCTCTGAAGTATCACACCAACCATCGTTACCACCACCACAATCACCAACCATCGGAGGTCTGTGAGAATACTTTCTTGATGTTGGGTCGATTCCGAGCCAAACACAATGCCTGACAACCACTATGAGGAGTGATTGCGTCGCGGGAAGGGAACCCATTTTCACCAAGCGCCGACTCATATTTCAGGAGATCGTAAAGCTTTTAGCCTTGGCTTCGGGTTGATGCCTGTATGCTGAAGAGAAGATTATCTTGCAATTCTGGACTCGCGATTCTATAGGAAGAGGAGACAAAATTGTAAGTGGTTTAATTTTCAGTGGTGTAATTGCATTGCAAGTAGTGTCGGAAGTATTTACTGTTGAGTGAGATTACTTTACATTTCACCTTTCGCCCATTTCCATGTTCATATTAAAACAAAAATACCAAAAACAATTTATCTATGTTGGTATGTTGTATTTGAGTGTTGTATTGTTTGTGTTGTATCGTGATTAATGTTATCTTTGTTAGTGTTGTGATTGTTTTATGTTTGTTTTAGTTTTACAGTTTACTGAAATTGATTCGTTCAAAAAACTTAAAGATTTTAATGGTTACTGTTTCAATTATCTGAATGTTAGTATTGCTTAATGATAAATCCAATGTTAACTAACATTAAAGAGCTTAATTGATGTTAATTACAATCTGTGGAATCGCCCAATGGTTGGCCGAATTCCTCTGTAAATAGCAATATTAAAAAGAAAAGACAGGCTTGTGGAGTTAACTTAAGTCTAGGAGGTTAGTCCGTTGAGTTAGCCATAACTCAACAAACTTTGTCTGTTGAGTTAACTGTAATTCAATGGAGAGCTTATTGAATATATAAATTTGATTATTAACAAACGAACAGTTCTCAAGTTCTTCAGCAATTCCCTATGGGATCGACCTGTACTTGCACACTGATACAATAGACACTATGCACTTGTAGTTAAAGTACAAATTGGACTTAATATCTAAATTGTATTAAAGGTTGTTTGTTTACTTCTAAAAGAAAGAATATGCATAAAGATAAATTAACTAAGTAAAAACAAAAGTAATAAATCCAAATTTTTCTAGTGTAGTGTTGGGAAAACACAAACAACTGCTTAAGCTGTTTAAAGTGTCAACAAATAGGAAGAATATCAAAGAGGAATATGTTGCCTCTTAATCCTATTGTTGAGGTTGAAATCTTTGATGTGTGGGGAATAGATTTTATGGGTCCATTTCCTATGTCTAGTCAATTTAATTACATATTGTTAGGGGTGGATTATATATCTAAATGGATAGAAGTTATTCCTACAAGAACTAATGATAACAAAGTGGTAATACATTTTATAAGAACCAATATAATTGCCAGATTTGGAATACCTAAAGTTATTATCAGTGATAGAGGAACTCATTTCTGTAATAGAAATTTTGAAGCCTTAATGAAGAAATATGGAGTAAACCACAAAATTGCAACATCATATCATCCGCAAACTAGTGGACAAGTAGAAAGTGCAAACAAACAAATTAAGCTAATCTTAGAAAAAGTAGTGAATCCTACTAGAACAGATTGGGCTAATAGATTGATAGATGCACTTTGGGCTTATAGAACTGCTTATAAGACAAGCTTAGGTATGTCACCTTTTAGGCTAGTATATGGAAAAAGTTGTCATTTACCAACTGAAATTGAACATAAAGCTAATTGGGCATTAAAAACTCTGAACACTAATTTGAATCAAGTGGCTGAAAAAGGGAAAATACAATTGATTGAATTAGAAGAATTTAGGAATGAAGCTTATTCAAAAATTGTAAGAGAAAATGAAGTTCTGGCATGATAAGAAAATTATTTCAAAAACCTTTATATGACTAGACTCCATAACTATCCAGGAAAATTAAGATCTAGATGGGTAGGACCTTACATAGTTTGAAATATTTATCCCTATGGAGCTATTGAAATTGAAAATCTTAAAAATCAGAACATATTTAAAATAAATGGACAAAGACTTAGACCTATTTTGAAGATACCAAAAAGTTCCTTTGGAATTATAGAAGAAGTAAGAGTAGAGGACTACTCGAGCTTTACTTAGTAAGAAATTATTTTATTTTATTAAAAAAAAAAAAATTATATAAACATAGTTAAAGTTAAATCGAAAGGAGTTATCGATTTTACTGAAGCACAAAAAAAATCGTTGTGGTTCAACCGATAGGATCCATCGGTCTAACCTAAACATAAAAACATAAAAAAAAAATCTATATATTATTTAGTAAAAATGTCGGTTTTACCGAAGTAGAGTATTAGTTCAACTGGTAAAAAAATGTGGAAAGAAAGAAAATATTTAATTTCGGTTCAACCGAGGAATATAACGGTTTGATCGAATAATTTTTAAAATATAGAAAAAGTAGGAGCGATTAAACCGGAACTCTTCGGTCTTGACCAAAGAAAAATTATTATCTTAAGTATTTTTATTAGATATAACTTTACGGGAAGTTCGTTGAGTTTAGGATAAGTTAACGAACTTACCCTGTTGAGCTAACTATAACTCAACGGAGTATTGTAGTTAAGTCCACGGACTTAGTTCGTGGAGTTAATCGTAATTCCACGGATGAGAGAGCGAGAGTTGGTGTGGGAAATGACCTGATTACCCACCTAAACTTAGGGCTTATTTATCTTAAACTTTGGGTTTTGGGGGCATTATCCGTAGAATCATTTAGAACTTAGAACAATAGAGATCAGAGCGACTCCGTGCTATTGCGTAACTCCATGATGAGGAAGATGATGCCCGAGTTTTGAGAAGATGCTGTTGACACATCAGAATTTCTGAAAGAGTTAGAGGAATGGCACACGCGACAGAAAATCAAGAATACGACAAGAGAAAAAGAGCTACAGAAAGTAGAATCTGAACTTTTCAACTTGAGAAGAGTTTTAGTAGATTTGGGTATACAAATACCCTAGATAATGGAAACAATAATCAGAGTAGCAATAAAAATTGCTATTAGTAAAGAAAGAAAAATCAAGCCAAATAACGAAGTAGCCCTAGAGCTAATCCAGCGCAAGGCCAGATTATGGTTCAAAAGGCGCATTACTGGTCGTGCAAGGGGTGAAATGAGGCGGAAGCAACAAGTAGAAGAAGAACAGGAGGAACCGACTATTGAAAGACCTGTCCCTGAGGAACAGCAGCTAGGACCTCTAGTTCAGCCAATAGAGCCATTACCACGAGTAGCATTTGCTTGGCTGAGAATTGAAGAAGAAGATAAAGAGTTTGCTAGCTTGGTCAAAATAGCAAGAGACCAAGGAGATAAAGAAGGAATAGCTATAGCCAAGGCACATATTTTGTATGATGCCATAAAGAAAAGAAGGGTCGAAGAAAAGTTGAGGGTCTAGTACAAAATTAAAGTTGAACAGGAAGCAACTAAATCAAGTGCTGCAAGAGAAGCTGAAGCTAGTCCTTCGAGACTAGTAAATATGGAAAAAATTAAACAGGAAGAGCTAGTACCTGTGGCTTAAAGGCTTATAGAGCCTATTTTTATGGATTTAATCTTAGACGAGGAAGAGGAAGACCAAGCACAATTAATTAGAAAAAGTAAAGGAAAAGAGAGTGCTTGAACATCAAGAAGAGATTAAATCTAAAAGACAAATATCAATAGGGCTTGTAGAGCCAAATTTTGTAAACCTACTATTCGATTCTGAAGAGGAGCAGGAGCAGCAACAGCAAGAGAGAAGAGAAGGAAAATAGGCTGAAACTAATCTGCAACCTGTACAAATAGAAGAAACAAAAATTAGGGCAGAAGTTGATTTGCCCGGAACTCCATCCCAATCTGCCACAGAATCAGAAAGAACAGTGACAATGCAGATTGGTAGTCAGGAGGAAGAAGAAGAAGAAGGAACCGTATAGGAAGCTGAACAAGTACATATGGAAAGAGATGTCTCGACAGATTCCACTGAAGAGCAAAGAACTCTTCAACAAATTGTAGAAAACATTCAAGACAGAGTAGAGAGTTTTGTCGGCTCTCCACCACAAACAAAAGTAGAAGCAAAAATGAAGGAATCTACCAAGCATTCCTAGCCAATTCAAGCTCAACTTATGGAAGAGTAAGTTCAAGAACGAACCCCTCTAGAGCAACAAATTCACATTCCTGACCCAACTAAAACAACAATTTTAAATAAAGTACACTTTTGGAGTCAAGAAGCTTATAATAAATACCAAGAGATAAGGGGTTATAATATCATTTACAGTAGACCAGTAAATTGGGACAGAATGCAAGAAATCAAAGATTTATTTGAGTTCCAAGGTCTACTGCAGTTTATTTATCAAAAAAGAGAGCATGTAGTATATGAAAATCTAGTGCCCTACTTTTATGCAAATTTGAGAGAAGGAGAAAGTGGATTAATTTCCAACATGGAGGAAGCTGATGTACAGATAACACCAGAGCTTCTCCATAACATTCTAGGATTGAAAAATGAAGACACAACTGTAGTCGAGTGGATAGAATCGACCATAAAGGATTGTTTAGCTATCAATCCTAGTGTGCCATTATTAAATAGACTAAAGCAGTTAAATGGTAAAGCACACATGATAGCTAACTTTTTAATTAAGAATGTCTACCAATGACAAGGCCATGATATAAAACTGAGTCAATTTGTCAAGTGGGCCACATATGTAGTTGTAAACAAAATTTAGATAAATTGGTCTGTAGTTTTTATCTCCAAGTTGAGAATAGTGAAGAAAAAATTATTTTATGGAGATTTGAATTCCACTACTAATGGTGAACGGTATCGATTTCACTAAATGGGCATTCAAAAGGATAAGATCAAGAACCATTTTAGTAAAAGAGTACCGAAACTATGCTGCTGCAGAAATTGCTGAACCTTTTGGAGGAATTACAGGAGCTATAGAAAGGATTAACCAATTAGAGCTACAATTAGAAAAACTCTAGAAGGAAGTAGATGAACTTAGGAAGAGAGATTAAATTATATTGTTCGTCCACTTGTACTTATATTTGTATGAAAGATATCTGACTGAATGAAATGTAAAACTATTCATATTAATGAATGTATACTTCTCAGATATTTTTACATGCTTATTTGTGAATGAATGATATAAATGAATGAATTATCTTGAATATTATATAAATTGTGAAACATTATGCAATCTGCTGAAGGACAAGATTAAAGGCCCAATTACAGATTAATGCATAAAAATATCTACATACTGCAAAGAAAAATTTAAATTCTACATAACATAAAATGAACTGCAAGATAAATATTTTTATAATGTTCAGATTTAAATGAGTTTTAATTAGAATGATGCATTAATGACATGTATTTAATTTTATTTAAGTTAGAAAAATGCAGGAAAAATTTATATATAGAAGTTAATATGAGGAGTAAGTTTTAGAAAATCTGCTAAGTGTTAAATCAACGAAGTAAGTCCGTTGAGTTAACCTTAACTCCACGAGGTCAATAATATCGTATAAGGTGACTCCGTTGAGTTATTTGTAACTCAACGAAGTTAGTCCATGGAGTTAGCAGCAGTAACCGAAGCTATTCCGTTGAGTTATTTGTAACTCAACGAGGTTAGTTTGTGGATTAAGCTAAACGATTATTCTTTTAGCCACGAACAAAACTTCATGGGTTTAGCAGTTACTGAAATTTGAAATTAAAAGTGGCACACATACCATAAAAGTAGGAACCATACTGCACGTTACAAGTCACGTTCTTGCAACGAGATTCATTTGCTTTATGGACGTGCATTATAAATATAGAATAGAATGTTGTTTACAAGTTACCAGCATTTGAGAAAAGAAAATTCGTTGGGAAACTGGAAGGAGAAGCAGTTGATTCAACTTCATCTGTCAACAACTATTTATTGAATATAAAGCTTAAGACTGGTATGTAATTAATCTTCTGCTATCTTATTTTATGTTAAGAGTTTATGAGCACATGGATTCGTTCTCCTAACACTAAACGATTAGTAAGAACACCTACATAGGATTATTCAACACAGAGACGTACTGAAAAATTATCTAAATTAGACTTTAACGAAATCCTTAAGGGTGTAGCTAACCTTTCTTTAAAAGAAAACAAAGATATGACTGCTCTAGTAGAGAAACCATTAGGCGAAATTTTGTATCCTGAATTAGTTGATGAACCTTCATGTATTCGATTGCCAAACTTTGAGAGAGATAAGTTTGAATTGAAATCTAATTATATTAGTCAATTGTCACATTTTCATGGATTAGAAAAAGAGGATGCCTATTATTTCCTTAGAGAATTTAACGAAGTTTGTCAAATAATGAAAATGCCGAACATGAGTATAGATGCTATTAAACTTAGATATATCCCTTTTGCTTTAAAAGACACAACTAAGAAATGGTTATATACTCTGTCGCCTGATTCAATTTCTACATGGATTGAATTTTGCTATGTTTTTCTAGAAAAATATTATCCAACACATCAAACAATTAAAAAGAAAAAGGAAATATTAATGTGTAGCCAAAAATAAGGAGAATCATTCTAGAAATATTTTGAAAGATTTACTGACTCAATGTCCACATCATGCAATGAGTAAAGCACAATTGATAGGTATAATTTATGAAGGCATAGATGTTTCAATGAAATCTTTATTAGAATCTACTTATCAGAATAGATTTTTAAAATTGTGTAGTAAAGAAGCATGGGCATACTTAGAAAACTTTGCAAAAAGAATTGCATAGTGGGAGAACTCAGCTGAAGTTATTGCAGATAAAAGAATATTGCCAAGGGGAATGCATGAAATAAATTCAAGCACTATGCTTGAAGTTAAATTAATTGAATTAACAAAGAAAATAGAAGAGTTATCATTAAATCAGAAACTAGTAGAAAAAAGTGCAAATGTTAATGACTTAGATATTATTTATGCTAGAAACTAAAAAGATAACTTTGGAAATTCATATAACCCTAATTAGAGAAATCACTCGAATTTATCTTGGAGAAACAACAATTTCCAAGTAGGAGAAAATATAAATGACAAGAATATAAATTATGAAGCATTGATTGAACAAGGATCTAGAATAGAGAAGTTAGAAAAGATAATTCAACAATTAAACAATCGTCTAGATTTTGTATTTGGAAATGTTGCAATTCAAAATCAAAATATAAATAGAAATATACCCCCTAGACAGAAAGAATCAATAGAAGTTAGAACTACTAGAGGATTGCCAATGCAAATAGTACCTAACCCTGTTAACAAAACTGTTAATGAAATTGACACCTCCTCTAGAAGGGTAACCGAATGAAACATCATAACTAAAGTAACTATGTATAATATAGTAAGTAGAAAAAAAATACATAAAAAAAAATGTAAGTTTACTTATAGTTAATAGTATCGTAGAGTTATTACTTAATTCAACGAACTTAGTCCGTTGAGTTATAACCTAACTCCACGAGGATGTGTAGTAGCTATGTTAATTTTGTATCTATTAATTTTTGTTTATGTCATACAGAATCAGAACAGATGGAATTGATGAAATTATCGCAGGATGCACTAAGGGAAGTACTGAGTAACTTTTCAGCTAAAGATCTATGTAGATTGTGTTGTGTATCAAAGGATATTAAAGACTATGTTAGAGAAAAATATTTTCATGGACTACAAGCTGCAAAAATGACTAAGATTAAAGATGGATTTTTATGGAAGTCATTTAATCGTAGTTCAATTAACTATGAATATCTGAATATGGAAGAAACTGCTGGAATTCCACCCAATACATTAGAAGGAATAGATCATATTATGGGGATAGATGAAGAATTAATTATATACAGAACCAAACCAAGGTATGCAATTCTGTTACCTGATATTTTAATTAGAAATCCTCTCACAAGAGAAGAATGGAATATAGGAAGGCCTAATAGATATGAAATACCAACTTAAAATTGTGGGTTAGCTTTAATATTTTCTGATAAAAATTTGATCATTCCTGAAAAATTATATTATTGGAGACCAACTGGAAATTGGGATGAAGATTTATGCTTAAGTGTGTATAATTTTCTAAATAGATCTTGGACTGAAAATACTATGATATATCTAAGACAGAAATCATTAATTAACAACATACATGTCATACTTGATAGATATATATATCTAGTCACAGATATATCAGTTGCATTTAGATTTGATTTATACATAGTAAGCATAGACAATTATGACGATTTTATAAAAATATTACCTATACCAAGTGATATAGCTAAACCACCATCTGCAGAATATGATAAAATTCAATTAAGAATGTGGTATAATGAATATGATGATCCTACTTTATGTCTAATAAGATGGTGGGATGAATTGAAGAAATTTCAAATATGGATTATAAAAGACCTAAATGAATGGAAGTGGGAAGAGGAATATATTGAAATAGATGTAGAAATAGAAACAGCTACACTATATTGGAACAGAAGAGGATCTATTTCTGCATTTCATTTCATTAATGGAAATACACTTATATTTAGTATTGATAACATACTGCAAGTTTACAAATTAAAAAGGAAAATATACTGCATTGAAATAGAATTAATAGCAAGAAGAATTATGCCAAAAAAGTTTGCTTGGACTGACACGTTTATTCCATTTGTTACTACTTTTCAATCATGTTCTTAAAGTATGATTCTATGTTTTTAATGTTGTGTGTAGTCTGCATTTATTTTTAGGAAAAGGAAAACAAAAATATCAATCTAGTTTGTTGGTATCTGTTCTGGGAAACCAACTGGCTTGCTTGTGAGCCACCAAAGGCATAGGAGTCTAGGTTCCACACAAGACACTGATTAACAAGTTATGTTTTGTTGTTATATATTCTGCTTTTAATTGTAAATGAAAAGTTTTTCAGATTCAAAAAAGCGAAAGATATTGAAGGAGATACAAAAGAACAAGGTATGCAATTAATTACTTATCCTAAATTTATATTTAAACTCAGTTCGTGGAGTTATTCATCAACTCAACGAATTAAGTTCGTTGAGTTAGGTGTAAGTCAACGAAACAATATTCATGCCTGCTGCAAGTACTGTATTTACTAAAAAATCTTTTACATTGAGAATAATGCAAAATGTAGGTATGGGGGGAGGTAATTAAAGTAACAGTCACATGTAATTTTGTTAGTTAGAAGAATTAAAATAGTATTGCAAAAGTTCTATGGAAGTTGAAGTTGCTATAACTATCCGATAATTGAAACTGCAAAAATTTTTTTTTTAAAGAACTGTAACAACTGAAATGTTATATTTATAATCTTATATAAGATGCTACCAATTTTAATACTCATACAAATCTAGATATAGTATCTTATATTTTTGCTAAAATTTATGAGTTTAACAATTTCACGATTTTAAAAGAAATCAGAATGTTTAACTAAAACACAGTAAATTATCTGAAATCTTGAAATAGCTGAAATGTTAATTTTTGGATTAAAGGAAATACATATGATCAATGATACATTTAATTTGATTGATTAAACTTGTAGAATGATTTATGTGTAGATCTTATTAAATTACAGAAAAAGTATGAGCTTATTGATATGGATTCATATTTTCAGTAAATAATAAGAATAGGAATATACAAGATTTGTGTTTTATTGCATCTGTATTAATGAAATACGTTCATATATTGTGTTGAAAAGAAGAAAAGAGGGAAAAAGAGAAAAATTTTGAGAGTTTATTGACTTGTTTGAACACGAGATTTTTGTACTTGAATAGATAGTTATGTAATGATTGTTGAACTAAAAAAGAACTCTTTAAATCTGACAAACCCAAGATACTTTAAACGGGTGGACTTGCAAACTCCACAGCAACAACAAACGTCTCGATGCTGTGGGCGATCATGCCGAGACAACAGCCACGTACTTTCCGATCGCAAGCTGCCAAGGTCGCACCAAGAGAACTGTGACCACGAAGTATAGACAATATCGCTGTTGCGTCACAACAAATTTAACATGCCTCATCGAGAAATAAAATCCACCTTTCTTTCTTGCAGGAGTGTCTCTCTAGTCTCAGGGTAGGAGTGTGAAAGTGGGAGTATGTGTTGTTGAAAGAGAGTCCAGCCTTTGCTGTACGCCATCCATCTACCTTTACGATAGAAATGGTGAAACGGACGACACAAAGTGCAATCGATGCTCATGATGGGATGTTAGATGCTCGAACGTCCATCCTCCTCCCAAGCTTATATATCTTAAATGCTCGACACGCCTGATCACCATATATATCTTTAAATTTATATTTTTTATAAAGTTCTTGTATATGTGACTTTACATTTTAAATAATTACAATATGTGTATATCAATTTCTTATTATGATTATTTAATCAATGATTCCCATTTCTAAGATATTGCCGTCAACATATGTCCATAGTTATTTCTCTCTTTCGATATTCTAGATCCATCCGCTTGACTTTACAAGAAACACTGTGAAGTTTTTTTGACAAATACCATCCATATTAGTTCAGGACTACGTATGTGCTGACGATAAATGTGATGGAAGTAGGCAAGTAAAGCAGCAAGTATATACGTGATTTTAAATTTTTATTCTATTATCCACTCAATTCAAGTTTGTTTGCACATCGGCTCTCATCATCAAGATTCCAGTCCTTTCTTCTTAGCTGCTGCTGCTGCTGCTCTCTCTATATATATGTATATATATATAAGTTTAAATTTGATGAGGCAATTAAGTATATATATTGAAGCTTAATTGCATGGATAATGCTTATTCTGTGCAACACTTACACATGACCTAGTGCTGCTTATTTATCTTGTTACATGTAGGTGGTAGTACAGACATGCACGCCCATCAACAGACAGCATCGTATGCATGAAAGCTCATTAGCGTGGGCAGAGCCTTGTGCAAACTACGCGGTAAAGACAACAGTAGCGACGGCCGTTACGTGTGCACAAACGTAGGCAGCGAAAGTTGCCTGCGCAGCAGCTTGTACTGATTTTTAGTTGGTTTGCACCAACACCGTCCGCACCGACATCATCCGCATCCAAGTCATATGACAACTCTGCGCGTGAATGAAAAATAATATATATATATGTCACATGATTGCCAGTGAATGCAATACAAGCAAACAGTCGAGAAGAGAAGTAGAAAGAACGTTTCGTGACCTGCGTTTTCTCCTTCAGCTTCTTCCTCCGCTTTCACCAGCACGTCCGAGGTGACGAGCATGACGACCAGCAAGAAGGCAGTAAACACGAAAATAGGCTTAGGAGCCATCGATGGTTTTCTCTTCTCTCTTGTTTTTGCGTTGAAGGAAATATTTGAATTAAGGAGCTGATGAGAAGAAGAGCTCGACGATGCTCTCTCTTTATAGCCAGCGTGGATGGGAAGCAGTCAGATGTGGTGACAGAGGGAGACGACTTTTTTGGGTCATGGCAGATAAATAAATTGATAGATATGGAAATAACGTGCATTAATTTTCGACACGACACGTTTGAGTTTGACAAGTGAAACGTGTACCACCCAAGACAATTGGATGCCTGCTTACCGTAACAAAGAAAATTGCTTCACCCCGCAGCCCAGTCCAACAAATAATATAAGATTGGGAGTTATTTTATTATTTTCGTGATTTCGAGACATTTGGATGGATAAGATAAGATGATGTGGGCACCACATGTTGTTACTATTAGAATGAGTCAAGAACAACATGTGGTGCCCACATCATCTTATCTTATCCACCCAAATGTCTCAAAAATCACGAAAATAATAAAATAACTCTCAATCTTATCTTATCTTATTTGTTGGGCCGAGTCACATTAAAATTGATTGTCCTCTCAACAAAGATAAGAAGAATTCAATGAGGAATTTCAGGAATAAGAAATTCAGAAAGAGAATGGCGCTTAAAGTGACATGGGATGACTCTTCAGCTTCATAAAGTGAAGAAACAAAAGATTCAACATCAGACAATGAATCCTCATCAACATCAGATTCAGAAGAAAATCTGGCAAATGCATGCTTTATGGCAAAATCTAGTGAGGTATCCTCTGATTAAAATGCTAATTTTGATAGTTTTGATGGATTACTTGTTGAATACAATAGACTGGCCAGAAAATATAAGAAAGTCAAAATAGAAAGAAAGGACACTAGTAAAATGCTAGATGAATCTGAAAATAAGATTGATTTTCTGAACTCTACGTTAAATAAATTTAAAGAAGAAAATCGAAGGCATGCACATGAAATTTTAAAGTTCATTGCTATAGAAAGAAAATTGCATGGTGATTGTGAAAATTTAATTGCTGATAAGAAGAAAATGATATGTGAAATTGAAAAACTAGAACTGACTATTACTTATTTAAATTTAGAAATTGATGTGTTAAAGATTAAAGTCTGTGATCAAAAGGCTATATTAAGTAAATGGAATAATAGTCAAACTTTAACAAATGAACTCAGTAGTAAAATATCAAATGTAGAAAAACATGGTATTGGTTTACACGATGCATCTTCTGAAAATTATATATTGCATGATGGTACTGCTAAAAATAATGTCTTTATTTCCAGTACTAAGAATAGTAAGAGAAAAACTATTCCGTGTGTAATCAAAAAGGGAGAAAAATATGTGCAAATTGATGAAATGCAGCATATAAATGATAGCACACGATGCAAGAATTTCAAAAGAAATCTTCAAAAGAATGAAGCTAAGACATTTGAGAATTTTAATATTCTTGATCAATTTTCTTCATGTTTAAAGAATATCAGATATTGGAAATCAAATAATGTCAGAAATGAAAATTTCAACTTTGGTTTACATGGAGATAAATGTTCTGATAATTATAACACCAAGATAAAGAAATGTAAAAATAATTATCAGAAAACAGATAAGTTGAAGTCTAAAAATATAGATTATTTTGATATGACTCCTCTAAAATTCTTGAACCTACTCAAAAATGGGTACCAAGAGATAAAATCTCTTTTTGACTGTTTTGTAGGTACACAAATCAAAATGGATAATGGATAGTGGAGCATCCAGCCACATGACTGGAGATATACGATTACTTATAGAAATAACAAAGACCAAGAACGAACAAGTTACCTTTGAAAATAAAAGCAAAACAAATATCCTTGGGTCTGGAAGGTTTAGGTAACTGAGAAATGTTTTATAAATGATGTCTTATTAGTTAAAAACTTAGGTTTTAATTTATTGAGTGTTCCTGTTTTAATGAAGATTTACAGAGTAATTTTTGAAAAAGATTCTTGTAAAATTATGGACATGACTACAAACGAAATTTTATTTACTGCATACAAGAAATGATCTATTTGTATTCTAAATTTTCCTTCTGATATTATTAAAGACAATGCTTGCTTAATTGTAAAATCGAATGAAGTCATTTTATGGCATAGAAGGCTAGGACACTCAAACTTAAAATTATTACAAAAGCTGTCTAAAAAGAATCTATTTAGAGGTTTACCTAGTATTAAGTACTCGAAAGAGTTTATGTGTGATGCGTGTCAACTAGGTAAATTACATAAAACATCCTTTAAAAGATTAAATGAAATAACAAGCAAAAGAGTATTAGAACTAGTGTGTATGGATTTATTTGGACCTACTAGAACAACCAGTCTAGGAGGTAAACATTATGCTTTTGTACTAGTTGATGATGTTAGGAATGAATGGCTTCAACAAAGGGGGGGTGAATGGAGAACAGTGTGAATTTAAGCCTATTTTTCACTTTACTAACTAATTTGATTAATCAGTTTGCACAAGTAATAATCAGATAAAAATATCATGCATAGCGGAAATAAAGGTAAGAAACACAAGAGAATTTTAAGTGGTTCACCAACTTGGCTAGTCCACCCCCAAGGGTCACTTGGGCTTCACTAAGTGTCTCAACACTTATACACTTGCTTTCAGGTCGAAGCAAGAACCAACCACACAGAAGTTTTCAGATATAAACTCCAGAAAACCAACACTCAGAAGTTGTCAGGTATAAACTCCAGAAAACCAACCTCTTGAGTTTTCAGGTCAAAACTCAAACCAACAACTGAATGTAGCTTTTAGGTTGAAGCCACGAACCAAATGATCCTTCTTGGATCAGACTTTCTGCACATGGAGAGCTTTAAGAATCTTCTTGTAAATCCAGCTTTCAATCGATTCTTTGTTGAACTGAATTTGAGCTTTCTTCTATATCAGTAATTGATCTGCAATGTATATTGTATCTCTATATGTATATGAGCAAAAGGCTGTCTAAATCCATTGTCTGTATCTTGTATATATACCTGATATGTACAACGATCATATTTTCTTCCAATGAATGTATTCTACTGTACTTGATTAGCCTCAAGTCCCAATACGGCAAGTGACCGTTCAGAAGATCGTTTCAAGATATCTTACCAATTTTCCTATTCTTTTGGATAGTTAGCTATGCAACTCTCCGAAGAGTATCTGTAACTCACCGAAAGATCACTTAACCTTAACTGCCAAGTAGGATTCCAGAATATTTAAATGTGAGCTGTCATCCAATTGGATACTTATAACTGTAACTTACTGAACAGTTATGTACTTGTCGATTACATTAATTTAGCACGTGCATTAAGGGCTGACTTAAATTTCGAAAGGTTATTCCTGTCACTCACCGAAATACTTCAGGATTTCGGATAGTTATTTTTCTAACTCTCCGAAAACTTATATGAGCCACTCTCTGGAATTCTGCACGTGGGAAATTCAATGACTTAAGTTTCAGATGGTTAAACTGTAACTCACCGAAACTCTTTTGAAATTTCGGATAGTTATCTTTCTAACTCCCCGAAAATCCGTTTGAGTATCTGTTTGGAATTCTACACATGGGAAATTCAATGACTTAAGTTTCGGATAGTGAAACTGTAACTCACCGAAACTCTCTTGAAATTTTGGATAGATATCTTTCTAACTCTCCGATTTTCCCTTTTAAGCTTTCAACTACCGACTTCTCCATTTTAAATACAAGTACAAAATCTTGGTACGATCTTACTAAAATGTATGTATATGACCAAAATAAATTAACATCTGATAAAAATTGGTTTGGTCTTGATTATACTACATCTGAAAATAAAAATAATTTTAAGAAGATTAATAATTCTATAAGTAAGTATGAAGCTAATGATAAATTAGTAGTACTTGCAATTAACAAGAATATAAATGATAATGTTAGACTATTTTTAAACAAAAAGAAGAAATATGCTTTTAATGAACTTAGTCCTTAAAGACATTAGGTACCAAGAAATATTTCTTCTTAACTTGTTTTGCAGGAGATAACAACATCAAAATAGATTTTAGATAGTGGAGCATCAAGTCACATGACTGGACAGAAAAGTCTACTAAAAAATTTTATAAATACCAAGAAAGGAAGTGTAATATTTAAAAACAAAAGAAAGGATAAAATCATAGGTATAGGTAATGTTTAAATAACTCCTACTTGTGTTATTTCAAATGTATTATATGTAGAAAACCTAGGATTTAATTTGCTGAGTGTTATAAAACTAATTGATAAAGGATACTATGTATTGTTTAAAGATAATATATGCAAAATTATTGATAAAATTACAGATGAATTGAAGTTTTATTGCTGAAAAAAAAAGTTCTGTATGTATTTTATCTTTACCTTCTAGTGTAGTTGATTTAAATTCATGTTTGCTAGTTGAAACTAGTGATGCATATCTTTGGCATAGAATGATTAGGCATATAAATATGAAATTGTTGCATAACTTATTTAGAAAAAATTTAGTAAGAGGTTTACCAAAGATTAAATACTCAAAAGATTTCATGTGTGATGCATGTGAGTTAGGTAAACTTCATAAAAACTCTTTTAAATCCAAAAATGATATATCAAGCAAGAGAGTCTTAGAACTTATACATATGGATCTATTTGGACCAACAAGAATCATGAGTCTTAGTGGTAAATGATATATATTTGTTTTAGTAGATGACTTCTCTAGATACACTTGGGTATATTTTCTAGCAACTAAGACATATGTTTTTGAAAAGTTTAAAAAGTTTTGCAATCTTGTTCAAAATGAACAAAATGTCTCTATTCAAAAACTTATAAGTGATCATGGTACTGCATTTGAAAATGATCAAATAGATAATTACTATAAAGATCATGGTATTGATCATAGATATTTTTTTCCTAGAGTACATTCTCAAAATGGTGTTGTTGAGAGAAAGAATCGATCACTTCAAGAAATGACCAAAATTGGTAAATACTTTATTGTTTAAAACATTTATTTATTACTGGTTTGTTGAGTTATCAGTAACACAACGAAGTTAGTTCGTTGAGTTAATTGTAACACTATGAAGCTGGTTCGTTAAGTTAGTGTAACACCACAGACTTAGTTCATTGAGTTAGCTATATACCTTGTCACGTGATTTGGCACATGATGAACTCGTTAAGTTATAATTCTACTTATTTTACTCCTTTAGTTAACATTAACACAACGACTTCTTATTACATTTGATGAAAAATTTTAAATGAGAAAGTTTATTTTGCAAGAAATTTTTCAAAGATCTAGGATTGATGATTAAAGAAAATTTGAGAGGAAAACGTAGGTCAGAACGTGTGTATTTTGATGAAGGAAAAAGAGAAGACATGAAGAGTGAGAAACTGATTGTGGTTAAATGTAGAAGATATGCATGAAATGAAAATACAGTATAAAAGGCATAGAATTCTCGTTGATCAATCATCCCTACACACCAAACGAAATATATTTTCAGAGATCAAAACACCTCTATAGGGAAAAGCTCTTAGATAAAAGAAAATTCAATGAAGAAGAGAAAGTCAAATATATGTCACTAAAGAATTGAAGAATCAAAAGAAAGCAAATTCAGTGTAATAGAAAAGGTCAGATATTAGTCACTGAAGATTTGCAGAAGAAAAAGAAAAATCTCAAACAAGGAGAAATGTTTTAAATTCTAAAAATTAGTTTTCTCTGTTTATAGTTATGAAATTGATTAGATAAAACATGGTATCATTATATAATTGTATCTACAATTTCTGAAGAGAATGCAATTGTATATTGTAATTGAAACCTTGAATAAAATGATTTGATTAAAACAGTTTCTTGACTAGTTTTTAATTTTGAAGTTTCAATTATAATTGAAAATGTTGAAAAACACAATTCACCCCCCTCTTGTGTAGCCATTCAATCCTACACATATTTTTTATTTGAGTCAAAATTTAAATTTTGTAGACAATTTATACTCATATATGGGAGTATTTGGAATTTTAAATATTTTGATAATTTTTCATTTATATTTTGATATTTTATATATTTATATTTTTTTATCAAAGTATGGGTTATGTACATAGTTTAGACTCTCATCTAGAAGTAATTTAATATTTTATTCTCTCTTTTTTTATAAATAGTTTATACTCATATCTGAGAGTAATTAATATTTTCAATATTTTGATAATATTCCATTTATATTTTGATATTTTATATCAAATTATAGGTTACATGGATAGTTTAGACTCTTATCTAAGAGTAATTTAACATTTTATACTCTCTATTTTTTTTGGACAATTTATACTCATATCTAAGAATAATTGATATTTTAAATATTTGGGATATTTTGATAATTTTCTATTTATATTTTGATATTTTATATATTTATATTTTACAACAAAATATATATTATGTGGATAATTTAGGCGCTTATCCAAAAGCATTTAATATTTTTCAAACCTTAGATATTTACATTTCATATCATCTCTCCTTTACTTTGGATATTCATATATCATACCCAAAGTATTTTAATAATTTTTTTTATGAGTGTTGTATCTAACATGTTCTAACTTTACTTTTTTTAATTAACATCTGGAATTTTATAATAGCATTTGGTATATTTTAATTTCAGTTAAAGCACACTCCTAATTTGGCATAACCAATATTATTATTATTATATGTAATTCAAGTTTCAGCTTCAATCAAATCGAATACTAAATATGGCATGACAAAGTTCATATTTCCTCTCTCTTTTTTTGATATTTATAATTCATATCTAAAATATTTAATTTTTGCTTTAATTTCTTTTTCCCATTTTTTGCTTTGAATATCTATATGTCGTATCCAAAGTATTTTAATTTCCACTTTAAATATTTATGTATTATATCTAAAGTGTTTTAATTTTTTGCCTTGGATATTTTATATCATGTCCAAAGTTTTTTTTTCTTTAGATATTTATATGTTATATCTAAAGAGCTTTGATATTTTATTTTAAATATTATATATTTCGTATCTAAAATATATTAAATGTTTACTTTAGATGTTATATTCTCCCATCTAAAAAAATCTTTTGCTTACCTTAAATGCATATAGGTCATACAAATTTTTATTTAGATATATTATAAACCTCTTCTTTTTTTTAAAAAAGGTTTAATTCCATCTCCAAGGAATTAATTCCATTGCCATCTCCATGGAGAGGATGAAGTATCATGGGTGATGGGCAATGAAGCATGAACTCGTGACGAATGAAGCAAGTGAATGTCTGGTCAAGCATTGCTGGGAAGCGATAGAGAGAGTCACATGGTGTTGCACTCAATTCTTTTTTTTTCTTGAAACTACATTTTTTTTCCCGCTTTTCTTTTTCATTTCATTTTTTTCTCATTCATCAATTTCAAATCTTTTTTTATTGTCAACAATGTTCCATATAAAAATTCATGCAAGAAATTTCAGACTTGCAAAATGAATTAATTGTTAGATATTTGTTTGACCTAGAAACTAGCATTATTGAAAAGTAGATTAATGGCACTAAAAATGTTAATCTATTTTGACTAAAAAATTAGTTGTCAGAGAACACCTTCATTCTATAAATAAGACTACCTATGCTACTTAGAAGGTCTTCATTTCTCAGCATCTTCTCTTACACCCCAAATTGACATGTTCAAAGCCTTTCTATGATTTAGAACATTAAGATCAATCTTTTTCAAAGCAAATTTAACTCCAGAATCATTCCTTAAAGCAAGAGCAATATAAGGTTATAAGTTTTTTGTTTTATTTTTGTCAAAGTTGTGGTATGAAACCTTGTAACCCCTATTCTACCCCCTTTTTTTTAAATTCCTTTTTTTGCCATCCTATTAGTGCATATTGAAAAGTTTAGACAAAAAGGAAATGGAATGTTTGGAATCTCAAAATTCTCATGAAGGTTTAGTGCACTTATTGGAAAGTTTAAAAAGTTGGAATTCCTTTGAGGGATTTACTACACACTAGAATATTTGAAATTTGAAAAAATAATGAAATAAATTATAAATACTACTTAAAATTGTGTAATTGATACATTAATTTATAATTTAATGTTAAAAATATATATATATTAATGAATTTAAAAAGTATACTTATTCAAATGATTACAACATAAATAGAAAGAATAGTCCAAAAGTACAAAACATTCAAAGTATTACAATATAAATACAAAGAATAGTCAAAAGATATAAAATATTCAAATTATTGTAATATCAATGTCTAGAATAATCCAAAGGTAGAACATAAATAGATTTAAATAATTCTTTCATCCAACATCGTCATCATCATATCCTTACGCATCTTATCAACTATTTTTTTTCTTTGTTCTTGACTCATTCTAACTTGTGAATGTCCATCTGTATATACTTCTCTTGTTGGAAATATATCATCAGTAATAACAAACTTCTTTTATATCTCATCATCAATGTCACTGTATCCTTAGATGAAATTCTAACTCCATTCACTCTAATTTGCAATTTTAGAGTAATTTCCAAGTTTTTAAGTGATTTTCTATGTTCTTCCTTGTGATACCTGTATTTCTTTTAGTATTGTATTTTTCAATTACTTCATCTCAAGTGCTACCTTTTATTTTTGCATCATAAGTTTTTTTTTTATTTCCTTCATTTAATACTTTAACTAAAATATTTAAGAAATATGTATTTACTTTAGCATTCCAATTAATGTAACTTCTAACTCTACCTGTCATTTTCCTATCAGGAGTATTCATATTCTACACAAGCAAGATTTCAATAAATAGAATAAAACCTATGGAATAACAACACAATAATAAAAATATGTACTGCACAAAAGACATTTATGTGTTAGATGATGTAGACTAACTTTAATGATGATAAAAAATTTTTTAATGTGTCATTAATATGAGTTTCAGTCTTTAAGATTGTACTTACAATTAAATTTATTACTTCAATCTCAAAAAAAAAAACTAGATTATGATATCATAGAAGTTCAAAAAAATTACAAAATTATCATTAAATAGTTACTTTGAATAAGACTATTTAATTAATTTTGAATTATGATAATCGAGGACAAGCAAATATTTCTGGTCGCGAAGGGCTTTCTTCCATCTAAAGCTAGGGTGTGAATGAAGGAGCTTTCGATTTCGAGCGAGGCGGGAGGTTCCAATGTGTGATATTTTTGGGGATTGAACGCTAGAGGCTGCGACGACGTCATGAGGTCAAGAGTTCGAGGGATGCTTCCAATGCATAGAGTTGGAGGTTGACCATTGTTTACACACGAGGAGGTCATCTTGATGTTTAGAAATGAATGAGGAAGCCATGAGTTGTGTAGCATCGGTGTTGGAGGTTGTGAGGATGGGCAAGTCGGAAAGGTTGGGGGAGCGAAATCGGATGTCTGGAGGTCAGAAATGAATGACGAGAAAGGAAAGTAACACGTTTTATACCGCTAGAATTTCGTTAACATTCTTTCCGCCTAACAAAAGAAAAGTTTATACTTTTCTTCCTTTTCTTGATTTTCTGTGTACAATAACCCACTCTCTCTCTCTAAGATTTATTTTCAAAGATAAGAATTTCACATGTAAAATATTGATATTATACAAGCCACGAATATCATCTAACTTTCTTTCTCATTGATAGGCTAGTTAACTACACCAATTTAATCAACAAAAGGTACCAACATTTGCAAATATTAACAAAAGGTATCAACGAGTCAAACTTTTAGACTCTATTTGTGTACATTTTTTCGTCGAAAAATAAAACAACGAGAAATATGAAAGTAGTGAGAAATGAAGATGGTAGGTAATGATAAGATATAATAGAAAATACATTATTATTTGTGTATTAGAGAAAATGATGGAAAATAGGGTGTTTGTGTAGTTAAAAGGAATTAAAAAGATAATATTTTAAAAAAAATTAAATAATACATTAGAATATTATTTTTAAAAGATATTATATTTGAAAAGTAATATTTTAAATATTATAATATATCTTAAAATTTTACTAAATACAGATATAACAAGTAAAATAACATACTTGTAATTAACATAAACAATATTGTTCATTACAATCTAAATTTTTTCAAAAGTAGACAATATATTATATGAAAATATTATATTACATATTATCTCTTTACAACATAAAGAACATAATTTGTTCACGCACTTCATTAATTACTATGTTTCTTTATTCAACACACATTTTACTCGATAACGATAAAAGCTTCCTCAAGATTATCAATATTCATTTCAATTAATTCATCTATAAGATCTTCAAGTAAATATTTTTGCTCAATGTTATTTATTTAACATATTTTTTAAACGTAAGACTTTCCTTGTGATGAGTGTAACAGAAGTTTAAAATAAAAATCAACGGTAAAATATTATCAAAAAATAATGTAAGATATGAAGGAAAGAGAGAAAGAGAGAGCATCTTATCTTATCCACACAAATGTCCCAAAATCACGAAAATAATAAAATAACTCCCAATCTTATCTTATTTGTTGGACTGGGCTGCGCGTTGGAGCAATTTTCTTTGTTACAGTAAGCAGGCATCCAATTGTCTTGGGTGGTACACGTTTCACTTGTCAAACTCAAACGTGTCGTGTGGAAAATTAATGCATGTTATTTCCCTATCTATCAATTTATTTATCTGCCATGACACAAAAAAGTCCTCTCCCTCTGCCACCACATTTGACTGGTTCCCATCCACGCTGGCTATAAAGAGAGAGCATGGTCGAGCTCTTCTTCTCATCAGCTCCTTGATTCAAATATTTCCTTCAACGCAAAAACAAGAGAGAAGAGAAAGCCATCGATGGCTCCTAAGCCTATTTTCGTGTTTACTGCCTTCTTGCTGGTCCTCATGCTCGTCACCTCGGACGTGCTGGTGAAAGCGGAGGAAGAAGCTGAAGGAGAAAACGCAGGTCAGGAAACGTTCCTTCTACTTCTCTTCTTGGCTGTTTGCTTGTATTGTATTCACTGGCAATCATGTGACACATATGTATATTATTTTTCATTCACGCGCAGAGTTGTCATATGACTTGGATGCGGATGATGTCGGTGCGGACGGTGTTGGTGCAAACCAACTAAAAATCAGTACACGCTGCTGCGCAGGCAACTTTCGCTGCCTACGTTTGTGCAGACGTAACGGCCGTCGCTACTGTTGTCGTTACCGCGTAGTTTGCACAAGGTTCTGCCCACGCTAATGAGCTTTCATGCATACGATGCTGTCTGTTGATGGGTGTGCATGTCTGTACTACCACCTACATGTAACAAGATAAATAAGCAGCACTAGGTCATGTGTAAGTGTTGCACAGAATAAGCATTATCCATGCAATTAAGCTTCAATATATATACTTAATTGCCTCATCAAATTTAAACTTATATATATATACATATATATAGAGAGAGCAGCAGCAGCAGCAGCTAAGAAGAAAGGACTGGAATCTTGATGATGAGAGCCGATGTGCAAACAAACTTGAATTGAGTGGATAATAGAATAAAAATTTAAAATCACGTATATACTTGCTGCTTTACTTGCCTACTTCCATCACATTTATCGTCAGCACATACGTAGTCCTGAACTAATATGGATGGTATTTGTCAAAAAAACTTCACAGTGTTTCTTGTAAAGTCAAGCGGATGGATCTAGAATATCGAAAGAGAGAAATAACTATGGACATATGTTGACGGCAATATCTTAGAAATGGGAATCATTGATTAAATAATCATAATAAGAAATTGATATACACATATTGTAATTATTTAAAATGTAAAGTCACATATATAAGAACTTTATAAAAAATATAAACTTAAAGATATATATGGTGATCAGGCGTGTCGAGCATTTAAGATATATAAGCTTGGAAGGAGGATGGACGTTCGAGCATCTAACATCCCATCATGACCACCAAGCATCGATTGCACTTTGTGTCGTCCGTTTCACCATTTCTATCGTAAAGGTAGATGGATGGCGTACAGCAAAGGCCTGGACTCTCTTTCAACAACACATACTCCCACTTTCACACTCCTACCCTAAGACTAGAGAGACACTCCTGCAAGAAAGAAAGGTGGATTTTATTTCTCGATGAGGCATGTTAAATTTGTTGTGTTGCAACAGCGATATTGTCTATACTTCGTGGTCACAGTTCTCTTGGTGCGACCTTGGCAGCTTGCGATCGGGAAGTACGTGGCTGTTGTCTCGGCGTGATCGCCCACAGCATCGAGACCTTCGTTGTTGCTGTGGAGTTTGCAAGTCCACCCATTGAAAGGTCGTCTAGTTACTCGTCTTTTCTTGGTGTAGCAATACTAGATTGCCTAAATGGAGGAAGAATGGTAGCTCTCAGACCTTGAGCTTAGCTACGTTGTTCATACGTTGACGCCTCCAACAGATGAGCTCCTACATTTTGCTATCGTACAGTATGGAAAGGGAAGGGGAGGCCATCATCACCATCCTTATGTTTAATTCGATGGTACGCAGCAGATATAACATTTTACATATAGATGATGGAAGATCATGGTAAGTGCACTAGAACAATAATTATGCAAAAGTAAAGATGAGTCTACAATCAATAACAGTATCTATTAGAAGCTTCGCATTGATTAATGACAATATCCTTGTGGTTGTTATTCAAGATGTTCTCTTGCTTTATAAGTTGATTTATGAGAAAGAATGGATGCAACTGATTAAGAATAAAAGACTGCAAGAGTTCTATCCCATCTTTTTTCATTATTCAAACACGTTATGTCCTTGTTGATTGCTTGGAATAAGTTGTCACAAGCTTTCCTTTAAATTTATTTATACATGTGGAAATTATAAAAAAAATAATAATATAATGGTAATAATAACTAACTAATTAACAATATAATAATAACCATAATATAATGAATATATATATGTGATGGTCAAGATAACAAATATATATATATATGATTATAATTATTATGTCAACATAAATTGTTCGTGTACTGAACCCAACAAAGTTAGTCCATTGGGTTTATTTAAACTCAAAGGACTTAGTCTATGAGATTTATTTAAATTCAATAGATTTAATTTAGAAATACTGCAAATGGTATTTTAGAGACAAAATAAAAAGTATCTAAAATGAAAATTAAAGAAATCTATAACCTCTAAATAGAGCTAAGAAATTTTAAAATCTAGAAGTGTTTGATACTAAACAAAGGTATCAAGATCAAACTAAAAAAAACTTAAATATAAAAAATGTAAGTGTCTAAGATTGAAGTATTTTAGATATAAAATATAAATATCTAAAATACATATGAAAAATTAAACAAAGATAAATATCTTACATATGGGATATAAATATTTAAAGATTCAAAATTAGAAGTATGCATGGATATAAAATATAAATAACTAAAATATGTGTAAAAATTAGATTAAATTAAACATATTAGATATAAACTATAAGTATCTAGACATTAAAAATATACGTATATGAAAAATAAAAATCCAAATATTTTATATATAAATAGAAATATTTAAAATAAAATTACATATGTCAAGTATGAAACTATAAAAAATGCCCAAGAGATTAAAATATAAATACTTTAGATAAAAAATGTAAGTATCTAAAATGAAATCAAGTATTTTATACAGTATCTAAGAATTTAAAACGAACTTGTTCATTGGGTTTGCATAAACCCAATATATTTAGTCCATTAGGTGTAGCTTAAACTAAAGGAGTTGGTCTATTGGATTGAGGTTAACTCAATAGAAAGAGTTCATTACACTTACCAAACTCAACGGACCTATTTAAGAAATAAAAATTAAAATTTTAATGTTTAAAAATAAAATCAAATATTTTAGATAAAATATGAGAATATTTAAGAAATTAAAATTAAAATATTTTAGTTGTGAAATATAAGTATTTGAAATAAAATATAATTTTTTTTTAATATTTTGTGTATAGAAGTATAAATATAAAAAAGGTGTTTCAGATACAAAATATAAATATTTGAATTAAAATCAAATATCTGAAATTTAGGGAAAATTTATTAAAAAAAACAAAGGGAGAAATGCCACTTGACATTTATAAATGTCAGGTCAACGCACCTGACTTTGCAAATATGTGACATTTAAATATATATATATTGTTTTAAAAAAATAAATAATATAATAAATATATGTATATATAATAAGTTTTGGTTAAGCTAAAGTCCTCTTTTAGTCTGACCATAAAATGTAAAATAATAATAATAATATTAAAATCGATTGAACAGAAGTATAGCTTCAATTTTACTGAAAATTTTAAAAATAAATAAATATATATATATAATAAAAGAATCAGTTGAATCAAAGTTATGCTTGCGTTCTATCGAAATGATAAAATAAAATAATAATAATAGTCGAATGAAAGAGTTTTTAAATATATATCTATATAAAAAAATTTAATTGAATCAAAGTTATACTTCGATCTGAACGAAAGAATTTTTTTAAAATATACATATATATATATATAGATAAATCAGTTGAATTGAAGTTATACTTCAACCCAACCGAAAAGGCTTTTATTTTAAAAAAAAAATAATATACATAAATGAGATCCGATCAAGCCGAAGATTCGATCGAAAGATGTTTTTATCGTAATAAAAGTAACGATAATAATAATATAAGTATAAAGGTTTCGATCGAACCCAAGGGTCGGACCGAAGATTTAAATTAAAATTAATATATTGTAGGTATTAAATGTGAATATCTAATAATAATAACAATGAAATTAAATATTTTAGATACTAATAAATAATATAAGATATTTTGGGACATAATATAAAGCATACAAAATAAGAACAACTACCTTAAATAAACTTTGTCGACTATATTCCAACGAAAAATATATATATATAATATAATGATAAGATAAAGAACAACAAAACAATGAATACGTATATATATTAAACATATTTTATTAAAATACATTAAAAATAAATATCTGAAGTGAATTGATGATGTTTTCTAATGGGAAATACATATATTTAAAATATAAATTTAGATACTCAAAAGGTAACATAACTATATAAAAGATCAAAATATAAGTGGAGATTATGAAAATGATAAAATATATTTAGTACTCCTAAACAAGAGTATAAACTATTTATATATGTCAAAAGATATATATAAAAGTATATCTAATATATTAAATACTACTAAATATGAGTATAAAATGTTAATATAAAATATTAAAACTTTACGCATTTAAGCAGATGATATATATATTAAATACTCCTAAATAAGAATATAAACTATTTACATATATAAAAATATATGTAAAATAATCGATTCCATACATAAAAATATATAATATATTACATATCTAAAATAAGAGTATAAACTATTTACATATAAAAAAAAATATATATATAATATTCAATACTCTTTATATATAAATATATCTATATAATATATTCAATACTCCTAAACAAGAGTATAAATTGTTTACATATAAACATATGTATATATAATATATTCAATACTCCAAAACAAAAGTATAAATTATTTATATATAAACATATATATATAATATATTCAATACTCCTAAACAAGAGTGTAAACTATGTATATATATATATAATTATAATATATTCAATACTCTAAAACAAGAGTACAAACTGTTCACACATATAAAAAATATATATTTATAAAATATATTAAATACTCCTTGATAAGATAATGCCATCAAATGAGGAAGAACTATCTATAAGATTTATATTTTGGTACAAATAAATATGATAATACCAAAATACATGGAAGGTAATATTAAATGATATTTTACAAATCATCTCACATATGAATATATATCATCTAAGTCATTTTGGAGAAGTTATCTTGGATCTGGAAATGCCCAAAATATATATGGCGGCCGATATTTGAGGTTATTTGTTATTTACTTTGTAGGCTATACAACAATACTTTTGTAATATTATTTCATGAATAATAAAATTATATTTGACATATTTTCTGGTGTACATTGTGTTAAATATGAAGCATTTTTTGAGAGGAAGATGTAAGGTGTAAAGTTTGTTTATTAACTTTTGAGGAATCCATTAATTAATCAATTTATCAACAAATAATTGTTGAAGTAAAAATCCACGTTAACAAGATGTTATATTCTCCCATCTAAAAATGTCCTTTGATTACCTTAAATGAATATAGGCCATACAAATTTTTATTTAGATATGTTATAACCCCCTTTTCTTATTTAAAAGGTTTAATTCCCTCTCCAAGGATTTAATTCCATTGCCATCTCCAAGATGAAGTATCATGGGTGAGGAGGCATCTCGCAACAACTCGTGACAGATGAAGCCAGCGATGCCTAGACGAGCATTGCTGGGGAGTGACAGAGAGGGTCATACGGTAGTGCACTCAATTTTTTTTCCCCCTCATTTTCATTTCATTTTATTTTTGTTTCATTCAGCATTTTTAATCAATTTCATTTTTTTTTTGTCAACAATGTTCCATGTAAAAATTCATACAAGAAAATTCAGAGTTGAAAAATGGATTAATAGTTAGATATTTGTTTGACCAAGAAACTAGGTATTATTGAAAAATGGATCAACGACACCAAAAATGTTAATCTATTTTGACTCAAAAATTGTTGTAAAAGAACACCTTCATTCTATAAATAAGGCTACCTATGCTACTTAGAAAGGTGTTGCACTCTCAAAATCTTCTCTTACACCTTAAATGAACATGTTCCGAGCCTTCCTATCATCTAGACCATTAACATCAATCTTTTTCAAAGCAAATTCAACTCAACAATCATTCCTTAGAGCAAAAGCAATCTAAGGTTGTAAGTTTTTTGTTTTATTTTGGTCAAAGTCATGGTATGTGTTAGTATCGATGGGCTCACTAAAGGAGGAGTAAATGGTGATGTGTTGTTAATTTTATCAATATTAAAATTAATGTGTAAAATAGTTCTATTTAATTTGCTTCAATAGAATATAATATAATAAGCAAACCTAAAATAATGAAAAAATATGCAAGAATACATAGAAAATTTTAAGTGATTCACCACTAATGACTACTTCACCCTCAAGTTTCACTTGAACTTCATTATGTTGATCACTTACACACTTGCTTTCAAATAAAAGCAAGAACCAACCAATAGACTTGAACCTTTAGCTCAAAACTCCAACCAATATTACACCATGGGCTTTAAGGTCAAAGCCACAAACCAACAAATCTCTCTTTATCATAGTAGAAGCGTAGTGAAAACTTTGTCAGGCTTGAAAATGATCTTTTAGTGTTGGCCGAAACATGTTGAGAATTTTTCTCATATATTTTCTTCTTTCTATATGTCAATGTATTTTGTATTAGTGCTTTCTTTGCTCTATCTTCTAACGTGTAATCTAATTCTTTTTATAGTCATATGAGCAATGATCGAATTTTCTCTTCAATCAAGTCAAGATCTTTAGTTGTACTTATTGATGTGATAGTCCCAAGTATAGAATGTTACCATTATGTAGATTGTCAACAGCTTTATTTAGTTCTTGATGGGTTGTTTTCTTATATCATCAAAATATTCTACTAGGTTGGATAGTTGTAAATATGTGTTGCCAAATATACTAACAGTCCCACTAAAAGCTTCGACAAGTTGTTCTTCATCAACTAAGTTGGATACTTAATTGATTAGTCATCGAATATCTTACTAACATTCAATCTCTTCTGTTGCAACTCATTTAGTATCCTGTAGTATTAAGTTTGTAATGTTTGAGTAAATACAATGAACTTACTCCATTAAGTTTATACTTAGTTTTGTCTATCGGGTGTTTTCCTAATGCCTAAATAAAAGTTGTAAAGTTATCCTTAACTCTACAAGTTTTTTCCTTGAATTTCTTATAAAAGTCGTAGAGCTATCCCAACTCTACAAGTTCTTCCTCCTTTACCTCCTTTCTCTTTTTCCATTAACTTCTTATTTGTCATGCAATCACCTAAGTTAGCTACACATGAGACCATAATGAAAGTCATAGAGTTATCTTAACTCTAGGAGTTTTTTACTTTCCATTACTATAAAACTTGTATAGTTATCTTGTAACTCATCGAGTTTCTTCTTTACTTACTACTGCAGCTATTCTTAAAGATGGATGATTAAACCATGAGTTACCAAATGTCCTATTGATATTTGGTTACTTAACTAACTTACTTTCCATCTTGTCTAGTTATCCTTAAAAGTTTTCCTTTGACTTTACTTCTATATTTTTCTAACAAATAATTAGCTTGTTGGGTCTACTTTATCTGATATTCAAATCTTCCCAAATAAGTGTCTATCAATAGTGATTTGCTCAAATAATTAACCTTATAGTTTTTTGTTTGATCTGTATGTCCTTCTGAAGTGTTGTTGTATAGTGTTGCCTTTATTCTATAGCAATTCTTGTCTCCAAGACTCTTGACCTACACTTGTGAAATATATAATTTCCTCACATAGATTTTTGCATTATCAAAACATAGAGGTTCTGTTGAACTATAGTATCATAAGAGGGGGGTAAATTGTGTCTTTAGATTTTAAGAATCTAGTAGATAAAACAAGAGCACAAAACACTCACTATTTGTAATTATAAACTTTTTATTGATAAAGTAAGAATTTATAGATGTTTAAAACACAATTCCCTACTTGTCATTTCTGATACAATTTCTGAGTTACAATTCAATATGAAATAAAATCTATCCTATTCTAACCTTGATTGAATTATATATTCAAACTTAAGCTTTTGCACGTAGCTTTCTGATTCTTTTGAAAATTTGCTCTACTTATGTATCTCTTTGTTTCCTTCTTTGAATTTTTGAAACTACCTTCGTAATAGCTCTTTCTCTGATTTTGATTGGAAATTCTATCTCTATCGAAGTTGGGATTTTTCTATTTCAATTGGTGTAGAATCTAATTTCTAGGAAACAATTTTGGGATTTCAGATATTAGTGCAAGGATAAATGAAGTGTAGCTCATACCCTTTACTTATAGTAGTAGAGCTATGATTTCATGTTCAATATATTCATCCACTTAATCCATGATCTATGATCTCATGTACTAATTCAAATTTAAATTATCCATATTCTCCACTATTGTTTTGAATTTCCACTATCACCATTATATTTTTGAATTTCCATGATCCCCTATTGTAGAACAATCAAAAGTCTTCTTTCTAAAGAGTTCTAGAATATATCTTCTAAGTTACCACTTTAGTCGAACACTTATCCTTTAAGTTTTGTAAAAATTCGAATACTTATTTGTAACTCTTCGAGTTTTTCATTTACAAAACACATGACTGAAACAACAAAACTTAACTTTTCGTTAGTCATTTTATAAAACTCGAATAGTTATCTTTCCATGCATAAAAACTTGAACAGTTGTCTAACTCTTCAACTTTTCTTTACTGAACACACATGAAAAATACGTGAAAACTTAAAACGTTAAAAACATACGTGTAGATAACTTAACTATACAAGTTTTTAACATAATTCTTCAACTAACTAGAAACATTAACTTATAACTATACGACTCTTCTAATTGTGTTGATACCTAACTGTGCGACTATTATACTTAGACATACTTAGACTTATTTATTGACTTAGTAAAATATTCATCATCAAAATAAAATTCCTAACAATCTATTCCTTTTAGATAATGACAAAACCTAATAAGTTTAACTTTCAAAATAATCTTTCTCCTACTTTTTGTCATTATAAAAACCATTAATGTCATGTAAGGAAGAAAAAATATGCTAAGTACATAATTCAAAAAGAACTTTTAAACTTGTATAAATAAATGTAGATATAAACTATTGAAATAATAATTGTTTGCAATAATATATAAATGAAATAAATACAATAGTTATTTATTTTTGGTAACAAATTACAATCAATGATTTCATTTAATACATAATTTATTTTTATTTTCTCTCACAACCCTTGTTGTCTTCTAAATATATCTAACAGAGTGTTTGAAATTTCTTATGCTATTTCTATACTAACTTTGTTTACTTGATTAATTATTTCTTGACCTAAGTCTATAGTTTGGACTTGTGGAAGTTGTTGTATCTATTCTGTATGTCTATTTGTAAAATGTTATTCTTCTAAATGTTGTTTGTTGTTATTTTTTGTTGGTATGACTATTCTGTTGGTTGTTGTTGTTGTGCTTGCTATTGTGGTGGTTCTTGATAATGATCTTACTATTTATGTCGAATATCAAGTGGATCTATTTCCTAGTATTTATGTAATTCTTTTGCAGAGAAATATCTTGATTTCATCCTTTTTTGTGGCCAAAGTGTAATATCTATTTAACTTGCCACAATTCTCAAAATTGCATTACCGAAGAATAGTTTACTCTACAAATTCAGAATATGATAAATAAAGACATCTATTTAGAATGAAATTATGCATAATATTAGCAATTAATGAATGGTCAATTTCATAATATTTAGTTTATTATATGAGAATTAAGTCATTATGTTACAATTATACAATTATAAGCATTAATTAAAGAATGTGCATAAATTAGAAGAATTAGTAGTTAATTAAGTATTATTTAAGTATGATTAGAAATTATTTCTTTTACATATTAAGTGTTAAATGTTATATATGTAATTATTTTGTTATACTATAGAACTGAATGAGTCCGTTGAGTTAAAGTTGTAACTCTATGAGGTCGGTTCGTTAAGTTAATAGATAAGTCAATGAAGTAAGTCCATTGAGCTACACTAACTCCACGAACTAGTTATTTTCTAATATTCAATTGTGAGTAGTTGTCGAAAATTCGAAGGAAACTACATTGCATGAATCATGCCATGATCTCAATCGTGAAATGAAGAAGTAATTACCATCGTTGATATGAATGAAGGCAATCCAACTAGTGATTTAGGCGGAAGTAGTTATTACGAGAAAGAAATATAAAAAAAAAGGAGAAAGAACGAAGAAAGGTAAGGGGGTGGGGGAGAACTACGCTCATTATAGAAAGCGTCGAATGTTTCTTGAGCTCCCACCAATACCACCATCCATCGGAGGTCTATGAGAATACTTTCTAGATGTCAGGTCAATTTCGAGCAAAACAAAGTGACTAACAACCATTGTGAGGATTGATTACATCATAGAAAGGAAGGACATTTTCACCAAGCATTGAATCATCTCTCAAAAGATAATAAAATTTCTAGTCTTGGTTTCAGGTTGATGTTGTTATGATGAAGAAGAGATCAACTTACAAAAGTCTAAATTCGCAATCTAATAGGGAGAGGAGCATTTGACAATAAGTGATTAACTTTTCAAAGGTATAATCGTGTCGCATGTAGTGATAGAAATTTCTTTTATTGTCAATAGAGAATTTTACCTTTCATGAATCGTTCATCTTGAGGAACAAAACAAAAATAAAAACCAATATATGTTTACATTTACATCATTGTGTTTATCAAAATCTATGTTTGTATCATATGTGTTTGTTTAAATGTTTTGTGTTTATCATATTTCAGTTAATACAAAATCATATGATTTAATATAGAAAATAATTAGTATAAATCTCTAAAACCATGACTGATTTGTTTACTATTTGGAATATTTGAATGCTAGAATTGATTAGTGATAAATCTAATATAAAATAGCATTTGAAGAGTGTAAAAGATGTTTGCAATATATAGAATTGCCCAATGGATGGCTATATTCTTCTGCAATCAATAATATTAATAGGAAGTTACCAAAGAGCTCATTGAGTTAACTGTAACTCAATAAGGGTAGTCCATTGAGTTAATAGTAACTCCATGAACTTAGTTCGTTAAGTTAACAATAAATCAACCAAGTGAGCAAATTGTAGTATACACTAAACTCTGGCTATGAAAATTTAAACAGTCAAATTAATTTCAACCATTCCCTATGGGTTCGACTTGTTTTTGCATACTTATACAATAGATGTTGTGTACTTGTAGTCAATTTAACGAACTAAGTTACCAAAATTAAATCTTATTCGTGAAATTGCTTATTACTTATAAAAAAATACACTTAAGCTAACAAGACAACATCATACTAGTTCACCTGTATATGATTTATCAAGGCATACATTGCATAAAGACATCTATCAACTTCAGCTCCATGACCAAACTTCTAAAAAATTAAAGTATGCAATATCTTTGCAATAAATCTAGTTTGGCCATTTAAATCATTTAACAATCCTAACTCACTATTGGCATCAAGATACTTTGCTAATTGTTTAATGTCTCATCTCAATTGATAAACTTGTTTTCGTTCTAATATTCTAACTCCTTCATTTTTCAAACCAAATACTTCATGCAATAATTGTTGAGCTAAGTGAATATCTAATTTTTTAATATTCGAAACAAGAATATCTTCTATCACTGTTAAATTTAAGTAAAAATAATTTACAATGTCCGGAAGTGATAAATCGTTTGGCTATTGTGGAAGCAATGTCAACAACCCTTGGAATTCAAATATTTCTTGTATGTCTATCATTCCTTCAAACTTAACTACTCTAACATATAAAACTAAAAAGTTTTATAAGTTTGAAATTTCTCATAACATAATCTATTTCTGAACCATAAAAGTGTGTTATTTTCTAAATTCTATTCAAAATTTGAAATTTTCCTGTCATGTGATTCTTTTGATCTAAGACTCATATTGTCATTAGTAGCTATATTGTTAGATCTTTCAGAATTGTCAAAATTTGTTTCAATTTTTGTATAAATTTCCAAAATGTCTACAATTGTCATATCAATAATATCTTCAACTGATTCAGCAACTGTCATGTGTATGTATGTCACTATCAATATTTTCTATGTGAATAAGTGTATTAGCAACAAGTATTTCTATAAAACTATCAATTTATTGTATCTATTCATAACAAGTTTCTCCTTATTTGAAAATACTCTAAGCCAATTTCTAGCATAAGAATATCTTGTATGTTTGTATTTTCTATATTTGAGACATTAGTAGTATGATATTCTATCTATAATTGTACATTTTGCTGACTATATACAATTATAAACAAATAACATGTATATTGTAAAAGACAACCAAATATATACAATTTGAAGTAAACAACAGTACCAAAAATTATTCACAACTATTGGAGATATAGTAAGAGGAATAATATTTATACATTCCTTTTCAGATGATATATTCACAAAATTCATAAACTCTATGTCTATGTAAAGTATCAATTTGTACATTTTATATATGTTAATTCATGCATGTTAAGGATTATAAGTTGAAAATATATATGTTCTAATGTGGAATTACATGCAAATCATATTTTTAGACATATGCATAAATTAGGGATTAAATAGTTGATAATGTACAAATTTATCCTTTATCAATTAAACACCTAGTCAATAGCCCCTGTATTAGATATGATTCTTATAATTCTTCAATGTATGACTTTATATACGTTGTATGATTGCCAAATCACATAAATATGATATTAACTAAAGAACCTCAAGTAATTCATGTATCACATGAAGTTGTGGACTAAAACCTTCCTAATTTGGCAACTTTCCATATATGGCAACTCATGCATGCATGTGTACTATATTTGCATCATATGATTTATATTCAATGTATATGTGCATGTAACTTGGTTTTGAGTTTTATAGATCAAGAAAGCATGAAATCAAGGTGGATCAAAAAGGAAAAAAATGGGCCATTAGATGTAACTTATTAGAGATCAAGTAACAAAAGTTTAGACTATGTAAAGTACTTGGCCACTCAACCCTAGGCCCATCTCCTCCTTCCAAATTCGTGCACCATAGTAGCAGCCGACCATCCTCCAAGTTTTAGCTCAAATTCAGTGTCTTCTCCTCTCTTCTCAAGGTTTGAACAAACATTTCTCCAAAGGAAGGTGAGCTTGGGCGTCTTCCTCCCCCATTGGCAACCTCCTTCCTCTTTTTGGATGCAATCACAAGCATAAGGAACTCCATGGCTGGGATTCAAGGATGTTTGGTGGAGAGGAGCCATGCTTGGGTCTCCTTGAAGAGCTTTGGATGTGATCAACGAAGGATAGTGTATAGGAAGCATTTTTCTTGAGGTGAAAAGCTGAAAAGCAAGAGTTGTGACTTTTGAAGCAAGCAAGAGGACGTGCAACCTCTTTTCTTCAAAGCAATCATAGGCAGTTCCCTTTGGATGTGATCTACAAGTGGTGACAGCCTTGTAGTGGAGTGGATTGAAGTGGTTCATCATCAAATAAGGTTCAAATGCTTGAGGAAAAGTGGTTACAGATTTAACTATCTGAAACTTAAGTCATCCTATTATGCACGTGCAAAAATAAGAGGACAATAGTCGGAAGCTTAAAAGAAGAAAATTGGAGAGTTACTGTAGCTGACTATCTGATAGTCAAGAACATTTTAGTGAGTTACAATTACAAATATCCAAACTTAAGACACATCACGTGTATGACTTAAATCTCACGTGACAAAAGTACTTAAGTGGATTTTTGGTGAGTTACAAACATTCTTCGGAAAGTTACACAGCTAACTATTTGAAAGTCTTAGAAAATCAGAAGGTTATCTTGAAACACCTTTCCAAACGATAACTTACTTTATTTAGACCTGCAAACTCAACAAATATAACAGAATAAATCCGTTGAGGAAAAAATATGATCATTAGACTTACAAGTATTTATACAAACAGATCATTTAATATTCAACAAAACTAACAAGTGAGATTACATATACACTCACATACAGAAATACAGTATACATTGTAGATCTACTATTGTTATAGAAGAATGCTCAATCTAAATTAACTACAACAAGGAATCGATTGAAAGCTAGATTTACAAGAAGATTCTTAAAGCTCTCCAAGTGTTGAAAGTCTAATCCAAGAAGGATCATTTGGTTCGTGGCTTCAACCTTAAAGCTTCATTCAAGTTGTTAGTTTAAGTTTCAACTTGAAAACTCAAGAGGTTGGTTTTTTGAAGTTTATACCTGAAAACTTCTAAGTGTTGGTTAGAGCTATGACCTAAAAGCTCAAGGGGTTGGTTCTTGCTTTGACCTGAAAGTAGGTGTTTGTAAGTGTTGAAACACTTAGTGAAGCCCAAGTGATCCTTAGGGGTGGACTAGCCAAATTAGTGAACCACCTAAAATTCCCTTGTGTTTTTTGTTTATATTTCTGTTGTGCATGTTTACTCTTCTATTTAACACCTATGCAAATTGATTAATCAAATTAGTTAGTAAAGTTAGTAAAAAGTTTTAAAGTACACTTAGATCACCATTCACCCTCCTCTAGTGTGCCTATCAATCTTAACAAAAAGGGCGAGAAGAATTATTCTAACTATCAAAATTATTCTCTTGTAGCATATTCTGAACTATCTATATCGACTTATCTATCTTCTGCTCTTTTGCTGAACTGTCTTATCTATGAAATACAATTTGTTTCCTCACACAGGTTTTTACATTATCAAAATACTAGGGTCCTAACAGATATTCGGTTACTTAACTAACTTACTTTCCATCTTGTCTAGTTATCCTTCAAAGTTTTCCTTTGACTTTACTTCTATATTTTTCTAACAAATAATTAGCTTGCTAGGTCTACTTTATCTAATATTCAAATCTTCCCAAATAAGTGCCTATCAATAGTGATTTGCTCAAATAATTAACCTTATAGTTTTCTGTTTGATCTGTATGTCCTTCTGAAGTGTTGTCATATAGTGTTGCTTTTATTCTATAGCAATTCTCGTCTCCAAGACTCTTGACCTACACTTGTGAAATATATAATTTCCTCACATAGATTTTTGCATTATCAAAACATAGAGCTTCTATTGGACTATAGTATCATAAGAGAGGGGTAAATTGTGTCTTTAGATTTTAAGAATCTAGTAGATAAAACAAGAGCACAAAACACTCACTATTTGTAATTATAAACTTTTTATTGATAAAGTAAGAATTTATAGATGTTTAAAACACAATTCCCTACTTGTCATTTTTAATAAAATTTTTGAGTTACAATTCAATATGAAATAAAATCTATCCTATTCTAACCTTTATTGAATTGTATATTCAAACTTGAGCTTTTGCACATAGCTTTATGATTCTTTTGAAAATTTGCTCTACTTCTGTATCTCTTTGTTTCCTTCTTTGAATTTTCGAAACTACCTTCATAGTAGCTCTTTCTTTGATTTTGATTGGAAATTCTATCTCTATCGAAGTTGGGATTTTTTATTTCAATTGGTTTAGAATCTAATTTCTAGGAAACAATTTTAGGATTTCAGATATTGGTGCAGGGATAAATGAAGTGTAGCTCATACCCTTTACTTATAGCAGTAGAACTATGATTTCATGTTCAACATGTTCATCCACTTAATCCATGATCTATGATCTCATGTATTAATTCAAATTTAAATTATCCATATTCTCTACTATTGCTTTGAATTTCCACTATCACCATTATATTTTTGAATTTCCATGGTCCCCTATTGTAGAACAATCGAAAGTTTTCTTTCTAAAGAGTTCTAGAATATATCTTCTAAGTTATCACTTTAGTTGAACACTTATCCTTTAAGTTTTGTAAAAATTCGAACACTTATTTGTAACTCTTCGAGTTTTTTATTTACAAAACACATGACTGAAACAACAAAACTTAACTTTTTGTTAGTCACTTTATAAAACTCGAACAGTTATCTTTCCATGCGTAAAAACTTGAATAGTTGTCTAACCCTTCAACTTTTCTTTACTGTACGCACATGAAAAACACGTGAAAACTTAAATCGTCAAAAACACATGTGTAGATAACTTAACTATATGAGTTTTTAACATAACTCTTCAACTAACTAGAAATGTTAACTTATAACTATACGACTCTTCTAATTGTGTTAATACCTAACTGTGCGACTGTTATACTTAGACATACTTAGACTTATTTATTAACTTAGTAAAATATTCATCATCAAAATAAAATTCCTAACAATCTCCTCCTTTTAGATAATGACAAAACCTAATAAGTTTAACTTTCAAAATAATCTTTCTCCTACTTTTTGTCATTATAAAAACCATTAATGTCATGTAAGGAAGAAAAAATATGCTAAGTACATAATTCAAAAAGAACTTTTAAACTTGTATAAATAAACGTAGATATAAACTATTGAAATAATAATTGTTTGCAATAATATATAAATGAAATAAATACAATAGTTATTTATTTTTGGTAACAAATTACAATCCATGATTTCATTTAATACATAATTTATTTTTATTTTCTCTCACAACCCTTGTTGTCTTCTAAATATATCTAACAGAGTGTTTGAAATTTTTTGTGCTATTTCTATACTAACTCTATTTACTTGATCAATTATTTCTTGACCTAAGTCTTTAGTTTGGACTTGTGGAAGTTGTTTTATCTGTTCTGTATGTCTATTTGTAAAATGTTATTCTTCTGAATGTTGTCTATTGTTATTTTTGTTGGTATGACTGTTCTATTGGTTGTTGTTGTTGTGCTTGCTATTGTGGTGGTTCTTGATAATGATCTTACTATTTATGTCGAATATCAAGTGGATCTATTTCCTAGTATTTATGTAATTCTTTTGCAGAGAAATATCTTGATTTCATCTTTTTTTGTGGCCAAAGTGTAATATCTATTTAACTTGCCACAATTCTCAAAATCGCATCACCAAAGAATAGTTTACTCTACAAATTCAGAATATGATAAATAAAGACATCTATTTAGAATGAAATTATGCATAGTATTAGCAGTTAATGAATGGTCAATTGCATAATATTTATGTTAGGTATTTAATTTTGATGATATATGCTTTATTAACGTATTTAAATAAGTCTACATAATATTCTTTACGTATAATAGTTAATAGATTATCGGAAAGTTTCATTTTTATGTCGGATAAATTAAAGATTTTCGAAGAGTTAGATTTACAATAGTTAAACTTTCGGATAGTTAACGTTTCAGATAGTTAAACTTTCAAATAGTTAACGTTTCGTTTTTGTCGAATACTTTATGTTAAAAACTTGTATAGTTAAGGTTATCTGCACGTGTGTTTTTAATGTTTTAAGTTGTCACATGTTTTCCATGTGCGTTCGGTAATGAAAAATCGAATAGTTAGATAACTGTTCGAGTTTTTATACACATGGATAAATAACTGTTTGAGTTTTATAAAAGGACTAACGAACAGATAAGCTTCTTTGTTTAGTCACATATTTTGCAGGTGCAAAAACTCGAAGAGTTAGAGGATAAGTGTTCAAGTTTTTACAAGAATTAAAGAATAACTGTTCGACTAAATCGAAGACTTAGAAGATATTCTACAAGACTCCAGGAAGATAAAGCTTCAGTGAATCTACGAAGTAGAGATCGTGGAAATTCAAATAGAAAGTAATTTGGATTAAAGAGAAAATTAGTACGTGGATTATGGATTGTGGATTAAGTGGATGAACATGTTGAACGTGAAAGACAACAGAGTTTGACTACAAATAGAGAGCACAAGCTACATTACAACAAAGGATCTCAATCTCGAAAACGAAGTCTAAATATTCAATCCGGATCCCTAATTGAAAAGTTAAGTTTGAATATTCATATTCTAAAAAATTCTCCAACATCAGAAGAAGTTCAAAATTCCAAGTAATTTCAGAAAAGGAGCTGCAAACGTAAGAAGTCTAAAAATTCGACAACTAGAGAAGAAGAGATACAAAAGCTGAGCAAAGACAAAGAAAGATAAGGTTTTATACAATTCGAAATTAGTTTTCAATAAGAGCTTTATTGTTATATTTGAATTATATATCGAACATTTTTGTATCAAAACCATCAAGAAGGGAATTGAGCTGAAAAGATATTGTAAATTCTGTCTTGAAATAAAAGAATAAAATTTCATTTACAAGTGTTTTGTGCTCTTGTTTTATCCACTAGTATTTAATTACTAAAGACACAATTCACCCCCCTCTTGTGATACAAACAATCCTACAACTGGTATCAGAGCTTCTATTTTTCACTTCTTCTTTTTTTGATTTACTACGCTTTGTTACAACTAGTATCAGTGCACTTAAACTATTTAAAGCATCCGAAAAGCCTTCATTTCTCTATTTAGGAATCAATTTTCCCTGTCATTTACTTTGGATCATCTGTTTAAAATGGATGATTAACTTTTCAAATGTGTAATCACGTCATATGTAATGATAGAAGTTTCCTTTATTGTCAATAAAGAATTTTACCTTTCATGAATCGTTCATCTTGTGGAACAAAACAAAAACAAAAACCAATATATGTTTACATTTACATCATTATGTTTATCAAAATCTATGTTTGTATCGTATGTGTTTGTATTGTTTGTTTAAATGTTTTGTGTTTATCATATTTCAGTTTATACAAAATCATATGATTTAATATAGAAAATAATTAGTATAAATCTCTAAAACCATGACTGATTTGTTTACTATTTGAATGCTAGAATTGATTAGTGATAAATCTAATATAAAATAGCATTTGAAGAGTGTAAAAGATGTTTACAATATATAGAATTACCCAATGGATGGTTATATTCTTCTGCAATCAACAATATTAATAGGAAGTTACCAAAAAGCTCATTGAGTTAACTATAACTCAATAAGGGTAGTCCATTGAGTTAATAGTAACTCCACGAACTTAATTCATTGAGTTAATAATAAATCAACTGAGTGAGCAGATTGTAGTATACACTAAACTCTATCTATGAAAATTTAAACAATCAAATTAATTTCAACCATTCCCTATGAGTTCGACCTGTTCTTGCATACTTATATAATAGATGTTGTGTACTTGTAGTCAATTTAACGAACTAAGTTACCAAAATTAAATCTTATTTGTGAAATTGCTTATTACTTATAAAAAAATACACTTAAGCTAATAAGACAACATCATACTAGTTCACCTGTATATGATTTATTAAGGCATACGTTGCATAAAGACAGCATCTATCCACTTCAACTCCATGACCAAACTTCTAAAAAATTAAAGTATGCAATATCTTTGCAATAAATCTAGTTTGACCATTTAAATCATTTAACAATCCTAACTCACTATTGGCATCAAGATACTTTGCTAATTATTTAATGTCTCATCTCAATTGATAAACTTGTTTTCGTTCTAATATTCTAACTCCTTCATTTTTCAAACCAAATACTTCATGCAATAATTATTGAGTTAAGTGAATATCTAATTTTTTAATATTCGAAACAAGAATATCTTCTATCACTATTAAATTTACGTAAAAATAATTTACAATGTCCGAAAGTGATAAATCGTTTGGCTATTGTGGAAGCAATGTCAACAACCCTTGGAATTCAAATATTTCTTGTATGTCTATCATTCCTTCAAACTTAACTACTCTAGCATATAAAACTAAAAAGTTTTATAAGTTTGAAATTTCTCATAACATAATCTATTTCTGAACCATAAAAGTGTGTTATCTTCTAAATTCTGTTCAGGATTTGAAATTTTCCTGTCATGTGATTCTTTTGATCTAAGACTCATATTGTCATTAGTAGCTATATTGTTAGATCTTTCAGAATTGTCAAAATTTATTTCAATTTTTGTATGAATTTCCAAAATGTCTATAATTGTCATATCAATAATATCTTCAACTCATTCAGCAATTGTCATGTGTATGTCACTATCAATATTTTCTATGTGAATAAGTGTATCAGCAACAAGTATTTCTATAAAACTATCAATTTTTTGTATCTATTCATAACAAGTTTCTCCTTATTTGAAAATACTCTATGCCAATTTCTAGCATAAGAATATCTTGTATGTTTGTATTTTCTATATTTTAGACATCAACAGTATGATATTCTATCTATAATTGTACATTTTGCTGACTATATACAATTATAAACAAATAACATGTATATTGTAAAAGACAGCCAAATATATACAATTTGAAGTAAACAATAGTACCAAAAATTATTCATAACTATTAGAGATATAGTAAGAGGAATAATATTTATACATTCTTCTTCAGATGATATATCTTCAAAATTCATAGACTCTATGTCTATGTAAAGTATCAATTTGTACATTTTATATATGTTAATTCATGCATGTTAAGGATTATAAGTTGAAAATATATATGTTCTAATGTGGAATTACATGCAAATCATATTTTTAGACATATGCATAAATTAGGGATTAAATAGTTGATAATGTACAAATTTATACTTTATCAATTAAACACCTAGTCAATAGCCCCTATATTAGATATGATTCTTATAATTCTTCAATGTATGACTTTATATACGTTGTATGATTGCCAAATCACATAAATATGATATTAACTAAAGAACCTCAAGTAATTCATGTATCACATGAAGTTGTCGACTAAAACCTTCCTAATTTGGCAACTTTCCATATATGGCAACTCATGCATGCATGTGTACTATATTTGCATCATATGATTTATATTCAATGTATATGTGCATGTAACTTGGTTTTGAGTTTTATAGATCAAGAAAGCATGAAATCAAGGTGGATCAAAAAGGAAAAAAATGGGCCATTGGATGTAACTTATTGGAGATCAAGTAACAAAAGCTTAGACTATGTAAAGTACTTGGCCACTCAACCCTAGGCCCATCTCCTCCTTCTTCCAAATTCGTGCACCATAGTAGCAGCCGGCCATCCTCCAAGTTTTAGTTCAAATCCAATGTCTTCTCCTCTCTTCTCAAGGTTTGAACAAACATTTTCCCATAGGAAGGTGAGCTTGGGCGTCTTCCTCCCCCATCGACGACCTCCTTCCTCTTTTTGGATGTAATCACAAGCATAAGGAGCTCCACAGTTGGGATTCAAGGATGTTTGGTGGAGAGGAGTCATGCTTAGGTCTCCTTGAAGAGCTTTGGATGTGATCAACGAAGGGTAGTGTATAGGAAATATTTTTCTTGAGGTGAAAAGCAGGAGTTGTAACTTTTGAAGCAAGCAAGAGGACGTGCAACCTCTTTTCTTCAAAGCAATCATAGGTAGTTCCCTTTGGATGTGATCTACAAGTGGTGACAACCTTGTAGTGGAGTGGATCGAAGTGGTTCATCATCAAATAAGGTTCAAATGCTTGAGGAAAAGTGGAAGATTTAAAGGTATGATGGAAAGGAGAGATCCTCATACTAGTTTTTTATATTCTGAAATTTGATATGTATATGGTTTGAAAATGTTGAGGAACGAAATTTCATGCATGAATATTTGGTTTAAATGCTTTATATACTATTTGATGTTAGTTGATATAAAGAACGGTTTTGTATCATGTGTATAGTGTGAATGAATGTGATTGTATATTTTGTAAATGCAAGTTTTTGTTTCCCAGATTTCCATAATGTTTATAGCATTTGTTCTAATTGTATCTACATGTTCGTCACTTCTTAATCTTGTTTTTTGTTTTGTTTTGTAAGTATTGTGAGTATAGAACATGTTTGCAGAGTTTTAAAATTTTTTAGAATGTTTTTCGAAGGTTTTCAATTTTATTTTCCAAAGGTCGCAGTGGTTTTGAATCTCTGTCAAGTGCTAGTTTTGACCTTGATGCTTGTGTAGTGTTTTATCTGAGTCTGAACTTGAGCTAGAGGAATCTAATATGTCTTCTTCATCTGAAGAACTCTCATCATCAAACATTACTTGTAAAGCCTTCTTCTTAAATCCTTTCATTGAAAACTTAAACTTAGGCTTAGATTTACTCTTCTTTTCCTTAAATTTCTTATCAGATTTCTTTTCCTCCTTAGACCTTGAGGGATAATTAAATCTGAAGTGCCCTTTTTTGTTACAATGATAACAAATAAGAACTTCAACCATATCTTTTCTTGAAGATCTAGTTCTCTTCAAATCCTTTCTTTTTCTCCAAGCCTTCTTGAATTTCCTAGCTAAAAATGCAACATTTGAATCAAAATTAGAATTATTTTCTATATCAGAAGATACTTGAATTGCAATCTCTTTCTTCTTCTGATTCTTTTTTCCTGAGACATCTTCAGCTTTAAGTTTAACCTTATAAGTAGAGAGGTTTCCAATAAACTCATCTAAGGTATAGGTTGACAAATCATTTGCTTCTTCAATTCTTGTTGCCTTCCATTTCCATTCAGAAGACAAGGATCTCAGAATTTTCCTCACAAGATCTTCCATTGCACACTCTCAACTAAGTGCTCTTAAACCATTAACTATGGTAAGGAATCTCGTGAACATGTTAGAAATAGTTTCATTCTCATGCATCATAAATAATTCATATTGATGTACAAGTAAATTTATTTTAGATTTCTTAACTTGATTTGTTACTTCATTTGTAATTTCTAATGCATGTCATATTTCAAATGCAGACATATATGATAATACTTTATTAAACTACTCATATGATAATGCACAAAACAAAATATTCATGCCTTTAACATTTAATTGTTGTAGTTTCTTCTTTTCATCTGTCCAAAGATTATATGGCATATTTAATTCAGGAACTTTTTCAATGAATACATTTCATAGTTTAAAATCTATTGACTAAATGAAAATAGTCATTCTCTATTTCTAATAAGTATACTTTATTTCATCAAACAAAGGTAGCCTGTGAAAACTACGTCCTTTACTTCCAAAACTAGCCATTTTAACTTCAAAATCCTAAATTTAAAAATACCTTTCCTAGTAGAAAAATGATTAACCTTGCTCTGATGCCAAATTGTAGGAAAGGTTTATACTTAAGAGGGGGGGTGAATTAAGTATTGTAAATTTTCTAATTTTTTGGTTCCCTTTTTAAATCTAGTTAATGCGGAAATGAATTAGAGATAAAAGCACATAAAAAATTTATAGTGGTTTCCCTCAACCAAGGTACATCTACTCCTTGAGTGTCTACTCAAGAATTTACTATTCTTAGGAGTTTTTAGTTGACTCAAAACCCGGTGTACTTCAACTTTACTCAAAGCAAACTCAACTTGACCAAGCACCGATCCTCTATCAAGTTAGCTCTTTAATTGTATGGACCCTCGTACAATTACCATACTAACTATGCAAACCCTCGTATAGTTATTTGCATAACTTTACGGACTTTCATAAAGTTATCTAAAACTCTTTTGAAAGAAAACCTTTCAAAGTTTCCTCTACAACACCCCTTGTGGATAGGTTATCTTTTTTTCAATGTACAATGAATGTAAATAGGAATTTATCTAGGAAGCATAAATGTAATAAAATTTTCCTCTTGATTATACAACAACACTTGAATCTTCAAGAAATAGCTTTGTTGTTGTTGAGTTCCTTCAGATAACTTTCAACTCTCGTTTTCCAAGAATCTTTAAGTCTTCTAAGAATTTTCTGTAGAGTACTACCGAAAGAACTACCTTCTAACTTTAATTTAACTCTATTTATATTATATGAGGAACTCTAACTGATTACACATGATCCTACATGCACGCTCCTTCTTTTTCGAATTTCCTACAACTGCTCATAATTGAATGGTACAAAAATAACTGATTCATGGAGTTAGTTGTAACTCAACAGACTTACTCTGTTGACTTAATTGTAACTCAACGTACCAACCTCGTTGAGTTAAGCTTTACTCAACGGACTCGTTCAGTTCTAGACTTTTTCAAACTACGATCTTCAATCTTGACTTTGTCAAATTTATCTCTAATTGTCATCTATAAATATTGGACCAAGTATTTAAAAATATGGTAGAACATGTCTGAATACATGTGTGCCATGTGTCAACTATAAAATAAATATTTCTATAATAAACTTTGATCAAATATAAGAAATAATTATAGATTTATCAAAGTCATAACATTACAGTCCTTCGTAAAGTTATGGGCATAACTTTACGAGCTTATATATAGTATAACATAATAGATGTTCGTAAACTTATCCCCATAACTTTACAAATCCTAGCAATCTGACATGTGTAAAATACAAAGACTTATTTTAAATAACCTTTGTATACTTAACCATAGATTCATAACTTATATATTTATGTAATTTCATAACTTTATGAATGTCCATAAAGTTATTCTCATAAGTTTACATATGTCCGTAAAGTTATATACGTAGAGAATTTTTTGAGTAATAATCCAAAGTTATGAATTAGATAAATTTATGAGAATCCATAAAGTTAACTATTTATCTTTATGACAGTTTGTAACCTTATGTACTTAGACAATATTTTGAAGTTCATCATTTGACTTATTGAAATATAAATCATCTTTGTCAACCATCAAAACATAAACATATTAATATATAAGAACATTATCTCTAACAATACTAAGAAGAGAGAGGAAAGTGTTGAAAAAAGTCTTTTTAGTAGAGCAAAGTAGTTCTTTATTTCTATCTTAGATTCCAAAAAAATTATCTGATCCAAGAATACCTATTATATCGTGCACAATAAGTAATACAATTTTGGATAAAACCTTAATAAACCTAAGTGCAAGTGTAAATGTTATGTCAAGTGATATATTTGTATCCCTAGGATCAGAAGGCTTAAATCCTACTAGTACTATCATTCAATTAGTAGATTGTAGTATAAGATACCCTAGAGGAAAAAAGATGATGTTTTGATTAAAGTTAAGAACTTCATTTATCCTATGGATATTGTTGTTTTAGATTCCCAAAAAACTATGAATTAGAATAGAGGTACATCTTTAATTTTGGAAAGGTCATTTCTAGCAACTTTAGAGGCAATTATAAACTGTAAAAGTGGAATGACAAAATTAGCCTATGGTAATGAGGATACTCAACTAAATATTTTCAAACTAGAAGAGAATGAAGGTATAGACATATCTTTAAACACTATAAACTTTCTAGAGGATGAAAGAGATGTGTTAGAAGATTTAATTCAAGAAGAATTAAATAGATAATTGGATACCAAAAATCTTGAAGAGAGTGAAAATGTAGATAAAGATTTAAGCATAAAAGTAAAAAGAGTTCAAGACGAATTTGATGCTAGGGATGAAAATGTTAAATTAGGAGCTTTGGTTGCTAATGATCAGCATCTAGAATTAAAACCATTATCTCCTGAGTTGACATATAGATTTCTTGGGAAAGAAATGATGTGTCCTATCATTATATCATCAGATTTAAAAGATCAGAATTCTAAATTAGAATGTGTAGTAAAGAAATATAAAGAAGAAATAGTCTAGACTATGGCTAATATAAAAGGGTTAAGTCTAACTATATGTCGACATCATATATATCTAGAAGAAAATGTTGAACTAATAAGAATTCTTGAACATAGATTAAATCCAAACCTTAAAGTAGTCAAGAAAGAAATTATGAAATAATTAGATAATGATATCATATATCCGATTTCTAACAACTCATGAGTTAGTCCAATCCATGTCGTTCCTAAGAAATCAGGGATAACAGTTATTAGGAATGAAAATTAAGAATTGATTCCAACAAGAATCTAATTAGGCTAGAGAGTGTATATAGATTATAGGAAGTTGAATGTTGTGACTAAGAAAGATCATTTTTCTTTACCATTTTTAGATCAAATGTTAGAAAAATTAGCAAGTCAGGAATATTTTTATTTCTAAGATGGGTATTCAAGATATAACCAAGTTCCAATAGTATTAGAGGATTAAAAGAAAACAACTTTTACATGTCCTAATGGAACTTATGCATTTAAAAGAATGTCATTTGGATTGTGCAATGCACTAGTTACTTTTCAAAGGTGTATGCAGGGTATTTTTACTAGAATAATTGAAGATTTTCTAGAAATATTCATGGATGATTTTATAGTACATGAAACTTCATTTGAAGTATGTTTAAAGAAATTAGAACTCGTGTTGAGCCATTATGTGGAGAAAAATTTGGTTTTGAATTGGGAAAAATGACATTTTATGGTGAAACAAGGAATAATCTTAAGACATGTTGTTTCAATGAAAAGACTAAAGGTAGATAAAGCCAAAATAGAAGTTATTTCAAATTTACCAAAACCTAAATCAGTAAAAGATATTAAATTATTTTTAAGACATACAGGATTTTACAAGAGATTTATCAAAGATTTTAGTAAAATAACTAGACCTTTGATTAATTTGTTAAAGGATGTCTATTTGGTGAATTTTGTTTGCTTAAATATATGTTTATAATTTCTTTTAAAAGTAAACAAATTATTTCTACAAATTAGATATTACATCTAATTTATTTTTTAACTACAAGTGCATAGTGTCTATTGCATAAATGTGCAAGTACAAGTCAATCCCACAGAGACCGAGTAAAAAGTTTGTACTATTTTGATTTTTATAGTTAGAGGTTTATATGTGTTGAATTATGTACTTCGTTGACTTACTGCTAACTCAACAGACTATCTTCGTGGACTTAAGTTAACTTCACATGCCTCACTAGTAACTTTCAATTAAATTTGCTATTCATAGAGAAATTTGGTCATCCATTGGGTGGTTTCATAAAATGTAAACAAATCAATTAAACTTTTAATGTTAGTTTATATAGTATTTATCATTAATAAACATTGACATTCAGATATTTCAAACAGTAATCATATTAATCAAGATTTTAGAATTGAATACGAACTAGTTTCAGTAATCAGTAAGATGATTTTCTATTTTCTAGAATGAAATAAACATAAAATATTCAACAATACTATTGAGGAACCTGTTGAGGGACTCGAGGGGTGACGGGCTGAGGAACCTGAAGGACTTGGAGGGTGAAGGAAGAAGGCCTTAGGGACCTATGGGAGAAGGGGGTTAATCCTAATGGTTCCTCCCACGAACTTGGACTTGTGAGAGTTTCTAGGCTTACTTAAAAGGATTGGTAACGCCTTTGCTATCAACTCGAGCTTTTGGCATAATGGTAGTCCGGTCCTAACAAGTGGTATCAAAGCCTACTCACAGATGTGGGTTCGAATCCACGAGAATGCAGTATGGGATGCATTTTTTAAGGGGGGGATTGTTGAGAAACCTGTTGAGGGACTCGAGGGGTGACAGGCTGAGGGACCTAAAGGACTTGGAGGGTGAAGGGAGAAGGCCTTAGGGACCTATGAGAGAAGGGGGTTAATCCTAATGATTCCTCCCACGAACTCGGACTTGTGAGAGTTTCTAGGCTTACTTAAAAGGATTGGTAACGCCTTTGCTATCAGCTCAAGATTTTGGCATAATGGTAGCCTAGTCCTAACAAATACTGACAATACTAACATTACTAACAATACAAAACAAACAATACAACACTAATTTGATAAATATAAAAATAGATAATGAGTTTTTGGTTTGTTTTTGTTATGATATGTTCCTAAAGATGAATGAAATGTAAAATGTAAAATTCTCTATTGATAGTAAAAACTCTCGTCAGTATATGCGATGCAATTACACCACTGAAAACTTAATCACTTACTATCACGCGTCCCTCTCCCTATAGAATTGCAAACCAAGACTTGTAAGTTGATCTCCTCTTTAGTATATTAGCATCAACCCAAAGCAAGGCTAAAAGCTTTATTATCTCTTAAGAGATGATTCGATGCTTTGTGAAAATGACTTCCCTTCCTAGGACGTGATCACTCCTCACAATGATTGTCAATCACCGTGTTTGGCTTGAAATCGACCTGACATCTAGAAAGTATCCTCACAAACCTTCGATGATTGGTGATTGGTGATTGGTAGTGTGGTTTTGGTGGAACTTCAAGAAACAACTAACACTTGCTGTAGTTAGCGCGGTTCCCCACACTCATCCTTCATTCTTTCTCTTTTCCTTTTATATTTCTTTCAATAGTAATTGCATCCGCCTAAATGATCGGTTGGATCTCCTTCATTCGTATCAACGATGGTGATTTTTTCTTCATTCCATGAGTTAAATCCTACAAGATACGTGTAATCATAGTTTTCCTTCGAATTTCTTGTTTCTGCAATTACTCACATTTGAATATTAGCAAATAACTAGTCTATGGAGTTAACGTAACTCAACAGACTTACTTCGTTGACTTAACTATAACTCAATGGACTTACCTCATTGAGTTAAGCTTAACTCAATAGACTTGATATAAATAATAATATATGTATCACGTGAAATAAAAAAATAACTTATCAGCTTATAACACTAACATAACTTGTTACCTTAGTATTTAATCAAGTAATTCAATGCATATAGTTATGCTAACTTAACGAGTTAAACATGTACAACTCACGTGATATAGTATAACATTTAAATTCAACACATGTATAATGTTACTTAACGAGTTCAGATATACAACTTATAGTTTTGCTCACTAACTCAACAAGTTCTCATGTGATCTTTTTACACCTTTAAACTTGTAACTCAACGAGTTGGCACATGATCTTTTTACAAAAATAACACTAACTCAACGAGTTGTTACCGTGCACTATACATGATATAAATATGTGCAAATAAAACATATCATGCTTAATACTATAAAACCACATGTAAACCAAGTTTTCAATCTTCTAGAAATGATATTTAATTAACACTAATTTCTTGAAATTATGCATATTCTGTAATTAAGGCATGTAATCGTATAATTATGACATAATAGCTTAATTCTCATATGATAATCTAAATATTATGCAATTAACCATTAATATTATGTACTTTTTCATTCTAAACAATGTTCCATTTAAATTTGATAGAAATTGTAAGGAAACTTTCTTTAAGCTTAAAACTAGCTTAATTACAACTACTATAATACAAGCACCTAATTAGAATCACCCATTTGAGTTAATGTGTGATACATCTGATTTTACTGTAGGAGCTGTACTAGGGTAGAAAATAGAAAAATCTCCTAGAGTAATTCATTATGCAAGAAAAACCTTAAATAAAGCTTAGATAAATTGCACAACTACTAAAAAAGAATTATTAGCTGTTGTGTTTGCCTTAGAAAAATTTAGATTGTATTTAATTAGAGTTAAAGTACTAGTATACATGGATTATTCAGCTTTAAAGCATCCAATAGCAAAAAAAGAAATTAAGCCTAAACTAATCCAGTGGATATTATTATTGTAAGAATTTGACTTAGAAATTAAAAATAAAAAAGGATGTAAGAATGTAGTAGCTGATCACTTATTAAGTTACAAATAGAAAATTCTAAAATTGAGATTAAGGATCACTTTCCTAATGAACAATTAATGACAATAGAAATAATGCCTTGGTACGTAGACATAGTTAATTATTTAGTTACAAAATTAACACCTAAGGATTAGAATAGACAGGATAAGAAATTGTTCTTTTCTAGAGTAAAATATTACTATTGAGAAGACCCTTACTTATTTAAGAAATATCCTAATTTAGTCATAAGGAGGTGTATTCTGAAACCAAATATGTAAGCATATTATCTTTTTGTCATAACCAAGCATATGGAAGACATTTTGGTTCAAGAAAAACTGTTGTCAAAGTCTTGCAATGTAGATTTTATTAGCCAACATTATTTAAAGATGCTCAAAAATATTGTTTGAGTTGTTTAAGATGTCAACAAATAAGAAGGATATCAAGGAGAAACATGATGCCTTTAAATCCTATTATTGAAGTCAAAATCTTTGATATATGGGGAATTGATTTTATGAGTCTATTCCCTATGTCTAATCAATATAATTATATATTGCTAGGTGTGTATTATGTGTTTAAATGGATAAAAGTAATTCCTACAAAAACCAATAACAACAAAGTGGTAATACATTTTATAAAAACTAATATAATTGCTAGATTTAGAGTACCTAAAGTTTTATTAGCGATAGAGGATCTCACTTTTATAATAGAAGTTTTAAAGCTTTAATGAAGAAATATAGAGTAAATTGCAAGATTACAACTTCATATTATCTTCAAACAAGTGGACAAATTGAAAGTGCAAATAAGCAAATCAAACTAATTCTAGAAAAAGTAGTTAACCTTACTAGAAAAGATTAGGCTACAAGGTTAATATATGCACTTTGGGCTTATAGGACTGCTTATAAAACTAATCTAGGAATATCAACTTTTAAGATAGTATATGGAAAGAGTTGTCACTTACCCATTGAATTAGAACATAAAGCTTCTTAGGCATTAAGGACTTTGAATATTGACATAGATAGAGCTATTGAGTATAGAAAGATACAATTAATCGAAATAGAAAAATTTAGAAATAAAACTTATTTAAGAACATTAGTAGAAAAAGAAAAAATGAAGTTATGGCATGATAGAAAAATTATCCCAAAAATCTTTGAAATAAGACAAGAGGTGTATCTTTACATGTCTAGACTTCATAGCTATCCAAGGAAATTAAGATCTAAATGGGCAGACCATACATAGTACAAAATATTTATTCCCATGGATAATTGAGATGAAAATCTTAAAAATCAGAATTTATTTAAAGTTAATGGGGAAAGACTTCGACCTATCCTTTAATTTGTAAAAAATACATTTAGAATTATAAAAGAAGTAAGAGTAGAAGACTACCCAAGTCCCATTACTTAAGAGAAATACATCATATATATATAGCCAAAAAAAATTAAATTACATTTTTATATATATATTATTGTCGGTTAAACCAAGATGTAAAACCAATTTAACCTAGTATCTTAAGAAAAATTATCAATTTGACTGAATTTTAATATCGGTTTGACCGAGTAAAGAGAAATATATATATATAATTATTAATAGTAAAACAATTTTAGTTTAACCAAAATTTATTCTTGATTCAACTGAAGTCTAAAAAATTTTATTATTAATTTTTATATATAATTATACAATGTCGATTTGACCAGAATAGTATATTGGTTTAACCAAAATAGTGAAAATTTTATATATAAAATCTCGGTATAACCAGAAATCTACCAGTTTGATCGAAATAAAAAACCAAAGAAATATATATGTATATTAATCACTGGTTCGATCAAAGAAAATTATCAATTCAACCAAATTTAGGAAAATTTATGAAAGTAAGAGTCGATTAGACTGAAGATTCTTTGATTTTGACTAAAGTAAAAATTATATTTATAATATATTTTACTAGAAAAAGTTTTTTAAAGTCCGTTAAGTTACGCTTAACTCAATAAACTTCCTTTATCAAGTCTATTGGTAAGTCCACAAACTTATTCCGTTGAGTAAACCTGTAATTCAACAAAGTACTAGGATAAGTCTACAAACTTAATCTATTAAGTTAACCTATAACTCAACGAAGTAGTAAGGTTAAGCTGTGCGAAATTTGCACAGGAAATAACCTAATAGCCCACCAAAACTTAAGGCTTATTTAACCTTTAAAAACTTAAGATTAGGGGCATTATCAACAAAAATCATTTAGTACTTAGCATTGTGAAAGCTATTTTCATTCTGTTCAATCTCGTAATACAACGAAGTAGAGGATGGAACAAAACTGGTGGAATGAGAATGACACTACAAAATTCCTCAAGTGGTTTGAAGATTGGTATTCAAGGAAAAATATTCGAAATACAACCAAGGAGAAAGAGCTACAAGAGGTAGAAGAACAAAGTTTTCGCTTTACACAAAAGTTAGTAGATTTAATTGTAAAAACGCCAAGTATTTTAGAAACTAGAATGAGAATGGCAACTAAAACTATCGTTAATAAGAAAAAAAGGTTAAGACCTAATAACAAAATTACCCTAGAATTGATTAGGCGTAAATCCAAGCTATGGTTACTGAAGAAAATAGCCTATTATGCGGGAAAATATAGAAATAGAGAACAGCCACAAGAAGAACAAGAACAATCTAGACCCCTACAACAATCAAAAACACCAAAGGTCACTATTCAGTTTCGTGCACTTGAGTTTGCAAAGCAAAGTGAAGAATTTGTGAAATTAGTTCAACTCTGTAAAAACTAGGGAGATGAAGAGGTTATGGCTATAGCTAAAGCACATATTCTATACAATGTTATGATGAAGAAATAAGCAGAAGATAGGTTAAAAACTCGTTATGAAATTAAAGTAGAACAATATCATATAATAGCTAGAATAATACCAGCCACTATACAAAAAGAACTTGAAACTAGGCCTTCAAAGCCAACTGTTGTAAAGAAAGAAAAAGTAATTGAGGCTCCAACTGTTAAGTCAGAGCTTATAATTTTGGCAAAAAGACATAGAGAACTTATTTTTGTAGATTTACTATCAGAAAAGGAAGAATAGGCATAATTAATCAGAAAAAATGAAAAGAAAGTGTCTCAAGTTCAAGAAATTAAGTAGGAGCCTATAATTTTTATAAGAAGTCAAAAAAAGTCCATATACATTGATTTATTATCAGAGGAAGAGTTAGAGCAACAAAAAAAGTAGCAAATGTAGTAACGAGAAGAAGAAGAAGAATCTAAAAGGGCAAAATCTATTGTACCTAAGCCTACATCCAAATCTCCACAGATTCAAAAAAGACTATGACTATGAAGATTGGAGATTAGAGATTCATGAGGGAAAAACATCCACATGTCTAATGATCATAATAGGACTTACTTTGTCCACTATATATGTAACATGTATATACACTTGTCGATCTTTTCCCTACTATTTAATTCATTTTAGACACAATCCCTCTCTTCTACCCCCTTCTTTTATTTTGCTTATCATGGTATACTTAAGGCATGTTTTATAATAAGGAGAAGTGCATATGAATTCTAGCAAGATTCAAGTAAGGCCAATGTGGCCATTACCAAAAGACATCAAATCTTTAAGGGGATTCTTGGGTCTCATGTGTTATTATAGAAAACTCATTAAAGATTATGGTACTATAACCTTTCTTCTTCAATGTTGAAGAAAAACTCTTTTCAATGGTTTGTTGAAAGTGAGAATGCATCTTCTGTATTGTGTTTAATGTAAATTTAATTTCAAGACCTTTGAATTGAGTGGATTTATTAATTTCATGGTTGAAAAAGACCATAAAATTTATTTTAAGACTTGATATTATCTGAAAGGAACAAAGAATTATTTTCGGATTCACCAGATTCTCTTCCTTAGGTTTTAAGAAAAGAGTATATTTTTTTAGGTACTTATAATTTTTTTGTTATAAATGTTTAAAATAATATATCTAATTTAATTTTGATATATCATTTTATGATATTAAATATGTGATTTATGAGAAAAATAAATTATATTTAATTTCACGAGATAACAAAATGACATATAGGAAAATAATTTTGAAATATCAATTTTGAACAATTATAGGAAAAAATCATTCAAATTTTTCTCAATGGTCTCATCAACGTATTCGATGTCCAAAGTCTTCCGGACGGTGGCCGTAAGATGAAATTCCAACCCCGCTCCTCTGCTTCCGGCTATTCCTTCGAACGACAGAAAAGGAAAGAAGAGAAGGTGGGACGGAATGATGCGACAAGGCAACAGCATCGCGGTGTTTCTCTGGTGTTGCGTCGTCTTCCTCCTCCCCACGATCTCCCACTGTGCAAAGAAGAATGGCAAGAACTACTGTAGCAGAACCTGCGTCGCCCAGAACTGTGACGGTGGGTGGATGCATCCTTTCCCTGCACTTCCTATTCTTCCTTTTCTTTTTTCCAATCTTTCTCGAATCATGTACGAGGCATGGTGATGTTTGGTTTTATTTGGCTTTGATGTAGCGATTGCCATTCGGTATGGGAAGTATTGTGGGGTCGGGTGGACAGGGTGCCCCGGAGAGGAGCCTTGCGACGAACTCGACGCCTGCTGCAAGTCTCATGATGAATGTGTCGATGGCAAAGGTAAGTTCCCTTTTTATCAATCATAGTTGGGTAAAATGAATACTTCCTCCCGTTCCATCTGATTGGCTGCAGATTCTCGAAAGTAGTATATATTCTTTCAGCGACGCCGATCATTACGTATGAAATCTCCTAATATTATTACCTAAAGCAAGAAAACAAATGGCAATCCCGTAGGAGATTTTTTTTCCCCTCAACACACTTGAAAATTGTTGGGAATTCGTTAATAATACTTATTAAATCATCAATGCATGATTGAATATGGAAGCACACTTGAATCCATGGCAAAACTGAAATGTGTTCACATCGAGATTGACCTTCCTAACCTCCATCTACAATTTTCTTCAGATGAGTCACCTTTCTCAAGAAGGATTTGGGAGAATAGAAAGAATTGAAGTTTGGTAGACTAAGAACCATAACCCTTTTTATTAAACTCTAATTTGTTTATTTCCTATTTAGTCTATCAGAAAATAGGAAATAAGTCCAAGTTATCTCTACATGCCAGATCCATATGATTAAGATATCGTTAGTCTAAACCTAACAACATTAGATGACTTTTTATTTGCCAATCCTCTAGATAACCTATTTAAATGGCTCACAAAATTAGGATTAACCTAACAATCTCAAGCCACATAAAAAATCATTAAACATGCATTAAAACATTATTAATTAAAATCCATATCCATACTAAAGCATCTATCACAATCTAGTCCATCGTACTAACATAAGATCAAAGAGATTTTTGTTACATTTATGGTTAGATCAATCATTGATAAAAAATGAAAATACCATCAATGATACAGATCAAGTGTAGACGTGTTACATAAAATTTAGTGAATTGCTCTAAACACTTTTGTGAGATCTATAATTGGTATAGTCACTTTACTCTTTAGTGAGATCATCACATAAATATTCAAAAAGAAAACAACTGTAAACTCTATTTCATAGAAAACATGCACGAGGTATTTCTACAATCTAAAAAATCCAATTAAAAAATCCCATTAAACTTGCATATAATCAAAAGATACAACTATGTAAGCAACATGCCTATAAAAGACCTTGGGTAGCAGAACATTGCAAAAAGATTTGAAATCATATTGTTTGTTCTAATGTGTACCCTATAGACAAATTTCCTTTCTAATTTCTCTTTTTCAAAACCAAGAACATAATGTGTTTAGTCTTTGAAGACCTTCCATTGTTGGAATACAAAATTCATAAGTTTTTGTTGCAATATTTTAGATCATGTAATAACTTTAAATGCATGCATAATGAACCACAAAAGAGGGTTAAATAAACAAATAGATCAATTACTAAATACTAATCATACAAATAAATGTCATTAAGTTAGACCTTCAATCAATCATTTGTTAAGGTCTAATGGACCACCACAGAGCTAACAGACTTTTTCTATGAACATCCATTTGAAGACTCAAAATTAACAAAGAATGGGCTACACATTAGGAATGAATCTCTGCTCAAGTTCTTGTCCATCTTGACACAATGGTTGGATGTCTAGATGTTAACATCCATGGCACACATCAAGTGGTCGGATGCTTGAGGTGGAGATCCAGATCACTTCCTATCTAAAATGGCATAGTGGCTAAACATCTAAAAAGATGTTCGAATTGTCCTAAAAATGTAAGAGAAGGTAGATGTCTGTTCGAGTTCCTACCCTAGTTCAACAAATGGACAGACGTTTAGCTAAATATTTGTCTTAAGAAAAAATATAAGGAGGTCGACATTCATCTGGACATTCAACAAACTTCCTATCCCTCACAAGAGCATTGGTAGACATCCATGTAGCTGCTTCTACATGAAAAGAAGTGAGAAAATCCCTAGATCTTGAATTTTAAAGGGAGAAATTTTCCATGTGAATAATGCATGAATCTTTCTAAAACCATGTTGAAAAATAGTTCTTGACCTGTTTAGATTAAACCAGGAAGAAATCACATGTTTTCTTGATGATCGTGATGATCTAAATATGTGGCTCTGGTACTTGAATATTGTTATCTTCTCGAAAGACACAAGAAAATTGGTGAAACTTCATCAATTATATAGGATCTGCCATGCTAAATCACCAAGAAATGATTGAACATCTGAATCCAAATGAAATTAGAGCTTGATTACATTGGAATTAGCCTTCTAAGTCTTCGCTTCAATTTTCTCTGGAGGAGTGTCTTTTGTTGTGTTGGGGATTAGTGGAGATAATAAACTGAATTTTGATTGGCTTGGGGAGCACAACCCTTGTATACTTGACCTTAATTTGCTTATTTTCTGTTTAGCCCATCACAGATGAAATAAACCCAAATGGTGACTACACATTAAATCTACCCCATTAAGATGTCAGTAGGCCTTACCCAACCAAATTAGATTGCTTTCAATGAGCCAATCCTATAAATGGCCAACAATTTTTAATATTTTTATATTTGTTCGCATAATTAGGATTAACCTAATAAATCCTTGATGCAGTTTAAGACGTGATAATTTCTTCTTGTTACTACGAAATTCCCTTTGCCATTGTCCTGCCATGATAATATGCTGTTTCTCTTTTTAGTTCTATCACATAGTGAAATGATCTATCAAGGGCATCTCTGTTCTGCTTAACATTATGTGTTCCGTCCAATCACCTTGATGCCTAAGTCTTGCCTAGTCAACCATAATCTTAATGTAGTGTAATTATATTATCCAATTATGATGTTTGGTATTAAATATAAACTAATTATAAAATTATATTAAAAAAATTAATTTTAACATTTAAGCTCATATTTAGTTAGTTGAGTGATGTTTCAAAGAAATTAATTTATTATAATCAAATTTCAAATCTTATAATCATTAAAATTCAAATTTGTGTTATAATTAAGAAATATAATTTAATTACATTACGTTACATTACATTACATTACATTACATTACACGTGAATTATGGAACCAACCAAACCCTTTGATTTATGCTCCTTTCCCATTTTTAATACTCTTTTAAACATCAATAGCTTTTATTTTCCTCTTCGTAACACATTCAGAATGAAACAATATAGTTTTTATTCTGTTCTATGACCTTCAGCTGCACTCAAATAATTTACCATTATTTCTTGATATGAAGGTATACATGTTTGCCATATAAAAGAAATCAAGTTGGATTTAAAGGAGATATTGGTTCATGTAATCTTATTGTTTAACCCTTGCCTCATCAAAAGAGACTTCAACCAAGTATTGTGTTGCTCTTTTGACAAACAAATTCTACTATCAAATATATCTTCCGCCATAGATATTATTCTTGAATTTATGTTGGACTTAACAAGTTTTTGTTGCAAAAAAATTATTGGTGTTCTCTCCTTTTTACTTGTCATAAACTAAAACTATTTTATTTTATCTTATATAAATCTAAAATACCAAATACTATATAGATCTCTAGCTAGTGAGGGTTATTTGGTGGAGATGATATGTGTGGACTTTATTGTGAAGCTTCCTTTACATATGGACATCACGGATGTAAACATGTGAATGTAACATTCCCTTAACTTGATTGAAATTAGAAAGGAACCATTTGACATTGGGAAATTAGATCGATGTATTTTCTGGATTGGATTCACAAAACTATGACATGTGTAAATTAGATCAGAATTCTTATTCTACTTTCATCAACTAGCATGCAGCAAATTTTAGAAGCTTTTTTTTTTTCCCTTCTTGTACTAATGCTAGAACCATACTGAAATTTCAATTTTGATGTGAAAAACACTTCTGGTAGTATGGAATGCAGATGTTCATAGGATTCGTGAGATGTTTGGTTTATATTAATACAATTAGGGTATTAAAAATTACTTCTGCTGCCGGTTGTGTATTGAACTTTTTAGTCAAAGGTAGTTGCTGTCATTCTTGATCTCAATTTGGTAGATAGGAATATGGTTTGGCTTGGTCATTATTTTCTTCTACATGACATGGTAGACCAAGAATGACTAGATAGAACCCAATATTTTGCCCAAATTATACTTAACTATTTGTGATGAGAGTGGAAAAGCAAACCCCACAATTTGGTCTTTGTACTATTTAGTAATTAACAGTAGTAAATTTGTTCCATACTTTCTCGTTTGATTTAGACATTCATTATTTGTCACAAAAAATAGAAAATAGCTTTGTCTTTTTGGATTTTCAGGTTTGATGAGTGTCAAATGTCATGAAAGGTTCAAAAACTGTATCAGAAAAGTGAAGAAAACTGGAAGACCTGGATTCTCTAGGAAGTGCCCTTATGAAGTAGCCATGCCTACTATGATACAAGGGATGGATATGGCAATTTTATTCAGCAAGTTAGGTAACTCTCACACTGAATTGTAGCACCTTTCAGGTTTGTGGGCAATACGATGCATGAGACGAATTTACACATATTGCTTTTATACATGGAGCACGTATTAGATATGCAATGACAACGACTGATTCAATGCTGTTTGATAGTAAATTGGCATACTGAATGAATTCTATTACATTGTGCTTTTGGCAATCCTCAATGTGTGAGTTCTGACTACCTACTGTCTTTTCCATGCACAAATTTGGATTCACAAATGTTGTTATAATATTTGATTCAGAAACTAAAAACAAACAATTGGTATTTACTGGTATGTTTTGTATGTTGCTAGAAATGGTATTATATCTTGCAACGCATTTGGAAGGGCCTATATATGTTTTGCCGACGTGAAAGAGGTGAATGAAGTAGTGGAAACAATTGGTCTGGACTGCATTACTTGGGAAGAAAGACACATATCTGACTTAAATGAAATTGTCCATGAAAGTTTGTGAAAATCATGGAAATCTACAAAAAAATATCCAAGAAATATGAATTTTGGCATGAAAATTTAGGACATTAAATTAAACATAATACACATTACAAATAATTTATGTTAATTTTTGAATATTTATTGCAATCGAGACACATCATACATTAATTAATATTAGGAAGTTGCAATCGAATGTATATTCACATATAGGTAATAATATTAAACAAGTACTTGATCATATACAATCAACTTTTTCATACATCCTAATACTAGGTAGAATGCCTTCTTGGTGTTGTCATGCACCTGTCCTCCATAACTTACCTTCTCTCTAGCAGACACAGTCCCCTGAAAAGTAGTGGGTGTAATATTACATGCACTCAGTAATATGCCTTTGGTTTTGTCTTGGTGGCGAATGATTGAGAAATTCTGTATATGGATATTGTTGAACTTACACAAAAGATACATGGATATCTTGGCAAGGTTGTCGATACAATGTTTGTGGTTGGTAGGGAGATTGAAGTATCTTCTACTTGTAGGATTAGTTGAACATGAGGATAACGAAAAATAGAAGTGAGATCTCAATTACTGTGCTTTGGTCACTTCCCTGACTTGGAGGTGGATCATATGGAAATCCCACTTTTCTTGGCCATTCATTATTGCCACCTAAGTAATCTTAAAGTTCATGAGAAAAACACTTCTTTAACCACTTTCATGAAAAGAAGCAATACTAAGAGATTCAAGACCCTGTAAGCTACCATGCTAGTGTAGTTGGAGCCTGTTAAGATAGAATGTCATCATCCCTCTATTGTTATTTATCTTTCTGTCCTCAATACATCATAGGAAATATATAATAAGAATCTTGAGCTCCATGATCTTTATATTGCATAGTACCATACCCATGTGTGAAAAAGTTGAGTTGCCTTGATGGATCATTTTCTTCATTATTATTTCCTAATCTTACATTACCATCACCTTCATTAGATGGTCCTTGTGTAGAATCTCATCATCTTCTATATTAGGAAGACAAATCATTAAAACTCGGTCAGCTCCCCTTGCATTTCATAACCTACATTGGCTAGTGAAGAGCTGTTATGAATATTTTCAAACACAATCCATCCTCTTATTGTCATTTTGTTTAGTTTCATTATGTGCTTTTTTGGACCTAGATTTTTGCTTAAGGAAATTAAATTCATCAAAAATACAATACCTACTTAAATAAATCTTTTTACTTATCATGTCAAAACACTTACATCCTTTATATTTACTATCATATCTGATAAAAATGCACTTGTGAGATTTAGGGCTTGATTTATTCTTTATATAATTCTTTAGCATTGGTTAGAACACAACCAAAAGTTTTTAGAATTTCATACCTAGCACGTGTACCATCCATATATATCACAATAATGAATCAGCCCTCCTTTTCTAATACTTGTAGGCAACCAATTCATAAGAAAAATTGTAACAGAGAAGCATTCATTTCAAAAGGATTTAGGCAAATCACATTGATACATCAAAGTCTCATCATTTCTATAATAATCCTGTAACTTTATTCCGCTTTTCCATTTTGCTCAAGCGTGTAGGGGCAGACAATTTGTAACAGAGTCATCTTTTTATTCAAAAGATCTTTAAACCTTTTAGAGGTGTATTTACCTCCTCTATTACATTGCAAAATTCCTATTTCTCTCCCAAAATGATTCTTGACATTTGTGTGAAAATGTTTGGAACAATCAAAAAAATCAGATTTTAATTTCAAATGATAGTTTATAACAATGTAACTCTATTTTTATCATCAATGAAAATAACATAAACTTTATAATCATTATATGATTATAAAATTTATATTCATTACAACTGAAATAATGCTATGATATGAATTTTTATCAAAAGCATTCAAAGCACACGAATTAAAGTTACGAAAAGGTAAGCAATTGCTTTTGCTAACTTGACAAGTACAACAACATCATCTTGGTCCCACACATCCACACAAATCAAACCAATGTTTTTGAAGGCTTCTAGATTCCTAACACCATAATGCCCAAGCTTGTTATGCCAAAGTTTGGCACTGTTTTTATTTAAATGTCTAATGCTCATGACATTGGCACTCCTATTCTACATCGTGTAAGAACTCCCATTTTTGGTGCGACGTGTTATCATTCGTTTGCTCCCCTTATTCTTGGTTTTGAAATCATCACAATCAAATTCAATATCATAAGACAAACCACAAGCAAGTCGAACAACAAAGATAAGATTCTTTTTATCTTGAGCACATATAATACATTTCTAAGATTAAGAATGTTGTTATCGCTGCTTGAAACATTGCTACTTCATATTTCTTTAATAGGCAAGGCATTTCCATTAGCAACAATAGCATATTCTTCATGTAAATAATTCCTACCATTGAAAATCATACTTGGATTACGTATTGCATGATTGCTGGTTCATGAGTCAGCATACCACTCCATTTCTTCATCATCTTCTAACTCACAGTGGCCAAAGCTTGAGGAATGTTGGCTTTTTGATATGAGTGGTCAAAGCCTATGTCAACACTTAAAAGTGCATCATGACTGGCCTTTCCATAGATCTAACACAATGACCTTTTTTGATCCTTACCATTGTTCTACCATATATATGTATTTTGAGCAGGAAGTCCTTTTGCCCTTTTCTTTTTGAAAATACTATTTTTGACCAATTTCATACCTTTTATATACTGTTTTATCAAAATTCTTATTAAAATTTCGCTTTCTTTCCACCTTCACACTTATTTTAGTGTAAAACACAATTTCAACGTTACTATGCTGCTCCACCTTTTATCATGAAGAAAAACACACTACTAGCCAAACATTTGGTCACACTATTTATAAAACCTATTAGACCTTGCGACTGTATTAATGTCGTCATTTGCTTCTCTCAAGCAAGGCTGTTATTGTTGTTGTTTAACACTACAGAAAAAAAAGAAGAAAAAAAAGCTAGCAGTGCTTAAGGCGACAAGATAAGGATAGGACTCACCGTTGTCATTTCCTAATATTTACATTTCCACCACCTTCACCATTAGATGGTCCTTTGTAGAATCTCATCGTCATCTTATTCTAAACTAGGAGTGGGACCACAAGGTAGTCAATGAATGCATGTATGTATTCATGAATATCTACCACACCCATTTGAATGCTCCATTAGCCTGCCACCTCGTTCATCAAGAATCGATTCACCATTTTCTTCCATCAATATTTGTATTGGATCTTTGTCATCTGATTGTTGATATGTGAATGTGAGATCAAAGAAAAAGGATATTTTTTGCATGAGATTTTGTTTCGGTTTCTTGCAACCTGAACAATGAACTGGTGATGCCAACCTTTTTGATGACTTAGCACAGCCTCTCCTTTCAGCAGGTACATTAATAGACATCAAGAAAGTACCATGGCCATTGCTGTAAACCATAGCATTAATAAGTTTAATGTCTTGGTGGCATTTGTCCACTTATTGCACACATCATGTTGCATAAGTTCACAGAAATTTATCGTAGTTTAGAGATCCTGGTTCATCTTCTTTTTCTCACCTTTTACATATCTACCTATCAGCTCATGATGGATTGGTGCTCTTAACCCCTTTTTGTAACGTTAAACATATATTGCAGATATAAATTTAAGTTAATTTAATAACATTAAATTAAGTATTTAAAAATAATAATTTTCATTACATTTAAATTTTACTAAACATAAAACTATTATTATGGATAAAAACAAAAACAAAAAGATGTCACTGCTGACGTTTGCGGTAAATTTAGTTACGAGTGTCCGTCGAGATTTAATTACTAAAATTGAGTTAACTTTAAATGAATACTTATTTAATTAATTTTAAATTATAAATATTCGATATTGTTAAATCATATATTTTATATTCAAACGTCAGCTAAAATTAAAGGCACGCTGCCAAAACGTCCTTCGGTGGAGTTGAACGTCTCGGACGTTGGGAGCACGTGCGAGACGAGTGAGGTCAAATCAGCACGAAGGAAATGTGGCTGGCCGCTGCCCTCCCGCGACGGACACGTCGGCAGGCGCCAGTGGTAGACCCGGGCGACACGAGGCTGTGGTGACAGGAGCACCTCCCACCTCCCGTGCCCTGCTCTCTTTTTCCTTCCTGTTCTTGCCTCTGGACGTCGTCGTAGTGGTGGCCGTGGTCGTTCTTCTCTATTCCCCTGAGAAGGTGAACAAAAAAAGGGTGAGGAAGGTTCGTCTCGTCCTCTCCCGCCACAATGGAAATCGTCCCGAATTTTTTGCGTTGTTCTTTGTCGGTTGTTTGCATTTTGCCTTCTCCTGCCGTATGCCTCCTAAAGCCTTTACATTTTTATTTCTTTCTTTGGTGGTTTGAATTGCGTTGGATTGGTGTCTTCCTGCCGTTACTGGTAGATCTCGTTTCGGCCCTGTATCCTTTTGAAGTTTTACAATCATCTGTTTTCTTCTTCTCCTTTTTGGTGTTCTTGGAAGGATGGGTGGATCCATGAAATGCGGGTGATGGATCTGCACTCGGTTGTTCTGTAGGAGAAAAAAAGAGGTTGTTTTTGAGACTGGCATCGTGCTTAACAATCTGTCTATCTTTCTTTCTTTTCCTGCGAGTTGTCGCCCCACTTGGAGGATGTCGTGGTTTGAAATGAATCTGACATTTCGATTCCTTTGCAGAAAGACAAATGAGGATGAGATCTCGTCCTACAAGCTTTTTGGATGATCCAAAATGAATTGTTGGCATTAGTGCGATTGTTTATTTTTCATGTTTTATTCGCTCTGCTGTTTTTTGCTGGGAGAGGTGAATTGATGGGACTAATGATTGCTTTACAATTTATGCTATGCTTTTTGGGGTTTTTGAAAATAAAACGTTAATCATTTGTTCGATTTGTTTGTGAAAAATTCATTCCGAAGGATAAGATATATATATATTCCTTGAAATGTTTGATTTTTTTGGAAATGCATGTTAGGATTGATTTTAAAGATTTCTAGCGGACATCTAGCATAAAAGGCATGATTTCTCAATTACCAGAAGGATTTGGTTGAGCAACAAAAGGAGATAATGGCAACAAAGGCACATTCTTTCACTGTTGTAGAAGGTGGAGGTGTGGGCAACGAGGAGAATGGATCTTCCTCAGACAGGGAAAACATGGAGTCTCCAGATAGCAAGAATGAGGTGAAGGCTTCAAAACCACCTAGGCAAATCACAATCATGCGCCACTGCATAAGCACTGCACACTTGGCAGCATCTTCTGAACTGGTGATTTATCAAACCAATCAATTCACTTGACAGTCCTGATGCTGAACACGATGTATAACTTTTTCTTTTCCTCTTTTTCATAATAGGAATTAGAGCTCAGTGGCATCAGTTTGAAATCTCCCCTGGATGGTAAGTGTGCATTTTTACCTGTTTTCCGTTCAGGAAGCTGGTCGGAGATTGGACCAAAACAGAACATGGAAGATGAACATATACGCATAGACAATCTATTGAATCATTTAGGGGCAGCTGCTAATATTTCATGCCCAGGGGCCTTCTATGGGGTGAGCAAACATGGATGATTTTACAAATAAGTGTTCTTTCTTTGACCAAGGACATAGGGAATTTAGTTTGAATGCTATCACACCAAGATGCTGGAGTTCCTTTTACCATGTTCTTATTTTGAATATTTATCAACAAGACTTACTGACGATTTATTTATGCTTCACAAGTTATAAACCCATACACTGCTCAGGTTTGAAGTAGGATTTCAAGGGGCAACAATTTTAGATTCAGCATCCTTTTTGGCAGGTATTTGATGGCCATGGTGGCATAGATGCAGCATCTTTTGTCCAAAAGAACATACTCCATTTTATAATGGATGATCAACACTTTCCAATTTGTGTTGGTAAGGCCATAAAGAATGCCTTTCTGAGGGCTGATCATGCTTTTGCCGATACTCATTCTGTCGATAAATCTTCTGGCACCACTGCATTGACTGCACTTATTTTTGGGAGGTTAGAGTCCTCTAATCCCTAAAACTATATACAATGTGACATCATCAAACTCAATTACTCAAAATAATATTAAGGCTTTACTAGGAATATAATAATATTTCAGCACAAGCTGCAATTATATTTCTATTTATCCATTGATGATGATAATACCCGTACACTAAATGGACCAGTTCTGGTAGATGTGACGGAAACTGATATTAGCCAACGCATCAGAAGTCTCTCTCAAACCTTCATATCTATAAAAATAGGATGGCTTCTCTAGGTTGGTGCAAGTGAAAAGAGTAGCTGCACATTTTTATGGGATTTATTTAGCTTGTTTAAAAACTACCCATAGATTATCTAGTTTGAATGTGTGATCTGATACATCAAGCTACAGAAATTAGCCATCGAAATATTAAGTATTCTTGTTGGCACTACCATAATTCTTGGATAATTTGTGTTGGTAAATGAAAGTACTACCACAACAATGAAAGGATATTTTATGCATTTTGACAGTTCTTAGGAACTAAATACTAGGGTTATGCCATTAACACATCAAATACTTCTATATATGTAGAGGTTACATGATAAACAATTAGAAAAACTCCCCTAGAAATAGGATTATATAATATACTAATATAAAACTCCTAACACTCTCCCTTAAGCTAAAGCATAAATATCAAACATGCATAACTTAATACATAATTTTTTAAACACACCTACACCTAAGCCCTTTCTTATTATCTTGATGACTGAGTTTAAGGTGTAGACATAATCTCATTCATTACCATATCACAAATATAATGATATTTTATTTTGATATGCTTTGTCCTTTCATGAAAATAAGATGGTTAGTAATAAAAATTACTACTTAATTACGACAATGTATCTTCATGGTATTCTTCACCATGAATCCAATTTCTATCAATAAGGATGTCACTCACATTATTTTACATGCAATCTGGTCTATAAATCAATACTCTACTTCTACACTAGATTTAGAGATCATATTTTATTTTCTACTTTGCTATGTGACTAAGTTTCCTCCAACGTATGTGTAGTAACTAGAAGTAGACTTTTGATCACCTCAATCATAGCATATCTTGAATCAGAAAGAGCCTCAATTTCTAAGTAATCATGTTTAGAATCCTCTTCCAAGTGTGCTTTTGATATAAGCTAGCACCTAAATAGTTCCTTCCCAATGAACCACTCTTGGTTTGTTTATGAATGTGAAAGAAGTCTCATTATATAAACAATATTTGGTTGGACCATTGTTAAGTACATTAGTTTGTCAATCAATCTCCTGTATCTGTGTGGTTTCTCCAATAGGTTAGATTTGTTGTCCCAAAATTGAGGGTTTTGTTCTATTAGGATATTCTCTAGTTTGCACACTCTAAGTTTCATTTCTTGCAATAAATCCAAGGAATATTTTCTTTGTGAAAGTGACACCTTCCACTTTGAGTAAATAAATTCAATTCCCAAAAAGTAATGTAGTTTTCCCATGTTCTTGGTGATAAAGTGTCTTAAGATATTCTTTGGTCTCTACTATACTTGGTAAATTACTTCTTATCACCAAAATGTCATCAACATAAACCATAATAATAATAGAGCTTGCCTTGGTTGTTTTTTACAAAATTGAATGATCGACAACACACCTTTTGAAACCACCTTCTCAATCAAATATATTTTTGAATTTTTTAAACTAAGCCCTTTCGACTTTATTTTAAATCATAAATGGTTTTCTTTAAGTAGCATACTTTATTCTCTTTATTGAACAACATATCTTAGATGTTGCTTTGTTAGTATTGGTCCTTATAAATCACCATAGAGGAAGACGTTCTTTACATCAAGTTGATATGGTTTCCATTTTTAGTTGACTGCAATTGAGAGAATGACCTAGATAGGGTTAAATCTTGTCACTAAAGAGAAGGTTTTAGTATAGCCAACCCAAAGTTTAGCTAACATTGTGAGTAATAAGTGAGCCTTGTATCTATCATTTGTGTCCTCAGCCTTGAGCTATATGGTATACTTAATGACAGGAGACAATGTGAGTATCTACAAGTTGAGGAACCAAGATCCATGTGCCACAACCATTGAGTGCAAAGATCTCATTCATAGCTACTTTCTTGAGGAATTTATAGAACCTCATGGTGTTTCTTGGTAATAGAGTCAAAGAGAATAGATAGTACAACTTCTAAAAAGATGAGTTTAAACAATGATATGAGATAAAGTTTGAGATAGGGTGAGCAATGTAACTACATTTACCCTTTCGTAGGGCTATAGGAGGCCCAAAGGGCTCTGGTGAGTGTGATGGGCCTACATTTGTGGTAGAAGATGATTCAGGAGTAAGTAAAACCAGTCATGCCATTCGTCGATGGTGATATACATAAAATGGAGTAGCTATTGGCCTATCACTACCTAAAGAATGTTCATTTGTAGTACTTGGCAACTAAGTCCAAATAGGTAGGGGAAACCCCTTAATAGGACTATCATGTGGCTTAAAAAAAGGATAGAACTCAAATGGGTTACCATCAACAAACAAAAAATATTGTTGTGTAGGAGGATAATAGCCATCTATATAGTTTTTCAATTTAAGAGTATCCAACGAAAATACACTTAATAAACCAAGAGGCTAACTTATCTGAACCAGTGTTAGATGCTAAACAAAGGAAACACACTTAAACACCTTAGGAGGCAAAAGAAAAAAGATCAAAATCAAGATGTCATTATAGTGGAGTTTCTCCCCCTAGATGTGTAGACAACATCCTATTGATTAAGAAAGAAGTAGTCAAAATAGAACATCAAATCATACATACTTAAGAACCTTCATGTGAACCATGAGTGTCTAAGCAACATCAAGAAGACGGTGATATTTATGTTTGACCATGCTGTTTTGTTGTGAGGCTTGTGCACAAGATGGTGATAAAACACAACCAAGGGTTATCTAAAGAGAAGTTTGTTCAACCTCTTTTCTAGAAATAGGGCAAGTATGTCCATTAGCTATAATGTCATATAAATCAAATAAGCAAGTAAGCAAATCTCAAGTACCTAACATGTGAGAGGATACACTAGAGTGTATTATCCAATAATTGTTCCTAGACATGAGAAAGGGGCAATAGAGGGTAGAAAAGGGGTTTTAGTAAGTGTCGATGGTGTAGTTTCGGGAGGAAAATGGATACTTGTTCTCTAATATCATGTTGAATGTGATTAGCATAGAAAAGAATTAGGGTTATTTCATTAACACATCAAACACCTCTATACATATTTTGAGGTTACATGATACACAATTACAAAAACACCCCTAAAAGAGGATTATATAATATCCTAATATAAAACTCCTAACAAATACATTGCTATTAATGTAAATGACAACAATGGACATTAACTATTGTAAGAGTCTCTTGAGATAAATCCTAGAAATTGCTTGATCCATCTCATGAAAAGGTTTGTGGGAACTCCTATGGCCTGAACGACCTTGGATAGGCAAAGCTATGCTTCTATATGTGCTCTTTTAATTTTTTTGTTTCTTCTCAAGAGAAGTAGAAGGTTTTTTTTATATTGATAATTTTTTATTTAGATTTGAGTCCAATACTTTTCCTCATAACCTTATAAGACAAGAAAAAACCAACTGCATTGTCATCCACTGTTGGTTTAAAGGAGGCAGAAGTTTTCTTTTATAATTAGGGGAAACAAAAGTTAGAGTCCAACAGCTTTATTTCTCCCCATAAATACGTAGGAATATGAAAGTAACCATATAGATTTTACTATTAGTTGTTTATAGTTAATGATAAAAATTTTACTTAAATTAAATAGGTATTGATCTTTGATCTAAAGGTCTTAAAGTTCACAATTTTTTGGGAAATTTGAATTTTCAAATGAAAAAAATAATAATGAATATTATTTAGATTAAGTTTAAATTTTAATGTACAGTAGATTATAACATAGATTAAATAAATTTTAATTATAATGATAAAACGACTTAAAAAGGGGTGCCACAAGGAAAATTTCCCGATGGCACCACCAGGAGGAATATTATAGTGTTGGAATATTGTTGTCAAAAGAAGTAAAATTGTTCAAAATCCTGTTTTGAAAAATAATGTTGATACCAAGGTAGCATAGAAATTTCCAGCCTTTTACTAAATAGAAACTTCAATTAATAAACTGAGAAATAGAGTTAGCGTTATAAAAGCCCATTAGAGTTAGGCTCGAAATTCATAAGTGACATTTATAAAGCCACAAACTCTTCTGCCATGATATACCGTATCCCTCTTAATATTTTCAGCCAAGACTAGTTGAAAGAAAAAAGAAAAAGATTCGAAATCTCTGATGGATGCCATCAAGCATGTTCTTGTGCAGAAAAATGCATGTTGCAAATGCTGGTGATTGCCGAGCTGTGCTGGGTAAGCGAGGCAGAGCAATTGAACTGTCCAGAGACCACAAACCCGATTGCATCAGTGAGAAAGTTAGAATTGAAAAGCTTGGGGGTGTAATCTATGATGGCTATCTGAATGGTCAGCTATCAGTGGCCAGGGCTCTAGGTGACTGGCATTTGAAGGGCGCAAAGGGAACTTCCTGTCCGCTGAGTGCCGAGCCGGAATTGCAAGAGACAACACTCACGGAAGAAGATGAATTCTTGATACTCGGTTGTGACGGACTTTGGGATGTGATGAGCAGCCAATGTGCGGTAACAATAGCCCGGAAAGAGCTGATGGTCCACAACGATCCAGAGAAGTGTTCAAGGGAGCTAGTCAGGGAGGCCTTGAAGCGGCACACTTCTGATAATTTAACTGTAGTCATCGTCTGCTTCTCTCCTGATCCACCGCCTCGTATTGAGGTCCCAAAGTCTCGTGTTCGGCGAAGCATATCTTTGGAAGGGATGAATTTTCTCCAAGGCATTCTGGACAGCAATGAATGAGCCAGGGGATTAGTGAAAGCTTAGCAATCTCCCATAGAAAAGGTAGAACTCACCGGATCGGCTGACTTCCATTCTTCCGGTTAGTGGTGATTATTTTTTTGCTGCTCGGATTACGCTGTACATCTGAGATTAAGTTATATTTGTATCGATGCCTACATGGATCGTTTCCAGTTTTGCACGAGCTGACTGTGTTGAACTGTCGAGTACATTTTTGTGATGAACAAGCCGAAACAGGCAAAATTTGTTACAAGCAAATCTTATATGCCATCAAAAAGCTCTGCGCGAGCGAATTCCATCGTTCTAGTTTTATGCAGTGCAAACTGTGACATCTCAATCATCACCACCGTCTACTGACAATATCCAAAAAGGAATGGAAGACTACTCAACAAAAGGAGATTTGTAAATTCTCTCTGCAACTTTGATCCATAGAAAATCACCGAGATTCTACTACCGTCCCTGAGATGAGATTTTCATGTCTGTCATTCAATCTCTCGCTACCATTATTATTTATGCATGCTTTTTTTCAATATGGTGATGCGGACTACCTTGATTCTCTACTGCATATGGAAGAGGTAACGACTGCTTTCATGGCCCCTGGTGGTTTATCACTACCATATCTTTTCATATTCCTTCCCTTCAATCACAATCAACTCTCCCACCTTTGCCAACATTGTTCTACCCTATGCAGGCTCCTCAGCCTCCGGTAATGGCGCCACTGTGGCAATTGTAATCCTTTCACATTTTCTTGGCAGCTTTATGGAAGATAGAAAGTTTAACGTCAATAATGAATTTTGAGCTATTGAGGTTGATGCTTTTTTATTGTTGTAATAAATACTTCTCATCACAATGGTATATAATTTTAAAACTCTACATACTCTGCTATAACTGAGGCCTTTGACTTCTAAGCACTGGCTTAATTGGGTTTTTTAGGCTCAATACAAATAAGCAAGTTAACCACTACAAGTCGTTGGATAGGCTTTTAGCTCACCAAGATCAGGACCTAACCTGACATGGATAACAATGTTACAGACTACTTTCCGAATTCACGATAATTTTGCCTGACAAAGGTATTTTTATAACTTCAAACATGGTTTTGAAATGCGGTGCATGATTTGACATAACTTTCAATAATGTCCTTAATGATTCACTACCTTCAACATTGCAGAGATAAATGTCAATACCGCAACAAATGTCAATCTTGTTTCTTAAGAAAGGATCCATGCCCACAGGAGCCGATGAACATTAATCATGAAAGAAAGTGATTACCTCCTCTTTCATAGTTTGCCGCTCTTCCCCCTCCAAATTCGGTTTTAATTTTTCAAACATTCCATGGGAAGAAAATTGTATATTAAAACCAGAGTAAAAACATTTTATATTAATATCAAAAACACTCCATGGGAAGAAATGGTATGGACGGTTTGGGTATTGATAATCAAGAAAAAACCTTCTTATCAAAAAATGGTTTATAGAAAGAAATTGAATGAAAAAAATGAAACCACAAAAGAAAAGACATGGATTACTTTTGTATCTTTGGGATGGCCTTCTCTCATGGATGTACAAGCTGTACATCCAAAAGCCCCTTTCTCCTTGTCCACAATGGGGAAAAAAAATGTATTATTGATGCCAAATTTGCATCATGGAAGAAAACACTCTAGCTGGCTAAATCAAAACTACAATTGAATAAATTTTAGAAGGCCATCTTGTCCATCCAGAATTTCAAAACAAGAGCATGACCACTGTCAATAAGTTTGTAAAACCTATCATAGAACTAAGACAAGATTAAACTCTCAAATCATGTTCAAGATTTCAGTAACATATCATATGCTAAGAAAGAATGATAATAATAAATTTATTGAAGTAATCATCATTCAAAACCCCTATGTAATATTTGCAAGACATCAGGAAAATGTCATGGAAAGCTTCTCCACCTTATACACAATCTGATTTCCCCACTAGCTTCTTTTCCTTTTCTTAGCAGAAAGAATCAAATAGAAAAGAAAATTACAAGGTTCAAACTTGGCTAAGTACGCGAAGAGGTTAAAAACTATTTTGACGGCTTTGGAAATACTCCAGAGAAGTTTGGTAATTTGTCTATTAATTTCAAAGCCTTCTCTGCGATCTGTTTAGTTTCATACTCACTGTGACGGAAGGCATCCACTAGTGCTGCACTAACTCTAGCATCACCAGAGATCTCGTAAGCAATCTCCTCTGTCCTCAGAATCCTCTCAACAGCCCATACTGCCCTTGCAAGGAGAACTTGTGTTCGTTTCTCAAGCAATATGTTCACAATTGGCCCAATGCCATCCGCTTCATACAATACTGAGACACCTTGCCCCTTGTCTACACCATCATCCAGAAGTGTGCACAATGCTGCTAACGCATTCTCAACCACTTTATCATTTCTGTGGTCTAAGCAAGCAACTAATTTCTCCACCACCTTACCTTCCACAATGCAGAAACTTTCTACGTCTGAACAGATGCCATGGTGGACAGGGCAAAGAACTGTTTTAGTTGGAGGCTTGTAGAAACATGAGAAGCAAAAACCAGTCCCTGACATCTCCGGGATTTTTGTGAGATGTTTGGACTGCTGTGAGAGATTCTCTAAGGCTATGGCAGAAACCATCTGCACATTATCAAGCCCATTTGAAAGAAGCAAATCAGAAAAATGTGCAAGAAGGTTGTTCTCACGAGCCAATGTGATTGTGGCCGGCTCATTCTCCAAAACAAACGTGACTCTAGAAAGAATTCTCACTAGCCCTTCCATATAAGGAGTGACAAATCGCCCAACCCGAGTTGTCTTCTTTTGTAAATTTTGCACATTGGAGATGATTATATCGAAGGCCCCTACACTTAGAAGCTGCTGTGTAAGTCCCAGGTCCTTCTCTGGAAGATCTGCCAATAGGCCAACAGCTGCTGCTTGTTCTTCTGATATACCAATATCTTCTGAAATGATGCTCATCAAACTGCTAAGCTGTCCAACTGTGCTGCAGAGGGCCTCCGCAAGCTCAAAACTCATGTAAGGGGCAATGTTATGTAGAAGCTTTACAGATGCCGCACGGACATCCCTCTGTGGAGCTTCAATGAATTGAATCAGGCTGATGGTAGCCCCAGAGCTTTTAATGGCAGCAACAATGTTCTGTACAGTTGCTGGAGAGCTTGTAAGCCCAACAAGAACCTGAAGAAGTTTGCGTTCTATGGCAGGACCGGTGTTGCTGATGAGGTGTAGCAGGTTGTGAACTACATCCTCAGAAACAAGTGTCTGATGATCATGGTCAAGCAAGATTGCTTCAAAATCAATCCCAGAAGAAACAACATTGGCAAGAACTGTTGCTGAAACCTCCTTAAGTCTCATAGGTAGCTGATTGCTACCAACAGCAAATAAGTCCCTAACCAATTGAGGAAGGATACCTGCTTCGATTAATATCCGTGCTGAAACTTCGTAAGAAGAAATCTGGTTCAGTGCCTTAAGTGAAGCCTCTCTTGCTGGCAAAGTTCCACTTCTCATAACATTTAGCAAGGAAGAACCTGCAGTCTGGGCCACTAAAACCTTAACATCATTGCTCAAAACAAGATCCCCAAGGAAAGAGACCATTGCGAATTGAGTTTCAGGTGAACCTACATAAAAAGTGAAATTTTGTTATTAGTAATTGTAGATAAAAGATGCATTTATTTATATAACCCCTGCTGCAAAAAACCTATAAGATAATACCTTAGCATTTCTAGACAGTTAACCATAGGGGCTGCTAAAGTGTTTCCTTTTGTATGTTCTCTAACACTATTTTTCTTTTATTTTTGTTGTCCCCCTTCCTACCCGAACATAAAAGCCATTAAATTGGTGGACACTCTTTTTGTATGCAGTTATTTCTAATAAAACTTTATTGCTACTCATAAAAAAGACATTTCTTGGAGAATGGATGTAGTGTTTGAGTGAGATTTTTAAGATCTTTAATTGTGTAAAATCTTGATTCTACACAGAATTCAATGTAGGTAGAAATATTTTAATGCAGAATATTGTTGATAATCTGTTTGGAAAAGAAAATTGGTGCTTGATCTTTTACTGAAAAATCAAGAACAAAATGATGATTATGTCCTATCGTAAACTCAAACTGTGATATGGTACGACAAAGGATTGCGACATGGCATAAATTAAAGGCCATATGCTTTAGCTTATATTGTAACATGATTATTTCATGACAGTTTGTGTCATTGTTTGACATGATATAGATTACTTATTGGTATGTGTTAAAACTAATGAATTAGTGGAAGAGAATCTATCCGTTAACAAAACATAATGTCTTTTATTAAAAACTACAAGGAAAGATACAACATATCTTATAATTCTAACACATTAAAAACATCAAGGGTCACACATGAAAAACACCAAAGGTCATACACGAAAAATACCAAGAGTCATACATAGAGAGCATCAAAAGTCACATTAATACATAGTCATGTCACACATTTAATACTCTCCCTCAAACTAGAAAATATATGTTTGTCATACCCAACTTGCTACAAATAGATACAAAAATATCATGACCTAACCTCTTTGTGAGAACATCAGCTAATTCTTCAAATAAGGGGATATACAATGTAGAGATGATGCCCTTGACCACCAAGTCATAGATGAAGTGACAGTCAACATCAATATACTTAGTGTGTTCATGAAATGTTTCATTCTAGACTATATGGATTGCAATTTGATTATCATAATACATAGACATTAGTTCTTAAATAGCTAGTCCAAGTTCTTTGAAAAGAGACTATAACCATAGTAATTCCCTTGCAATCTCTATCATTAATTTGTATTCAACTTCAACACATGAACAAAATACAACATTTTGTTTCTTATATCGCCAAGTGACAAAATTACTTCCTACATAGGTATAATAATCAAAAGTAAATTTTCTATCTCCTTTATTATCTACATAACCAACATCAGAGAATGTTTCCACCTTCAAATGTCCACTTGCCTGATTTAACAAGTCCTTGCCAAGAGTACCTTTAACATAAGCAAGTACTCTCTGCACTCCTATCCAATGAACTTATTTCAATTCATGCATGAACTAGCTTAACAACCCAATAGTATATATAATATTAAAGCAAGTGACAATGAGATAAATCAATTTTCCCACTAACTGCTTGTATTACTTAGGATTATCCAACTTCTTAAATGATTGATCCCAACAAGATGGATTCTGCTCAATTGGTGTAATTTTTGGTTTACATCCCAAACACTTAGTCTTCATTAGCAAATCTAGTGCATATTTGCATTGAGAAAGCACTATCTTATTTCTTGAGTATACAAATTCAATACCTAAAAAACATATAGGTTGTCCCATATCTTTTATAGCAAAAACCTTGGTAGGATGCTCCTTTGTCTTAACAATGCCAACATCATTTTCTATAAGAAGAATGTCATTAACATAAACTGTAAAACTAACATACCTCTTTTATGTCTATCGCATGAAGATAGAATGATTTACAACACAACATCAAATACCTCCGTTGAACATAACCTGATTAAATTTATCAAACTATGCCTGAGGATTTTGCTTTAAGCCATATATAGTTTTCTTCAATCTACATACATGATACTCTCATTGAATAATATATCTAAAAGGTTGCTTCATATAAATCTCTTCAAACAGATCACTATAAAGAAAGACATTCTTTACATCAAGTTGATATAATTGTCATTATTGATTAACTACAAGCAGAAGAAATACACAAATAAAATTAAGACAGACCACTAGTGAAAAAGTTTTTGCATAATCAATCTCATATTCTTGTATAAAACCTTAGGCAATAAGACGAACTTTGTATTGACCAACTAACCCATCAAATCTATATTTAACAATAAAGACTCGCTTGTATGAAACTATGTTTGTATCAATAAAACAAGAAATCAATTCTCAAGTGCCACCAAATTTTAAAGTATCCACCTTCTCATTTATAGCAATTTTCTAATATAGTAGTTATAAAGCCTCCTAATATCAGGGTTTGACAGTGGGAGTCTAAGAGAATGATGGATCCACCCGATGTCACCAATATACTTGCAGGGGACAATCTAAAGTGTTGTCACTAGAAAAGTCATCATCAACAATAATAAAGCTAGGCATTAGAATAAAAGTAGTAGAACCATCCATAAGGGAGTAACATTCCTTAAAAAAATAGGGTTGATCTTCAAAGAATGTGACATCAGTAAAGATATCATATTACTTTGTGAGAGAACAATAATAATGATAACCCTTTTAAGTTCTGGAGTAATACACAAAGGCACACTTAATGGCACAAACTAAGAGTTTGTCCAACTCAAGAGTAAGATCTTGAACATAAGTTACACACACAAACATACGGAGAGTTAACTCAAAAAGTTTTTGATTAAGAAAAAGATAATTAAGAGGAATTTCATCTCTAAGAAAAGTAGAGGGCATATGATTAACAATATAAGATGTGGCAAATACAACATCAAACCAAAGATATTTTGGTACATTCATTTGAATAAAAAGTGTCTGAATAATATCTAAAAAGTAACGATGTTTACATTCAGTAAGCTCATTCTATTATGATGTGTGAGCACAAGTAGTCTAATAAATGATACCATGAGAAGCATAAAATTATTGTTCAACTTCAAAGCATTATAAATACAAAAACATTTTAGGGTAACAAAAAATTGAGTTTTAACTTCCATAAAAAAAAATTTAAACAATTGATACAATACCTTGACAATCTTTTAACAAGTACACCTATGACATACGAGAATAATTATCAATAAAAACAATATAGTACAATAATTGGTAATAGACACAACACGACTCGACCCCAAACATTACAGTAAATAAGATTAAATATACTACAAGTAGGGATAAGTAGAACACGAGAAAAGGACATCTAACTATGCTTATCCAATTGACACGACTCAAACAAACTCAAAAAGGGAAATCTAAGGAACAACTTACCGAAGCTTAGACAAGGAAGGATGACTTAACTGATAGTGCCACATCAATGACAACTTAGTAGTAGACAATAGCACAATAAGCTCCTACAAAGGTGCATCATGAATCAAGATGTAAACTCCATTGCTCTTCTTACGACCCAAACCAATCTTCATCTTTCACAACAAATCCTAAAAGTACAATGAAAAGGAAAAAAACTTACAAAGCAAGAAAGTTGTGTTGTAATTGCACTAATAGATAACAAGCTAATAGAAAGTTAAGGAACACATAAGGTGTGGTCAAGTCAAATCCTAGAGGTGACTTCAACAGTGCCTTTACAATAATTCAATAAGAGTGACCATCAATAATAATAACACAATTAAGGTTGGGAAGATAATGTAGACATATGAAAAAGTCAATACTACCTATTATGTGTTGAGATATCCCTGAGTCTATAATCCAAAGATTATCCTCCCTAGCAATCATAATTGCTCCCTTACTTGAAGTAGATGTTAAAGTAGCAATTACAGAGTTGGTAGTCTATAACCACAAAAAACGATCATAGTCAACTTGTGAAATCTAAATTAGGGATGGACCATTAGATGAGGTGCTAAAAGAAACGACTAGAGACTTTGATGATTCTATCATTGTTCTAGCTCAAGCTAATTTACCATGTTTATCACAATACTTATCTTGTTTGTCCTATTTTGTCATAATGATAATACTTGATATTACTGCTCTTCCCAAAATCAGCACCAAATCTCCTACAGCCTTGAGCAGAAGAGGCAAAAATTATGAACTCATCAATAGGAATTAGGTGAGTAGGTAGGAAAACATGCATAGCTTTTGGCAAATGTATCTTCAAAATCTGGTAGACGATCAACTCCAAGCATCTATCTTTTAACCTAAGATGACACCTCAAGGTTGAGTCCCGTCAAAAAGGCTACAATAGCCAACTCCTCATACCATTGATTCATAGAAACATCTACTACAAGAGGTTGATAAACATCCAATTCTTGAATAATTCCCCAAACAATGTTATAATACTCCTACAAGGTTTGATCCTCTTATTTGATGGTAAACAACTACACGTAAGCCTAGAAAGTCCTTGAAACATTATTCTCATAATTATGTCTTCTGTAAAGACAATTACATTATTTTGCAAGTTGTATTATAGTAACACTACATGCGATAGCTAGCTCCATACTAGCAAACATCTAAGAAATAATGGTTACATCATCCGCTAGTTCATCTGCATAGATATTCGCTTTATCATCAAATAGATTATCTATCAAGTGCTTAAACTTCCTATAAGTAGTCATAATGATTTCAAAGCTGAGTCCAAAGCATATAATTGAGATTATTTAATTTCTCAGAGACAAAAGTGAAACTCCTAATCAAGGATTCTTTTGTTACTGTCTACACTACTAAGGAAAAGGAAAAAAAGGCAATACAGATTCTTGTTCACCAACAATGACATCAGTTTACGCAAGCTAGCAAGCAACACCAAAATTTGTTGATAATACAGTAACCACACCAAACCAAAAGCAACAATAGACTGCAATTGCACAACTAGAATTTGTTGATCAGAGGTAGCCATAATTAAGCTCAACAGTCATGAACAATCGTACAAACAATGACGCACCTAGCAATGCCACAAACCAACATAAGTCCTATTTCTCTAGTAGCAACGTCCCAACCACACAAACTCCCAATGTACCAATAGTTGAAAGCACTCTAGCAATGCTTGATGCAATCCTAAACCATTATGTGAATGATGATAGGATAACTATGCTACCAATGCCATAGATAGATGACAACAACAACCTGGTTTGCATGTGGAGGGTAGGGAAGATCACTAGTCCACACACAAACAAGAAAGGGCAAAAAGAGAGACACCTACAAGGGAAGCTGACAATGGTGAGCTTGACTTTGATGCCTACAATAGTGAAGGGTGGAAACAGAAAGAAGAAAAAATATACTTAGTTCATTATTAGGGTTTCTTGCTCTAATATCATGTTAAAACTAATGAATTGGTGGAAGAGAATCTATTCATTAACAAAATATAATGTCTCTTATATAAAGACCACAAGGAAAGATACAACGTAACTTACAACACACCTAATAACTCTAACACATTAAGAATATCAAGGGTCACATATGGGAAACACCAAAGGTTATATAAGAACACCAACGATCATACGTAGAGAACACTAAGAATTACATTAATATATAGTAATGTCACACATCTAATAGTATGATCAAATATTATTTGTGATATGATTTAACTAGCAAAGTGATATGATTTATTCTATAAAATGATCTTTTGTATATAATGACATAATTTAATTCAAATCACAACATGGTATGAAAAAAAATATTAATCCATCTAATTATTAATATAATTAATTTTATTTAATATTAATACAATATTAATATAATATTATAATTATAATAAACAATAAACATTGTGTTATATTCAATATTAATCAATGAAATAATTAAGGTTGTTATCACCAAAAAAAAAATGAAAGTTCCAAAATCAACACTTTGCTTGATCTAAGATTGTGCAAAAATGAGAAGAAAATCGTTGTTCATAAGCAACTAGATTTTCAGCAAAATATAGCATTTCAAAACTGTTTGTATATAATTCAAACTTAATGAAAAAATTATAGAATCAATCATCTCAAAATATAGATAACATAGAATGACTTAGACAAGGTCTCCAAAGCTAAAACTATTCCATCTCATTCTTCACAAGATCTACCTTTGATTAATTGTACTCTCAATAAAACCTCTACATAGTTCGTAATATTAAAGTGGGAACCTAAGCACTAAAATGTGATAGGCACATGCCTTGGATGCTAGTCTCACCTTGTCTTAATCAAGTGAATCTTCTATGAAACTCACTTAATGAAATATATGATTTTAAGAATTTCCATGCAAAAAAAATAAGAATATATTTTTGATGGAATATTACTAAAATATACATAATTATTGAAATATATAATCACATGTTGTTAGAGTTATTCTTATTTGTATATAAGTCTAGGGGTGTTAGTGTAAATGTTACCCTTTGTATAAATACCATATAATTAACCATGTAATGATTATTATGTTGTAATAATTCAACTCAACTTGGCATCAAAGCCCTAATCTCTTGATGGCAGTGCTCTCCTCAACATTTCAATCTCCTTTGATAGTGTTAGTCCCTATATGTCATTGTTCTCTTCTCCTACTTAGTTCATTGCTCTCTCTTTTCATCTATGTATGTCATCACCTTCTGACACAAGCGATCTCTTTTGTTCGTTGAATCACTATATATATATATATCCCAGTGTTGCCTCGTGACCATTTTCCTAGTGGGGCATGGATGTAGTCGGGCCATTTTCACCCACATCAAATGGGTACTGATGCATTTTGGCTGCAACAATCACTCTCCCATTCATCGTCTCCCTAGCATGCCTACTTTGTTCTAGCACATCATTTCTACTCCTAGTTCCTAACACATCTTCTCCATTCCAATGTGTTCTCTTTGCTTCTAATTGTCGTGTGTCTTGCAACCTCTATTCCATTAGGGACTTCTACCCTAGTCACATCTACATTGTTCTAGCTCCTCTCTCCTAATGGAAATCTCAGCAACACATCTAACAACTAAATGGGCAGAACTATTTACTTTGGGCTCACAACTTCACAAATTTTCTTCTCTCTCATTGCCATTTGAAGCATGTCATCCATTGGACGTCCAATCCCAAAGACATTAGCTATGAGGACTAGTGTGTGCTGAATGCTATAGTCATCTCTTAACTAATGAATAACAATGAATCATCCATATCTCAAAGTATAGCAATGCTTAAGTCAACGAAGAAGATTTGAGACACCTTACAAATGACCTAACGTATGAGAAGAGCATCTCTCACATATTTGAAGTGTATGAACAGATTTTTCAATACCAAACAAAGGGAACACTTGAAGACCATTTCACAGACTTTAGGACCTTGACCAATGAACTTGAAGTACTCCAACCTCTAGTCTCTAATCCTCAAACATTACGTCAACAACAAGACAAGCTATATGTTGCAACCTTTCTTCATAGTCTCAGCGTTGATCTAGAGGACAAGATATAGACACAAGTTTTAAGGAAAGATCAAGTTCCCAACCTACAATTGACATTCACCAAAGCTCTCAAAATCTCTCCACAAATGTGCAACTCACCAATTAATCATTCGACAATGGCTGCTTAAAATAGTGTGAAGGGACTGCCATCTCATGAGGGTTGTAACAAGTTCCCTCCATGTGTTCACTATGAACACACTAATCATTCATTCAAGAAGTGTCGGCAGAAGTTCAAGAAGCCCAGAACTGCACATTTATCTGTGGGTGCTTCTAACCCTTCTCCAACCACTAGTGCTTTTCATTCTCAATCTTTATCTATATTGGCCAATGAACATGCCAAGTTCTTAAAGTTCAAGGAACAGTGTACACAAAGAATAGGGCGCACCTCCTCCTCCCATGCCATAACTGCCTCCTCAGATACTATTGCTTATTTGGCCTTTAACAATGACTCTTGGGTTATAGACTAAGGCATCTTCCCATATGATAGGTACCCAATATCTTTTTCATTCTCTTTTAAACCTAACCACTTTGTCTTCTATTTCTATAGCCAATGAACATACTTGCATTATTTATTGACAAGGTGTCATTCTCATTGATTCTAATATAAAACTTGAGAATGTTCTCTTTATTCCTGATTGTCTTGTCAATCTCTTCCCTATTAGTATTATTACCAAACAACTATCCTATTCAATCAGTTTCTTCCTATTTCATTATGTTTTTCAAGACCTATGAATGAAGCAAAGACTTGGTTTAGGTCATAAGACAAAGTTAAGTGTCTATACGTTGGTTTGAGATGAGTTAACTTGTGAACTTGCATACTTGACTTCAACAACTGAGTCTTCAATTCTTTCACACTATCATTTGGAACATTTATCACATCAAAAGCTTCAACAAGTCTTGCCTTGATGTTTAGTTTCTCATTTTTGTTGTAAGTTGTGTCAATTGGGTAAACATCATTGTGTTATCCATCATTGATCCAATCTGTCATCTAGTACGACTCCTTTTTATCTCATTTATTGTAATATTTAAGGGGCAGACAAAACTCTTTCCATATTTGATTAAAAGTATTACATTATTTCTATTACTGATTATTCTCAAATCAGTTGGGTTTACTTATCGAAAGATTAGTCTTATGTTAGAAATGTTATCAAAGTTTTTTTTAATTAAGTTCAAAATAATTATTCTATTGTTCCAAAACTTTTTCACACTTATAACACTTTAGAATTTCAACAATGTGCTCTACAATAATTTTGTAAAGTCCTTGATGTTATCCATCAAACTACTTGTACACATACTTACCAACAAAATAGAATTATGAAGCACAAACATCAATATATATTTGATATTACTCACACACCCTCATGATGCATATGAAGGCACCTTTGTACTTGTAGTCCAATGTCATTCTCACTACTACCTATTTCATTAACAAGATGCCCTCAGATGTGTTAAGCAAGGAAATTCCTCTACATCATCTATGTCTTAATGATGAGTTGTTCTCTCTCACCTCTTAGGTTTTTAGGTGTGTTGCATTTGTTCATGATCTTTACCAAGTTGTGACAAACTTGCTTCCTAATCTATCATGTGTATCTTTGTTAGGTATTCTCATACATAAAAAAGCTATCATTGCTATCATCCTCTTTCTAGAAGATTCTTTATCTCTTCTAATGTCATCTTTTTTAAATCTCATTCCTATTTTGAGCACAACAAGGATACCACTGAAAGTGTTCCCTTACATGTCCTAACCATGCTTCCAAATATCACAAAGATGATTGATCCACCATGAGAACAAGCATCAGCACCCACAACACAGCCTCTATAGATCTATCATTAATGATCACACATCACACCTAACAACTCGACCCCTCTTGGTCACTCCTTAGACAATGGTTCGTCCCCACCACCTATCTCTCTAAATCTTCCTATAACTCTCTAGAAATGTACCAGAACTTGCACTATGAATTCTATTTCATATTTTGTTGCCTATGGTCATCTATCACTCAATCTATGAGAATTTTCCCTCAACGTTACTTCCAAGTCTATTCCCAAGCACTATTCTAAGACCTTTTAGGTACCTTATTGGCGAACAACTATGGATAAAAAGATGTTAGCCTTAACTTCTTGTCAAACATAGACACTTGTTCCTCAACCATCAGAGGCTCATGTAATTACTTGTCATTGGGTGTACATAATCAAGCATAAGGTAGATGGTATAGTGGACAAATATAAAATTCATTTAGTCACTCGTAGCTTCACCCAAACCTATGACGTTGACTATGTTGAGACCTCTCTTATGATTCATCTTAATTTTATCAAGGTTCTTATCTCTCTTGTTGTCAATCAATATTGGAAGATGCACCAACTTAATGTTAAAAATGCATTCCATTTTGGCAATTTACAAAAACAAGCATTAATGGAGCAATCTCTTAAGTATGTTGCTTATGGAAAGAATATAGTGTCTCCTTCAAAAGGCCATTTATGAACTAAAATAGAGTCTACGAGCATGGTTTCACAAGTTTAGCGAAGTCATTATCTAAGGTAGTTTTACTAAGTGTTAGATAGATTACTCTATCTTTGTGAGATGTACATCAACTGGAAATATCATTATTGTTGTTTATGTGAATGACATTTTTATAACAAGCAATGACTTCGTTGACATAGTTAAAATCAAGGTACATCTTGCAACTCACTTTGCTACCACGGATATAAGACATCTTGGTTATTTCTTGGATATAGAGTTTCCTAACACCAAGGAGAAAGTATCCCTTTTACAAAGAAAATATACCTTCAATTTGGTGTAGAAAGTCAATCTTCTAGTATGTAAACTAGAAAGGATCCCAATAGAACAAAATCCCCTTTTTTAAGATGATACTACTAAGCTTCTAAAGGATCCAAGTAAATATAGGAAACTCATTGAAAAACTAATTTACCTTACTATTACATGCTCAAATATTGTCTTTATCATAAGACTACTCTCTCAATTCATGCAACATCCAAGACAGGTTCATTGGGAAGGTGCAATCCAAGTCCTTTCTTATATCAAAGGAGCTCCCAAAAAGGATTTGATATATATGCGCCATGGACATCTTCAAATTTAGGCCTTTTCAAACTTAGGATATGCAAGAGACTACATAGATCAAAAGTCCACCTTAGGTTATTACACTTACGATGAGAGGAATTTGGAGACATAGTGAAGTAAGAAATAGAATATGGTTTCTTAGTCCAATGTTAAAGCAAAATATCAATCTATGGCTCAAATTAGATATGAGAAATGTGGATAAGATCTTTTTTTCTGAGTTGGGTTTTCTTATCGTCACCTTTATAGAGATGCATTGTAATAATCAAGCATTCATATATATTGCTAACAATCTTACCTTTCATGAGAGGACAAAGTATATTGAAGTGAACTACCACTATGTTAAGAACTTAATTTTGGATGGCATTGTGTTGACTCTTTAGGGGGGGTTTGTGCACCTGGAATTTGAATTCCGCAGAATTTGAATTCTAACGGAATTTGAATTCTACAGAATTTGACGGAAAGAATTCAAAATCTAGGTGTTTGTGCACGTTCAGGAATTTGACGGAAATTGAATTCAAGGTGTTTGTGCACATTACAGAATTGGAGGGAATTGAATAAAATTGATTTTTAATAAAATTAAGTATTGACTTAAAATAATTAGTGAAAATGTAATTAATTTATTAATGAATTGTTGACATTAATAAATGAATATATTATTAAAATAAATGTTTATATATCATTTATCATTATATAAAATAAATCAAAAATTACAAAAATTGATAACTTTTTAGTTATAATAAATGTTTAAAACAACAAAAGGTTAATTATAAATTTTATATTCCTTGTAATGTAATAATAAATAACTTTTATAAAAATATAATTATTATGAAGTGAATAAATGAAAGTAAATAATAAATAATTATTAAAATACTTTGATTATAAAAAAATATAATTCTAAACATTTTTTAGCCATAAATGACTTTTAAGACTTCGTTTGTGTTAGTCACAGAAAGTTAGTAAAATTATATGGTTTTTGAAAATTTGATATTATATATTAAATAAGATAATATAATAAATAAAATAATAATAATAATTGAATTAAATAATATTTATGATTTTAATATTATAAAATTAAATAATATTAATAATAATAAAATAATTAATATTTTTATTTTTAATAAACAAATATTAAAATAATTAATTAAATAAAAAATATTAACAATATATACTTCAACAGGGGAGGGTAATCGTTGAGCGATCTTTTGGAAAATGAATTCCGACCTTTTAGGTTGGGAATTCATTTTCCCAACCTTTACACATGATTGGAATTCAAATTCCTTGGGAATTTGAATTCCAAAATGCACAAACACCTCGTGACTCGGAATCTGACGGAAAAAATTTTCAATTCCGTCAGATTCCGAGTGCACAAACCCCCCCTTACACTCCATTATCAAAGCAACAAGTAAATACCTTCACCAAAGGTCTAAATGATTGAGATTTTCAAAGACTTTGTAATAAGTTGGACATATTAGATATCTATGTTCGAAGTGTTAAAGTTATTCCTATTTGTATATAAGTCTAGGGGTGTTAGTGTAAATGTTAATCTTTGTATAAATACCCTATAATTAACTTTGTAATGATTATTATGTTGTGACAATTCAACTCAACCCATGAATTACCAAAGTGTACATATTTGTATTATTACACTTAGTGTTTTGATTTTATCTTAGGATTATTTGTGATATCAAAATTACTTAAGGAATATTTTAGCTAAAAATATACATAATTACTAGTAATATTTTTATATATGATATATGCATAGAAAATTAAAAAAGATGTTAGCTCAAATGGAGATGTAGGTACCCAAGGCACACATTTATAACTATGATGTAGTCCACCAAATAAGATAGGAAATATGTGCACCAAATGGTGATGCCTGGCCTACATCTACATGTCACACGTGCACTACCTTTAGGCATGTTATCAAGGCAAGTAGCACTCCAATTAAGCATGGATCTTTTCAAGATATCAAATTCAGGTTAATTCAACCTTCGTGAATGCAGAAGTTGTGACGTTCTGAATTCCTTTAATTCATGACTCCAATCACATGTACTGAATATTAACACAAACAAGTGAAATTCCCAGAAAAAACAAAGACAGCAGGTAATAGTTGATCACTGCATCATTCATCACCTTTCGTTCCACTTCCACTCCATACATGGGTTTTTCTTGTTTCAAGGCAACTACTTTTGGAAAACAAGCATTTCTATTTGTCACACATCTATTAATTTATTTTCATTTATCAATAGAATCAACAAGCTGAACACAATAAATGTAGATTGTATAGACATCCTTTCGAGGGACAACAACAAATTTCCAAGTGTAAAACTCACAAGGAATAGATGAAACATTTTGCAGCAACTGTCATGGGCCACATTTTGTAGAAAATAAAAGCAGCAATAAATAAAAGAAAACCATTGATAAGGCAGAGAAAAAAAATTGTACAAAAAAGTACCTTCCATTAGGAGTTTAAGCAGTGGCTGCATTCTACCATTTTCAGCCATTAGAAGAACATTTTGCTCACATGTCTCCAACTTCTCTAGTACCTTCTCAGCTTTCTGAACAGTCAAAATGTCCTCTGAATTACTGCTTGCTAGTCCAACTAATAGAAGAATTGCACCAGCCACTTCACCTATCTTCTCAGACAGAGATTCAGACTTTGAAAGCTCATATAATAGTGAAATTGCCTCTTTTCTTTCATTAAAAAGATCTTGAGTTAAAAATTTAACAGCCGTGCGTATGGTGTCCCCCACAGCAACAGCTTCCTGCTTAAAGTAAACATGTGAGAAATACATGCACATACGTACATATAGAGATGTCATAACGTAAAAACTGGAAAGGCAAACCACTAAACAACCTTAATTTCATTCTCATCTTCTGCAATCACAGAAAGGGTCTTCAAAGCTTTACACCTAACATCTGAACTGTTATTCTTGAGAAGGTTCACGATCATTGGTATCACACCTTCATGAAGCACAACATGCTTCTGAGATTTTCTTTTCAGGCACATGCTCTGTATATACTGCAGTGCTAGCAAAATGTCACTATTTGAATTTTCAGGAAAGAGTGATCTAAGAGCAAATTCAAGCTGAGAAGCCTCATTCCTTTTTCTCCATTCTTCAATGGTATTTCGGAGAGACAAACTAGGATTCAAAACAGCACTTTTAAGTTCCTGCAAAGTCAATGGACAAATAGGTTTCTTCCCACTGTCCTCCAGTTCTTTGAACCACTTCTCAACTGCAGCACGCTCAAATGTCTGTCCATTTTCTAACGTGACAGGGTCTTCCATGACTTTCTTTGTAAGTGGGCACATAAATGACTCATAAATAGGCTCAATATGCAACTTCTCTTGGTAACTGCCACTCGATGAGCTGAGACGATCATGTCTTTCTTCCCAAACATTAGCCATCTTTTCTTTCTTCCTTTCTGGGAATGATTCTGTGTCAGGAAAGTCTGATCTTTTAGAAAGCAAGGGTATTGACCAACAAGAAGATAGATATACCATGTTAACAGGCTGATTGTATATGTAATATTTTAAGTGGCAAATCTCTGGATTTCATTCTTAAAATTTTCACAAAAAAGCACTTTAAAATCTAGTTGTTAACATATGCACATCTATTTACTTGTTGCAAATACATTTTTGAGCAGTTAGAAAGAAGAATCTTATTAAAACAAAGAAGAAAAGGTATATTTGTTGTGAGTGCTACTTCTTTTATTCTGGATGACACATGGAGAAAGGACAGTGTTTTGGATTTGAAGTGTAATACCAAACGTAGATCAAGCATGACTAAAAGGACTGACTAACTTCTGATTCTGATTGCCCAAAAATGACCCATTATTATTCTAGATCTTTTTCTATGAAATTAATTCATGCATTGAGACATTTTTCTTAACCTGGTTGAGGCTTGAAATAAAGGAGTTCTATTTCAAGACACGTAACATAGGCAATTGTGATGCAATACCTAGTACTACTACAAAGTAGGCAACTGTGAAAAAAGGCAAAGAACACATACAAGGAAAAGGAGAAAGGTATCAAACAATGGTGTAATATTGCACACCAAAAAAGTTTTTTTTTCCTTTTGTGAAGAAAAAATTACATTTACATTAATGAAAAGAAAAATATTTACATGGCAAGAAATTAAAGCTAATTATAAGCTCAACACATTCTAATTGTAATAGAATTATGATCTGATCCTGGTTGATTTGATCTCTTACTTGCTCCTGGAGTTCGCAGAGTTGCATGGATCAACATGCAGCTTGCAGGGGTCACCAGGAATATCGTTGTCTGCCTATGACAATTGGGATTAAGGAAGGGTCGTGAACTAGCACCTTACCTCCATGCAGTTAATGGGCAACCTCCCATTGAATCCCCCGAAGAGAAGCTTGGGATGTATAAGTTTTAGGAAGAACATGCTGTGGAAATCTGCAGATTCCTTGGCCCTCAACATTTATTTATAGTTGTAGGTGAGGTAGTTACATACAGTTCAACCGTGCATGCATCACCCAATTACAAATACTATACCACCTCCCCCCTTAAGCCATGTCAACTCTAAAACCTCTAGGGTCCCATTAACAACCCACACCACATTTACTACTTTTGCTTAAGACACTACCCACATCATTCTTCCCACTTTTGCCGACATTACCCCCACCATTCAAGGTCAAAACCTGGTTGATTTAGGCTAGGAACTTGCATTAGAGCTCATTGAAGTCTTCCCAGGTGGCTTCTTCTCAGTCACACCCTTCCCACTGCACTACCTATTGACAATGAGGTGACATGTAGCTTGTTGGTGACAATGAGGTGGCATGCCCTTCCCAAGTGAGCATTGGCACTCACTGGTACTCCTCCCTCAATTCCTCCAGCAAAGTGAACTGGATAACTAAAATGACATGCAGCTTTTCAAGTTTCTCTCAATAAGAAATGGTGTCTGCAGCTACATTAGGTGTCCCCATTTTGTATTCCACCATAAAATCAAACCCCATCTACTTAATAAACCAGCGATGTTAAGATTCACTGCTCCAATAGCTAATTCAAGCTATGTTGGTCAATTCTCACAATGTATCATCACCCCAACAAATACAGGTGTCATTTCTTCATTACCAGTAGGATCACCAGAAGCTCCTTTTCGTACACTGACAACCTTCATTGGTAAGGATTGAAGGCCTAACTGTTATAAGCAACCAGCAAACATTCCTGCATCAGTATAGCTCCCATTTCAATGCCCAAATCTTTTGTAGAGGCTAAAAGTCTCAATACGGGAGAAGGGGAGCACATAGCGTGTTTCAACTTCTCAAAGGCTTGAGTGGTGTCTTCATCCCACTTAAATGCATCCTTCTTCAATAGCCTTGTTGAGGGAGCTGCAAGAAGACTATAATTTTGGATGAATTTACAATAGTACCAAGCCAAACTCAAAAGTCCCTATAGGGCTCATAGGTTTTAGGGTTGTGGCCACTCCTAAATACAACATAGTTTCTCTAGATGCAACTTGACTCCTAATAAGGTGATAATCTGAGCCAAGTATTCCACCTCTTGCATAGCAAAACTACACTTTGAGCCCTTAATGACAAGTTAGATTGTCGTATAATCGATGAAGCACTCATTCCAAATGTCCCAAATGGTCTTCCCAAGTCCTACTATTGACAAGAATATCATTAAAAAAAACCAAGACAAACCTTTGTAACCAAAGCTTGAAGATCTTATTCATGAGAGACTAGAAAGTCAACAAAGCATTCATCAACCAAATTGGCATAATGAGGAACTCATGGTGGCCCTCAGATGTACAGAATGTTGTTTTGTGCACATCTCAAGGGTGGATGAGGATCCAGTGGTACCTGGAGTAGAATCATGCCCAATAACCCCGTCTAGCAACTTGTCCACCATGGGAATGGGGTAATAGTCTTTCACTGTTTGTCAATTTAATTTGTGATAATCTACACAAAATCTCCACCTCCCATCCTCTTTTCGTACAAAGAGTACCAATGATGAAAAAGGTTGGTGGACAATCAGATAACTCCTACCTCCAAGAAGGTCTTCTGCTACCTTTCTATCTCATTCTTTTGAAAATACAAATACGAATATGAAGGAATGTTGATTGGTACAATCTCATCCTTTAACACAATTCAATGGTTAGAGAGATGTGCCAAAGGTAGAGATGTTGCAACAAGACCTAGAGTTCTTCCAATGGGGTTACTTTTCCCCAATTGTCCTCTATGCTTCCAGAGGCATAGAGAACCACTCTCTCGTAACTTTCTTTCCACTCTTTCGCAACTTTCTCTCCATTCCTAACTCATCTAGGACATCAAAATCTCCTCTATAGTGATGAAGTTGTGTCCTCACCATGTGGCCTCTTGTCACCAACAATTAAACTTCATTATCTTTTATTCTAGGTCTGGTTGGAAGTGTCCAAGCTATCAGAACTAGTGCGCCCCAAGCATGAAGTCATACAACCCAACTTCCATTAAGTAAACATCCAAAACTATCTCCACTCCTTGACTATTCAGTTTGAACCCTAAGCCTCCTCACCTAAGTTCACCCTCCCGCCTCTCACCACCATAATTGGATGCCCCTTCCAACTCACCACCTATGAATTTCCTTCCAGTAACCTTAGGACCATGAGGTTGTAGGCACCGATACTATCCACCATCATTAACTCCTCTTGGTCGCCCATTTGTACCTATAAGTGAATAGTCTCAAGTCCCACCACATCCACTATGGTATGCATCAAGATGGTGGCTGTTTCCTCCTTTGTATTAGTTCTCACCTCCTCTGTATTCCCAAGGTCACCCTCTCCTTCCCAATCTCCCTAAAGTAGGAAGAGAAATTATTTTTGCACTTATGGCTCCTCACACAATGTTCATCACAATTGTAATAAAGTTTTCATCTCTACAAGCATTAGCACCTTAATTGAAGGAAGTGAACTCATCATTCATGCTTCCCCCTTTTCACTCATCCAGGAAGGTCCTGCTCCTAAAGTGTTTCTGCATCTATTTTTGTGGCTCCTGAGGACCTTCTCCTTGTACAATTTTGTAGCTTGTACAGTTGCAATCAATGTCCTCAATTCTTGGAGTTATAGCTCCATTCATATCTTGTCCTTCAATCCACTAATGAAGATACTTGTGGCATCGTGGTCACCAACACCATCAACATGATTTAAAAGCATTGTAAACTGGGCTCAGTATTCCCTAACAGTGATGATCTACTACAATCTTGACATCTAGCCAATTGAGTGTTCCACTTCTTTGTTGTTGAACTGTACCACCAAATCTTCCTTAAATTTGGTCCACGACAACAGCAACCCCACCCACTCATACTAGTCAAACCACTGAATAGCATCATCCTCCAAATATAATGCTACATATTGAATTTTTTGAACTTTCGAGACTTGATAGAAGTCAAAAAAATGCTTGGCCCTCAACAACCACACCACCAAATCTCCCATAACATCATAGACAGGGAAATTTAGCTTTAGTGAGGAGCAAGTTAGAACTCCATCTCCATTTTTGATTCCACTCCTTTTTGAGGGTTCCCCTCCTCCATTGATTGTTGTTGTAGCTCTTCCCTTTGTCAACAACCTTATAGCTCCCATCATCTCATTCATCATCTGTTGATGCTCACTCACTTCACTCCACTAATTGCTGAAGAGCTTCATCAACCTCTCGCACAATTCATCAACCTCAATGGTATCATCTAGCTCTAATACCAAGCTAATCCAATCTCTCACTTGCTCTTGGAGTTCGTGGGGTCATGTAGATCATCGCATGACTTGCAAGGGTCGTTGGGAAGATCATTGTCTACATATGGCATTGGGATTGAGGAAAGGCAGTGAACCAACACCTTACCTTCATGCAACTAATGGGAAACCTCATGTCAAAGCCCCCAGAGAGAAGCTCGAGGTGGATAAGTTTTAGGAAGAAGAATAGCCTGTGGAAATCTGTAGATTCCACAACCCTAAATATTTACTTATAGTCGTAAGTGAGGTAGTTACATACAGTTCAACTGTGCACACACTACCCAATTACGGACACTGGACCACCTCCCCCCTTAAGCCATGTCAGCTCTAACAACCTCTAGGGTCCGATTAACAACCCACACAACATTTATTACTCACGCTTAAGACACTATTGACATCAAATTATAAAGCCTCATAAAGACACACAAATTATGCACCAAAAGAGAATTTCCAGTGGATAAAACCAATTACATAATCTTGTAGTTGCTAGAAAACCTTGAACATGTGTTTCCCCTTGTTGCTACAAAGTCCCTGTCCATCTAGAGGTCTGATGTTCCCCAAAAATACCCAAGGCAAGTCAGACATAGAGATGGAAAAAACAAGAAAACTAACAAATTTCGTTCTTTTTCTTCTAGGCATAGTACTAATACAACTACTTCCATCCTTTATTAACATAAAATCGAAGGAACCCGTCAAATAGACGCAGGTAAAAACAACTCCACGAACAAGCATGGGTGACAATCCGCAACCTCATCCTGATGCACAACCACGAAACTGGAAGTAGAAACCCTAGAGAGCACAAACCAGAGAGAATATCAATTAAGGAAAGCAGGAGCACCTCAGCGACTGGATTAACAACCAGCGGCGGCAGAAGCAAGAGCTCTTCCTCTCCTGTAGCCGCACTACCACAACAAGTCTGAATACCCCTCATAGACCTTCCATCTCACCTCCTACGTTCTAGCACCAGCTCCCAGCTCTGCCAAGAAGACCAGGAAGAAGAAGAAGAAGAAGAAGGAGAGGGATTACCAATTTCTACTTGAGTACGAGAGAGAGGAATCTAGCCAGAGAGGCAAAGGGGTAGAGGAAGGCTGGTTTAGCATAGTCATGGCGATTCGGAGTGAGAGAATTGAAGAAATCAATCGCGTTGACGGACTCCGGTCAGACCGAACAGGCTGGCAGGAAGGAAGGGCGCCAGCTCTCGGGAGCGAGGGGGCCCAGACAGACTGGCAATATTAAAAGTAAAACAATAAAAAAAAAAGCAAATTTAACATCTTTAAGGTACCCGGAAAATATTGCAAATTTTGAAGTATTTATAAGTAATATAAAAAATAACAATTCATTATTTATTTTCCAACCGAATGATTTAAAAAATATCTTTACACCCGTACGGGAAGTCCCCAACTCTTTCAGAAAACCCTTCTACATCAATCATCACCTGTTTGCTCATTGGCGTTCATTTACACCTCATTTATTTCACTAAAAACCCTCCTCCCCTCTACGCTCGCTGCATTGATTTACATGTCGCCTGCATTTGTCGTTTAATTATGTAATAATTTAATAAAGAATAATTGCAACTATTGGGAGAAAACCATGTGTTCGTCAAGTATGATTTTGTGATGCTGCCATAGTTTGGTATGGGTTTAGAAGTTGCCGAAGGTGGCTTGACATGGATGACGTCCGGAGATGAAGTTGGAAGAAGTACCTGGTCAAGTGCAAGTTGTCTATTCATGCGAGAAGGTGTCGTTTGGAGAGAGGAGCATCTTCCACACACGCATTCACCAAGTAGGACTCCCCTCCAAGAATAATTGCATCCACTTGATCGTCTTCTGTGTGCGTGCATTTGGCCAAGTAGGCGTTCATTCGAGTGGTGTGTTCCGTCTTCTGTTTGTGTGCATTTGACCAAGTAGGCGTTCATTCGAGTGGTGTGTTCCGTCTTCCGTGTGCGTGCATTTGACCAAGTACGCATTCATTCGAGTGGTGTGTTCGTCTGCTGAGTGAGAACGGAGGAGCGTAGGTGAGTGGCGCATGTAGAGGTGGAAGTCTTGTGCATCTATGCAAGTGTGGAGGTAGGGCCTTCAAGTGTGGGTGCGGCAAGTGTCGTCGAATGTTGGAAGGTCCCAAGAGCGTGGACGTCCCTGTGTTTTCTTTGAAACGAGCCTCAAATTATTTGATAGATGATCATGGCACAATCGTGGTTCTTGGATGAAGCATCAAAGAAGTGTCTAAGGTCATTCATCCATGATCATTGGATCTCAAGGATTTAAGGCCATTGGATAGAGTTTTAAGTCAAAATCTATGGCCCTTGGATCTTAAGGATCTAAGGTCATTGGATGGGTTTAAGTCATTCATCCATGCTCATTAAATCTTTTGAGGTTTTAAAGGCCATTGGATGAGTTTCAGGTCGTTCGTCTATGACCGTTGGATCTTAAGGATCTAAGGCCACTGAATGAGATTTAATTAAGTTGTTTTTCTATGACCGTTATTACATTTAAATGATAAAATCATCATGACCGTGACCGTTGTTGGATCATGAAGATCCAATCCCCTTGGATTTGAAATCATAAACACATCATGGCCGTTGGATCATGAAGATCCAATCCTCTTGGATTTAAAATCGTAAACATATATGTATCATAGCTATTACATCATGGCTGTTAGATGCATATAGTTTCCACTACTAACATTTTTTAGGAAAGATAGATAATAATAGGAGCCTTTGAGCTCCAAATTAGGATGAAATTATAAGAAAATTGAGAGAAAAGACTGTGGGCTTTAGGACCCAACCGATGGAGGTTGTCTCTCCATGTAGAATGATAAAAAATAAAAATAAAAAAAAAGTAGACGTGGGCCTTGTGGGTCCATAGGGTTGATATAACATTTGGATGTGGGCCGAGGATATTATAAAAGTAAAGGTGTCTATAATTTCAATATTATATTTCGAAGATTAATTTACCTTTTACATATACATTCGTTGTCCCAAATGTCAGATGCCTTTTCGTAACAAAATAGCTTGTGTTTCTTCCATTTAATGACCATGATAATTCCTGACCCCCCCCCCCCCACACAAAAAATGTATGTTGAGTACACATACATATGTTTTTCGTTCACCTAGCATATGCTGGATATTGAAATTCCTTTCTAAATGTCTTAGTTTAGGGTTCCTTTACCTGATTATGATTTATGACATGGTCTACGTTTTTTCTTAATTTTCATGATTTTTAGCCACTGTTTCGTCCCCTTGGAACACCAAAACAATAAAAATAAGTTAAAATTTATTATTGAAATAACATGCAAAACAAAGATAGAATTATATCCCAAAATAGCAAGGATTGATTCAAAATACGTAATTGAATCTCGTAACTTAAATCTAGTAGACATTCAACAATATTCTAATTTGATTTGAATACCTACTTTGATCTTACGCTACATGTTTCGAAATTAGGATCGCTAATCCTTCAAAAGTTCCTCTAGAAGAAAAAGTTTCTATTATTGTTGAATCAAGTCAAAATCATAGAAATAAAATTGTTGATAAAATATGTAACAATATTATGCAATTTATGTGGGAGAATAGAAATATATGATTTGTAATTTACGTTAGTAATTATCGTCGAGTGTGATAAATCATGGCAAACATTATGGCGAAATATGTATTTTTAAAATATTGTCATTTTTGTTGAAACTATTTAAGTTTAATATAATTTGATATGTTTAGATGATCTCAATTTTATGATAATTTAATTTTTATATTTTAATTAAAAATAATTCAATTTATTTCCACATAATGTTATTTAAATAGTTTATTAAACAATTTAGGATTATAATTTTACATTTACGATATTGTTAATTATATAATGGTATAGTTAAATGGATTATTTAAGTTGCATTCTATCATTTGTCATCATATATATAAATACTTAAATTTTAATTCTATCATTTTCTATTTTATGCATAAACGTATAAATTTTAATTTTATCATTTTCCACTAACATAGATAGAAAAATAAATTGTTTTTTGACATTTTTCATTCCCATCGTTCCTCACTATTTTCTTTTCAACATTTTCAAAATACAACCTAAAATCTTTTTTTTTGATAAATATGATTTGAGATTTCTTAGTCCTCTTGGTACATAGCTTTTACAATAAAAGAGATGTTGATAAATTTGGTTAGCCATTTATTTGCATCAAAATTATATAAAATATTTAATTAATTTGATTTATATATTTTTTATTTTATTTAAGATAGATTTGAACATAAATTTGTAATGTTATTTGTTGACATCTCACATTCAACCTTTTGATTTAACCACTTGTGCCCAAGCCCCCAACTCTAAATGTCAAGTTATAGGAACTCGACACCTATTCTTTATTGAGACTAAAAGACTCAACATTTCTCTTTTTGTCAAGACCAAACACTTGACAACTCCCAATAAGCTAAACTACTTTTCAATCGAATCAAATGAAGCATCAGCTCAACCAAACTCCCTCTTTGTTAAGTGAATCCTCTCAACTTCTTCCCCTATCAAGTGAATCTTTCTAACATCTATCATTAGCCTTCTTTTGAGTTAGCATACCCAACTTCTACCTATAGAATGAATCTTTTCGACTTCCCCCCCTTCTCTCTTTCTTCAATCAGACTATGCATTTAATTGATCAAATCGAACTCCCTCTCCATCAGGTAAATCCTCCTTCTGACCTTTCCTCCTTTCTTTCTTCAATCAAATTATGTCTCTTACTGGTTAGATCAAACTTCCTCCATCAAGACTCCTCCAGACTTTCCCTACTTGTCAGGTGAGTCCTCTTGATGTCTATCCTTAGAGCTTCTTCAAGTTTAGCTTACTCAACTTCCTCCTTTATTGAGTGAATCCTCTCAACTTCTATCGTTAGCCTTCTTTCAAGTTAATCTACTTGACTTCAACTTCTTTATCGAATGAATCTTTCCAACCTTTCCTCATTCTCCCTTTCTTTAGTTAGATTGTGTTTCTCACTAGTCAAATCGAACCTTCTTCTCCATCAAGACTCCTCCTAAGTTTCCCTCCTTGTCAAGTGAGTCATCTTGACGTGTATCCTTAAAGCTTCTTCAAGTTTAGATTACCCGACTTCCTCCCTTATTGGGTGAATCCTCCCAACTTTTGTCCTTAGTCTTCTCTTAGGTTAGCCTACCTAATTTCTACTTTTTTGTCTGTTGAATCCTTTTAACATTGCCTACTTCTCTCTTTCTTCAATCAAACCAAACCTCCTTCTCCATCAAGACTCCTCCTAACTTTCCCTCCTTATCATGTGAGTCCTCTCGACGCCTATCCTTAAAGCTTCTTCAAGTTTAAATTACCCAACTTTCTCCCTTGTCAAGTGAATCCTCTTGACTTCTATTCTTAGCCTTCTCTCAAAGTTAGCCTACCCAACTTCTACTTCTTTGCTAGATGAATCTTTTCAACCTTTCCTCCTCTTTTTCTTCGGTTAGACCACGTCTCTCATCGGTCAAATCGAACCTCCTTCTCCATTAGGACTCCTTCCAACTTTCCCTCCTTATTAAGTGAGTCCTCTCGATGTCTATCCCTAGATTTTCTTCGAGTTTAGACTACTCAACTTCCTCTCCTATCAGGTGAATCCTCCCAACTTCTATCACTAGCCTTCTCTCAAGTTAGTCTACCTGACTTCTACTTCTTTATCTAATGAATCCTTCTGACCTTTCCTCATTCTCTCTTTCTTTAGTCAAACCATGTCTCTCACTAATCAAATTGAACCTCCTTCTCTGTTGGGACTCTTCCCGACTTTCCTTCCTTGTCAGGTGAGTCCTCCTGACGTCTATCCTTAGAGCTTCTTCGAGTTTAGTTTACTTGACTTCCTTTCCCGTGTTGAGTGAGCTTCTTGACATTCATCCCTAACCTTTTTCAAGTGTGGCTCGCTTCACTTATCCTCATTCTATAAGCTAAATCCTCTTGACTTTTCCTTTTGGTCTAACCACACCCTATGACTAGTCCAATCGAACTTCTCTCTTGAGAAGCCCCTACCTAACTTCCTTTCCCTTGTCAGGTAAGTTTCCCAACATTCATCCTCAACCTTTCTTGTATGTGACTTGTATGGTTGTGAAAGTTAAATCAAAACTTGTCTATTTAGAAAACTTGTTTGATTTATTTTTATGCATATATTAATAAATTCTTTTAGGGTAAACAAATAACTTTTCACATAAATTAGATATTAAGTCCAATTTGTATTTTTAACTGCAAGTGTATAGTGTCTATTGTATTTGTGTGTAAGTATAGATCGATCCCATAGAGATTAAGTAAGAATTATATACTAATTTGATTTTTATAATTAGAGTTTTATATGTGTTTAATTAAGCTCTTCGTTGATTTACAGTTAACTTAACGAACTTAATTCGTGGAGTTACAATTAACTCAATAGACTATCATCGTGTACTTAAGTTAATTCCATGAGCTTACCTAGTAACTTCCAATTAAATGTTGCTATTCATAGAGGAATTTGGCCATCCATTAGGTGATTTCATAAAATGTAAATAAAATCAATTAAGTTTTTTAATGTTAGTTAATCTGATACTTGTCATTAATCAACACTAACATTTAGATATTTCAAATAGTAACCATTAAGATTTTTTAATATTCTATACGAATCAATTTTAGTAATCTATAAAACTATTTTCTATTTTTTGAATCAGCTAAACATAAAACATTCATAATATTAACAATGATAACATTAATTACGATACAAAACAAACAATACAACACATAAATACTAAATGTAAACACAGATAATTAGTTTTTTGATATTTTTGTTTTGATATGTTCTTGAAGATGAATGAAAGATGAAATGTAAAAATTCTCTATCGATAGTAAAAACTTCTGTCACTACATGCGACGCGATTACACCACTAAAAACTTTCACTTATAGTCATGCCTCTCTCCCTATAGAATCGTGAACCAAGACTTGTAAGTTGATCTCTTCTTTAGTATATTGACATCAACCCGAAACCAATACTAGAAGTTTTAAGATCTCCTAAGATATGAGTTGGTGCTTGGTGAAAATGGCTTCCCTTCCTACGACGCGATCACTCCTTACAATGGTTGTCAGTTACCATGTTTGACTCGGAATCGACCTGACATCTAGAAAGTATCATCACAGACCTCTGATGGTTGGTAATTGTGGTGGTGTTGTAGAGCTTCAAGGAACTTCTGACGCTTCCAATAGTTAGCGTAGTTCTCTACCTTCACCCCCTTTCTTCGTCTTTCTCCTCTTCTTTTATATTTTTTTCAGTAGTAACTACTTCTGCCTAAATGATCAATTAGATTTACTTCATTCGTATAAACAATGGTGATTTCTTCTTCATTCCACAAGTTAATTCCTACGTGATACATGCAATTATGGTTTTTTTTTGAATTTCTTGTTTCTGCAATTGCTACAGTGGCATGTTAGAAAATAACTAATTTGTAGAATTAGTGTAACTCAACGGACTTACTTCATTGACTTAACTATAAAACACATGCAATAAAGGAATAACTTATAAACTTATAACACTAACGCAACGCATTAACTTAGTGTATATTCAAGTAATTCAATGCATATAGTTATGCTAACTTAACAAGTTAAATATGTACGACTCACGTGACATAATAAAATATTTAAATTTACACGTGTGTAATTCTAACTTATGAATAAAAAGGATATTTCAGATACTTGCAAACCTAACTATCCAATGCTCAAACACATTTCAAATAGTTAACATCTAACTTACCGAAAATCCACTTAAGTCATGTATTAAGGTAACAACACATGTACTTCAGGAAATAATAAAGTATTTTTTTAAGTGTTCAAAACATAACTATTCGGTACATGAAATGTAAGTCTTCGAAATAACAAACATTTTGAATACTTAGGAAATACAAAGCATATAACTCACCAACAATTCAAAAATATACTTAATTAACACTAATTCTCTGAAATTATGCAGATTCTTTCGTTAAGGCATATAATCGTGCAATTATAACATAATGACTTAATTCTCATATGATAAGCTAAATATTATATAATTAACCATTATTTAATCATTAATATTATGTACTTTTTCATTCTAAACATGACTCACTTAACTTATCCTCTTTTTGTTGGGTGAAACCTCCCCACCTTCCCTTTCTACCTAACCACACCCCATGACCAGTCTAATCAAACCTCTCTCCCATTAGGCCCCTACCCAACTTTCTTTCCCTTATTGGGTGAGCTTCCCAACATTCATCCTTAGCCTTTCTTGGGTGTAGCTCACCCAACTTATCCTCACAGCTATGTCAACACACCACTATGTCAACACGAAAGGTAAAAACAGTAAGAGGAAACGATAAGGTCTAGAAGGAAGGTGAGAAAGAAAAGGCAAGAAAACATAGAAGTTCAAAAGGAGGTAGCCATGCAAAGAAGAAAGCAAACAAGAGGAGTATAAAAGAAAAAGGACAACGACCATCCAAGGGATCAACACATCTCTACACTAGATCAACACTTCTCTACACTAAGTTGACACTACTCTACACTAGATCAACACTTCTCTACACTAGATTGGCACTTCTCTACACTAGATCGACATCTCTATACTCAATCAATAGTTACCTTCTAAGAGGATCAATAATTAGTAAATCGACATTTTCGTATTAGCAATTAGTTTTCAAGAAACCCAAGATCAAGATCTAGAGAGCTCTTGCATCCACCATCCCAAAGCCACTAAACACTCAAGTAAGCCCCAAAAGAATGACATAATACATCAAGCCAATCATGTACTCTAAGGTAGGGGATACCTACATGGATGAGACAATTAAGGGAATCTCCATGAGTTCAGCTACATGTATCCTCACAACTAATACTCTCATTCACCATCATCTTAATTCTTTCCACAACATGGATCCTTACTACCAAACCTTAGTTTTCTCAACCCTTAATCTACATGAATCCTTACAAGTTCGTTGCATAATCTAGTCTCTTGAATCTACATGGATCCTTGTAGGTTTCACCTCTTACATCAGCTTGTATGACCTACATGAATCCTTGCAGACGATTTTTATTTTTCTTGGGAGTTTCTACATGAATCCTTGCAAGCTTAGTAGTTTTAGTATTATGTTCACCTAACTTCATCATCTTTCTACATGAATCCTTACAGTTATTCTCATCACATATTTTCTTGGTCATCTTGTTGAACATCATGATCAAATTAAATCCTAAATCCACAAGCACTTGAGAGGCTGACATTCGACTAGGTGAGGTGGGTGCTTAACACCTTCCCACCTCGTACTTCGAACACCTATGTATGAATCTCTATGCAAACTATCAACTCATCCTTTGTAAGAAGAAATCATTTCCTACAGGTTTTCTTAATTTTCTCCTCAACAAACTAAGTTGTGACTCCATTTATCTTCCACTCTTCTTATTCTCTCTCATTTCGCCTCCTTTCTTCCTTCCTCTCTCTCCCCTCTTTCCTTCAAAATCATTAGTCTTTCTCTATGGCATATCTTTAGACGTATTACATTATTATATATTAAGAAAATATATAAAAGAAAAAATAAATAATAAAAGGAAATATATATGATGTTGTTTTGATAATGATAATCATTTTTAAATTTAAAATATTTAAATTTTGGTGGAAACAGCGAGCACTGCCTACTATAAATTACGAGGCCATTTGTTCAAGTGTATCTTTGAAAGATTTTTTTTGTACATGTCCACTGAAGGAAAACAAGCGGGAGTGGCGGGGTTGACAATATCACTGTTACTTCGTCAAAGTTATTCTCAGGTGTGATTTACCAAGTGAAGGTATCTTGGAGTTCATAGACATTATATGAGCCCCACTTGACTAGGTCAAAATTGGTCTTCTTGTGTCATGTGGTTGCGGGGATGGAAAAAAAAATGCCTCTATGGTGTGTGAGAAACGTGCGAGTGTAATAAACAAACAAACATGGCATTCAAAGTGAGATTACTTCCAAGGGCAATGATTTTTTTATTCAACTTCTCCGACGAAGCGGATAAGCTGCCGAGGGTCCTCGGTCAAGTTCAGTGGTTTCTTCAAGACATTTCGACACGTCACCCACGGTCGAAGTTTGAAAGGGCTTATTATAATGAAATAATCTGAATCTGACACCTCAAGGTGATTAAAAAAGGCAAACATCATCTGACATACGCTAGATGTTTTCTAAATGCAAGTACTCAAAAGCTTGTGCATCATCAAAACAATTCCAACAGTGAGTTTGTCTATTCAACCATCATCTGGAATCTTCTCTTTTATTATTTTGCTTTCAGGGCAGCAATTAAGTCACAATTACATATTTAAGATTTAAGATAAATCTAATTAAAAATATAAAACAGTAAAACATTTTGAAGCTAATATATCAGATCCAAAGACGTCACCGTCAGTTGCCCAGTCATCCAAGCCCAAAGTAATACCATCAAAACTCGCAGAACATCCAAAGAAAACAAGATTAATTCCAAGTACAGGACAGACACCCAAGCTGCAAGACTCAAAGTCTCTGAAACGGATCCGCCGGCTGATGCAAATACGGAAGCAGAGGTTAAGGTGATGAGGTTGAAGGCTCAAGAAATAATTAACTTGCTTCTTGATCTTTGAGGCTTGCTTCTATTTTATTTCTCAGACTCTGGACTTTGTATCTTTTGGACCTTCACCTAGGGCGTGACTTGACGTCTATAGGTCTTTCTAATTAACCATCTCATTATCAAAAGAAAAGTATAGGACAGAAACTATAGAAGTAAAAAATCTTTAGACATACAAAGCATCCAAACAAGTATCCCTTCATTCTAGGTAACTCAAAATATAGAATTTATACGACAATAACCGTAAGCCTATTACAAACAGTCGGTTACATGAATTATTTGCCTTTATATATTTAGATAAATTACATAAACTTATATCTTTTCTTATAATTTTTAATCAAGTAGTTTTAAAATTTATTTTACTTCTTTTAATTTCTTCTGTACAAATTAATTTCTTTTTTTGTAACTAATGTATTTTTAAACCTTGTAAGGATATGATTAAATCACCTAAGTCAATTTTCTCTTATCATATCTTTTAAATAGCTTATACTCTTTGTACTGCAACCTAAATTTTATATGCAAGAGTTTTCTTCAGTATGTTTAGTAGTGAACTCATGTTTATTTAGGAAAAAGAGGATTTTCAATATAATGCATAAAAGAAGCTGACGTCTTGGTAAGATTTTAATCATATTACATATTGTGATGACAAATGGTAGACTCCAGAAGCCTGAATTTTATTGTCATAATTCTGAAACCCAAAAGGCACTAGATTTTGAATAATGTTCGTTATTTGAATCAATTTTACCATCCGCAGATTTAATGTCCTTAAATTGTAGCTTGCAAATCTGTATATATAGGAAGAGCCAAATTAAGATATCTGGCAGCAGTTCTTGTTTTTTTTATTGAAAGCTTATAAATGTAGAATAGTTTACATGATGGACGATGATGGAGAATTTTATCGCAATGATGTTGTGACAGTATAAAGGGTTCAAGATGTTGTGACAGTATAAAGGGTTCAACCGGACGTCAAAGGAAACAAATAGAGCTTGCTTCTCTAACCTCTCAAGCCACAGTGATTCTAATCAAGTCCAGGCTTCTGGGTGATCAGATAAAGTCTATAATAGGTTTATGTTGATAACGTATCTTTTCCAATTTTATATGCTGTTAGGTTGGTTGCTTTCTTAGAGGAAACAATAAAGACACAGGAAAAAGCAAGGAAACTTGTTATCAACAATAACTCTTCCATGGGTATCAATAACAATCTTGAAACAAAGAAGTAATTGTGGTGCATAGCATGAATTACTCACCAAACAAGCAATTTCATAACTATCCAACAGTAAAAATATATCTTCATTATCAGAAAACTGAGCTATATCTAGTTGATACAGATTATTTGCATATTCATAAAAGATCAACACAATCACACAAGATACAATTAAATTCTACATACAATAGATGCTAAGGAAAAGACAACTTACCGAATATTATTACAAAAGCAGATGTTGCGGATGATGCAGATTATAACAGAAGATGGTGGGGTGGATCAATAATGTCTATTTTTCTGAGTATAACTGTGAAAGCTTTAACTTCTTGCACTTTTTCGTCGAGTCAACTTCCACTGGAAGAATACTTCCATTGCAATATATCTTAGTTGCTCTGAACATAATCTTCTTCTGATTAGAGGAAAGTGCATGGCCATTGGATCCTTGTGCAGCTCCAAAATCCTTACCATCTCCGTCACAACATTGGCTAAGAAGCATCTTCTTTTGCTTTGCCATTCCAGGTCTATCATCCAGCATAATCCTTGTCCTCCGACCAGACTCATTTTTCGTCTGACTACTTGATCCACCATTCTTCTCAATACTCACGCATCTGGGTCTCGGCAGATCCTTCAGTTGTGCTTTGCTTGCAGACTCTCCCTTGCTTGGGAAAGCATTTCCATCGCAGAGTGAAGTTGAATTCACCTCACACATCTCTTTGGTGACAGGATCTTTCTCAGTTTCAGTTGAACCGTCGTTTCTGAATTTCCTTCTCCTTGAAATCCTCGGAGAACTATTCATTACATGATGCAATCTCCTAGCAAGCTCTTCGTCATCCTCTGGGTCTTCTAAAGGGGCGGAATCAGACTTGTACAGATGCTCGACCATCACACATTTCTTCCGACCCCTCTTTCTCGTCTCCCCGCACACCTCGTCTCGACAGCACGACCCTACCAATTCCAAGACACTCCTGGCAAAGACCTTGGCCTTGACGGCAGCGGCGGCCTTCTCCAAAGCCACGGTCCTTGCGACAGCGGCAGCACTGGCAGACGCGGAGGCGGTTAATTTGGACGCCTCGATGACCTTCTCCAGGGACACGTCGCTCAATTGACGAAGCTGGTTGATACGAGAGCTTAGATCGTTCGCATCATCCGAACGCGGAGGTGAGGAACAACTGCGGCCGCAGTTCTGCGTCTTGAGCCCGCAGAGCAAGCGCTTGCGAGGGGGCAAGAGAGTCGTATAATCCATAAGACTGCTAGGACGTAGAATTCCCCTCTTCCACACCCCGGATATTCCCCAAGCCGAAACACAGCACCAGCCAGGCCTAAACGCTTGTCTAGAGAACAAAAATCTACTAATCCTAAATCTCCCAGCAAGCAATCAAAAATTGACTGGAAGTGAAATTTCACCCGGACGTCTCGTGACGCCGAAATTGGGGAAACAAAATCAGGAGTTGGAGCAACCGAAGCGGAGCGAACAGACGTGAAGCGAAGAAGAGCGTACCTGAAGGGGATGGCGGGAACTAGGGTTTTGGCGGTTGGACGGAGATGGGGGAAGAGGAGGAGGAGGGCACACATGGAAGCGGTATGCCGTTCGTCATCCGATGGAGACGGAGAAGAGCGCGTGCGAGTGCGGACATGTTGTCGGGAAGAAGAATGTCAGCAGCTTCCGGACCTGGGAACCCCGTACCGTGGGTGGTGGCACGTGTCCCCCCATCGCACGAGGACATATAACAACCAAGTCAGGTAAAAATGCGGATGCGGTTTCTCGGACTGCCCGTTTGCCCCACGCCTCTGCGATCGGTTTCGGGCTTCACGTACGAGTCCCACGGACGACGACGAATGACGAACGAAACATGACGACCTTCGGCGTGAACCGTAGCGTCGATGCATCGGTCGAACTGCGGCGAACAAACGCGGCGGCAACGCCGTCTACTGTCGCCAAAGCTTACGGTCAACGTGGACGGACGGAAGCAGTTTGTGATCCTCAATCGGCATTTAAATCTTTACTTTTTTATCCCACCTGTGAACTTTTACCTTCTTTCGGTTGGAGCTTTCACAACCAAAAATTGCTTCTTCTTTTTTAATTTACCTGTCTTACAAAAAGAGCAAGAAATCAGTACCATTATCGAAAATTATATTAAATCCACCCAACCAAAAGAAATTTAAATGAATGTGACTAATTCAGTCAGCTTGATTGATTACAAAGGTCAGCCCTAAGTTTACACAATATTCTTATGGTCATGTGACGTTCATTAGGGCCCAAGCTTTCCCGTATGGTAAATTGATCTTTGTTCATCTTTTCCCACGCAAGGATTGGATGCTACGATATCCTCTGCGTTGGTTTAAGTAGATCTAGAGAATTTCTTTCAAATATGGCTTTCACTGGGCTCATGCTTCACCAACAGATTAAAGAGGTTGGACTAACTATTGAGTCAAAGAACGTTGTGTTACAGTTCACTTACCGCTATAACAAATCTAGCATATAGCAATGGATGGATACAAAATTTGTCATTGCATGTAGAAAACGTGACAGATTTATAAAATCTATTACATTTTTTAAAGAAATCTGTCACTAGGTAAGATATAGGTACTATTTATAGCGACAAATTTTATATCTATCACTATATCAATAAAAATTTGTCACGTTATGTATGATGCTATGATCGATCATTCATTCGTCATAATAGACATCTTATGTTTGTCACAATAAAATAAACATCGTAATAGATCTTTAATCTATTATAAAAGGTATCTCATATTTGTCATGATAAGATACATATTGTAATTGTCTTTAATATGTCACAATAAGTATTTTATATCCACTAAGACATGTCAGTGGGCCGGGTCCGATCGGCCCAACCCAAAAACAAAAGCCCATAGAGGCTGAGCTTGGGTCAACACCTGGGTCGGCCCATGGGGTGGTAAGATAAATTTTTATTTTTTAAATATTATATATATATATTAGTAAATATATTTAATTAAATCTAACTATTATTAATATATATTATAATATTTTTATTTATTATATTATTTTACTTTTTACATTTTTTATATATTATATTTTTATTTATTGATTATTTTTACCTTATTACTGTTATATATATATATATATATATATATATATATATATATATATATATATTGTCAAAAGTCAAAATGGAGAATTAAAATATTTTTGATACTTAAAAAAAATAAATATCTAAGAAGTTGAAAATTAAAGAATTTTTGGTACAAAAAATAAGTAATCAAAACGAAATGAAAATTATGAAAACAAAATATTATAGATTCAAAGTGTAAGAATCTAAATAAAATAAAATTGAAAACTAAAAATGCAAATATCTAAACAAATATGTATTTCAGCATAAAACATAAATACATTAATATATATATATGCTTATATATATATAGCAAGCTTCAGTTGAAAAGTAACATAATGGCAGACAACCTGACATTGGCAAGACAAGAATAGGAAGATGAAATGCTTAGGGAGTTGAAAATAAGCATGTCGAATCGAAGTTAATCTTCGGTCTAATTGAAGAATAATAATAATAAAATTATGCATCAATTAAATAGAAACGTATTTTTTGTATTTTTCATTAATTAATTACATTAAAATCTAGAAAATCAAGATTTTTTCTTATTAAACAGTTATAATTAATATTATTAGAATTAATTAATATTATTAGATAAGCTAAAATCATTATAATCATCAACAAATATACTAAATTCATAAATAGATGATGATGATGATGGTTGTGATGTATACAATATACATTATGTTTGTTGTAATCCATATTTTGTAACATATAAATCAAACATATTTAAATTTTCTTCTATATTTTCAATTGTTACGTTAACTTTTATAATTAAATAATTTTGTATTATGATTATTAATTTTTTAGCAACTTTTATTTTAGTCATAAGATCTAAACAAACACTTAATACATATAAAAGAGGTATATTATTTCAATATTTTAAAAAAATTTCTTTCATTTTTAAAATTATAAGTGTAAAAAATGAATAATTACCATAATTATTAAAAACTTTTGTAATATTATATAATTGGTGTTTACATAAACAAAGGTAGAATAATATATTTTTGATAAATATTTTGTTGTATTATAAAATGATTTTAAAAATTCAACAAAACAATTAATTATTATAAATTCATTTTCATCTAATAGTATTGTACTATCATTAATTCTACTATTATAATAAATTTTTATAACTTCTTTGTAAGTTAAATAATTATTTAACATTAAATATAAAAAATTCTACTTACAAGAAACACCTGTTATAAATGTCTTATGTAGTAAATCAAAAGAATCACATATATGATTAAATTATTGTTGATGTCTACCATTGATTAAAATATAAGATAATGTAATTTTAATATTTTCTATAAAATATTTTATTTCTTCAACACCTACTTAAATTATAATATTAATTACATAACATATACCATTTAAGTATTATCAAACACCTACTTGAAATAAATCAAAATCATTTCATGGAGTTAATCTATTTTTAAACATAGGGATAGTTACATTATTACTAGATACATTATCAAATGTAATACTACTTCATTTTTCTTTAATTCCATAAAATTCAAAAATTTTCATAATAGTAGAAAAAATATTTTGAGCATTATGTAGATGATTTATTCTTCTAAATCTCATTAATCTTTTTTGTATAATTGAGCATCAATAAAATGTGCAGTAACAATAATATATCTTATTTTAGTTTTACCCTCTCAAATATTAGATATACATGCTATAAATGTATCAATAAAACCTATTATATTAATTAATTTCATTCTAAGTTTATTATACAGATAAATAATATCTTATCTAGTTGTATTTCTAGAAACTTTTTTAAATTGTGAACAATAGGCTTATGAAATATAATGTTGAAAATATTGACTATCACCAAAATTAATAGATAAATTTTGAAAAATAATAAATTTAATATGTAATTCTCTAACATTTTTAAAATCATAATGTCATTGTGATATATTATATTTAGTATTAAATTAATTTGTATTTGAATCTTTTTATTTTTTTCAATATTTTTGGATGAATAATTAACTATATGTTTAGATAAATAACTTGTACCACTTGAAGTTTTACAAGAAAAATTTACATTACAAATATTATAGTAGATCCTTTCCACTACAGTGCTATCTCCTGTATCTTTTATTTTTATTGTAAACTTTAACCGTAAAGTAAATCTTCTTCTAGGCTTAGCAATACTTATAGATGTTTCACTTTCTATAGTTTGAGATTAAGAGTGTTGTTCTAGCTAAAATGTTAGAAAATCATTATCGACAATGCTATTGAAGTTAAACTCATTGAAGTTATATATCATTTTTGTAAATAGAAGTTAAGATGAGAATTGAAGAAAATTGAAAGCTAAGAGTCTAAAATTTAAAAATTTCGTATGTTTTGTGAAGGAAAGAAAGAAGATTAAATAATATGAGTTAGTAAGAAAAACTCTAATCCTTCTTTCTTATTTATAGATTTTTACATCTTCTTTCTTGTCTCCCTTCCTCTCTCTCTCTCTCTCTATCCATTTATTAGACAAACTCACGAATGTTCGTTTTTTTGAACATTCAAAAATATTTGAATGTTCGTGAAGTAATGAACGTTATATTTGAACATTGAACATTTGGATATTCAAACATTCGTAATAAAGTAACAAATGCTTGTAAAAAACATTCGAAAAACGAATGTTCGGTCATTCAGGTTAAAGCCATTGAATGTAATGTTCAACCTACAAGCTACTTTGACCTGAGGGTTGGCTTGACTCGACCTACAAGCTGAAATTTACAATTTATACAACCTAGCCCAGCTCGATTTTTTAAAACGAGCCAGACTAGGCTAGCCCATTACAAGGTGGGTTGGGCTAGTTTGACATGTCTAAGTGGAGGCAATGATTTACCATCTCTTCCCTATAAAAGTTTAAATAATTATTTTGGCTTTTGAGGGTAATTTATAGTATCAATAACTACTATTGAAATTTAAAAATAATTTATTGTTGATGAGATTTCAATCTTTATAAATCTTAGAATTATAATATCATTGATCTATATTCAAATATTTGTTATTGAAGAATATAAAAAAAATGTTAATTATCATTTATTAAATTAAATGAAGAATAATAAATACATTTATTAATTTTGTGAATGATAAAAAAGCACATCATTTATACAAAAATTTAAATAAGATGAATAAAAATTACATTACATAATTTATATTTACAATTAAAAATCTTTTTTACCATATTATCATGCATATTTCATTATAATATAATAATTAGATAACTGATTTTGTCAACATGAATACTCCAACAGCCTCATCTTGAATAATTTGGTAGAATGATGATACAACAAGTTTAGTAGATGTCAAACCTAGATTAACTAAAGAGTCTAATGGATAAATCAGAGATATAGAAGCTCGCTGAAATAAACGAACCAGCCCAATGTTGATCGCTTATGGAAAAAGCAAGGTACGATTATTATCTACAGTTACAAACAACAATCTCCTATCAAATGTGTCTCACATTTGATTGCCAAAGTCGAATTCACTTAGATTGGGGGTTATGGGCATCATAGTAACAAACAAGTTGATCTACAGTTACTAGTATATCATATTCACAATAAATAAGAAGCCTTGTCTATGGGTGAAATTAGCATTTAAAGGTTGAGGTTTAATTGGACTCAAGGTATGAATAGCCATCTGCGGCATAAAGTAATTATGAAAAAAATTATTTCTATATCACACTATATGCTAAAAAATAATAATACTAAAGTAATTAATCCGGATTTGTGTCTGGACTTCCGTGATTCAAGACCAGAACTTCTGGATTTGTTTAACACTGGAACTTCCTTACAAATAGGAGATGTTTACAGCTTTGGTACTTGTATTTTGAATTTCCTAGTTTAGGTTCTTTTTCTCCGATTTCCTTACAAATGAACATGTCTTCAACGTAATTTTCGATTATTGGCAACATATGAGAAATTGTTATAGAAGGGAGAAGAAATGTCATCAAGCATTGAAAAAATATTACTAATAAGAGTTTTTATAGTGAAGGATAGGTAATATTACTTAAAAATATTTATTGACTTAGCCAAAGAAAATGCACACCCATATGAATATAGGTCTTTCCCAATTTGTGAATGAAAAGTTTAAAACACTTATCTATAATATTTTGATTAGCATGAGATTGATTTCCTAGAAATTGACTATGAATCAAATACTTATCTATACTTGTTGGAATATCTACACAATAGAGGTATTTCTTTTACTTATTCTTAAAATTTTATTTTAATATTTTTGCTTCATATTGTTAGTAATGTAAAATCTTTTTTTAATATATTTAAGATGTAAAAATTAGAGATGAAATCAAAATTAATGTTACTTAGATTCATTCTTTGGTAAGTATTTATGTTATATATTTAATTTTCCATTTAAATGTACTTATGCATTTCCTATTCTTGTACTAATTTTTTTGTTTCCATTTTCATATTCCACAAGTTAAAGTTCTTTCTACTTCACTCAAGGTGGTGTACAATAAATTTGTTTTGTGGTATTTCTCTTGTACTTATCAATTACTGTTTTTATTTGTAAATGGCCAAATATTTATCCTTTGAAGAATGAATTTAATTTCTCATATAGCATTATGATAATCATGAAAATTTTAATTAACATGAGATTGATTTCTTAAAAATTGTCTATGAATTAAACACTTATCTCAACTTACTAGAATATCTACATATAATAAATATTTCTTTTACTTGTTATTAAAATTTTATTTTGATATTTTTGTTTCATATTGTTAGTGATGTGAGATTTTTTTTACATATTTAGAATTTAAAAATTGGAAATGCAATCACAATTAATGTTGCTTGGGTTCATTCTTTGATAAGTATTTATGTTATTTATTTAATTTTCCATTTAAGTGTACTAATGCTTAATACTTAAAAATTTTGTAATCTTTTTCCTTTTAATGCATAATTTTATTCTTTCTAATTATATATAATTTTCTTATTCTTGTAATTTGAAGTCTCACAAGAATAATTATGAATGACGATTACTTGAAGGAAGATCTATTCAAGCTTTTTTTTATGTAAAAAAAAAGAAGAATTTTTAATATTTTGCATGTAAAAGTCTTTTTGAAATATTTTGCTTATATCAATGTAAATATTTTACATGTAATTTTTTTTATTTAACCAATATAATTTAATAAGCATTTGAGATTTCAAGGGTGTTGAAATTAATATTTTAACATCAATATTTAATATTAATTTTTAAAGAATATTTATTAATATTGAAAATAGGTGTGAATATGAATTATCATTATTTTTTTATAAATTTATTATACCCATAGTGAAAAATGTATCACACTTACAATAACAAATATGTCTATCATGATAGATATATTTAGTAATGAATACTTTTACCTATAATGATATTATAATTATTTTTAGAGCTTATTTGTCTACTTAGAATTTAATCTAATGAAATTAGAATTTTACAAAATTGAATAGAATTAGAATTAGAAATTCAAATATTTGTATACTTTCACAATTTGAATGGAAATTAAAATTCATATATTTGTACATGTGATAGAATTAGACAGAATTAAAATTTATATTTTTTTATAATAATAATGTAATATAATTATGTTTAATTAATTCATTAATCAAGTACTTAATTCATTAATTGAAGTAGTTAGTAAAAATATAATTAATTAATTACATTAATCAATTAACATGCCATATAATGATATAATTAGATCTTTATATATCATTTATCAATAATCTTACATAACAAATATTAATAATAAAATTCAAATATTTAAATAGAAGTTGATGATAGAATTAATACAAATACATAAATAATAAGTCATCTACAACTATACTACATTATAATCATGATATTTTCATGAAATTTATCAATTATTTCTTTCAATCATTCTTAAGTGTTACTATTAACAATATTAAATATATCTTCTTGTTCTATATTCTTAGTCATATAAGGTTGCATCATTTTGAATTTCATGTACTCCTTAAGATCTTGAAGTAAATCTATTCTATCTAATTTTTGAATGAAATTATGAATTAAAAAATATATTAAAATAATTTTTACTTGAGTTTTAAAAGGAAATGACATATATCTTTGTAATATTACAAATCAATGTTTGAATATTCTAAAAGTACATTCGATTATTATCTTTAACTGCAAATGTTTATAGTTAAAGTTTTTAATAATATTAGTTAATTGTCGAATTACTTATATTCTAACAAATGATATCAAACACTTCAAAATAAACATAAACTCAAGCCCATTTGGAAATTCAACGTCAATTAAGTAAAATTGATTTACATGTAATTGAATAATAATTGAATTAAATTAAATTTTTCTTAATAAGTGAATCTTACATATACTATAAGTAATATATTTGGTGAAACAACTAAATCATTGGATTAACTTGTTGCATCTTCAAGGAGTCAAGCACCAATAATCAATTCTTTCCATCTACTAAAAAATAGGTAAATTTCATATCAAAATTACAAACAGTTAAAATGTGACAATTCACATTTCTTGTTCTTAAACCATACATTCTCTTTTCTATAAATCATAACTTTAATATGTGTACCATCAATAGCATCTATATAATTCTCTTTGTACAAAAAAAATACAATTATATTGTAAATGAATAACATAAAAAAAGCCTTTGTAAAATAAAGACTAAAGTGTTTAACTTGAAGTATTGTCTTGTTAACTTAAGTGTATTTTTATAAGTAATAAGTAATTTCACGAATAATTTTTAATTTCAATAACTTAGATTGTTAAATTGACTGCAAGTGCACATCTATTGTATAAGTATGTAAGTATAAGTATGTAATTATAGGTCGAACCCACATGAAATGATCGAAATCAATGACTCTTTAAATTTTTATAGCCAAAGTTTAGTGTGTATTCAAAATATGCTCGCTCTATTGATTTATAATTAATTCAACGGACTTTCCTCGTAAAGTTATAGTTAACTCAACAACCTCTTTGATAACTTCTAATTAGTATTGTTAATTCTAGAACTTAGCCATCTATTAGGCGATTCTAAACATTAAAAACATCTATTAAACTCTCAAATGCTATTTTATATTGCATTCATCATTAATCAATTCTAGAATTCAAATACTCTAAATTGTAAATATATCAATCAAGATTTTAGAAATTTATATTAACTAATTTAAGCAATCATTAATACAATTTTCTATTAACTAAAATAAAATAAACACTAAACATTCAACATTAACTAACAATATAAACACAAAATTTATAAATAAAAATATATAAATGAAAATAGTTAATTGTTTTTGTTTTGTTTTTATTCTATTCCTTAAGATAAGTGAATTATGAAAGATAAAATTCTCTATTGACAGTAAAAAACTTCTGTCATTACATGTGATGCGATTACATTACTGAAAATTTAACCACTTACTGTCAAATACTCCTCTCCCTATTGAATTGCAAACTTAGACTTTTGTAAGTTGATCTATTCTTCAACATAATGGCATCAATCCGAAACCAAGGTTAGAAGCTTTACTTGTTAGGATCGGTAGGCTCACTAGAGAGGGGGTGAATGGTGAATATGTGTAATTTTTAAAATTTTTTGATGTTAAATCGAATGATTCAACAAATATGAAATGAGATGAATCTAAGAGAATGCAAAGCAGTAGAGAAAAGTAACACAGCAAATTTTAGGTGGTTCACCAACTTGACTAGTCCACCCCCAAGATTCACTTGGACTTCACTAAGTATTTCAACACTTACACACTTGCTTTCAGGTCGAAGCAAGAACCAACCATACAGAAGTTTTCAAGTATAAACTTCAGAAAACCAACCTCTTGAGTTTTCAGGTCGAAACTCAAATCAACAACTGAATGTAGCTTTCAGGTTGAAGCCACGAACCAACAACTTGAATCTTTCAATTAGAGTTTTGGTGCACAAAACTTTTTCTGCAGTAGATCTTTTGAGTATGCTTGATTGTTTGCAGACTTGAGTGTAATTGAAATTGTAGTGTAGCTCACTATATATTGTATATACGTTTTCTCTTCTTAATCCTCTCTTAAACTTCTCATATTTATACCAAAGGTATAACGATCATATATTTCTTTCAACAGATGTATTCTACTGTACTTACTAAATATTCAAACCTAAATATGGTAAGTTACCATTCTATCTGATGTTCAATAAGTAACCTTCCGATAATCTCTGGCTTTCGGATGGTTATAAAAATAACTTGTCGAAATGCATCCATAACTTAATGATTCTTTACTCATATCTTGTTATCTGAGTCACGTGAGAATTTTAAGTTGCTCACGTGTAATGTAAAGAGTTCGGAGTCTTATATTTTAACTTACCGAAAAGTGCTCCTAACTTTCGGATAGGTAACTATTGTAACTCTCCGAACTTTCTTTTAAGTCTCCGACAACTGTCTCTTCAAATCTGCACGTGCATAAAAGAATAACTTAAGTTTCGGATAGTTAAGGATGTAACTCATCGAAACTTCCCATTTTTTGGATAGTTATCTTTCTAACTCTCCAAAAACCTATTTGAGTCTGTCTGGAATTCTACACGTGAGAAATTCAATGACTTAAGTTTCGAATGGTTAAACTGTAACTCACCGAAACTCTCTTGAAATTTCAGATAGTTATCTTTCTAACTCTCTGAAAACTTATATGAGCTTCTGTCTAGAATTCTACACGTGGCAATTTCAATGACTTAAGTTTCGGATAGTTAAACTATAACTACCGAAACTCTCTTGAAATTTCGGATAGTTATTTAACTCTCCGATTTTTCCTTTTAAGCTTTCAACTACCGGCTTCTCCATTCTGCACGTGCATAATAAGATGACTTCAGTTCCGAAAAGTTATACCTGTAACTCTCTGAAAAACTCGAATAATTATCTAACTCTCCGAAAAGTCCTTTAAGATTCTGTTCTGTATTTCTGCACGTGGTTAATTGAATGACTTAAGTTTCGGATAGTTAGCCTTTCTAACTTTTCGATTTTCCTTTTGCTTTCGGATAGTTAACTCATTAACTCTCCGATCATTCAATCGACTTAACTGTCCGATTATTTAACTCACTAAAGGCTTTGTAAATTCGAATAGTTATCCTTCTAACTATCCAATAGTCTTACTGTTGCTTTACTCTTCAAATTACTTAGACCTGTAACTGTCCGATTTTCCTATAGCTCTAAAGTAGTATCTTCTAGAACTTTCTCTATCTGTTCGTCTGCTTGGAATTTGTACCATCTACCTTCTGATCTTAACTTATCTATGAAATACAATGTATTTCTTCACATAAGTTTTGCATTATCAAAATATTTGGGTTCTAACAATCTCCCCCTTTTTGATAATGACAAAATCTTTTACATTTATTTACATGTATTTCACTCCCTAGAGTATTTCTATACATTCAGTCATATAAAGAACTAAATAAAACAGGAATTTATAAAGAATATACTAACGTGGTGAGATTCCTCCCCCTGACTTTGTGTTGTCTTCTCCCCCTAACTATGTGTTGAGTTTTTCTTCCCCTTTTAATAGTTCTCTTTCTGTTCTTGCTAGAAATACTATAAGTGACCATATACTTCTCTAATTTCCAAATTCTTCTCCCCCTTTTTGTCATTATATAAAAAGGTGAGGACTATAAAACTAATATTGAATATATCCTGCACGAGTGTAAGTTAGCAGAAAACAAGCTCCCATATGGTAAGCTTGATGAAGAATAAAAATATTTAAAGATCTTGTAAAGAACATATGCCTAGATTTCTTCTAATATGATTAAAAGTTGATTCATTTAAAAGTTTGGTAAAAATATCTGCAAGTTGAATTTCTATTGGCACAAACTTAAGTGAGATGTTCCCTTTTTCCACATGAACTCTTAGAAAATGATGTCTAATCTCGATATACTTGGCTTTGGAATGAAGTACTGTATTCTTAGATAGACTAATTGCACTACTGTTATCACAAAATATGATTAAATTTTGAATTTTCAGTCTGTAGTCTGCTAGAGTTTGCTGCATCCAAAGAATTTAAGCACAACACAGTCCTACTGCAATATACTTGGCTTCAGTAGTAGATAAAGAAATACAATTTTGTTTCCTACTAAACCAGGAGATTAAAGAATTTCCAAGTAGTTGACATGTACCACTAGTGCTTTTTCTGTCAAATCTGCTGCCTGCATAATTTGCATCACTATAGCTTGTTAAAATCAGATTACTGTCAGCTGAGTAAAATAATCTGAAATCTTTGGTTCCTTGTAGATATTTGAAAATCTTTTTGACTGATTTCAAGTGCGATTCCTTTGGTGATGCTTGAAATCTAGTACACAAGCATACACTGAACATAATATCTAGCCTGCTAGCTGAAAGGTACAGCAGGGATCCAATCATGCCTCTATATTGCTTTTGATCTACTCCAACACTTGAATCATCTATTTCCAGTTTAATGCTTGAACTCATCGGAGTATTTGTAGGTTTGATGTTTTCATAACTAAATTTCTTCAACATCTCTTTGTAGTATTTTTCTTGGTTGACAAAGATGCCATTATGAACTTGATGAATCTGTAATCCCAAGAAAAACTTCAATTCTCCCATCATGCTCATTTTAAATTTATTTTTCATCAAATTTTGAAATTCATGACAGAGTTCTTCTGAAGTGACTCCAAAAACTATATCATCAACATATATTTGTACAATCAAAATATGTACATCAAAAGTTTTGATAAACAAAGTGCTATCCACTTTGCCTATAAAAAAATTGCTTTCAGTTAAAAACTTTTTCAATTTCTCATACCAAGCTCTGGGTGCCTGTTTCAGACCATATAGAGTTTTTCTTAGTTTGTAGACATGATCCAGCTTGACTTCATCTTCAAATCCAAGAGGTTGTTTAACAAACACTTCTTCCTGAATTTCTCCATTTAAAAAGGCACTTTTCACATCCATTTGAAACAATCTTATCTTCATACTACTTGCAAAAGCAAGCAACATTCTGATAGCTTCAATTCTAGCGATAGGAGCAAAAGTTTCTTCATAGTTAATACCTTCCTACTGATTGTAGCCTTGTGCAACTAATCAATCTTTATTTCTGAAAATGTTACATTCTTCATCTAATTTGTTTTTGAAAATCCATTTAGTTCCAATGATGGATTTTCCTGCAGGTTTTTCTACTAGTTCCCAAACATTGTTTTTCTGAAATTGATTTAATTCCTCCTACATAGCCATTATTCAGTAGGTATCCTTACATGCTTCATCTACTGATTTTGGCTCTATTTCTGACACAAATGCACAAAAATTGCAGTTATCTTGTGCTTTGCTTCTAGTTTGTACCCCTTTAGATATATTTCCAATAATTTGTTCCTCAGGATGATCAGATCTAAACTTCCAACTGTTATGATTCTGATACCTATTGTTGAGATTCTAGTTTGACGCTTGTGAATTGAGTTTCTGCTTGCAGTTATCATCTTCAAAGTATTCATTTTCACTATCATTTTTAATCTTCAACTTTTTGAAATTCTGGATCAGATCTTCATCAAACTGAACATTTATACTTTCCTCTACTCCTCTATCTTTAGCAAAATATATCCTGTAAACTTTGCTTCTAGAGGAGTAACCAACAAGTATAACAGGTTTAGACTTTGCATCAAACTTGTCTTTAGCATTTCCTGTATTTAAGACAAAGTATTTGCATCCAAATGTCTTAAAATAGCCAACATTTGGAGTCTTATCAAACCAAATTTCAAATGGTGTCTTACTCAACATAGATCTAATGTGAGTTCTATTGGAAATGTAACAAGCTGTTCCTAAAGCTTCTGCCTAGAGAAATTTAGGTAGATCTGTGGCATTTAACATAGTTCTAGTCATTTCTTGCAATGCCCTATTTTTCCTTTCCACAACTCCATTTTGAGCAAGAGTTCTAGGATAGGAGAATTCTGCAGAATTCTAAATGAATTGCAAAGGTTTTCAAATTCATAGTTTTCAAATTCTCCTCCAGATCACTTCTGATTTTCTTCACTGTTAGTTCCTTTTGATTCTGAACTCTTATGCAGAAATTCCTAAACTCATTGCAAGTTTCATTTTTATGTGTCAAAAATATTACCCCAAGTTAATTTGGAAAAATCATCAACAATAACAAAGGTATATTTTCGACCCCCAAGACTTGATACTTGAGGACCAAACAAATCCAGATGTAGCAGTTCCAATGACCTTTTGGTGGTAAATTCATTTTTGCTGTGAAGAGTAGTTCTCTTCTGCTTCCTTAACATACACTCACTGCATACTCTATCTTTCTTAAAAGTGAGTTTAGGCAGACCCCTAACAAGTTCACCCTCAGATAATTTTCTGATATTCTTCATACTGATGTGGCCAAGTCTTCTATGCCACACCCAATCATCTTCACCAGTTGCTATCAAACAGGAATTGCTTACAAAATTTTCACATGAAAAGTTTAATGTATAAATTAAGTAATTTCTAATACTAGTGAATTTTGTTTCATTCGTAGCTGGACCAATAATGTAACAATTTTCAGCATTAAAAGAAACAATATAACCTTTATCACATAATTGTCTTACACTTAACAAATTTTGTTTTAATCTATTTACATGCAAGACATTCTTAATTATACCATTTTTAGATGTAATATTTCCTATTGCAGTTATTTTACACTTCATTATTTCCAAACTTAACAGATCTTGAACTTAAGTTTTTAACAGAATCAAGAAAATTTTTCTTACCTGTCATGTGCTTTGAGCATCCACTATCCACAATCCATTTTGTTGTACGTGCTTGAAACTCCTTGTCATCTTGCAAATCATACTAAAATTAAGGCTTTTGGTACCCATATCTTCTTGGGTCCAGTAGAGTTAGTCTTTAAAACATTAAATCTATTGCCTCTTGGCAGTCACATATGACATGATCTTCATTTGATGGCAAACACAGTGGTGTCATCTCTATAAGATCGAATCACTCCACCACAATAAGGTATTTCCTATGATGTAGCATACCCTAGGCCATATTTATTTCCATTTGGTCGTTGAGATCCTATTATTTTATTTAATCCTTTTTGAACTTGAGTAAATTTACATATGGTATCTTTCAAATAAGATATAGTATTTAATAAATTTTTATTTTCTTCTTTTAATTCACAGTTAACATAACTATACTTATCCAAATTTGATTTTAGATTTCTATTTTCATCTATAGTTGATTTTAATTTAGCAAATGAATCTTCTAAGCAATGATTTAACCTTTTAATTTCTTTCTTAAATTCTCTACACTTCACATATAAATTATCTACAGTAGACAGAAAACTGTTAATGTCTAAATCATCATGCTCATTTTCTGAACTAGAGGAAGAAGAGCATACCTCTTGTGCTGCAAAACGCACGTTGACTACAACTTCATCTTCAGAATCTAATGAACTGCTTGAAGAGCTACTGTCATCCCACGTAGCTTTGAGAGACATCTTCTTTTTGTCCTTCCATCTCTTCTTTTTATCTCTTTGATCCTCTTCTGTCTGAAATAGACAGAAGGTCTGTATGTGCCCTTGCCTTTTACATTTGAAACATGTAGAGAGTTCTTTTAAAGGAGCTGAGCTTATTCTTTTTCTTCATAAACTTTCTGAAGTTCCTTGCCAACAACATGATCTCATCATCATCTGAGCTTGAAGCTTCTTCTGTAGATGGAAATACTATTTCCTTTTTCTTTTCAGCTTTCTTTTCAACAGCTCATTCTTACTCTTTCTAGTCCTTCATCTAAACTTCATGGGCCAAAAGATTGCCCAACAGTTCTTCAACTGTGTAATTGTTGAGATCTTTGGAATCTTGAATAGATGTGAACTTCTGTTTCCACTCAACAATTAAGCTCCTCAAGATCTTCTGTACCTATTCACGTGAAGAGAATTCTTTTCCCAAGCCTTTTAGACTGTTAATGATTTCAGTAAATCTTGAAAACATTTCAGTTATGTTTTCATTATCATTCATTTTAAACAGTTCTAGTTTTCTCAACAAGATACTGATTTTTGTATCCTTAACTTGGTTTGTACCTTTGTGAGTGACTTGAAGGATTTTCCAAGTCTCATGAGCAGACTTACATGCAGATACTTTATTATATTGATCAACAATTAGTGCACAATAAATGGCATTCAACCCTCTAGCATCCAACTGGATGATTTTCTCATCCTCCTCAGACCAGTTCATAACATCATTGGTTGGAAGTGTAGTTCCAAGAACAACAATCTTCTAGAGTTTAACATCAGAACTCTTAAGGAAACACTCCATTCTATTCTTTCAATAGTTATAATTAGAATCATCGAATAGAGGAGGTCTGTTGATGTTTTGTCCCTAAGCAAATTGAGCCATAAATACAGATGGTTAAATCTTATGAAGGATTAACCAAGCTTTGATACCAATTGTTAGGATCGATAGGCTCACCAGAGGGGGGGGTGAATGGTGAATGTGTGTAATTTTTAAAATCTTTTGATGTTGAATCGAATAATTCAACAAATATGAAATGAGATGAATCTAAGAGAATGCAAAGCAGTAGAGAAAAGTAACACAAAGCAAATTTTAAGTGGTTCACCAACTTGGCTAGTCCACCCCCAAGATTCACTTAGACTTCACTAAGTGTTTCAACACTTACACACTTGCTTTCAGGTCGAAGCAAGAACCAACCACACAAAAGTTTTCAGGTATAAACTTCAGAAAACCAACCTCTTGAGTTTTCAGGTCAAAACTCAAATCAACAACTGAATGTAGCTTTCAGGTTGAAGCCACGAACCAACAGCTTGAATCTTTCAATTAGAGTTTTGGCGCACAAAGCTTTTTCTACAGTAGATCTTTTGAGTATGCTTGACTGTTTGCAGACTTAAGTGTAATTGAAATTGGAGTGTGGCTCACTATATATTGTATATACGTTTTCTCTTCTTAATCCTCTCTTAAACTCCTCATATTTATACCAAAGGTATAACAATCATATATTTCTTTCAACGGATGTATTATGGTGTACTTACTAAATATTCAAACCTAAATATGGTAAGTTACCATTCTGTCTGATGTTCAGTAAGTAACCTTCCGATAATCTCTAGCTTTCGAATGGTTATAAAAATAACTTGCTGAAATGCATCCATAACTTACCGATTCTTTACTCATATCCTGTTATCTAAGTCACATAAGAATTTTAAGTTGCTCACGTGTAATGTAAAGAGTTCGAAGTCTTGTATTTTAACTTACCGAAAAGTGCTCCTAACTTTCGGATAGTTAACTATTGTAACTTTCCGAACTTTCTTTTAAGTCTCCGACAGCTGTCTCTTCAAATCTGCACGTGCATAAAAGAATAACTTAAGTTTCGGATAGTTAAGGATGTAACTCACCGAAACTTTCCATTTTTCGGATAGTTATCTTTCTAACTCTTCGAAAATCCATTTGAGCATGTTTGGAATTCTACACGTGAGAAATTCAATGACTTAAGTTTCGGATGGTTAAACTGTAACTCACCGAAACTCTCTTAAAATTTCGGATAGTTATCTTTCTAACTCTCCGAAAAACTTATATGAGCTTCTGTCTAGAATTCTACACGTGGCAATTTCAATGACTTAAGTTTCAGATAATTAAACTGTAACTTACCGAAACTCTCTTGAAATTTCGGATAGTTATCTAACTCTCCGATTTTTCCTTTTAAGCTTGCAACTACCGGCTTCTTCATTTTGCACGTGCGTAATAAGATGACTTAAGTTTCGAAAAGTTATACCTGTAACTCTTCGAAAAACTCGAATAGTTATCTAACTCTCCGAAAAGAAAACTCGGATAGTTATTTAACTCTCTAAAAAGTCCTTTAAGATTCTGTTCTATATTTCTGCACGTAGTTAATTAAATAACTTAAGTTTCGGATAGTTAGCCTTTCTAACTTTCTGATTTTCCTTTTGCTTTCGGATAATTAACTCTTTAACTCTTCGATCATTCAACCAACTTAACTATCTGATTATTTTAACTCTAAAGGCTTTATAAATTCGGATAGTTATACTTCTAACTGTCCAATAGTCTTGCTGCTGCTTTACTCTTCAGATTACTTGGACTTGTAACTGTCCGATTTTCCTGTAGCTCTAAAGCAGTATCTTCTGAAACTTTTCCCATCTATTCGTCTACTTGGAATTTGTACCATCTGCCTTCTAATCTTATGTTACACTGACTTATATATGAAATACAATATGTTTCCTCACATAAGTTTTGCATTATCAAAATACTCGAGTTCTAACAATACTATCCCCTAAGAGATGATTCGATACTTAGTGAAAATGTCATTTATTCTTATGACGTGATTACTTCTCACAATGGTTGTTAGTCACCATATTTTGCTCAAAATCGACTCGACATCTAGAAAGTATCTTCACAGACCTACAATAGATGGTGGTAATAGTGAATTTAGTGGAAGCTCAAGAAATATCTAATGCTTTCTACAATGAGCATGGTTCTCTCCCCTTTTATTCATTTTTTCTTCTTTCCTTTTATATTTCTTTCAGTAATAACTACTTCCACCTAAATCACTAGTTGAATTTCCTTTATTTGTATCAACGATGGTAATTACTTCTTCATTCCATGATTTAGATCATGATGTGGTTCATGCAACGTGATTTCCTTCGAATTTTCTATAACTGCTCACAATCGAATATTAAAAAATAACTAGTCCATAAAATTAATGTAACTCAATGAATTTACTTCGTTGACTTAACTATCAACTTAACAGACTGACCTCGTTGAGTTAAGGAGCTTAACTCAACGAACACTATTGACCTTGTCCTCTAAAGATCTTGCTAAATTGAACACTATTGTAAAGTAGTAATTTATGTATTTTATTTATGTTAATTCATGCATATTATGAATTATAAGTTATTATTACATATGCTTAAATGATGGATTACATGAAAATTACATTTTAGAGCTATGCATGTTTTTATGTATTAAAAGTGAATTAATGCACAAATTTATCTTTAACTAAATTATTACCAAGCCAGTAGTCATGTGATAGACACAAAATAATTCTCTATACGATTTCATTTGCATGAAATAAGTATTTAATAGAGAACTTTATATGTCATGTATATTACATATAGTTAAGGGTTCAATTTTAATACAAATATGCTTATTTCAATGTTGCGATTTATCATGTCAATAATTTTTATGCAACTACTACATATATGATGAATTAGATATAAAAACATACTATGTTTTTATTTGAATTAGAAGAATCTTGATTATTATGATCATATTATACATTATATGAGTAAATGGTTTATTATGCACATATTTGGAAAGAATGCTACATCTTATCATATCTAAATGGATGTTATATGTGCATATATATTTAACTTTATTCTAAATGTTTTTTATGGCAAGATTAGGTATTTTCCTATAAAGAAAAGGTTGAATTAATCTCATCCCTTGGATCATAAGATCAATGGAGAGAAGATGGAATCAAGGAAATAAAAGGGACTTAAGGTTTGGCCAACCATCCCATCTCCCATTCTAGGTTTTGGAGGCCAACATCCAAGCCCCTCCTTCCAAGGTGGTGTTATTCCTCTAATGAGTGGTGAGCAAAGGCGATCTCCCTCCCCTCAATCTTCCTCCTCATCCATTGGGTTAGCATGCACAAGAAGCTCCTATGCTAGGATTTTGGTGGAAGGAACTCGTGTGGCACCTTGGAGTGGTGGACGGATAGCTCTTTTGGTGGTTCAAATGGAGCACTACTCATGAAAGGGAAGATGCATATACACATTGTGAAGGTTGAAATCTAAGGGAAGAACGTGTGCCAGCTTCTTTCAAGTGATTCCTTAGGTGACTCTCCTTGAAAGTGAAGATCCACATGGTGACAATTATGGAATAGATCAATCAAGATGGTTTACATCCAACTAGGGTCGTGGATCTTGAGGGGTAATGAAGATCTTTAAGGTATAAGAGATTTGGGAGATCCTTATACACTTTTCTTTTCTTTAATGTTAAATCTTATTTATATGAGTAAACTATTTGTGAATAATGTTATGGTACCAAATGATAATTTTGCATGCAAAGATCCTTGGTTTTTATTGTTTTTGTTCAACCTCAAATCTTATATTAAATTGGGTGTTCCTTAAAATAATTGTTTTCATGTTTATATGTATGTATATGGTGCATAAAGCTAACTTCTAACCCTTTTGAATGCATATATAGTGCTTGCTATAAAATCCAATATGACCTCTATTTTCTAACTTATTGTATAGCTTGATCATTTTGTGTTTTGTTTCGTATTTTGATTCATTTTGTAAGTACTTTGAGTGTAGAATCTGTTTGCACAGGTTTTGAAATTTTTTAGAATGTATTTCATAGGTTTTTAATTTTATCTTCCAAAGGTCACAGTGGTTTTGAATTTCTGGTCAAGCATCAAGTTTTGTGCTCAATACCTACACATTACCTACATTGTGTACCTTCTAGAAAGCAGTTCTATAAATTTTCCTTGTTAGTATCACGAGTCTAAGTTCAAAGCCTATTGATTTTGAAGTATTTCATGGAGTTTTGATTGAAATATGATTTTTGCACTGAAGGTGCGTTTTTGGAAAGTTTTCATAACTATTATGCACTATGTTCGTAAATTGGACTTTATTTCTGTGATTTCAAGGATGAAACTCATTGACTTTCTTGAGTTTTCTAGAGCTTAGCCTTAGGAACTTAATAGATTTTAACTTATCTTTGAATTCTTTAGTGTATTTATGTAATTTGTCATTTAATAACTTGTGATTATAATTTTTATTATAGATTTAATGATATAGATATTTTACTAAATTATCATTTCAATAAATTCACTTAAGCAATAGTTTTTTGTAGATTCGACCTGCAATTGCATTATTTATTACAATGGACATCATGTGTTTGTGATATAAATGTAAAATTTGTACATTACTTATGTATTGTTAAATTAAATGACTAAACTATAAATTTTACATTTATATTGTAAGCGCACAATGTCCATTATAATAAGCAATGCAAGTGTAGGCTGAATACACAAAGAGCTTTTGCTTAAATGAATTTATTGAAATGATAATTTAGTAAAATATCTACATCATTAAATCTATAATAAAAATTATAATCACATGTTATTAAATGACAAATTACATAAATACACTAAAGAATTCAAAAATAAATCAAAATCTATTAAGTTCATAAGGCTAAGTCCTAAAAAACTCAAGAAAATCAATGAGTATCATCTCTAAAATCACAAAAATAAAGCTTAATTTCTAACTCTCCTTACTTCCAACCTAAACATCAAAAACTCTAAATAAAATATTGGTTAGAAAGGTCATTGAGTTATCTTTAAAATGACATTAATTTCCTGAACTAACTTATTTTAGAATATCGACAACATCGAACTTACAAACAAAGTGCAGAATAGTTCTAAAAATTTTCCAAAAACATATCTTCGATGCAAAAATCATATCTCAGTTCAAACTCCATGAAATATTACAAAATCAACGAGCTTTGAACGTAGACTTCTAATACTAACAAGGAAAATTTACAAAATTGCTTTCTAAAAGGTATGCAACATAGGCAACATGTAGGCGTCAAGCATAGAACCTAATGCTCAACCAGAAATTCAAAATCACTGCCACCTTTGGAAGATAAAATTAAAAACCTATGAAATATAGTATGAGCTCTGCAAACAGATTCTACACTCAAAGTACTTAGAAAATGAATCAAAATACAAAATAAAACTCAAAATTATCAAGCTATACAATAAGTTAGAAAGCAGAGGTCATACTAAATTTTACAATAAGCACTATATACGCACTCACAAGGGTTAGGAGTTAACTTTATGCACCATATACATGCATATAAACATGAAATCAATCATTCTAAGGAACACCCAATTCAATATAAGATCTAGGATTGAACAAAAATAATAAAACCAAAGATCCTTGCATGTAAAATTATCATTTGACACCATAACATCATTCACAAATAGTTTACTCATACAAATAAGATTTAACATTAAAGAAAAGAGTACAAGGATCTCCCAAATCTTTTTACCTTAAAAATCTTCATTGCTCCTCAAGATCCATGACCCTAGTTGGATGTAAACCACCTCAATTGATCTGATCCACAGTTGTCACTACGTGAATCTTCACTTTCAATGGGAGCCGCCTAAGGAATCACTTGTAAGAAGCTTGCACACTTCCTTCCCTCGGATTCCAACATTTACAATGTGTATATATGTCCTCCCTTTCACAAGTAGTGTTCCATTTGAACTACCAAAAAAGTTGTCCATCCACTACCCTAAGGTACCACACAAATTCCTTCCACCAAAACCCTAGCCTAGGAGTTTCTTGTATCATGCTAACCCAATGGATGAGGAGGAAGATTGAGGAGAGAGAGATTGTCTTTGCTCACTACTTCTTAGAGGAAGAACACCACCTTAGAAGGAGGAAGGACTTGGACGTTGGCCACCAAAACCTAGAATGGGAGATGGGATGGTCAACTAAACCCTAAGTCCCTTTTATTTCCTTGATTTCATCTTCTCTCCCTTGATATTATGATCCAAGGGCTAAGATTAATTCAACCTTTTCTTTATAGGAAAATACCTAATCTTGTCATAAAAAACACTTAGAATAAAGTTAAACATATATGCACATATAACATCCATTTAGATAAGATAAGAAGATGTAGCATTCTTTCCAAATATGTGCATAATAAACCATTTGCTCATATAATGTATAATATGATCATAATAATCAAGATTCTTCTAATTCAAATCAAAACTATAGTATGTTTTTATATCAAATTCATCATATATATGGTAGTTACATAAAAATTATTGACATGATAAATCACAACATTGAAATAAGCATATTTGTACTAAAATTGAACCTTCAACTATATGTAACATAAATGACATATAAAGTTCTCTATAAAATACTTATTTCATGCAAATGAAATCACATGGAGAATTATTTTGTGTCTATCACATGACTATTGACTTGGTAATAATTTAGTTAAAGATAAATTTGTGCATTAATTCACTTTTAATACATAAAAACATGCATAGCTCTAAAATATAATTTTCATGTAATCCATCATTTAAGCATATGTAATAATAACTAATAATTTATAATATACATGAATTAACATAAATAAAATGCACAAATTACTACTTTAAACACCTCCATACCTAGTCTTTGCTAGTCTCTTAACAAAGGACTAAGCTAAACAATGAAAACACAACCCACACAATAGCACACTTATTGAAAAAGAAAACAAAAGCAACTAACAAAATAAACAAATATAACCTAAACCACTTTTGTAAGAAGCATGACTACATTTAGCATATGCAACAAATCGTTAAACTTCTAAGTCTAGGAGTTGTCTCTAGAGGATCTACAAAGGACATACCCACAAAGTCCAAATCAAAATAAATAAAAAGAAAGAAAACAAAACAAAACCATGAAAAATCAATACATAAATAAATAAATAACACATAGGAAAATAGAACACAAATAAAGAACAAGAAAAGACAAAAGAGAGACTAAAACTCATGCAAGAACTCGTTAAGCTCATTTGCAGCTGTTAAAATCATTAGGCACTAAAGGTGGCTCACAAATCTCACATCTCACTAGTTTCTTAGATTGGACGAGCACATGCTAATTGGTAAGGGAAGTCACCCAATCAAAAGAGCCTTTAACCATAAAACCATAAAGATCTCACCCTCACACCACACATGGAAACATGAAGCACAAGGATAAATTTAAACAATGATAATGAAGATATCATGTGGCATCTAACTCCCTCCCTTCATACAAGAACTATAGGAAAATGCCTAGTAAAGTAACTAAGGTACCACACTTGACATACCACATGCACAACACTTAAAATGAGAAGGGAAAAGAAAGGAATGGTTTCTTATATATACCCACTTCATCCTCACACCCTAAATGTCTTCAAACCCCTTCTTTTTCATTGCTTGCTCTTATTATTTTTCTCTCTTTTTTTCTTTTTTTCTTCTTCTTTTTTATATATATTTTTTTCATAACTTTTTTTTTCAAACTTTTTCTCAACAAAAAACTATCTTGTGGTATATAAAAAAAACTTATTTCTCCAAAGTCTACCCCATAAAGAACTCCTTGATATGTCAATTGCAACACATTGACACTCTTCTAAACACATCTATAAGATTCTCATAGAAGTTTGAGAGGATCTTAATTAAACTCACCTAAAGGTTACCTAATAAGTAATCCTTTTTCATGGTGGCACTTAGCTTAGGGATCTCTCAAAAAAGGTGTATATAAAAGAATGGCATAGCTCAATTGATAGGGAAGACTCACCCAAACACAACTAACATTATGCTCATCTTTCTTAAGGAACTTCTCAATATAGATCCTACACAATTAACTTTGGTAAGCTCACCACTCAAAAAAAATGGAGAATCCCATAAATTCTAACTTATGAGCTTCACAAATTCTCAAGCATATATTTTAATCAAAACAACCTAAAAACGATAACATAAAACACATAAAAGCACAATCAATAACATAAAACTACACAGAAACACAAGAAAAAATCACAAAATAATAATAATAACCCAACATATTACCTTCTCCCTCATGCCCAAGATCGACATTGTCCCCAATGTACATAAGCATGAAAGTACATAATAGGATCAAAAAGTTTGGTAAGAATAGATCAATATGCCAACAAAAACACCAAATGAACATATACATAAAAATGCACCACCAATTATATAAATTCTCCTCATACCTACATGAAGTACTATCTACATATATGAGTACTAGAATGAAATGCAACGCATGACATAAGGAAAGTAGGGTATAAGAATTGCATACCTGCGGTACTTTATTCCACAAAAAAACAAACTATAACACTAATACACAAATTAAACTCAAAGAAAAGACAATAAACAAGTAGAAAATAACAACAAAGAGATTGTTTGTGCTTTTTCTTATTTTATTTTTTTAAAACCAAATAAAAACTCTACCCAATAAGTCACATAGATGATGACGGATTAGGCCCTCAAATGTTGTCCTGAACAACATACACATTTCTTAGATGTAGGTTTGGTATGGTGTTATTTGATAGCTCTCCTCAAGCTCTACCTCTAGATGAAGTAACAAACCTATCAAATTTAGCCTTGAGACTCTTTATAGCCCTATCATGATTGACCAACATGGGGTTTGTTTGCCCACTAACTTGTATCAATGATTGGAGTCCCTTCTCCATCTTAAAAAATCTTCTCTCTAACTCTATCATTCTATCACTTATTAGGGACAATTCTCTTCCTTGTTGGTCATTAGGAGTGGCATGGGTATCTTGCTATCGCCACAAAAAATTGGGATGGTTTCTCCATCCCAAATGGTAGTGTGATGATGGTTGGAATGACCTTTGCCCCAACCCAATGACATTTACTTCTTCCAATGATTGTCTTTGTGTGACTAGACATTCTTCAATGGCATGCCCTAGGGTCTTGCATGCTATGCATTTGACCTTAACTACCTTATCCTTCGGGTTTTACTACCCTACAATTAGATCTTCTACCTTTTTCACTATAGAAGACATTTTTGCTTGCATACCTACCATAGGGTCTACGACATGCATACCTCTAGAAAGGGATCTATCAAAGGATCTATCTGTTGAGCTCTCTAATTCCATCATTCATTTAGGTAAATTTTCTAACATTATTTTTGAGTTAAAATCCAACCTTTCATATAGAATTTAGCATTGTTTAGATTTAGGTAAGCCATGACTTAGGCATCTTGCTAGCAACCTATTAAAATGCTCAAAAAACTTCCAAAAGGGCTCATTTGTTTGCTGGTAGATGTTCAAGATAGCATTCTTAGCTTAAATAACCTTATATAAGGAATGAAATTTCTTAACAAATAGGCCACAAAATTCATCCCAAGTACAAATAGAGTCAGCTAGTGAGGCATGTAAACATAACTTTTCATCATCACGAAGAGCAAAAGGTACAAATCTTAACTTAATTGCATCCACTAGTACATTAGGTATATTCACCATGTTGCACACATCACGAAAATCATTTAAGAAAGCATAAGTGTCTTCCTTATCTAACCCATGAAATTTAAACAATTGACTCACATAATTCATATACAGTTCAAACTTTTGCCTATTTATCAGTGGCAAGGAAAGACAGGAAGGGCAACTATGAACTTGAGGATAATAGATATCCTCAAGAAATGGTAATTGTTGGTTTCTACCTTGATCTCTCATCCTCAAAGGCTCTTCTAACACTCTAACTTCCTCCTCTAAAGGGGGGTGTCTAACTAATCTAAATGCACTATCTCTCACCCACCTAGAAGATTGCATACACTAACAATAATGCAAAAAGAAATATTTTATACAAAAAGGTAAAAATGACACTTACAATGAGACAATCTCTAATCCCAACACCTACATGTTAGATAGGTAAGTAAACAAATGAAAAGGAAGACTTACATAATGAAAAGAACAAAAAGAAATAAGAAGTAAGCACACTTGATAGTAACAAAAAGAAAAGAAAAGAAAGCAACACTAACTATTAGATTCAGCATAAACAACATCAACCAAAGCAATATCCTCAAAACACCCAAAGGATCTTTGCTGAAAAAATGGCTTTAAGTAGTGTCCATTGACTTTAGACTTTCCCATTCTTAAGGTTTTCAATCTCCACTGCCCCATGAGGATATGTGCTCTTCACCGCGTACGGTCTGATCCACCGTAATCTTAATTTACTAGGAAATAAATGTAATCTGAAATTATACAATAATACTTGTTGCCGTATCTCAAAATTCTTCCACACAAGCTTGCTATCATTATTCTTTTCCTTAGCTATTCGTGAATTCTCGTATGCCTCTTACCTTATTTCTTCTAATTCAACTAATTAAAATTTCCTTTTCTTACTGATAGCTTTTATATCTAAATTGAGTCTTTGAATAGCCCATTGTGTCTTATGCTCAAGCACTACCGGTAAGTAACATGTCTTTCCAAACATTACTCTATATGGAGACATAGTACAAACTTATAAGCAGTTTGATAAACCCACAATGCCTCATTTAACTTTTCCACCCAATCTTTTCTTATTTTTCCCACTATTTTCTCCAATATTTGTTTGATCTGTTTATTGGTATTCTCCACTTAGCCATTTGTCTACAAGTGATAGGGGTTATCATCTTATGCATCACTCCATATCTTTTCATTAATGCCTTAAAACTCCTATTATTGAAATGAGTTCTCATATCACTAATGATTGCTTTAGAAATGTCAAACCTAGCAAAAATATTACTCTTTGTAAAGTTAATAACTATCCTAAAGTTGCAAGTGTAGGTGGGAATAACTTTGACACATTTTGAGACAATCAATAGCTAATAAGATATACAAAAAACCTCCAAAATTAAGAAAGAGTCTCATGAAATCAATAACTCACACGTAAAATACTTTGAATTCAATAATTAGATTAAGCGACATCATATTCCATCTAGTAAGTCTATCTGCTTGTTGGCAATTAATACAATTTTTAACATAAGAGTATGCATCCTTATGTAGTGTTGGCCAAAAGAATCCACATTAAAGAACGTTTACCATCGTCTTAATAGGATTAAGATGACCACTAGGTGATTGATCATGACAAAATAATAACACACTAAGGTAGGGTTTGTGCACTCAGAATTTGACAGAATTGAAAATTTTTTCCATCAAATTTCAAGTCATAAGGTGTTTGTGTATTTTGGAATTCAAATTCATTGAGAAATTAAATTTCAAACAAGTGTAAAGGTTAGGAAAATGAATTCCCGACCTAAAAGGTCAGAATTCAATTTTCCAAACCTTCTCCTCACACCTGACACTCGTCTCTCTACCTACGCTCCTTCACCTAAGTTATAATTTGTTAAATGTGAAACATAAATTTTTGTTTATTATATCTAAGTTTTAAGCTTAAATATTTTTAAACTTAGATATACAAATTTTCTCTACCATTTAATTAAGATGTATTTCAACTTAGATATTCTTATATTTTTTATCTAAATTGTAACTTCATTCAAAAATATTTCCTTTAACTTTGATATTCATGTACATAAGTTACAATTAGATTTAATTTTTTCTTTTAACTTAGATATTTTTATGTTTTATCTAAGTTATACTTTCATTTAACTTTTAAGCTTAGATATCTATGCCTTGTATCAAAGTGATGATTTCAAATTAAATTTTTAAATCTATAAACTTAGATATTGACTTCTTATATCTAAGTCACAATTTATTTATAAATTGAGATAATGATTTTTTTTGTATCTAAGCTATTGTTTACTCTAGATTTTGAACTTAGATACAAATATACACTTTAATTTAAATTTAACTATTTAGTTTTGAATTTGATGTTTACCCTTACGTTTTTTTTTTTTTTACATTCCTTGATTAATGTAAGTAATTCATTCCTTGATTAATTACATTTTCACTAATTACTTTAATTTGTTATTTCATTAAAAATCAATTCTATTTAATTCTGTCATGTGCACAAACACCTAAATTTTAATTTCCATCAAATTCTTGAACATGCACAAATACCTAGATTTCAAATTCTTTCCATCAAATTTTGTAGAATTCAAATTCCATTAAAATTTAAATTCTGAGTGCACAAATAGGCTCTAAGAATCTCAACATCTGAGATGCATCTCCTTAGAATCGTATCAAGGCCTGACTTATATAGATAGGGATCATCCCAATAGAACTCTCTAACCTTTGCTAAAAATCTCTTAATATCTTTCCTTGATCAATTACTAGGTACTCATTTTGTCACCAAATAATTTACAATATTCACATACCAAGGTACTAGAGTAATCACCATCAACTATTCATTTGAGAATGAATCGAACAACAATATAATTGATAGGAAAGACTCACCACTCAAAAGAATTTGTGATTGCCATCAACTTCCCCATTTCTTTTGAGTTATGACACTCATAGGCTATTAACATCTAGAGAAACTCGAACAATTAGCTTACTAGTGAGTGAGTTAACAAGGAAAAGTCAAAGAGTTATTAGTAACCCTTCGAGTTTGTCACGTAGAAATTTAAGTTCACACATGAAGATATTTGATGAGTTAACAGTTAAGTAACTGAAGCATAGTGAGTTATCTAGACAAACTTCTAAAGCATTATAGCCAAACTATCAAGATGCACAGGAGCAAATGGATGTTCAACTAGCCAAGTGATTGAAAACTCTAGACAATAAACAACTAACTATCCAAATGTATGTGCAGATTCGAAAGGTTATTCCATCTCTCATCTCACGGAGTTTGTACCCTAATGTAAACACTATAAATAGGTGCTAAGTGGCTATAATCAACGTACCCCCAAGAAAAAATAAAGTGAGTACCTTTGTAACCCAAAACGTGACAGTAGTAAGAATAGTAGTGATTTCTTGTACTCGTAGACATAGACTTTGCCAAACCACATAAACCTCTGGTGTCTTTCTTCTTATGTGTGCTTCCTCTCATCCTCCAAAAATCTTGTTGAGTTGAACACTATTCTATGTGTGTTCAATTGATTGTTTAAAATGCTTCCCAACAATTTGGTATCAAAGTAGCAAGTTGAAGGTGCAAGGTGTTGTTATTGAAGAAACTAGAGTGAGAGTTATGGCAAAAGACAATAAGGTGAAGACCAACAGGTTCAATGGAAAGGACTTCAATTTCTAGAAAATGTAAATAAAAGACTATTTGTATCAGAAGAAGTTCCACGAACTATTGTTGAGACAAAAACTAGAAGGAATGGACTGGGCAACTTGGGAACTACTAAACCGTCAAGCCTTAAGAGTAATCAGATTAAACTTGGCCAAAAATGTTGTATTCAACATCGTTACGAAGAAGACCATAACAAACCTAATGAAAGCATTAGCAAATATGTATGAGAAATTGTTAGCTTCAAACAAGTGTATCTGATGAAGAGGTTATTTAATCTCAAGATGTCAGAAGGTGCATGTCATTGATCACATCAATGAGTTCAATACAATCTTGACTTAATTAAGTTCTATAAAAATAAATTTCAATGATGAAATTAAAGCACTCATCCTTCTATCCTCACTACCAAAAAGTTGATTTAGAGTTGTTACTAGTGTCAATAGCTCTCTAGGTCAAGAGAAGCTAAAGCTAAGTGGCATTAGGAATTTAATTCTCAAGGAAGATATGCGTAGGAGAAGTAACTCATAAGTGAAGACATTCGATGCAACACTGAATGCAAAAGGTAGAGGAAGAAGTCAATACCATGGTGGAGGTAGAAAAGATAGCTTAAGGTCCAAGGAGAAGAATAGCAATAAGAGGAAGGTCACCTATTGGAATTGTGGCAAGAGAGACCACTTCGAGAGGGAGTGTAGAACTCCCAAGAGTGGAACTGTAGCAAGAGAGACCACTTCGAGAGGGAGCGTAGAACTCCCAAGAGTGGAACTATGGCAAGAGAGACCACTTCAAGAGGGAGTGTAGAACTCCCAAGAGTGGAACTATGGCAAGAGAGACCACTTTGAGAGGGAGTGTAGAACTCCCAAGAGAACAGATCAAGGAGGAAATAGGAAATCAACAAACTCAACTAATGAAGAATTGCAAATGCCCTAATATATTGCATTGAGAGCTCAATAAACTCGTGAATCCTTGATTCAAATGCATCGTTCCACTCCACCAATATGAAAGAACTATAAGGCAACAAAAAGAAAAAGACTTATCTTGTTGACAACAGAAGTTTAGATATAGTGGGCATTGGTGAAGTCCACATCAAGACACACAGTAAAGATATGTGGAGGTTGGAGAATGTTAGGTATGTTCTCAACTTAGCCAAGAACCTGATTTCAACTAGTTAGCTAGATGATGCAGGTTACACCATTAACTTTGGCAACGAAGAATGAAAAGTAACTAGAGGTGCCATGGTGATCACTAAAGGCAAGAAGATTAACACTCTCTATTACACCCCTGAAGAGCACAACATGGTTGTTATGGCAAGCAATGCAAAGAGAACAACATTGTGACACAAAAGGCTATGGCACATGAGTGAAAAGGGATTGAGACTGATGATATCCAAGGGAAAAATTCCAAACTTGAAGTTAATAGAGTTGGAATTTTGTGAAGACTGTGTCTTAGGAACATACAAGAGAGTAAGTTTCTCAAAGACAACCAAGTCAAGGATGTTGGAATTAATCCATATAGATGTTTAGGGCCAACACCAATAAGATCCCTTAGTAGCTCTCAATGTTATGTCATATTTATAATGATTGCACCAAGAAGGTTTAGGTGTACTTCCTAAAAAATAAGTTTGAAGTCATATCAGTTTTCAATAAGTGGAAAATTGAAGTTGAGAACCAAACTAACTTAAAGGTGAAGTGCTTGAAATCAAACAATGAATGTGAGTATTACAACAATGACTTCAAGAAATTCTGTGAAGATCAGGGCATTAAATAGATAAGGATTGTCCTAAAAAATTCTCAATAGAATGATGTTGCTAAGAGGATGGACAAGATGTTAAATGAGCCAATTAAGAATATGAGATTGCATGAAAGCCTCCCCAAATAGTTTTAGGCAAATACAACACAACTGCTTGCCTAATCAATAGAGGACCTTCTATTCCTATAGACTTTAAAATTCCAAAAAAAGAATAGTCTAGAAAGAAGGTGAACCTTACACACCTGAAAGTATTTAGATGTGTATCCTATGTATACATCAAAGATAATACAAGGGACAAGTCAGATCCAAATATAGTGAAGTGCTACTTCATTGATTATGGTGTTGATCAATTTAGTTATCATTTTTGGGATGACCAAAATAGGAAGATCCTTAGAGAGAAAGATGTAACATTCAACGAATCAATTCTATATAAGCATGAAATGGTTGTAAGCTAGGACTACAATGGAGCTCAACCAAAAACCAACAAGCAGGTTGAATTGGAAGACAATGTCAATGATGGAGCTACTAAAATTGAAGCTACAAAAATAAGAATTGAAGAAGAAGAGGAAGCTACCCCACAACAACTTAAGAGGTCTATTAGAGTATCTAAGACTTTTGAACGTTTTGCCTCATCCTTCCATTATTTGCTACTATTAGAAGATAGAGAGCCTAAAGACTACAAGAAAGCAGTTTAGGCAACAAACTTAGAATAATGAGTCTGCAATGAGAGAAGAAATGAATTCTCTCAAGAAGAATAGAACTCAATCCTTAGCAAAGCTACACAAAGGAAAAAAAGATCTTCAAAATAAGTGGGTGTACAAGATCAAGCAAGAACCTAATGGTTCCAAGAGGTATAAGGCCCAATTAGTTATCAAAAGCTTTCAATAAAAAGAAAGAATCGACTACATAGAGATATTTTCTCCAATGGTCAAAATGACAAGAATCAAGGTGGTCCTCAGCATGGTTGCTGTTGAAGATCTGTACTTGAAATAGCTAGATGTCAAAATAGCCTTCTTGCATGGTGATCTTGAAGAGAACATCTACATGAAACAACCTAAAGGTTTCAAGATTCAAGGGAAGAAAAATCTGATCTACAAGCTAAATAAGAGCCTTTATGGGTTGAAGTAAGCCCTTAGATAGTGATATAAAAGATTTGACAAATTCTTGTACATCAAAAGTTGCAACATGGATGTTTGCTGCTATTACAAGAATTTGGATGATTGCTACTTGGTGTTGTTATATGTTGACATACTTATTATAGGTGCAAGTATGGTTGAGATCAACAACTTGAAATAGTAAATGTCAAAGAAGTTTGACATGTAGAATCTAGGTGCTGCCAAACAAATACTTAGAATGAAAATCCAACACAATCAGTCTAAAAGAACATTGGTGTTGTCTCAAGAATCTTACATTAAGAAGGTGCTTAGCAAATTTAACTTTGCAAGTGCTAGAGCAATTGAGACACCCCTAGGAAGCCATTTGAAGTTATCAAAGGAGCAAGCCCCAAGGAGCCAAGAAGAAAAGGAGAACATGGTCAATGCCCCTACACCTCAGTAGTTGAAAGTCTAATGTATGTAATGATTTACACTAGGTTAAACATTGCTCATGTAATGGTAGTAGTTAACTAATTTACGTTAGACCCTAGAAGGAAGCACTAGGAAGGAGTTAAGTGGATTTTGCATTATCTGAGAAGATCAACAAAGTTAGGATTCTATTTCAAAAAAGAAAGAAAAGCAAATTTGCAAAGCTTTTTTTATTCAAATCTGGTAGGAGATTTGGACAAAAGCATACTTTTAGGTATATATTTACTTTAAATGACATGACTATGAGTTGGGTGTCAAGGTTGCAAAGATATATGTCTCTTTCAACCATATAAGCAAAGTTAATCGCAACTACAAAAATGACCAAGGAGCTAATTTGATTAAAGAATTTTCTAAAAGAATTGCACTAGAAGAATGAAGACAATACACTATGGTGTGATAGTCAAAGTACAATATATTTGGCAAAAAATCCATGTTTTCATGCTAGATCCAAGCACATTAGGATCAAGTATCATTTCATCAGGAAAATGATCAAAAAAGGATCACTGATGCTGAAGAAAATAGCAAGCATAGAAAATCTCACTAACATGATGACCAAGAGCATAAGCACTCTAAATCTAAGGTTGTGTTAGACCTTAGTTAGCCTCCTAAACACTTAAAGAATGGAGACATGACACAAGAAATTTATGAAACTACTATGAAACAATTGTTACAACTTCCAAGTGGGAGATTGTTGAGCTTGTATGAAAAATGTAGGTTAGTTATCCATAAATCAAAGAGTTCTAAACTAGAGTTACTAAGAGTCAGTAAGTTAGGCTATTAATAGTTGGAGAAACTCGAATAGTTAGTTTACTAGTCGATGAGTTAATAAGGAAAAGTTAGAGTTATTGGTAACACTTCGAGTTTGTCAAATGGAAGCTTAAGTTTACACATGAAGATGTTCAATGAGTTAGCAGTTAAGTAGTCAAAGTGCAATGAGTTATCCAAACTTCCAAAAGATTATAGCCAAGCTACCAAGATGCACAAGAGCGAATAGATGTTTAACCAACCAAGTGACTAAGGACTCTAGATGGTAAATGACTAATTGTCTAAATGTATGCATAGATTCAAAAGGTTATTTTGTCTCTCATCTCACTGAGTGTGTGTCCTAATGTAAATACTATAAATAGGTATTTGGTAGTGGTAATCAATGTACCCTCTAAAAAAAAATGAAGTACCTTTATAACCTAGAATGTGATGACAATAAGAATAGTAGTGATTTCTTATACCTATAGACATAGACTTTGCCGAACCATGTAAATCTCTAGTGTCTTTCTTCTTGTGTGTACTTCCTCTCGTCCTCCAAAGATCTCATTGAACTAAATACTATTCTATGTCTGTTCAACTATTGATTGTTTGGAACGCTTCCCAACAATTGATGCAATGAGGGTTCTCACAAGGGATCGAAGGTGATTCCTACATTTTTAGATCTTTAGGGCAAAGGATGCAATGGCAAAAGACCACACAAGAAAATAGATTGATTGAATGAACTTTCACATAGAGGAAGATGAGCACAACGTTTAGTACATTTTTTCTTGCTCTTTTAGATGTTTTGGGTAGAGAAAGTTCACATGAGGTTAACTAGTCTAACCAAAAGTTTTTGCTTTTATACAATAGAAAGTGATAGACTCTTTTTGTCACTTTTTGATGTACACAAATATTAGAAATTCCACCTCCACTTTCTAAAACTTTCCCTAATTTTTCAATGTGAACAAACCCCTTCTAAGCTACATTAGTCCTTTCACCTTCTCCATGTAGCTCTTGATCAACAAACAACTCAAAAGTTCCTACAAAATCCATCACCATGTCCATGATAGGATCAACAACAATTGGTGTAGCATTTTCACTAAAATTTCTAATAACTCCTTAATGTTTAAACCAACACTTTTAATCTTCAATAAACACTTGTTGAAATAAATGTAACTCTACATATCTTCTTGATTATCTTTTCAATAAACCACATTTTACATGGACATATAATCCTACCATTATTATTGACAATGCCCAAACCCTTATCACATATAAAATTCACAAATTCTTTCGTACTACATTGAAATGAACTTGCCACATGATTGTTTATAACTATATTATACATTGAAATCATGTGAGAAAACATTCTATGTTAAAAAAAGTTAAAATTAAATTAAATTTATAATCAAGGATTACAAAACATAAAAATTTAAAAAATTAAGAAAACACGTGCAATCTCAAAACTAAGGCATTACAAAAAATCACTATATGTAATCAATGTTTAAAATCCAAAATAAAAATTTAAATCAAATTTTCACATAAAATTCTAATTAATCTAAATCAAAATTTAATTACATTTGTATTTTGATTACATAAATGAGACATTGCTTTGCAATTTCTTCATATTGATAATGTTCTTTTATGTTCTAATTTAAAATATTCTTTTTTATTGGCCATATACAATAAAGGAATATCAATTATATTGTATTACTTTTTTTTAAGAAAATCTCTAGTCTATTTATGAGGTAGGGCCCAAAGAAATGAAAAGTACACATGAGAGGTCTAGGCCTAAAGAAAATGTATTGTATTATTCATTGTTTGTCATTATTTTTGAAATTATGCAAAGTAAAGGAATAGTGATAATAGGAAAACAATACTTAATTAAGTCAGTTAAACAAGTTTAAGTAGTCTTCACATAAATATCCCATTTAATTAAATTAAAACACTATTTAATTAAAAATCAATTACTTCATTATCAATAGTCTTCACACAAAAGGCACAGATTGGCTAAAAAATGCAAAATATTGATCAACGATACAACATTCAAGTTATTCAACGGCACACAAGAATATTAATTATATCGATTCACTCTGACCAATATAGATCGACAAAATTAAATTTTCACTTTTACTTTTCTACCTATTTTACATCTAAATTAATGCATATTCAAACCTGCATCTAGACACTTTCCAATAATTAAACAAGCTAAGATGAATTTCACAATGTCTAATATTCAGTATAGATGTTACGAAACAAAACAAGAATGTGGCCAGTCTTGCTATTATTAAAGATAGAGCTATTGATGGGGGGTTTGTTTTCTACCAACCTGCTCCGTCATTAACAACTTTTGCAATATTTAATTAGAATCAACAAAACATAAATATCAAACCACAATAGACAATTAAATTGATTCAAATATATAATTCAAAAAGCCTTCTCGTGTAAATTAAATAATTGAACTACTTGCAACAATGGTGTTCAGCAACTAGCACTGGAATGGGAGGAGGGCAAGTGGCAAATCGTGACAATGGTTGCAGGAAGAGTGGTCAAGAGTAGTGATAGTTGTTGGTTTCCTCCTAAGTGACAGCAATGGTAGAAAGGAGAGGTATAGCAGTGGCAGTCCATTCTACACAATCGATGGCAACCGTTGTGAGAGGAGTTGGTGACAATGTGACAAGAGTGAATGATGGAGGCAGTCGACAGAAGAGGAGGAATGACTTACTGGTGGTGGTGCCTGAGGGAATGACCTATCGTAGAACAATCAAAAAGGGTAGATGGGAAAAGGAGGGGGAGACCAATAAGATGCAGTGGTAGAGGAGGTTGCAAAGGACAACTTGGAGGTGTTAGGGGTGGTCGATTGGTGGACTTGTGTTGAGAACAGTGGTGGAACAATCAGAGGTGCTTAGGGGTTGGAGGTTGAGTGTGAGTTGTCCAAGATCAAAGGTGGAAGACTATCAAAATAAGAAGTTGAAATTACGGCAAACATATTTTATAGGAATATGGGCATAGTAAGGGTGTCCTCACTGTATCCTCATCATTCCTTATCACCACCATTACTTTAGTGGATGACCATTTAGTGACGACATTTACTAACAATGCCCTCACAAATTTCCCAACCTAATTTTTCAAATAATTATATGATTTTAGCAAGAAAATAACAAGTATGGGTCGTTGCCATACCCCTTTGATTTTAGTGAGGAATTTTTGTTATTATATCCACATTATCTCTTCACTAAATATTTGCAAGGACAATGCAGCCTGTACTTGCAAATGTTACTTTTTCTTGTAGTAGGTAGAATTATTATTAAGCTAACAATGAGTGCCTAGCCACAATTTAAAGCATCTTACATAATTGCACAAAGCCTCAAATTGTGCTAAAAGAGATGAAAAGAAAATTGTAGGAATTAGTGGACAGAGGGTTCATCAAGCTCTCCCTGGAGGAACTAGTATTGTTGGAAAGGAAGAAAGATAAAACCTAAGATCATGTATAAACTATTCATGTAATGTCTTGGATTTTCAATCAATACAATGAAGACCATTTTTGGGTATGCCACAATCACCCATCTCTTAGTGGGTTTTGTGAATACACAAATAGTAACTATTCAAGGAATCTTGTCTTCGGGACCTAAGTCATACTAATTTAGTGGTCAATGACAACAATAATCAAAATCATTAACCATAAGCATGCATGCAATTCCTAATCCTCAAACAAATCTAGCTAAGAATCCAAAACCATTGATGAAAAATGTTTGGCATTCCATTGGTAAATCACACTGAAAATTTAATTAAATAAAGATTAGAAGTCATGTATTTATTACATCATTTAGTCATTTTCTTATTCTTTATCTTCATTCTTAATTTTTAATCTTATTGTTTAATTTTTATAGGTCTTGATTATCGCTTTCATTTATTTATCTTTGCCTTGTAGGTGATTAACCCAAACCATCCATTATCGGCACATGCAACCATACAAATAGCACACATCCAACCTTCACGCTATGGAATTTTGGAGGTTTATTTAATTTGTGTTTATTTTTAGTGGGACTCAAGGCTTCAATTCATCGACATACCAAATTCGCAATCGATATGCCAAATCATGCACAGGTGAGCATTGTCTGCAATTTCGGTAATGCCATCTAGGAGGGAACAATATGTTAAAAAAGTGGTCTTGTAAACAGTCCCAGATTGACATGCCATTTAGAGCGACAGTATGTCAAACCAATAACCTCTTGGGGCTCTGTCCTAACTTTCAGCATAGCAATTAAAGTTTTCCTTTCCCTTAGCCCCAAGTATATAGGGAGGAGGGGGAGAGTGAGAAATAAAATTTGTCATCTTTGCAGAGGAGGTTCTCGAGCTGGATAAGAGAAAGGGGAAGAATGGCAGCCTACACGCATGGAAAGGAGGAGGAGAAGAGATCTCATCAAAAAAAGGGAAAAGAGGAGGGAAATCAAGTGAGAAAGCTACTTTAAAGCTCAAGGCACACAATCTACGGAAGAGAAGGGCTCATGAAAGGGTGAACCCAATAGAAAGTTGGGGGTTTGACCTAATTAGGTGTTGGGTTCACCTTAGGGAGCTCGAATTGTACTCTTAGGTAAGTATTCTTCTAGTTTCCATCTAAAAATACCTTATTGCATATTTGTGCATACATATTTCATGATTATTGTGAACATCAAATGTGGGATAGTGTTTTACCCAAAATGCATGCTTATGATACTTTTGGCAACAAGAGGTGCTTGCATTCTTGCAAAACTTGAGATGTTAGAAGAGATGGGGACATTATTGCAACATTGTGAATGTTATTGCATATTATGGAATATATTTCTCTTTGTTATCACAAACTCAAGTTGTGCATATTCATGTTGAGAACTTGCATAGGGCGGTTCATGGCCTTCTCCCTAAAATTAAACATATATGGGAGTAATGGGAACAACTTGTGATGTGCATAATGAGTTTGTATGCGTGCCCACTTGCCCTTTGGATAATTGTTGTGATTTTCATGCATGGTTGAATAATTATGCTATGGTTATATTTAAGGCTCAAGGAGATAAATTATAATATTATACGCATAATTGAGATGATTAGTCAACTTTTGAATTCCAACATAGAACAAATGTGACTTTCAGACCACGTTATAGCCAAGTGTGATTCTTAGGTCCCATCACAAGGTCAAGTGTGGCTTTTGAGTCTTATCACAAGGCAAGGAGCGACTTTTGGATTCCGTCCTAAGGCAAAGTGTTGTTGTATAACATACAATATAATTTGGAAAACATGGACCTACATAATGTTGCACGATCAACATTTTTAGTGACCTAAACTTGCCTTTAGATTCGGTGACAAACTAGAACAACTTTGTGTTGGAAGGTACACTATTCTAGCAATCATTGTGATAGTCTTTGTGAGAGGAAAACAACGTAATCTTAGTCCTTAGATGTTAAGAATGATGAGCATGATGTTCTTTCTAAGTTAAGATCTCTTCTTTTCATTAATAATAATAACAATAACAACAACAACAACAACAACAATAATAATAATAATCAGCATCATCATATAGGATCTGAAACTAATATGGATATCACAAGAATACAAAAGAAATTTTCAAAATAAAGAAGATAAAAGATGATACACAATTAAAGCCCACTTGAATAATAAAGACAGACGCATGCTTTGCATCTTAATTTCTAAATACATAAGGTAACAAAACATGACTTATACTGCATAAGAGCCAACGAAATTTAAATATTTTATAGAAAACATATGACTACATTAATCAAAACTTAAAAAGAATTCATACCATTCACTTGGCAAGGGATTTTTAACAAAGTGATTACAGTCCGTACAAATTAATGCTTGACAAACTAAACAGAAATTTTCAACCCTTGGTTAAAAAGGAGGTTAGCCTGGTATATACCTCATCCTTGATAGCATCCCTGTTGCCTGTGTTAAGAGTGAAAAGGACAGCTCCAGGGTGATTCCTGACCCTTGAAACTGCATTCACAAATAATGATAGTCACAACATTGCCGAGATCTCAATAGCAATTTTCCTGTTAACCAACCAACAACGTGACAAACAATTTTATAAAGCATGGAACTCCAAATATATACAGAGAGAAATTAACAGATGATTCTCAACCTTAAGTCAAGCAGTTTTCACTAAATCATGTGCCTTTCTTCTACAGTATATAAAAAAAAGTTTGATGGTTCGGAGTACTTGCTAATAACAGAGCTGGAAAAATGGTGATTAGCTTAAGGATGTAAATTATCAATAAGGAGGTATTTATACCTCGGGATAATTTAGAAAAGAAAGTTCAAAAACAATAGAAAATGAAAGGGAAAGTAAAGTTAGAAAATTTTATAGATGTTTGTATATGTTAGGAAATTGGAAAAAAATAAAGGAATGTATTATACAAACTACAAATAAATAATTTTATTAATTTAAACAAGTTCCTAACATTAAAATATCAACAATACCATTATTAAAAATATTTAATAGATAATCAAATTATTAAAACCAAATTCAAATTAAAAGTTCACACATTTCATTAAATGAAATAAACATGACAATACTTATAAAATTTTTTCATAATATTCAAATATAAATTCATTCAAAAAATTTCAATTCATTGAACCTTCACAAACTTATGCAACTTTGAAAATGAAATGAAACAAATCACAATGACGACAATTGTTGCCATCAACCTTGTGCGACACAGACAAGACAATTTAAGTTGACGGATCACACAAACTTTCAATGTGACAGGGTGCATCCTACACAAGTGCGTCCTTCATGGGGTGCATTCTTCACGAGGTGCATCCTTCACAAGTGCATCCATGATAACAATTTCGAAAGGGATGTATTAGGGATTTTGTAGGGGTTTAGGAAGGGAGGTCAAGGATTTTCAATAAGGATTTCGGAAGGGGGTCAAGGATTTCTTGAGATTTCAAATGGGTGAGAGTCAAAAGTCTAAAGAAATGAGACATTTTATACTTAGTAGGGAAAAGTTTTTCCCCCACTTTCCAACTATCACCTAATGCCTATTAAAATTATAATTTTCCCTTACTTTCTTTTACTCCTGCAACCCTTCACTTTCTCAACTACGCTAACCTCCCCTAAGTACACTTTCCCTCTACACAAGCCTAAACAAGGATTTCGTCAAAACTTTTGATGATCAAAAAACACATAAAGCTTGCCAAAGTTTCACAAGTTTAAAACCATGCCATGAACCATAGAAAATTATAAATCTAATATAATATCAAGTCAAATGTCCTTTTCTGTATTGTTCCATATACACCCAAAGAGAAAACTTCTGAAGGAATCTTATTGTGTTTGGCATGAAAATCCTATCTTACATTTGATACCCATTCACAAAGAAAAGATGTTCTAATTTTAAGACAATATGATTCCTTTGAGTTGTGGGATGGCTGGAATGTTATTTCCATTTTAATTATAACAAAAATTTTCTTTGATTTCATGAAAAAATATTCCCTTTTTGTAAAATTCTAAGAAGGTCCTTTAACCTTTAACCTTAATACATTAATATTCTCTAACAAACTCTAGGTCTAGAAAAGTTTCCACCAAATTTTTATGAATCCTTCTGTAAGTTTGTATGCCAAAAGTTGGAAGATACGTTCTGCAAATTCTGGGAAAGAAATGTAGGCTGTGATGCAATTGATAACAGTTTTATTTTCCTTACACCTAAAAAGAATGAAGCTAAATCAATTTAAAATTTCAAACCTTCAAGTTTAACAAATACTAGTATGAAAACCATAACTAAAATCCTCCCCTATGGGCTGCAAAGGTAGGGGGAAACTTATTCACCCTGCACAAACACCTTTTTTTTAACAGAAGATGCATGTTTGATGGACAGCTTTGATGCAGCCCAAGAGTCTATTCGAGTTTGTAAAATCCAATGCTTCTAGTGACCTGTGTAAAATAGATTTCCAAAAAGATTTTAATACCTGGCTGAAAGTTATTTTTAGATGCACTAACACCTTGCAGATTTCAAACAAAAGGGCTCTCAAGGGTTAAAAATATTCTTTCATTGGCTGGAGGATTGGTTTTAGTCAAGGGAGTGGCCAAGCAAATTTTCTAATTTGGGAGGGGTTCCTCTTTATTCAACCTGGCCATGGAATTAAATACTGACACACGTTGGTGAAATTATAACGTGTTGGTTTTTTGAATTGCCAATATGGGCTCAATTCCAATGTTGACATGTTATAATGAAATTCAATTGACATGTATCAGTTCTTCAAACTTAGCAACTAATGGCATTATGAGACTAATCAATTACAATGCTTCAAGATGATCTTTGATCTTAAGATTAACTTCTCTAAAAATTCAATTTATGGTATAAATATCAGTCATCAAGATTCAAACAGTTGTATTAAATCTTGAGTTGTAAGACTGATGTGGGTCATCTAACTAGACCACTTGACTTGCATGCATTGCTTTCACTTTAACTGTTCATTCACGATGACCCCCCTAAATCATTCACCCACCTTGTAGCACTTTACCAACACAGCCAAAGTAATTTTTCTTTTTTAGACCAAGTCTGCTCTTATTTATCAGTTGAAAGTTATTGAATAAGTTTTCTTCCTTAGTTCAAAATGAAAATCAAATCAGGCTTCACCCAAAAAGAACAGGGAATTTATTTATAGGCTAGTAGAGTTGTATGCACGGTACCTCCAGGAAAGTCATTTCCATACTTTGGAATAGGTATCGAAGCCAACACTGGAATGCCTGATTCAAGAACCCTAAGGACTGCAGGAAAAAATGATGGGCTGTATAGCTCCATTTTACCCACTTCATCAATGATGTAAAGTTCAGTGTCCTCTTTGACCTGTATAGCATAACAATGTCCATAACCGCATACATTGAATTTCTGTAAAAGTTTCTGAAATATTACACTTGATATAACATGAAAGCAGCCACATTCCTACCACTAACTCAGGTAAAGCCAAAGATTCAAAGGATGCTAGGTCAACTTTGTACTTTCCAACACTGGGCCACCTCATAGATTCCACACTGTGAATGTGATAAAATAATTAGCTGAAAATTGTAGAATTGTTGCTAGCAAAAATTAGCAAACAACTATTTCTAAATTTGTAAGAAAAGGAGAAAGCATATTAAGTAAAAGCACAAATAAAATAAGACAGCAAGAAATGATCAAAGCTTGAATCGCTGGTGGGATGAGCACAGCTGAGTCTCAAGTTGGAGGCAAGTTATCCCAAGAGAGAGTGCAAAATCCTCAAGAGCTCAATCTGGCATCACCTCATTAATCTCAAAAAATGCCATATGATGAAGATTGTACTCAATATACATGGAAGTCCACAGCATTTCATGCTTATAGGATAATATCTACCATCAGAGCATTCCTTAGATGATTGAAATATTCCTAGCAGACTCTTGAACATGTTAGATGGTCAATTGATCTGCATGGACCAAGAGCAAAGACTCATCATTTACAGCATGGACTATCAAGGTAGTTATTCACAAGCCATAGCCCAGTGTTCAGTTCTTTTAAGCATGAGTACTATCAGTCTTGCAGATATTTTGCATGCACTATTTTCTTTGTTAGCAAGAATAGTCAAGAATATTCATCTATCCAACTTCCCAAACTCTAACTTCGCCCCCACAGTTTTTCCAGAATAACCACCTGTCAAGGAGTCACACCACCCTCACTAACTTCCACAATCATCTCCAAAGCAAAGCCAGATCAATCTAAAGGAATGTTGAGCCAATGGAAAGGCTAAACTTCATGGATTGTTGCAACAGAGGTCAGTATGCATGGCTACATGTTGAGGGAGCATATGGAGTAGATGAACAGCTTTCAAGCTGGCTCTTTGTTAGGTACACACCCAAAGATTTTCAGGCCAAGCCTTTAGTTTTTGAAATTAACAGTGGATGCCTTAAATGACCCTCACAGTTTAGAAAATGGTTAGTGAAAATATGCATGTTTAGGTGTACATTGATGAAAAGAATATCATTGAATTATGTGTGCACCATCTAGTTTGACCCTTGGTGCAACAACTTGGTATACTTGGCTATGAGTAATCAGGTTAACCACTTAACCTACAAATCGATTGCTGCAGATTGGAGACAGCTTAAGCATCACTTCAATATATAATTCATTTTTTAGGTTTGGTGTTAAGGTCTGAAATTTAGTACATCAGGAGTTCATAAAAGAGTTGAGATTTGAACATGTTTCCATCACATGTCACCAAATCATTGATTTGTTGTCTGTCTGGCACCAAACTAGATGGTGCAAAAGCCTTCTTAACGTGTTCTAGTCTTGCTAGAGACTAAATGTTAAGATGTTCCTAGTGATAGATATAAAACGAACACTTCTCAGCAAATGCACCCAGATTAGTTATTTAGTTGTCATGTCCTATAAGCCCAAGGAATGACTAAATTTTGTGATACTTTTTTATTATGTTTACCCTCAGTTATTCATAGGTGGCATGTCCTGTCAATTTTGAAGGGTTCTTATGCATGCAAAACACCTGATTATTAGCAGAGTTTGTCTCATGAAATTTTAACTCAATTGAAATACTCATAACATAGGATGAGCTAAATGGCCTGAAATTCTATGACATAATTTGTGATCTATTTGCTTTAAGGTATGATTTAGTGATATAGGCATTTTGTTTGCTCTGTGCCATATATGAATGTGGTGACAGAATTGTATATATGGAATTTTTGAATATATGTTTGCCCTAAGGGTGGCCTCTCAATTCCAACTGACTGTTGAAAGCTCAGCCTTGTGCAAAATCATGTTGTTAATTAGGTCTAGTTACAATTTGTATTAAAAATAGTTGATTCATACCCCATTGATCCAGTATCAATGTGGTTAAGACTTAGGATTAGAATTGTTAATCTTTACATATCTCCATAGAAATTATGTAGTCAGGAATTCATTCTCACTTTTGTGGGGTTTCCACCCATATTTCCATTTACTTCTCAATAAAAATGGTATCATTGTTTCAGTACGTGAGATTAAGAAGTCATAATCATGCATCAGGATGGGTTGGAGGTATTATATTCCAGTTGGTAAGGGTGCAAGACTGAGGTTGCATGGGATGTGTTGCTGGGCAAGCCTTCTAGGTTGCATCTATGTACTAGCTGAATAAATGCTTAGAGTACCCCATGTAGGTTCTTAGAGAATCCTATATGGCCCAACTATTGAGGCGAAGGATGCCTAGTGAGCTCACATAGTGACAATACTGATTTAACCAGTCTCTGTTTTTTTCTTAACACTTCAACTAACGTACATTCCAAAAGAGAATCTTCATCTTAATAGATTTTTCCTAAATTCCAGTCGTCACTCACTCTCTCTCTCCTTTCCAGGGAGACTCATCATTCATCAGGGTTCAGCTAACCTCTTCTACCTTGTCCCTGAAATCAAAACAAAAGGCCCACAAATAGCCACTCTCCATAGCTTTTGGTGAAATACAATGCTTTGAGAAACCCTTCTCCTTTCTATTGTAAGTTTACATGCTATTTCCACCATCATTACCATTACATTCTAGTCCTTTTGGATCTTGTCATCAAAGCACTAATAGAAGGCGCTTGATGTAGGCCAACAGCATTCCCATTCATCTTCACTATACCTTCTATTGTCTTGCCTAGATGATATTGAGTGTCTGAAAAGTCCTCACAAGCTCTTGATATAGCTGGTGAATCAACATTCTCTCGAAAAAGCCATAGCAACACAACATCACCTTCTATGTGACATTTATTGATATGCATTAAAGGTGGAAATTTATACATGAATATGTGACATTTATTTCCAGGCCATCTGTGACAAGCTGGCCATGTTTTATATGCTCCAAGTTAAGGGGCAGTATTAGGTTTACATGCTTTAGAAGTTGTTGGGCAATTGAGTATATGGATACCCATGTAAGAGCCTTGTTCTATATATATGTAACCATCTCCATATAATAATAATCACCTTTCTTCTCCTAATCACAGAGGCCAATAAGTCTTAACTGTGAAATGTCTAAAGCAACCCTAGCCTTTGGAATCAAGGTGATAAAAGCCTTATTTGCACAACCGATGTCACCTCCATCATGGTGGAAATTGTTCATAATTTGCATGCTGTCCTCTTCGATCAAGTCCCAGAAACATTGGAGAAAAAAATAGGAAAGTCATCAAGCCCAATCACCTTGTCTCCGGCCATTGGAAAGAAGTGAATTAAAGAATAACATGTAGTACAAAAAGTACACAGCTTGACAAGAAGGAGGCCGACCTAATGGACACAAAAGTCAAAATCTTGGTTGGTATGAGCAATTGGTGTGATGGCCTTTGACAAACGGGAAAAACGACTTCCCAGCATGAAGGTAAACCAACTTTTAGCAATATTGGTACAGCGTAGGAGTCTAACTGAATACCCCCATCAGAAAGTCTCATGGCAACTCATCCTGTGATATTTTAACTCAAAACCAATTGGTTTTAGCATCTACGCCAACAATGTGGTGCTATTCCAACACACCCACAAATCAACCGAGCAATTTAGAGCCAACAAGAACTGCTACTTAACTTTCATAATTTACCCAAAACATAGATGTGTGTTTGTTCGGTTCGGAACTTCGTCATAAAAAGAAAAAGAAAAACGCAGGTATTGAAAATGAATTGGATGAAGGACAGATGAAAACCTGGAAACTTTAGAAGATGCAAGCCGGCCACGCCTGCCGTCCAGAGTGACGATCTCAAATCCGATCCTCTGCGAACCTTCCCTCACTTCTCCTGTGCAAAAGTACTAAGATAAATTCGCAAACATCCATATGGTCAAAGCAACGTAACACGACAAGTCTGCAAGAAGGATAAGCATGACAACCATGCGTTTCGAGAACTCACTGCTGTAGAAACCACGAGCCTTCAGGTGAGGATTGGAGGCCCTCAGGCACTCAAGAACCCGCATCACCAGCGTAGTCTTCCCGACGCCCTACATCGACGAATGAAGATCAGCGGCGGTGGAGACGAAGAGCGATGGAAATGGAGTGTCGGCCGAGGTAAGGTATTTGGAATCGAGGAGGAATTTTGAAGGGATTACGGGCGGTCCAGTCACAAGAAAGCATTTCCCAGGAGCAGCGGACATCGGCGGCGGCTATCGAATGGCGGCAAGGCCGGGGTTGTTGCCACAGTAACGCAGCGAGCGTCTGTACTTTCGGGACGAACTGGTAACCAGCAACGGGGTAATGCACCCTACCGCGCAATGTTTTGACACAGAAGTGGAAAAAACCAATCGATTTTTTTTGAAGAGAATAATGTAAATGTAAGTATTTATAATATATTAAAATTAAATCTGATATATTGTTCTAGAAATGATGTGAATACTTATAAGGAAAAACATCTTCTTCTTTTTTAATTCTATGAATTAAGTTGTTTTCAATACAAAGAATCGCCTTGATTTCCATTAAAAATTCGTCAAATTTTGTTAAATTTTAATTATTGATTTTATAATTAACATATCATAACAAACATATACCAGATTAAGTTAAAATTTTAATACATGCTAGACTATACCTTAGATAAACCAATTATTTAATTAAATGTAAATTTTAAAATCAACAGTAACATAATTAGAGACTTTGAATCTATCACCTCTTTTGATCTAAATTATAAGTTTATATGGTGACAACATTGTGGATTATCTATATCTAATAATAATCAAGATTTTGAATCAATCCATTGTCATTTAAAAAAACTTATCTCATCTTAAAGGTCGTTTAGCAATTATGTTTGATAAAGTCTAGCAATAGTACGCCTGATCTAGTATAAGAGAACATGCTAATTCTTTTTAATGAATGTTACCAAGCACATTATTAATCATGCAATTGAAAATTGAACGTTGTAAAAATATGAGATTAGAACAAGAAAACAAATAGAAGGAAAACTAAAAAAAGGTGAACGTCGTAAATAGATGCAACAAAATTGTTTAACATAATTCCACATCAAAAGAACCATCAAAGATATTGTATATCCGTTCCCACACTTTTGATATCAAAACCTGATTCACACTCGTCACACTTAAAATGCTTGTAAGCTAAAATAAGACCACAAATGCAAAAGAATATTATACAACATCATCTCACATATAACAGGACCTAAACCAAACAACTTCAACAAAAATCAAGACACATGGAGACGTATTCCCATCACTGGTAGGGCATACAAAAGAAATAAAATTCTTAATCATTACCATGCTATAATAGTATCATGCTGACCTTCCCTGCATTCATGGTCACAATGTGCATTTCAGTAGTGAAAAAAGAAAAATGAGAGCAAGCAAGGAAAGATAACTATAACTATCATAGGATATATCAAGCACAAAAAGAACAAGATCTTCCAGTTAAGTTCCAAGGAGCGAGTGAATTGCCAATGGAGAATCCAAAATCTACATCACAGAAACAAGATTCTCCCGTTCCCATAATGTGTTCATAAATGCGTTATCAAGGGAACGGACAAATACTAAGTTTAAACAAAGGAACTACAAGGAAACAGAGCCCGTTCATCTCCCAGTCATGAATCCCTCATTGGCCACCTCTATTTACTCCTCGTCTTCGTCCTACATAGATTATTTGCAATACAAAGGTCAGTTGCAAACAACACGTAACGAATAACCGGACATCATAGATGTTTATAAGAATATATGAAGAAACTGCACCTCCCCGCTCTCCTCTTCATCCTCTCCATCATGCACCTCAGACTTGGACTTATCAGATTCCTCTTCTTCCTCTGCGGCAGAGCCGCTGCCACCATCCTATGCATTCAAAAGGATGGAATATGGATCAGACTTCAAATGGGCAAAATCAAGAAAAGACAAATTGAGACCAAATATGGGTAAGAGAAAAATACGGGGAAGAGAAATATATCATAATTATCATCAAACTACACCTTCTTTTTGTTGTAAGCCGTCATGTTCTTGTTGTAGTCAGCTTTCCGCTTCTCTGCCTTGGCAACATACGGGGCCTTTTCCTACAAATATTGGTAAACAATTAATTTTCAATAACGAAAATGTAATAATCTCGTAAGAAAAATGAGAATCGATTAGGAATCAGCTTATTATTAGAAAAAAGTCCAACCAAAAGCAAATTCTCGGACAAAAATGGATAACAAAAAGAAAGGAAAGGTCTCTTACAGATTCAGACATCGACCTCCATTTGTCGCCACCAGCTTTGCCAATCTATTAGTTTATAAAGAGAGAAAATTACAATAACTTCTAAAATTAGATGATGGAAGAAAGAACACATGGTATATACATGTATAAAAAACACAAAACCTACAGAGAAAAAAGGTGGAAGCATTGGTTAGTAAGTTCTTACAGCAGCGACGGATTTGTTGTCGGGGTTCTTCTCCTTGTATTGTTTCCTGAACTCCTCCCTGCATCTCCCCACGCCCAATTAAACCAACAAAAACAACGCTACAATTTGCTCTAAGATTTAATAAAGATAAGTAATGACCCAAGACATGAAAATAAAAAATAAAAAAACAGAACAATACAGAAGGAAGCACACATGAATACGAAGAAGGCGCTGGGTGGACGCTTGGGCTTGTTAGGGTCCTTGGCAGCAGCCTTCGCCTTCTTCGCCGCCCTCTTGTCCGCCGCCTTCCTTTTCGCCGAGAGTCTACAACATCTCGCCGTCACCCCAGGTCAGACCAGATCCACAACAAAGAAGTAAAAAAAAAAAAAAACAACAACAACAACGAAAACACGGTACGAACTTGGAGTCGGCTTTCCCGGAAGAGGCGGCCTTCGTCTTCCCCCCTTTCATGTCAGAGAACAGCACGACAGAATCGTGAGGGTTAGGGTTTTCAGTTGGGGTTCGCAGGGAAGAGATGGGTTGGAGACTTGAGTGGAGAGGAAGAGAGAGAAAGAGAGAGAGAGATAGGACAGACGCGACTGGCTCGGTGAAAGGGGGAGGAGGGGAGTGGGCCCGCTTTGGGCGGGACTTGGGATTTCACCGCCACGTCACGGATCCAGGAGGTCTAGACTTGGGTTTGTTTCTCCGTGATCAGAGCGGTTGTTCGTCGTTCGCGTTGGACCGTCGGATCCACAAGAGGTGGCTGGCACCAAATCACAATATTCTCTGTATATTATAAATTTTTATGACTAAAAAATAATAAAACATTTTCTTAGATTCACGTATACTGTACTTATAAATTATTTACTTTTACAATTATTTTGTTAATTCTTAAAAATATAGCATAAACATTACAGAAAATAAAATATTTATGCATTGTTATTGTTGATAATATATAAAATGTTAATATATTATTATTACTGATGTACTGTCATAAAATAAATACTATTTTATATAAAAATATAATATGATATTTTGTTAATACGTCAACAATTTGAGATAAAGTTAGTATTATATTAATGACATTATATTAGTAATCATATGATATTTATAGTATAAATAATCTAATTATTACTATATAGTTAAAGTTATTATTAATACACTATAAAATTTTATATTTTCCCTGTTTTGCCTTTGGTTCACATATACATATGACTTAGGACATGTTTGAAAATGGTCATTGAATAAACACTTTTTTAAAAAAAATAGCTTAATAAACAAGGAAACTAAAAATAGTTGATCGAATAAGCTATGAAATAAGTGTTAAGCACTTAATGTTAAAAACAAAAGCAGTGTGAAGATTACTCATTGAATATGAGATAAAATGAACTATTAAGTGCTTAACGGCTTTTTACGACAGATTCTTATTGCAGATACATTTAAAAGTACTTATTGAAATGCATCTTATTTTAAAAGAAGTTAGCATAAAAACTACTTAATCACGAGCAACCATATCCAAAAAAAGAGAAAAGTTTCGACGTAGATATTCACAACAACTTTGGTTGAGGATACCTAAAAATGGTATGCAAATTTAATTTTCGGTGTGTTATTTTTATTGCCAGTGAATTATCACCATTTCTTTCATGGATCGCATATGTAACCTTGCAGAAAAATATATATTAAAATCAAATATAATATGACATTTTAGATATCCATGCTAAAAAATGCTGGAAGTAATTGTAGCAATAATGAACTCATTGAAAAGCCATTCGACTATAACAAACTCAAGTAGTTGAGCTAATTAATGTCGCGTGATTTAACAATGGGTAGTATTAACCGACCTTCCTACCCCCATCTCGTTTTTTACTTGTTTTCATCGGTTTTTTTTTAAGTGTCATGCCCCCACCATATTTAATGAGAGCAAGGATCTGAATTTTTACCAGATTAAATGCAAGGTTATCTCTGTGTTCTTATTAAATTTTAAAGATAAAAACAAAGATAAGTTCATATTTACTTTGCATTAATCTATCCCATTTAAACCAATCTTCGTCTCAACCTTTTTCTAACCAACCAATTTTAAATTTTAATATTATTGGTAATGTTAGACAAGAACCGAGAAGGTTCTCCTTCATGTGCTGGATAAAAGCAAGTGAGGTTAGTTTTAGAAAAATGAAGGCGACAACAAAGAGAAAAAATAGTTGTATGACTCCGTCGTCGTTAATTTGAAGCATAGGGTAAATTTACCGATCATTAATTCAAATGTAATAAAAAAGAAAAGCAAAAAAAAGGGTTCAATGTTGCTGTAGTCAATAGTCATACATTTAATATTGTAAGTGTTTGCGTAATAAACAAATATTTATAAAATAAAAAGATCTATTTATTTTAAATGTAATCTTAACAATTCGTGAAATTTAAAGTAATGTACCATCACCGTGCTGTGAATCAACTTTCTCTTCTCTTTAAGGAAAAGTGAGAAAATAGTAAAAAATAAAGAGATGTTGACCTAATTTAATTAAAAGATAAAATTAGAAAAAAAACATCTATACAAAGTGCATGTAAGTCCCATGTTAAAGGGTTTAATTTACAAACCAGAAGAGTAGATAAGTATTTTAGGTATATATGGGAAGAAAATATTAAATACCTTACACGCTCTTAATTTACTCAATTTTTTTGATTATCTAATAGAGTTGTTAAACACTCAGAAAAATAAGAACATCATCCCCAAACGGTAAATATGTTGTTATAATCATGTGCTAATTTTTTTGTAACGAAGGGACTTGTTCTTCTAGTTTTGTTTTCAAGAAAAATCCATTTCTATCTCCTTCTCTCGAGAAATAGCATTGGAGATTTTCCATCAGCAACCATAATAAAGAACAGTGTGAAAGAGACATCAACCAGAATTAAGAAACAATATTCTCAAAAATAGACCTAAGGACACCCTACCCTAATTGACAAAAATCAACCTTGGAGGTAACCTAGCGTAGTGCCCGGGTAGATCTAAGCCATCGAACGCCGGGTGCGGAGAAGGATCAGGAAGAATGCACGTAATCTCGAAGCTAATATAAAGTAATCGTCTTGTAATAACCATGAGTCAAGGGAATCACATGTGACCTCCCTTGATTCAATATTTACATGTAACTCTATTCCGTTAGGAGGGGTTAGTGACTGACGGAATTTAGATAACGTAAAGGAAAATTGTTGAATTTCGTTAGAATGTTGTTAGTGTGTATTACACTTAATGAAAATTAAAGTCAGATTTTAACATTGTATAAAATTTGAAAATTTCATTTACCGTCGAATATTTTCCGATCGCCCCCGTTCAGAAAATAAGCCATCAAAGCTTCCGACTTCTCGCAGCAAAGACTCGCGAAACTCTCGACCGAGACTTTGCGACGTTTGCCCGCGGAGGATTCGCCATCAAAGCTTCTCTTCATCTCGCGCCTGCGCCGGTAGTGGCCCGATCTCATGCCCGACAAATGCTCTGGACTTCCGGTCTATCGTCCAATCTTTCTCGTCTCATCAAATTCTTCCGGTTCCTGGTCAACCACCGTCGATCTAATATATCCAATCAAAGTTCTTCTTCCAGAATGGCATCCTCGTCTCTTCGTGCCGCTCCGATCTTCCTTTTCCCCCTCATCAAAATTCCCTTGCCATCATCCTCTTCCAGATTCCCACGCGTCCAGTGTCGGAGCATCTCCATCTGTGATCCGTCGACAAGACCGGAGTAGAGGACACGGTTGCGAAAGCAAAGGAGAAGAAGCGAAGGAGAAAGCGAAGGAGAAGAAGTATGATTTTCGTGTATCATTCGTCTTCGTGCCGCTCAGAATTTGATGGGTTTCACACTGTTTGCCGTAACGAAGTAGTGTGATTGATTTTCGTTTGTGCGACATCATACTCTTACCGTCTGATAAGAATTTTGGCTTTCAATTTATTTTATTAATTATGTCCGTTATTGTTGATTAACTAACACTTGTTTATGTATTACATTGAAATCATTATGTTCAAAATCGAAGGTGATAAAAGTAATTAAAGTATTTATTGAGCTTTATCTTAGGCACACATCTTTTATGGGATCCCTTGCTTGTTTTATTTATGCACATTTTATTACTCTGTTATGTTACATATGATTTACAATGTGGATAATAACTGGCAAACTTATGTTGGCCTTTCTTACTTTAAATTCATGTCCTGCAAGGTAGATGCAAGAATTATAATTGTAATTATGAATCTGTATCTTTGCTTGACTTAATGTTAGCTTGGATAATAGAGAAGCCAATTTTCTTGTTATTCTCAGACCACCCTGGAATAATGGAAATTATTCATTTGTCTCTTTTTAAATGCAAAATGCCTCTAGGCATTCTTAGTAGAAAGTAGATTGAAAGAGTTGCAATAAATAAGCTATCAACCTGCTAGATATCCAAGGTTTGTATTGTTAATAAGAAAGAGTTGACATGTTCTTCTTAAAAGACAAATATTTGATATGAAGAATAAATATTTCTAGTTGACATGTTTTGTATTATTCATATCTATGATTGTGTTATTTTGTCATTTATTATATTTTGTTGATATCATATTCTTCTTTGAAATATGGTTGAGCAAGTCATCCTCTTTTAAAACTATAGGATCATTGCATCAGATGCTGCAAAGGTTATTATTTTGCTTTCATTTTCAAATATTGAGTAGATTGACAAAATATATTATATTTTTGCAAATCTCATAATCTTCTGTCAAAGCAATTAATTAATATTTGATCTTATGTAGTAAATGAGTACTCCTGATAGAGGACAGAGTAATGCTAGATGAACTTATATGACTTGAAATGCTGATGTAAATGCATTCTTTTTAGATATTTTGTTAGAAGTATTAAATGAGGGAAACAAAAAAACCTAAGATGGAAAGATAAAAGGGAGTACTTGGGATGAAGTAGTTGAAAAATACAATAATAGAAGGAATGCATGTATTACAAAGAAGAATGTGGAAAGTCGTTTAAAGACATGAAGACAAATTTATCGTAACTACTTATTTGTGTTTTCCCAGCACTACACTAGAAAAACTTGGATTTGTTACTTCTATTTTTACTTAGTTAATTTATCTTTATACCTATTCTTTCTTTTAGAAGTAAACAAACAACCTTTAATACAATTTAGATATTAATTCCAATTTGTACTTTAACTACAAGTGCACAGTGTCTATTGTATCAGTGTGCAAGTACAGGTCGATCCCATAAGAAATTGCTGACGAATTTAAGAAATGTTTGATTGTGAACAATTCAAATTTATATTTCATAAGCACTCCGTTGAGTTACAGTTAACTCAGACTAAGTTCGTTGAGTTATGGCTAACTAAACAGACTATCCTCGTGGACTTAAGTTAATTCCACGAGCTTGTCTCTTCTTTATAATACTGCTATTTACAGAGGAATTCGGCTAATCATTGGGCGATTCCACAGATTGTAAATAACATCAATTAAGCTTTTTAATGCTAGTTAACATTGGATTTATCATTAAGCAATACTAACATTCAGATGATTCAAACAGTAACCATTAAAATCTTTAAGTTTTTTGTACAAACTAATTTCAGTAAACTATAAATTTAAAACTAACATAAAACAATCATAAAACTAATACAAATAACATTAATCACGATACAACACAAACAATACAACACTCAAATACAACATACAAACAAAGATAAATTGTTTTTGGTATTTTTGTTTTGATGTGAACATGGAAATGGGCGAAAGGTGAAATGTAAAGTAATCTCACTTGACATTAAATACTTCCGACACTACTTTCAACGCGATTACACCACTGAAAATTAAACCACTTACAATTCTGTCTCCTCTCCCTATAGAATCGTGAGTCCAGAATTGCAAGATGATCTCCTCTTCAGCATACAGGCATCAACCTGAAGCCAAGGCTAAAAGCTTTACGATCTCCTAAAATATGAGTCGGCGCTTGGTGAAAATGGCTTCCCTTCCCGCGACGCGATCACTCCTCACAGTGGTTGTCAAGCACTATGTTTGGCTCGGAATCGACCCGACATCAGGCAAGTATCCTCACAGACCTCCGATGATTGGTGATTATGGTGGTGATAATGATGGTTGGTGTGATACTTCGGAGAATCGCCGAACTGTCTGCAGAAAGCTCGGTGCTCCTCCTCTGTATACACTGCCATCCATCGATCACACTTTCTTCTTTTTTTTTACATTTTTTCAGTAGTAACTGCTTCTGCTTGAATGATCGGTTGGATTTCCTTCCTTTAGATCAACGGCGATGCTTCCTTCTCCATGCGCGATTGAATTCCTACGTGATACGTGCAAATGTGGTTTTTCCTTCCAACTGTCTGTTCTTACAACCGTTATAGTGGTATTTTAGAAAATAACTATAAAATACATGCAATAAAGAAATAAGCCACTAACCTAACACGTTACCTTAGTGTATATTCATGTAACTCAACGCGTGTAGTTATACTAACTTAACGAGTTAAACATGTGCATCTCACGTGATATTCTAAAGCATTTAAATTTAACACGTGCATAAAATACTTGCAATAAAGAAATAAGCCGCTAACCTAACGTGTTACCTTAGTGTATATTCATATAACTCAACGCATACAATTATGTTAACTTAACGAGTTATAACTTAAGTAAATCTACCAGCCCTCGACTCGTATCAGCAGTAGTTTAAACATAAAATAACATTTCGGAGAGTTACAGGTCTAACTATCCGATACTCAGATGCATTTTCGGATACTTAAGAATTTCACAGCCTGCAACTTACCAACAGTTCATAAATGTACTAAATTAACATTAATTCCCCAAAATTAAGTAGATTCTTTAATTAAAGCATATAACAATGCAATTATAACATAATGGCTTAATTCTCATATGATAAGCTAAATATTATGCAATTAAGCATCATTTAACCATTAATAATATGCACTTTTTCATTCTAAATACTACTCAAAAATTACAAATCAGAGTGGATGGGGATGGAATTTCATACAAGGGTATACTGACATAGATGAAGAGATATGGAAGGAGTTTATTAAGGTAAGATTTTTATTTACATACTTTAAGATTATCCCAATTGTATGTAATTTTATGTAGGCACATCCAGAGTGTGAAAGCTGCAAGGGAAAATCATGTTTAATTTATGAACAATTACAGCTCATTTTTGAAGGTACTATGGCTAATGGAAATATGTCTAGACAGGCAGAATAAGTAAACATTGTACCAAACACTCAAGTTCCAAATACATTTACTCCAGACATTACACAAGATGGAATGGACCTCGATTCTGACATACCTCCTAGTTCAGGAGGAAGTGCACATGTTCCATTTGAGTAGAGGAAAAAGAGGAAGCGAGCACGCCCTCATGTAGAATCTCAACAAATGATAGCAGAAAGTTTGAAAGATACGTCACGAGCTTTTCTTACTTTACATGAACAAGATATTGTTAATGGTGAGGTACGTAATGAACAAATGAGAGAGATGGTTCACATACAAAAGGAGATGTTTGTATGTAAGAAGGAAATGTTTGCATAGAAGAAGGAAATGTTTGCATGGCAAAAGAAGTCTGAGTCCTTTTTAGATGAAGCTATTGCTTCAATATTTGAGATTGAAGATCTATCTATGACTGATCGATATAAAGCTACTCAATTATTCCAAAAGCAAGAAATCAGTAAAATTTTTCTATCAATTTCAAAAGAAATGCGACAAGGATGGTTGAAGTTTCACTTAGAAAAGATGGAAGACTAAAGATGATTTACATGTTTTTTTTTGTATTAGATGTATGATGTAACTACTTTTTGTTTGGACAAGGAAATGTGGAATGATATTATTATTGATGTTTGTTTATCATATTTTGTTATGTTCTATTAATTGTGGAATGATTTCATATAATATGTTTATTTGTATTACAACCTTGTAATATGTTTCGACATGAAATTTTGTAGGTGACGATGAATTTTGAAGAGGATTTTAAAGAGGATTTTGACGAACTAGTAAATAACACATTGATGTTATTTGAAGAAGAGGAAGAACATGCTAGAAGAAGGCGAAGACGTTTACTTGCTTTTTGGAATATTTTAGCAGGGATTGCAAGTACCTCAACTTTGTTTTCAAGTACAAGTCGTATTTATAGTAAAGAATGTGCAGATTATATAAGAAGATTACTAGATCCTTCTTTACCACATCAAGTTTACAATTGTCGAAATATTTATAAAATGAGTCAAAGTGTTTTCAAGGGTTTTTGTGAATTAATGAGGAGGGAAGAAGTCCTGAAAGATACCAACAATATCAGTGTAGAAGAGAAGTTTACCATGTTCCTTGTGATAGTTGGGCAAAATCAAAGGTATGGAGTAACTACAAAATGATTTAGTCGATCAAGTTGGATAGTTAGTAAATACTTTAATGAAGTCTTGAATGCTGTATTATGACTAAATCATGTTCTTCTAGCAAGACCTTCATCTGAAACACCAAGTCGAATTCGTCAAGACTCAAATGTGTACTCATATTTTAAGGTACATTTCCATACCTTTGGTGTTTCCTTATCTTTAATGTTATTTTAGTCAATATCAAAATTAAAATGCATGTTTATAGGATTGTATTGGAGCTATTGATGGTACACATATCAAAGCAACTATTTATGGACAAGAAACAGCAAGATTTAGGAACAAGAAAGGTGAATTATCTCAAAATGTAATGGCAGCATGTAATTTTGATATGGAATTTACGGGAGGGTTTGTGTAGAGAGAAACAATGGGAAACTATAGGTAAAGAAACAAAGGGAAAAGATTTCCCTTTAATTTCTTGTATTTGTGCATAACAGAAATCTTGGGAAATTTTTTCCCATGATTTCTCAAGATGTTGAAAGACATTACCGTTCGTTGCCGAGGTGAAGACGTCCGAAAGAAGGGGAAAAACCTCTGAAAAAGCCTCTGCCCTTCGCTCCTGACGAACTGTCTCACCCTCCCATTGATGGCACAGGCATTGTCGACGCCCTTTTCCTCGTCCCTCGAAGGTGTTAGCTCGCTAACGTGATTTCTTCCGTCGCGTTGTTAGCTCGCAGAAGCGATTTCAGCTCGTGGAGGCGATTTCTTCCGTCGCATTGTTAGCTCGCAGAAGCGATTTCAGCTCGTGGAGGCGATTTCTTCCGTCGCATTGTTAGCTTGCGGACGCGATTTCTTTCGTTGCGTTGTCAGCTCGCGGTAGCGATTTCAACTCGTAGACGCGATTTCTTCCGTCGCATTATTAGCTCGCAGACGCGATTTCTTCCGTTGCATTGTTAGCTCACAGTAGCGATTTCAACTCGCAGACGCGATTTCTTCCGTCGCGTTGTCATCTCGTGAACGCGATTTCAGCTCGCGGACACGATTTCTTCCGTCGCGTTGTTAGCTCGCGAACACGATTTCAACTTGAGGACATGATTTCTTCCGTTGCGTTGTCAGCTCGCGGACACAATTTCAGCTCACAATAGCGATTTTCGGTAACGATTTCAGCTTGCGAACGCGATTTCTTCCATCGCATTGTCAACTCACAAACGTGATTTCAGCTCACAGACGCGATTTCATTGTGTCTCTGATCAACTGCAGGTATTGTTATTCTTACTTTTTTGTTCTACTATTTCAAACTTTTCTATTGGAAGACGAAGAAACTATACAGGTCCAGATTCCTTCTCAGTTATGTTTCCTAGGTCCAAAGCATCTGGTGATGGCTTCAGTGGTTTTGGTTTTAGCTCCCTTATTGACTCGTTTTGCTTGGTTTCCTGTGTTTTCCAAACATTTTATTAATGTCTTTCTAGTCTGGTTGTTAGGCTTCTGATATAATTGCCTTAATCTAGTTTAATGCCTTTGTCAACTGTATTTGGCATTTTTAATACATCTTGCAATTGGAAATTTGTAATTTACCATCTTGAAAAAGAATAGTCTCAATTACAAGTGATATGTAAGGCCTCAGCTTGATTAAGAAGTTGCGTTCAATTTCTCTAGATTGAAACAAATATATTACTTCGTTTAAGAAAAGGTTAATTATCCAGCATGACCAATCTTTAACTAAATAGAATACCATCTCAACTAACATACCCTCAAATTCCTTTTTTGTTTTAAATGGATATGCAAACCTTTAACTAAATAGAATACCATTTCAACTAATGTACCCTCCAATTCTTCTTTTTAAATGGATATGTGAATATACAACAAAAATTCTATTTTATAATATTAATTAGGAAAATATCTATCTCTTGCATGTTTTTTTGTTGTACTTGAGTTTTCTGGTGCTCATGGTATCAAATGTTAGTGGAAAATTTTTCCAATATCTGTGTCATTTTTCAATTTTCGTACAAAGCTCTAATATGACACATGCATGGATGTTTTATGGAAAAATGAAGATTTTAATTATGTTTCTACTGACATTATATCAATATATCGTATCAATGTATTGATATTTTGTTGACATCTCTATTTTTCAACATTTAAAACCTTGATGATGCTACTCATCTAGAGAGCATGTGTAAAACATGGTTTTCTGATACAGACGTGCACCACAGTTGATTGTTATTATTGTTACCTCTTTTCATGTGGCATGCTAATAACAAAATTGGATACACATATCTTTATATTGTACATTGTTTAAATCCATTACTCTTATGTTGTATTTCAATTGTATGTTGTTGGCAATGTATTTGATATGATATTTATGTTGTTGCATGTATTAATTTATTAATGAACCTGAGAGAATATAGGAATATAGTATAGATAAGATTTTGGATTTTTGTGTTCTAGCTTTGTTTATGAACATAATACAGGAATATGACTTCTTCTAGGAGAAAAAAATACGTGAACTGGAGTATCAGACAAGATGAAATTTTTTTAGGTATCTTAGCATCAAAAATAAGAGAGGGAAATGCAAAAGCACATGATGGGAAGATCAGAGCTGAGACATGGCAAAAAGTGATTGCTGAATACAATGATAAAACTAATGCCAATGTTGAGAAAAAACATGTAGAAAGTAGAATGAAAACATGGAGTACAATGTATAAGAATTATACAAAAATTTCCAAACAAAGTGGATGGGGGTGGGACTACATTCGTGGACATACTGACATTCCCAAAGAAATTTGGGATGAATTTGTGCAGGTATGTTATTTTATTTAATGATATTCATGTATTTCTTTGAACTTTCATATATTAAGTAATTTCTTCATTTATTTCTTATAGCAACATCTAGAATGTAAAGCATGTTGGGAAAAGTCATGCACAATATATGATGATTTGTATATAGTGTTTGATGGAAATATAGCAACTAGAGTGAATAGTCACATTCCCCATGATTTCACAACACCACATGTGGAACCCGAAGAACCTGTGGACACCTTCCCTGTATTTAGTACTCAAGTTCCTCTGGTACTTCCTAATAGTAAAGAGGATGAACATTCACCAAGCCCTTATACAGGTGAAAATGTCAATAGAAAGTCAAGGAAAAGAGCCCGACCACATGCTGAATCATCTCATTCAATTGCTATATCAATGAATGAATTGAATAAAAGTATGGCGAAGATTGCAGAAAATGATGAGAAGTGGCAGAAATCAGAACTCAGAAAAGAAATTGATGAAGTTATTCCCCAAATATGGGATCTTGAGGGTCTTACAGAAGCAGAGAAAATATTGTTTCTGGATTTGCTAGAGCAACCTGTGAAAAAAGCTATTTTTTTAGGGTTACCTTCTAATGCTGTACGAGTTACATAGATAAGACATCATATTGGGAGAATGTGAACTACTATTTGTTATATGCATTCTCTGGATTTTTTTCCCTTTGTTATATGCACCTCTGTTTGGACATTTTATTGTAATGTTAAGGGTGGATATAGTTATCTCCCTTTTTATTGTGATGTAATAATTTGTAGTTGGACTTTGTTGTTGTTATTATGATGTTTGCGAGTTATGTTGTTATTTAAAAAATATTTTATTGTGATGTTATAATAATTTGTAGTTGGACTTTGTTGTTGTTATTATGATGTTTGAACATTATTGATATTATTGAATATTTACCTTCTTTGCTTATATTTGACATATTTGTTTTTTTACATATAGTTTTCCTCTACATGGACAACTATGATGAAAGTTCTCAACGACGATTATAGAGGCAAAGACGAAGGCAAATATGCAACATAATTAATCAAGCGTGTGGAGGAGTTGCACATATTATTACATATATTACAAGGAATTCTACTGAACGAATATATAGTAAGGAGGGAGAACGATATATTAGGACATTATTAGATTTATCAATACCTCACCAATCATATAACTGTCAAAAAATATATCGCATGAGTCAATCTGTTTTTATGGAATTTTGTGAGTTGCTTAAAAGAGAAAGAGTTATACAAGATAGCCGAGATATAAGTGTAGAAGAGAAATTAGCAATTTTTCTTGTTACAGTTGGTTAGAACCAACGATATGGAGTAACTACTGAACGTTTTCGGAGATCTGCTTGGACGATTAGCACATATTTCAATGAGGTTGTCAATGCTATAATAAGATTACATGATATACTTATAGCAAAACCTTCATCTTCAATGTCAAACCGAATTCGTAATGATCCAAATGTCTACCCATATTTTAAGGTAAAATTTGAATTATATTATTATATTCTTCTATTTTATTGAATGTATTTTGCATAGATGTTTAAAAATACATTTTTTACATGTTCTCAATATAGGATTGCATTGGCGTTATCGATGGTACACATGTCAATGCCACAATTTATGAACAAGAAACTGCTAAATACAGGAATAGGAAAGGAGAATTAACACAAAATGTATTGGTAGCTTGTAATTTTGACATGGAAATTACGTATGTACTTACTAGTTGGGAAGGATCAACTACAGATGCAAGGATTTTACAAGATGCGACTTCTCAACCGCATAGGTTTGAAGTACCACCTGGTATGACAACACTATTGTCATTCAAATTATTTGTTTATATAAATCATAATATTGAAAGTGCTAAATGTTATGTATATTGTGCAGGTAAATATTATTTGGTAGATGCAGGATTCCCAAATCGTCCGGAATTTATTTCTCCATTTCGAGGTGTACGATATCATTTATCAGAATATAATCAAAATCGAGTTCCAAGTAACGTAGTAGAGAATTTCAATTACAGACATTCTCAATTGAGAAATGTTATAGAACGTACATTTGGAGTGATCAAGCATCGATTTGCAATTTTACGAGGTTACATGCCATATCCATTTGAAACACAAGTTAAAATTGTTTTAGCATGTTTTCTTGTCCATAATTTCATTAGAAGAGCAGATTGAGAAGACTTATTACAAGATCTGGTAGATGAATTGCGGGAAGAAAATGTTGTATTAAATGAAGAATTTGTTAACAATGTTGAAAAAGATAATGTACATTGTTCTGTTAATTTGAGCATGGAACAAAGGAAAGTAGTAGCTGATGTAATGCGTGAAAGAATTATGTATTCCATGTGGGAGAGGGATAATATGTAAAAAAATATATTCAATGTAGTTTTAATGAATTTTACTTTTGATGAAAAAGTTATTTTATATGTACATTTTGTATAGTTATTTGAAGTCAATACATTAAAAATTTAGAAATATTAATAATATATATTTAAAATAATTTATAAAGGTAAATTTAAACCATTTAAAAAAATTTCTTATCATTTCCTAGTATGCACAAATAGCTCAAATTTTCCTATCATTTCCTTTTGTTTCCTACTGTGCACAAACATCATTTTATTTCGTTTCATTTCCTATCATTTCTTATTCTTTCCATTTCACACTATTTCCTAGATCTCCCGTTAGGAAATATGCACAAACGGGCCCTACATATATTTTAGCTGGTTAGGAAGGATCAGCTGCTGATGCTCATATTCTCCAAGATGTAGTTATTAGACCTAATGATTTTCAAGTTCCACCAGGAAAATGTGTTTTCCACTTCTACAAGTTATGAAGACATCACCATACTAATATTTTTTTTATATAGGTAAGTTTTACTTAGTTAATGTTGGATATCCAAATCGACTAGAATATATTTGTCCATATCGAGGTGTAAGATACCATCTATCTGATTATGTTAATGATAGAGTTCCTTGTAATGCTATAGAAAATTTCAACTACAGACATTTACAACTGAGAACAGTCATTGAGCGTATATTTGGAGTTGTGAAACATCGATTCTCAATATTACGTGGTCAAATGCCATATCCATATGAAACACAAGTAAAGATTGTCATCGCATGTTTTTTGCTTCATAATTTTATTCGTAAGACTGATAAGTAAGATTTACTTGAAGACCTGCTAGATGAGTTGGAAGAGTTAAATATTATTGATGACATACAACCAATGGGAGAGATACATATAGAAAGCAATGCCTAGGTTTGAATGGCTCAAGAATAAAGAAAAGAAATAATAGATAAGATGCGAGAAGATATGATGATGACAATGTGGGATGGAAGAATTGGATGATATTATTTTGTATTGTAATATTTCAATTAAGATGTATTTGTATTTTTTAAATATTAGTTATAATAAACTTTTGTCAAAATTTCCATCAGAATTTTCCATCCTACACTAAGCCCCTCTCAGAATTTTCCTTTTCCTTTCCGTTACAAATTTTTCATTTTATTTCCGTCAGAATTTTACATCATGCACTAACATACCCTTAAATTCTCTTTGTCAGAATACTTTAAATGAGATAATCAGAGGTATTGATTGTCTCTAAATGATCTCCCACGTCGTCTAACATGATAATCCCAATTCCCACCGTTGCTTGAACAGGGTCCACATGGTGAAGACAGCATCAACAACCACTAGATCCTAATAAGTGATTGAAGTACATTGGAAAAAGAGACATTGATCAACTTTGGCATCAGAGCAACACGGTCTTAACCATGTGATGAAGCTAGAAGAGCAGGTGGCAATCAAGACCTTGATGAAGACCATGCTTGTAGAAACCCTAAGGACCTTTAAGGGTAGACATCCAACAAGTAGAGGAACTAAAACTTGCACCCAAGAAATCACCAGGATCATCAACCAGACTCCAAGGAACGAGATATCCACCTTGACTGACTGAATCTACCAAAAAAGCCCGAAGATATTCATTCCAATGGGATCATAAATTTATTCATGGTGGAGTGAATTTTACACAATAACATATGGTAATATACATTTTGGAAATTATTATAAGATCACAGAATGAGTTCTAAAAGTTTCTGAACACATGAGACATGGGGGATTCATGATTCCAAATCAGACACGCACGTCAACAGCAGACAGAGGAGCCTTCTTATTTGACAATATTGCTACTACCACCCAACACAGCGGAGACGACGACCTTCGGTTTGCCTGAGACCGCCGGCGGCCTCTGCTTGCTGCTCGGTCAATAGTGCGCTATCCGGTACTCTACCGTGTGCTCCTTCCAGATTTTGTCCTCGAGGTACCTCTCGTAGAGGCTGACTCCGCCGTCCGCCGTCACCGACAAGGAGGCCTGACTTCTTGTGCCGTAGGGCCCCTGCTCACCACAAGTCTCGGAGGTGAGTGAGTGAGTGAGTGGAGTCGACGGAAGGAATTTAAGGAGAGAAATTAACCATTGTTGGCTTACGAATTGGGTTTCGGTCTCGATGAAGATGGAGCTCAGTTTGTGCTCCCAGTCCAAGTCGCAGCCTGTGTTCGGAAGCAAGTCTTTGCTGGCTCTCACCCTGTCCCCCATCAGCTTCTCGACCATCTCCTTCAAGGGGACCTTTCTGTCACCGTACTTGCACAGCATCTCCCGGAAACTCTTTCTCAGCCTTTGCGCCTGCAATCAAAAGTGTGGATTTAGTCTCATATACCACGCAGAAGAATAGAAGATTTCTTCTTTCTTTCTTTCTTTCTTTCTTTCTTTCTTTCCCAGAGATGGGTTTAGAGAGATGTGGTTTCGATTCCATATGCCAGTGCCAAAAATACTCTCTTATTTTGGTGCCTACAGATTCAATCAAGCAATTAATGCATTACGACTCCCCTACTCTTCTTCTTCTTTACCTTGTGCCAAGGTGTGTCCAGCCTCGCGTTTGTGAGGACGTGAAGGCCAGGCGAAACCACTTGAATGGAGATGGGCTCCCCTTTGGGCCTATTGGAGACGTACACCATCGTCATCGTGGAGAGATCTGCCAATATCAGGTTGAAACCGTTGTACAATTCTGCCTCCTTGGTTACATCCTCTGCAAACTCCACTGGACTCCTCTCACCCTGCAATCAAGAATCCCAACCCATTATGATCGGATATATACATCAGCAAACTTTTCCATGGTCAAGGAAAACAATCCACCACGGCATACATACATACATACATAATTGATCAAGCTCCTGTAGCATCGACCGATTTAACACATGAGCGTCCATTAATAATCCACGAGATGCAGAGGACTATAATGACTCGGAGGACTCTCGTCAAAAAAGAAATAACAGGAGAGCCCACCACTTTGGGGAGATCCTGTGTGTATGAAAGTTCTTTCATCGGAAGAAGAACACGTTGCAAACAAGAGATTACACAGCAGAGTTATTGAATGCAAGGATGACCCACAATTCCATCGAAAGCATAGTCCGCACACATGCAGAACAAAATCCCCGTCGGTTTTCAATTAATTTATCGTCATTGTCTAACTAACCATATATATATATATATATATATAATGCAAAGGTTTCAGAGAAATAAAATAATGGTACGTAGGTGATATGAGCAAGCGGTGGCAAGAAAATGGAAAGGAAGGCGGGGAGCGGGTGCTACCTCCAAGAACTTGACGGGCAAATCTCCCCTGGACTTGGCGAAGGGGATGGTGTCAGGCTCCAGGACATTGGTGAGGAAGGCTAGCCTCCCATCCCTTGTGCATCCCATCCATGTGCCTCCGGCCTGCACATCCCTTCCTCCCAGAATCTTCCTACCATCCCAACCGCACCACCCCACTGGTTTCGTCGGCCTGCAGATACGAAACTTCCACGACTTGATTAATAAAACCCTCCACGGAAGAGGAAATATAAATGGCAAGCGGCAAGGGTTATGAAACCCAGAAGCTTGTTGCTGCCGGTACAGGGGCAAAATGATGAAGGAATTGGAAGGAAACCGGCATGCCTGTCGTGTAGTTCATCTCTGTTCAGCAGCAGAATGAGTGGGTACAGAGGGTGAGCATTCCAAATCCACGCCGCAATGCACATTCTGAAGGAAACACGTTCTCTTCTATTCCTCTGCTCCTCCAGGCACGCAGTGGAGAACCTCAAGCTGACGATCTATTTATTAATAACTGATGATTTTGCCAAAACGCGGGCACCCAACCATTAAAGTTTTTAATTGGTACCCCAAACAAATTAATATCCGGACGGAAAACACCGGGAAAGAACGGGCACGCGAACGTTAGGAGACAACGTCCATTAATTGCATCGCAACCATTCCAATCGTTGAGGGGCTTTTACTCCGCCCACCAACAAAGGCGGTGGCGGACGGGGGAGGGCCTCCGATGTGGTCCTCCTCATTACCTCCCACAACATGTCAAGCCCATCAAGGAAACCCCCCCTCCTTCAAGATAATCACCGGCTACCACAACGTACAAAACAAAACACCCACCACCAGCACGGAAGTGACAACCACAACAACTGTTGCAAACTTAATGGAAAATCAAGTACCTCCGATGAAATGGGTTTGCCCCCCCCCTCGTTCGCCTTCAAAATAGCAATAACCGGCGCTTGCATGCAGCGACCGATCTTCCCAACATGTTGATGCTGCGTGCACATCATATACGGACGACAGAACGGGTGGTGTGTGCGATCTGCATCTGCATGCATGCATGCTGCTGACAAAAACAGTAGACGTCCGTCCACGACCATGGGGGTGGATCGATTCCATCGGAGATCGATAGTGTTGTAGATAATAAGATGGCGGATAGAAATGCAGGGTGATGGTAAAGGTAAAGGTGTCCATGGCAATTAATCCCCCCCAAGGCCGCCCACGTAATCAAATTAATCACGGCTGTTTGACTTTACGAATGTGGGCGCCGACGATTATGGTGGGCCCATCGACTGTTAGAACGACAAGGCTGGACGATCGCGACTTCCATCACTGTTTCGGTTGCGCCTAAAGTCCTGTGGAAAACGAAAGCGAGAAGCGACACTTGTCACTTTGGCGGTTGGGAGAATGTCCTGGCATTCTTGAATTATCGAGAATCGATAACCATTTGTTTCTCTGAGAATAATGACTTTCTTGAACTATCCTGGCATTTACGTTATCCTCAGACAGCCGATAGTTGTTCGTATTTATTGAATTACTAAGTTCAGTTTTGTCATCCAATAATTAGAAAAGTACTTCCTAAACAGTAATTCACTGATCTTTGTTGGTTTGTTTTAGATTTCAAGGCTACATAGGTGAAGGAAAGAACACTCATAAATATTTTAAATGTAGCATTGCATGGATATGTTTACTTTTTTCATACGTGAACCTTGAACTTGTTATGACTTGGGGTTGATGAAATGGGGAAGAGAACTATATTTGTTTTACATGGAAATTTTGGGTTTTGTCATGAAAACCAGCCACGGCTACCATACCCCTGTAGCATGAAAGAATTCATATATCCCCTACTTTGTTTGTGATTTTTTTACAAATATCGCAACAATTGTCATTATTCGACCAGTATTGGGGTGTGACAACTTCCATCGCTACAGCCTTGTTAATTTAATGCATTGGTTAGGTGGCAATGTTATTCTCCTTTGGCTTCTATTATTTTTCTCAAATACTTGATCTACCTCTAACTTTGCAAATCTCATGATATTACTTCTTCTCTCTTAGCTACAAGAATATTTATATCACAATATATAACATATGGTGACTTATATAAGAAGAAAAGTATTATAAAATACTTGTGTTTTAATGATATTTAAAAATTCTATTACATTTATATAGTAAAATGTAAGCCACATATGTGTACAAAATGTGGCGCACCGTCTGTTTGTTACAAAATATATATAGTCCGAAATAAAAGCTTTGAATAATATGACATTTTTTTTTTACACTTTCACAATAGGTCAAGAAAAATCCATCACATTTTTCCTAAAACCCTTTTCCTTTTCCCTCTTCATGTCTTTTTTATTAATCCGTCACACTAGCTAGTAGAAACCGTCACGATAAACCTTTTATTAATTCTTGATTTTTCTGAAATTAGTTATTGATTTATTTACTTGTTTTTGCTTCATTCAGCATTTCATGTGTAGGCCTGAGAGAATGTTGGGGTTGTAGTTCTGTGTTTGTGTTGTTTTATCCCATTGTTTTGTTCTCAGATTTCCGATGTTAGATTACACAAAATTTCTTTCACTAAAAGTGTACATCAAGAACCTCACATATTTATCTGTCTCTTTGAGGTATGGTTAGCATCAAAGAGAGCGGAGTCATCCATCTGGTAAAACAATTTTCTTACTTGCTGTTCTGCATTGTGTGTGTGTGTGTGTGTGTGTGTGTTTTTTTTCAGATTCCAGTGTTTGATTTTAGTACACTTTGTTTGAATCAGGAATAAGACTTATTGGAATGCATTGATGAAATATTTGAATTGCGATTGCTTCTTATATAACTTTGTACCTTTTCTATTTGTCTCCTATTTATAATGCTGCAGTGAGCTAGATAAACACCAAGATAGGATAAATCTTGGTGCAAATGAGTGTAGTGTATGCCTAAGCTTAGGATTTGTGACTGAATTTTTTCTGTCAAATTCGACAAAAGTATATATAAACACTTACATCAAATTTGTACGTACTTACAGTTCTTTTTCTCGTATATTATTTCAGATAAATAAGCCGTGCATACATTTCCTGTAAGAATAATAAGTTTCCAATTTAATTTTTCTTTTAATTTATAATCGTTTCAGGTTTCAAGAGCATCATCCTTGCAACATGCGAATGTTGGTGGGACCTTAATTTATAACTGGTGAATCTTTGTATGCCATTGCAACTAACCGTGCATATTTGAAGGTAAGTTCACAACAATTTGCAGGCATTGATGTTGTTGGAATATATGTGCATTTGTATTATTGTTGAAAAGCACCACACAAACAATTTGCTCTACGGGATCTTGTTTTTTTCTTTCCAGTCTACTGGGGAAGAAGTCAGCAACTGTGAATGCTATCAGAGCTTGTCTTGCTGGGGATTTTGTTAGAGAAATTAGGTTCTTTGCTTCTCAGAGATAGATAAACTATGTAATTAGGATTTATTTTTGAAAAATAACAATCAAACAGAAAGGAGTACAGTGGGAAATTTTCCTCTTCAACCACCTGTGAGAATACTCTTTTCCTAAACTTAGATATAGGATGTGATGTTCAACAAATATTTGGTCTTGATGTTTGATGGACACCTGAACATGCCCACATCTCCACCCCTATCAATTAGCTGGCATCAATTCAATTGATTAAGAATAATGGTATTTGTAATTCTTTTCCAAAAATTTGAATCGCAATATATAGAAGTATCATAAAATACAATTAAGATCAAATTTGGTGCAATTGAAAATTTGATTGTAGGATGTCCAAAAAGTCAAAAACAAACGAAATTATGCAGCCAATAATACTATCAATTACTGTCACGTCAATACAGGAAGTTCATTTTTTGCAACTATATATGGGGCATCATCAACCTAATTTTTATCCCATGTCAATGCTGTTTATTATTATTTCATCAAATACTTGTATAATAAAAAAGCAATTAAGACCATATTCGGTGTAACCGAAAACTTTGATTTAGATTATAAAACATTGAAATTACATATATCAGTGCTATTAATGTCATGACAATGCAGATTATCGGACGTCCAGTTTTATTTTTTTTCAATTACAATTAATGCATAAACCACTCTCTTTTTTTATTATAATCTGTTTCACGAATATTTTTTTACCAGATTATTACTGCATCATAGGAGTTCTATAATGAAACGGAACTTTAGACACCACATCATTCATTCATTTCCTGGTATAGACAGAAACTATTGATTTTACAAATAAAATTAGGGAAGGAGAAGTTAATCGTTTGGATTTTTATTAGATATCTGTGAATGCATCACCGATATTTTGTTTAAATTAGATGACTTTTAGCGCTCACATGTGGTAAAGCTATTAAAATTAAACATGTTTCGTTCAATTTCAGATGAAAAATCCAGAAAATATATATCATACATCAGGATGAAGATTTAGTTCACCGAAGAATGTCGTATGGTGAATGATCAACTAATCATATAATTAGAGTTTGATTCAAACATAACAGGTGGCCTGAATTTAAAAACAAATTCAAAAAGCAACCAAATGTTTTTTTTTTTTTTTTTTAGTGAAATAAAAAATTTAGCTGTAAGTGAGAATTTAAGGACTCAAAGTTGAACCCACAACAAAGTGAAAGAAAGCCCCCACCATTAAGTTAAGTTATACTTTCAAGCATAAAATACAATCAAATATAGAAAAGGGTGAAACCAACGGCTATATCATATCCCAAAAAAGAAATAGATACCCTAAACTCCCAATACACAGGTGGGAAACTATTTATGATTTGAAAGCTCAACTAATTATTAAACTATGGGATAACTTTATCTTTCTTGATTATTAAAATCAAAGGCATAAATAACTAGAAGGAGAGGGGTGGATGGTGAAAATCAAATATTTTAACACTAACTGATGCACTACAAGTGATGATTATTATATAATACTGTAATCTGATCAAGATATTCTAGTAAAAAAAGGGAATGATAACCTCATAATCCAAGTAAGTGATAAGCTTGATCGTAAACATGGTTTTGCAATGCGTTGAGCACTTATCCCCACGAGATGACGTTTGAATTGAGGAAGATGGAGATGAATGCACCAGTGTGAGGTTGCGTGGGAGAAGGTTGGGTTCGTCCTAGAAGAATTAGATGAATTAAATGTAGCTTGAAAAAGTAGTTAGAGAGAGCAATCAAGAATACGTAAGCGAAAGCTAAGTTGGGTGTATTTTATAGCCTATTTCTTGATTGAGACGATTCTTCAATGGTTATCGAGCCCGTCACTGGTGGACCAAAAATCTCTTGAGTCACATTTTTCCTAGGTTTCAATTAACCGAATTCCATTGGTGAAGTGATTTGCTCTCTAACCGGCATCTATTCAACCATAGAAAATTGCTTGATTGCCTTACTTCTCATTTATTGATTTTCGCAAAAGTATATATGTTTTTATGATTTTTGTGTTATTTTCTATCTTATAAAATATTTGTATATCTAGAAAGTGACGAAAAAGGATAGTAGAATATAAGAAATAAAATGTGGAGGAAAATATTTGTTAGCTAGCAAGTAAAGAATTTTGAAACTTTTGATGTGATATATCAATATATTATTTTTTGTAAAAAATTATAACAAACTTGATTATATATCTATAATTATTGACAAAATTAGTATACTATTTATAGAAATAATATATTGAATTCAATTGTATTTACAGAATTGATATATTGCTTATATAAATGTTATATCAAATTCTACACTAGGATTCTCTTATTCTACAATCCTTATCAATGGTCAATAGAAAGGGAGAGGTCTATTGGTTAAAAGATAGGTTGACAACGTAAACGATTGACAAATTGAATAATTAACCTATTATATTATACATTAGAAAATTTAAAAATTACTTTCTAGTACTTTTCTTTACATTAATTTTGAGATGCACAAATATCCACCTAAATAAAATACCACTCACTGAAATATTGCAGCCCTTTTTTATCTCCTGAGACCTGAGTCTTGCCATCATCCTCACCTTCTTCATTGTCTTCCACCCATGTGGACACCTTCACCTGATATTTCTCATTGAATATACATCAAGAGATATAAAATTGCACAATTTTATCATAAGTCTGTGATAAATCAAAAACATCAACCTTGTGTCTCAAATTGGTCGTAATGAATCAAGCATAAAAGGGTCAAAATAGCCATGAAGATCACAGAACCATTAATCAAATCACCACAGACATAGAAAGTAAAACCATGGGAACACAAATGTCGTAAAGCATCACAATAACATCCATAATGATATCAAGTCCTTGGAAATATGCGGACATACATCATCACTTCCGAAAGTTGACTTATGATTTCCTCTTCATGCCGTCAAAGGTCCTGATGATATCCATGCAATGTGGAGACTACCTCATCCAGCCGATGGCTGGAGTCATTGACCTTGAAGCATGAATTCATTGAGTTGGTGGATTAGAATTGTTCTTGCCATTCTTGATGACTCATCAATTCATCTTGCTTAAGTTGAAGAATAATGATCGATCCATGAAAATTATGAAGTTCAACTCGAATGCGTTGTTGGATCCACATGTGTTGTCCTTGGTCCCATGTTGATGCCTTGATCTTCATTTTGTTCTTCTTCTTCCTCATCTCTCGTTGAACTAGACCCAAATCTATGCTTAGCACATGCAAGTGCAATTAGAACTTCATATTAATATTAAACCACATTCATACATGTTCATAACATTGAAATAAGTGTTTAATATATACCACCATCCAATTAAGTATTCAAGTTACTCCCAACTCCAGACTGTTGAGCATCACCTCTACCCTGTAAAATGAAAAATATAATTAAAATTTGTCATGTTATAGAAACATGCCTATAAGTGTTGGGGAAAGTATCGATGGCAAGAAATTAGTCTAATCAATTGGAACCTCCATCCCAATACAAGATGACACCATTTGCACAAAATTTTGAAGTTTTCCTGAACATAATTTATATTTATTTAAAACATGTATTTTTAATAAAATATAATTATAATAATGATTCGATGAAGACCTTCATTGTCCTTAACTCTTGTAAAATTGTCATCTCAGCATTAGAATGTGTCAAATCTTCTATTGGTTGTGGCAGAATCAACACCAACTCTATGAATTTTATTGAATTTTTGTGCAGCCGAAACTTAAGTGATTGCAAAATCTTCCATTTTTTTCCTGACTTTTTTTAAAATATTTTCAGAATTCAAGATGCATTCATTTATTTTTCCTATATTCAAAGAAGTGAAATTAAGTGAATTTGCACTAAAGTTAACATACTTGATCATAAGATAACAATACTTGATCATAAGATAACAATAGGATAGGAAACACACACACAGACTTGAGTGGTGTTCATTTATTTGCAAGTATAGCATGCATCGAAATCATCTTCACATTACCGCCAAGTAGCAATGTCATGCCATCACCACCATGTATAACTTGCATGTATCTGATGCCAATTTTACAAGTCAACCTGCACTAGTTCCATGTGCTTCTCAAGTTCTCTAGTACGTGATGCCAATTACATTCATAGCATGGTCAAGAAAATTTTGCAAACCCTAATATTACTTTATTAGTGATATAGCAATGCAGAGTTATATCAGGGCACAATTTAAGATTAATACCATGCAGAGTTATATCATGGAAGCTGTGTTAAGGCACAAATTTCAGATCATTTTTAAGACAAAATTCAATTACAACCAAAATAAATGTGGAAGTGCAGTACACAAGGAATAAATTACAGATCATTACTATGCAAAAGAAAAAGCTATAATCACAACTTACAATATTTAACCACGTCCTAGGGCCATCACATTTTCACAGATTTTAATCAAACCATTACAGTTGATTGCCATCATCCTGCAAGCATGGCCACTAAATCTGATTACTCTTACTCAAGGACTAGATTCATGAGAGGGAAATTACTTGAGGAAAGACTTATTACTCCATCCATGCAAGCATTTTATGTGAAAAAGTTCAACAAGAAATGATAATCTTGATGGTGACTCTAGTACTGAGAGCAACAACTTCTCTGCATTCTGAATTAATTTGAAATTTTTTTTTATATATTCATATATGGGTTCCTCAATAGGAACATCTTCATCTCCATCATCCACATCACCCATTCTGAATGCATCACATAACATCACATGCACACTAGTGTTAATCATTTTAGTAGGAATATTAGTCCTTAATGAAGAAACATAAGGAATCTCATCATGTCTCATGTAGACTCGATAATCATACAAAATTCCATTTATTATCAAATGCTCATACCGAAGTTCTCTTGTAAGAAAAATCTGATCATGACACTTGGCACATTCATGATTTATCTAGAATGGAAACCATCAATCAATATAAAAGTTAATATGTTAGAAAGTAAAAGCAAATTATGTGAACAACTTTATCAACAAGATTTTATGAAGAAGCAAATTTGTAAAAAGAATAAAAGAAATATCAAAAAATCTACTTCATTATGAAAATACATTTTTTTACCAAAACTAGCTATAGCTATATCAAAAAAAAAAGAGCCTCTAATAAACAATCAAGGCTTTGGTTCAATTTTTTCTTGCTTCCTAAAATATGTGCTTCTTCTTGTGTTCTTAATGCTTGCTTAGATGACACATGTTATTGTTAATCAAAGGGTACAATGTTTATGTTACAACCTTCTAACACTATGTTGAGTCTACAATTATTATATCCATTAGTAATTGAGGGGAAATTGGTAGTTTCTTAAACAATGATCTCATTAGGAAGTTTCATTCCGTTGATAGTTTCAATGCTAGTAGTCTACACTGACAAGTAATCTCTATGTATTCACATTTAAAAAACTCAACAAATATACAATACAATACTCAACATAAATATTCTTTAGTTTATTGTCAAATGAACCACATGAATTATACTTAAATGAACTATAGGACTTTTTTTATGATATGTAACAAGCCAACAAACAGTAAGGCTTTTTCCCACTTTTAGCCTCTAAACAAGTCTATCAGCAGAATGGAAATACACCCAATATGTGAGAAGAAAAAAAGTATCGAAAAGATTTATGTAACAGAATGGTCCATCAAGAAAAGCTCCCAAGGTTGGTGTCTTTACACTTGTAAGAATTTCTTGTTTGGACAGTAGACTAATGGTAATGTTGACATCAAATGCATCTATATTTTATCATGAGATTTAGATGTTGTACTCAATGATTAAGATTATGAGATATATAATTCTTAATACACTATACAAGACTCAATTAACCTTAAAAATATCTGACTATAAGTGCATTTGAAACCCAAGCGTAAGCAAATAGTTTGTTGCATGATATCTTTAGTGTTAAAAAAAAAATTCTCAATTGATTTTGATGATACAGAACTTAATGATAAATATATAGTAATATATATAAAGTTTGGAGGAAATATGGAAAATGTTGGAAAATGTTGTTGTAAACAAAATCAATATGAATAAAAGGAAGTTGTAGAACATATATAACAAGCAAGTAGCTCAAGAATGTCAAGCAAAAATGAAGAAAAGCAAAAAGACCTCAAGGAGAATCTCATCATGCTAAAAGAAGCAAGATTTGTTTTGGATTCTTGTATTATTTATGTAATTTTGGTTTATGTCCCAAGGAAAAATTATAAATCCCCTATATGCTTTCTTTTGTTAGAATCTTTATATAAGACACTTAGGATAAATGTATATACTTAGAATAAGTGTTTAGAATGCCTAAAAATGTGTCTAACTTAGCACTTAATCTACCATAAATTCAGAATATCATTTTTCAGAAACGGTATACCATTTTCTGGGCTAGAAGTGCAACCTAATTCTAAACTAAAAATAACATACCAAAGTTTGTTTTGATATACCATTTTCTAGACAGATTCCTAGTTGTTCTTTGGAGGAAAAATAGCATACCAATTTTGTCACCAAGTGCTAAGGCATTTGTGATTGGAAAATTGTTTCATGCAATGGTATACCAATCCATTTGACCATTAGGCAAACAGCAAACCGATTTACTAGTCCTTAAAAGAAATTTTTAGCTATTGTGTATACAACTCTAGGCCTTGAAACTCTATATATAAATACCCCCATAGGCAATGCATTTGACACAACACAAGCTACAGCATCTCTTGTGCTCAATTCCCATCCATTTAGAGCTTTATTCATTCTCCACTCTCGTAGAAAGCACTCAATTTAGAATTTCTTTGATGATTCTCTAGTATCATAAGGAAAGCTAGAAAATGGGATATAATGCCCCACGTTTGTAAGCTTTTTTCGTTATAGAAATTTATTTCATCAAATTGTGGTGAGGACTCCTTGAGTTCTGGATTGGCCAAGGAACTTGTAAACAACAGGATGTTGGCCCTAAACAACATCAATTTAGTGTATGACTCAAGCACGAAGGTTTGAGAAGTGGATGTAGCCCTGATTTGGAGTGAACCACCACAATTTCCTTATGTATTTCTCGTTGTCTCTCATCTCATCACTTTAGTTTAGTTTTTCACAACTTTATTTTGTGCATAAACATCTATTATATTGCATATCGATAAAGTACTTGTTAAAAACAATTGTCAAGTTACCATTTACCCGTCTCTAGTGAAGTCAATCAATTCTAACTCCTAGAACTCTAGGCATTAGCACCCATCTTTAGCATATCATCTACCAAGAATTTTAAAAAGCTTAGTTACTTTAGATGACAAGTCTTCTATATATCTCATATAGTTTCCATCATTTTATGCTAAATGAAATTTTCATTCAGCATAATAATTACAGTTACAACAATGATATTGCATCCAGAATAAGTGACTAAATAAGTCTGCAAGTGTTCCTATCATTTAAAGCGTAAATGTTGCAAAAATCTTTCCATCAATGAATCAAGTCATCATCATAATTTTAACATTATTTAATACATACATAACTACCTCGTATGTAGTAGAAAATACTTGTAGAAATTGCACGAAATTTTGTACCATAAGTCTGGCCTTCCTCATAATCTTGTTCCTCGACTTCCAGTAGCAAAATGGAAGAGGTTGGTGGTGATGCATGAAATGAGCAATATGATTCTGCAAGAAACCAACGATAAGGACTTTTATAGAAACCAAATCATTCTGGATGTAAAAAAAAATTGTGAGAGATAGGATGGTTATGGAACATCAATAGCTTAGTATAATTTGGAATGTGATAGGGAAATATCATTATCAAAATTATGACTCAGTCAAAAGAAGTGAGACACTTGTAAGGTCTTAATAAATAATTAACGCGACATAAGCTTTGAATGCATAGCAGTAAAATCCAAGACTTTATCAAAAAAGTGTCTTATTTTGCCCAAGTAGAATAGGTTCCTGCAGATAAAAAAAAAAATCCTAGACTCAAAAAATAAAGAATCAAAACTCAAATTTATAATACACATATTCAGAAGTACCAAATACATTAACAAATCAAAAGGAAGAGAATCAATACTACCAAATAATCACTTTCGGTGGCCATTTTTATGATCCAAATCAAATCAAATAGAAGAGAATGAAAAATCCAAACTAGACAAGTAACAATGTGTACTCCTGCCTACCTATTTTCACATCTTTCGTAAAAGAGGATAGAATTCGTGTAGAGGAAAGAACATGTAGGAAACAAAAAGGCAACGAGATAAAAAGAAAAACACAAAACGAGGAAAGATATATACCAGCAGGCAGACAAAAAGCAAAAGTTAGAAACATTCTTGGCGGACGTTTTCTTTGTGGACTGGGTGGGTGTCTGGCAGAGGTGTGACGCTGTGGAGGTGGGACGGAGTAGCGGCGTATAGGAGGAGGCAGGGGAGGTGCTGCAAAGGCAGAGAAGGAGCATCCGCGTACGATCGTGAGAGGGGAGGAATGGAGAAGACGGGTGAACTTGGGAGCATTAGGCCATTCGACGTCGTACCCAATGACCTTGTACGTACAGATGGACTCCTGTACCGCATAGCAATCTTAAAAGATTTTGGTTGTGTTTGCTGTTTGGGAATAATTTAAAGGTAGAAGTTGTAAAATTTTATGTAAAAAATGATATAATTTTAAAAAATTGAAGCTACTTGTGAAAATTATTTAAAAATTTAATAATCCTTTTTCAAGAATGTTCTTCAAGAAAAGAAAGCAATTTATTAATTTTTTAAAATATATTTTCAATTTAACTAATCTTTAAAAAAATTTCAATGATGATGAATATAATTGTTAACTATTTAAAGTATTTATAATCAGTTAGAAATTGAACGTTAATAAAAAAAATTCATTATAGAAAAAGGTATTATATCATGAAAGTTATTTATATATAATTATCTTTTGATTATCATTTAATTTGTTGGTGAAAAAAGATAGTTGAACTAACAGCTAAATGTTTGTGTCAAATGGATCAGGTCATTGTAGGTTAGCCCAACCTATAATAGATTGGTCCTACCTAATTTGATTTAAAAAGTTAGGTTAGATCAAACTATAATATATTAAAAAATTAACAAGTAGGTCAGTCTAGATTTTTTAATTATTTTGATTTTTTTATTATTTTAAATTAAAATAAAAAATACATATTACATATTTTTAAAAAATATATAAAAGTGAGCTGGTCGACAACCTATAGGTCGACCTGTAGCCTAAACAGGTTAATACTCTTTGAATCAAGCTAACTTATCCTGACCTGTAGTTTAAATAGTCTAATACTCTTTGAATCAAGCTAATCGATCTAAGATACCTCTACTTATAGTGGTATGTATTCAAAAAATACAAATTGTTCAATAAGTGTTATTTATATAAGAAAATGTTGTGCAGAAACATTGTAGTTCAGTAAAGAGATTTTGGGTTACGACGATTTGCAAGAAACAATGAAAAAAAATTGTTCTACTTTGAATGATAAATAGACGAAAGAATTAATAACTTGGGCTGATTTAAAGCCATTGCAAGCACATTTTGGCAAAAAAAAATCTGTAAAAAATAAATAAATAAAAGTCAAGGAGATTTACACAAGGAAGATTAGGTGAAGGTTGAAGACCATGGCTGAGGACTCAGGCTTCTTCATCTTGCGCAGAGGGATAGAACTGTCTTTTACCCAAGAGCGTCGTGAGAAATTGAAGGGAGTGGTCGTAGACTTTCAATTCCATCTATGATAATTGTCACTTATCGGAAAGAAATTCCATATTTGGTAATCAAAATTTCAATGGTACACAATAAAAAAAAAAAAACACTCCAAAGTTTATGATTTTCAAACATGACCTTAACATCTATTTGTACGTTTGAAATTGAATTTAACAGAATTTAAATTGTAGTTAAAATTAAAATTGAATAGAATTATATGTTTAAAAAGTAAACAGAATTAAACTTTTATGTTTGTGTATGTTAATAGAGCAATATAATTATGATTAATTAATTTAATTAGTTAGTAATAATATAATTAATTAGTGAATTTGGAGTGAAAAGTACATAAACATGAATAAAGTTCAAATATTAAAATAAAAGTTTAAAATAAAATCTAATACAAATGCACAATTAAAAGTTGGTTATGACCATCTCACATGGTAGTTATGACATTTTCTTGAAATTTATCTATTATTGTTTTTATTTGTTCTTGAATATTGCTACCAACAATATAAAGTATATCTTCTTGTCATTCTACTTAAAAATCATTGAAAAAATACAAACTTTTGTGGAAATCAATCCTCCATAAACACCAAAAAGAAACATGAACAAAAATCGATTCAAATAACATCTAAATTATTTGTTTCTTATTAAATGAAAGGAAATCCCAAAAACTGCAAACACATCCAATCTAAAATCTAAATTTTTTAGCGTTGAGAAATCATTGCTAACATGGATATTATCGTAGTGATCAAACATTAATGCAAACAATAACAATAGGAATTACAGACTACTAAATAACAAAGACAGAAACAAAGATAACATGAAACCCAACAATGTGGAAGGATCAAATTGGAGAAGAATGACAGAGATTCAATAGGAAACACCTTTGTTTGAGGAGGAGGACGACGACGAGGAGGGGGACGAGGAGAATCAGTGATGGACGACAAAGCGGTGATGTAATGATAAGTAGCAATTTCATGAAGAATAAGTGACACAAACTCATGAAGTGGCAACATGCGAAGAACGTCTATGACCAACAAAGAGCGATGAATGGTGAGACGAGGAAGAGGAGGACTTGCGATAACAACAATGGATGAGATGAGATAGGAGGAGGAGGAGCATTCACGACGATAGACGAGGGTTTGCAATTTGCTAGGACAAGGAGGAGTCACGCATTACCGAATGAGTCAGAATTGAAATACCGATTTATAGGGGTGAGAAATCAAATTCACTATTCACCCATACAACTTGGAATTTCAGTTCTAGGTGTACAAACCGTAATAGTCTTGGGTGACCACAAATCTTAAATTTAATTGCAAGTATACAATGTCTATCATAGATAATACATAAGTACAAATTGAACTACAAGGAATTAGATTTATTTTAGTTCCCTGTTGGTGAAAACTCCATCATGCCTGGTAGTATTAAAATGCACGGAATCATGTAACTTGCAATTATATTTATTTAACCCAAATAAGGGATCATAAGGGAAAGATCTAACTGTGGATTACATTTATTCATTCCCTTCACCCTTTCCACCAAATAAATAAATAAATACCCTACGCGAATATACCAATGAACAATTAAAGAACGCAACTATTAAACTATACACAACCATGGCAAAAATATATCTATAAGCATTCACAGCCTTTAGATTCCCTTATCAAATTTAAACATTCATTCCTCAACATGAAAGCACATCCATCCTCTCATACAATCCACACATCATGCTTCACGTGAATGGTGATCATATACCTCACATTTCCTTGCATTAAACCTGCAAGAAAGGATGGAAAAACCTGGAATTGCAATGGAAAAATAGCACAAACGCACATGTAAAGGCAACCTGGAAATGGGGAATCACAACCTGGAAATGGAGAATCATAACCTAGAAATGCAACCAAGCATACAAGAAAACCGACTATGCTAGCTAATATGCATACAAGTACTAATATATAAATATTCAAACATTCAAATATCATTGAGATCAAAGTTTAACTACTAAAATTAAAGTTTAACCAAACCAAACTACTTACTACAGTTAGTGACTCAAAACTCCACAAACAAGTGAAAACAAACAAGAAAACACATATCTACAATGATCTTTCCCTCTTCTCACGTTATACTTGAAAACCTCCACAAACAATGGTGAAAACGTGCTCCACTTGAGTCTCCTCCTTGAGTCCCCAGAAATGTTGGAGCGCCCACGTACTGAATTCTACAATCTTCTCCTCCTTTTAACCAACCATTCTCCTTAGGAATGGTGAAAGCCCAAGAGAAGGGGTTGCTACAGCAAGCTGTCTCCTCTTCCAGATCGACCAAAAGCTCGAAGAATGAGGTTGCAAGGCAAAAGACGTTACAGATTTGCCTCCAAACTCCTTGCTGCAGGTCGCCACAACTTCACCTCCAAGCAATGCCTCCAGGATCCTTGCACGAGCCCAAGAGAGGGGGTTGCTACAGCAAGCTATCCTCCCTTTCAGACGTGCTCAAACTCAAGCGAACGGGAGGAAACCATGGCTGATTGCAGGGAAGAAGAAGAAGAGGCTACAGTCGGAGAGAAGATGAGAGAGGTGTCCTTGTTTTCAACCCGAGGACGAGTAAAATGGGTATTCTCTCTTGGCTGAAGGTGATTTCCAAAGATACCCCAAGGTTCCTAATGAAATTTCATTTAAATGGCCTTGTGGCAGCCCTACGAAAATAAACTTAAACACAAACTAAGAGCAAACATTAGTAATAACAAAATAATATGCTAAAATGCCTAATATATATGCTACTTATGTTCCCTAAAATTCCATCCTCATGAATAAAATCTAATTTTCAAGGACTTAAATAATTAATCACTGTAATCATAAAATGAATAGATACACACATGAAAATATACATAAATTGTGACTTTACCCAAACACTTCTACACTAAAAATTAAAAGAAATTTAAATTCATTTCTGTCCAATTCTGTAATCTTCTCTATTTGTAAAAACAAGAAAGTATTTTTTCCGATTTTTTTTAATATTTGTGCTTATTTAAAATTAAATTTTTTTTTTTTTTAGATATTTGTATATATTTAGAAATTTAAAAGAAAGTTATTAAGTTTAATAAAGTATGAGGATAAATTTATGTTAGAGGCAACTTTGATAAAGGATTTGATAGTATCGGTGACTTCACTGGGGGGAGGGGGGGGAAGATGAATAGTAAATCTTCAATATTTATTTTTATAAAACCTTAATTTAAATTCTGTTTAGAAACAAATTGTGTAAAAAAATGTATAAAACTAAGAATGAAATTTGAAATCACATACATAGGAAAGAAGGAGATACAAAAGTTTTTAAAATAATTTTCCAATTAAATACGTTCACCCCTCAAGCAATAACTTGAACTTTCATTAACTTTAAGTATTTTTGATTTACACCTAATCTCATAAAATTACAAGACACCGACCTTGTAAGCATCACTTTACAGCCGTGAAGTCTTGTTCACAACTTGATGAGTTAAGCAATTTAGACCAATATAAAAATAATTTATTTCAACTGAAATGCACAAACATCAGAAGTCAAAAGTACCAAGTTTTTCGCAAGAAGAGAACATAGAAAATTGCAAAAACTAAAATCATTTTTAATAAAAAAATGAAAAAAAAAAAAAAAAAAAACTTCTATTCTATGTGCTACACACTTCCTACTTCTCTAGTGTCCTTGCTGTATCTTTGAATTTCTTTGATTTTGGATGTTTCTGATTTTTCTTTTCTTTTTTCTTGAAGATCGCCATTCCATCTTAATTTATAGCACTCCTTGATTTTGAATTTTGAATACAAACAGCTTCTATACAACAGTTCTTAAATTTTCGTGATCTAAATAACAACCTTTCTAGTCTAATTCTTTGAATCAATTCAAACCTACGATATTAACGGTACAAAAACTATTTTACGGTATTTCCAGTGAATTTTAATGATGATCCATACTTATTTCATGGTATATTGTGCTTGTTTACATTATGCCATGTTCTTTTTTACGGTGTGTTATGTTTATTTGATTTAGCATATAGTAAATATCAAACTTATAATTTAAAATTTCCATCATTAACATTATATATGAAAAATTTTTCTAAAAAGATTGACATTACTCTCAGCCCTTCCCCCCTCCCTCTCATCCCACAATTAGCCCATCTACTGCTCCACCAATCATGCATCTTCACTTTGGCTGATGCCTTAATCTTCCCTTTACCCTTCTTTGATAAATTGCATTTCACCCAATGAACCCAAAACTCTTTGTGCTTGTTTGGTGAATCATGTTTCGCTTAGTAAACCCTCTACACCCCTCTCTCTCTCAATGCCAATTAATCATACACAGTCTTGAAATAAGCTGCCATAGTAGATGAATCAAAAGTAAAATAAGGACTAATAAAAGGTTTGTGAACAAACGATGACAACTACAATAGCAATTGATCAAAGGAGTGGATTGGGTATTACATTTGGATGTCCACGATAATTTTGTTGTAGGTGCCAATAAAGAAACTTTATTTAGAAAGTGTTTATATACTTAGAAAATAGTGAAAAATACTAGAAAGGAAAATGATGAAAACTTTTCATCAAATGAATTTTTGTCATTTTCCCTTAATATATAAGAAACATTTTCTTTTATTTTTGGACATTCTAATCTTCGAAACTGATGAGAAATGAAAGAAAAGAAAATGTGAATTATCGTAGAATATATTAACAATATGTAATTTTGATATAGAAATTATTTATGCTTTTAGTAGATGAGAATTGATATTATAAGATATATGTAGAATAATAAAGATGTGTGAAATATATTTTATGTTGTAACTATTATCACAAATAATTTTATCTTATATTATCTATGATAAATTTTGTTATTCTCTATTTTACAAATAAATATAAAAAATATTTAATTTATTAATTTCAATATTTTTTTTTATTTTATAAATAAACATATATATTTTACATTATATGATTTTTCATTATTTTATGTTCTATGTACAAACATGTGTATTTCAAATTCCATTATTTTCTATTTTATGCACAAATACCTTAATTTTTAATTAACTTTTCATTATCTTTTGTCATTTTTTTTTTCATAATTTTCTATGATATTTCTTATTTTCTTTTTACTATTTTCAAGTGCACAGACACCTCTTTAAGGTATAAACGTTAAAATAAAACTTTATAAATACTCATAAAATTTTAAATATAACTTACTAAAAATGAATTACAAATCATAATTTTTTTATGCATTTTACTTGAAATATAACCTACGTTGTTTTAAAACATAGCGTGGAGAAATTTCACGTAAGCGAGATGAGGGAAGTAAACAATTAAGGGGGAAAAAGGTAAAGTTGAACAAAAAAAGAGAAGTTGTACGATTAGTAAGCAACAGGATTACTTTACTTTTTAAGCACATAAACACCCACATTTTATGAAATTGCTTTTCTTTTCTTTTCTTTTTACTTTACCCCTACGTAAACTTCTCTTGATCTGTGATTCTTAGATAAAAATAAAGGAAGGAAAGTCGGTTGGTCGAATAACAGATCAATAATTAGTTGTAAACAATCGACAAACGAAACAAGTCGCTTATTGCATGCAGAACTTTCTAAAATTTCACAAGAATTTTACTAAAAAGAAGGTCGAAAAATCATTAAAGCAACAAAAGACATGTAACAGAACATGTTAAAATTTCTTTTCATTGCTTTTCTTCCCGTACAGATACTTAAATTTCGTTTATGGATGCATCTAATATTTAAAGTTTGTTGGTCTAAATGCAAGATTTGTTTTATTTATTTTTTTTCCTGCGAGGTTAGAAAAACAAAATGTCATGTTCATTTGATGGATTGTGAGTTCTCATGTGTAAACGACCGAATCAACAACCGTAGTAGACGATCAGTGACGTCATGATTGCAATAAAGCGACCATGAACATGTAAAATAAAGCAATGAATGTGAAATTTGAAGTTTGTGATCTACTTTAGTTGAAAATGTTGTTCCAGTTCATCTTGAACTTTCTGTGGTTTGAGATCGAATTTCTTTCCCATCAATTCTATTTGCCATTTGGTTGAAATTATATTAAATATCTAAAATCATTTTAAAAACTTACATTTAATAATATACTTACATAATAATGTCACTACTTGTCTGTGAACGACCCAGACACAAATATAAAGTTGGGTTCATTTAAATATATGAATACCTGAATGTTACATATCTAACCCCCAGTTCAAGCACTTATAGCAAATAAATTTGCTATTTAATGATCACATGAAATATATGATCACATGTTACAAGAGTTGCTTTGTAAAACTTAACATTACAATTACCAATGTAGCTGTAATTAATATATGGTCAGGTTATCTTGATGGTATATACTATTAAAAATGCATTCAATCATTCTGGTAAGTAGTAATTCAACAACATATCAATGGCGTGAATGTAAAAATGATCTTCTGCGTCCTACACATGTTAGTAAAAATCATTCAGCAGGTTACTCAATAAGTTAAAAATGCCTTTATGTACGGTGGAAAGTTAAAAAAGTCAAGAAATGAAAGGCAGGGAAGATTAGAAAAAAAAAAAAAATTTATGCAAAACAAAAGAAAGTGAAGAATATAAAATAAAAAATGAATAATAAAATTTAATTTTAAAATTAAATATTCATATTAATATAATTAGATATTAATATCAAATATAAATATTAATAAAATGCATAAATTAAAAGTGTATAAGTTAAATTCAAGTGCAAAAACTACCAATATTAATTTTTTCTTAAAATTTATTTATCTATCTGTGTAAGTTGAGACGTCTGATAGTACGGCTTCATGTGCGAGTGCGAACCAAAACGTTGACTCATCGAATGCGTCGTGGCAAACTACCGTAAGAAAATCATGATATTATCTAATACGACGGTGGTCCATAAAGTTCCGAGTAACTCGACGTACGTGGAAACTGGAAGGACTCAAAGGTAATACCGGGATACAAGAGGAGGTCGGTTGCAACAAATCGAAACCTACCGTCCACCTTTGTGGGGCATCTTCGGGGACGGAGAAGTCAAATACCGGAAAGAAGGAGATAAGAAATCCAAAAAAAACAGAAAAGAACCAGGGGAGCACGACACCATGTTTAGAGGGGAGGGAGGGGTGGTGGGCTTGTGGGCTTGTGGCTGGGGGATAGGAGAGAGAAAGAAGTGGTGTCGTGAAGAGAGAGAAAGTGGCGTAGAGAGAGAGAGAGGGGTCCGGAAAATGGGAAAAACAGGAGTGGAGAAGAGGAGGAAGAAGAAGAAAGGTCGTCCCTCTCTCCTTGATCTCGAGAAACGAAGCCTCAGACAACAACAGCAGCAGCAGCAGCTACAGCAACAACAAGTCCAAAGCCAAGACAGCAATCATCATCATAAACGTAGTAATCCTAACCCTAATTCCAAGGACAGCCGCGACAATAGCAATCCGTACCTGCGATTCCCCAATTCCATACGCAGGGCAACGAGGAGGAGCCCGAATCAGGAGGAGGAGGAGGATGAGGAGGAGGAGGAGGAGGATGAGGGAGGGAAGAGGAGAGAGAAGAAGCTTAAGCTCGTGCTCAAATTGCCGCCCAATGGGAGGCAACCCGCGGCCGAGTGGACGGGATTGGACTCGTCTGGATCGGAGGAGGAGGGAAACGGGGGCGGGATGAGGACGAGGTTCAAGAAGCGGCAGATCGACGCCGTCGATGCCGCTGGATCTGCCACGGCAGGACAAAAGGTCTGATCGGTTCGATTTCCCTTTTTCTATTTGTTGGAGAAGGAAATTGAAATTCATTTTTGTTCTTTGGGTGGGAATTGTGGGAGCAAAGGCGCGTAGATCTGTGTGATTTTTTTATTTGCTTTTTGGAATTATCGGTGGGTGTGCGCTTTTCCGTCACTAGGATGAGGTAGGACTCTTCTGTCGCACTGGGGTCCATTTGTTGTTTATCTACTTCTGTTAGTACTAATTCCCAATGGATTTCCGGATCTGAAAGAGTTTGTTCCTTTGACTGCTCTTGACCGTTAGTCTTTCTGTCAGTCAGTCAGTTACTCATGTGGTTTTTGGTTTCGGAATTTGAGATCTTTCTATTTATTCCTTTTTTTTTTTTTCCTTACTGGAGTTTTTTTTTTGCCTTTCATTCAATCAAAGCTGTGGACTTTTTCTTCCCTTGATTGGTTTGGTTTGCTTTCGGTGTTTATCATCTAGGAAAAAAAATGACTTGCTTATGGTGGGCTTACTTTCTTTTGGAACAATATGTTTTCTTTTGGTGCAGACAGAGAGACACAATTCCATAGCGAAAGTAGCAACGGATGGTATGGTCCTCGTGCATGATTATTTTCGTTCTTTGCAGGCGAAAAACCAGAGACGATTGATATTTTTCTTCGTTATTTTCCTGTTTACGAGCAGGGGACCTGCTCAATTCGGAGACCACACCTTTGCCGGACAAAAAGTTGTTGGTGTTCATCCTTGACAGGCTTCAAAAGTACGAACAATGGTTCCTGTGGGAATCCTTAATTTTGGATCTCTTATCCGTTTCTTTTTATGCTTTCCTATAAGCCATAAAAGGGAACTGTCTGTTGAATTATTGATTTTTTTTCTTCTTTTACGGATGTTAATTTAATGTGCTTGATTTCAGGAAAGACACCTACGGAGTGTTTGCAGAGCCAGTTGATCCGAATGAAGTAAGTTCAGTTTTTCCCTTTGTTTAACCTAGTCTGAAAACGATTTTAGGAGGTTAGATCCCCTATGTTGATCGTTTTTTGGTGCCCCTTTGCCTACAGCTGCCAGACTATCACGATATTATTAAGCATCCTATGGATTTCAGCACCGTAAGGAAAAAAGTAGCAAATGGACTTTATGCAAACTTGGAACAATTTGAGGTTGGTAGTTAAAGCTGTCTTCTGGTTTTAACTGCGTTATTAAATCTCCCATATTATCTTGTTGGAGCATCATGGATGATGCTAAATGCTTGTCACGTTCTGGTTGCATTAATTCCCATTCACAACTCTCTTTCATTCAATACACCATTTTCCTCTTATTTTACATTTTTCTTGTGTAAGTTTCCTATCTTACTTCTATGCTCTCGCCTCAACAAGTTTTTTCTTGTTATGTCACAATTTTCACATATCGGTAAGTCTAGATTTGGGAAATTGGTTTTTATAGTGTTCTTGCTTTGCATGTTTGTATGTCCTTTGTTGATGTGCATGCATGTATGTCCTTTGTTGATGTGCATACATGCATGCAACATCTTTGGCTCCTACTTTGATACATTTTTTATCTGTTTATTGTTGTGAATGACACTATATATCTCTTGAAAGCATTGCAACCATGTACTTGGTCTTCATCATTTATTTAAGATATTTTTTATTTCTGGGATGAAAAATTTTGGACATAACTATGGTGTACACAATCAAAAAGCAAAATTTTGATTTCTTTAGTTCATTGAAGTCCTAGATAGTCTTTGAGTTACAAAAATAAGTATTAAGGTCACTTAAAATTGTGCATGCTGTTAATCTTTTGATACCAACCGATTACCACCTTGTGTACTGTGTAGTAACCTCCTGAAATGTAGAAAGTTGCAACCTATCTTTTCACTGTTCCCATTGTCATGCCTGTGAATTTTGCTCATTGGCTTCTCTTTGGTCTATTTCATAGTCATTTCCTCAAAGAGGCGCCTATATGTTTTTTCTTCTCTGTTTTCTCACAGTAACATATCATTGAAGGAGATCTTTCATTTTTTGACTTGATATAAAGCAAATAGCAGCAACCATTTTACTCAAGCATGCATATTTTTTATTTTTCTATGGATTTGCATGGTTCCGTTGGTGGGCTGTCTTACTATGCATGGCCAACTAAGTTTCTATTGATGATTTAACTCTGTTTCCATTTCGAATGATTGAGTCTTTGACTTCCATTGGGCTAAAGAATTTTAAGAGCTGCAGGGTTATTTTGAACTCACTTTGGTTGTACGACTTTTTAGCAGTTTAGCACTGTAAATAGTCCTCCTGTCACTTGCCAATATGTTTGCTGAACTTAATTTTCTATTTTTCTTTCAAATCAACAAACTTCATTGTTTTGATGTTTTTATTGTAAAATCAATGTTTTCTTCTCAATATAATGGTTATCACTCTGTTTAGCAAAAGAAAAAACTGTTAGTTAAGTTGCAACTTGCAAGGCATAGGCTTTGCCCATTGGGAACTTTTTATACAACATCCTTGTCATTTGTCAATATGTGTGCTTGTTTTATCACCTTTTTCCTTATATTTGTGATTTAGGGTAAAAATGTATTGTTATTACTTAACCTTGTACAATGCCTCTCTATACATAGAGGTTACAAGAGGGACAATTACAAAAATACCCATATAGTAGTAAGCCATATCATACACCTAATTAACCATACAATACTCCTAACACTCTTCCTTACACTGAAGCATAAATATCAATCATGCTTAGCTTGGTACATAAGTTCTCAAACACCCCAACACCCAAGCCCTTGATAAAAATATCTAGTTGTTGCTTTGGTGACTAGTGTAAGGCATGGAAATGGTTTCATTCATCATCATTTCATAAACATGATAATAATCTATTTCAATATATTTTGTTCTTTAATGAAAGACATAATTATTGACAATGAATATCACAGCCTGAGTATCACAATACATCTTTATAGGAATCTTCAATTTAAATATGAGTTTTGTTAAAAAATAGTTTACTTGCACCATCTCATGTGAAGTTTGGGCCATCAACCTGTATTCAACTTTTACAATAGATTTAGAGACCACATTTTATTTTTTACTTTACCATGTGATTAGATTACTTCTAACATATGTGCAGTAATCAGATGTAGACTGCTGATCTCCAATATATCTTGAGTCAAAAAAACCCTAAATCTCTAGATAAACATGTCTTGAATAGATTAGACCATTCTTAGGAGCACCTTTGATATAGGCTGACACTAGGTTCATGCATGAACTGTGAAGGAAGTTCCACTACATAAGTAATGTCTAGCTGGGTAACTGTTAAATATATCAATTTTCCAATCAGCTTCTTGTATCTAGTGTCCCAAAATTGAGCATTTTGTTTTATTGGAGTACTTTCTAGTTTGCATCTCATAAGATCAATTTCTTGTAACAAGTTCAAGGCATATTTTTTTTGTGACAAAGACATTTTCCTTTTAGAATATGCAAATTCAATCTCTAGGTAATGTGGCTTTCCCATGTTTTTGGTGATAAAGTGTTTCTTGAGGTATTCTTTTGTCTTTGCTATACCTATTGAGTTACTTTTTGTGACTAAGATATCATTAACATAAATTCTAATGACAATGAAACCTACTTTGATTGTATTTTCAAATACTAAATGATCAACTACACACTTCTTGAATCCCCTTTACCCATAAATAACTTTTTTCAAATAGCAAACTATGTTTTTCCCTTGAGTAATATACTTTAGAGGTTGTTTTATCAGTACTTTTGATTGTAGGTTGCCATAAAGGAAAACATTCTCTATGTTTAACTGATGTAGTTCCCACATCTGATTAATTACAATTGATAGGACTTAAGAATTAAGTCTAACCACTAGAGAAATAGTCCATGTAGTCAATGCTATAAGTTTGGCTAAACCCTTTAGCAATTAGGCAAACTTTGTATCTATTAATCGTACCTTTGGTTTTGTGTTTTATAGTGTATACCCAATGACAAGTGACTATACGAACATCAATAGGTTGAGGAACCAAGTCTTATGTGCCACATGCATTGAGTGTGGACATCTCATCTATGGTTGCCTTACAATGGGGTATTTGTAGTGCCTCATGATGATTTTTGGGAATAGATTCAGATAAAATAGAAAGCACAAACTCCCAAAAGGGTGAGTTTAAATAATGATATAAAACAAAATCAGAAACAGGGTGTGCAATATAGGTTCTTTTACCCTTCCTCAACGTTATAAGAAGCTCAAAGGACTTTGGTGAGTTAAGTGAACTTGCATCTGTGGTAGAGGATGGCTAAAACATGGTTAAAGTCAGTTGTGTCTGTCATCTATGATGATTTACCATAATGGAGGAGCTGCTAGTCTAGCATCACCTGTAGATCTTCCATTTGTAGCTAACAATTCAAGATGAATAGGTAAGGGAACTCTCTCAACATGATTATTTTGTGACTCATAATAGAAACAAGACTTAAAGAAGGTGATATTGACAAAAACAAAGTATCATTGTGTAGGAGATTGATAACATTGATACCCTTTTTGAATGTGAGAGTATTCAACAAAAACATACTTAATTGACCAAGGGACTAACTTATCTAAACCAAGTGTTAAATTTCGAATAAAAGCTACACACCTAAATACTTCTAAAGGGAGAAAAAAATTTAGAGTCAATATAAAGTCACTGTAGGGCAATTTCTCCCCTTAACGTTGTAGATGATATCTTGTTGATTAAGTATGATAGTCAAAATAAAATCAAACCACAAGTATTGCGGAACTTTTATATGCATTATGAGTGTTCAGGAAACATTGAGAAGATGTCAATATTTATGCTCAGAAACTCTATTTTATTGTAAAGTGTGAACACAAATGGTCTAATGAATAATCTCTAGTGATTCACAATATGATTGCATAACACATTGATTAAATTCTAAAACCATAGATTTAAAAATTGAGATAGATCAATGAAATTTCATTGATCCATTTTGGATTTCATTTTTGTCGATCTTGATACCCCATGTATTCTTAAAAATACTATGAATCAAATAATATTTCATTGAGGATTAGTGTCAGACAATGAATTGTTCAATCCAACAAATATTGAGTTGTTGAAGGTCGGACCAATCAATCCAATGAGGATCAATTGATCCAAAGAAGTGTTTTCCATCACCTTTGAAGCTTCTACCAAAGGGTTTTGCATTGACTATTGAAATCTTAGTCGTTTACCATTGAAGCCTTTGTTGCTGACTGTTGAAGCCTCCTTTCTCTATGTAGATTATTGGAACCCCTTAGGATTTCAGGTGGGTAGGAAGGATTAAAGGAGGAGGGAGGGGGCGAGTCATGCATGTGAGAAAAAAGGAAAAAAAAAGAGGGAAAGAAAGAGATAAAGAGAAAGAAGAAAAGAAAGAAGAGAGAAAAAAAGAAAAGGGAAGAGAAGGAATAATAAAAAATATTACATAAAAATTATATTTAAAAAATGGTTTATTAAAAAATCACAGAAAATTTCGATATATATATATTTTTTTAAAACTATGTTTTCTAGTGAATGACATTCTTCTTCTACCTATCTCTTGTATTCTCACAAACTTTATTTTCTATTTTTTAATTAATTCATGTGAGATTTTTAAAAAAGATATTAACTACATTATAGGAATAAAAATTTATAATGTACTCTAAAATCTTATAATCAATAAAATTTTTAATTATGGAGATTATAGTGAAGGGAAGAGAGAAGAAAAAAATGAAAAAATATTACATAAAAAATGATGGAAGTATTAAAAAAATCACAAAAATCTTGATATTTTTATATTTTTGTTCAGAAAATTATGTTTCCTTATGAATAACATTCCTTTTCTAACTATGTGTTATATTCTCACAAATTTTATTATCTCTTTTTTTAATTAATTCACGTGAGATTTTTTAAAAGTTATTAACTACATTATAGGGATAAAAATTTATAATTTACTCTAAAATCTTATAATGATAAAATTTTTTAATTATGGAGATTATGGAAATTCTCCAGTACTTTGCATAATCTTATTAATTTATATTTCATTTATGAATTGTAACTTAATAAATATTAAATTGTAATTTAAATTCTATTGAAATCTAACTTGATATATGTTGCAATGTAACCTAGTTTCTATTAAAATATAATCTGAAATATACTGAATTATAACTTAGATTATATTTAACTATAACTTAGATTTTATTGAAATATAACCTGAATTTTAAATCATTTATCATTATAAGTTTTTTCAGTTATTTATACGTGATTATAATTTTTTCATGTATGCAACAATTATATCTTATTCTAATGGATATTTTATGCATAATAATTACCTAGAAAATTTATCTAAGTATTTTTATATGTTTATCATAGCTTGTTTTATCTTATCTTTGAGTTTCAAGTTAAAATTTAGAGTTTTTTGGTTGTTTCTATAAAAGTATTGTATTTTCACCAATGCGATCTTTGATGCTCAATATGTTTCTTTTTTTAAGATGACCAATCCTTGAAACAATATCAATATTTGAATTTTTGTCTAAAACATTGTCAATATGAAAGAATATAGGCACGACTGAAAAAATATTTTTTATTTTGTTGAAAAGAACTTTGACAACATCCAAGATGTGTCTAACCCTTTAACAAATACACCTAAGGCATAAGAGAAGAATAATTAATAAAAATGATATAATACCTATGACTAGCTATTAACTAGACCTTAGTAAGACCATAGATATCGTAATGCACTAATTCAAATGAACTCTAACTTGATATATAGTGCAAATGATGAAAGGTAGTATGATGATGCTTACTTAATTGACATGACTCAATCAAAATTGAAAATAAAAACCCAAGGTAATGGAAAAGGTGGTGGTGGGAGTTTTCAATGGTAAAGGATTCAGACGGGTGGATATAGGGTTTTTGGAGATGTTTGGCTTTGATGGCATGTGATTTAGGGTAAAAATGTATTGCTATTCCTTAACCTTATACAGTATCTCTCTATATATAGAGGTTATAAGATGAACAATTACAAAAATGCTCATATAATTACTAAGCCACATAATACACCTAATAAACCATACTATACTCCTAACAGTAGTAATCTAGGCATGATCAATGTAATAGTTTGACAATTTATATAAAACGACTATTGAGTTCTTTTTGAATTCCTTATTTATTACCTGCAGCATGATAAACAAAATCTGATGTATGCATAATATTGATATTGCTATATTGAAGTCATAATCCACTTTCTAGGTTTGTTATGTTCCCTTAGTTTCTGTTGGATCTTTGGTTTACCTAATTACTTTACTGTTTTGTAAGATAATAAGCTGCTTGTTTCTTCTTTGCTACCTTAGTTTAGCTCTTTGATGAGTATCAACAGTGAACTTTTGCTGCTACCATCACTTCCTGTTATTTGTAGTTGCATTCTGGCGTAAATTTCCTACTTTTTCATAGTTAGTTGTGCTCTAAATCATTCATGTTGTACATGCAGGAAGATGTTTTCTTAATTTCTTCAAATGCAATGCGCTATAATTCACCAGATACAATATACTTTCGGCAGGTATTTATGGATGTTTACTTCAACCCTTAGTATATACCAAGTGCATCATTTGATCCTCCGAATAACTGTTTTTTCCAGGCAAGATCTATCCAAGAACTTGCAAAGAAGAATTTTGTTAATTTAAGGCAAGAAAGTGATGATAATGAGCCAGAACCAAAAGTTGTACGTAGGGGCAGGCCACCTAGCAAGAACACAGTAAAAAAACCAGTTGGCAGGCCACCCACCGACCATTCTAATTTTAATGTTTCCTTGAATGCAACTACTGCTAATGCTTCAATTAAGGATTTCATGCCTAATTCATCAAATGATGTACTAAGAAAAGGATCAACATCAGATAGGGCTGGCATTGTTGATTCTTCTGCCAGAGCTCCTTATGCTCGTCGCCACACTGAAAATTATAGTTGGATGAGTGAGAAAAAGTCAGAAGCAAATGAAGAGCATTCAGGTTTGCAATCAATGGGCCTGTTCTACAAGCATGTTTTCACAAAATGTCTGTGAACTAGTTTTTTTGTTTTTTCCTTTTTGATATGTAGGTTCCATATTGAAAGGATTATCTACTAGGTATGGGAAAAAGGTGATCATCTCTGAAGAAAATCGTCGCAATACTTACAATCAACCTTCATTAACCACTATTGGACGTGAACCATCAATATTAACAACCTTTGATGGGGAGAGGAGGGAGTTGCTTCCTGTAAGTATAATCTTAAAAGCTTTTATTTTGGTGTCTGCGTATCTGTAGATATATTACTATTTTGTTTGTTCATCATTTTTGTTGTAGCTAGTTGTTTTGACATTGCGTTTATATCATCCATTCAACTTTTAAGTTCAATTAATGCGATTTTTTGATACATCATGTCAGATTTCAAATCCACAAAGCCAGTCAACTTAAGATGTTCATGTTTTAAAAAAGGCTAGAATTTCAGACCTGATCATCTGATTATTTGTGAAAATATAATATCTGAATCTGCTGCTTCAACCATTGCAAAACTAAAACCTATTTTGTTTGGTACTTCTTGTGTTTTTTTAGTATATAATGTCAATCCCATAGTGGCTCAGTTCCAATGAGTCTTTCAATCCCGTACTTTTTGCAATCGCCCCTGTTGCTTCTTCAATAAATGTCGATTCTTCAGACAAGTTTTTAATGACTTTATAATCAGATTGTTCCTGTATTTCAGAGATTTAGGCTCTCCATTGGGAACTAATTTTAGAGGCATTAGATTTTGTACAGTCACGGTTTTAAGAAAATCATTCCTAAATATTGTTAATACGATAGGTTTTGAGAAAAATTAAGAAAATTTTAAACAATGATCTATGGTTTATTTTTTCAAAATTGCAGAATTGAGAAAAAGTTCAATTCTATACTATTTTACTGGTTTTGTGTACTTTCTCCTATATGAAATCTAATTTCAAAATTGACACAGAATAAAAAAAGATTTTGTATGGTACCCTAAAATCTCATGATTTTTATTACATTGAAATTGATGTAGAATCACAATTCGACAAAAATCTGAACTTCTAAAATCAATTTCAAAAGCTACATTAACCTTATTCTCCATGTTAGCCTTATTAAGATATTAGGCCTTCATGATATCTCACACACATTTTGACGATTGGCTGAATAAATAAGTCGCCTTCAAAGTGGTACCATGTCATGCCAATTTGCCTATGTTGATTTCCACTATGGCAAATTAAATTAAATTAAGTGCCAAACTGCAAATATTTATCAGTCAAGTAAATAAGCCTTTATATTGTACTATACTTTTAAGGCAGTTTCCGTTAGAAATGTTTATTATGAACATTCTAAACTGAATTCTTTCCCCTTATTGAATTTTCCTCTGAGTAGTTTTTCGAATTTTGCTTGTTTTTGGATGAATCTATATTTTCAAATTACTATTATTTCTCTAATGCTCTGTTAATTCATTACAGATTATAGTTTCTTGTTCTTATTTTCCAAATTATCATTATGAAATGTTTATTGTGCACTTCCAGATTCCAATTTATATATATTTTTTTCAATTATACTAGGTGGGTCTTCACATGGAGCATTCATATGCCAGGAGCCTTGCGCGATTTGCAGCTAACCTTGGATCAGTTGGTTGGGAAATTGCAGCAACACAGATTGAAAGAGTGCTACCAACTGCAACGAAGTTTGGGCGTGGATGGGTTGGTGAGAAGGATGCACCTCAACAAAGTCAACCTCTTCGATTATCTACATCTTCGGTATCTCCACAGCCTGTGGTTGTACAGTCACCCTCCACCTCAAAATCTGATCATGTACAAGAAAGAATGGAATCGTCTTCAAATATATTAGCTGCTGATGGAAATCAACCATGCACATCACTTCCTGCATCTTCAACTGCACCGACTGTCTCAAATATAACATCAGATACTGCTGAGGCTGCTGTATCATCGAAGGCACCTGTTCATGATTGCAACTTTAAACCGCCTGCTTCTGCTGGTTTTAGGCCGACTGCTCCATTCCAGCTTCAACATACATCACTGGTTCAACCTACTGTTAATGGTTTCAATGCTGGTTTTGTGCATGATCATCGTCAACTTTCTCACATGGCAAAATCAGCTGGACCAAGTGGAACCTTATCTTCGGACGCACCAATGACACATGCACGGGTACTTGACATGGTCTCAAGAAGCAACAGTACCTTTGCTCCTCCGTCGGTGACTGGTTACTACAATGTGGAGAGGACAAAAATGGGTAATCCAGGCATGGCAAACCCCAAGAACACCTTCTTCCACACAGCAGTTGCAAGTCAACTTGATACAGAGCGGCTGAATTTGGGGAGTTCTAATCCTGTGAATTTCTCAAACAACTTCATCCATCCCACAAACACTAAGGCCCTAGAAGCACAGAAAATAAGGCAGAATAATCCAAGTCAGAATAATACAGTGGATAGAGCTGCTCAAAGTTTCTCCCATTCAGCGGCAAGACAGCCAGAGATGGAGAGAGCCAAGTCGAACAATCTGAATGCGATGGATTCTGGGAACCGAATTATCAATAGTTCGGAAGCCAGCAGACACATCGAATCCCAGAGAGTAACACTTGGCAATTCTGACGCAATAAATTCTGTGACGAGCTTTACACGCGGGGCAGGTACAGGTACGGCCACAGGTCGTTCAGAACCTGAAACGACAAAGTTTGGAAGTGCTGGTACAATAAAAGGTGGCTCTAATTCTCAAGGGTTTTGGCGTAATACGTCGTTCAAACCCAGGCCAGATTCTGTTCCACCGGACTTGAACGTCAGATTCCAGTCACCGGGTTCTCCCCCTTCCACCGTGTTGGTGGATTCACAGCAGCCGGATTTAGCGCTTCAGCTGTAGGGCCTGTAAGATTGATTCTTCCCATATTGACTGTCGACACTCACTGGTGTTCGTACGTGTCATGGTATTTTATGTGCCAGTGCATCAATATCGCCGAGGATTTTATTATACTATGAATTTATTCAGCTACATGAGTTCGTACGAGGGTAGGAAAGTTTGTACAGTAATTAATGTAATTCTAATTATATGGTTATGGGTTAGGAAGAAGAATCCCATTTGTAACAATCAAAATTTCATGATTTTAGCAGATCCTAATTAAATTATTAGGATTTTTTTTTGGGTTCTTGCGTTGTCCTTCATGCTTCGCAATCTTATTTTTAACTCGTGGGTGTAAAAATTTGTGTCCTTGCAAAAAAGCATGAAATGTGCGATGAAGTGTTCAAACTACCAATTGATAAATGAAGAAGATAAATAAATAATACGTACAGAATTTGGATGTTTGTATTAAAATGCTAGAAAGCCGAACATTAGTGGAATGCCATTTTTCCCTCCTTCGATACTCCTCTATTCATTTCTATTTATTACAAATCCGTTAATTCCTGTGTTGTATGGTATTAGTGCGTGAATAGATGTTTCCTACAATTACTACGGTTTGAGAAAAAAAAAAATATTAAAAAAATTAAACAACAATAAACGATGCCATCACGTGGACCCTGCAAAAATCAAAGAAAAAATAAAATAGGGTAACTAAAAAAACATTAAAAATAGAACACTGATGGGGGTAAACTCCCTTTCTAAGTGACCTAAACATCCATTAAATGCACTTTAGTATATGCGAGATGAAAGAAAAATACCACCTTTTAGGAAAATTAATTAACACTATTTCAAATACAATAAAATATATGAAATTCAATGCAATATTATTTGTCTATAAGATTTCTCACAAATTTCTTGAACTTCTGATAAAATGCCTTTTTATGAAATAAATTCATATCTTCAAAAAATCCACAAAAGAAATAGTAGAATTAAGACCTCAAAACAAATAATACATGAAATAAAAGATAGAGCATGTTTGAAGTCATCATTTTTCTACTAATTTGTTGATCTTCACCACAGAGTGTGAGTGGCTGAAGAATTTCTAATGCTTAAGTTAGAGCCAAACAGAGGGGAGGAAAAATATGTTTTGATGGAGAATTAGAGATTGACTTAATTGAATGAAAGCATTCCTTGGAAATTTTGCTTCCCTTAGTGTTAGGGAAAATGATTATTTCTAGTAATTCCGATACGATGAAGATTTGATTTGGTAATAGTCATGGAAAGAGCGCAATCTATAGCTCTGGTCATAATAATTTCCAGTGCACAAAGATTATTCAAGGGTGAGAAGGCCAATTAGCCATGATGCAAAGATTCTCTTTGCCCACATGAATTTGATTCTCATTGGAACTTTACCAAAATCAATGTCATCAACCTTTGATCTCCCCCCTCGTCCATTTGGGTGAAGGAAAGCTCAATGTAATTTTTCATTTTCCTTTGTTTGCCTTGCATGCATATAAATGGAGGAGTCACCATTGGGTTAGGTTTATCATTTTCTTTCACATCTTTGTGGGAAAGGTGATAAAAATATTAATGCATAACCAACATTATTTATGAAAACCAAGTTATATGCAATGAATGGAGTATAATTGAGTTGATAACACGCTATCATATATATGGTGGTTCACACAAATCTGACTTCGTCAACCCCTCAAACATCTCACTTGAGTGTTTACACTAAATCGGTCTTGTTTGAGGCCGAAGACCCTGCCGATCATACCCCTCCACATGAGAAAGATTAGAGTGAATGCTCAATTGATTTCTAGAGCAAAGTGGAGACAAAAGTGTGCACTCTCAAGAAAAATTCAAAGAATGCTCGAGAGCTTAGATGGGTACTTGATGACGCTTGCCAAAATTTTTAATTGAAGCTCAATGGAATGATTGTTGTAGCCAAATTGGTAGGTAGAAGTGATCTTTCAATTCCTAGACATTAATTTCTGCCTAATAGCTAATATTTTATTTCAACAAAACATCTAGATAATCGATATGCTTATTGGATATATATCTCGCCACATGGCTTCCACATAGGAAAGAGAGTGATTACTGACTCATTTTCAGTAGGTGACTTCCACATGATTAATTTTGACCCATGAATCAATCAATATATCGATTACCAATTGATTCCAAGTTAACTAACATGTTTTCTTGTGATTTTTCTATTAATGTGATCTTTCATGTTTTGCTATAGCTTGTTGTAGGATAAGGGCTTGCCCCCTCATCTCAAATCTATTCCTTGGTGAATGGGTTGCTTGTAAACACCACTCACATCCTCAGCTTTTGTTATCTTTAGTTGTTAATAGTTCTACTCATGGTGTTTGCTCTTGCCATTGCGTAGAGCCTCTCACTGTTCTTTTGCAGAATCGTTTTGGCAATGAATGCTCTCTTCTACACTTGGGATTGGCCTTCAATGCTTATCATTTATCAGTTTGTTATATGGAATTGGATGATAAAACAAGATCCAAGATCAAAGAGAGAAAAATCGATAAATAATCACACACAAGACAAAGGTATTTACATGGTTTAGCCGAAGCTTACATCCATAGGTGGCAACAAAAGGGGGTCGTCATTTTTCTTTTGGGATGTCCCTTATATCAATACAACAGTAGAGGTTATTTTATCTTATAGTCATCTAACCTCTGCAAATGTGGTAAGCCATTAATGGTTATAGTACAAATTAATAGATTCAAGGTATTTTAACAATTCTCCACGTTGACTTGAATCCTCTTGATGCTGCCACCTTCCTTATGGGAGTTAATTCAGATTGTAGATATTGAGCAAATCCAAGTAGTCCATGAATTTGCTCTTAGTGACTACTTTAATTAGCATATCGAAGGGATTGTTTTTCGTACCAACTTTCAATAATTTAATTCTCCTCTTTGATCAAATGAAGTGATACCTAATGTCAATGTATTTGGTTCGATTATGATGCACTTGGTCTTTCGCTAAGCATAAAGCACTTAAACCATCACAATATATGACAATTTAATCTTGCTTCAAACCAAGATCTCCAATTAGCCCTTTTAGCTATATGCCTTCCTTTACAACTTCTTTTAATGCCATATACTTTGCCTCTGTTATTGACAAAGAAATTGTGGATTGCAACATTGTCTTCCAACTAATAACAGAACTATTAGAAACAAAGACATACCCTATCATTGACCTTCGACTATCACTATCTACAACATAATCTAAGTTTGAGTATTTAGATATCTGTTTAGAATGAAAAAGTACATAATATTAAGGGTTAAATGATGGTTAATTACATAATATTTAGCATATCATATGAGAATTAAGCCATTATGTTATAGTTGCATTGTTATATGCCTTAGTGAAAGAATCTAAATAATTTCAAGGAATTAGCGTTAATTAAGTATATTTCTGCACTGTTGGTAAATTATAGGCTTTTTAATTCCTAAGTATCTAAATTGTCTGTTATTTTAGAGAGTCATTATTTCCTGAAGTACACGTGCTGAGACCTTAATGCATGACTTAAGTGGATTTTCGGTAAGTTATTTGGTAACTATTTTGAAATGTGTCTCAGCATCGGATAGTTAGGTTTGTAAGTATCTGAAATATCTTTTTATCAAAAAACTTCTTAAGGACACGTGTCGTGATCTAGAAACTTAACTTAAGTTATATTTCGGAAGGTTAGGTGCTAACTATCCGAAATGCATATAAGTTTCGGATACTTATAGTTATAATTATCTGAAACATCTAAACTCGTTAAGTTATTTCTTTATTACATGTGTGTTTTAGTTAAGTCAACGAAGTAAGTCTGTTGAGTTACATTAACTCCACAGACCATTTATTTTCTAACATGCCATTATAGTAGTTGCAGAAATAGGAAATTTGAAGGAAAAACACGATTCCACATATCATGCAAGAATTAACTCGTGGAATGAAGAAGAAATCACCATTGTTGATATGAATGAAGGAAATCCAACCGATCATTTAAGAAGAAATAGTTACTATTGAAAGAAATATAAAAGAAGAGGAGAAAAACTATGTGGGAGTGTGGGTGGAGGACCGCACTAATTGTAGTAAGCATCGAAAGTTTTCTAAAGCTCTATAACACCACCAAAATCATTAACCATTAGAGGTTTGTGAGGATACTTTCTAGGTGTCGGATTAATTCCAAGCCAAACACGATGACTGACAACCACTATGAGGAGTGATCGCATTGTAATAGGAAGGGAAGTCATCTTCACCAAGCACCGACTCATATCTCAAGAGATCATAAAGCTTCTAGCTTTGGTTTTGGGTTGATGCCAATATACTGAAGAGGAGATCAACTTACAACTCTTGGTTTGTGATTCCATAGGGAGAGGAGGCAAGATTGTAAGTGGTTAAATTTTTAGTGGTGTAATCGCATCGCATGTAGTGGCAGAAGTTTTTACTATCGATAGAGATTTTTACATTTCACCTTTCGCTCATCTTCAGGAACATATCAAAATAAAAATACCAAAAACACCTCATTATCTATATTTACATTTAGTATTAAAGTGTTGTATTGTTTGTTTTGTATCATGATTAATTTTATCATTATCAATATTGTGAATGTTTTATGTTTATTTGATTCATAAAATAGAAAATAGTTTTATTGTTTACTGAAATTGATTCATACAAAATACTTAAAGATCTTAATGGTTACTGTTTGAAATATCTAAATGTTAGTGTTGCTTAATGACAAATCTTAGACTAATTAACATTAAAAAGCTTAATTGATGTTATTTCCATTCTATGGAATCGTCCAATGGATGACTGAATTCTTTTGTGAATAGCAGTATTTAACTAGAAAGGTAAACTCATGGAGTTAACTTAAGTCCATGAGGTTAGTCTATTGAGTTAACCATAACTCCATGAACTTAGTTCGTTAAGTTAACTGTAACTCAACGGAGTGCTTAACTAAACACATATAAAATCCAATATAAAAAATTGAAATATTACACAATTCTTACTCAATCTCTATGGGATCGACCTGTACTTGCACACAAATACAATATACACTATGCACTTGCAGTTAAAAATATAAATTAGACTTAATATCTAATTTGTGTGAAAAGTTGTTTGTTTACTTCTAAAAGAATTTATTAATATAAGCATAAAAACAAATCAAATAAGTTTTCCAACCTAATACAAGTTTTCTAGCACCGTTTCTAGGGAAACAATTAAGTTTTCTAGCACCGCTGAAAAAACAAGTTTCTGATTTAACTTTTCATAACAATACAATACCATATACTCACCATCTCTTCCATAGATGAGACCAACATCTAACGTCCCTCTCAAATATTTGAAGATGCATTTCATAGCTTGCAAGTGCTCCTTCCCAAGTTGACTGATAAACCTACCAACAACACTAATAACAAAAGTTATATTTGGTCTAGTATAGGCCATAACATACATAAGGCTTCCAATAACACTAGCATATGGAATATGAGTCATGTATTTCTTTTTTGATTCTAACTAAGGAGAGTAGACTCTAGAAAGATGTAAATTTGCAGTAATGGGGGTATTAGCTGGCTTGGCTTTTGACATTCCAAACCTTGATAGTATTCTCTATATAAACCCTCTTTGAGATAGAAATAATTTGTCATGCTTCCTATCCCTATAAATCTCCATACTCAAGATCTTATTTGTTGCACCCAAGTCTTTCATCTCAAATTCTAAGTTGAGACAATCTTTCAACTTTTGAATTTTTGCTTCCTATCTTGTGTAACTATGAGAATATCATCTACATAGAGAAGTAGATCAATATGAGATTCAGTGCTAACCCTTTTGTTATATACACAACAATCATACATACTTTTGTTGAATCTAGTTTTGTTCAATTGTCAAACCGCTTATACCATTGTCTTAGAGATTGGTTAAGCCCATATAAAGATATTTTTAGCTTGCATACATGATTCTACTTTTCAGGATAAACAAAACCTTTTGGTTGGCACATGAATATGTCCTCTTCTAGGTCTCCATGAAGAAAAGCTATTTTGATATCCATCTGTTTTAATTCAAAATTTTGATGTGATATAAGAGCAAGTAGCAAATGAATAAGAAGTATGTTGGAGAAAAAATTTCATTGTAATCAACATCTTCCCTTTGACTTTATCCCTTTGGAACTAAGTGAGTGTTTAGAATGAAATTATGCATAATATTAGTCATTAATGAATAATTAATTGTATAGTATTTAGCTTATCATATGAGAATTAAGCCATTATATTACATTTATATAATTATAGGTCTTAATTAAAGAATGTGCATAATCTTAAAGAATTAGTGGTTAATTAAGTATCATTTATAAATGAATTAGAAATTACTTCTTTTACATATCAAGTATTAAATGTTATATAAATATTTGTTTTATTAAATTACAAAATTAAACGAGTCTGTTGAGTTACATTAACTCCATGGACTAGTTATTTTTTTAATATTTGATTGTGAGAAATTGTAGGAAATTCGAAGGAAACCACGTTGTAAGAATCACACCATGATCTAAATCATGGAATAAAAAAGTAATCACCATTGTTGATGCGAAGGAAGGAAATCTAACTAGTGATTTAGGTAGAAGTAGTTATTACTGAAAGAAATATAAAAGGAAAAGAGAAAGAACAAAAGAAGTGGTGGAGACTCTAGATGTCAAGTCGATTTCAAGCAAAAATACGGTGATTGACAACCATTGTGAGGAGTGATCACGTCACAAGAAGGAAAGACATTTTCACTAAGTATCGAATTATCTCTCAAGAGACAGTAAAACTTCTAGCCTTGGTTCAGGTTGATGTTGCTATGCTGAAGAGATCAACTTACAAAACTCTAAGTTTGCAATCTAGTAGGGAGACTAGCACTTGATAGTAAGTGATTAAATTTTCAGTGGTGTAATCACATTACATGTAGTGATAGAAATTTTTACTATCAATAGAGAGTTTTACCTTTCACTATTCACTCACCTAAAGGAATAAAAAAAAATAAAAACAAAAAAAAATCATTATATGTTTGTTATATTTATCAAATTTGTTTTGTATCGTTTGTGTTTGTATTGTTAATATTGTTGAATGTGTTGTGTTTATTGTATTTTAGTTATTAGAAAATCGTAATACTAATTATTTAAACTAATTAATGCAAATATCTGAAATGTTGATTTATATATTTACTATTTGGAATGTTTGAATGTTAGCACTGATCAATAATGAATGTAATATAAACTAGCATTAGAAGCTTAATTGATGTTTATAATGTATAGAACCACCCAATGGATGATCAAGTTCTTTTGCAAGCAGCAATATTAATGTGAAGTTACTAGGAAGGCTTGTTGAGTTAATTATAACTCAACAAGGATAGCTTATTGAATTAATTGTAACTCCATGAACTAAGTCCATTGAGTTAGATGTAAATAAATAGAATGAGAGATTTGAAGTATGATAAACTCTAGCTATGAAGATTTAATGAGTCTGAAATTTTAATCACTCTCTATGGAATTAACCTATACTTGCACACTTATATAATAGATACTATGCACTTGTAGTTAATTTAATGAATTAGATTTAAATAGATTTTAGGATCTTATTCGTGAAAATTGCTTGTTTACTTAAAAAGAAAAAAAAAATTTAAGTTAACAAGATCAAGAATAAGTTTTTTGGCGTCATTGTTGGGGAGTGAAAATCTGAAAATCATAGCACTATTTTGTTTTCATAGTAGTAAGAGTGTTGTGTGAACTTTTCATTGAGAATATGGTGTACGCCTATGCTCAAAGATTTTTGAAACCTATAGTTAGCATATGTGAATTCTATAATGTGGAAGGACATGACATTACTGATTGTTTAAAGTTGAGATGATTGCAGATGACTAGATCAAATGAGCAACAAATGAATTAACAAAAATCAACAAACTATCAATAAATCTAATTATAGGATTATTACAAAAGGACATGACATTACTGATTGTTTAGTTTGAAACACCTATAGTTTACCAAACGAACAATCACTTTAGGATGAGTAATATGTCTAAAAAAAAAGAAATATGAGATTAGTATGATAGACTTGAACGAAGTTTAGAATAAAATCTAGACAAACTGAAAGAATACATGTATTATTAATAAGAAGTTAACCCATTAAACTATAAGAAAAATGATTCAGAACCTAAAATAGATATTGTTTATGAAACTAAGAAAACTATAATGAAAATTGATAAAAAACTAAATGTAATGAGATTAGATGATTTAGAAAGAAAGTTAAATGCACTTGATGAATGGACAATAAATTACAAGTCATGCAAAATCAACAAGTTAATATAAATGAACATTCAAATTTCAAAAATGTGCATGAAGTACAAAACATTCAGATAAATGAAGGTACTGATGAAATAGGAATTGAGAAATGTGATCCAACTAAAAAATATATGGAAACCATGATAGATCTAGAAATACAAGAAAATCATGAAATTTCTGAGAATGTAGAAAACGTATGTGTAACATTGAGATCTAGAACTCTTGTGCCACATAGAATTCAGAAAGAAGAGAAGGTACATGTAAATCAAAACAATCTTCAAAATGAAAATGAACATACAATATATGAAGATATAGAGATTAATGATGAAAAATTTGAATCTAAAAGTAAAATTAAAAATGGACAAATTCAAGATAAGGATAATATAGAATCTAAAGGGAATCTGGGACAAGAAAATGAATCATTTGAATCACAAGTATTAGTGCCTTATCTTGATAGATTAAAACAAAAATTTCCTCAAAAATAAGAGAAAATTAGAGAAATTTGAAAAAGTGTAAGTTAACATTCTTCTATTAGACTAATTGTAGAAAATGCCACCTTGTGCTAAATTTCTTAAGGATTGGTATACTAAGAAGAGTGAGCGGAAAGTGTTGAGAAAAGTCTTTTTAGCAGAACAAAGTAGTTCTCTATTTCTACCACAAATTCCTAAGAAATTATTTGATCTAAGAACACCTGTTACATTGTGTACAATAGGTAATACTATTTTGGATAGAACCTTAATAGACCTAGGTGTAGGTATTAATGTTATGCCAAGTGATATATTTGTATCCTTAGGATTAAAAGACTTAAATCTTATTGGTATTATTATTCAATTAGTAGATCGAAGTATAAGATACCTTAGAGGAAAAATAGATGATTCTTGATTAAAGTTAAGAACTTCATTTATTTTGTGAATATTGTTGTTTTGGATTCCCAAAAGACTATGAATTAGAACAATGGTACATCTTTAATTTTGGGAAGGCCATTTCTAGCAACTTCTAGGGTAATTATAAACCTTAAAGAAGAAGTTAGGAAGGAAATTGTGAAATTGTTAGATAATGATATCATATATCTGATTTCTGATAGCTCATGAGTTAGTCTAATTCATGTAGTTACTAAGAAATTGGGTATAACTGTTATTAGGAATGAAAATCAAGAATTGATTCCAATAAGAATCCAATAGAGTTGGAGAGTGTGTATAAATTATCGAAAGTTAAATGCTATGACTAGGAAAGATCATTTTCCTTCACCATTTTTAGATCAAATGTTAGAAAAATTAATAGGTTAAGAATATTTGTTTCTTAGATAGGTATTCAGGATATAACCAAGTTCCAGTAGTATTAGAGGATTAAGAGAAAATAACTTTCACTTATCCTAATGAAACTTATGTTTTTAAAAGAATGCCATTTGGATTGTGGAATGCACTAGCTACATTTCAAAGGTGTATGTAAGGTATTTTTATCAGAATGATTAAAGATTTTCTAGAAATATTCACAAATGACTTTATAGCATATGAAACTTCATTTGAAGTAAGTTTGAACAATTTAGAACTAGTTTTAAACCATTGTGTAGAAAAAAATCTAGTTTTGAATTGGAAAAAATGTCACCTTATGGTAAAGCAAGGAATGTTAGGATCATATGACTTACTAGAGGGGGGGTGAATGGTAAGTGTGTGTAATTTTGAATCTAATTTGATTCAATTTAATTTTGATGAATAAACAACCTATGTATGAAATAATCAATAAGGCATGACTAAATGAAACACAAGACAAAAAAAAATACACCAAGTAATTTTTAGGTAGTTCACCACTAACAACTAGTCCACCCCTAAGACATAGCTTGAGCTTCACTAAGTATTTTACTACTTATAACACTTGTTTCAGGTCAAAGCAAGAACCAACACTTGAGCTTCCAGGTAGAAGCTCAGCAACCAACCTATGTCGAGCTTTTAGGAACAAGCTCTTAACCAATAGTGAGTTTTCAAGTATAAACTCATGAACCAACACTTTTGAACTTTCAAATAGAGTTTACATGTAGGGAGCTTTCTATACTTCAGTATGCTTGAGAATTCTCTCTTCTGTATTTGCAGAATCTATGTATATATAACTTGGAATTTCTATGTAGCTCTCAATATGATAATCGTTGTTTTTATCTTTCCTTTATTGATCATATTTATACCAAGAGGTATAACGATTATATTTCTTCCAACGATATTTGTCCTATTGTACTTACTATATAGTTAGTCTCAAATATGGTAAGTCACCATTTTACATACTATCCTTCATGTAACCTTCTGATTCTATTTGATTTTCAAATAGTTACTTATTGTAACATTTTGAAAACTTGAATAGTTATTCTGTAATTCTCTAAAAAACTTGAATAGTTATACTTGTCATCACATGATCCTTTAAGTTCTGCACGTGTCTTCAAGTTTGGATAGTTAGATCTGTAACTTTCTGAAAACTCAAATCGTTATTCTGTAACTCTTCAAAAAACTTGAACAGTTATACTTGTCATGTGATCCTTTAAGTTCTGTACGTGTGTTGTTTATTGGGAAAACTTGTTTGATTTGTTTTTATGTTTATATTAATAAATACTTTTAGAAGTAAACAAACAACTTTTCACATAAATTAACTATTAAGTCTAATTTGTATTTTAATTACAAGTGCATAGTGTCTATTGTATTTGTATGCAAGTACAGGTCGATCCTATAGAGATTGAGTAAGAATTGAAAGGACCTCTAGATTTTGATAATGCAAAAATCAATGTGAGGAATATTCCTTTGTATTTCTCAAATCCACAGATTAGTCGTTAAAGTTAGTCTCAAACAGATCATTCGAAGCTGACAAATGAAATCAGAAGGATCAGACAGTTATCAGCCTAAGTATCTGAAAGGAGTAGTTTTTCAGAAGGTTAAAAGCTTAATTATCTGAAAGATCACTTAAAAGTAGCAAGCAAGCTCTTTAGAAAGTTATAGGGTTAACTATCTGAAAATATAGGTAAATCAGAAAATTATCTAGAAGAACCATCTAGACAGTTAAGTTAGAAGAATATGCACGTGCGGAAATTCAAATAGAGGCTTAAAAGGATTTTTGAAAAGTTAGAAAGCTAACTATCAAAAAAATAGGAAGTTTCGGAAGGTTATAGAATGAACCATTCGAAACTTAAGTCATTTTATTATACATGTGCCGAAATATATTAATTTTAGTCAGAAGCTTTGAAAAAAATCAAAGAGTTACTGTAGCTAACTATCCGATAGTCAAAAATGTTTTGATAAGTTACAACTATAAATATTCGAACTTATGACACCTTACGTGTACGACTTAAAATCCCACGTGACAAAAGGCTTAAGTGGATTATCAGAAAGTTACAAGCATTCTTCGGAGTGTTACACAACTAACAATTCAAAAGTCAAAGGAAATCGGAAGGTTATCTTGAAACACCCTCCTAAACAGTAACTTACCATATTTGGTTCTGCAATTTCAGTAAGTACAACAGAATACATTCGTTAGAAGTGAATATAATCGTTATGCTTAATGTTATAAATATAAATAGCAGACAAAAGAGTTACATAGCTTTTTGCATATATGAATCTATATACCAAGCTCCACATATACAGCAAAAAATCTTCTAGATCAAATCTTTTGCAAAAGGAAAACTCAAGTCTAGAGCTCTCCATGCAAATAAACTTTGATTCCTTCAAGATAGTGGTTTACTGAAGTGCACCAACTGAAAACTTTAGAGATAGGTTGGTTGGAGCTACGACTAGAAAGCTTAGTTTGATTGGTTGGTTCTTGCTTTGACCCTAAAGCAAGTATTTGTAAATCTTGAAATATTAGTGAAGCCTAAGTATTCCTTAGGGGTGGACTAGCTATTAGAGGTGAACCACCTAAAATCCTTATGTGCATTATCTTCTTTTATTGTGTGCTTGCTGAATTAAACTATCAATTAGTCATTCATTGTTAAACTCCTGAAATTGCATTTAAGAAACTAAATATTACCATTCACCCCCCCTTTGCTAAGCCATTAGCTCCTATCAATTGGTATCAGAGCAAAGTTGATCTCATTAATAGATTTAACCATCTGAGATCATGACTTTCCACACTACAGAGGGACAGAATATCCATCGACTCCCCTCTTTGATGGTAGCAATTATAACTATTGGAAAAATAGGATGGAGTGTTTTCTCAAGAGTACAGATGTAAAACTCTAGAGAATAGTTGTATATGGTACATCACTTCCAATCAGTCATGAAAGTGACTAGACTGAGGAAGATGAAAGAATCATCCAAATAGATGCTCATGGGCTAAATTCTATTTACTGTGCACTAATTGGTGAACAGTATAATAAAGTATTTGCATGTAAATCTTCTCATGAGACTTGGAAGACCCTTCAAATTAAATATGAAGGAACCAGCCAAGTGAAAGATACCAAAATCAGCATTTTGTTAAGGAAATATGAATTATTCAAAATGCTTGAAAAAGAAAATATTACTGAAATGTTTTCAAGATTCACTGAAATTGTGAATGAACTAAGAGGCCTTAGAAGGGATTTTTCTAATTGTGAATAGGTACAGAAGATTTTAAGAAGCTAGATGGTTGGATGGAAATAGAAGTCTACTTCTATACAAGATTCAAAGGATCTAAACAACTATTTAGTAGAAGATCTGTTGGGAAATCTTCTTGCTCATGAAGTTCAGATGAAGGAATGGAAAGAAGAAGAGGGAGTTACTGAAAGAAAGGCTGAGAAAAAGAAAGAACTAGCTTTTCCCTCAACAGAAGACCAACCAAGCTCGGATGAAGATGAAGTTTTACTGTTGGCCAGAAATTTTAGAAAAATCATGAGACAAGGAGGTAAAGCCAGCTTCTCAAGATCAAAAGTCCCCACATGCTACAAGTGCAAAAAATTAGGACACATTCAACTCTACTATCCTTTTGCAACAGTACGAGGACAAACAAAAATGGAAGAAGAAGAATAAGAAGAAAATGGCCTTGAAAGCCACATGGGATGACAACAGCTCATCTAGCAGCTCATCAAACTTAGAGGAAGATGCCTCTACAAATGTGTGCTTTGCTACACAAGAGGTATGCTCTATATTTCCTTATTGTTCAGAAAATGAAAATAATGATTTAGATGTAGATAGTCTTCTTTGTATAGTAGACAATTTATATGTAAAATGTAGAAACTATAAGAAAGAAATTAAAAGTCTGAACTCTTGTTTAGAGAATGCTTTTGCTGAATTAGAAAAAGCTTTAGTTGATAATAGGGAATTGAAAAATAAATGGATAACTATAGTTGTAAAAATTTTGATTTGAAAGAAGAAAACAAAAAGTTATTATTTGAAATTACTGATTTGAAAATCATTATATGTAAGTTCACTAAAGGTGAAAATAACTTAAATAAAATCATAGGATCTCAAAGAATGGGTACAAGTAAATTTGGCTTAGGGTATGTTATACCATAGGAAACTCCTTACTATGGTGGAAAAATTAGATCTTATTGAGATGACACAACTGTTTTTGTCATTAAAAGAATATCTACTCATATATGGCTACCAAGAGGCAACAAGTTTAATATGCTAAGGACTAACACTGATGGACCTAAGAAAATAAATGTACTGTATTTATTTTCTTAAGTTCATGTACTCATTATTGACTTCTTTTAAGTTCCTGAAGGTATATCTCTATGAATTTTCTTTTGTAAACTGAATAAGATAAAAGCTAGAAAGTCTAAATTGTTAAATCTACTTCTTATTTTTGTATTTAAATTTTTTTTTTAAAAAAATAGAGAGACTCAAATCTATTTAAGGCTTAGCAACCAACTTAAGTTAGCTATTTGACTTTTCAATGACAAATCTATTGGGCCTTAGCAACCCATTTTAAGTACGTCATAGATTCTTTAGACTACATTTATGTAGGGGGAGCAATTTCTCATATAATAATTCAACCATTATGAACTATTATATACTTTAATGAAAGAATCTGCATAATTTCAGGAAATTAACATTAATTAACTACATTTCTAAATTGTCGGTGAAATATAGGCTTTTTAGTTCTTAAGTATCTAAATTTTCTGTTATTTTGGAAGGTTATATTGTATATACTAGACAGTTATGTTTTAAATGATTAAAAGAATATTTTATTATTTCCTGAAGTACACGTGTTGAAGCCTAAATGCATACCTTAAGTGAATGTTCAGTAAGTTATCTGGTAACTGTCTGAAATGCATCTCAGCATTAGATAGTTAGGTTTATAAGTATCTGAAAATATCTAAACTCCTTAAATTAGAATTATGCACGTGTTGAATTTCATTGCTTTATTATGTCTCATGTTGAAACTCGAACAGTTATGCTTAAGTCTTCGACTTTTACGTATATCCATCTGAGAAACTCGAATAGTTAACTTAATATTATTATATTTTTCTGAAAGACTTAAACTATGACAATAACTATTCTAGTTTGTCATATAGTTATGTGCTTTACTGCTCACAAAACTCGAATAGTTATCATAAGTCTTCGAGTTTACTCACTTTTCACTTAGCCCATAGTTATTTTCTTTACACAAACAGTTACACTAAGTATTCTGCTTTTGTCGATTGTAAAACTCGTACAGTTATTGTAAGCATTTGAGTTATTTATTAGTAATGGATCTTATATTTATGATTTCAATGATTGAATCTGTTTAGAAACTCGAAGAGTTATAAATGTTTTACTGACAACCTTTCGTGTTTCTACCTTAGTAAAACCCTAGTTTCACAATATTTACTTCCACTAAGTTCTATAGTGAATAGCGAAGATTAATCGACAATGTCAGGACGTAGAAGAGGGTGTGGTAGAATGACAAAAGTGTTGAAAAGAGAGATGGAACTTTAGAAGATAGAAAATGAAATCAACGATAGCTACTCAAGGTATACTTTTTCTAATGAAGTACTATATGAAATTAGAAAAGCTATTCAAGATGAGAAAAATTTTTGTTGGAAATTTATTCAAAATTATGTTGAAACATAGTTTAAACTAAAACAAACCGAACTTTCCACGTTACAAATGTGGAAACGAACTTTACAACCTAACCCTGTGGTTGTTACAAGTTCTAGACAAGTACTTGAAAAATCAGTACAGTCTATTACTTATTATGGAAAGAAATGGGGACCAATGATAGAAAATGCCAACAAGGAATTAGAATCTTTGTATTCTCAACATTATTTTCCCCCGATTATTTTAGACGACATCCAATAATTTATTGATGAACAGAAAACTACCATTTGGAAAATGGGCTTTTGAAGTGAAGGATAAAATGTTTATCAACTAAAAATGGCAAAGGTTGAGAGCTTAAAACTCTATATTCCATTATTGCAACCTAGGCATCATGGTGAAGGACCATCAAGACTACAAGTGCATTTAACAAGAGAAATTAAGAAAACTTTAGAACCTCCTAAACAACCAGAAACACTGCAGATATATAGTCGAAAAAATAAGAAGACATTAGAATATTTTGGACTGATTGTAGGTGTACAAGGCATATTGCAGCAAAGAGAAGAATCATTGAAAAATGGAAAACTATGTTCCATTGTAGAAGCTGGACAAACTTTTGTGTCAGGAATCCCAACAGATGTGACAAATATCGGATTACAAGCATACACTCTAAGGTATTATGTCACATTAGTGCATAATGTTTCTTTTAATACAATGGACAGTTTTTCACATCATGCTGCAAGTCAACATTCTTTTCCTACGAAAAGAGAACATGTAGGAAATTTTAATGATACATATACAGATGATATCAATTTTGATGATATTTTTGATGACATAGACACTAAGTCTATGAATTTTGAAGATATTTCATCTGAAGAAGAATGTACAGATATTCTTCCTCTTACTATATCTCAGATAGAGACTTTTGATTTTTGGTATAGTTGCTTATACTATAGTTTATAAATGTGATTATGTCTGTTACAGTATACAATATATTTGTTGATAAATGTATATAATCAACAAACTACACAGTTACAAATAGAATATAACACTGCCAATGTCTCAAATATAGAAATTTCAGAAAAACAGAATGACTCTATTATAGAACATTCTTTCATATAGAGACAACTATTGTATAGATCAATCATAGAGATAAATGTTGTTGATAGACAGATTAATACAGAGACTGTTGCTACTGATATGTTTCAAGAAGATCAAATAGAAGAATTTCAGCAGATTATTGATACGACAATAACAGATATTTCAGACATTTATACTGGCTTTAATAGAAATTCCACTAGTTTTGAAAGATCTGAAAATATAGATATTGTTGATAATATTGAAACTAGTCCTAGATCTGAACATCATGATAGGAAAATACCTAATCCTAAACAGACTTTAGACGAAAATACATTGTTATGGTTCAGAAATAACTCCTATTATGAAAAATTTCAGACATATAAAACTTTTATAGTTTTTTATTCAAGACCAATTAAGTTTGAAGGGATGGCACATATACGAGAAATGTTTGAATTTCAAGGCTTGTTGACTCTACTTCCACAATAGCTAGGCCATCTTGTTATACCAGAACTTGTAAGTTGTTTTTACTCAAACTTAACACTGGAAGAAGGTATTCCTATTTCCAATATACAAAACTACAACATATATTTAACTCTAGAATTACATTATCAAGTACTTGGTCTGAAAAATGAAGAATTTAAATTATCAGAAAGAAAATAGGTTTATTAGTTGGGATGAGACATTAAAAGTTTAACCAAAGATCCGACTGCCAACAATCCAATGACCAAATGATTTAAATGACCAAGCACGTTTTATTGCAAAAATACTGCATGCTTCACTCTTTCAGAGGTTTGGTCATGAGGCAGAAGTTGGTAGATGCTGTCTTTATGCTACTTATGCATTAATTAACCATATACATGTGAACTGGTTTGATATTTTTGTTTCTCATATCTTAAATTTGTAGAGTAAATTATTTTATGGTGATACGATTTTGAGAATTGTGGCAAGTCAAACAGATATTACACATTGGGTACAGAAAAGATTAAAGTCAAGATCTTTCTCTACAAAGGAACTACAGAAAGACTAGGAAGTAGATGCACCTGTAATTCAACAGCAACAACCACAACAAGATTGGCAAACTCAGTCACAACAGCAATAGCAACAATCGACACAGTTTTCAGAACAACAACAATATATAGATACAAATACAAGTATACATACAGATACACATACAGATTTACATACAGACATAAATACTGAATATTTTCAGCAACCATCATAAGTTTCACATTTTGATTTAAATCAAGCAATAATTGATTAGATCAACAGAGGAAGTACAAAAATTGCAAGGCAAATTTCAGATACTCTGATCAATATTTTTTGAAGACAATGAGGCTTGTGATTATAAAAATTATGTATTGCATGATTTCTTTCTTGTAATTTGTTACCAAAAATTATTTATATAAAGAAATCGCATTATGTAAATTGTCTCCAATAATATAATTTTTCAGGAATTGCAGAATTTTTATCAGAAAATATTAAAGTTGACCCACAATTTACAGTTGGTACTTCAAATCTATTAGGTCTTCTTATATTCCATTCTTCTCCTGTTATAGGATTTCTTATCAAAATATTAGGTAATAATAAACTTGCATACATTGGTCTCGTCTTGTATATGATTATTCCTTCATCTATCCCCATAATATGATTTATTCCTTCTAATGCATTGGGTGGAATTCTAGTAGTTTCTTCCATAGCCAAATATTCATGATTAATTGAACTATGATTAAATGACCTCCATATGAATCCATCTCTAATCTTAGTTATTTTTGCAGCTTGTAGTCCCTGACAATATTTTTCTTCAATACAATTTTTAATTTCCTTTGATACACAACACAACCTACACAAATCTTTGGCTGACAAGTTACTCAATACTTCCCTTAGTGCATCCAATGGTAATTGCATCAATTCCATTTGTTTTTCTAGTGTAGTGCTAGGAAAACCCAAACAAGTTTTATGGCGCCGTTGCCGGGGAATTGAATTGAATAGATATAAGCAACTGTTAGAGCTGTTTCGTTTTAATAGCCAAAGTTGTGTGTTTTCTTCTGTAATTGAGAATATGGCATATGCTTATGATTACAGATGGTTAGATCCCATGAACAACAAATGAATTATCTTCAATATAATAGAGCCGAGTATGAGAATCCTATAGTTTACCCAACTGATGGTAAGTATAGAATGTGTAATATGATGAGAGACACTGAAGTTTGGGATAGCTATGACAGACTGGAGCATAGTATAGAGTAAAATCTAGACAAACTAGAATACTTTATGTGTCAACAACAAGAATTCAACCAATTAAACTATAAGGAAGCATATTCAGAACCTAAACAGGATATAATTTACGAAACTGAAAAAAACATAAAGGAAATTGATCAAAAATTGAATGCAATGAAATTAGATGATTTGGAAACAAAATTAAAAGCATTAGACGAAAATGTAATGAAAATACAAGTTATGCAACAGGACAATGAAAATTATAATGTTATACCACCAAGAACTCAAAATGAAAATGATATGAAGGTGGATAAGAGTAAAAATCAAAATGATAATGAAAATGTAATAGCTGAAAATCTAGAAATCATTGAAGAACAATCTGAATCTGCGAATGAAGCTAAAAATGATCAAACAAATCAACTGAAAGAAAAAGAGTATTTGAAATCAAAATCTTTAGCACCCTGTCCTGAAAGATTACAACAAACAATTCCTAAAAAACAAGAAAAAATCAGAGAAATTTTTGAAAAAGTACAAGTTAACATTCCTTTGTTAGATCTATTGTAGAAAATGCCACCTTGTGCTAAATTTCTTAAGGATTGGTGTACTAAGAAAAGAGAGCGAAAAGTTCTTAGTAAGGTCTTTTTAGCTGAGCAAAGTAGTTCCCTATTTCTGCCACAAATTCCTAAAAGTTATCTGATCCTGGAATCCCTGTTATATCATGCACCATAGGAAATACCATTCTAGAAAAAACCTTAATAGACTTAGGTGCAGTTATAAATGTTATGCCAAGTGATATATTTGCATCCTTAGGATTAGAAGGCTTAATTCCTACTAGTACGGTTATTCAATTAGCTGATAGAAGTATAAGATACCCTAGAGGAAAAATAGAGGATGTCTTAATTAAAATCAAAAATTTTATATATCCTATTGATATTGTAATTTTGGATTCCCAACAAATTAAGCATAAAAATAGTGATACATCTTTAATTTTGGGGAGGCCATTTTTAGCAACATCAGGGGCTGTTATAAATTGTAAAACTAGAGTAATGAAGTTAGCATATGGTAATGAGGATACTCAATTAAATATTTTTAAACCAGAAAGGTTTGAGGAGTTAGAAATATCCTTACATACCATAGACGTTTTAGAGGATGAAGGAGATATGTTAGATGATGTGATTCAAGAAGAATTAAATAGGCAAATCAATTCTGAAATTTTAAAAGAAAGTGAAAGCATAAATATAGAAGGAGATCGGGAAGAAATTAATTTAAAAAATGATGATGTTCAATTAGGAGCTCTAGCTTCTAATGGGCAGCATTTAGACTTAAAACCTTTACCTCCTGAATTAACCTATATATTTCTGGAAGATAAACGAACTTGTCCAATCATTATTGCTTCAGATTTAAAAGAGGATCAAATAGCTAAATTAAAAGATGTAGTAAAAAGTTATAAAGAAGCAATAGGATGGACCATGACTAATATAAAATGGTTAAGTTCAACTTTATGCTGTCACCACATATATTTAGAAGAGAATGCTAAACCTATTAGAATTCTTGAGAGGAGATTAAATCCAAACCTTAAAGAAGTAGTCAGGAAGGAAATAGTTAAATGGTTAGATAATGATATAATTTATCTGATTTATGTTAGCTCGTGGGTTAGTCCAATCCATGTAGTTCCCAAGAAATCAGGATTAACAGTTATTAGGAATGAAAGTCAAGACTTGATAACTACTAGAATTCAATCAGGTTGGAGAGTATGTATAGACTATAGGAAGCTGAATGCTGTGACTAGGAAAGATCATTTTTCCTTACCTTTTATAGATCAAATGTTGGAAAGATTAGCAGGGCAAAAATATTTTTGTTTCCTAGATAGGTATTCAGGGTATAATCAAATTCCAGTAGCATTAGAGGATCAAGAGAAAACAACTTTCACCTATCCTAATGAAACTTATGCTTTTAAAAGAATGCCATTCAGATTATGCAATGAGCCAGCTACCTTTCAAAGGTGTGTGCAGGGCATATTTACTGGAATGACTGAAGATTTTTTAGAAATATGTATGGATGATTTTACTATGGCAACTCATATGAAGTGTGTTTAAGCAATTTAGACCAAATATTAAAACGTTGTGTGGAAAAAAATCTGGTTTTAAATTGGGAAAAATGTCACTTCATGGTTAAACAAGGAATAGTCTTAAGGCATGTTGTTTCTAAAAAGAGGTTGGAAGTAGATAAAGCTAAAATAGAAGTAATTTCTAACCTATTAGAACCTAAATCAATAAAAGATATTAGATCATTTGTAGGACATGCTGGTTTGTATAGAAGATTTATTAAAGACTTTAGCAAGATAGCTAGACCTTTAACTAATCTATTAAAATATGTTCCATTTAACTTTGATAAAAATTGCAAGGAAGCATTTTTTAGACTTAAGACTAGCTTAATTTCAACTCCTATAATTCAAGCACCTGATTGGAACTATCCATTTGAGTTAATGTGCGATGCTTCTGATTTTGCTGTAGGAGTAGTGTTAGGACAAAACATAGAAAAATCTCTTAGAGTGATTCATTATGCAAGCAAAACCTTAAATGATGCTCAAGTTAATTACACAACTACTGAGAAAGAATTATTAGCTGTTGTGTTTGCTTTAGAAAAGTTTAGATCGTATCTGATTGGAGCTAAAGTAATAGTATACACGGATCATTCAGCTCTAAAACATCTAATAAAGAAAAAAGAAACTAAACCTAGATTGATACGATGGATATTATTATTGCAAGAATTTGATCTAGAAATTAAAGATAAAAAAGGTTGTGAGAATGTAGTAGCAGATCATTTATCAAGATTACAAATAGAAAAATCAAATATTGAAATTAAGGATAATTTTCTTGATGAACAATTAATGACCATCAACACATTGCCTTGGTATGTAGACATAGTTAATTAGTTAGTTACTGGTTTAACACCTAAGGATTGGAATAGACAGGATAAGAAATTATTTTTCTCAAGAGTAAAATATTACTATTGGGAAGACCCATACTTATTTAAGAAATGTCCTGATCTTGTTTTAAGGAGGTGTGTTCCAAAAACTGAATATCCAAGCATATTGTCTTTCTATCATGACCATGCTTGTGGAGGGCATTTTGGTTCAGGGAAAACTACTGCAAAAATTATGCAATGTGGGTTTTATTGACCAACACTATTCAAAGATGGTCATAAATATTGCTTAAGTTGTTTAAGATGTCAACAAATAGGAAGAATATTAAAGAGGAATATGATGCCTCTTAATCCTATTGTTGAGGTTGAAATCTTTGATGTGTGGGGAATAGATTTTATGGGTTCATTTCCTATGTCTAATCAATTTAATTACATATTGTTGGGGGTGGATTATGTATCTAAATGGATAGAAGCTATTCCTACAAAAACTAATGATAACAAAGTGGTAATACAATTTATAAGAACAAATATATTTGTTAGATTTGAAATACCTAAAGCTATTATCAGTGATAGAGGAACTCATTTCTGTAACAGAAGTTTTGAAGCATTAATGAAGAAATATGGAGTAAACCACAAAATTACAACATCATATCATCCGCAAACAAGTGGACAAGTAGAAAGTGCAAACAAACAAATTAAAGTAATCTTAGAAAAAGTAGTAAATCCTACTAGAACAGATTGGGCTAATAGATTGATAGATGCACTTTGGGCTTATAGAACTGCTTATAAAATGAGCTTAGGTATGTCACCTTTTAGGCTAGTATATGGAAAAAGTTGTCATTTACCTGCTGAAATAGAACATAAAGCTTATTGGGCATTAAAAACTCTGAACATTAATTTAAATTAAGCTACTAAAAATAGGAAAATGCAATTAATTGAATTAGAAGAATTTAGAAATGAAGCTTATTCGAAGACTGTAAGAGAAAAAGAAAAAATTAAATTTTGGCACGATAGAAAAATTATTCCTAAAAGCTTTGGAATAGGACAAGAAGTATATCTTTATACCTCTGAAACAATGTAGCATGCAATATTTTTGCAATAAAACGTGCTTGGCCATTTAAGTCATTTAGTAATGTCAATGATTTGTTGGCAGTTGGATCTTTGGCTAAACTTGTAATGTCCCATCCCAATCGATAAACCTGTTTTCTTTCTGATAATTTAACTCCATTTTTCAGACCAAGTACCTGATGAAGCAAATTTGGAGTTAAATATATGTCATTTTCTTGTATATTAGAAACAGAAATACCTTCTTCCACTATTAAGTTTGAGTAAAAACAACTGAGAAGTTTGGGTATAGCAAGATGGCCTGCCTGTTGTGGAAGTAGAGTCAACAAGCCTTGAAATTCAAATAGTTCACGTATGTGTGCCATCCCTTCAAACTTAACTGGTCTTGAATATAAAACTGTAAAAGTTTTTTGTCTGAAATTTGTCATAACAGGAATTATTTTTGAACCATAATAGTGTATTTGCATCTAAACTCTGTTTAGGATTAGGTATTTTCCTGTCATGATGTTCTGATCTGGGACTTGTTTCAATATTATCAGCAGCATCTATATTGTCAGATCTTTCAGAACTGGTGGAATTTCTATCAAAACTAGTATAAATGTCTGAAATATCTGTTATTGTCGTATCAATAATCTGCTGAATTTCTTCTATTTGTTCTTCTAGAAATATTTTAGTAGCAACAGTCTCTGTAACAATCTATATATCAACAACCTGTATATCTATATGTGATCTATACAACTGTCTCTATATGAAAGAATGTTCTATATCTGTTTGTGGAATAGAATCATCCTGTATTTCTGAAATTTGTATATGTGAGACATTGGTAGTATCATATTTTATTTGTAACTGTGTATGTTGTTGATTATATACATTTATCAACAAGTATACGATATATTGTAACATACATAACCATACATATAAAGTGTAGTATAAGCAACTGTACCAAAATTCAAAAGTCTCTGTTCGAGATATAGTAAGAGGAAGAATATCTGTACATTCCTCTTCAAATGAAATATCTTCAAAATTCATAGACTCAGTGTCTATGTCATCAATAATATCATCAAATTTGATATCATCTATATATATATCATCAAAATTTCCTACATTCTCACTTTCCGTAGGAAAAGAATGTGTGCTTGCATCATTGTGTGAAAAACTATCCATTGTTAATAGGTATAATTTATGAAGGTATAGATGTTTCAACTAAATCTTTATTAGAATCTACTTGTCAAAATAGATTTTTGAAACTATGTAATGAAGAAGCATGGGCATACTTAGAAAATTTTGCAAAAAAAACTACGAAGTGGGAAAACTCGGCTGAAGCTATTATAGATAAGAAAAATATTGTCAAGAGGAATGCATGAAATAGATTCAAATATTATGCTTGAAGTTAAATTAACTGAGTTAACAAAAAAAGTAGAAGAGTTATCATTAAATCAAAAACTAGAAGAAAAGAATACAAATATTAATGACTTAGATGTTATTTATGCTAGAAATCAAAAAGATAACTTTGAAAATTCTTATAACCCTAATTGGAGAAATGTCTAGAATGAAAAAGTGCATATTATTAACGGTTAAATGATGGTTAATTGCATAATATTTAGCTTATCATATAAGAATTAAGCCATTATGTTATAATTGCACTGTTATATGCTTTAATTGAAGAATTTGCTTAATTTGGGGGAATTAATGTTAATTTAGTATATTTATGAACTGTTGGTAAGTTGCAGGCTATGAAATTCTTAAGTATTCAAATTTTCTGATATTTTGGATAGTTATGTTTAACATACCGAACATATTCAGACAGTTATGTTTAACAGACCGAACATGTATCGGATATTTATGTTTAAATTGCCGAACAGTTATGTTTTGAAAGAATATTTTATTATTTCCTGAAGTACATGTGTCGAAACCATAATGAATGTCTTAAGTGAACTTTCGGTGAGTTATCTATAACTATCCGAAATTGCAGTTGGGCATCAAATAGTTATCCTTGTAACTCTCCGAAATCTCTTTTTATTTATAAAATAGCTGAGGACACGTGTCATGTTCTGGGAAATTGACTTAAGTGGATTTTCGGTGAGTTAGCTGTAATTATCCAAAATGCATCTGAGCATCGGATAGTTAGACCTGTAACTCTCCAAAATGTTATTTTATGATTAAATTGCTATTGACACGTGTCGAGATCTGGTAGATTTACTTAAGTTATATATCAGTGAGTTATTTGTAACTATCCGAAATGCATCTAAGCATCGGATAGTTAAGTTTATAAGTATCCAAAATGCACCTGAGCATCAGATAGTTAAATTTATGCACATGTTGAATTTAAATGCACATGTTTAACTCGTTAAGTTAGCATAATTGTATGCGTTGAGTTACATGAATACACACTAAGGTAACGCATTATGTTAGTGGCTTATTTCTTTATTGCATGCGTTTTATAGTTAAATCAACGAAGAAAGTTTGTTGAGTTATCTGTAACTCCATGGACTATTTATTTTCTAATATGCCACTGTAGCGGTTGCAGAAATAAGACAGTTGGAAGGAAAAACCACGTTTGCACGTATTGCGCAGGAGAAGAAAGCATCGTCGTTGATATGAATGAAGGAAATTCAACCGATCATTCAAGCAGAAGCAATTACTATTGAAGAAATATAAAAGAAAAGAAGAAAAAAAGAAGAAAGGGTGCATGTGTGATCGATGGACAAATAGTGTGTGCAGAGGAGGATGAGCGTCGCAATTTTCTGAAGTACCACACCAACCATCATCATCACCACCATAATCACCAACCATCGGAGGTCTGTGAGGATACTTGCCTGATGTCGGGTCGATTCCGAGCCAAACATAGTGCCTGACAACCACTATGAGGAGTGATCGTGTCGCGGGAAGGGAAGCCATTTTCACCAAGCGCCGACTCATATTTCAGGAGATCGTAAAGCTTTTAGCCTTGGCTTCGGGTTGATGCCTGTATGCTGAAGAGAAGATCATCTTGCAATTCTGGACTCGCGATTCTATAGGGAGAGGAGACAGAATTATAAGTGGTTTAATTTTCAATGGTGTAATCACGTTGCAAGTAGTGTCGGAAGTATTTACTGTCAAGTGAGATTACTTTACATTTCACCTTTCGCCCATTTCCATGTTTATATTAAAACAAAAATACCAAAAACAATTTATCTATGTTTGTATGCTGTATTTGAGTGTTGTATTGTATCGTGATTAATGTTATCTTTGTTAGTGTTGTGATTGTTTTATGTTTATTTTAGTTTTACAGTTTACTAAAATTGGTTCGTTCAAAAGACTTAAAGATTTTAATGGTTACTGTTTGAATTATCTAAATGTTAGTATTGCTTAATGATAAATCCAATGTTAACTAACATTAAAGAGCTTAATTGATATTATTTACAATCTATGGAATCGCCCAATGGTTGGCTGAATTCCTCTTTAAATAGCAGTATTAAAAAGAAAAGACAGGCTCGTGGAGTTAACTTAAGTCCACGAGGTTAGTTCGTTGAGTTAGCCATAACTCAACGAACTTAGTCTGTTGAGTTAACTGTAATTCAACGGAGAGCTTATTGAATATATAAATTTGTTTGTTAACAAACGAACAGTTCTCAAGTTCGTCAGCAATTCCCTGTGAGATCAACCTGTACTTGCACATTGATACAATAGACACTGTGCACTTGCAGTTAAAGTACAAATTGGAATTAATATCTAAATTGTATTAAAGGTTGTTTGTTTACTTCTAAAAGAGAGAATATGCATAAAAATAAATTAACTAAGTAAAAATAGAAGTAACAAATCCAAGTTTTTCTGGTGTCGTGTTGGAAAAACCCAACAAGAAATCACTCTAATTTATCTTGGAGAAATAACAATCTTTAGGGAGGAGAAAATATAAATGATAAAAACATAAGTTATGAAGCATTAATTGAACAATGATCTATAATAGAGAAATTAGAAAGAATTATTCAACAATTAAACAATCGTCTAGATCATGTGTTTGGAAATGCTACCATTCAGAATCAGAATATGAATAGAAATATACCCCCTAGATATAAGGAATCAATAGAAATTAATCTACAGGAGAACTGTAATTCACCAAAACTCCCTATTTTTTGGATAGTTAGCTTTCTAACTCTTCAAAAACTCCTTTAAGCTTCTGTTTTAGATTTCTGCACGTGGGTAATTAAATGACTTAAGTTTCGAATAGTTAGCCTTTCTAACTTTCCGATTTTCCTTGAGCTTTCGGATAGTTAACTCCTTAACTCTCCAATCATTCAACCAACTATTTTTCACAACTCTTCGAAGGCTATATGATTTTGGATAGTTATTCTTCTAACTGTTTGAAAGTGTTTCTATTGCTTTAAATTGACTCTTTAGATACTTAAGCCTGTAACTTACCGAAAGTTAACTTTCTTTCAGATATTTAGGCTTGGTAACTATCCGATTTTCTTGTAGCTTTATAGCAGTACTTTTTGAACTACCTGTATCTGTTTATCTGCCTTCCGATCTTTTGTTGCACTAACTTATCTATGAAATACAATATATTTCCTCACACAGGTTTTTGCATTATCAAAATACTAGGGTCTTAACAATCACCCCATTTTTGATAATGAAAAAATCTTTTATATTTATTTACATGTATTTCACTCCCTAGATTGTTTCTATACATTCAGTCACACAGAAACTAAGTAAAGCAAGAATTTACAATGAATATAATGAAGTGGTGAGATTCCTTTCCCTGACTGTGTGCTGAGATTTTCTTCCCCTTTTTACTACTTCTCCTTCTATCTGTGTTGGAAATACTGTAAGTTTCCATATTCTTCTCCTCCTTTTTGTTATTATATAAAAAGGTGACTAATATCTGTAAAATTGATATCTAATGTGTCCTGCACGAGTACATGTTAGCAGAAAGCAAGCTCCCATATGGTGAGCTTAAGGAATAATAGATGAAAGCATTTAAAGATCATGTAATGAACATATGCCTAGATTTCTTGTAATATGATTAAAAGTTGATTCATTTAAAGGTTTTGTGAAAATATCTGCAAGTTGATTTTCTATTGGTACAAACTTGAGTGAGATGTTCTCTTTTTCCACATGATCTCTCAGAAAGTGATGTTTGATCTCGATATGTTTGGCTCTAGAATGAAGTACTGTATTCTTAGATAAACTTATTGCATTGTTGTTATCACAAAATATGATTGTATTCTGAATTTTCAGTCTGTAGTTTGCTACGTCCAAAGAATTTGAGCACAACACAGATCTGTTGTAATATATTCGGTTTTAGTAGTAGATAAATGCAATACAGTTTTGTTTCCTACTGAACCATGAGATTAATGAATTTCCAAGTAGTTGGCATGTGCCACTAATACTTTTTCTGTCAGATCTGCTGCTTGCATAATCTGCATCACTATAGCCTATTAACGTTAGACTACTATCAGCTGAGTAGTATAATCCGAAATCTTTAGTACCTTGTAGATATTTGAAAATTCTTTTTACTAATTTCAAATGAGATTCCTTTGGTGATGCTTGAAATCTAGCACACAAGCATACACTGAACATGATATCTGGCCTACTTGCTGAAAGATACAATAGAGATCCAATCATGCCTCTATATTTCTTTTGATCTACTACAACACTTGAGTCATCAATTTCTAGTTTAGTACTTGAATTCATTGGAGTATTTGCAGATTTAATGTTTTCATAGTCAAATTTCTTTAACATCTCTTTGTAGTATTTCTCTTGGTTGACAAAGATGCCATTTTGCACTTGATGTATTTGTAAACCTAAGAAAAACTTCAATTCTCCCATCATGCTCATTTCAAATTTATTTTTCATCAAATTTTGAAATCCATGATAGAGTTTTTTTGATGTAGCTCCAAAAACTATATCATTAACATATATCTGTACTATCAAAATGTGCAAATCAAATGTTTTGATAAACAAAGTGCTGTCCACTTTACCTATAGAGAAATTATTTTTAGTTAAGAATTTTTTTAGTTTCTCATACCATGCCCTAGGTGCCTGTTTCAGACCATATAAAGCTTTGTCTAATTTGTAGACATGATCTGGCTTCACTTCATCTTCAAATCCTAGAGGTTGTTTAACAAAAACTTTTTCCTGAATTTCTCCATTCAAAAAGGCACTTTTCACATCCATCTAAAACAATTTTATTCTTATACTACTTGCAAAGGTAAGCAACATTTTGATAGCTTCTATTCTGGTTACAGGTGCAAAAGTTTCTTCATAGTTAATATCTTCTTGCTGATTATAACCCTGTGCAACCAATCGAGCTTTATTTCTGAGTATGTTTCTTTCTTCATCTAATTTGTTTCTGAAAATCCATTTAGTTCCAATGATGGATTTTCCCATAGGTTTTTCCACTAAATTCCAGACTTTGTTTTTCTGGAATTGATTTAATTCTTCCTGCATAGCCATTGTCCAATAAATATCCTTGCAGGCTTCATCTACTGATTTTGACTCTATTTCTGACACAAATGCACAGAAATTGCAAATATCTTGTGCTTTGCTTCTAGTTTGTACCTCTTTGGTTATATTTCCAATTATTTATTCCATGGGATGATCAAATTTGAGCTTCCAATTGTTTTGATTCTGATCTGAAGCTTGGGGTTTGAGTTTCTACTTGTAGTTACCATTCTCTAATATTCATTTTCACTATCATTGTTAATCTTCAAATTTTTGAAATTCTGTATCAAATCTTCATCAAACTGAACATTTATACTTTCCTCTACTCTTCTGTCTTTAGCAATATATACTTTGTAAGCTTTGCTTCTAGATGAGTATCCAACAAGTATGGCAAGTTTAGATTTTGCATCAAACTTGTCTTTAGCATTTTTAGTATTTAAGACAAAGCATTTGCATCTTAATGTCTTAAAGTAACTAACATTTGGAGTCTTATCAAACCAAATTTCAAAAGGTGTCTTATTCATCATACGTCTGATGTGAGTTCTGTTGGAGAAATGACAGGCTGTACCTACAGCTTCAGCCTAGAGAAATTTTAGCAGATCAGTGGCATTCAACATAGTTCTAGCCATTTCTTGCAATATCCTATTCTTTCTTTCCACTACATTTTGAGCTGGAGTTCTACGACAGGAGAATTCATGCAAAATTCCAAATGAATTGTACAAATTTTTGAACTCATGGTTTTCAAATTCTCCTCCATGATCACTTCTGATTTTCTTTACTATCAATTCCTTTTGGTTTTTAATTCTAATGCAAAAATTTTGGAATTCACTGCATGTCTCATTTTTATGAGTCAAAAATATTACCTAGGTTAATTTAGAAAAATCATCTACAATAATAAGAGTATATTTTCGACCTCCAAGGCTTGAAATTTGAGTTGGGCCAAACAAATCCAAATGTAAAAGTTCCAATGGCCTTTTGGTTGTAATTTCATGTTTACTATGAAGAGAGGTTCTCTTCTGCTTTCCTAGCATACAATCACTACACACCCTATCTTTCTTGAATGTAAGTTTAGGCAATCCCCTAACAAGATCACCCTTGGATAACTTTCTAAGAGTTTTCATATTGACGTAACCAAGTCTTTTATGTCACAACTAATCATCTTTACTAGATGCTACCAAACAGGAATTGCTTGCAGAATTTTCACATGGAAAGTTTAATGTATAAATAGAACAATTTCTAATACTAGTAAATTTTATTTCATTTGTAGTTAGATTAATAATGTGACAATTTTCAGTAGTAAAAGAAACTATATAACCTTTATCACATAATTGTCCTACACTTAATAAAATTTGTTTTAATCCATTGACATGCAAGATATTCTCAATTATACCATTTTCAGATGTGATATTTCCTATAGCAGTTATTTTACACTTTTCATTATTTCCAAATTTAACAGATCTTGAACTTAAGCTTTTAACAGAATCAAGAAATCTTTTCTTATCTGTCATGTGCTTTGAGCATCCACTGTCCACAATCCATTTTGTTGTATGTGCTTGGAGCTCCTTGTCATCTTGCAAATTATATCGAAATTAAGGCTTTTGGTATCCAAATCTTCTTAGGTCCAGTAGAGTTAGTCCTTAAAGCATTAAATCTATTGCCTCTTGGCAACCACATATGACCTGATCTTCTTCTGATGGCAAACATAGTGGTGTCATCTCTATATGATCGAATTATTCCACCACAATAAGGTACTTCCTATGGTGTAGCATACCCTAGGCCAAATTTGCTTCCATTAGGTCCTTGAGATCCTATCTTTTTATTTAGCCTTTTTGAGCTTGTGTAAATTTACAAATGGTATTTTTTAGATCAGAGATTGTAGTTAATAAGTTTTTATTTTCTTCTTTTAGCTCACAGTTATTACAACTATATTTATCCAAATTAGTTTTCATGTTTCTATTTTCAACTACAGCTGATTCTAATTCAACAAAGGAGTCTTCTAAATAGTTATTCAACCTTTTAATTTCTTTCTTATATTCTCTACATTTAACATACAGATTATCTACAGTACACAGAAGACTATTGACATCTAATTCATCATGCTCATTTTCTGAATAAGAGGAAGTAGAGCATACCTCTTGTGCTGCAAAGCACACGTTGGTTGTAGCTTCATCTTCAGAATTAGATGAACTACTTGATGGGCTACTGTCATGCCATGTATCTTTGAGAGTCATCTTCTTTTTGTCCTTCCATTTCTTCTTTTTATCTGCCTCATCCTCTTCTATCTGAAATGGATAGAAAGTTTGTATGTGCCCTTGCCTTTTGCATTTAAAACATGTAGGGACAGTTCTTTTGGAGGAGTTGGTCTTATGATTTTTCTTCATGAACTTTTTGAAATTTCTTGCCAGCAACATAATCTCATCCTCATCTAAACTTGGAGCTTCTTCTGTTGAAGGAAATGCCATTTCCTTTTTCTTCTCAGCTTTCTTTTCAATAGCTCCCTCTTGTTCTTTCCAGTTCTTCATTTGAACCTTGTAGGCCAGAAGATTGCCTAACAGTTCTTCAATCGTGTAATTGTTGAGATCCTTGGAATCTTGGATGAAGGTAGATTTCTATTTCCACTCCATAGTTATACTTCTTAGGATCTTTTGTACTTGTTTACGAGAATAGAATTCCTTTCCCAGGCCTTTTAGACTATTAATAATTTTAGTAAATCTCGAAAACATTTTAGTTATGTTTTCATTTTCATCCATTTTAAACAGTTCTAATTTTCTCAACAGAATGCTAATTTTGGTATCCTTTACCTGGCTTGTACCTTGTAAGTAACTTGAAGAATTTTCTAGGCCTCATGTGCAGACTTGCATGTAGAAACTTTGTTATATTGTTCAGCAGTTAGTGCACAATATATAGCATTCAACCCTCTAGCATCCAACTCGATGATTCTCTCATCCTCCTCAAACCAGTTCATAACATCACTGGTTGGAAGTGTAGTTCCAAGAACAACAATCTTCTAGAGTTTTACATCAAAACTCCGAAGGAAACACTCAATTCTATTCTTCCAATAATTATAATTGGAACCATCGAATAGAAGAGGTTTGTGGATGTTTTGTCTCTCAGCAAATTGAGCCATAAATCTAGATGGTTAAATCTTATAACAGATTAACCAAGCTCTGATACCAATTGTTAGGATTCATAGGCTCACCAGAGGGGGGTGAATGGTGAATGTGTGTAAATTTTAGTTCTTTTAATTTAGAATTGACTGATTCTATTAAACAATGAGATGAAATGAATTAAATGAATGTAAAACAGTAAGAAGAAAGTGTTAGAACCCTAGTATTTTGATAATACAAAAACCTATGTGAGGAAACCAAATTGTATTTCATAGATATGATAGCTCAGCAAAAGATCAGAAGGCAGACGAACAGATGTAGAAAGTTCTAAAAGATACTGCTATAGAGCTACAAGAAAATTGAACAGTTAGAAGAATAATTGTCTGGAATCATAAAGCCTCGGAAAGTTATGAAAGACAGTTAGTTGAATGATCGAAGAGTTAAAGAGTTAACTATTCGAAAACAAAAGGAAAATCAGAAAGTTAGAAAGGTTAACTATCCGAAACTTAAGTCATTGAATTTCCATATGCAGAAATTCAAACAGAAGCTTAAATGAGTTTTCGAAGAGTTAGAAAGCTAACTATCTGAAAAACAGGAAGTTTCGATGAGTTATAGTTTTAACTATCCGAAACTTAAGTTATTCTATTATGCACGTGCAAAAATGAGAAGACAGCTGTCGGAAGCTTAGAAGAAGAAAATCGGAGAGTTACTATAGCTAACTATTCGATAGTCAGGAGAATTTCGGTGAGTTACAATTGCAAGTATCCAAAGTTTAAGTACTTCACATGTATAACTTAAATCTCACATGACAAATAAACTTAAGTGGATTTTAAGTGAGTTACGATCATCCCTTGGAGAGTTACACTACTAACTATCCAAAAGTTTGAGAAGATCGAAAGGTTATCTTGAGATACCTTTCTAAACGGTAACTTACCATATTTGGATCTGCAAACTCAACAAGTACAATAGAATAAATCCGTTGAGGAGAAAATATGATCATTGGTAGTTCAAGCATAAATACAAACAAATCATTCAATATTTAGTAAGAGCTATGAAGTGAGAATATAAATACAATCACATACAGAGATACAATATACATTGTAGATCAATTACAGTTACAGAAGAAAGGTTCAATTCAGATTGACTACAACATAGAATCGATTGAAAGTTGGATTTTACAAGAAGATTATTAAAGCTCTCCATGTGCTGAAAGTCTGATCCAAGAAGGATCATTTGGTTCGTGGCTTCGACCTTAAAGCTTCATTTAGTGTTAGTTTGAGTTTTGACTTGAAAACTCAAAAGGTTGGTTTACTAAGGTTTATACTTGAAAACTTCTGTATGGTTGGTTAGAGCTACGACCAGAAAGCTCAAGTGAATGGTTGGTTCTTGCTTCGACCTGAAAGTAAGTGTATGTAAGTGTTGATACACTTAGTGAAGCCCAAGTGATCTTTGGGAGTGGACTAGCTGAGTTGGTGAACCACCTAAAATTCCCTTGTGTTTCTTACTTTATTTCCGCTGTGCATGATATTTATATCTATTTATTACTTGTGCAAACTGATTAATCAAATTAGTTAGTAAAGTCAAAAATAATCTTAAATTCACACTGTTCACCATTCACCCCCTCTCTGGTGATGTCATACGTTCCCAACAGAAAGTAACACATAATAAATTTTTAGGTGGTTCACTAACTTAGCTAGTCCACCCCCAAGATATACTTGAGCTTCACTAAGTAGACAAGTACTTACAACACTTGCTTTCAGGTTGAAGCAAGAACCAATACTTAGAGCTTTCAAGTATAAGCTCAATAACCAACCTTTCTTCGAGCTTTTAGGTTGAAGCTCTCAACCAACAATGAGTTTTCAGGTTGAAACTCACGAACCAACAACATTGAACTTTCTATCTGAGTTTGAGCGCAGGGAGCTTTTCTACTGTAGTGAATCTTTAAGAGTATTTTTGAATGTTGTAGACTTGAGAGTGTATCTAGAATTATTGTGTAGCTCACAGAATGATATGATCGTTATCTCTATCTGATCTTCTCTTCACTTCTCATATTTATACCAAAAGGTATAACGATCATATTTTTCTTCCAACAGATGTATTCTGCTGTACTTGCTAAGAAATCAGACCTAAATATGGTAAGTTATCGTTCTGTCTGATGTTCAATAAGTAACCTTCCGATTTCCTTTGATTTTCGGATGGTTATATGAATAACTCACCGAAAAGCATCTATAACTTACTGAAACTCCACTTACATCCTGTTGTCTGTGTCACGTGAGAATTTTAAGCTGTTTATGTGAGGTGTCAAGTGTTCGAAGACTTGTAACTTTAACTTACCGAAAAACTCTTGACTTTCAGATCGTTAGCTATAGTAACTCTTCGTTTTTGCTTGTAAAACTTTCGATTGTTACCTTTTAAATCTTCACGTGCATAATAAGATAACTTAAGTTTCGGATAGTTAAAACTGTAACTCACCGAAATTTCCTATTTTTCTGATAGCTTTTTAACTATTCGAAAACTCCTTTAAGCTTCTGTTCTAGATTTTTGCATGTAGGTAATTGAATGACTTAAGTTTTGAATAGTTAGTCTATCTAACTTTCTGATTTTGCTTGAGCTTTTAGATAGTTAACTCCTTAACTCTTCGATCATTCAACCAACTATTTTTCACAACTCTCCGAAGGCTTTACGATTTCGGATAGTTATTCTTCTAACAATTCGAAAGTGTTTCTATTGCTTTAAATTAACTATTCGGAAACTTAAGCTTGTAACTTATCGAAAATTAACTTTCTTCCGAATATTTAGGCTTGGTAACTGTCCGATTTTCTTGTAGCTTTATAGCAGTAATTTATGAACTACCTATATCTGTTCATCTGCCTTCTGATATTTTGCTACACTGACTTATCTATGAAATACAATATGTTTCCTCACATAGGTTTTTGCATTATCAAAATACTAGGGTCCTAACATATAACACTTTGGGAATTCCTAATGGTAGCGAATATGCAAAATCTCAACCTTCATTGTTGAAGTTGAAGTTGTTTAGAGCTTCGAATGAATTACTTGAGAGAAAAGAAGATTTGACAAAGGAGTGAAAATTTGAGATTACAGAGGTGAAGATTTTGATCTTTGAGTTTAGTGAGGAAAATGTAGATATGAGAAGGATATTTATAGACTCAAAAAAGACTTCCTTGTCTACTTAGCCCAAAACTCGATTAGTGATTATTTCCCTGATCGCTTGAATGCCCAATGCCTATTGTGATTGCTCTATTTACTTGATAATCAACTCTAAACCCTAAATGTTATTGCCTTTGTAATTGCCCAATGGACACCAAATAGCTCTTCCTACTTGCATCACATAGTCAACCATAGATGGTGATCCATAGTTGACTTAAACCACTTGCCTTTGCAATGCCTAACAAACACTAAGCCACCTTTGTTGATCATGCCCCTCTAGCTTGCACCATGTGGTTGATGATTGAAAGTGGTTCGCAACCTACTAAGACGACAATATAGTCAAATTGTATGTAATTGCGTCGACATGGTTGGGCCTAACCTATTGATATGCCTGGCCTTTGCCCTCACACAACCTCCACTTTCCACATCGTAAATCTTTTTCCCTTTGATATTCACCAACATACTTGTGAATTGCATAAAGTGCCCATTGCCACATGCGTCGTAGATGTTCTACCTTTGCAACGCCTAATAAACACTAAGCCACCTTTGTTGATCATGCCCCTCTAGCTTGCATCATGTGGTTGATGATCGAAAGTGGCTCGTGACCTACTAAGACAACAACATGGTCAAATTGTATATAATTGGGTCGACATGGTTGGGCCTGACCTATTATGATGTCTGGCCTTTGCCCTCACACAATCTCCACTTTCCACACTGTAGATCTTTTTCCCTTTGATATTCACCAACATACTTGTGAATTGCATAAAGTGCCCATTGCCACATACATCGTAGATGTTCTACCTTTGCAATGCCTAATAAACACTAAGCCACCTTTGTTGATCATGCCCCTCTAGCTTGCATTATGTGGTTGACGATCGAAAGTGGCTCACAACCTACTATGATGACAACATAGCCAAATTGTACGTAATTGCGTCGACATGGTTGGGCCTGACCTATTGATATGCTTGGCCTTTGCCCTCACACAACCTCCACTTTCCACATCGTAGATCTTTTTCCCTTTGATATTCACCAACATACTTGTGAATTGCATAAAGTGTCCATTGCCACATACATTGTAGATGTTCTACCTTTGCAACGCCTAACAAACACTAAGCCACCTTTGTTGATCATGCCCCTCTAGCTTGCATCATGTGGTTGATGATCGAAAGTGGCTCGCGACCTACTAAGACGACAACATAGTCAAATTGTATGCAATTGCGTCGACACGGTTGGGCCTAACCTATTGATATGTTTGGCCTTTGCCCTCACACAACCTCCACTTTCCACATCATAGATCTTTTTCCCTTCGATATTCACCAACATACTTGTGAATTACATAAAGTGCCCATTGCCACATACATCGTAGATGTTCTACCTTTGCAACACCTAACAAACACTAAGCCACCTTTGTTGATCATGCCCCTTTAGCTTGCATCATGTGGTTGACGATTGAAAGTGGCTCGCGACCTACTAAGACGACAACATAGTCAAATTGTATGTAATTGCATCAACATGGTTGGGCCTAACCTATTGATATGCTTGGCCTTTGCCCTCACACAACTTCCACTTTCCACATCGTAGATCTTTTTCCCTTTGATATTCACCAGTATACTTGTGAATTGCATAAAGTGCCCATTGCCACATATGTCGTAGATGTTCAACCTTTGCAACGCCTAACAAACATTAAGTCACGTTTGTTGATCATGCCCCTTGAGCTTGCATCATGTAGTTGAAGATCAAAAGTGGCTCACAATCTACTAAGACAACAACATAGTCAAATTGTATGTAATTGGGTCGACATGGTTGGGCCTGACCTATTTATATGCCTGACCTTTGCCCTCACACAACCTCTACTTTCCACACCATATATCTTTTTCCCTTTGATATTCACCAGCATACTTGTGAATTGCATAAAGTGTCTATTGCCACATATGTCGTAGATGTTCTACCTTTCACTTCTTACTCTTATTGGAGCTTGCAAAGATTATTTTTTTTCCTTACTTTCGTTGCAAATGTAGTTAAGAATTTAATTATTTGTGTATTTAGGATTTAAATTTTATATAATTTAGTGAAAAAAATTTAAAATTCAAATACTTGTATACGTTCAAGAATTTAATGAAAATTTAAAATTTCATAAAATTTACAAGTCAAGTGTCTACGACAATTTTTACGGTAGGTGTATAAAAGATAAATACTCTCCTGATAAAATCATTGAATTATTAAAAACTTTTGTGTCTTTATCATTCTCGATTTTATATATATAAAAAAAGTGATATTATAGACACCGGCTATTCTGCATCGTTCGGATCAATCTCAATGTTATAGATTGCATTTGGAAAAGAAAAAATGACTGCAGTCTCGTCACGTGTGTTTGTATTGTACAAAAAAGTCGTATTCATGAACTCATCTTATATTTATTGCATTTCCACTCTTTCTTCACTTCCGTTTTCATGTATACGTCAAATTTGAATATTCTTGTTTTTGCCACGAAAGTTTTATATTTGGACTGAATTGTTATTATTATTTATTTCACAAAAGTACAATAAGCAAAAATCAAATAAGTAAGACAAAACCAAGAAAATGCAGAAAATCTAGATAAGAATTAACACTAATAAGCCTAAGTTTAGTTTTTTTTTTTATGTTATATATTTCTTTTTTTAATAATAATATTTTTTTTATAATTTTAACATTTTTAATTTTATTATTATTATATTACTATTTTATTATATATATATATATTCTTCCGGCAAAAACCGAAATAATCTCTCGGCACGTCGAGATTCTTCCGGCTATTTTATTTATTATTATTATTTTAGAAAATTCGTAAATTCCGATTGCAGGAATCGGAAATTCCAATGCGGAAGTCTTTTTTCTTTTTATATATATTTTTAGGGACATCGGGTAACCTTCCCTGTTATTTTGCTAAATAAATTTTCTTTTTTAAAATCCAATCGGAAATGACTAGGATAACGGATAGCCAATGGATTCCGACCGTATATGGTAAAAGTGGTCGGAGATTTTTTTTGAAAATATATGGTTGAAATTCACTGTAGTATATTTAAAAAAAAAATTTCGATCGAAAATAGCTCGGAATTTCCAATGGTCCTAGCCATTTCCGATCAGAATTTTCTTTTAACATGTAATCAATTTCGACCATATATGAGAAAAGTGGTTGGAATTTTTTTTTTTTTGAAAATATAGAATCGGAATACATTGAATGTATATTTTCAATAAAAAATAAAAAATCTGATCGGAATTGGCTACCACAATCGGAAATTCCGGTTGTCCTATCCATTGCACATCGGAATTTCTTTTTTTTACCATTTCTGATAGGATTTTTTTTTAATCGATCTGCGATCCTGTCATATTTAACATTTCATTTTGAAATTTAAAATTAATTAACTGATGATATATTCTACTATATATAAATTCTAATACTAATTCGAGTTATATTTATTATTATATGGTTAAAAATCAATAATAAAAAATTAATATAAAAATATTTAATTTTAAAATCTTTAAATCAAATATTAATGCTTATTTAATCTAAAAAAAATTTATCATATATTTGTAGTCATGTAATAATAAAATTACCAAACGAGACTGCATTTACTCATCTATGTACTTACAAGCAAAATTACAATATTACTAAAAATTGCTACTAAGAAAATCTCTTCTGAAAAATAAAAGCATCACAAATATCAAAAAAAAAAGTATAGTAGAAAACCACGTGCATAATTTAATTGTCTGGAATAAGAATTTCTGAAGTTTTCATCTGAATTTAATGAATAAAAAATTATCGTTATTAAAAAAATTTAACAACAATATTTAAAGTACTGTTAGGTACTTACATATTTAAAGTACTGATTACTTTATGATATAATTTTTATAAATAAATAATAAAAAATTGACTTAAATATAGAATTTTTCTAACGAAATTTAGAATATTCGAATTTAGTATGACCGTGAAAACAAAAAAAAAAGAAAGAAAGAAAGGATCACAGTGTGAATGGATTAAATAGACACGACGTTAATTAATTAGAATAATAAATTAAAGCACGACGCAGGCTGGTTTTTCCATGACCGGTGGTTAGGCGACAAGCGTACCGAAGAACACGGAATTCACCGAGCGGATCGGAAGTTTGACCAATTTATCAGCGCTGGACCATGTCTCTCGTTGAAAGTTTCCATTTGTAGTACGGTATATACCATGATGGATGGATCTAAGCGCCAAAAGAAAGAAATGTAATTCTTATATATTGCTTTGATTTTATTATGTAATTAGATGTTGCTAATTAATTAACCACACGTCCTTAATGAAGCTCCCTTACTTGTATTGATCTTTTTTTTCTTCGAACTCTCGTCACATAAACAGATCGAGGATTTTAGTTGAAAATAAAAATACAGAGAGAGATAAAGAGATTGAGAGGGGCTTTCAGCTAAAGAAACATGAAAGAATCACGTCTGATAAATTGGGTAATCAAGCTTGTGTTATTAACAATGATAATATTTTATTAGAAAAGCCAAACCCAACTTCAAACGATCGGTAGGTCAAGTCAATTGCCAACACAAACAAAATACAAGTATCACAATATTGTAAGTTTGCTAGGGTTGAAGTTGTTCCTTGCGTGCTTCGAACCTTTCATTTTAACGAAGTTTGAACTCATGATTAAAGAGACGATGAAAGATTTTTTCACCATCCACGTAGATGACCTTGTATTATGGTAAAGGCATTAGTTCAACACATCAAGAGGCTGAGTGTAATTAAGTTGGTTCTGGACATGATTTGAACTAATAAATAATAAAACTTTACATTTATTATCAATTAGTTTTGTGCTAAATTATTTTATAAGATACTAAAATGGGTTCACGTATATATACTCATAAAACAACAAAATGGCTTTGCATCCTTCATTCGCTACTTTCCTTGGACTAGTAAGTAATTTAAGTGAGGTTAGTGTACATCGGAATTTAAGAGACAAAAAGGAAGGTCTTTAAATGCTAATGTCATAGATGTTAGCGAAGGACAGAATCGATAAAAATGAATGTTAACATTTCCGTTAGTATAAAAATATCAAAATTCCTTTTTACTAGAACCTTTCCCTAGTCAAGGCTTTTAAAATTGTACTTTCCTCTATCTCACTTAGACATACCTCCTTGAACATCCTTCCAATCAAAGCCCTCCTCGAACATTTTCTTGATTGATGCCCTTGTCAAACATCCTCCTAATCAATGCCCTTGTCAACACTTGGATTTGCTATAACACCTTCTAAGATTCTAAACCCTAACTCCTTCAAAAGCTTGGGAGAACTCCAAAAACTATCACCTCCATTCCTGACTCATGAAGAACTTCACCATCCACACATCATTGCTCTTTACAAGGTGAAGCCCCATTTGGTTGCTTGAACAACACTATAGTTAATGGGTTCTACAAGCTCCCCTTCAAAGTTGTCGCCATAGTGGTGCATTTGATTTCATCTCCATCGGAAGAGCTAAGATGGCTCCCCATGCTTGCCTCTTCTTGTTTGCCATCAAGAAGAAGTTGCACTAGACCACTTAATGGAGGTTGTCAAACATGGAGAAGAAGGTAGGACGTGAAGGAAGGGAGTAGAATCAAAAAGAAGAAGAAAAAAGTGTTAGAACTCTTGTGTTTTGATAATGCAAAAATCTATGTAAGCAATTAATATGTATTTCATAGGTCATCTAGAAGAAGAGCAGGTATAGTTGAAATGTCACTCACAGGTTTAAAAAGGTAGAAGAACTCGTTGAGTTAACAGAAGGATTAATGGATAAAATAGTTGAAAGATGGACAAGTAATTCAGATAATTTCAAAAGTCTTTTGGATAGTTTGAGAAAAATGTATGAAGTTTTCTAAGAAGGTATCAAGTTAAATTGTTTGAAATATGAATTACAGAAAAACTACAAGATGAATAGGCCAATCTAAAGGTTTCATAGACTATCAAAAGGTTTCACAATTGATTAGGAGTTTTTATAATGATTCAAAATGTTTCACAGTGTTTTGGAAGGTCTCAAGTAAACTATCCAAAATTCAAATGACCTCACATGTAGAACTTAAAATGTCACATGATAAGCACAAAAAATAAAAGGTCGAGACCTTCAAATAGTTTGAATAATTATTAAGAGTTTTTGGAAGGTTTCATGGATATGTTTAGAAGATTTCACAATTTTTTGAAAGGTTTCAAGTGAATTATTTGAAATTCATGTAATTTCATACGTAGAACTTAAAGATTCATGTGACAAGTCAAAAGGAGTAATTGTACATGCTTTTGAATAATTTGAAACAACTATTCAATATTTTCGGATAATTTGGACAAGTTTTAAATAGTTTCAAGTTAATTGCTCAAGTTTTCGAAAGATTTTAGGAAGACATTATACTAAACGATAACTTATCATATTTGAGATTGATTGATCAACAAGTATAACAAGTTGAATACCATTGAAAGAAATTTGATTGTTATATCCTTTCGTATAAGAATGATCAATAGATGGAAAAGAAAAATAATGATTATCATATATACTTATAGAAAGAGTTGCATAGAAAATTTAAGATTAATACAGATTCAACTAGTGCAAGATTAAAAGATTCTCAAGCTAATTCAAGTGTTGAAAGCTTTCTGTGCCAAATCTCTGATTGAAAAATAAAGTATTGGTTCGTAGCTTCAACCTGAAAGCTTTACAAGTATTGATTGCTAAACTTTGACTTGAAAGTTCAAGATGTTAGTTGTTAAACTTAAACCTGAAAACTCAAGAAATTGGTTCTTACTTCAATTTGAAAGTAAATGTGTGTAAGTGATTGATCACTTAGTAAAGTTCAAGCTGTACTTTAAAAGTGGATTAATCGTTAATAGTGAATTGTCTAAAAAATTCACTTGTGTATTTTTATTATCTATTTTAGTTTCTTCTACATTAACTGATTAGAATCATTAAATTTTAGATTGCATAAGCAATAAATCAAGTTTAAATTGTTAAGAAAATAACATACTCATCATTTACCCTTGCTATGATAAGTTCATATGATCCTAATAAAAGGTCAAACGAAGAAGAAAGGGAAAAAAAAAGATGGAGAAGAGGAGGCATGTGAGTAAGAAAAAAAAAATAATGGGAATAGAAAAAAGTTAAGGAAGAAAATAAAATAAAATAAAATAATCATAAATAAAAGGAAATGAAAGTTAATATTTTATTATTATAAATGAAAGTAAATAAAATACTCTTTCATTATTATTATTTATTGATTTACTTTTTTTGTCATTTTCTTTCTATTATGTTCTAATATTTTATTAAAATTTTTATCTAAATTTTCTTTCGTGCACTAATGGCCCTTAAGACTTGATCTCGTCAACAGCAACACCTTATCAAGCACCTTCAAGAGTCTTCATTATCACCATATATGATAATTCCAAAAAGATCATTCATTTCTATTCTCACCGACTTGCGAGCGGAGGAAGAGTATTCCACAGGTTTCACTTTACCTTGGTGTTCTTGCACAGGGACGAGAGCAAAATTATCTACCGCGACAGCAACGTACTCCTGGACACGGTAATCGATCGATCGATTAATTTATTAATTAGTATAAGTCGTACGTCTATATGATATTATTAACACATTTTAATTGTTATATCAAAATGGTGTGGACTGGAGAACGCTGATACGCTCCAAAATTTGAACCTTTTCTTTTAGTCCACCTCGCGTCCTCGTCTTCTACTAGTGCAGTTCTTCTCCCTTCATCTCCTCTGCCGCCCTTCTCCCCTTCCTGCTGCAAAACCTTCGAGACAAAGAGAGAAGAGGGCACTGCGAAATCTGCTGCTGATTTGATTGACTCCCATTCGAACGGGACCTGGGAGGAACATGGGAATCTGCTTCGGCAACTTTGCCAAGGAAGCGGTTGATTCTCGTATGCAGGCACCCGTCAGCTATCCCAATCCCACGTTGCCAAGCTCACCAGGTACGTGGGTGTTCATTCCTCTTCTCCAACCTGGAGCTCCTGTTGGTTGTCCTTGTTCCTTTCTCTGAGTGATACCCAAATGGGAAAAAGGGGAAAAATGATGGAATGGATCCCGTCTCTCGTCCCCTTTGATCATTTCTAAGGTCTGATACAACTGTCATGTTTCCGCCTAGGAAACAGAGAGAGAGAGAGAGAGAGAGAGAGAGAGAGAGAGAGAGGATGCCTCCTCTTCTTTCTTTTTTGTACTAGCAGAGTCTCTCTGGTTCACTTCCATGGCAAAGCCCAGGCTTTTCCAATTCAGGCAAGGAGTGGAAGAGATTTGTTAATTTATTATTGGGTTTTTTCTGCTTCTTCTCCTACCTCGCGCGCGTGGAGCAGAATCACAGGCAGGCATCATCGATCCGGGTGTGGTTGTGGTTGCAGGGCCCAACGTGGTAATCCCCAGGACGGACGTGGGCGTCGACGCCCAGGGAGAGATCTTGCCCGTCCACAACCTGAAGATCTTCTCTTTCGCGGAGCTGAAGACGGCGACGAGAAACTTCAGGCCGGACTCGCTGCTGGGGGAGGGCGGCTTCGGGAAGGTGTACAGGGCTTGGGTCGACGAGAAGTCCCTGGCCCCCACGAGGATTGGGTTTGGCATGATGGTCGCCGTCAAGAAGCTGAATCCTGATAGCATGCAAGGCGTCGAAGAATGGAATGTAATCCCCACATGAATTTAATTCGGCCCCTGATTCGGATCTTCTTCTTCTTAATCAATTCTTTGTTCCTTCCTTGGCAGTCGGAGGTGAGCTTTCTGGGAAGGCTTTCACACCCCAATCTAGTCAAGCTCTTGGGCTACTGCTGGGAGGACAACAGGGAGTTGCTTCTGGTGTACGAGTTCATGCCCAAGGGCAGCCTCGACAACCACCTGTTCAGAAGTAAGCAGCAAATTTTCCTCAACAACAAGCGTTCCATTCCTACGATACCACCGACTGCTTACAAAGTCATTTTCTGACAGAAGTAGCCTCCTGCGAACCACTTACTTGGGGCGTTCGTCTCAAGATATTGATCGGCGCCGCCCGTGGCCTCGCGTTCTTGCACAGCAACGAGAGAAAAATTATCTACCGCGACTTCAAGGCCGCCAACATACTCCTGGACGCGGTAATCGATCGATCGATTGATTCATTAATTAATATATACGTCGTAATGCTCGATGGATCGTTCTCATCCTTTTCTGCGTTTGGGGTCTGTTCGTTTTCATGTCCTAGAACTTCAAGGCCAAGATTGCGGATTTCGGGCTCGCCAGGGACGGACCTACAGGTGAGGACTCGCATGTCAGCACCCGAATCGTGGGCACCCATGGCTACGCCGCCCCAGAATACCTCAACACCGGTAAACTTCGTCTCTTGCTGATGGTGATTATATATATATATATATATTATTATTTGCCTGTATCTTAATTTGTTGATCATGCTTTCGTTTCCCGGCGACGGACAACAGGTCATCTTTACCCGACGAGCGACGTGTACGGCTTCGGCGTGGTCCTCCTGGAAATACTCTCCGGCCTTCGGGCTCACGACCCGAATCGTCCATCCGGACAACAGTGCCTGCTGGACTTTGCAAAGACACTCCTGTCGGACACAAGAAAGATGTCTCGCTTCATGGACGCGTCACTCGGAGACGACTACCCTAAGAAGGAAGCCTTCCAAGCTGGCCAGCTAGCTCTGAGATGTGCCAGCGAAAATCCCAGACACCGGCCCTCGATGGAAGAGGTGCTCAAAGACTTGAAGCGGATACAGAAGCTGACGAATGCCAAGGAACGTCTCACGGAACGGTCCTCGCCTCGTTGCCGGCGGTCCCCATACAACGCAAGGCATGCAGCTACACCAAGGCGCAGGCCGTGATAATATACTCGTCACTCTTATGAACAGATACGTCCCTGATGCTTGATGGTTCTCACCATTCGCTTCTCCTTCTTGGATTCAACACACACGGCAGCCTTTACTATTTTTCTGCCTTTCGGGAAAAAATATAAGTGTCACCCAAAAAGTCCACATTGTAATAGTTAACATGATTGATTGATAATGCTCTTCATGTTTTACAACCACCTTCACGAATGATTCTTCCAAAGAATACTCCTAGAATTACGTAATCTCACGGATTTGGAGTCTCGAACTTGCGATTTGAAATGATGAAAATTCAAATCTCGCCATCTTAATGCACGATCGTGTATCGGGCGAAGGCTTATACATCTAACCTAACTCAAGAGAACAAAACAATGGTAATTCACTTCACTCAAAATCCCTTGTTATATGAATCTCCAATTGCTCCAAGATTACGCATCACTGAACTGTCGACAGTGGTCACCATTGTGTGCTGCGTGCCTTCCCCACCGTGGAAAAATTTGTCGATCTGAATCTACAAGACTAAAGGGGAGGTGCGAATTTGTCACCTCCGATGAGTTGATGGTGGCCGCCTCGCACCATCTCGTCGGTAATTCCAAAGAACACAATCGATGAGTTGTTGGGGGGAAAATCTTCTTAATATGTTATCGGTCGTTATACAGTAATATTTTTTTAATTGTCTAGAGAATGTAATTATCTTAATTGTCTAGAGAGTGTGTAGTTATTTTAATTGTGTAAGAGAATGTGTGTAATTATTTTAGTGTTACTTATGTAATATAAATATAGAAAAATTAAGGAAAGAGAGTAATTCTTTTCGGTAATACTCTAGAAAAGATTCTTGGAAGATTTAAAGATTTTTTGAAAGTAAAAGTTGAAAGTCATTCGAAAGAAATTAATGACAACAAAATTCTATTCTGAAGATTCAAGAATTGTCATACAACCAAGATGAAAATTTTTATTACCTTTAAGTATTCTAAGTTAATTCCTCTTTGTATTTCATCGTTGATTTAAAAGTATAGATAATTTATCCACAAAAGGTGTTGTGGAAGAAACTCTAAAATATTATGTTTTAGAAAAGTTTTGGGTAACTTTACAGAAGTACGTAAAGTTGTGTAGATAATTATATAAGAGTTTGTATAGTTAGTACAATAATTGTACAAGGATTCATACAGTTAAAGGAAAAACTTGACAAATGATCAGTATCTTGTCAAGTTGATTTTGCTTTGAGTAAAGCTGTAGTACACCAAGTTTTAAGTGAACTAAAAACTCTTGAGGATAGTGAATTCTTAAGTAGGGACTTAAAGAGTGGACGTACCTTAGTTGAGGGGAAATACTATAAATAGTCTGTGTAATTTAATCTCTATTCATTTTTGTATAACCTAGATTTAAAAAAGGACCAAAAATACAAGAAAATCTACAATATACTTAATTCACTCCCCCTCTTAAGTATAAATATTTCCTACAATCTAGTATCAAAGCCTTGTTAGATCATTTTTATGCTAGAAAATGTATTTTAAATCTAGATTTTTGAGATTAAAAATGGCAAGTTTTGAAAGTGAAGGACACAATTTTCATAGGCCAACTTTATTCAATAGAACAAAATACACTTATTGGAAATAGAGAATGATTGTTTTCATCCAATCTATAGATTTTGAACTATGGAATGTATTTATTGAAAAAGTTTCTGAATTAAACAAACCATATAATCTTTGGACAGATGAAGAAAAGAAATTGCAACAATTAAATGTTAAAGGCATGAATATTTTATTTTGTGCATTATCATATAAGCAGTTTAATAAAGTATCATCATATACATCTGCTTTTGAAATATGATATGCATTAGAAATTACAAATGAGGGAACAAATCAAGTTAAGGAATCCAAAATAAATTTTCTTATACACCAATATGAACTATTTATGATGCATGAGAATGAAACTATTTCTGACATGTTTATTAAATTATTTACCATAGTTAATGGTTTAAGAGCACTTGGTCAAGAATGTGCAGGAGAAGATCTTGTGAGGAAAATTCTATGATCCTTAACTTTAGAGTGAAAATGGAAAGCAACAGCAATTGAAAAAGCAAATGATCTATCAATGTATATCATAAATGAATTGATTAGAAACCTCTCTAATAATGTGGTTAAACTTAAAGCTAAACATGTCTCTAAGGATAAGAATCAAAAGAAGAAAGAGATTGCATTTCAGGTAACTTCTGATATAGAAATTAGTTCTAATTCTAATTCAGATATTGTTCTTTTAGCTAGGAAATTCAAGAATGCCTGGAGAAAAAGAAAGGACTTAAAGAAAATTAGATCTTTAAGAAACGAAAAAGTTGAACTTCTCATTTGTTATCACTATAACAAATAGAGACACTTCAGATTTAATTATTCTTTAAGGTTAAAGGAGGAAAAGAAATCTAATAAGAAGTTTAAGGAAAAGAAGAGTAAATCCAAACCTAAGTTTAAATCTGCAAAGAAAGGATTTAAGAAGGCTTTGCAAGCAACGTTTGATGATGAGAGCTCTTCAAACGATGATGAAATATCAGATTCTTCCTAACTCAAGCTCAAGTTAAGACTTAGATACAAAATTAACAAATCTTGCTAATATAACTTTCATGGCATTCACGTTTGAGGTAAAATTTTCTAATCATGAAGAAGACATTTTTGATGATAATGCAGATATTAGACTTCTTCATGAATATAACAAATTAGCTTCAAAATTTTAGAAGTTAAAATTAAAAGAAAAATCTTATAAAACTTAGATTTCTAAGTTAGAAGAATTAAATAAATCTCTACATGATCAATCTAATGAGTTAAATCTGGAATTAAAGAAACAAGTTTCTAAAAATAAAAATCTAAATGTTTCTATTATTGAATTATCTATAGATGTTGAAAAGTTTTCTTTTGAGTTAGATTTAATTTTTGGATCGTATAAGGAAACCACATTTGAAATTTTAAATCTGAAATTAGAAAATAAAAATCTTGAAGAAAAATTAGTTAAAGTTGATAAAACTATAATAAAATGGGTAATTGGTAAGACAACTCTAGATAAGTTAGAAAGAACCCAGTTTCTTGTTAAAAATAAAATTGAATTAGGTTTTAATCCTCATGCTAGAACTATTGAAAATTCAAAGACCAAATTTGTTAGATTTGATAATGCTAAAATGAATAATTATAAATTTAAAAGAAATTTTATAATTTCAAGAAGATTAGTTCTTATAGTAAGTTTGAAAATAGAAGTTTTAATTATTCTGGTTATTATAAAAATTATAAGAAATAGTTAAATAAACTAAATAATACAAATAATATGTTTAAGACTTATTATAAAAGGAAAAATAGTTTTAGTAACCTAGAACCAAAATTATTTTGGAAGAAAAATATTAAAATAGTTCAAAAATAGGTTCCTAAGGGTAGCAATATATTTAGACTTCAAAGTTTACATTTTTTATATGTTAATTTATGTATTTTATAGATTATAATTGCAATTATATGTTATTTAATAAAGAATGTATGATAATTGTGATTTTAAGGTTTTACATATTTTAAATGATTAAATAATGCATAAATTGATTTATGATAGTTATTATATAAAATATGCTTCATGAAAAAATATCTTATATGATTTTATAAGAATAATTGAAAATATTGCAAATTTCATTCTTAAAATAGAGTTCAAGAAGGAAGAAAGATAAGAAGAATTAATTTCAAATATTAAGTAAAAAGTCATATAGTTAAGATTAAGTGTATGAAAAACTAGAAGAGTTATTGTTAAAAAACTCATATAGTTATGATTTATGCACGTGTGTTTTAAAAGTTATAAGTTTTCACGTATTTTTCATGTGCAACTTTGAAAAACTAGAAGAGTTATAATAACTATTCAAGTTTTATATATAGATAATGGATAACTGTTTGAGTTTTATGTATAGATAATGGATAATTGTTCGAGTTTTGTAAAGTGCCTAATGTTATAAAATTTTAGATCATGTGTTTTGTAGGTGAAAAAACTAAAAGAGTCATGACAACTACTTGAGTTTTCATAAGTGTGATAACTATTCAACAAAGATGGTGACTTATGAAAAAAAATTAAACACATCTCTAGAAGCTTATTCTCGTTAGATCTGAAATGAATAAAGATTACATGAGACAATGTGGGAAATATACATGATGACAATTTCTAAGAAGGAATGACATTAAAAGATGTATTCTCATTCCAAAAGATGCAATGAATGACATGGCAAAGATTGTGGACTGAAATGAAGAAATATAATAGGTTCATTAAGAAATTTGGTTGCAATGTGTTTGGGTTTTCCTAGCACTACACTAGAAAAACTTGGATTTGTTACTTCTATTTTTACTTAGTTAATTTATCTTTATGCCTATTCTTTCTTTTAGAAGTAAACAAACAACCTTTAATACAATTTAGATATTAATTCCAATTTGTACTTTAACTGCAAGTGCACAGTGTCTATTGTATCAGTGTGCAAGTACAGGTCGATCCCACAGGGAATTGCTGACGAATTTAAGAAATGTTTGATTGTGAACAATTCAAATTTATAATCAATAAGCACTCCGTTGAGTTATAGTTAAATCAACGGACTAAGTTCGTTGAGTTATGGCTAACTCAACGGACTATCCTAGTGGACTTAAGTTAACTCCACGAGCCTGTCTCTTCTTTATAATACTGCTATTTACAGAGGAATTCAACCAACCATTAGGCGATTCCATAGATTGTAAATAACATCAATTAAGCTTTTTAATGCTAGTTAACATTGGATTTATCATTAAGCAATACTAACATTCAGATGATTCAAATAGTCACCATTAAAATCTTTAAGTTTTTTGTACGAACCAATTTCAGTAAACTGTAAAATTAAAACTAACATAAAACAATCATAAAACTGATACAGATAACATTAATCATGATACAACACTCAAATACAACATACAAACAAAGATAAATTGTTTTTGGTATTTTTGTTTTGATGTGAACATGGAAATGGGCGAAAGGTGAAATGTAAAGTAATCTCACTTGACAGTAAATACTTCCGACACTACTTGCAACGCGATTACACTACTGAAAATTAAACCACCTACAATTCTGTCTCCTCTCCCTATAGAATCGTGAGTCCAGAATTGCAAGATGATCTCCTCTTCAGCATACAGGCATCAACCCGAAGTCAAAGCTAAAAGCTTTACGATTTCCTGAAATATGAGTCGGCACTTGGTGAAAATGTCTTCCCTTCCCGCGACGCGATCACTCCTCATAGTGGTTGTCAGGTACTGTGTTTGGCTCGAAATTGACTCGACATCAGGCAAGTATCCTTATAGACCTCCGATGATTGGTGATTATGGTGGTGATAACGATGGTTGGTGTGATACTTCGAAGAATCGCCGATACTGTCTATAGAAAGCTCGGTGCTCCTCCTTTGTATACACTGGCCGTCCATCGATCACACTTTCTTCTTTTTTTCTTCTTTTCTTTTATATTTCTTCAGTAGTAACTGCTTCTGCTTGAATGATCGGTTAGATTTCCTTCCTTTAGATCAACGGCGATGCTTCCTTCTCCATGCGCTATTGAATTCCTGCGTGATATGTACAAACGTGATTTTTCCTTCCAACTGTCTGTTTTCTGCGTGCATCATTCTTTTTAAGTGTTTTAATGTTTTAACTAATTTCTAATTTTATTGATATTGTTAATGTTAATTATTTTCATGATTTTATATAATTTGATAATTATTTAGTATCATTTAAAATTTTAACATTAATGTGCTAAAAATCTTAATTAAGAAAAGAAACTTAAGGTTAGATATATATTTCAAATTTTAATCTGGTTGTTAGATGTATTAAGTATGTTTAAAGAGTTGAAAACTGAAATTTTTCATATCGAGTTATAAATATTTGTATCTTATAATTATTCAGAATTGATATCTAACAATAGTATCATTTTATTTTTGTCTATGCTTAATATTCTGAAAATTTCTAGACGAAGTCAAAATGATGTGAAAAAGTCTCACAGGCTTGTTATACTCGAGCTATTAGGTATGAATGGATATCTTGAAATCTAGCAACCTAAGGTCATGTTTGATCTAGGATTATTGACTAAAAGCTCTATAGAATGGTATAATAGAAAGTCTGGTTGATAAAGGACTTAGTATATGTATTGAAAAAAAAAAGATTGGTGTAATGGTTTAAATGTTTAATTTATTGCTAACAGATGCACTAACATATATCAATTTCTGATTGTGCTTCGTGAAGATACATTGCTTATACTTATATATGAGATTGAAAGTTTGAAATTACTTGGTTGTGCTTAAGAACTTTATAAATCAGAAAATATTTGGTTTATTATCTGGAACTTTACATTTTCTAATCTGAAATGGAGATTATTAGCACATGAAATGTTGAACAAAAATAACATGTTATATTATATTAAGTCTTTCAGTATTTCAATATTTCATTATTTCAATATTTTTGCATTTTTGTGTTTAAGCATTTAAATTTTGCTTACTATTTTAAATTTGATGCACATGTCTAAGGGGAGAAAAACATAGAAAATCAATTACATTATCTACACATTATCTGACTTAGAGGTCTAGGTAGAACATACTAGATTATTTAATCAAACCTAGATAGCCAACTAAAGTTTTGATACCTCGTAAACTTAAATGATTAAGTATACGAAACTCATAATGTTACTAAGGTATGTTTATAGAACCTTGTAAAGTTAAAATATTAAGTTTACGAAGAAATGTCTATTATTTATAAATGAATTTTTCTAAATATACGAAGTTAGTTCATAAACTTAAGAGCATAAGGTTATGAAGGGGTTCGTAAATTTATAGGAAATGTTTGTATTAGTTATAAATGAAAATTTCTGATTATATGGAGTTAGTTCATAAACTTAGGGGCATAAGCTTATAAAAGAGATCGTAAACTTATATATTTTAGAGTATTGACTATGGTAATCTTATGGAATAAAATTAAAATCCATTTACCTGATTAACATTACATATATAAGTGTCAATAGTCTAAAATCTCATTTGGTTCGTCGTCTTTTACCTATAACCTAATAGAGCTAGAAAAAGTGATTACAGATGAAAAGCTAGGGCAAATGGCTTCAAGACCATCAAACTGGGAAAGCAAGGTAGATTTCAATATCTTTCATCAAGTTGCTGCTTACTAGCACAATGATAAAAGGGTGAAAAAGGCTGATTTAGTAAAACAAATAGAGTAGTTACACATTCAATGTAGTGAAATAACTAAGTTGTGTAACTTAGAAAATATTTTGTCCACAAAAGATTTTGTCTTTAAAGTCAAATGAGCCACAGAAAAAGAAGTAGCCAAGGAAAAGGCTTTGAAACCTCTCAACACAATAGCTCATGAACTTATTAAAAAGAAATCTATTTTCTAAATTCAATAAGAAATATATGTTCAAGCTACTGAAAAGCCTTACAAGTTTGGAAATATAGAATATGGCCAACATAATCTTAGAAAAAAGCAAAAAAATGCTATTGAAGAAGAATGGGAAGAAGCACCACCATTCTTCACTCCTCATTCTATGTTTGATAAAGATAGATATGATGAAACAATAAATTTGTTATAAGTAGCTGGAGAAGACATGAGGACTACCAAGCAACAAGCTTTTATTGAATTTGATCAATGGAGAAAGAATCAAATCGAAAATGAAGATGCTTCAGGAGATAATAAAGTACAAGATCTTACTATACTATACACTCCTGAAAATGAAGAAGAAAGGTAGTTATTTTCTAAACTTGTTAAACTACTGTTGGATGCAAAATTATTTGTACAAGAAGCACAAATGATAGCCTCCAAAGAATTTGACAAAAGAAAAAGAGAAGGAATTCAATATAGGCTATTGAAAAAAAAGTAATTTGAGATGGAAAATACTGAAAAATTAAAAAGTCCAAAGAATTTGACAAAAGAAAAAGAGAAGGAATTCAATATAGGCTATTGAAAAAAAAGTAATTTGAGATGGAAATTACTGAAAAATTAAAAAGTCCAGTTGAGCAACAAGGAGAAACTGAAGAAGAAGAAGAGCAACCCTTAATAATTAGAAAAAGAAAGTTTGAGAAATTTCCTCAAACTTATATCAAAAAGTTGAGAACAATAAGTTCACAAGGAGCTTCTTCTAGTCGAACAACTACTTCACCACTAAATGTTGATCAGCCAATTATTCCTACTCCTCCAATAAATTCAATTGACATTGTCAAAGAAATTTTGGAAGAATTGATAAATCGAATAAATTTTGAAGATACAAAGATAGAAGAATCTCCATTAGCAGATATTCCAAAATCAATTGTATAGGATAATTTTGAGAATATTATGACACCAATGGATGAAGATATTGTTGAAGAATTTGTAGAAACAAAATATAGAGAACATGATTTTGAAGAAATAGAGTATATAGAAATACCTCCTTCTGTAATTCAAGAAGAAATTAGAGAATAAATAGTTGAAGAGGAAGATAGTGAAGAAACTTTTGTAGAACAAATGGAAGACATTATTCAAAGACCAATTGAACAAGTAGACTAGCCACCACTTCAAAAATTTCCTAAGACAACAAATTCTCTATTATACTTTAGAAATCAAGAAGCTTATGAGAAGTATAAGGTCTATAAATCCTTTGATATACTATTTAGCAAACCTTTAGATTGGAGAAAATTGTAGAAAATTTATAGTTTGTTTGAATTTCAAGGGCTAGTTAAGATAATACAAGAAGACAATACATTCTCATATATAAATGGATTAGTCCTAGCCTTTTATAGCAATTTAATAGAAGTAAAAGGTAAACTGATAACAAATATTAAAGAACGAGACATTGAATTAAGTCCTAAATTATGTTATCAATCATAATTTGAAGCCTAATTGAAGAACATGCATAATTTGAAGGAATTAACGCTAATTAAGTATCATTTATGAATGATTAAAAATTACTTTTTTTGCATACTATTAATTATTAAATGTTATATATGTATTGCTTTATTAAACTGTAGAACTAGACGAGTTCATTGAGTTACATTGTAACTCAATGAGGTTAGTTTGTTAAGTTAGTAGTTAAGTCAACGAAGTAAGTCCATTGAGTTACGTTAACTCCACAAACCAATTATTATCTAATATATAACTATCAGAAGTTTGTAAGAAAAGCATTGGAAAACCACGTTGCATGATTCACATCCATAATCTCTATCGTGGAAGGGAAGAGCAATTATAGTTGTTGATATGTAGGAAAGGGAAATCCAGTTTGTCATTTTGGCAACAATAGTTATTATGAAAGAAAAATATAAAAGGATTGAAAGAGATTGAAAGAAAAGGGGCGAGATAACCGCACTCACTATAGAAAGTATCAGATGCTCCTTGAGACATCTCTTACCACTACCACCCACCATTCATTAAAGGTCTGTGAGGATAATTTCTAGAGTCAAGTCAATTTTCAGCAAACCATGGTAACTAACAACCATTGCAAAGGAGTGATTGTATCACAAGAAGGAAATGCTTCTTCACCAAACATTGAATTATCTCTCAAGAGATTGTTAAAACTTCTAACCTTAGTGTTAGGTTAATGCCAATTTGTTGAAGAGGAAATCATCTTACAAAAGTCTAGGTTCACAATCTAGTAGGGAGAGGAGCACTTGATAGTAAGTGGTTAAATTTTCAAAAGTGTAACTGTGTCGCATGTAGTGTTAGAAGTCTTTTATTTTCAATAGAAAGTTTATCATATCTCAATCGTCCACCTTGAGGAACAAAACAAAACAAAAATACATTTATGTCTACTTTTACTTATTGATATTTTGTGTTTGTGTCGTTTACGTTTGTATTGTTTGTTAGTCATTATTAAATGTTGAGTTTACTTATTGATGTTGATTAAATTTTGAAACCAGTTACTTTAAATCTCTGAAATTACATTTGAAACTAGTTATTTCTGAAAGTATTTGAAATGCTTCTTCTATCTTTTCTAAAAGTATCTATTATGTCTTAACTTGGTATTTCTATAGCTATGTCATGATATATTACTATTTTGGTAAGATACCTTTTATTGTAGATTTAATTTGAAAGATTACTAATTATACTTGGTAATTAGTTGCTGAACATGGAATCTGATGAATAGAGAGTAATTTCTTGATTAAGAAACTTAAAGAATAATTGAAAATAAAATTACAAAAGATAACAGGATAGACGAGATGATTGAGAAAGAAGAAAAGATCCTCCAATTATTGAAAACAACTTTCTCATAAGGATCAAGTTCAAGCATACTAAAGAATCTTTTTTTGAAGAATTGAAAGACTTTTTTTGCAATAACTATTGAAGATTCAATCATGCAAATTCATCTGAAATTCTTTTGAAGATTTCAACCATCAACATTCATACAAGGAGTTTTCTATTGTTTTGTTTTAATCATTTTGAGTATTGTACTCCTATGTTGAAAATCTTCTTCTACATCTGAAAATCCTAACTCATAGAGGTATTGTGAGTGTACCTTTACAAGGTCAAGGCCTTGGTGAAGAGAGTGAAGTTTGTGACTTCACTCACTCAAGATTGAGGTTTTGAGTGCATAAGGTTGGTACTTTGTGTAGAGTTGTTGTTTAGCCTGTGAAAAACAACATTTGTAAGGTTGTTACTCAACCTACAAAAGCAACATAACTTAGGTTTGTACTTAGCCTTAAAAGTACTTAGTGAATTCTCAAGATTAGAGCCTTGAGGAGTGAACTACCTGTTTAAGGAACCACTATAAATTTTTTGTGTCTTTTATTGTGTGTGTGATTGTTTACTGAACTCTAAATCATTTTAATTAGGATTAATTAGTGTCAACTATTTTCAAATTTTTAAAAGTAATTAAACTTGCTAAGACATTATTCACCTCTCCTCTAGTGTGTCATTCGATCCTAACAACTAGTCTCATCTTCGTCATGGTCGATCTCCTTTGAAAAGCCCTCCTCGTTAGACTCTGCCCCTTATTCTAATCTTCTCTAAAAATCCCTCTCTATTAATCTCCACCCCTTATTTCAATCTTCTCTAAAAAGCCCTCTTCATCAGTCTTTGCCCTTTCTTGTTCCAATCTCCTCCAAAAGTCCCACAAATTGATTTCCTTTGAAAGCCCCTTGTTTTGATCTCCTTTGAAAGCATTAGAAAGCCACTTTATTTAGAAAAGTATCATTTGTCTAGAAATCCACATTTGGTTGTATATTGTTGTGAAAAGTTAAATCAGAAACTTGTCTATTAGGAAATGCCAGAAAACTTGTTTGATTTGTTTTTATACTTATATTAATAAATTCTTTTAAAAGTAAACAAACAATCTTTCACTCAAATTAGATATTAAGTCCAATTTGTATTTTAACTGCAAGTGCATAATGTATATTGTATTTGTGTGTAAGTACAGGTCGATCCCACAAAGATTGAGTAAGAATTTTGTACTATTTTTATTTTTATATTAGAGTTTATATGTGTTCAGTTAAGTACTTTATTGAGTTAACTGTAACTCAACAGACTTAGTAGAGCTATGATTAACTCAACGGACTAACCTCGTGGACTTAAGTTAACTCCACGAGCCTATCTTTCTAATTAAATACTGTTATTTACAAAGGAATTTGGTCAACCATTGGGTGGTTCTACAGAATGTAAATAACATCAATTAAGCTCTTTAATGTTAGTTAATCTGAGATTTATCATTAAGCAACACTAACATTCAAATATTTCAAACACTAACCATTAAATTCTTTAAGTATTTGAGATGAATCAATTTCAGTAAACAATAAAACTATTTTCAATTTTCTGAATCAAGCAAACATAAAACATTCACAATATTGACAATGATAACATTAATCACGATACAAAACAAACAATACAACACTTTAATACTAAATGTAAACACAAATAATGAGTTGTTTTTGGTATTTTTGTTTTGATATGTTCCTGAAGATGAGCGAAAGGTGAAATGTAAAAATCTCTATCGATAGTAAAAACTTCTTTCACTACATGCGATGCGATTATACCACTGAAAATTTAATCACTTACAATCTTGCCTCCTCTCCCTATAGAATCGTGAATCAAGAATTGTAAGATGATTTCCTCTTCAACATACTAGCATCAACTCGAAACCAAGGCTAGAAGCTTTACAATCTCTTGAGATATGAGTCGGTACTTGGTGAAAATGACTTCCCTTTCTGCGACGCGATCACTTCTCACAGTGGTTGTTAGTCACCATATTTGGCTTGGAATCGACTTGACATCCGGAAAGTATCCTTACAAACCTCCAATGGTTGGTGATCTTGGTGGTGGAGCTTCAAGGAACTTCCGATGCTTCCTATAGTTAGCGTGGTTCTCCACCCACACTTTTTCTTTGTCTTTCTCCTCTTCTTTTATATTTCTTTCAATAGTAATTGCTTCTGCTTAAATGATCGGTTGGATTTCCTTCATTTATATCAACGATGGTGATTTCTTCTTTATTCCACAAGTGAATTCCTATGTGATACGTGCAATCGTGGTTTTCCTTCATATTGTAGTTTCTCGTAATTCTTCTATTCTTGCACCTACAAAACACATGACTAAATAAGAAAACTTCTCTATTTGTTAGTCATTTTATAAAACTCGAACAGTTATCCATCCATGCATATAAAAACTCAAACAGTTATCTAACTCTTCGATTTTTCATTACCCAATACACATGGAAAACACGTGAAAACTTAAAACATTAAAACACATGTGTAGATAACTTAACTATACAAGTTTTTAACATAACTCTTCGCCTAAAATAAAACGTTAACTATCTAAAAGTTTACACTACCTATTTTTGCATAATACTAATACAATGCGTTACCTTAGTATATATTCAAGTAACTCAATGCGTATAGTTATGCTAACGTAACAAGTTATACATGTGCAGCTCATGTGACATCATAAAACATTTAAATTCAACACATGCATAATTCTAACTTAACGAGTTCAGATATTTTAGATACTTACAAACCTAATTATCTGATGCTCAAACACATTTCGAATAGTTAGCAGATAACTTACCAAAAATCCACTTAAGTCATGCATTGAGGTTTCAACACGTGTACTCCAAGAAATAATGAAATATTCATTAAGCGTTTAAAATATAATTGTCTGATACATAAAATATAACTCTCTGAAATAACAGATAATTCAGATACTTAGGAACTAAAAAGCTTGTAATTCACTCACAGTTCAGAAATGTATTTAATTAATGTTAATTTCTTGAAATTATGAAGATTCTTTCATTAAAGCATATAACAATGTAATTATAACATAATGGTTTAATTCTCATATGATAAGCTAAATACTATGCAATTAATCATCATTTAATCGTTAATATTATGTACTTTTTCATTCTAAATAGGTTGAAGCCTCATCTACTTGCTTGTGCTTGTCTACTAATCCAAAGGTAAGTTCATTTATTCTATTCTACTAATCAAAGTCTTATTCTATTCATTTGCTCGTCCCTTATTTTGTTTGCTCACCCCTTCTTATAGGTTTTCATTAAAAACCATTATTAGAATACAGGAAAATAGTTTGATTATATTAGAGTCCCTACACATCTTCAATCTAATTTCTATTATATCCATCATCCCAATGGTCAATTTTGTTGGAATATTGCATATTCTTTTTTATTACAATAGTGAGTTAAATTTCTAGATCATTCAAGATTAATTACTCTTACATATTGTGAGTTATAGAATTTGATTACACATTCCTATATATTTCATGTTTTGTGTTGTTCCTAAAAGCAATTAATGTCTATAGATGATTAGATTTTGCAACTATTAGGCTTCTTTGTGATTTATCTTGTTAGTGTCAGGTTTGGTTCCTATAGTTTTACAAACATATATGCTAAATGATCTAATCTTGCAGGATGAATAACATTTCTTACAATTACCACTCTAAAAAAAAGTGAAAACAAATTTTTACCATTAGCATTACACTTCATTACAAGAACATTCATTAATGTCATAGTTCTATTGTTTTGGTTTAACAATGAGAATCATGTCTCTTTGTTCATTCCTATTTATTACTACATCCTTTGTTCAATTACGTAATCTTAAAACCTTTTTCAATCATATAATTTTTGCACAAGTTTATTGCTACATGATTTGCTAAAGTTTTTATCTCGGAGCTCAATTTGCATGTACTTGTTTATGCTATTAACACTATTTTCAGCCCATTATTTTGATATTATTTGTTGCTTTCTAAAGAAGTGTGGATATTCAATTTAAAACTAATTGATTATGATTGAAGAGTTCCTTTAGAGATTGATTTATACCTTGTTTTATATTTTTTCATGAGACTATTCCATCACTTTCTCTTACTGTGATCTTTTTTTTATTCATTGGTGATCATTTCATTACTTTAATGTCGATTACAAGAAGAAATATAATACTTGAGTACAAATATTATAATGTCGATGGGGTAGCTATTTTATTGCATTGTTTTGATTAATTGACTTTTGATGATTGCATATAGAGTTGGAGAAGTAGGAAATTTAAACACATGTTACATGGTAGGTTATGTGGCTTGTGTAAAGTGAAACACAATAACATGTCATTAGCATTTTTTCCCCTTTGGTTCATTACATCTTTATGATCCTTTTTGTATAATTTGGATTATTTGTGTCATGTTGTATTATTTGTGTATACTTTGGTAGTAGTGATATATGGATTTATTTTATATATTATTTTTTGATTTATGTGCTTTGTTATCTTATTGTTTTTTATAAGATTTTATTGTATAATGTTTTCAAAAATGTATGATATATCTGTTGTTGTGTAATATGTATTTTATTATTTTGTTGTTTCTTGTATGATACTAGAATAAGTTCTTAGTCAACCATGTCTATCACAAATACTAGAAAGAGTAGAGGAGAAAGTTACACAAGTTGAAGTGATAAATCCATTAATAGAAAAATAAGAGCTGATACTTAGGATAAAATTATTAAAGAATACAACAAGAAGGTAGACTGTAGCATTATAAGAAAAAATGTGAATAATTACATGAAAACTTGATGATTAATGTATAAAAATTACATAAAGATTTTGAGTCAAAGTGAATGAGGTTGAGATTATATAAATGGGTATATTGATAAACTTGAAGAAAGATGAAAAGAATTTGTGAGGTAAGAAATTATACTTATTTTTATTTGTTTATTACATGACTCTAATTTGACACATTCATCTTTTCAATTATAAAAATATACTGATTGTAAGTAATGTGAAGGGAGACCTTACCTTATCTATGACTAACTTCAAATAATTTTTGAATATAGCATGTCATTTGGTTCTCGAACAAACATCTTAATAAATGTACATAACTTCAAGAAGAAGATACAAATGTTACTTTAAATAATGATGACAATGATATGTTCTTTATGTGCTGACGAAAGCTTAACATCTTAAGTTTTCAAATATTTTTGACTGATAGAGACTTAACTTTCCTTCATGTACTGACGGAAGCTTAACAACTTAAGTTTCCAAATATTCTTTGAATCTTTGAAGGCTTAACATCCTATGTTTCTGAAAATTCTTAACTGATGGAGACTTAACTTTTCTTTATATGTTGATGGAAGCTTAACATCTTAAGTAAGTTTCCAAATAATCTTCAAATGTTAACGTTAACCTTTTAATTTTTCTATCGCTTCAACATTTTTAGACAGTTAAGTTTTGCTGACTTTTTCTATCTCTCCATCCAACAGTCTTAATACTTCCTAGACTTAGTTGTTACACTCTTGGTCTACCTCCTGCTTTATCCTTTATCTCATCTTTAAAATCTATGAAATATATGATCAACCTTACTTAAGTTTTTGCATTACCTCTGATCCTATTTTCCATACTCGAAGTTGACAAATGGAGGTGGACTATCATTTCATTCAAGAGCTTCTGATTCGTGGCATCCTACAAGTCCAGCATGTTTCCTCGAAGATTTAGCTCACTGATATCTTCACGAAGGCCCTCCTGAAGTCTTGTTTTCAAGCTTTACGTGGCAAACTTTCACTCAACTCCTCGCCATGACATTTGCTGGGGCATGCGAACATTTAATTCATTTATTATTGTGTAACTTCTCTTGATGTGTCGATGTAACTCTTGGTGCTTCCCCTTCTTGTAGTAATGGTCGCACCTCTTCATGTACATGGCACGTTGTATTTATACTCTAAGATATCAGTTGTGGTAGTTAGCCAGTTGCTACCAATCTTGTGCACACTTTCTCAACTGTAATTAACAAAGGCCCTGTGACAAGCCTCTTAGTTGAACTCCACTGAAGCACCTTGAAAAGCTTCAAAACCTCCTCACAAGTCCTTTTTTTGTTGCATTTTTGAGCTTCTAGACGCCCCCCCCTATGAACCTACCTTAGAGAAGCACCAGGGAGCTCCCCATTTCTAGCGACCAATGATCTTCCCTCCTAAATTGGGTTTCCTTATTTATCAAAGGCTACAATTGGACTCGAGTGAGTCCCAATTCCATTTTTCTGTATTTAATTTTGCATTTTACGTGTTAAATCAAAAGGCACCAAATTTCTCACATAACTAATGTGATGCATAATTCCGTAGTTGCATCCATACTGGCTTGTGTACTAAGGTACACGTTATCATGATCTTCATGAAATCAACGTTCTAAAATGTTTTTCACCATTCATAGATGTGAACTAACATTAAATTATCACGCTCGAGTATTTGTAATAGGATGGATGATTCGGTCGGGACCATTAAAATTCTCAGGACACCGCCAAGATATGGGTCAGTGGAGGAGGGATTAATTAAAACGAGTGAGACGACTGGTTAAGTGCAAACGCATGAAAGTGAAGGGCGTCGTTGGAAAACGGGTGGCATTGAGACGCCGATTAATTCCTCTCTTTACCAATTTCGTTATTCCTTTTCCATGGAATAATAATTTTTTTATTTTTAAAGAATCGTACGTTCAAATCACAAATATAAAAATTCAAACGTTTACGCTATAAACAAACAAAAAATAACAATCGATCATTAAAGTGAACCTACAATTTAACCTAGCAAGTGTCAAAACGTCGTTGTCCCGAGTCTTCTCTTCCCTAAAAACTAGTTATGTCAGAGCAAAGCAGTCTGTCCGACGTAAATAAGAGGAGTTGACTATGACCTTGACTGATCCAACGCGGGTAGGTTGGTTATGACTGAAAAATCTTAAATTTCTGATACCAATGAGTAGTTATATTTAAATTTTTATTTAAAAATATAGAATAAAATGTTAATCATCATTCGTTAAATTAAATTAAATGAGAAATGATAATTATATTTATTTATTTATTTTATGCATTATATATCATTTATAAAAAATATATAATATAAATAAAAATTATCACCTTATATAATTTATATTTACGATTAAAAATTTACATTTAAGTTTTGGAACGATCGTTTTGAAGTACTCGTATGATGAATATTTAAGTAGAGTAATCACAAGATTAAATGTAGATTTTTAATTATAAATCTAAAGTATGTAACGTAACTTTTATTTAAATTTTTTTATGATTCATAAAATTAATAAATATAATAATAATGATTTATTTAATTCAATGATTAATATTTTTTTAAAACTTTCAATAATAAATTAAACATAGAGTAGTGGTCTTCTCACTTTAAGATGTCATATTCAAACCCCATTAAATGCAATGTTTTCCATTTTTAATACTCCAGCGTCCAGGTTCGGTCGGATATTCCGTTCCGCGGCTACGGCACGGTCTGGCAGTGTTCGTCGTGACCCCGCCGGTCAATAGTGTTTGGGCCGTGCCTGGGCTCGTCATCGTTTCAAACTTAATTGAATACCACAATTTTCTTAAAATAGAGATAAGCAAAATTCTCTTAAAATTGAACACCACCATTTTCTTCTGTAGCAAGAAATGAATTGGAAGTAAAAATACTAAATTCAGTGGTTCAAAGAAGAATACTTGAATACTACCCTTTTTTTATAGTCTCAAATGCTAGAAAGTGAAAAAAACGTATCTCTTCTATCTTTTTGGATGGTAGGCCTCTTGTTTCTTGTAGTCAACTTTCTTCAACTCTTTAAAAAAACTCTTTAACAAGAATCAAGATCTTAATTTCCATATATATTGGGAAAAAGATTTTATATCTGATCCAAACTTAATCGAAGTCCCCTTCTCCTTGGAGGAGATCAAATATGCTGTCTTCCCCTTAGTAGAAGACAAATTTCTTGGACTTGATGACTTCTTTTATTTTTATTTTTTTCAAAAATATTGGAACGTATTTAAAGAAGGCCTTTTTGATATGATTAAGTTCTTTCAAGATAGCAAAAATGTCAACACATCGAATCCAATAAATCACACTCAAATATCCTAATGTTTAGATAATTTATTTTAAATACAATTTTCACTGTTGATATATTTTAAGTTAATGCATTTAAATTATAGGATAACACCTACAGTATTTTTAACCATCCACAATCCTAGTTTCTCATTAGCATTATTATGATTATACTAATATTTCAGATGTAATCTTTATTATTGATAGATTTTAAGCTAATATATCTAAACTATAAAATGAGCATCTATACTATTTTTAACTATGAGCATTTATAGTATTTAATATGCTCCTACATCATATGACGTACAATTATCGATCAATTTTAAATTAAACTTTCATTCGGTATTAGCGTAAGTTTACCATGTAGATACTAATTATTTAAATAGTCACAAGTGAAGAAGAGACATGCGAGTAAAAAACCTAAGCCGATAAAAAAGAGAGTAAAACTTAAACTGATATAATATAAAACCTGCGACTGATTTTGAGTTATACTTTTTTTTTTTTTTTTCCTACCATACACATGAAAGATCAAAGAAGGAATTCATCGTTACTGTTCCTGTTCAAAAATTTGAACACTTCCAGAAATGCATACACTGTAAAATGGTACACTGAATATATATACATACATATGTGTGTGTTCTCTCGATTTATTATTAATTTATTTGAAATTAAAATCTTTATGATATCAAAATAAATTTATATACATTCATTCACTAAAATTTGCACATATATAAATAAACTATAAGTTTGAGAAAGTATTGAAAATAATCTTGCATCATTTAAGTGAAAACCAAATTAAGCTTTCTACGTTCATTATCAATTATTTTAAGTTAAAATTTCCAAAGACGAAACGTGACTTCCATTGGGGAAAAAAGGACCTTACGAATACATAAATTTTCCAATCATTGAAATAATTTTTCTTTTCATATGCATCTTAAATTCAATTTAAAGGTGCAAGATTTCGTGGAAATCATTTCTCGTTCAATTTTGCTCTTTTCACTTTCAAACCATAATTTTCTGTTACACTTAAAGGTGTATATCTTGATAACGTTAAAATCATTTACCATCATATTATTAATGTAAATTTGAATTTTTGTATTTACACTTATAATATTACATTTTCTACTTGTCTGGCAAACAAATCAATGGTTAAATCTTCCACCTTCAGTTCAAGTGCAGCAACGATAATTCTGTTCCGAGTCCGCCTGGTAAACATGCATAAAAGAGAATATTGATCTCCCATTCCCGCCTTTCCCCACCCCTCCGTCCACCTCCTCCTCGTCTCCACTCGGCTCCTTCCACGGTTCCCATGGACCTGCTGCGGTCGTCTGGATCCTTCGTCTCCGTGCGCAGTTTCCTCCTCCTCCTCCTCGCATTCTCTCCTCAGGCAAGAACAAGAAGCATCCGATGTCGTCTTGTCGGCGCTTCATTCCACATGCTCTTCCTTGCTTATCATCGCCATCGCTACGCTTTTTGAACTATTAGAGAAACGCTTCCTTGCTTATCGCCTCGTCATCGTTGTCCTTAGCATCATCATATTAATGGAGATGTAGTTGTCGATTTCAGACGCGCGCGCGTGTGTGTATTTTACTGTTGCTTTGTGGCGCTGGAGGTCTTGAAGGTGCTGACGGTGGTGTTCCTTGTTCTCAGTTCCGGCCTTGCTCAGTTTGGATGTCCTTTACTTTTCTTGTCCATTGCAGGGCATTGTTTTTGTTCTTTGCATAGGGTGAAAGAACACGGAATGTTTCTCTGTTTCATGAACGTATTTGACGATACTAGTTCTCATGATTAGGGAATCGTTTCATGTTTCTTCCTTGCGTATGATTCGTTTACAATTGTTCTATCATCTTAGGCCAATTCTGAATATTTTGTATCCATCAGTTTATATATCCTCTTTGAGATTTTACATTTATGAATGCCTGACTTGTTCTCTTACTTGTTATATTTCTTTTCTCATCTCAGATACTCTTCCTTTCCCCTGCGCTTCTCTTAGAAACATCAGTTGCAGTCATATCATTGCTACTTGATACGCCAAAAATGTAAGATAAAGATAATAACTATATAAATGGTTTTGAAGTCACGCTCACCTGTTTTGATCGTAGTCGGCTTTCTGCATAAATATAATCATATATAACGTATCAATGCTCTGCATGGGATTGACCTGTTAATCTAAGTTTTCACAGAGAAGCTAATATCTCCAAAGGTGACCAAAATCTGAATCGTCCTGTGGAGTGCAATGAAGAAAAGGTTCGTCATTGAACTATGATTAGCCTTCCTAATATTTGTGTACCTATCTGTTTCTGGTTGAATAATCCCATGATGTTTAGATACTAACTAATGAATTATTTTTGTATATTTTATATTCAATATTTTAGCATCTAGACTTGCTCAAAAACTTTTGTGCTTTAGTTTATCAAAATTCAAAGAAAATTCAAATATATTAAAAATATAAGAATCAAAGGTTTAAAAAAAACTATAGATGGTTCAAGTTTTAAATCCTATGATAAATTTGGAGATCCTAGTGTGTGTTTTCATTTAGGAATACATTTTACAGTAATTCTTCAAGGATTATGTGGCTTTATTTTAATTCTTTTAGCAGGACTTTATGTTAAGATATTGAAGTGTGAATACTAGTTGAAGCATGATTTATGGGTCTGTCACACTTTGTCCCTGGTAAAGGAACCCTAAAAGAATAAATCTGAGGAAAAAAACATATCAGCCAGTTTGGTTACATCAATATTTGTAGGGTCCTTTTAGTTTCTATTGTATGGAAAGTCCTACATCGATAAGTGTAAGAATAAGACCTGGACTAATATATGATGAATTCCTCTTCTTATTATCAATTAATTTTGAGCAAAAATATTTTACATGATATCAAAGAAAATTTACTCACATCTGCTCATAAGGTACTTATAAACTTAAAATAATCCTTGTAAGGCACTTATAGACTTAAAATAAGCTATAAATGAGGGAGAGTGTGAAAATCTTGCATCAATAAATGTAAGGATAAAACCTAGGCTAATATATGATGAACCCCTCTACTCATTATCAATTAGTTCTAAAATGGAATATTTTACACATTGACAGGCACTTATAGTCAAATAAATTACAAAATTTGTAGACATTGATTTCATGAGTGAATTCTTAGGGAGCTTTGTACTAGTTTAGTGTGTCCTTCCATCAAATAGAATGCCTTCCTCAAATATTTAATGAGTCTCACTTCAGTTTACAGATGAGTGGAAATTGGATTATGAATTGTCGGATAGCACTTGTTTGAATCATCTTCACCTGTGTACATATATTTTTGCTGGAATCAACTTAAACAAGTGTATGCACTTTCTTAGCAGGATTTTGTTATAAGTGTAACATATGCTGATACTTCTGGTGCTATTCAAATGCAAAGGGTAAAGTCAAAAGACTTATCTGACTCATGGATCTGGGAGACTGTTGAAGGGGGAAAGAATTCTATGGTAATTTTCTTGGATTTTTTAACGTATATCATGGCATGTTTATATTAACATCAATTGCAGAAATATTTGATTTGAAATGACCATCAAAATTTAATTTTTAGTATACATTTTTCATCCATAAAATTTATTTTAAAATTTTGTTATTTGAGCGATAGGCAAAAAAGGTTTCATGTAAGAATAGAGAAGAGGCTGAGCATAGACAACCATATCTTGGGGAATATAAACAACATGAAGCAATTGATTTCAAAAAGCTTGAGAGAATGGTAGGAAACTTCTTGCATTTGCTCTTTCTACATGATTCTGATTTTGGAAAAAAATGCATAACGTTTTTCTTTTCATTCTCATGTTGTAGGAGAAGATTAAAAGGAGGAGGAATGATAGAGCAGCTACACTAGTACATGTAACTAACAATTCTCAAGTGGAAACAACAGCAATTGAATGTGCAAAGAAGTTTGACACTACTTTGAATTGCATACAAAGTAAATGGGAGAAAGAAAAGAGAAAATCCCCCGCTGATTCCATTCTGACAGTTATGAAGAATCAAGTAATAATGGCAAGGGTATATGCGATTTTTGCTTATTCGAGGAAGGAAACCTGCATCTATGGTTCTCTGATGAAAAACATCAAAAATAATCAGCTTGCCATCAAAAAAGCAAATTCTGATGAACAGCTTCCACTGTGGTAAATTACTTCCAAAATTTGTTTCTTCCATTTAATTTCCATTGTGAATTCTTTTGTACATCATGGTAAATATGATTCTATATCTTGCAGTGCCTTGGAGATAGCAAAGTCAATGGGCTGTGTCTTATCCAAGGCTAAATCCATGTTCTATGATTGTGATGTGGTGTCAAGGAAGTTGAGAACAATGGCACTATCCAATCAAGTGAAAATTGTTGATGAAAAACGGAAAGGCAAATATTTGACACTGGTTGCTTCAAAGACAATTCCAAAACCTCTGCATTGCCTGCCTTTGCATCTCACAACAGAGTACTACTCGCATCATTATAATGAGTTTGTAGATAGCACTAAGCTTGAAGATTCTACACTCTACCATTATGCAATATTTTCTGATGACGTGCTTGCCACATCAGTAGTAGTCAATTCTACTATAAGGCATGCAAAGGAACCTGAGAAGCATGTATTCCACATTGTCACCACCCGTTTGAACTTTTTAGCTATGAAGATGTGGTTCCTTGTCAACCACCCTCCTGTTGCAACTGTCCATGTTGAAAATATTGATGAATTTAAATGGCTAAATTCCTCTTACTCTCCAGTTTTACGTCAACTTGAATCTCCAAGACTCAAAGAGTATTATTTCAAGATGGAACAACCATCCTCTCTGTCTGTTGGTGATGAGAATCTGAAGTATAAGAACTCCAAATACTTGTCTATGCTGAACCATTTGAGGTTCTACTTGCCGGAAGTGTATCCAAAACTTGATAAGATACTTTTCTTGGATTATGATGTTGTCGTTCAGAAAGATTTAACACCCTTGTGGTCAATCGATATGAAGGGAATGGTTAACGGGGCAGTGGAAACATGTAAATCAAGCTTTCATCGGCTAAATAAATATCTGAATTTTTCAAATCCAATAATTTCTGGTAAATTTGATCCAAAAGCTTGTGGATGGGCTTTTGGTATGAATGTATTTGACCTGAAGGAATGGAGGAAGCAAGATATTACCAAGACATATCATTATTGGCAAGATCTTGTAAGTACCAAATACAACTTCTGTGTCATTGTTCTGTTTAGAATACCATGGTTACACATTATTTCTCACAATCTTAAATTCAGTACTATACCATCAATAGTTAGATGCATCAAGAATCAATTTTTTTAGTTCTTGTGAAGAAGTAATGTATCACATAATCATATTAACAAGTCAAAAGTTTTATATCTCCGGACATATGTACATCAGTTAACTTTATTTAGATTATTATACTACTAAAATTGAGACATATTGATTGTTATACTATTTCATGATGTTCTGTTGTGTATGCATGTGTATGAGAATGTCTATATTTAGGATTATTCAGCAGATATTTTTATTTGTTTTAGCTAATATCTTGTACTTATTCATATTGAACACAAATCTGAACATGCTTGTGTAATATTTGAAGTGTATCTTTTTTTTTTTTAAGGATATAAATATTATATTTGCTATCTGTGTTATATTTATGTTCATATGCATATTTGAATTATGAAAATGGATATGGACTTGACATTAATCTTTCATTTGCATCCCTAATAGAGATGTCAATTAAGCTAAGCCAACTCAAGCCAACCCAACCCAACACAAGTTGATTGTGTTGGTCAATGACCTAGCATAGTTCAATAGGTAATGCTTATTAAAGGTGAAGACAGTTTCAACAAGACAATGAAAAGCAATCAATGAAAGCTCAGATATATTGAAAAGTTAGGCTAAATCACTGGTCTCCACATTGCAAAATGTCTGGAGAGAATGGAAAGTTAGCAAATCAGTCTCATAAGCTAGCAAGTTAGTCTCATGTGCAGCACATGCTAGTGAAGGATTGCTGTTGAAGCTTGGACAATTAAAAGGTTAATCATCCAGAAGCATTCAATAACTTAGCAGAAGAAGTTCATAGACTTAAGTCCCAAGTTTCTGAATATGCATGGTAACTTAAGTTCTAAGCATCTGAAGGAGCTCAAAGGTAAAAAGTTCAGGAACTTAAGCTCTAAGTGTTCGAAGAAATCCAGAGTGTTAAGCCATAAATGCCTGAAGATGATCAACAAGTTAGATAGAAAACATTTAGAGAATTCAAAGCCTAAGTGTCCAAAGAAGTCAAAAGTTGCAGCTAAATATCTATTGATGCTTGGAGAGTTCAAGTGCTACCTTCAACTAGATCTAGAGGGTTAGGCTCAAACTATCTAAATACGTTCAGACAATTAGTAGGTAGTTGTTGTGACAATATTATTTGTAATTGAAAATTACTATAATGACCTTTTACCTTAAGAGATGCTTATAAAAAGGCTCTTAAGGGACTTGTGATTGTAATCCTAAGTGTAAACACTTATATGACAGTTGAGTGAATACTAGTAGATTGAGAAAGAAGCCTATAGACGTAGGCAATTGCCAGACCATGTAAATTCTTGGTGCTTCTTCTTCTTTCTTTTCTATCCTCTTTTTGTGAGTGGGAGTGCAATTTCTAAGTGTCGCACGTTCTGTTGGTAAATTTCTTCTACTACATGTTCACTATTTTTGTTACTATAGTCCTTGAAGAAGTCTTGTCAAATTCACAACAATGCTAGGTTGGAGGATCTGTGAATCATGTTGAGTCGATACGACAAGATTCACAAGCCATGTCGCTAGAGGCATGACACAAAAAGGGCACAATCGAGGCAACAATGGGCGAGCAGGGAATAAGATCTAAGGCATCGTAGGTGGCAATGGGCAACAGGCCAAAGGGGTTGATTGGTCAAACCATTAAAGTTAATCAATCATTTGGTCTGTATTGTTGGCTTGATCTAAGAGTCTAAAAGTTACTGTATATAAAATTGGGTATTCAAAAATCAATTCAACAACCTAATTTGGTGAAGATATTGTAGAGTGACAGCCTAGTGAAATCCAAATACTAAAATGGGTGTCCATTCAAAGATACTAGTTTATGATATTCAATTAAACTAATCACAATTTTCATTCAATTCGAATAGAATTTTAGTCAAACAGATTTTAATTTGGTTAAATCGATTACAATCTTCGTTTAAATCGAATAGGATTTTTAAGTCTTAACATAGAGTGTTTGATCTTGAAAACGACAACCTGATTCTATTCATAATAGATTTGTCTGTTACTATAGTATCAAATTTTCTCTAAAATATTTGATGCAATGTTCTATAATTCTAAGGAAAAATAGGTGCCCATTGTTAAAAATAGTAGCTCAATTTGACTCGAAGCTTATTGTGTTTCTAGCTATATGCTTAAGGTTTAACTTATGATAAAGCCTTCAATCATAGCTATAATGGATCTTTGATTTTACTTTAATCCTTTGACTTGTACTTAGGTGTTTCTCACTTGATCTTCAATATTCTTGTTTTTCTTTAATTGATTACTCATTAACTTGATTTTCTTGTGCTCTCGTTTTCTTAATGATCTTGTTTGAATTTTCATTCTTCATTCTTTATATTGCATGATGTTTTTGTTTCTCTTTGTATTTTCTTTGCTTGTTAACTTGATTTTTATGTACTCTTTTTTACTTGATGATCTTGTTTGAATCTTCATTCTTCATCTAAGTTTTACATAATCAAAACCTTAGGTAAGATTTTCTCATCACGTATTAGATTATTAGTTCTCTCGTTCGAACAAACTAAATATTTTGTTCAATCAAATCGAATTATTATTCAATTTAAATCAAATTTTTCTTCTCTTTTTATTTTTTATATATCACATTATATTCGATTTAACCAAACTCTTGTGTCAGAGATAAGAGGGAGGCTATGTCATGCCAACACGAATAAGGTCAACATAGCACAGTCAAACTATGCTAGAGACTAACACAACCCACATGGGCCTGTGCCTACAGGCCATGGTTGAGCCACTACCTAAGCACTTCGGGCCTTGCCAATCTGACATGAATAGTAGTTAGGCCAAGATTAAACTAGGTTGCACTGGTCTAGCATATCTCATCTCTAAACCCTAATGACCATGCATTTGGTGGCTGCCACAAATAAGCCTACAAGTTAAAAAAAACACTAGCTACTATTTATGCTATTGTAGCGTATGTATGATGTTAAATGTGTACGCATCCCCCCCCCCCCCCTCCTCTCCCCAAAATTGTGATAACAAATGAATATGTACTTCAGAAGTCAATGTTCAAAAATCTCTAAGAGATTTAACTCCATTTATTGTGCCTATAATGTTCTCATTTACAAATGAAACTAATTATAGATTCCGTTATCTTTTCTATGGAATCATCATAAGGTTGATTGAAAACTTCTGTGCCACAGCTATTTTGGATGAGTTGTAGGTTTTGATGAGTTCCCAACTCATGGAACTATTGATGAGGTTCATACATGATACATTCAATATTGTGATAATTTCCCCTACATCATAAACTCTTGCCAGTTTCGTTTTTCTTTTTGTCCTTGTCAAATATTAACCATATAACACCATAGTGATTGTTTCTGCAGAATGAGGACCGACAACTCTGGAAGCTTGGATCATTGCCTCCTGGTCTAATAGCATTCTACAATCTGACATATCCACTAGATCGGAGTTGGCACGTTTTAGGGCTTGGTTATGATCCATCTATCAACATCTCTACGATCGAGAATGCTGCTGTGATTCATTACAATGGAAATTACAAGCCATGGCTAGATCTTGCATTCGGAAAGTACGGGAAATATTGGTCCAAATTTGTGATGCTCGACAACCCGTATCTTCAATATTGTAACTTTCACTTTTCATATTAACTTGAGCTTTCTAGTGAGGAAGAGTTCCTCCCCGAATGGATTACACAGGTCCTGAACTCTCCACAGGCCGTTTCAATTTTATTTTTTTCTCCAGATAGATTTCTAGATCACTGTTCATAGAATCTTTTATGTGAATTTAGCTCGGATTATCGTATAAACCCTGGTATTTGCTGGGTATGAACTGAACCTTTTCGGTCGCCCACATAAACCTCAGAATGTTGCACACGTGTCATTCATTTCAGGGTATTCTTTTCAGTAACTTTACAATTGATAATGAACGTTGGACTCTGATTCATACCCGCATTTATAGAACTCATTTTTTTCTACACTGCCAAAACAATCAAGGTGATAATGTGATAAATAATTTTGGTTTATCTTTTATTGCGGATAAGATAAACTCCATTATTTGATGTTGCTTTTTTTGACTTCAAATTCTGATTCCCCTGTCAAAACAATGTCATTGATTTTAAATTCAAATGAATCCACATCTATTCTGGTAATTCAAACATGATCTTAACATTTGCCTTTTGTCATTGAATCACAAAATAGAAAACTATATTTAAAAATGTTTAGGTAATTTTTCTAGAGGTACCTCTTATATTATTATAATTAATTTTAATTATATAATTAGCTAATCTAGGATATAATCTCTTATATGTTAAAACATAAACTTAATCTAAGTTATATTTGTTAAGATATTTTAATTACAAAATCAATTATTGAATTTCAAGAAAATTGGTAAATTTTTTATAATATAAAATTTAATGATAAATATGAAGTTTGTATAGAACAAATTCATTACAAGATATACTAGAAAGCAAGGTAAAGCAAGATTATAAATAAGGAGACTCAAAAATCATTTCAAGATTGAGCAAAGAAGAAAGGACTTCATGCATTATACTTATTTTCAAGAAATTGCATTATTTATTATTTATTTTGGCTTCTTAAGTCTTAGAATAAATATATAAATCCCTAGCAAACTCTTTCATGCTAGAATCCTCATATATAAATTCCCATCAAGGTGAAGCAAGATTATAAACAAGGAGAATTAAAGAAGATCATATGAAGAGCAAGCGAAGAAGAGACTCCAAGCACCATATTTATTGTTAAGGACTTGTATCATTGATGATTTGTATTGGCTTATTAAGTCTTAGGAAGGGTTAGTGCACATCGGAATCGACAAAAAGGAAAGGAAAGTTTTAACTTTTTGTTTGTATGTTGTTAACATACATGGGAAATGGTGGAAATGAATTTATAAAAATTTCATCCATATATAAGATGAACTTTATATTTCCGCCAATGTCTTTCCAAGCTCGCCCCTTCTAAATTGTGCATCGACCCCTTTTTTGAACTTCCATGGTTCACTTCTATCGTTGCTTTCGTCGTTGCCATTTTCTCTATCATTACTTTGATCATTGCTTCCATCTTCATCACTTTTGTTGTCACTACTTACATTGTCATGGCTTTGTCATCATTGCTTTCATTATCATCTTTTGAAGTTTCTCCCTTTTGAAAAGTCAATTGTCGATTGCACGAAGGTCCCTGATTTCGCAACTCCCTCGACTTCCATTGTAGTCACTTTCATCATCAGGTTCCCCAACTCAAAAACCCTAAAAGATATACTCTCTCCCTTTCGTCGTTGTTGTTGCTTCCATATCACATTTGTTCCTCTTCATTGGATATATTATCATTATAAGAAGTGACATTATGATCTTTTGGTTTAAGTAATGCTCTTCGTGAGGTAATAACACCTAAACTACTATTCCATGGGTAAGAACAATTTTTTCCCTTTGTATTTTATTAATTTGTTGGTGGCATTTAAACTTGAGATATAATCGATTGTTAATTTATATTTTTGTTCGTTTATTTTTCTTATTTTGTATAATATGTAAAAGTTGTGTACGTCATTTTTTACATTAAATTTAAATTTATCATACAGTATCAAAAGTTTATTAGATATTTCATATATTGGAGAAGAAAAGACTTCAAGTACAAGTTACTACAATAAATAATTCTTACGGAAAAAATAAGTTATTTGAAAGTAAGTAATATCAATATTTTAAAGTATAAAGATTAATAATTATATTAATATATTATCAAGAAAATGGATTTACAATGAATTTTAGGTAGCATGGATATTTTATACCTTTTAATTTATTTTACACACTAAATTGGGAGCATGGGATTTACAAATAATTAAAACATTTCTAGTTCTTTTGTTATGATTTTGCTCATATCATTTTTACTAGTTTTAAATTTTATTATTAAAATATTTAAAAATTAAAATTTATTTATATTCATTCAAGATACATGTAGAACCAGTAAATACTAATTTAATAGTCTAACAAAAACATATGCAAGTATAAGAGACCTATTCTAAATTTTGTAGTCAAAACTAGAACTATGTTCATCATTTGTTGTCTTTAATTGCTCTCTGCATTTGGTTGATAAATCCTATCGGACCATTTTAATTATCTAACTATTAGTTACAACTCTCAAATTGCCTTAATTTTACTAGCAACATTTTCAGGAATCATCTAGAACTATGTTTCGTTACTTGTGCCCAATTATTTTTCCCAACAAACCTTTTACCAAATGAAAACGAAATAACCTAATTAATGTAAAGTATAATTTTAGATCTTCTCAATAACCAAAGGGTACTTCATAGAATTGCTCAAACTACCATATCTTTTATTTTTGTTGAATGCTACTTGGTTGGTTGGAAAAGCTTGTTTGATTTGTTTTTATGCTTATATTAATAAATTCTTTTAAAAGTAAATAAACAACTTTTCATACAAATTAGATATTAAGTCTAATTCGTATTTTTAACTACAAGTGCACAATGTATATTGTATTTGTGTGCAAGTACAAGTTGATCCCATAGAGATTAAGTAAGAATTGTGTACTATTTTAATTTTTATGTCAGAGTTTGTGTGTTCAATTAAGCACTTCGTTGAGTTACTGTTAACTCAACAGATTTAGTTTATGGAGTTACAGTCAACTCAATGAACTAACCTCGTAGACTTAAGTTAATCTATTCATAGAGAAATTCAATCATCCATTAGGTGGTTCCATAGAATGTAAATAACATCAATTAAGTTTTTTAATGTTAGTTAATCTGAGATTTATCATCAAGCAACACTAACATTCAGATATTTCGAATGGTAACCATTAAGATTTTTAGTATTCTATACGAATCAATTTCAGTAAACAATAAAACTATTTTCTATTTTCTAAATCAAACAAACATAAAACATTCACAATACCGACAATGATAACATTAATCATGATATCAAACAAATAATACAACACTTTAATACTAAATGTAAACATAGATAATTAGTTGTTTTTAGGTATTTTTGTTTTGATATGTTCCTAAAAATGAACAAAAGGTAAAATGTAAAAATCTCTATCGATAGTAAAAACTTCTATCACTACATGCAATGTGATTACACCACTGAAAACTTAATCACTTACAATCTTACCTCCTCTCTCTATATAATTGCGAACCAAGACTTATAAGTTGATCTCCTCCTCAGCATACTGGCGTCAACCTAAAACCAATGCTAGAAGCTGTACGATCTCTTGAGATATGAGTCGGTGCTTGGTGAAAATGACTTCCCTTCCTACGATGTGATCACTCCTCACAGAGGTTGTCAGTCACCGTGTTTGGCTTGAAATCGACTCGACATCTGGAAAGTATCCTCACAGACCTTCGTTGGTTGGTGATTTTGGTGGTGTTGTGGAGCTCCAGGGAACTTTCGACGCTTCCTATAGTTAGTGTAGTCCTCCACACCCTTCTTCATTTTTCTCCTCTTCTTTTATATTTCTTTCAATAGTAACTATTTCTGCTTAAATGATTGATTGAATTTCCTTCATTCATATCAACGATGGTACTTTCTTCTTCATTCCACAAGTGAATTCTTACATGATACGTGCAATCATGGCTTTCCTTCGAATTTACTGTTGTTGCAACTGTTACAGTGGTATGTTAGAAAATAAATGATCTGTGGAATTAGTGTAACTCAATAGACTTACTTCGTTGACTTAACTATAAAACATGTGCAATAAAGAAATAACTTATAAGCTTATAACACTATCACAATGTGTTACCTTAGTGTATATTCAAGTAACTCAACACATATAGTTATGCTAACTTAACGAGTTATACATGTACAACTCACGTGACATAATAAAGCATTTAATTTCAACACGTGCATAATTCTAACTTAACAAGTTTAGATGTTTCGGATAATTACAACTATAAGTATCCAAAACTCACACACATTTCGAATAGTTAGCACCTAACCTTTTGAAAGATAACTTAAGTTAGGTTTTCAGATCGTGACATGTGTCCTCAATTTTATAATAAAAAGGTATTTCAGATACTTGCAAACCTAATTATCAGATGCTCAAATACATTTCGGATAATTAGCATCTAACTTACTGAAAATCCACTTAAGTCATGTATTAAGGTTACAACACATGTACTCTAGGAAATAATAAAATATTCTTTAAACATTTAAAACAAAACTATCCGTACATGAAATTTAACTCTCCGAAATAACAAATAATTCGGATACTTAGGAATTAAAAAGTCTATAACTCACCAACAATGTAGAAATGTACTTAATTAACACTAATTTTTTGAAATTATGTAGATTCTTTCATTAAAGCATATAATAGTGTAATTATAGCATAATGGCTTAATTTTCATATGATAAGCTAAATATTATGCAATTAACCATTATTTAACTGTTAATATTATGCACTTTTTTATTCTAAATGCTTCCCCCATACTTAACTTTTGCTAGTCCCTTAGCAAACTACTAAGATCTAACTAATTGGTCTTTCTAAAGTGCAAGAACTAATTCCTCATTTTGTATCTTCAGAATACATAGATTAGATTTTATAATCATGGTTCTCCGTTGAGTTACAGTTAACTCAACGGACTTAGTTCGTAGAGTTAGGATTAACTCAACGGACTAACCTTATGGACTTAAGTTAACTCCATGAGCCTACCTTTCCAGTTAAATACTACTATTTACAAAGGAATTTGGCCAACCATTGGGCGGTTCCACAAAATGTAAATAACATCAATTAAGTTTTTTAATGTTAGTTAATATTAGATTTGTCATTATGCAACATTAACATTTAGATATTTCAAACAGTAACCATTAAAATATTTAAGTATCTGGGACGAATCAATTTCAATAAATAATAAAACTATTTTCTATTTTCTGAATCAAACAAACATAAAACATTCACAATACTGACAATGATAACATTGGTCACGATACAAAACAAACAATACAACACTTTAACACTAAATGTAGACAGATAATTTGTTGTTTTTGATATTTTTGTTTTGATATGTTCCTAAAGATGAGCAAAAGATGAAATGTAAAAATCTCTATCGATAGTAAAAACTTCCATCACTACATGCGTCGCGATTACACCATTGAAAACTTAATCACTTACAATCTTGCCTCCTTTTCCTATTGAATCGCGAACCAAGAATTGTAAGATGATCTCCTCTTTAGCATACTAGCATCAACCTGAAACCAAGGTTAAAAGCTTTACGATCTCCTAAGATATGAGTCAGTGTTTGGTGAAAATGGCTTCCCTTCTTGTGACATGATCACTCCTTATACTGGTTGTCAGTCACCGTGTTTGGCTCGAAATCGACCTAACATCCGGAAAGTATCCTCACAGACCTCCGATGGTTGGTGATTTTGGTGGTGTAGTATGGCGCTTCAGGAAACTTCCGACGTTTCCTACAATTAGTGTGGTTCTCCACCTCTCCTCTCATAGTATTTTTCTTTGTCTTTTATATTTCTTTCAATAATAACTACTTCTACTTAAATGATCAGTTGGATTTCCTTCATTTATATCAACGATGGTGATTTCTTCTTCATTCCACGAGTGAATTACTGTGTGATATGTGCAATCGTAGTTTTCCTTCAAATTATCTATTTCTACAACTACTATAGTGGCATATTAGAAAATAAATGGTCCGTGGAGTTAGTGTAACTCAACAGACTTACTTTATTAACTTAACTATAAAAACACGTGCAATAAAGAAATAACTTATAAGCTTATAATACTAACACAATGTGTTACCTTAGTGTATATTTAAGTAACTTAATGCGTATAGTTATGCTAACTTAATGAGTTAAACACGTGCAACTTATGTAACATAATAAAACATTTAAATTCAACATGTGCATAATTCTAACTTAACGAGTTCAGATGTACAACTTACAGTTTTTACTCACTAACTCAACGAATTCTCACATGATCTTTATACCTTTAAACCTATAACTAAACGAGTTGTTACTATGTACCTGAATATTCTTTTCTAATTTCTCCATTCTAGATCTTTGTTCAATTAATGCTTCATAACTTATGTTTTTATCATTTATATTTTCTCCTCCTTGGAAATTGTTATTTCTCTAAGATACGTTCGTGCGATTTCTCTAATTAGGGTTATAAGAATTCCCAAAGTTATCTTTCTGGTTTCTAGTATAAATAATATCTAAGTCATTAATATTTGTATTCTTTTTTGCTAGTTTTTGATTTAATGATAACTCCTCTATTTTCTTTGTTAATTCAGTTAATTTAACTTCAAGTATAGTGCTTTAATCTATTTCATGCATTCCCCTTGACAATATTCTTTTATTTAGAATAGCTTCAGTTGAGTTTTCCCACTGAGCAATTTTTTTTGCAAAGTTTTCTAAGTATGCCCATGCTTTGTCACTACATAATTTTAAAAATCCATTCTAACAAGTAGATTCCAATAAAGATTTAGTTGAAACATTTATGCCTTCATAAATTATACCTATTAATTGTGCTTTACTCATTGTATAATGTGGACATTAAGTCAATAAATCTTTAAATCGTTCAAAATATTTCCAAAATGATTCTCCCTATTTTTGGCTACACATTAATATTTCCTTTTTCTTTTTAATCATTTGATGTGTTGGATAATATTTTTCCAGAAAAATAAAGTAAAATTCAGTCCATGCAAAAATTGAATCAGGTGATAGAGTATATAATCATCTCTTAGTTGTGTCTTTTAAAGCAAAAGAAATATATCTAATTCAAACCTATCTCCCTCAAAGTTTGGCAATTGAATACATAAAAGTTCATCAACTAGTTTAGGATACAGAATTTCCCCTAATGGTTTTTCTATTAGAGCAACCATATCTTCGAACACCCCTAAGGATTTTGTTAAAGTCTACTTCAGAAAATTTTTCAATATGCTTCTATGTTAAATAATCCCATGTAGGTGTTCTTACTAATCGTTTAGTTCTAGGAGAACGAGTCCATATGCTTATAAACTCTTAACATAAAGTAATATTGCAGAAGATTAATTACATATCAGTTTGAAGTTTTGTTCTCAATAAATAATTGTTGACAGATGAAGTTGAATCAGCTGCTTCTTCTTCTAGTTCCTCTAACGAATTTTCTTTCCTCTTCTAGATTGCTAGTAACCAATAAATAACATTTTTTTTTATATTTATAATGCATGTCCATAAGGCAAATCAATCTCATTGTAAGAATGTGTCTTGTAACATGCAATATGGTTCCTATTTTTATGGATACGTGTTCCACTTATAATTTTTAAATTTTAGTAACCACTAAACCCATGAAATTTCGTTCATGGATAAAAGAATAACTGTTACACTAACTCCACGAACTAACCTTGTTGAGTTACAGATAACTCAACAGATTAGCTCAGTTATTGTTCCTAACTCAATGAACTAATCTCATTGAGTTACAACTAACTCAACAGACTAGCTTCATCTTCTATTTGCTAACTCCACAAACTAACTTCGTTGAGTTACAGATAACTTAACAGAGTGACCTTATATTTTATTATTGACCTCGTGGAGTTAAGGTTAACTCCACAAACTAACTTTGTTGAGTTAACACTTAGCAAATTTTTCCTAAAAAAACTTTAAATTTTTCCTAAAAAAACTTACTTCTCATCTTAACTTCTATAATTTTTTTCCTACATTTTATCAACTTAAATAAAGTTAAATACATTACATTAATGCAGTGTTCTAATTTAAACTCATTTAAATCTAAACATTATATGCATATTTAACTTACAATTCATTTCCTATTATATAGAATTTAGAGTTTCTGCAATTTGTAAACATATTTAGGTGTTTCTTAAATAATTGTGCCTTTAAGCACATCTTTCATTCAATTCAATTTCTTTTAAAATAATCCTGTAATACTTTAAACATATATATATATTATAATTTCAATACAACTTTAAACCATTCACTCACAATCATTAATGCAAAAGCATCTTGTTGTTCAAACATTCATATATATATAAAAAGTTTATAATTACAAGCAATCAAATATTTTCAGTACAAATAGATGAATAATACATTTAGTCTTTCTTCCCAAGTTCATCTACTTCCTTCTAGAGCTTTTCTAATTGATTAATACGTTCTACAGCTCCTATAATTTATCTAGAAGGTCTAGCTATTCTTGTAGTAGCTGCGGCAACACTGTAATTTCTATACTCCTGGAAAATGAAGTTGAGGAGGAAGAGGTGGAGCAACCACCACCAAGAACCATTGGCAAAGATCGTCCTAGAAGAGACGTTAGACCTCTGATTACATATGGCTACGACAGTTTGGTTGCTTTTGCCTTACAAGTAGCAGTTGAGGTGGAGGATTCTGTTGATCCACCTACATATGAAGCTGCAATGAAAGATTCAGAAGTTGGTCTTTGGATGTCTACTATGGAGGAGGAACTCCAATCTCTCCATAAGAACAAGACTTGGGAACTGGTGAAACGTCCAAAGAACACAAATATTGTTGGTTGCAAATGGGTCTATAAGAAGAAGATTGGGACTCAAGGTAATGCAGGTGTGCAACACAAGGCAAGATTAGTCGCCAAAGGTTATTCACAACGAGAAGGAGTTGACTTCAATGAGGTATTTGCTCCTGTTGTACGTCATACATCTATTAGAATTTTGTTATCCATTGTTGCAGCACAGAATTTAGAATTGGAACAACTAGATGTAAAGATGGTCTTCTTGCATGGTGAGTTGGAAGAAAATATTTGGATGGAACAACCAACAGGGTTTGTGGTGAAAGGTAAATCTGATTGGGTGTGCAAATTAAATAAGTCCTTGTATAGACTTAAACAGTCACCACGCCAATGGTACAAAAGGTTTGATGCCTTTATAGTTAAAGTTGGTTTTAGACGCAGCAACTATGATTCATGTGTATATGTTAAAACTCTTGATAAGAGTACACATGTTTATTTGTTATTGTATGTTGATGATATTCTTATAGCTGCGAAGAATATCGAAGTGATACAGGAGTTGAAGGACACATTAAAATCAGAATTTGATATGAAGGATCTTGGTCCAGCTGGTAGAATTCTTGGAATGGAGATTAGGCGTGAAAGAAATTTTGGTAAGCTGTTTTTGAATCAACAAAAGTATATTGAGAAGATCCTTAGCAGATTTGGTATGGCTTCATGCAAAGCCATTAGCACGCCTTATGACAGAAATGTCAAATTGTCATTTGCGATGTGTCCACAAACTGATTCTGAAAAGCTTGATATGTAGCGAGTTCCTTATGCACAAGCAGTTGGAAGTCTTATGTATGCTATGGTATGCATTAGGCCTGATCTGGCATATCCTTTGAGTGTTGTTAGTAGGTTCATGTCCAATTCAGGCAGGGAACATTGGAAAGCAATTAAAAGGATATTCAGATATTTGAAAGGAACTCCAGGTGTTGGCTTGATGTATGCAACAGATCAAGGTTGTACTATGGCTGGTTATATAGACTCAGACTATGCAGGTGATGTTAACAGAAGGAGATCATTATCTGGTTATGTCTTTACATTTGCAGGTTCTATTGTGAGTTGGAAATCAACTCTTCAGCCTACAGTATCTCTATCCACAACTGAAGTTGAATATATGGCTATGATAGAAGCTATAAAGGAAGGGATTTGGTTGAAAGGCTTACTTGGAGACTTTGGTTGGCGCATTGATAAAGCTGATATCTTCTATGATAATCTTAGCGCTATTTATCTCTCCAAAGATAATGTCTTTTATGATAGAACTAAACATATTGATGTTAAGTATCACTTCCTCAAGAATAAAGACAGGATAAAGATTATGAAGGTCAACACAAAGGACAATCCAGTTGATATGTTTACAAAGGGCGTTGTTGAAAGCAAGTTCAAGCATTGCTTGGACTTACTCAACGTCTATTGCTGTTGCTGACCCAAGTTGGGTCTTGGTGATCCATCACCTGTTCGTGGTGAAGATTGATGAAAGACAAGGTGGAGATTTGTGATGTGTGTCTTCTATCAAGTATATGTACGTGTCTTTGTATATGGTTGTATTTCTTTGATAATTTGTACAGGGGCAAACTTGTCTTTTGGGTATCACCAATTGTTGCCCTTATATATGTAAAAGGTCATCCACGTCCAAGGGATGTCATGCCAAACCATCCCTTGATTTCGTTCTCCCCCTTTTTTGTACCAGCAACCATACAGCAAGGAATCATGATAGATTGATCACCCATGGACGTACCCGTGTTGGGGAACCATGTAAATTTGTTGTTCTTCGAATTCTCCACTCGCAATCCTCTCTTCCACGCAGATCTCTTCTCTACGCCACCCCTAGATGCTCCACGTTTGTTTGATCTTTCCGCACAATAGTAAGTTATTTGGTAATTATCTGAAATGCATTTGAGCATCGGATAGTTAGGATTATAAGTATCCAAAATATCTGAACTCATTAAGTTAGAATTATGCATGTGTTTTATAGTTAAATCAACGAAGTAAGTCTATTGAGTTACATTAACTCCACGGACCATTTATTTTCTAACATGCCACTATAGCAGTTGCAGAAATAGAAAATTTGAAGGAAAACCACGATTACACATATCACGCAGGAATTTACTTGTGGAATGAAGAAGAAATCACCATCGTTGATATGAAGGAAGGAAATCTAACCGATCATTTAAGTAGAAGCAATTACTACTGAAAGAAATATAAAAGAAGAGGAGAAGCTAGATTTGAAGAAATATTTTCCAACTATTGCTCTGCTACTACAGACGCTTCTTCAACTTCTTCTCTTTCTTCTTGTTGATTTGAAGGTCTTAACTATTGTTCTTCTTCCTACATTTCACATTGTTCTTTTCTTCGTTGCTCTTCTCGTTGCAACCTTGTATGTGCCACTATCTTCCTTATGCAAATCTCTAGCCTTCTTCTTTTCAGCATTTATATTCTGTACTTGTTCATGCAAGACACATTCATTAAATCTAAATTTATGCAAATCTCTAGCATGATTTTCATTATCACATTTAAACTTTTCTAAAGTAGTAGACAAGAAACAATTTTCTTCTTCCATAATGGGCAAAGAGTTTCTGATATTCTTATTTTCTAGTTTACAAACTTTAAGTTTTTGTAATAATGCATGATGAGCACAAAATAATTCATCAAAGTTAAAATGTGAATAACTTTAAGGATCAGATATTACCTCAGACTCATCTGCCATGAAACACACATAAGCAACGTCTTCTAACTTCGGTTCTCCTTCTGAACATGAAGATTTTGATGATGATTCCTCAGATTCAGACTCTTCAGACGTGTCATCCTAAGTGACCTTCAAAGCCTTTTTTTTGTAAAACTTTTTCTGAGTTTTCTAAGCTGTCTTCTTCTGATTTGTCCTACTATGCTTTTCATTTTTCCTTATAGGACAATTTAGAGAAAGATGTCTAGGTTTCTTACAGTTGTAACATACATACCTTTTGGATGAAGAATTCTTGTCATTCAGTAATTTTGACGTTGAGGGTATATCATCTTTGTTCCTTTGCTGTTTCCTAGCTTTCCATGCTTTCTTGAATTTCCTAGTTAGCAAAATCAAATCCTCGTCAAAATCAGTAGATATATCAGAATCTGAATTAATTTCGAAGGCTATTTCTTTCTTTATTTTTAGTTTTTTTTGACTTAGTGATTCATTTAATTTAACTTCATAAGCAGTTATGTTTCCTATAAGTTCATTCATGGTATAAACATTTAAATCTCATGATTCCTCAATTGAAGTTACTTTCTGAGACCATTTAGAACTTAAGGATTTGAGAATTTTCCTCACCAAATCTTTTTGTTCAAAATTCTTTCCTAAGCATTTTAAAGAGTTTATGATATCCAGAAATCTGAAAAACATCTTAGAAATACTTTTGTCTTCATGCATCTTAAAAAGTTCATACTTATGAATTAACATGTTTATCTTAGTCTCTTTAACTTGAGAAGTACCTTCATGTGAAACTTCTAATGCATGTCACACCTCATAAGCAGATTTATATGCCGACACTTTACTGAACTGTTCATAACTCAATGCACAAAATAAAATATTTAAGCCCTTAGCATTTAGAGTTTCATTTTATTTTTCAATAATTGTCCAAGTATTATAAAGGGTAGATAACGGAGTATATGGTTTAGAAATCATGAATCACAACTTATGATCTATACTTTGAAGAAAAATTGTCATCCTATATTTCCAATATTCAAAATATATTCCATCAAATAAAGGAGGACGATTAAGATTTTGGCCTTCATACAAAGAAAAATTACTATTTCCAATAGTCATCTTACCTTAGATTTTTCAACCTATTTGATTTTAAACAGTCTAAAATGATAAAACAATTTGTGTCTTATATCAAGAAAGTTAAACGTATGCTCAGATATTAATTTCTGTTTAAAAACACGGAAGGCAAAATAAGCAATGATATTAAATAAGTTGGTATCGATTTTATATCAAAGATTATTAACAAAGCTCTGATACCACTTGTAGGATCGTATGACTACACAAGAAAGGGGTGAATTGTGTTTTTCAACATTTTCGAACATAATTGAAACTTTAAAACTCAAAAAAAGTCGAGACATTATTTTCATAAAATCATTTTTATTCAAGGTTTCAATTACAATATACAATTCAATTCTCCTTAGAAATTGTAGATGCAGTTATATATCGATATCATGTTTCATCTATACAATTTCATAACTACAAACAGAGAAAACTAATTTACGGAATTTAAAACATTTCTCCATGTTTGAGATCTTTCTTCTTCTTCTTCTCTTTCTTCTTCAGCAATTCTTCAGTGATGAATATCTTGTCTTTCTCTACTTCACCGAATTTGCTTTCTTCTGATACTTTAAATCTTCAGTGACATAAATCTAACATTTTCTACTTCACTGAATTTTCTTCCATCTGATACTTCAAATCTTTAGTGACATATATCTTACCTTTTTCTGCTTCACTGAATTTTCTTCCACCTAAGAGCTTTTCCTCGAAGAGGTGTTTTTGATCCCTGAAAAGATTTTTCTTTTGATGTGCAAGGATAACTGATCAACGAGAATTCTTTGCCTTTTATACTATATCTTCATTTCATGCATATCCTACACATTTAATCACTATCAGTCTTCCACTTCTTCACATCTTTTCTTTTTCCTTCATCGAAATATACACGTTCTGACCCACGTTTACATTTTGAATTTTCATTAATTATCAATCCTGGATCTCTGAAAAATTTCCTGCAAAATAAACTTTCTCTTCCAAAAGTTTTTCATCAAGTATAATAAGAAGTTGTTACTTTAATGTTAACTAAACGAGTAACACAAGTATATATATAACTCAATGTTTCTAACTTTACAAGTTCCTCATGTGCCAACTCACGTGACAAGTACTATAGCTAACTCAACGAACTATCTCCATGGTGTTACGCTAACTCAACGAACCATCTCCGTTGTGCTACAGATAACTCAATGAACCAGTAATAAATAAATGTTTTTATAATAAGAATTTTACCACATGCAAAAATAATAACTTAAGTTTTCTAATGCTAACTTAACACGTTACCTTAGTGTTCAATATAGCAACTCAACACGTTTAGTTATGTTAACGAGTTAAACATGTGCACCTCACGTGATACAATATAACATTCGTAACTTATAATTTCACCACGTGTACAACACTAACTTAACGAGTTTGTCTCTTCTTTTACTCACTAACTTAACGAGTTCTCATGTGACCTCTATACGAACAAAACTCTAACTTAACGAGTTGTCTAAATGTGCACTGTTCATGATACAGAAGATATAACTTTAAAACATATCATGCTTTTCAATAAAAACACACGTTAACTTAACGTTTAGTTAAATGAGAAATTAATGCAACAAAATGACTAGTTATTAACTTAGTATAATTTCAGATCCAATACAGACAAGTATTTATATCAATAAGCTTTTTCTGTATTAATTGATGATTTTAATTTCTTTTCACAAGCAATAGTAATTGAGCAAATATGATTATTTTCATTCAGCACACATCATCAAAACAAAATACTCAACACTATTAGCCTAATCTTTTCTAGTAGGATTTACTACTTTTTCTAAAATTAACTTAATTTGTTTGTTTGCACTTGTCCACTTATTTGCAGATGTTATGATGTTGCAATTTTGTGATTTACTTCATATTTCTTCATTAAGACTTCAAAACTTCTATTACAGAAATGAGTTCCTCTATCACTAATAATAGTTTTAGGTATTCCAATTCTAGCAATTATATTAGTTCTTATAAAATGTATTACCACTTTGTTATCATTAGTTTTTGTAGAAATAGCTTCTATCCATTTAGATACATAATCCACTCCCAACAATATATAATTAAATTGATTAGACATAGGAAATGGACCCATAAAATCTATTCCCTACACATCAAAGATTTCAACCTCAATAATAAGATTCAAAGACATCATATTCCTCTTTGATATCTTTCCTATTTGATGACATCTCAAACAATTTAAGTAGTATTTATGAGCATCTTTAAATAGTATTGGTTAATAGAATCTACATTGGAAAATTTTGATAGTAGTTTTTCCTGAACCAAAATGTCCACATACTTGGTCATGGCAAAAAGACAATATACTTTGATATTCAGTTTCTAGAATACACCTAAAACTAGATCAAGACATTTCTTAAATAAGTATGGGTCTTCCCAATAGTAATATTTTACTCTTGAAAAAAATAATTTCTTATCTTGTCTATTCCAATCATTAGGTGTTAACCTTGTAACTAAGTAATTAACTATGTCTACATACTAAGGTATTATGTTTATGGTCATTAATTGTTCATTAGAAAAATTATCCTTAATTTCAATGTTTGATTTTTTTATTTGTAATCTTGATAAATAGTCTACCACTACATTTTCACATCCTTTTTTATCTTTAATTTCTAAATCAAATTCTTGCAATAACAATATCCATCGGATTAGTCTAGGTTTACTCTTTTTCTTTGCTATTAGGTATACTACTAGGTTTAATTTTCAAAGTTGAATGATCCGTGTATACTATCACTTTAGCTCCTATAATATATGATCTAAACTTTTCTAAGGCAAACACAATAGCTAATAATTCTTTTTCAATAGTTGTATAATTTACTTGAGTATCATTTAAAGTTTTGCTTGCATAATGAATCACTCTAAGAGATTTTTCTATTTTCTATCCTAGCACTACACCTACAGTAAAATCAGATGCATCACACATTAATTCAAATGGAAGGCTCCAATTAGGTGCTTGTATTATAGGAGTTGAAATTAAGCTAGTTTTAAGCTTGAAAAAGGCTTCTTTGCAATTCTTATCAAAGTTAAATGGAACATCTTTTAATAGATTAGTTAAAGGTCTAGCTATTTTGCTAAAATCTTTGATAAATCTTCTATAAAATCCTGCATGTCCTAGAAATAATCTAATATCTTTTACTGATTTAGGTTCTGATAGATTAGAAATTATTTCTATCTTAGCTTTATCTACTTCCAGCCCTTTCATTGAAACAATGTATCCCAAGACTATTCCTTGTTTAACCATGAAGTGACATTTTTCTCAATTTAGAATCGGATTTTTTTCCACACAATGTTTTAATACTTGGTCTAAATTATTTAAACACACTTCATATGAAGTTCCATATACAATATAATCATTCATAAATATTTCTAAAAAATCTTCAGTCATTCTAGTGAATATGCCCTACATACACCTTTAAAAAGTGGCTGGTGCATTGCATAATCTGAATGACATCCTCTTAAAAGCATAAGTTCCATTAGGACATATGAAAGTTGTTTTCCCTTGATCATCTAATGCTACTGGAACTTGGTTATATCCTAAATACTTGTCTAGGAAACAAAAATATTTTTGCCCTACTAATTTCTCCAACATTTGATCTATAAAAGGTAAGAGAAAATGATCTTTCTTAGTCACAGCATTCAGTTTTCTATAGTCTATACACACTCTCCAGCCTGATTAAATTCTAGTAGGTATCAAGTCTTGACTTTCATTCCTAATAACTGTTAATCCTGATTTCTTAGGAACTACATGGATTAGACTAACCCATGAGCTGTTAGAAATTAGATAAATTATGTCATTATCTAACCATTTCACTATTTCCTTCCTGACTACTTCTTTAAGGTTTGGATTTAATCTCCTCTCAAGAATTCTAATTGATTTAGCATTCTCTTCTAAATATATATGGTGATAGCATAAAGTTTCACTTAACCCTTTTATATCAGTCATAGTCCATCATATTGCTTCTTTATAAGTTTTTACTATATCTATTAATTTAGATATTTGATCCTCTTTTAAATCTCAAGTAATAATGATTGGACATGTTCATTTTTCTTTCAGAAATATATAGGTCAATTTAGGAGGTAAAGGTTTTAAATCTAAATGTTGACCATCAGAAGCAAGAGCTCCTAATTTAACATTTTCATCTTCGATGTTAAATTCTTATTGATCTCCTTCTACATCTATGCTTTCACTTACTTCTAAAGTTTTAGAATCTAATTGCCTATTTAATTCTTCTTGAATCACATCTTCTAGCATATCTCCTTCATCCTCTAAAAAGTCTATAGTATGTAAGGACATTTCTAACTGCTCAATCTTTTCTGGTTTGAAAATATTTAATTGAGTATCCTCATTACCATATGCTAATTTCATCACTCCATTTTTACAATTTATAATAGCCCTTGATGTTGCTAAAAATTGTCTTCCCAAAATTAAAGATGTATTATGATTCTAATGCTTAATTTGTTGGGAATCTTTCAAAATTACAATATCAATAAGATATATGAAGTTATTGACTTTAATTAGGACATCTTTTATTTTTCCTCTAGGGTATCTTATACTTCTATCTACTAATTGAATGACAGTCCTAGTAGGGATTAAGTTTTCTAATCCTAAGGATGCAAATATATCACTAAGCATAACATTTATACCTGCACCTAGGTCTATTGAGATTCTTTCCAAAATGGTATTTCTTATGGTGCATGATATAACAAAAACTCCTAGATCAGATAACTTTTTAGGAATTTGTCGCAGAAATAAAAAACTATTTTGCTTAACTAAAAAGACTTTTCTCAACATTTTTCGCTCCCTTTTCTTATTACACCATTCCTTAAGAAATTTAGCATAATGTGCCATTTTCTGTAATAAGTTTAACAAAGGAATGTTAACTTATACTTTTTCAAAGATTTCTCTAATTTTTTCTTATTTTTCAGGAAATGTTTGTTGTAATATTTCAAAATAGAGTGCTAATAATTGTGACTTACTGTTTAGAATGAAAAAGTGCATAATATTAACGGTTAAATGATGGTTAATTACATAATATTTAGCTTATCATATGAGAATTAAGCCATTATGTTATAATTGCACTGTTATAAGCTTTAATTAAAGAATCTACTTAAATTGGGGGAATTAATGTCAATTTAGTACATTTCTGAACTGTTGGTAAGTTGCAGGCTGTGAAATTCTTAAGTATCCAAATTTTCTGATATTTTGGACAATTATGTTTAACATACCGAACATATTTCAGACAATTATGTTTAACAGACCGAACATTTATCGGATAGTTATGTTTAAACTACCGAACAGTTATGTTTTAAAAGAATATTTTATTTTCTAAAGTACACGTGTCGAAACCATAATGCATGACTTAAGTAGATTTTCGGTAAATTATCTCTAACTATCCGTAATTGCAGCTGAGCATTGGATAGTTAGGCATGTAACTCTTCGAAATGTTTCTTTTATTAGTAAATTGTTGCTAACACGTGTCGAGATCTGGTAGATTTACTTAAGTTATATATCGGTGAGTTATCTGTAACTATCCGAAATGCATCTGAGCATCGGATAGTTAAGTTTATAAGTATCTGAAATGCATCTGAGCATCGAATAGTTAAGTTTATAAGTATCTAAAATGCACCTAAGCATCGGATAGTTAAATTTATGCAGGTGTTTTATAGTTAAATCAACGAAGAAAGTCCGTTGAGTTATCTGTAACTCCACAAACTATTTATTTTCTAATACGCCACTATAGCGGTTGCAGGAACAGATAGTTGGAAGAAAAAAACCACGATCGCACGTATCACGTAGGAATTCAGTTGTCGAAGGGAGAAGAAAGCATCGTTATTGATATGAATGAAGGAAATCCAACCGACCATTCAAGCAGAAGCAGTTATTACTGAAGAAATATAAAAGAAAATAAGAAAAAGAAGTAAAGTGTGTGTGATCGATGGGTATAGCTAGTGTGTACAAAGGAGGAGCACCGAGCTTTCTATAGATAGTGTCAGCAATTCTCTAAAGTACCACACCAACCATCGTTACCACCACCATAATCACCAACCATCGAAGGTCTGTGAGGATACTTTCCTGATGTCAGGTCGATTCCGAGCCAAACACAGTGCTTGACAACCACTGTGAGGAGTGATCGTATCGCGGGAAGGGAAGCCATTTTCACCAAGCACCGACTCATATTTCAGGAGATCGTAGAGCTTCTAGCCTTGGCTTCAAGTTGATGCTTGTATGCTGAAGAGGAGATCATCTTGCAATTCTAGACTAGCGATTCTATAAGGGGAGGAGACAGAATTGTAAGTGGTTTAATTTTCAATGGTGTAATCGCGTCGTATGTAGTGACGGAAGTATTTACTATCGTTTGAGATTACTTTACATTTCACCTTTCGCCCATTTCCATGTTCATATTAAAACAAAAATACCAAAAACAACTTATTTGTGTTTGTATTTTGTATTTGAGTGTTGTATTGTTTGTGTTGTATCGTGATTAATGTTATCCTTGTTAGTGTTGTGATTAATTTATGTTTGTTTTAGTTTTACAGTTTACTGAAATTAGTTCGTTCAAAAGACTTAAAGATTTTAATGGTTACTGTTTGAATTATCTGAATGTTAGTATGCTTAATGATAAATTCAGTGTTTACTAACATTAAAGAGCTTAATTGATGTTATTTACAATATGTGAAACCGCTCAATGGTTGGCCGAATTCCTTTGTAGATAGCAGTATTAAAAAGAAAAGACAGGTTCGTGGAGTTAACTTAAGTCCACGAGGTTAATCTGTTGAGTTAGCCATAACTCAACGAACTTTGTCTGTTGAGTTAACTGCAACTCAACGGAGAGGTTATTGAATATATAAATTTGATTGTTAAAAAATGGAACAATTCTCAATTCTTAAGCAATTCCCTATGGGATCGACCTGTACTTGCACACTGATCAAATAGACATTGTGCACTTGTAGTTAAAATATAAATTTGAAGTAATATCTAATTTGTATTAAAGGTTGTTTGTTTACTTCTAAAAAAAAGAATAGGCATAAAGATAAATTAACTAAGTAAAAACAAAAGTTAACAAATCCAAGTTTTTCTGGTACATTGTTGGAGATCCAATCAGGTTTTCTGGTGTCGTGCTAGGTAAAAAACAAACAAGTTTTATGGTGCCATTGCCGGGGAATTGAATTGATTTGAATTGGATTAATATAAGCAGCTGTTAGAGCTGTTTCGTTTTAATAGCCAGAGTTGTGTTTTCTTCTGTAATTGAGATTATGGCATATGCTTATACTCAAAGATTTTTGAAACCTGTAATTAGCATATGTGAATTCTGTAATTCTGAAGGACACGACATTTCTGATTGTTTGAAACTAAGACATTTGCAGATGGTTAGATCCCATGAACAACAAATGAATTATCCTCAGTATAGTAGAGCCGAGTATGAGAATCCTATAGTTTACCAAATTGATGGTCAGTATAGAATGTGTAATATGTTGAGAGACACTGAAGTTTGAGATAGGTATGATAGACTAGAGTGTAGTATAGAGCAAAACCTGGACAAACTAGAATACTTTATGTGTCAGCAGCAAGAAGTCAACCAATTAAACTATAAGGAAGCATATATAGAACCTAAAAAGGATATAATTTACGAAACTGAAAAAACCATAATGAAAATTGATCAAAAATTGAATGCAATGAGATTAGATGATCTGGAAAGAAAACTAAAAGCATTGGATGAATATACAATGAAAATACAAGTTATGCAAAAGGACAATGAAAATTATAATGTTGTAAACCTGCATAATTTGTAAAATATACAGCAAACAAAAAATATTAGTGTAAGAGAATTTAAAGAATGTACTTTAAAACTAAAAACAATTGAAGATCATAATCATGAAAATGATATACAAAAACATCATGAGAGTAACGAAAATCTGGAAGATGTATGTGTAACATTAAGATCTGGAACTGATATACCACCAAGAACTCAAAATGAAAATAATATGAAGGTGCATAAGAGTAAAAATCAAAATAATAATGAAAATGTAATAGCTGAAAGTCTAGAAATCACTGAAGAACAATTTGAATCTACTAATGAAGCTAAAAATGATCAAACAAATCAAACGAAAGAAAAAGAATCTTTTAAATCACAATCATTAGCACCCTATCCTGAAAGATTACAACAAACAATACCTGAAAAATAAGAAAAAATCAGAGAAATTTTTGAAAAAGTACAAGTTAACATTCCTTTGTTAGATCTATTGCAGAAAATGCCACCTTGTGCTAAATTTCTGAAGGATTGGTGTACTAGGAAAAGAGAGCGAAAAGTTCTTAGAAATGTCTTTTTAGCTGAGCAAAGTAGTTCCCTATTTCTGCCACAAATTCCTAAAAAGTTATCTGATCCTGAAATCCCTGTTATATCATACACCATAGGAAATACCATTCTAGAAAGAACCTTAATAGACTTAGGTGCAGGTATAAATGTTATGTCAAGTGATATATTTGCATCCTTAGGATTAGAAGGCTTAACTCCTACTAGTACGGTTATTCAATTAGCTAATAGAAGTATAAGATACCCTAGAGGAAAAATAGAGGATGTCTTAATTAAAATCAAAAACTTTATATATCCTATTGATATTGTAATTTTGGATTCCCAACAAACTAAGCATAAAAATAGTGATACATCTTTAATTCTGGGAAGACCATTTTTAGCAACATTAAGGGCTATTATAAATTGTAAGACTAGAGTAATGAAGTTAGCATATGGTAATGAGAATACTCAATTAAATATTTTCAAACCAGAAAGGTTTGAGGAGTTAGAAATGTCCTTACACACCATAGACTTTTTAGATGATGAAGGAGATATGTTAGATGATGTGATTCAAGAAGAATTAAATAAGCAAATCAATTCTGAAACTTTAGAGGAAAGTGAAAGCATAAATATAGAAGGAGATCAGGAAGAAACTAATTTAGAAAATGATGATGTTCAATTAGGAGCTCTAGCTTTTGATGGGCAACATTTAGAATTAAAACCTTTACCTCCTGAATTAACCTATATATTTCTGGAAGAGAAACGAACCTGTCCAATCATTATTGCTTCAGATTTAAAAGAGGATCAAATAGCTAAATTAAAAGATGTAGTAAAAAGTTATAAAGAAGCAATAGGATGGACTGTGACTGATATAAAAGGGTTAAGTTCAACTTTATGCTGTCACCATATATATTTTGAAGAGAATGCTAAACTTGTTAGAATTCCTGAGAGGAGATTAAATCCAAACCTTAAAGAAGTAGTCAAGAAGGAAATAGTGAAATGGTTAGATAATGACATAATTTATCTGATTTCTGATAGCTCGTGGGTTAGTCCAACCATGTAGTTCCCAAGAAATCAGGATTAACAGTTATTAGGAATGAAAGTCAAGACTTGATACCTACTAGAATTCAATCAAGCTGGAGAGTATGTATAGACTATAGAAAGTTGAATGTAGTAACTAGGAAAGATCATTTTCCCTTACCTTTTATAGATCAAATGCTGGAAAGATTAGTAGGGCAAGAATATTTTTGTTTCCTAGACGGGTATTCAGGTTATAATCAAATTCCAGTAGCATTAGAGGATCAAGAGAAAACAACTTTCACCTGTCCTAATAGAACTTATGCTTTTAAGAGAATGCCATTCGGACTATGCAATGCACCAGCTACCTTTCAAAGGTGTATGTAGGGCATATTTACTAGAATGACTGAAGATTTTTTAGAAATATTTATGGATGATTTTACTGTATATGGCAACTCATATGAAGTTTGTTTAAAAAATTTAGGCTTAATATTAAAACGTTGTGTGAAAAAAAATCTGGTATTAAATTGGGAAAAATGTCACTTCATGGTTAAAAAAGGAATAGTCTTAGGGCATGTTATTTTTAAGAAAGGGTTAGAAGTAGATAAAGCTAAAATAGAAGTAATTTCTAATCTACTAGAACCTAAATCAGTAAAAGATATTAGATCATTTCTAGGACATGCTAGTTTTTATCGAAGATTTATTAAAGACTTTAGAAAGATAGCTAGACCTTTAACTAATCTATTAAAAGATGTTCCATTTAACTTTGATAAAAATTGCAAGGAAGCATTTTTCAGACTTAAAACTAGCTTAATTTCAACTCCTATAATTCAAACACCTGATTGGAACCATCCATTTGAATTAATGTGCGATGCTTCTAATTTTGCTATTAGAGCAGTTTTGGGATATAAGATAGAAAAATCTCCTAGAGTGATTCATTATGCAAGCAAAACCTTAAATGATGCTCAAGTTAATTAAACAACTACTGAAAAGGAATTATTAGTTGTTGTGTTTGCTTTAGAAAAGTTTAGATCATATCTGATTGGAGCTAAAGTAATAGTATACACGGATCATTCAACTCTAAAACATCTAATAAAGAAAAAAGAGACTAAACCTAGATTGATCCGATGGATATTATTATTACAAGAATTTAATATAGAAATTAAAGATAAAAAAGGTTGTGAGAATGTAGTAGCAGATCATTTATCAATATTACAAATAGAAAAATTAAATATTGAAATTAAGGATAATTTTCCTGATGAACAATTAATGACCATCAACACAATACCTTGGTATGCAGACATAGTTAATTATTTAGTTACTGGTTTAACACCTAAGGAGTGGAATAGACAGGATAAGAAATTGTTTTTCTCGAGAGTAAAATATTACTATTGGGAAGACCCATACTTATTTAAGCAATGTCCCGATCTAGTTTTAAGGAGGTGTGTTCTAGAAACTGAATATCCATACATATTGTCTTTCTGTCATGACCAAGCTTATGGAGGGCATTTTGGCTTAGGGAAAACTACTGCAAAATTTCTGCAATGTGGATTTTATTGGCCAACACTATTCAAAGATGCTCATAAATATTGTTTAAATTGTTTAAGATATCAACAAATAGGAAGAATATCAAAGAGGAATTTGATGCCTCTTAATCCTATTGTTGAGGTTGAAATCTTTGATGTGTAGGGAATAGATTTTATGAGTCCATTTCCTATGTCTAATCAATTTAATTACATATTGTTGGGGGTGGATTATGTATCTAAATGGATAGAAGCTATTCCTACAAAAACTAATGACAACAAAGTGGTAATATAATTTATAAGAACCAATATATTTGCTAGATTTGGAATACCTAAAGCTATTATCAGTGATAAAGGAACTCATTTCTGTAATAGAAGTTTTGAAGCTTTAATGAAGAAATATGGAGTAAACCACAAAATTGCAACATCATATCATCCACAAACAAGTGGACAAGTAGAAAGTGCTAACAAACAAATTAAGTTAATCTTAGAAAAAGTAGTAAATGCTACTAGAATAGATTGGGCTAATAGATTGATAGATGTACTTTGGGCTTATAAAACTACTTATAAGACAAGCTTAGGTATGTCACCTTTTAGGCTAGTATATGGAAAAAGTTGTCATTTACCAGCTGAAATAGAACATAAAGCTTATTGGGCATTAAAAACTCTAAACACTAATTTAAATCAAGTTGCTAAAAATAGAAAAATGCAATTAATTGAATTAGAAGAATTTAGAAATGCAGCTTATTCGAAGACTCTAAGAGAAAAAGAGAAAATTAAATTCTGGCATGATAGAAAAATTATTCCAAAAAGCCTTAAATAGGACAAGAAGTATATCTTTATATGGCTAGACTCCATAACCATCCAAAAAAATTAAGATCTACATGGGTAAGACCTTACTTAGTTCGAAATATTTATCCTTTTGGAGCTATTGAAATTGAAAATCCTAAAAATCAAAATATATTTAAAGTAAATGGACAAAGACTTAGACCTATTCTGAAAACACCAAAAAGCTCCTTTGGAATTATAGAAGAAGTCAAAGTAGAGGACTGCTCGAGCTTTACTTAGTAAGAAATCAGTTTTTATGTTTATATATATATAAAAAGGTATATAAAAAAATATAAAATATAAAAATCGTTGCAGTTCAACCGACTGTATCCATCGGTATGACTGGAACATAAAAATATGTATATTAATTTTCAAAAAAAAAAAATGTTGGTTTTACCGAAACATAGTATCGGTTCAACCGAGAAAAAATTAGGTCTGATCGAAACATAGTATCAGTTAAACCGATAAAAAAAATAGAAAAACTATTATCTTAAGTATTTTTATTATTATATCTGTTTGTACGGGAAGTCCGTTGAGTTACGCTTAACTCAACGAGCTTACTCCATTGAGTCTTAAGTTAGTCAACGAGCTTATTCCGTTGAGTTAACTGTAACTCAATGGAGTACTGTAGCAAAGATTGCGGATGAGAGAGCAATAGTTGGTTCGGGAAATGACCCGATTACCTGCCTAAACTTAGGGCTTATTTAAACTAAAACCTAGGGTTTTGGGGGCATTATCCAGCAAATCATTTAGAATTTAGAACAGTAGAAATCAGAGCGATTCCGTGCTATTGTGTAACTCCACAATGAGGAAGATGACACCTGAGTTCTGGGAAGATGCAGTTGACACAGCATAGTTTCTGAAGGAATCAAAAGAATGGCACACGCAGCAAAAGATTCGTAATACGACAAGAGAAAAAGAGTTACAGAATGTAGAATCTGAACTTTTTAGATTAAGAAGAGTGTTAGTAGATTGTGGTATACAAATACCCCAAATAATGGAGACACGAATCAGAGTAGCAACAGAAATTGCAGTTAGTAAAGAAAGAAAAATCAGGCCGAACAATGAAGTAGCCTTAGAGCTAATCCAACGCAAGGCCAGATTATGGTTTAAAAGGCACATTGCTGGTTGTGGAAGTTGGGAAATATGGAAGCAGCAACAAGTAGGAGAACGGGAAGAATCGACTACTGAAAGACATGTTCATGAGGAATAGCAGTCAGGACCTCCAGTTCAGCCAACAGAGCCATTGCCACGAGTAGCATTTGCTTGGCCGAGAACTGACGAAGAAGAGAAAGAGTTTACTAGCTTGGTCAAAATAGCAAGAGACCAAGGTGATAACGAAGAAATAGCTACAGCTAAGGCACATATTTTATATGATGCCATTAAGAGAAGAAGGGCCGAAGAAAAGTTGAGGGCCCAGTATAGAATTAAGGTTGAACAGCATCAGGCAGCAACTAAATCAAGTGCTGGTAGAGAAGCTGAGGCTGGTCCTTCGAGACCAGTAATTATAGAGAGAATTAAACAGGAAGAGCTAGTACTTGTAGCTCAAAGGCCTATAGAGCCCACTTTTGTAGATTTAATCTCAGATGATGAAGAGGAAGAACAAGCACAATTAATTAGAAAAAGGAAAGGAAAAGAGATAGTGCCTGACTATCAAAAATAGATTAAATCTAAGGTACCAATGTTAACAAGGCCTATGGAGCCAATTTTTATAAACCTGCTATCAGATTCTGAGGAGAATGAGCAGCAACAGCAGGAGCAAAGAGAAGAAGAAAAATAGGCTGAAATTAGTCTGCAACCTATACAAGAAGAAAGAACAGAAATTAGGGCAGAAACTAAATTGCCCGTGACTCCATCCTAATTTGTTACAGAATCAGAAAGAATAGTGACAGAGCAGATTGGTAATCAGGAGGAAGAAGAAAGAATAGAAAATGAAGAAGTTGAACGAAGCCATTTTGACAAAAATGACTCTACAGATTCCACTAAAGAGCAAGAAACTCTTTAGCAATTTATGAAAAGAATTCAAGACAGAGTGGAGAGTTCTGCCGACTCACCACCATAGATAGAAGCAGAAGCAAAAATTTAGGAATCTGTAGAGCATTTTCAAGTACAGCCTATGTTAGAGGAAGATCAAGAACAAACCCCCTTGGAACAACAAAGTTACATTCCTAACCTGACTAAAACAATAGTTCTGAATAAGGTACATTTTTGGAGTCAGGAAGCATATAATAAATACTAAGAAATTAGGGGTTATGATATTATTTATAGTAGACCAGTAAATTGAGATAGATTGCAAGAAATCAAAGAATTATTTGAATTCCAAGGTCTACTGAATTTTATTTCTCAAGAAAGAGGGCATGTAGTATATGAGAATCTAGTGCCTTGTTTTTATGCAAATTTGAGAGAGGAAGAAGGAAAATTAATTTCCAACGTGGAGGAAGCTGATGTACAGATAACACTAGAGCTTCTCCACAACATTTTTGGATTAAAGAATGAAGGGTAGGAAATTTTGGAAAGTACAATTGCCGTTGAATGGACAGAACAAGAAATCAAGGATAGTTTGGCTATCAATCCTGGTGTGCCTTTATTAAACAGACTGAAGCATTTAAATGGTAAAGCACACATGGTAGCCAACATTTTGATTAAGAATGTCTATCAACGACAAGGCCATGACATAGAACTGAGTCAATTTGTCAAATAGGCCACGTTTGCAGTTGTAAATAGAATTCAAATAAATTGGTCTGCAGTTTTTATCTCCAAGCTGAAAACAGTAAAGAAGAAATTGTTTTATGGAGATTTGATTCCACTACTGATGGTGGATTGTATTGATTTCACGAAATAGGCATCAAAAAGGATCAAATCAAGAACCATTTCAGTGAAAGAATACAGAAATTTTGTAGCTACAGAAATAGCTATATGTTTGTGTTTTCATAGCGCTACACCAAAGTATTTGATTAGATCTCCAATGACGTACCAGAAAAACTTGGATTTGTTACTTCTGTTTTTACTTAGTTAATTTATCTTTATGCCTATTCTTTTTCTAAGAAGTAAACAAACAACCTTTAATATAATTTAGATATTAATTCCAATTTGTACTTTAACTGCAAGTGTACAGTGTCTATTGTATCAATGTGCAAGTACAGGTCGATCCCATAGGGAATTGCTGAAGAATTTAGAATTATCCGTTTATTAACAATCAAATTTATATATTCAATAAGCTCTCCATTGAATTACAATTAACTCAACGGATAAAGTTCGTTGAGTTATAGCTAACTCAACAGACTAACCTTGTGGACTTAAGTTAACTCCACGAGCCTGTCTTTTCTTTTTAATACTGCTATTTACAGAGGAATTCGGCCAACCATTGGGCGATTCCACATATTGTAAATAACATCAATTAAGCTCTTTAATGTTAGTAAACACTAGATTTATCATTAAGCAATACTAACATTCAGATAATTCAAACAATAACCATTAAAATCTTTAAGTCTTTTGAACGAACCAGTTTCAGTAAACTATAAAACTAAAATAAACATAAAGCAATTACAACACTAACAAAGATAACATTAATCACGATACAACACAAACAATACAACACTCAAATACAACATACAAACATAGATAAATTGTTTTTGGTATTTTTGTTTTAATATGAACATGGAAATGGGCGAAGGGTGAAATGTAAAGTAATCTCACTCGATAGTAAATACTTCCGACACTACTTGCAACGCGATTACACCACTGAAAATTAAACCACTTACAATTCTGTCTCCTCCCTATAGAATCGCGAGTCCAGAATTGCAAGATAATCTTCTCTTCACCATATAGGCATCAACCCGAAGCCAAGGCTAAAAGCTTTACGATCTCCTGAAATATGAGTCGGCGCTTGGTGAAAATTGCTTCCCTTCCCACAATGCGATCACTCCTCATAGTGGTTGTCAAGCACTGTGTTTGGCTCGGAATCGACCCAACATCAAGAAGGTATTCTCGCAAACCTCCGATGGTTGGTGATTATAGTGGTGGTAACGATGGTTGGTGTGGTACTTTGGAGAATTGCCAATACTGCCTACAGAAAGCTCAATGCTCCTCCTCTGTACACACTTGTCGTCCATCAATCACACCTACTTCTTTTTCTTCTTTTCTTTTATATTTCTTCAATAGTAACTGCTTCTGCTTGAATGATCGGTTGGATTTCCTTCATTCATATCAACGGCGATGATTTCTTCTCCCTGTGCAATACATGCAATCGTGGTTTTTCTTCCAACTATCATGTTTCCGCAACCGTTACAGTGGCATATTAGAAAATAAATAGTCCGTGGAGTTACAGATAACTCAACGAACTTTCTTCGTTGATTTAACTATAAAACACATGCATAAATTTAACTATCTGATGCTCAGGTGCATTTCAGATACTTACAAAACTTAACTATCCGATGCTCAGATGCATTTTGTATAGTTATAGATAACTCACCGATATATAACTTAAGTAAATCTACCAAATCTTGACACGTATCAGTAGCAGTTTAATAATAAAATACATATTTCAGAGAGTTACAGGTCTAACTATCTGATGCTTAAATGCATTTCTAATAGTTAGAGATAACTCAACGAAAGTCCACTTAAGTCACTTTACAAGAACATGACACGTGTCCACAGCTATTTTATAAATAAAAAGAGATTTCAGAGGGTTACACATATAACTGTCTGATGCCTAGCTGCAATTTCGGATAGTTATAGATAACTCACCGAAAGTTCATTTAAGTCATGCATTATGGTTTTGACACGTGTATTTCTGGAAATAATAAAATATTCTTTCAAAACATAACTGTTCGACAATATAAACATAACTATCCGACATGTACGGTCTGTTAAACATAACTATCCAAAATATCAGAAAATTTGGATACTTAACAATTTCACAGCCTGCAACTTACCGACAGTTCAGAAATGTACTAAATTGACATTAATTCCCCAAAATTAAGCAGATTCTTCAATTAAAGCATATAACAGTGCAATTATAACATAATGGCTTAATTCTCATATGATAAGCTAAATATTATGCAATTAACCATCATTTAACCGTTAATAATATGCATTTTTTCATTCTAAACACTATACCTTCTAGAGGAATTACAAGAGCTGTAAAAAGAATTAATCAATTAGAACTTCAATTAGAAAAACTCTAGAAGTAAGTAGATGAACTTAGGAATAGAGACTAAATTGTATTGTTCGTCTACTTGTATAGAATTGTATGAAAATTGTATGATTTACTTGTAATGTAAATCGATTCATATTAATGAATATAAATTTTTCAGATGTAATTTTCATACGTGTTTTGAATATGAAATGAATGGAATTTATTGAATGTTATATATATTTTGTGGAACTTTATGAATGAATGTTTAACAAGTTTACAATTTGCTGAATGACAGGATAGATGCTTGAAAATTTCTGCATGTTGCAACGTAAAATGTGAATTCTGCATAACATAAAATGACCTGCAAGTTAAATATTTATATAATGTTCAGATTTAAACAAATTTTGATTAGAATGATGCATTAATGACATAGATTTAACTTTATTTCAGTTAGTAGAATGAAAAAGAAAAAAAGCAGAGAGGTACTTACGAGGATTAAATTTAGAAGTTGCTAAGTGTTAACTCAACGAAGTAAGTTCGTTGAGTTAAACTTAACTCCACGAGGTCAGTAATATAACATAATGTCACTCCGTTGAGTTATCTGTAACTCAACGAAGTTAGTCCGTGGAGTTAGCAATAGTAACCGACTGTGTTCTATTGAGTTATCTGTAACTCAACGAGGTTAGTTCATGGATTAAGTAGAACGGTTATTCTTTTAACCACGAACAAAACTTTGTCGTTTAGCGGTTACCAAAATTTGAAATTAGTAGTGGTACACGTACCCATAAAAACAAGAACCATGATGTACGTTGCAAGACACGTTCTTGCAATGAGATTTATTCACTTTATGGATGTGCATTATATATATAAACAGAATGTTATTTACGAGTTACCAGCACTTTTAAAAGAAAGGAGAATGCATTGGAGGAATTGGAAGGAAAAGCAGTTGATTCGAATTCATCCGTCAACAAATATTTATTGAATGGAAAGCTTCAGACTGGTATGTAATTAATCATCTGTTATTTATTTATGAGCACATGGACTCATTCTCTAAGCACTAAACGATTAGTAAGAACACCTACCTAGGAATTTTCATCACAGAGGCGTACTAAAACATTTTCTGAACTAGACTTTAATGAAATTCTTTGGGGTGTAGCTAACCTTTCTTTAAAAGAGAACGTAGAGATGGCTGCTCTAGTAGAAAAACCATTAGGAGAAATTCTGTATCCTGAATTAGTTGATGAACATTCATGTATTCGATTGTCAAACTTTGAGGGAGATAGGTTTGAACTGAAATCTAATTATATTAGTCAATTGCCACATTTTCATAGATTAGAAAGAGAGGATGCCTATTATTTCCTTAGAGAATTTAATGAAGTTTGTCAAATGATGAAAATGCCAAACATGAGTATAGATGCTATTAAACTTAGATATATCCCTTTTTCTTTAAAAGACAGCTAAGAGATGGTTATATACACTGTCGCCTGATTCAATATCTACATGGACTGAATTTTGCTCTCTTTTTCTGGAAAAATATTATCCAACACATCAAACAGTTAAAAAGAAAAAAGAAATATTAATGTGTAGCCAAAAACAGGGTGAATCATTCTGGAAATATTTTGAAAGATTTAAAGATTTACTGACTCAATGTCTACATCATGCAATGAGTAAAGTACAACTAATAGGTATAATTTATGAAGGCATAGATGTTTCAACGAAATCTTTATTAGAATCTACTTGTCAAAATAGATTTTTAAAATTATGTAGTGAAGAAGCATGGGCATATTTAGAAAACTTTGCAAAAAGAACTGCACAGTGGGAAAACTCAATTGAAGCTATTGCAGATAAAAAAATATTGCCAAGAGGAATGCATGAAATAGATTCAAGTACTATGCTTGAGGTGAAATTAATTGAATTAACAAAGAAAATAGAAGAGTTATCATTAAATCAAAAGCTAGCAGAAAAGAATGCAAACATAAATAATTTAGATATTATTTATGCTAGAAACCAGAGAGAACTTAGGAAATTCTTATAATCCTAATTGGAGAAATCACCCGAATTTATCTTGGAGAAACAACAATTTTCAGGGAGGAGAAAATGTAAATGAGAAGAATATAAGTTATGAAGCATTACTCGAACAGAGATCTAGAATAGAGAAATTAGAGAAGATAATCCAACAATTAAACAATCGTTTGGATTTTGTATTTGGAAATGCTACAATTCAAAATCAGAATAGAAATATACCAGTTAGACAGAAGGAACCAATGGAAGTTAGACCAACTGGAGGATTGCCAATACAAGCAATACCTAACCCTGTCAATAGAACGGTTAATGAAATTGATACCTCTTCTAGGAGGGTAGCTGAATAAAGCAACATATCTGAAGCAACTATCTGTATATATATGTTTTTATTTATAGTTAATAGTATCGTAGAATTAGTCCTTAACTCAACGAACTTAGTCCATTGAGTTATGCCTTAACTCCATGAGGGTGTGCAGTAGTTATGTTAATTTTTGTCTCTGCTTAATTTTTGTTTGTGTTATATAGAATCGACAAATGGAATTGATGCAATTACCGTTGGATGCACTAAGGGAAGTATTGAGTAATTTATCAGCTAAAGATCTGTGTAGGTTGTGTTGTATATCAAAGGAAATTAAAGACTATATTGAAGAAAAATATTTTCAAGGACTACAAGCTGCAAAAATGACTAAGATTAGAGATGGATTCATATGGAGGTCATTTAATCGTAGTTCAATTAACCATGAATATCTGGCTATGGAAGAAACTATTGGAATTCCACCCAATACATTAGAAGGAATAGATCATATTATGGGGATAGATGAAGGATTAATCATATACAGGACGAGACCAAGGTATGCAAGTTTATTACCTGATATTTTGATAAGAAATCCTATAACAAGAGAAGAATGGTATATAGGAAGACCTAATAGATATGAAGTACCAACTTTAAATTGTGGATCGGCTTTAATATTTTCTGATAAAAATTCTACAATTCCTGAAAAATTATATTATTGGAGACCTACAAGAAATTGGGGTGAAGATTTACGCTAAAGTGTGTATAATTTTCTGAATAGATCTTGGACTGAAAATATTATCATATATCTAGGACAAAAATCATTAATTAACCAAACACATGTCATACTTGATGAATATGTATATCTAGTCACAGATATATCAATAGCATTTGGATCTGATTTATACATAGTGAGCATAGACAGTTATGATGAATATATAGAAATTTTACCTATACCAAGAGAAATAGCTAAACCACCATCTGCATAATTTGATAAAATTCAAATAGGAATGTGGTATAATGAATATGATGATCCTACTTTATGTCTGATAAGATGGTGGGATGAATTGATGAAATTTCAAATATGGATTATGAAAGACATAAATGAATGGAAGTGGGAAGAGGAATATATTGAAATAAATGTAGAAATAGAAACTGCTACATTACCTTGGAACCAAAAAGGATCCCTTTCTGTGTTTCATATCATTAATGGTAATACACTTGTATTTGGAATTTATAATATATTGCATGTTTACAAATTAAGAAGGAACAAGAACAGCATTAAAATAGAATTAATAGCAAGAAGAACTATACCTAAAAAGTTTGGTTGGACTGACTCGTTTATTCCATTTGTTTCTACTTTTCAATCATGTTCTTAAGCTGTGATTTTGTGTGTTTAATGTTGTGTGTATTCTGCATTTATTTTTATAAAAAAAAAGAGAAAAATGTAGTTTTCATTTTTATTTTATAAAACAAAAAATAAAATAAAATATCAATCTAGTTTGTTGGTATTTGTTCTAGGAAACCAACTGGCTTGCTTGTGAGCCACCAGAGGTATAGGAGTCTAGGTTCCACACAAGACACTAATTTATCAATATCTATTAAATGTTATTTTGTTTTATATTCTGCTTTTATCTGTGAATGAAAAGTTTTTTAGAATCAAAATATGCAGAAGGAAATACAAACGAAACAAGGTATGTAACTGATTACTTATCTAGAATTTTAAATCAAAGAAACTGTATTCATGCCTACTACAATTATTGTGTTTATTGTCAAATCTTTTACATTGAGGTCAATGCAAAATGTAGGTGTGAGGGGGAGGTAATTAAAGTAACAGCCATGTAAGTTTGTTAATTAAAGGAATTAAAATGGTACTACAAAGTTTTGTGGAAATTGAAAAATTTTTATAAACTTGCTATAACTATCTGATAATTGAGACTAAAATTTTTATAAATTGTAACTGCTTGAATGTTATATTTAGAAGGTTATATAAGATGCTATAGAATTTACTATTTATGCAAATTTAGATATAGTATCTTATGTTTTCTTTTCTGAATTTCATGAGTTTAACAGTTTCACGATTTTAAAATGAAATCAGAATGTTTAATGAAAAATTAGTAAATTATCTGAAGTCCTGAAGGAGTTGAGATGTGAATTCTAAATTAAATGAAACACATATGATTAAAGATACATTTAATTTGATTGATTGAACTTGTAGAATGATTTATGTGTAGATCTTATTAAACTACAGAAAAAGTATGAGCATATTGTTATGGATTCATATTTTCATTAAATAATAGAAGCAGGACTATATGATATTAGTGTTTTACTACATCTGTATTAATGAAATACATACATATACAGTATGTGATTAATGTTTTGTTTGGTGTTTGTATTTTGATTGAGAAAAAAAAAGGAAACTTTGAGAATTTATTGACTTGCTTGATCACAAGTCTTTTGTACTTGAGCAGATAGGTATATAAGGATTGTTGACCTAAAAAAAGACTCTTGAAATCTGGCAACCTAAGATCCTGATCAGATCTGGGATTGTTGATTGAAAGCTCGTTACATAGGTACATTAGAAAGCTCCTATATGATTCAAGCTTGTCGATTTAACTTTTAAAGTACACAAAAAAAATAAAAAAATAAAATAAAATAAAGTAAATACATATACTATTCTGAAAAGATACAAGTGTTTTGTGAAATACAGATATCTTATGAATCAAGTATATTTTTTGTTATCTAAAATTGTTGAAATATGAATCTAGAATTGACTTTTGAAGTTGTTTTAATGAAGATACAATTCTTTATTCTACTTGTCTTAATCAAATTGAATTGGATTGTACTTTGATTTGTATGTTGTTGAAATTTCTTCTAGAAATCTTATTGGAAAATTCAGGATGACAGATGATGAAAAGAAGAACAAATGACAAGATAATTAATATGTATGTGATGATGATATATTTTGTATGTAAGTTGCATATATTCTAAGTATATTTGCAGGTTGATTACTGAAACATACAGAATATCTATATGATAATACTAGTTCTTATGCTAAACAGAAAAGAAAAAGAAGAAGAATTAATTCTAGTACTTTTAGAAAGACTAATTAATTAGATCTTAGTTTGCTAAGGGACTAGCACAATTTAGGTATGGGGGAAGTGTTTAGAATGAAAAAGTGCATAATATTAATGGTTAAATGATGGTTAATTGCATAATATTTAGTTTATCATATGAGAATTAAGCTATTATGTTATAATTGCACTATTATAATCTTTAATTAAAGAATTTACTTAAATTAGGGGAATTAATGTCAATTTAGTACATTTCTGAACTGTCGGTAAGTTGCAGGCTGTGAAATTCTTAAGTATCCAAATTTTCTGATATTTCGAACAGTTATGTTTAACATACCGAACATATTTCAAACAGTTATGTTTAACAGACCGAACATGTATCAGATAATTATGTTTAAACTGCCGAATAGTTATGTTTTAAAAGAATATTTTATTTTCTAAAGTACACGTGTTGAAACCATAATGCATGACTTAAGTGAATTTTCGGTGAGTTATCTCTAACTATCCGAAATTGCAGTTGAGCATTAGATAGTTAGACCTGTAACTCTCCAAAATGTTTCTTTTATTATTAAACTGCTGCTAACATGTGTCGAGATCTGGTAGATTTACTTAAGTTATATATCGGTGAGTTATGTGTAAAGGTTGGGAAAATGAATTCCCAACCTAAAAGGTCGGAATTCATTTTCCGCCCCTCGCGATTCTACACCCTCCCGCTCGTCTTCCTGCTCGTCGTCCTTGCGATCACGCGCATCGTCGCCCTCGCCCACGCGCTCGTCGGCCCCTCGTCAATTCTCCCTCGCAATCACGCGCATCGTCGCCCTCGCTCGCGCGCTCGTCGGCCCCTCGTCGATTCTCCCTCGCGATCACGTGCATCGTCACCCTCGCCCGCATGCTCGTTGGCCCCTCATCGTTTCCCCCTCGCGCTCGTCAGCACCGACACTTTCGAGTATCGAAAGTCTCTATTTCTCCTGAACGAACGCAGAAGCCCTCACCCCGACTTGCACTTGCTTCTGTCACCGTCTGAATCTCATGCTCTCCAACTGCTGGCGCTCACCGTCGCCCCGTTAGATGCTTTCCCTGGTCTAAGGTATTGTTTTTTGCCCTTACCGTCTTCCGCGAACACTTGTCTCATCGAACACCCAGACAAGTCGTCCTGTCGATCGTGTCGTCCTACCGTTCGCGAGTCATTCGTGATTGGATCGTTGTAGTCATCCTGCGTTTGAAGCTTCGATCATTCGTCCTGCAGTGCATCGCGACGCTCGACGCTGGTTGAACAGGTACATTCCGTCTAGTGGTATGATTTTATTTTTGATTATGGTATTCGCGAGCCATTCGTGATCGTTGTAACTTCCTCTGTTATGATCTTTTTTCACAACTATAGAGTTAACCGGAACTCAGGTATGATGGGCATCTCCTCATCGTCTCTTTTGTAGTTCTTTTTGGATTTGTATGCTCTGTTTGTTGAATGTTCATTAAGAAGCTTGACATCCAAAAGTGTACTATCTTTTTAATGGATCACTTCTAGTTTTTGTTTTTTATGTTTACACAAAGGTGATCTGTAGAAATAAAGCATTTGGATGGCATGTTTTCAACCACATGGCATTGTTGTAGGTCTATATTCCAAATTAATTTAGCTGTAAAAATATAACATGCCCCTCAAGAAATTCTCTAGGATTATATTTCTGACATCAGTTTGCATCAATCTACAGACTTTGAAACTGCAATGTTCCTAAAATTGAATTGATAGGTGTATATTGTGAATCTAATGTTTATGATAATGTCCATCTCTATGTTATGTTGTGGTGCATTTTATATTTTGTTCATATATGTATTCTTAGGAAATGGAAAACAAGAAAGGATGTGGAAGATCTTATTTTAGTTGGAGTGTTCAAGTGGATGAGATGATATTAAGAAAGGTGTGTGATGCTATTAAGGAGGGTAATGGTAAAACTCCTGATGGAAAGATACCAGTTGATACTTGGCTGAAGGTAATTGATGATTACAATAAAGAAACAGGAGGTAACATCCAAAAGAAAAATATTGATAGTCGAATGAAAACATGGCGACAAATGTACAAGATTTATACAAAGATTGGTGCACAAAGTGGTTGGGGATGGAACTACATTCATGGACATACTGATATCGCAAAAGAAGTTTGGGATGAATTTGTTATGGTTAGTTGAATTTTTTCAAATTTAAATTTAACATTTGATTAGCTTATAATTTGTACTAATATTGTTTTTCCTAATAGGTTCATCTAGAGTGTGCACAGTACAAGGGTAAAGCATGTCCTATATATGACCAGCTTCAAATAATATTTGAAGGAAATCTTGCAACAGGCTCAACTAAAATGAGTACAACAAATTTGAGAGCAGCTGTGAACTTGAATGAAGATACAAATAACCTTGATAATGTACCTCTTACACAAAATACTATGGAATTTGAGGCTGAAACTCAAGATCATTTTCCTACTCAAACTCCTTCTCCTAGTTTGAATGATGTAGACTCATGCAGGAAAGGAAAACGTCCACGTCCACATGCTGAATCACAACAACTTATGGCATCTACAATGAACAATGTTGGTGCATCACTTATGAATTATTTTAGTGAGGATTTGGAAGAAAATTCGAGGAAAATGGCATACTCAGAGCGTGCCATACAACTACAAGAGAACATGATATCGATCCAAAAGGAGAAGATGGCATTTACACAACGTATTGAAGAAAGGAAATTAGCATACATGGAGAGGAAGATGGAATTGTTAGAGAAAAAAGATCGTGAAGAAGATGATGTTCTCACTATTTTACTTTCACTTACAGATCTTACAGAAGAAGAAAAATACAAGGCAATGCAATTATTGGAGATAGAATCAAAGAAGAATCAATTTAGGCGTCTACCACCGAACATGAGAACTTCATGGTTGAAGTTCAATTTGAAATGATGTGCTTTTTTCATTTAAAAATTTAAATTTTGTTGAACATGTTTGAATTTATTGAACTTGTGTTATCCTTAATGTTACGTAACATGGTCTAAACATTTTGTTGATGTATGCATTGTTTTGTATTGTATGCTATTATTATGTTTTCTTTATTAAATCATAATTGATATGATAGGTACAGATGCAAGGATTGGAATTTATGAAGACGTCTATGTCCATTATTAATGAAGACGAAGAACGAAGGAAGAAAAAAAGAAAAGTTATATTGGGAACATGGCAATTCCTATGCGGAATTACTATAAATGGGATTCAAACATCCACCACTCGTATATACAGTAAGGAAGGAGCACAATATGTACAAAGATTGTTAGATCCATTGTCACCATATCAAGCATACAATTGCAAGAAAATTTATTGAATGAGTCAACATGTTTTTTTACAATTTTGTGGATTATTAAGAAATATGAAAGTAATATCAGATAGTAGAAATATGAGCGTAGAGGAGAAACTTGCTATTTTTTAGTAACAGTTGGACAAAATCAAAGGTATGGAGTAACCAGAGAGCATTTTCATCGCTCAGCATGGACTGTTAGTACATATTTCAATGAAATGATAAATGCTATATTAAAAATAAGTGATATACTTCCAACTAAACATGAAGTTGCTACACACAATCGAATTCAGAATGATGTTAATGTTTATCCATATTTCAAGGTACACACTTCAATCTTTATTTCTATTTTAATATTTCATGTTATTCATTTATATATTAATTAAATTTGTTTTTGGTATGAGTAGGATTGTATAGGTGCTATTGATGGTACACACATTAAAGCCACAATTTATGGAAAAGAGAATGCCCGATTTAGGAATAAAAAAGGTGAATTGTCACAAAACGTATTGGCTGCATGCAATTTTGATATGGAATTTACTTATGTTCTCAGTGGGTGGGAAGGTTCAGCTGCTGATGCTCGACTCCTTCAAGATGCAACAACTCAATGCAATGGTTTGCAAGTACCACGAGGTATACAACTTATGATCTACCTTTATGTTACCTTATTTTCAAAATTGAATTTATTTCAAATGATGTTCAAATACATGTAGGTAAATTTTACTTAGTTGATGCTGGATTTCCAAATAGGCCTGAGTTTATATGTCCATTCCGAGGTGTTCGATATCACTTACCAGAATATGAAGGAAATCGACAACCAACAAATGCAGTGGAAAACTTCAACTATAGACATTCACAGTTGAGGACAGTAATTGAACGTACATTTGGAGTAGTCAAACATCCTTTTGCAATATTACGAGGATATATGCCATTTCCTTTCACAACTCAAGCAAAAATAGTGTTGGCATGTTTTTTAGTTCACAACTTCATTCGTAAAGCAGATAATACAGACTTATGTCAATATCTTGAAGATGAAGTACAAGAAGATGAACGTGATATACAAGTTGAAGACTCTATAAATGTAGAAAGACAATATGAAATACTTAACACTATTGGGAACAACACACAAGAGCAAAGAAAAGAAATTGCAGATAAATTTCATGAAAATATTATGTACGCAATGTGGGATGGTCGTGAATGAAAATATTACAAACATCATAATGAGTAAATTTTTTGTAATATGCCTTTTTTTTTATCATTACGAGGAATATAAAATTTATAATTATCCTTTTGTTGTTTTAAATATGTAATATAACGAGAAAGTTATCAATTTCTGTTATGTGTGATTTATTTTATATAATGATATATTTAATTAATTGATAAATGATATATAAACATTTATTTTAATAATATATTCATTTATTAATGTCAACAATTCATTAATAAATTAATTACATTTCACTAATTATTTTAAGTCAATACTTAATTTTATTAAAAATCAATTTTATTCAATTCCCTCCAATTCTGTCATGTGCACAAACACCTGGAATTCAATTTCCGTCAAATTCCTGAACGTGCACAAACACCTAGATTTTGAATTCTTTCCATCAAATTCTATAGAATTCAAATTCCATTAGAATTCAAATTCTACGGAATTCAAATTCTAAGTGCACAAACAGGCCCATACTTGGAATTCAAATTCCCAAGGAATTTGAATTTCAAAATGCACAAACACATCACTCGGAATCTAACGAAAAAAATTTTCAATTCCGTCAGATTCCGAGTGCACAAACCCCCCCTAAGCATCAGATAGTTAAGTTTATAAGTATCCGAAATGCATCTGAGCATCGGATAGTTAAGTTTATAAGTATCTGAAATGCACCTGAGCATCGGATAGTTAAATTTATGCAGGTGTTTTATAGTTAAATCAATGAAGAAAGTCCGTTGAGTTATCTCTAACTCCACAGACTATTTATTTTCTAATATGCCACTATAGTGGTTGCAGGAACAGACAGTTGGAAGAAAAAAACCACGATCGCACATATCACGCAGGAATTCACTCGTCAAAGGGAGAAGATAACATCGTCGTTGATATGAATGAAGGAAATCTAATCGACCATTCAAGTAGAATCAGTTATTACTAAAGAAATATAAAAGAAAATAAGAAAAAGAAGTAAAGTGTGTGTGATCGATGGGTATGGCTAGTGTGTATAGAGGAAGAGCACCGAGCTTTCTGCAGACAATGTCGGCAATTCTTTGAAGTACCACAGCAACCATCGTTACCACCACCATAACCATCATTATCACCACCATAATCACCAACCATCGGAGGTCTGTGAGGATACTTTCCTGATGTCAGGTCGATTCCAAGTCAAACACAGTGCCTGACAACCACTATGAGGAGTGATCGCGTCGCGGGAAGGGAAGCCATTTTCACCAAGCGCCGACTCATATTTCAAGAGATCGTAGAGCTTCTAGCCATGGCTTCGAGTTGATGTCTGTATGCTGAAGAGGAGATCATCTTGCAATTCTGAACTTGCGATTCTATAAGGAGAGGAGACAGAATTGTAAGTGGTTTAATTTTTAGTGGTGTAATCGCGTCGTATGTAGTGATGGAAGTATTTAATATCGATTGAGATTACTTTACATTTCACCTTTCGCCCATTTCCATGTTCATATTAAAACAAAAATACCAAAAACAACTTATCTGTGTTTGTATTTTGTATTTGAGTGTTGTATTGTTTGTGTTGTATCGTGATTAACATTATCTTTGTCAGTGTTGTGATTGATTTATGTTTGTTTTAATTTTACAGTTTACTGAAATTGGTTCGTTCAAAAGACTTAAAGATTTTAATGGTTACTGTTTGAATTATTTGAATGTTAGTATGCTTAATGATAAATCCAGTGTTTACTAACATTAAAGAGCTTAATTGATGTTATTTACAATATGTGGAGCCGCCCAATGGTTGGTCGAATTCCTCTGTAAATAGCAGTATTAAAAAGAAAAGACAAGTTCGTGGAGTTAACTTAAGTCCACGAGGTTAATCCATTGAGTTAGCCATAACTCAACGAACTTTGTCCGTTGAGTTAACTGCAACTCAACGGAGAGGTTATTGAATATATAAATTTGATTGTTAAAAAATGGAACAATTCTCAATTCTTAAACAATTCCCTGTGGGATCGACCTATACTTGCACACTGATACAATAGACACTATGCACTTGTAGTTAAAATATAAATTTGAAGTAATATCTAATTTGTATTAAAGGTTGTTTGTTTACTTCTAAAAAAAAAGAATAGGCATAAAGATAAATTAACTAAGTACAAACAGAAGTTGACAAATCCAAGTTTTTCCAGTGCGTTGTTGGAGATCCAATCAGGTTTTCTAGTGTCATGCTAGGTAAAAAACAAACACTTACCATATTCTTTTTCTTTCATTTCATTCTTTTGATCATTTTTAGTCTCATTTTCATATTCAGATTTTTTTCATTAATTTCTAAGTTTTCAAATATTACCTATTCATTTTCATTTTGAATTTCTTTCTTACCTACCTTCACTTTGCTTTCTTTTTGAATTCTTGGTGGTATATCAATTCCAGATCTTAATGTTATACATACATCTTCCAGATTTTCGTTATTTTCATGATGTTCTTGTATTTCATTTTCATGATTTTCATTTTCTATTGTTTCCACTTTTAAATTACATTCTTTAAATTCTATTTCATTGGTATTTTCTTTTGTTTGCATGTTTTGCAAATTATGCAAATCTTCAACATTAAAATTTTCATTTGTATTTTCATTTTGTAAAACTTGTAATTTCATTATAAATTCATCTAGTACTTTTAACTTTCTTTCTAGATCATCTAATCACATTGCATTTAATTTTTGATCAATTTTCATTATGGATTTCTCAATTTCATAGATGATATTGATTTTAGGTTTTGAATAATCTTCCTTATAATTTATTTGGTTGACTTCTTATTGTTGATACATGTATTGTTCCAATTTGTCTAAGTTTTGCTCTAAACTACACTCAAGTCTGTCATATCTATCCCAAACTTCCTTGTGTCTCGACATATTACTTGTTCTAAACTAACCATTAGTTGGGTAAACTATAGGATTCTCATACTCAATTCTATTATATTGGATATAATTCATTTGTTGTTCATGTGATCTAACCATATGCAGTCATCTCAGTTTAAAACAATCAGCAATGTCATGACCTTCCAAATTGCAGAATTCACATATGCTAACTACAAGTTTCAGAAATCTTTGAGCATAAGCATATGTCATATTCTCAATTATAAAAAAAACACATAACACTCCCTCTGATATTAAAACAAAATAGCACTCACAGTTGCTTAGCTTCTCAATCCTTGGCAACAATGCTAGAAAACTTGTATGGTTGTGAAAAGTTAAATCAGAAAACTTATATTCTCCTCGACAAAGGTGCTAGAAAACTTGTCTATTCGGAAAACTTGTTTGATATGTTTTTCTGATTATATATCAATAAATTCTTTTAAGGTAAATAAACAACTTTTCACATAAATTAGATATTAAGTCCAATTTGTATTTTTAACTACAAGTGCACAATGTCTATCATATTTGTGTGCAAGTACAAGTTGATCCCACAAAGATTAAGTAAGAATTATGTACTATTTTGATTTTTATACTAGAGCTTATATGTGCTTAATTAAGCACTTTGTTGATTTATAGTTAACTCAATGAACTTAATTCGTGGAGTTACAGCTAACTCAATAGACTATTCTCATGGACTTAAGTTAACTCCATGAGCCTAACTTGTAATTTCCAATTAAATGTTACTATTCATAGAGGAATTCGACCATCCATTGGGCAGTTCCATAGAATGTAAATAACATCAATTAAGCTTTTTAATGTTAATTAATCTAAGATTTATTATTAATCAACACTAACATTTAGATATTTCGAATAGTAACCATTAAGATTTTTTAGTATTCTGTACGAATCAATTTTAGTAATCTATAAAACTGTTTTCTATTTTCTGAATCAAATAAACATGAAACATTCACAATACTGATAATGATAACATTAATCACGATACAAAACAAACAATACAACACATAAATACTAAATACAAACACAAATAATTAGTTATTTGGTATTTTTGTTTTGATATATTCCTAAAGATGAACGAAAGGTAAAATGTAAAAATCTCTATCGACATTAAGAACTTTCGTCACTACATGTGACGTGATTACAACACTGAAAACTTAATCACTTACAGTCACGCCTCCTCTCCCTATAGAATCACAGATCGAAACTTGTAAGTTGATCTCCTCTTCAGTATATTGGCATCAACCTAAAACTAAGGCTAGAAGTTTTATGATCTCTTGAGATATGAGTCGATACTTGGTGAAAATGGCTTCCCTTCCTACGACACGATCACTCCTTACAGTAGTTGTCAATCACCGTGTTTAGCTCGGAATTGACCCGACATCTAGAAAGTATTCTCACATAACTCTAATGGTTGGTGATTATAGTGGTGTTGTCGAGCTTTAGGGAACTTTCGACGCTTTCTGTAATTAGTGTGGTTCTCCACCTTCACACACACCTCTTTCTTCATCTTTTTCCTCTTTTTTTATATTTCTTTCAGTAGTAATTGCTTCTGCTCAAATGATCAGTTGGATTTCTTTCATTCATATCAACGATAGTGATTTCTTTTTCATTCCATGAGTTAATTCCTACATGATACGTGCAATCGTAGTTTTTCTTTGAATTTCTTGTTTTTGTAATTGCTAACAGTAGCATGTTAGAAAATAACTAGTCCTTGGAGTTAGTGTAACTCAGCAAACTTACTCCATTGACTTAATTGTTAACGGATTAATATAAAATAATATCACGTGAAATAAAGAAATAATATATAAGCTTATAACACTAACATAACGTGTTATCTTAGTGTGTAATCATGTAACTCAACACGTATAGTTATGCTAACTTAACAAGTTAAACATGTGTAGCTCACGTGACATAATAAAACATTTAAATTTAACACGTGCATAATTCTAACTTAACAAATAAAAAGGGTATTTTGAATACTTGCAAACCTAACTATCTGATGCTTAGACACATTTCGAATAGTTACTATCTAACTTACCAAAATTTCACTTAAGTCATATATTAAGGTAACAGCACATGTCCTTCTTGAAATAATAAAATACTCTTTAAGCGTTCTAAACATAACTGTCTGATATATGAAATGTAACTCTTCGAAATAACAGACATTTCGGATACTTAGGAATTAAAAAGCATATAATTCACCGACAATTCAAAAAAATATACTTAATTAACACTAATTTTCTGAAATTATGCAGATTCTTTCATTAAGGCATATAAAAGTGCAATTATAACATAATGGCTTAATTCTCATATGATAAGCTAAATATTATGTAATTAACCATTAATATTATGTACTTTTCATTCTAAACAAGTATTAAATGTTATATTACATCTAAATCATGTGCTTATAACAAGACCTTTATCCTCAACACCAAATCAAATTGCAAATGATGCAAATGTCTATCCTTATTTTAAGGTATTGTAATGTCCTTCCTTTTTTTACGTTATTTAAAACAAGATTAAATGATGTTTAATGTGTATAGGATTGTATTGGAGCTATTGATGGTACTCATATCAAAGCAACTATTTTTGGACAACAAATAGCTATATTTAGAAATAGAAAAGGTGAATTGTCTCAAAATGTGATGGCAACATGTAGTTGATGCTTGTATCCTTCAAGATGTAATTACTAGACCTAATGGTTTTCGAGTTCCTCCAAGTAAATGCAATTAGTATATTTTCAAGTAATAAGTACATTGTCATACTAATTTCTATTCTTATCTAGGAAGTTTTACTTGGTAGATGTTGGATATCTCAATCGACCATAGTATATTTGCCCATTTCAAGGTGTACGCTATCAGTTATCTGATTACATTAATGACAGACTTCCTAATAATGTTGTAGAAAACTTTAACTACAAATATTCACAATTATTGAGCGCACATTTTGAGTTGTGAAACATTATTTTTCAATCTTACGAGATTAGATGTCATATTCATATGAAACACAAGTAAAGATTATGATCGCATGTTTTTTACTTCACAATTTCATTTGAATGGTTGATAAAGAAGATTTAGTTGAAGATTTGCAAGATAAATTAGAAGAATTAAATATTATTGATGATATACAACCAATAGGAAAATACATATGGATAGACATTCACAAGTTGGAACGAGTTAAAAACAATAAAAACAAGTAGTTGATAAAATACGTAAGGATATAATGATGGCAATGTGGGATGGAAAGACTATTTAAGTCCATTTGTGTTATACCTTTGGATTATTTATTATATTGATGTTGTAATAAGTAGAATGCTTTGTATCATTGGACTTTTGTTTACATTCATGTTGTAATACTTTGAATGCTTTGTACCTTTAGACTACTTTTTAAATTTATGTTGTAAAAATTTGAACATGTGTACCTTTTCAATTCATTAATATTATTTTCATTTTTAAATATGAAATTACAGATTGATGTATCAATTACATAATTTTAGGTAGTCCTTTACAATTTATTTCAATTCAAACCCTAAATATATTGGTTCAAACCATAGATTATAAATTATTATTATTATATTAATGTTTAAAATGGTAATTTAGTTTATATGTATAATATAAAAAAATATATAATATATATTAATAATATAATAAAAAATATGAATATATTAAAACAAAAATAATATAATATAATATAACAAAAAAAACATAATATGAATATATTAAATTAAGTAATTCAATTAAATTAAATACTTAAAATATAATATATATTTAAAGTATCGGTTGAATCAAAACATGATTGGTTAAACCAATTCAAAAAATACATACATACATATATATATATATTTAAAGTATTGGTTGAACTTAAACATGATCGGTTCAACCAATTCAAAAACATCATAAAAAAAACCAATTTATTAAGATTTTAGTTCAACTAATTAAATATCGATTGAACCAAGTGATACTTTCAATCAATTCAAGATATATATAAAACAATATATATATATTTAAAGTATTAGTTGAACTGAAATGAAATTTCTTGTTAGGAAAGGTTTATACTTAAGAGGGGGGTGAATTAAGTATACTACAAATTTCATAGTATTTTTGGTTCCTTTTTAAATCTAGTAAGTGTAGAAATTAAATAGAGATTAAATCATACAAACAATTTATAGTGGTTCCCTTCAACTAGGGTACGTCCACTCTTTGAGTCTCTACTCAAGAATTCACTATCCTCAGAAGTTTTTGGTTCACTCAAAACCCAATGTACTACAACTTTACTCAAAGCAAAATCAACTTGACAAGGCACCGATCCTTCGTAAAGTTCTCCCTCTAACTGTATAAACCTTCATACAGTTATTGTGCTAACTATATGCACCCTCATATAATTATCTATACAACTTTACAAACTCTTGTAAAGTTACACGAAACTCTTCTAAAAGAACATCTTTCAAAGTTTCTTTCACAACACCCCTTGTGGATAGGTTCTATTTTTCAATTTACGATATAATGCAAGGAGGAATTAATCATGAAAGTATAAACATAATAAAAAATTTCCTCTTGTAGATATGACAACACTTAAATCTTCAAGTAAGAGCTTTGATGTCGTGGAGTTCCTTTGAATGACTTTAAACTCTCATTCTCCAAGTATCTTCAAGTCTTTTAAGAATTTTCTCTTTGGAGTTACTGTCGAAAGGAAACTCACTTCCAATTTTGATTTTACTCAATTTATATTACTTGAGAAAATCTAACTGATTACACACGATCCTACGTATACGTTCTTTCTTTGTCAAATTTCTTGCAATTGTTCACTACATGATCATAGAGAAATAACTAGTTTGTAGAGTTAGTAAAACTCAATGGACTTATTCTGTGGACTTAACTGTAACTCAACGAACTTATCTCATGAACTTAATTGTAACTCAACGAACCTACTCCATGAACTTAACTATAGCTCAATGGATTTACTTCGTTGAGTTAAGCTTTACTTAATGGACTCGTTCAATTTAAGACTTTTTCGAACCACAATCTTTCATCTTGACTTTGTCAAATCGATCTTTGATTATCATTTGTAAATATTTGACTAAGTCTTTAGAAATATGGTAGAACGTGTGTGAGTACGTATGTGCCACATGTCATCTACAAAATAAATAATCCTGCAACAACCTTTGATTAAATATAAAAATATAACAATTAAATAAATTTATCAAAGTGCTAATATTATGACCCTCCGTAAAGTTATGTCCATAACTTTATGAGCTTATGCATAGTAGAACATTATGAACATCTGTAAACTTATCCATTTACCTTTACGGACTCTTACAAGTTAACACGTGTAAAGCATAATTCTTTATCTTTGATAAACTACATGTACTAGACTTATAACTTTACAAACTCTTTAAGAGATAACCTTACAGAGGTTTATCAAGTTATTCTTATAACTTTACAAATTCTATATATCATAAGTTTATGAAGATCCGTAACATTAAACTCATAACTTTACAAGCTTAAGATTTATAACTTATATATATATAAATGTAACTATATAACTTTACAAACGTCTATAAAGTTATCCTTATAACTTTATGAGTCTTCATAAAATTATATACTTAGATAAATTCTAGAGTTTTAAACTAGTGTTATGAATCAGATAAATTTACGATTGTATGTAAAGTTAACTATATAACTTTTATGACAATCCATAAACTTATGGACTTGATATTATTTTGAAGTTCATCATTTTACATAATTGAAGTATAAATCATTTTGTCATTCATCAAAATATAAACATATTAATAGATAAGAACATTATCCTTAACGGTTCAACTAATTCAAAAACATCATAAAAAAATACAAATTTATTGAGATTTCGGCTCAACTAATTAAATATCAATTGAACCAAATGATACTTTCAATCAATTCAAGATATATATAAAACAATACATATATATATTTAAAGTATCGGTTGAACTGATTTCAATTCATCCAATTCAAAAACATCATAAAAAAATATCAATTTATTAAGATTTTGGTTCAACCAATTAAATATCGATTTAACTGAGTGATACTTTCAATCAATTCAATATATATAAAAATATATATATATTTAAAGTATTGGTTAAATCGAAATGAAATCAATTCAACCAATTCAAAAACTTCATAAAAAAATACCAATTTATTGAGATTTCGATTCAACCAATTAAATATCAGTTAAACTAAGTGATACTTTCAATCAATTCAAGATATATATAAAATAATATATATATATTTAAAGTATCAATTGAACCGAAATGAAATTACATCGGTTCAACCAATTCAAAAACATCATAAAAAATACAAATTTATTGAGCCATCCATTCAACCGATTAAAATATATATATATATAACATAAATTATCAGTTGAACCGAAAGATCATTGATTCAACCATTTCCAATATTAATAAATATTAATAATTTATAATCTATCAGTTGAACCAATATATTTATGGTTCAACCATTCTCCAATCAATAAATATGTAAATAATAATAATATATTAGTAAATATTTTGTTTTTTTGCTCAATCAAGACATTCCTAGTTTGGCCAAGTTAAGTAAATATACATACATATATATTAAAATAATAATGGTAAACAATGGATTAATAATGATATAACATCTTTAAATTATTTTTTTAAAATTATAAATACACATAAAATAAAATAAATATAATTATATAAAAAAAAATTAAGAAAAATAGAGAATAATATTAGAAATATATATATTCAAGAATTAATAATATTATTATTATTAAATTAAAATTACAAAAAAAATTAGGATGTAGATTTTTAATGCTAAAAGTATGCTTATCTTTTATAGTCCTTTTGCATTTTGATGATTGTTATTCTGTATTTAGCCACTATATTTCCTAATGTACAATATTTTTACATTTAATGTACATAATTATATTTGAACATGAAATAAATTAATATTATTTTCAATTCATTAATATTATTTTTATTTTTAAATATTAAATTACATATTAATCTATCAATTACACAATTTTAGGTAGTGTTTTACAATTTATTTCATTACTTTTTCAATTTTTGAATATTTTGGCATGTATTAAAACTCTATGAAAATTCTAACTTTTTGATAGGCACACTAAACCCTTACAAAAATTTTGACATTTCATTTCCTTTCCTTCTAAATTTTCCGATGTGCACTAACAAGCCCTTAGGATGAATATATAAATCCCCAAAAAGCTTTTTCATGCTTAGATTCTCATATGAGATAGTTAGACCAATTGGCATATCAATTTTGTAAGTGTCCGTCCTTTTTTCTCTAACAAATGGTCAGAACTTCATCTAGGTTCGAATCCTACCAAGAGGTCTACTAAAATCAAAAATTTGTGAATAAAAAACAAGATGTTTCTTTTTTCCCTTTCAGGCATCATTTGGAAGTGGTATACTATTTCACTTAATTTTATACCAATCCATTTGATTGTTAGACTTAATAGTATATCAACTCACTAGCCATTACGCATGCACTTCTAAGCCATCAATTCTGATATATGCACCTTCATTGGCTTTGGTTTTTACACAATATTACAATCTTCTTGGCTTGCATTCACATTAATCCTTGAGAGCAAAATTCATTTCCCCACTCTCCCCCACAAGACACCACTTGTATCAAGAGCACTCATTAAAGATTCACTAGCGTCAAAAGAGGGAAGCAAGGAGATCTAGATCTTTCATAGTTGTAAGTAAATCTTTTAACTCATTTCATTAAGTTGTAGTAACGATTCCTCAGATTATAAGAAGAAAGAATTTGGTGGTACACCAAGAACTTTATAAAGATAAAGTATTGGCTTATAACAACATTGCAATTAATTTGTTGTCACAAGCATAGGACTTAAGGAGAGGACATAATATAGGTTGCAGATAAATCATTAAATTTGCTTATCAAAGGGACTTAATGCATTGGTACAATCATAATGGACAATCTCATAAACGAAAAAATAGATGACCATTATACTAAAGTTAAGATTATATGCATTATTTGAAGAATATGTTAAACTTTATTGTAGTGAAAGTAGTTCTTGCGGCAATACATCTAGCTTTATGGAAACTAATACTAATAGCAGCACTGGCAGTCATTTGTTTGGAGTAGAATAAATAAGAAAAAGGAATATATGCAAAATCAACTAAAAATAATGATTTACAATATAATCTAGGTTGTGAGTTTTCTTTTAGTAAAGCTGAGATAGAGAATTCAAATTTATTAAAGTGGTGGTCTAGTAGTTTAGGCAGATCTCGTATGATAAATAGATAAGAGGAGTTTTAAGTGGTAAAAGATAACTATTAGAAAAATCATTTGAAGCTTCTATGTGCTTAAGGACTGTTACGATTTCTAATCATCTACAAAACTTGACCTTAATAAACGAAATAGAAGATGGAGACATCAACTTCAATAAACAATAGACATGAGGGCTTCCAACGATGATAATCTACTAAGTTTGAAAACCCCCTTTTTTTATTGGTAACATTTTTGTTTGGACAGCAACCATTCAAAGTGCTAGGAAAAACGCTTTATTTGCTATCTCAGAACTGCTTTCCGAGAAAAACAATACCAGCTGATTAAAGATGGGGGCAATTATTCGATCAAATGGCACTGCATTTCCCATCACTCCTCGGGATACAAGATAATGAAATTTAATGTTTCATTACAAAACTGTTTAAATTTCTAAGCCTGATATTTCTCTGCAAAAATGTACTCGACTTCATATGTGACAATTCCACCAATATCTATTCATTATTCATGAGAATATGAATCATAGTTGTTGAGGAATATATAGGCGATTTCATTTACTTAGACAATGTGTACTTGATAAACAAAAAGATCCACAAGTCAGAAAATAATTGCATCCATATGCCACTCAACAAATGCGATGAACCAGATCCGTTCACAGACTCAAAGATTTCATTTAATATTCAAGTTTTGGGTAAAAGGCATACCGAACCTACACGGCCCACCAAGAACGCTGAGTTTCTGCGAAATACAATCCCCTTGTACTCGGAAAGGAGAAAATTACAACAGGACATCATGACAGATGCTGAAACAGTGTTATAATAATCCATATCCAAACAAATGCTTATAAAAATTCATGGATAAGACACTTAATGGAGGAACTCTGTATGTACACGACACAAATGTCTATAAATTTAATCAATAATATATAGGAAACAGATCCATGTTACCGAATACTCCAGAATCTTTGCTTATTCAATCGCCCAAAATAGAAGCCAACATGCTGCACTTCACGTGATCTTTGAGAAAAGCGTAAAAAGGACCGGCTACCTTATCAATCTCCCGCAACCGAATAAGATATATACCCGTTGAATAAAATCTACTGACCAAGATTCCCCAAAAGCCTCTCCACGGCAGCATGAACATTACCAGCAGTTGCGCTCAATGCACGGATATTTTCTTGGGTGTCAAAGAAACCCATCTCCTGAAGCTGAGAGAGCTGCGTTGCATACAGCTCTTCTGGAGGAACTGCATAGATATAAAAATTTGAGCATACAACATCTTACAAGTACCCACCAAGAAGATTGGGATTCTCTGAAAGGAACTAGAAACCTAACCATTAGAAGGGTTTGGAACACCCAGACCACCAGCACCTCCTAGTCCACTAAACATGTTCATTAAGAACTCCAATCCCATGTTGTTTGGTGTGCCTACAATTACCCAAGAAAAGGGCATTACTAGAAATATGATGATATTGCCGTTTGAGGCTTTTCAAAATTTTGTCAATTCTTTGTAAGGTTTACAGGCAAAGGAACTGAAATTAGTATGGCCACACGCAGTATTAAGGTCACATTTAATACGAGTATTACATGCAATCTTCAAATTATTGAAATAGTAAGATAATTAACAATTTAACTAAAACTACCGCCATTATATGAAAACTACTCATTCGTGATGATACAATTAACTACAAGAGAATGGCACTCAATTATTTGTTCTAAATTAAGCTCCATACCTGTGCCAGCAGTGCCAGTTCGATTTTGTTCCCTGAAATTAAAACTTCACATGTCAGCTTCCTAGAAATAATCACAAGCATAAGCAAAAAGAAAGGTCTGAAAAGAGTCACATTGTGGCAATGGAAAAAAATAGGGTGATGATTGCTGGTTCCTGGACAAATCAAATAATCAACAAGGAATAGAACTTACTGTCCCTGCTGCTGTGAACCAAAAAGTGACTGCTGGAAAGTATGAAGTTGCTGCAAGAATGAAAATTTGTATGTAAGAGCAAAGAAAAGATAGAGCATTTTCCCGCTTAATGGAAGAAAAAATTACCCGCAATGTCTCAGGAGAAGTAAGCTGTTGAAGGAATTCAGGATTCTGTAACATCTCTCTAAAGTGGGCATTGGAACCCAAAAGATTGCTAGGGTCAACACTATCAAGAATCTAAAAATCAACCATATGCAGAGAATAAGAAAATCATGAATAATTAAATGTGAACTTGTAATGATTCACAAAGAAGGGAAGAACAACCTGATTCATGTAGTGGGGGTTAGAGAGGAGAGACTGCATCATCTGCACCATGGCAGGGTTTTCCAGGATCCTCCCATAGGGTGATGAATCTTGTGAGCCACCAAACATTCTTTCCATGTCAGGTAAGCCAAGTCCACCCAAGCCAGCAATTCCAGGAGTCCTTGTGTCTCCTGTACCAGAAGATGGCCTTGTACTATTATTCGGTCCAGCTCCAGCTGTGAAATTTAATAAGACATGAAAATTTAAAAAATTTAGCAAACTAAACTTCCTGATTACAGCAAAATAAAATAAAATTGAGAACAAAAATCTTACTAGAATTATTCCAAGGGTTAGGCAGAGGGTTAGTGTTTGGTGCAGGAGAACCGGTAGTTGCTTCTGAACCTGTTGTTGAATTTGATGATGTGTTCCTAGCATTGGCACCCTGATTTCCCAATAGTGATGCAAATGGGTTTGTTCCGAGATCAGTTCCAGATTCCCCAGTCATTGTAGTTGCATTCAAAAAAGGTTCCTGTACAGTTTCATACATTCGCCTGAGCATGTTAAACCCCTCTGGTGAAGATTCAATATTGCTCATGGCCCTATCTGTATTGCGCATCATCTCCCTCATGAGCTCTGGGTTTCTTGCTGCTTCCAATGTCTGCCGCAAGATACTAGGATCATTGAGGACATGTGCAAGATCAGGATTACGATCAATGATTTCACGCATTTGGGGATTGTTCATGATCAAATTTCGCATAATATCAGGGTTATTCATGAGGTTTTGAACAAGTGGCATGTTCATTATATCCCTCATCATACTTGGGTTTTGGGCAAGCTGTTGATGCACCTGATCAAGTTCAGGAAGCCCAACTCCAGCTCCAAATAAACCAGATGCACCACTACCCAGAGCCCCTAGTCCAGGGAATGCTGATCCTCCAAGACCACCACCTTCATTAGATCCATTAGTTATTGAGTCCATTCCATTGGTAGTGTTCGGAATTGTAGAAGCTCCAAGATCAACCCTTGTGGATGTAGGTGGGTTTGGAGATGCGGTTGGTGCAGCACCACGGACCAAGTGAATTGTGTGGTCTGATTCCATACCTAATGATAACAAAAGGATAAAGAACAAGGAACATTTAAGAAATGAAAAATACAAAGGCACTGGTTGTATGAGAGGACATACAATGTCAAACAAATATCAACAGCAAAGAGTTATATAAGACAAATCCCTCAAAATGATAGTATGGCCATTGAGTAATCATACAAGACAATTAACAAATATCATCCACAACTATAGATCTGTTTTAGGTTCAATCTCCTCATGAATAAAATGGAAGTTTTAACCTTTTACTACACTGAGAAACAGACAGAATCATAAAACAGAATGCCAGTACTCAGCATTATTGCTGAATTAGCTGTAGCAATGGTGCTTCCTATTCATGGAGTTCAACATCAAAACACATGCCTTCATGTTGGAAGTGGCACAGTTTTGATTGATATATGACTAAAATTTTGTTCAAAACTTCTAACTCAAGCAAAGTTCCATTTTTTGTTCTTTGGGACAACATGTTGAACAATATGACATCAATCGTTTTCTCTCCCCAGATATACAGAAACCAGGTTGCTGCCGCTCTTCTCATTTCTCTCCTCATTTTTCTTTCTCCTCATCTCTCCTCTCTTCCCATCATTTTTCTTCTCCTATTGTCCTACTCCACCTAGCTAGAGAAGGTCACCAGAGTAGATGCTGCTCACCAGATTTTCCGTTGCTGCTGCTGTCAACAAATTTTTCAACTCTCCAGTCTCCATTTTCTTCTATTTAGAGATATCATAAGGTGGATTATTTTGTTAGATAGTTCTTTTTTTTTTGAAGTTTTTAGGTAGATCTTTATTTATATTTAGAGCCACTTGTATTTGTAAACTTCATATTATATCTAACAATATTTTCATTAGATCTACCATGAAAACATGTATTTATCCTTAAATCAACATTGAAAACATTTATTTTTGATTAGATTTACCTTGAAAACATTTACTTCTCTTTAAAATTATTTTAAAACATGTAATTCCCCATTTTCATATGAATATAGTATTTTCTACAATTTCAGAGGACTAATTTTTCCCAACAATTTTTTGAAGTTTTCATTTTTAGAAACCAAAAGAAAGAAAGGAAGTCTTCAGCATTTTAGTATTTTTGTGATTTTTTTTACTGATTTTCAACTAATTTTCGTAATTTTAAAGTATTTTAGTTAAAAATGTTTTTCAGAAAATTGCAATGAGCAAACATTGTGAAATGTTTTTTTTATCTCAAGATGCAAAATGTTGTCATTCGAGAGATCTCTTGGAAGTGAAATGGCAATGATATAAGGTTAGCAAATCTGAAGATCCTAGATGGATGCATGGATTTTGCAACAATAATAAACAACATATGTAATGCAAGTATTGTTGAAAGAAATCAATAAGTAGAAGTATCATTTAACTACTAGTTGTAAGAAGAATTGGAACATATTTAACCTCATTCATTCCAAGAGAATTGATAGAGTACTTAAAGGTTGAACAATTTGGTGTCCATACATTACAACATAGGGCTTCCAATGAAGAGCATAAGAGAAGTAGAAGATAAGGAGCAGTTCAACCCAATTGATCTTATTTTTATATATAGTAATTCTGATTACGAAAATCCAATCGTTGACAGGTAAAGCTAGTACATGGAGAGACCGAATTCTAGAACTTCTTAGGAAATAGGGTATTGATGAACAACAAAATTCATTCTCATTATTGGCAATTGTGATGATGTTAATGCTACAGTAGGTTGTAAGGATGATTTCACACAACCACCAGATGGCACTGAAGATGTTGGTGCAAGATAAGCAGAAAACAATGAACCAAAATTCAATAAGGAAACTTAGCCCATCCACAATAGACTTTGCCTATACACATGCTACACACGATTGAGATCATAAAACCTAATGACCGTTAGGTCATGAAACATTTTCATTACACTACAGACACAAATCATGACAATGCAACTAGAGATGATAATTGTCTATCTTAAAGTGGAACTGCCATTCTTGGAGAGGTGCCTAGAAAGGTTTGATGTTTTGAGTATTCATAGCCATATGACAATTATTCTTATAGAATTAGTTTGCATGAAACATTTGACTACTACTCTAATAGTGCGTAGTCAAGTCAATAACAAAATCTTATCATTCCAAAATATTATCTTGGTTAATATTAACCTTATCGAGCTGCAATAAAGTTAATATTATTTTTCTAATTTAGAACATTAATAGCATATTTAACCAATCTTCTCTCATACATGTCACACAAACCCTTAACATTCCAAAATATTATCTTGATTTGTAACACATGGACTTACACACGTCTCCCATATCCTTGCTATCCCCTATCTGTACAAAGGAGTATCCCTCATTTTCATCAAAGCCACCTCACCTCTTGAACTTGAATTTGTATATCAAAAACAAAAATTCTGCCATGTTCTAGAGTAGCCTCATCACACAAAACAAAAGCACTTTCCACTAATTTCTGGATTTGTCACTCAGGTCAGGTAAGACATTTCCTCCTTCAATATAATGGCATCTTAATGCAATTGTCCTCTTGTTCAGACTGATATGATTAATTCACCTCAGTTTCAACCCTTGGCTTCCCTAAAAGGCATTGATCTTCCCTATCTTCAACCATTATACTTCCCTGAAATCTACATGCCTCTTGTGAACTTTCCGATGAGTCATAAGATGAAGCTATTGGAAAGAATCAACCTGTGTCCTCCCTAAACAGCATCTTCATAATGAAATGGCCATCTTTCTAAGGAATATCTGATATCAAACACCATTTTCAGCAAGCATCTCCTAAAATCATACCTTCTGTTGATCATCCTGTATGAAGGAAGTTGAGGTCTCAACCCCATTACAATTGAAAGCACACAAACTGAGACCTTTGAACCTACTGATTGTAGTCACCCCTTTGATACTCCTTCCCTTGCCCTCAATCCAAGTTAAGGCATCCTACCCCCCTTCCCACTCCACTTCTGAGAAAAAAGGCCTTTCAGGTCCCAATTAAAGGCACAAGACCCTTTACACTTATTACTTAAAGCCTCATCCAATACATTTGCATATATATTTGAATGAACCCCAATCAAAGTAGGCCCATTTCCATTTCAATGTAAAATCCATTTTCAAGGCTATTGTTGAGTTCTCCCTCTTGTTGTGCACTTTTCCATTCCTCACTTCTTAATTACACACAAGAGCCAAAATGTCATCATCTTCAACCTCCAACTGACCATCCTACAAACTAGTAACCTTAGTTAATCAGCCAAACACGATAGATGTATCCTGCCAACTTGAGCAACAGATCTCATGCATGGAATACTCATCTTGTGCCTTCTTTATCAATGTATGAATTACTAAATAATGAATCAATTACAAACAACCCTATTTTATAATGATTCCTGAAGACAGATACCTTAATCATTTCCATCAACATTATATGAAGTTTGGCATCACATTTATCAAACCTTCCCCACTCACTTATTGTAAAGTAAATTATTCACAACCACTTAAAGACCAATGTTATTAGACTCAAACCAGACTGAGCAATCAAACCAGTCAAACCATGAATCAATGACCTTGCCAGTTTATAAGGTCTAGGCTCAAGCATTTTAAGGGATGAATTGGTAGATCTAGTGACCTAGCACATCAACCACTCAATTAAGGGATGAATTGGTTCTGATTTTTTTTATGGATCCATCAACCTAGATTAATACCAGTTTAACCATCTCCCATTTCTCTCTAGTGAAAACCCTTCTCCCACTGCTCACAAAGCCATTCCAAGTCATCAATGCTGTTACATGCTGCCACCACAAATATCAACACTACTGCACCCTTATGCATGAACTTTGGAATAAACTGTCTTACCATCAAGGGAGAAGAGTCAACTAAGCATCTAAACAACAGGACTCAATACCCAAATCAAATCAAAGTTCATGTCACCCACCTTGAACAAATAGAAGGCGTAGGCCACAATCACAAATAAGCCACAAGGTCTTAACAAAATCACACTCAGCATAAAGATGCACACTCCCCCATGCGATATATGCATGCTTAACCCTGTAGAACATAGACCATTAAAAACCATATAAACCTTCTACAATAAAAATAGAGTTAAGTGATCTTTGACGGTCATATGATGATATGCAATGCTTCACCCAGGCCTTCCAATGTGGATTCTTCAAAAGATAGACTAAGCATGTTCAGATACAGATTGGAGGTTTTGGGCTTGGGCATGCTTACTTTCATAGTTCCTAGTACTAAACTTCAACTGACTCCTCTCTTTTTTTTTTATTAATTTTGAATGTTCTATTTAACCAAAGGCTTGACAATAGATAGAAATATTTGAAAGAAAATAATTCATGTAGTCAAGCTCATATAATGAGATTATGACCTAGATTGTTGCTGTTGTAATTTTGTATGTTTTGTTATGAATATGTACTGTTTTGACAAGGTGATCTCCGCATATTAAGATTTGGGCATTTCTAGAACTTGTTGATTTTTTTGACATTTCTGTATTTTTGGATGCACAAATTCAGACTTGTTTCTGGCTTTCTACCATGTTGGGTTAGCTTCAGATTTAGTATTACAATTTACATTCATGGAAGTTGAATCCTAATGAATGCATTGATGGCATGATATAATACTTTGATCAATGATGACATTATGATTTATGATTATTGTTATCTTGATGACTTAGTGTTAACTCCTTGAATGAAAAATATCTTGATTTTTCCTGACATTTTCTGATTTTCCTCATTTTTACTGAGTTATATGTAATATTGAATTATTTAACCAGTAATTATGACAGCATGCAGATGTCACCAATTCAATCAATCTGGGTAACCGATTAAACCCATGAACCCACCAGGTCAATGGCTGGTCTGGTTCTGAAAATAGTGTTAAAGACACTCTAAGGCTGGCTTCAAATTATGAAATACATTGATATCAACCATACAAATCAATCTTGACATGTGTCAACCAAATTTCCCACACATCAATTTTCATAGATGTCAATACAAAATCTATTGTGATTTGATAGTGGTAAGATTTTGATCAGCATATTGGTGATATTTCACTACTATTGTATGATGGAAGTTTGATTTTATGTATGGTGCAAATTCATGTCAATCAACATGGGTCCTTTTTGTGGAAGTTTGAAAATATATCCTCATCTCTCATTTCTCTTCCCTCTTTTTCTTATTTCTTCTCCTACAAGTTGCAACTAATGCAGTCTCTCCATAGTTGACTGCTAACTTGTAAGAGAAACTCACTTTTGCCTTACTAGAGTTGTGTAAATTTTACATTAGACCTATCCATATTTTCATTAAATATTACCTTGAAAACCGTTATCCATCTTCCTATACTTTATAGTTCAAAGTGATAGAATATAAAACATGATTATATGCAAAAAGTTAATGTTGCAAAGATGTGAATGCTAAAATAGATGAATAGTAATATTATAAAGGACAAGTTCGAATATGATTTTATTAAGAATAGAACAGGAGTTGTACCAATTGAAGATAAAATAATAGAAAATTGGTACAAGTAGTTTGGTCATATCCTTAAGAGATCAAAGAATGTACTAGTTAGGAGAGAAGAATTAATTATTATAGAAGAAACTAAAAGAAATAGAAGAAGGATTAAAATTACTTAGATAAGAATTGTGAGAAAATATTTAAATTTATGTAATTTAATCAAAGATTTAACCATAAATAGAAACATATGGAAGAAAAAGATTCATGTGGTCAACCCTACATAGTGAAATTATGACATAGGTTGTGGTTGTATTATCTAAAAAGCATGTATATCTCATTATATCCACCATGATATCATTCATTTCTCATTAAATCTACCTTGAAAACATCTACTTGTCTACTTTTCGTATATTTCATTTTTTATTTATTCATCTGTAAACCTAAAGGAATATTTTAAATGTCATAAATGTATAAAAATTAAATTTAATTATTTTAAATTTTGTATTATTGATTTTTTAATTTGTCTTAAAATTCCATACCAAAATCCATAGTTTTGAGCCTTTATTGAAGACTTCCGTAATTTGTCCAAATTTCCATCAACATTTCTACCAATGTCTAACATGTTTCCTTTTTGGGGTCCACATGAAATTGAAGTTGAATTTTATGATACAAATAGAACGAAAACTACTTAAGATCCTTCCAATTCTCTATTAGTCAACTACCTCAAAAACATAAAGAACAAAATGTGTCAAGTACTCACTTTCTATTCATGGCACTGTTTAAGAGAGAATGCATTCTCATTTTTCAATTTCTTTTGTGTGGCAAAATGAACCCTACGTTCTCTTTTTAAATGACGCCATTTTTTTACTATGGTTCCAAGATAATAGGTAATCAAAGACAATCCACAAATACTTCAAAGAAATGTTTTAAACGCTGGTTTAGTCTGACTGGTTGGACCAATCCAATTGTGGACCAATATTACAACCAGTCCAACTAGGGGTAGTAGGCCAATTTTGCAGTCAACCTGATGTGCTTTACTTTTGAAATTGTAAAGTTTCATATATGACGTATACAAGATTTGTCATTATATTTTATCACCATAAAAGGGAATATGGTTGGAAAAAAGTCTATACATTTCTGGAAATTTTACATATCTTTCTGGATATTTTGCTATTTTCTGTAATTTTTATTTTAAAATAATTAAAAAATGAGGTCACAATGACTTCCGCAAGTTCAACCAATTGGACCAATCGGACCACTAATTGAACCAGACTGACTAGGAAAACAAACTGTTTTCCAGTCAAGTTCTGAAAACTTTAAGAGCTTCCGTATAAACAAGAGTTGGAAATAATAAAGTCTCAATGTCATAAAAGGATAAAAGAAAATTGAAGATATAGGAAAACTCCTAAAGGCATGACACTTTTTGAAATCAACCAGCCCTATACCAAAGATTAGAATGATATATCCTACTTAAAATTCGAATAAAGAAGATAGCCTCTTTGGAAACATTGCATATGCAGATTGTCAACTTCAACCACGATACACAATATAGATAAACTGATTGCCACCAAGCTCCTGTACCCTTTTTAATTGTTTAAAAGAATTACTAATAGCTGAAGAAACTTCAAATTTTTTCCACTTAATAATATTGTAAAGAAATATCACCCATTACACTTGCCACATCCAATCTATTGGCCTACTTAATCCTAAATATTGTATGATATAAGTTAAATATGTTTTCAACTTTTGCCAAAAACCCTAGGACATAAAGCTGCATACAAGAAAGAATGCAATGCAATGCTTTTCCAAGAAAGAAAGAAACAATGCAATGCTTTTCCACTTGCCTTCTCTTTGGTCATCTAACGTCTTTTCTCTCTTTTTGCTCACCATTTTCTCTTACACGTGGATTCTTCTTCAAAAGTATCAGGAATTCAATAACAAGGCTAAGCATACTTTCATGTCCATACCATTCATCATATGAAGGATGCCAGATAAATTTTTTCACATGGATGTTATCCATCTTCACCTTTTAAAACTGTTGATAAAAAGTAAAAACCCATGAAAAGATACCTTCCAAGTTTAGATATCCTAGAACACATTCTTAAAGGTGATTCTTCAACAACACTAGTGATTCTCGTAGTTAAAGGTGGGCACTAAGATGATAACCCCTATGGCATTAAATGCCCTAAATTCTAGCTGGATCCAGTTATAGATCTAGCAATAATTCATATAGTTGTTAGGGTTTCAAGCAAAAAAAAGGAAAATCCATGTTTAGTTGGTTAAGGTAATAGTCAAGAAGGTGAGTTGCCTTGTCAAATTGAGCTACTAGGCCAAGCTAAGCAAGAGAGGTAAACTTGATACCTCTATAGGTGATTGGATTCAATCAACAGGTCATTTTGTGTTGCCTTGATCAAGGGAGTTAAAACTTCAACATGCATCAACAACATTACATAAACACATGTCTAAAATTACAAAAGGCAAAACAATATTACCTTGTATTTTGGACACTTGTTTTTGGTCCAATAAATTTTGATATTTTGTATCCAAACTTCATGTCAATGCAAGTCTCTTTTTTTTGACTTATGGGACCTCAAGTCAGTTAAATTTTGATTGCAAATTCTGGCCTGGCATTTGCATGTGATGTCCAACAGAACTGTAAAATATTCTCTACTTTTTTTCTTCTCATTTCTCCCACCCAACTCCCTCTCTTCTTCCATTTTCCACCCCAACTTCACTTCAACTCAACACTCCTACCAGTAGTTTGAAACCCGTCAAAGTTCCATTTTTCACTGACATTATTGTTACCTCATTGGAAGTATCCAAACAGCCATCAAAGTTATAAGAAGTATCCAAACAGCCATCAGATTTTGGCAGCCTAATCAAAGTAGCAATTTGTTGCTATAACAAGCAAGATTTTCCATCCTTCTTCAAGATGTAAAGTATGCTTGTGTAATTAATGTTTTGTGTAAATATAACATTTTCAATGTTGTAAAAAACAAAAATGGAAAATATACAGATTGAAATTAAAACATCTTTAATAAAATGGGGGGTTTAAACAAGCATCTTTTGAAATAAGGTATAAATAAAAATGAATAAAGATAAATATATCTACAAATATGCAAGCATCAGAATCATCAAAATATTTGAATAAAATAAACTATAAATTCAATTACATTTATTACAATTGCAAAAATATATTTTGGTTATGTGTAATTAACAATAAAGAATAAATATTTAAATTTAAAACATAAATAAATATATAAAACAACAAAATAACCTTCAAATATTGAAAGTATATCAATGAAACAACTTAAAAGGTGAAAACTAAAAAAATTAAAAAAGACCTTATTCTCGGAAAAACAGGAAAATGGTCATTTAAATAGAAAACAACCTTTTTTTTTCAAAAAAAATGCTTAAACAGCATTTAAATGGCCATCATTTTTTTTACAACACATTTGAATGCTTAATTATAAGTTGTTGTTATATTTCTACTAGCATCATCTATTTTGGCATATTTTTGCTTAGATCTAAGGTATATTTACTTGTATAATTGATGTTTTGTGTAGATTTCAAGTTTTAATTCTGGGAACTAATTTTTTTAATTTATTATACTAATTTCTTATATTATAGACTTAATAGTATTTTTTATTACATTTAATGTATGTTTATTTGTATATTTTAAATAAATTCTTACATGTCAAAAACTCAGTATAAACGGATATTGTGTTTTTAATTTTAGAGAGGTTTAAAATTTTAATTTTAACTCTCTGAATGTGAAGTATTGATTGTTTTAATGTGTCCTAAAATTTTATTTTGAAATTCATAATTTTGAGCCATTTTTGTGGACTTTTGTAATTTTACCAAGGTAGCAATGAAATTTGCACTAAAGCCCAACAAGTTTTCTTTTTCTATTAGATCAATGCCTAACACAGAACTGACGTTGAATGTTGGTGTTGATGCAAAGAAAATAGGGATAGTGATAGAAATTATAAATTAGTCATGATTATGACTTTATTTGGTAAATAGGAAAATTAGGTCTTCAATTGACTATTTGAAAGATAGTGGTGTGATGTTTGTACTTTTCTTTTTAAACTTATAGGGATGTGAAAATAAGAGACCATAAGTAGAGAAATTACTTGGTTAGATGTATTAGGTAAGTAATTTTGATGATATCATTTGAATTATCTATTTTAACTACTTTTAGTATCAAGTACATTTTTATGAGATTAATCTTGCTATAAATGTTAACTTCAATTACAAATTCTTGAGATATGGATTTAATTGATTTTTTATATCATGTAATTAATTTTACGGGTTTTATGTGAATATTCAAGATTTAGGACAATTACCACATGATAGTTATGATTATCGTTCTTTTGTTCTTAGAATGATTTTTAGATTGACAGAATCTGATATTTATTCACTTATCTTAATTGATGTCACACTTTCTATTAGGAATGTATTTTCATTGGAAAAGAATTATTTGGAAAATGTTATTTATGTTATGGAAAAGGAAAAGTGAATTGATATAATTGATTTTGAAAAGAAAAGTGCAATGAGGCTATGCTCTGGACATGGCCGCAGAAGTTTATACTTTAGCATTATGCATGTAATTGAATAAGATTAGTCAAAATGATAAATATCTAGACCCTATCATAGGACTGATTTGTGACCTCTGTGCTCTTGTCACAAAGTTAGTATGTGACTTTGGCCCATAAGGCCATAAAGGATGGGAAAATATGAGCAAATAGAGTTATTTTGTTAATTACAGGAAATATATAAGTACTGGGATTACTAAACATGGTATATTGAGAATGATGAATTTGTTTTCACTTATATGTAGAGATCTTAGCATTACATATTGGAAAACATGATTGCCTTATAAAAGTGTGTGTTGTAATTTTGTTGAGATTTATGCATTATATTTTTTATACATTATAGCTTAATTATATTATCATTTAGTTGAATGAATCATAATTGTTACATATGTGTTTTTATAATTTGTTGTTTTGCTTCTATTGAATGATACTTCACCTCTCAACTCCCATCCATAGGTGTTGTTACATGTGTCACCTTGAGCTTGCCTTTTTACCTTGATTACTTTGGTCAAGATGTATTTGAAGTTTAAAACTTTTTTTAGAACCTACTTAGATATCGATGTGTGTTTATACTTCAGATTTTTTTTAATATGTTATGAACAATTACATATTTAAATATTATTTACGGATTAGCAAAGATAAGAATACGCATAGATATATTAAATACATATAAATATAATATACACGGTTATACTAAATGCTACATATGCTCCTAGGCAGCAGAAATTCAAGCACCCAACTTAATTGCATGTGCAAGAATATCACAAGAAAGGATCTTCAACAATGCAAAATCACAAACATTAGCCATGTTGTCTTCAAAATGAAGCTCTTCGTATATATAGGCCTCAAAATTGTTCTGATTCTAAAAGTCAACGATTCAATGCAAACTAGGGGAAAAAATGAAATTCTCATCCATAAGTGGAGAGACAGGAATATACTATCTGCAATTCATATTAAACACTTAGCTGAAAGACGAACAGCACATTAAACTGAATCACACGTCAAAAAATACTATTACTCCAACAGGAACAATTTAAGGATTATTAATAACAGGAAAAATTAGGAAGCAAAGATCAAAAGACGTATTGTCAACAAGGAGAAACTGGAGAAGTCGACGATTGAAAAGAAGGGGATTTTCTTACATTTTCCTTGTCAAAAAAGAAAAGAATCATCGCAATATTAAAAATAAAAACATGAACAAGGGAAAGAGAGGGTGCCAACCATAGCTCCTTAGGGTTTGATCATCCTTCAATATCCTGCCTTTGTAGATCAGACGCTGCTGCTCCACCGGCACGCTGCTGCTCCCCGCCACAACCCCCTTCAAGGACCCGACCGTGGCATCGAGGCTGGACTGCACCGCAAATTTAGCTCCATTGGAACACCGTACATTGATGGTGGCAAGGACCAGACTGTCGCCGCCCTCCGCGGAAGCGTCACCACCGCCCATGTTTGGCGCAGAGGAATTCGGTGGATTAGCTTCGCACCCGACGGGAAAACTCTAGACCTAGCGGATTCCTTCCCCCAAAAGTAAAGAGAAGCTGCCGAGAAACGAAGAAGAACGTGGACGAGGGGATGCAAGCGGAGGGACCTGGGCCACCTGGCACGGCCAGGGGTATTTTTGGAAGATGAAATATACAGAAAGAATCGATGGAAGCCGAAACCGTGGGAAAGGTGGTCCGGACTTTGCCGAAAATCGTACAGGCGGTGAATCATCATTCGGATCCGGATCCGGATACTTATAACACTTGGATCTACCATCACAGAAGAAAGAATGGACTTTGTGTGTAGTCAAATCATGTGCATAAATTTAATGAGGTGAGAAAATGACTTTTATTAAAAATAGAATTTCTTTATTTTTCAAATCTAAGAATCTGTCTGTGTTACTTAGAAAGTAATAAAAAATAAAAAATCAGAAAAGATAAAAATCAAAAAATTAGAAAAATTAAAAATCAAAATGTTAAAAAATAAAATTTGAATATGTTTATGTCATCGATGAAAAGTTTGAAAAATTATATAATTGTTGAAATTTTTTTCTTAATTTACTTATAATACATATTTTAATTAAAAGTAAATTAATTTAACATTATATATTTTAATAATCATAAAATATATATTTTAATTATTTATAATCATAAATCTTAAAAACATAAATAAAAAATATTGAAATACAACTATGAAATAAAAGTAAATTATAAGAATGAAATGCAAAGTCATATCTTTCATCGTTACAAATATTCCACGACAAACTCTTAAATAAAAAAAATATAAAACATAGTTTATGATTTAATAATGATGATTATACCATATAGATTGAGACATTGTTACACACATTTGATTTGCTATTATTTTTCTTTGTTATTGATTAATACTAGCAATATGTAATTGTTCATTATCTTCAAAATGTATTGGAAATTCTATTTTTTGATTATGGTCTTCAACTTCTTATACTTCATCTTTAAAATCTTCAAGTAGATTTGTTTTATCTATCTTACGAATAAAATTATGAAGAATGAAACATGTTTGAACAATCTTAACTTATGTTTTATAAGGAAATGACATAATCTCATAAAATCGAGAATTGATGTTTCACCACTTCAAATATGCATTCTATGACTATTTATAATTGTAAATGCTTATAATTAAAATTCTCGATTACATTACTTAGAAGTCGATCAACAATATGATCATTTAAGTAATAACAAATACCTTGAAATAGAGTAAGAAATTCTAATTGATTTGGATAATCAGCATCAACCAAATAGAATTTCCCTATAAACAAGATTTAAATCAAATTTATCAAAAACCATTCTTATCTAATTTAACCATCATGTAAGAATAATGATATTATATTTGCTAAAAATAATACCTAATGAAACTCAATCATTTGGCTGATTGATTGTATCTTGAAGTACACATGCATCAGATATCGAACCTTCCCATCCACTCATAATATAAATAAATTTCATATCAAAATTGTAAGCTACCATAACATTTTGTGATAATTCACATTTTCTATTTCTAAATCTAACATTTTCTTCTCTTACAATTATTGCTTTTACATGTGTCTCATCAATAGCTCCAATACAATCCTACAAAAAAGAAGAAGCTTGTTTTGGAAATACATCTATAATTCTATTAAAAGACTAATTTTACCTTGAAATAAGGAAAAATAATAAGATCATTATGAATCCTTTTTGGAGTTGATGTAGATGGCTTTACCATTAAGATGTTAGTTAATTGTATTATTACATTTAAAATTTCATTGAAATAAACATTAACAGTTCAAGTAGAGTGATGAAAACACTCTTGTGTTACTCCATATCTTTGATTCTACCTAACTATTACAAGGAACATTGCAAGCTTCTCTTTTATTATGACATATCTACCATCGAACATAATTTCTTTATTCCTTAACAAAGTTGATAATTTATTGAAAACATCCTAACTCATTCAATATATTTTTCTATAGTTGTAAACTTGATTAGGCAATAATGAATCTAATAATCTCATTATATACTCTACACCTTCCTTACTATAAATTCCTTCAATATTTCTTAAAGTACTACTTGAATATGTTGTTAGGGAAAGTAGCAAAGTAGTCACTGTCATGATGACAACATTTGTAATCATTTCATATTCCTCCTCTTACTCTTCTAATAGCATCTTTAAATATTGTAAATTGGAGGATGAAGACATGCTTGAAATGTTCTAATCCCTATATAATAAACATCAAGTATAAGTATTATATAAAGATAAAGTCCAATAAAAAGTGTTTTTCATAATAATAACATTCATTCTGAAAAAAGTTTTACATGTTCATAACAAAATAATATCCATCATTACACAACATTCAACAAAACAATACAATAACATCCATATTCAAAATAAAAATTTCATTACACATTACTGTAATTTATATTTTAACCATTCTAACTTTCATCTCTTCTTGCATACACAAAAATTGATGTCTATTCTCTCTATCCTTCAAAATCTCTAAGACTTTGAATCTCTCCTTTACATTATTTTCTAGAATAAATAGAAGTTCATCCATCACGACCTCCATTTCTTGCTTGATAGAATCCATTCTACGTATTTCAAGTGTGATATTGCATGTTTCAAGTTCCAATGTCTCTCTCATAATTACATTTCATTCTTCACCTCTTTGATTTATTTTCTCAGCAAAAGATTCAAGTGTTCCTACAACTTTTTTTAAAACATTACACATAAGTTCATGTGATTCTACATGTGGTCTTGGACTTTTTTTTTGCTTAGGAGACTCACTACTTGTATTGGCATCCATTGATGAAGGTTGATCAAGAGGTTCCTATGCATAAATTTAGATGTCTTCATCCATACGATTCTTAGAAGAAGCATCATGCATTAGTTCATTTGAATGAATAGTATCTCTTCCTAATGCTATGTTCGTCTTAAAAATCATTTCAAGTTGAGGCTAAATGGGACATGTCTTACCCCTACATGAACTACACTTTGGATGTACCTAACAAAAAAAAAAAGATTAAACTATTGATAAATGTATTGAGAAATAAAAACAAAAGATGTAAATTTTACTTTAATAAATTCTTCTCATACTTCTTTTAGGATATTTGTATGATCGTTAATATAATTACACCCCTATCCACTTTAATTTGATATTAAAGTGTAGTTCTTGTATATAGCTCGCGAGGTTTTGATTCGACTATCAATATTTTTCTTCTCAATACATCTTATTTACTCATTATATATTTTAATTACTTTCTTCCATATCTCTAGTTTAACTTTTTCATCATGAGTCTTTCCATTCCTTTCATTCAAAAACTTGCATAATATATTTAAAAATATTTCATCATTCTAACTATTCCAACTAACATAGCTTCATTCAAGTTTCTTATTAGTGTGAGGAGTTTCCATAAGTACTTCACTAAAAACATTTAAGTTAAAGTAATATAAACAATTCAATAAAATAAGAAAAACCAATGCTCTTCAATAAAATCAAACATAGTACATATAATTGCATTCAAATATAGCAAAAACCAATGCCAAAAACAATGAAATAAACATGTTTGTCATGCTCTGGGGAACTTATTTTTAAATAATACTCTGAAGTTTAAATTTATGTTGCTTATAATTGTGTACTACCTTAGCATCTAAATATTTAAACTTCTATAATTACCTTGTTACATAGGAAAACCTTTGTAATCTTCTTTTATGTGGGTACTTTATACTACAAAATGAAGTATACAACTAGAGGCTTCTACATTGGTTTCTTCTTAAAAGAGAGTTTTGGCTAGTTAGGATCTATAATCTTTAAAGTGTCATTATTTAGGATGTATAACCAATAGTGCACAAATGAATTAGCTTAATGAAACCTTCAATAGTCAAAACAAATGGTGTGTATGTGAACTTTATAGACATTTTTTCATAATTCATTTGTATTCATGCATGGTTTGGTTTATAATTCATGAATAACTGGGCATAAAGATTTGTTTCAAATGACATTATAAAATGTTTTTTCTTCCAATCTAATATTAAAAAAAAGATCTATTTTATTTCCCTATCGATGTTCAAATAACTTGCCTTTGTTCAATCAAATTTGTTCATATAGTTATATCAACATTGATACATTACAAAAAACATTATAAACAAATCTTTTGATATCAAAAGGATTGTTTGGTATGTTCTTATTTACTTAAATATATGTTTATATTTTCTTTTAGAAGTAAACAAATAATTTTTACAAGTAATATATTAAATCTAATTTGTAATTATCTACAAGTGTATAGTGTCTATTGCATAAATGTATAAGTACAGGTCGATCTCACAGAGAATGATTAAAAATTTCAAACTATTTAAATTTTTACAACTAGAGGTTTTTGTATTTTGAATTACTTAGTCTGTTGAATTACTGCTAACTCAACGGACTTAGTTCATTAAGTTATAATTATCTCAACAGATTATCCTTATGGAATTAAGTTAACTCAACAAACCTCACTAGTAACTTCAAATTAAAATTGTTGTCCATAGAGGAATACAACCATCCATTGGGTAGTTCCACAAAATGTAAACAACATTGATTAAGCTTTTAATTTTAGTTTATATGATATTTATCATTAATCAGCACTAACATTCAGATATTTCAAACAATAACCATATTAATCAGGATTTCAGACTTGAATACGAACTAATTTCAATAATAAGTAATATTATTTTCTATTTTCTAAAATGAACTAAACATAAAACATTCAACAATACTAACATTACTAACAATAATAACAATACAAAACAAACAATACAACATAGATTTGATAAAGATAAAAACAAATAATGAGTTTTTGTTGGTTTTGGTTATGATATGTTGTTGAAGATAAATGAAAGGTGAAAGGAAAAATTCTCTATTGATAGTAAAAACTTTCATCACTACATGCAATGCGATTACACCACTGAAAACTTAATCACTTACTATCATGCATCCCTCTCTCTATAGAATCATGAACCAAGACTTTTACAAATTGATCTCCTCTTTAGTATAGCAGCATCAACCTGAAACAAATGCTAGAAATTTTACTATTTCCTGAGAGATGATTCGATGTTTGGTGAAAATGATCTTCCTTCCTATAATGCGATCACTCCTCACAGTGGTTGTTAGTCACCATGTTTGGCTCAGAATCACCTTGACATCCGGAAAGTATCATCACAAACCTCCAATGGTTTGGTGATTGGTGTTAGTGGTGGAGCTTCAGGGAATGATTAACACTTGCTATAGTTAGCGTAGTTCTCCACACACTCTTCTTTCTTTTCTTTTTTTTCCTTTTATATTTCTTTCAATAATAATTGCTTCTATCTAAATAATTGGTTGGATCTCCTTCCTTCACATCGACGATGGTGATTTCTTCTTCTGTCCATGATTGAAATCATGATGTGGTTTATGCGATCGTGGTTTCCTTTTCCTACAACTGCTCACAATTGAATATTAGAAAATAACTGGTTTGTGGAGTTAGTGTAACTTAATGAACTTACTTCATTAACTTAACTGTAACTCAATGAACTCATTTCGTTGACTTAACTGTAACTCAACAAACTCGTTCAGCTCTATAGTTTAATAAAACAAATACTTTTTTAACATTTAGCATTTAATATGTAAAAGAAATAATTCTTAATCATTCAAAAGTTAACATGTGAAATAATTCCTAACTTTATGAGGTTCTGTAAACTTACGTGAGTAACATTACGAGGGTTTGTAAACTTACCTAAATAACATTATGAGGGTTTGTAAGCTTACTTGAATAACATTACAAGGGTTCGTAAACTTTTATAAAATCACACGTACTATGCTTTCAATCATTCAGAAATAATATTTAATTAATGCTAATTCCTTGAAATTATGCATATTCTATAATTAAGGCATATAATCATTGAAATTATGCATATTCTATAATTAAGGCATATAATTATGACATAATAACTTAATTCTTGTATGATAAGCTAAATACCATGCAATTAACTATTCATTAACCATTAATATTATGTACTTTTTCATTCTAAATAAGGACCATCAACTATATCTTGATAACATTACAAAACGTTTTTTGCCTGATCAAGTAGTTTTGGTTAAGTTTTGAATAGGGCTTCTATATGAATGCAATAATTTATTTTCCCAACCCTAGCCATAATTTCAAAGGGACCAAATGTTCTTCAACATCACAAAAAACTAAAGAAACTAAAGAAACTAATGCTCGCCCAAAACCACAAGTATTAACAATGTCAAAGCAAGGGGAATACAATATCGAACCAACGTCACTATGAGGATGAAGCTGGAGATTTGACGCACGGATAGGATGACATAGACTATCACTATGCGATCACCTTTGTGGAGATGAGCATTGTTGCAGAAGCTGGTGGTCCTTCTTGCACAATCACATTCACAGAGATGAGCGTTATTACAGAAGTTGATGTTCCTCCTCATGCACAATCAAGATTTGAGAGAAGAGTCAAACTCAAGTTTCAGGGTTTTCAGACCATTTGAGGTTTGAAAGTCAGAAAACTCTTGGCTTTTATATTCTAGAAAGTTGGAATAAATTCTCAACTTTCTAGGTTGACACAAATACCAAAATGTTTCAATTTTCTATTTTTCTACTTTCTTTATTTCTACTTCAAAAGCATTATCATCTATTTCCAAAAGACTAGTTACCACAACATGTACTATATTATCAAATTATAATGTATTTTTAATTTTTCTATACCACATCTCATAATTTACTTGCTTCAATTTATTAATCCTTGCCAATTCAAATGTGAACATTTTGGTAGCCATATTTTAAATTTACAATAGAAATTAATTTCCAATTTCAAAAACTCTACTTGCAATTAATAAATTGATTTTCAATATAAAGTAAATTCCAGGAATTTAACAAAATAAATTCTACAAAATTTCCAATTATAACAATTAATTAATTTTCAATTGAGAAAAACTAATTCCAAAAATTTATACAATTTTCAAAAGTTTCTCAAACAAATTTGAATTTTAAATTTCCAAAAGATTCAATTTAAATTACTAAAACATAAAGATTTATCTTAACTAATATAGCATGCAATTTCTAAACAAGTAATTAAAATGAAATTAACAAGATTAACTTTTAAAATTAAAGCATGTAATTTTTTTCCAATATTAAATTAAAAAATTATATGTAAAAGGGGATTAGAAGTCCCTGACCATGATTGCCCTTTGGGTAGACATCTAGAGGGATCGCTACATGGGAGGCGACAACAAAGTCTACTTGTGTGGGGGCAGTGATGCCAAGTAAAGTGCATACATGAGGTTAGGCAGAGTGGAGGTGATGATGTGGGTTCGAGCAGAGGGTGATTTTGCAAGGAGGACTAGAGTCCTTCACACAAGCTAGTGACCAAGCGTGTGGTGGTCAAGTGAAGCATGCATGGAGGAGGACCAAGTAGTAGAGGGGGTTTCATATGAGAAGCTTTATATGGAATGCACGAGAGATGATGCGCGAAGGCAGAGCATGCACAGTAGCGGTAAGGGCAACTCACAAGTGATAGGTACAATTGTAGTGGTGCAAATAAGGGTGGAAACGAGACGCACATGTGAGACAATTAGCAACTTGGCTCTGATACCACTATTGCACATTGTCTAGCAATAAGTGACAGAGCATGATAGAGGTGTTGTGAATTTCACATTAGAGCTTGATGGATAGTGGTGAAGCATGACAGAACACGTTGATTAGATTACTTTGTATAGAGGAGTGGATGATGGGCAGTGGATGATTTTGTGGTTTTGTTTCCAAGTGATTGTATGGTTGTGATCTAATTCCCTCTAATCACCCATATTTATAGGATTGGGAGGATTTAACTTCCTCCACAACCTCCACCCCTAACATCCTCCCTATATTCTAGTAACTATCGAAATTTGGAATTCAAATTCAAACTTTGAAATTGAAATTGATCTTTTTGACCAATTCCAACAACTTCTTCCATTGATTGTTCTTCATTGTAGTTGATCCAATGTGTTGCTAATTCTCAATTGTCGTTATGTGTTTTTGTAAGAGATGATGGTCCACATTCACAGATCTCCTACCTTTTTATAACAATCTTCTAACAATAAAGTAGAGAGGAGTGGGGATGGCATCATGTACATCATGGGTTTGCAGTGACACGTGAAGCTTCTAGAAAGGGAGATCATAGGTTGTGTAATCGTAGAGGAAGAGGTAACACACAAAGCTTTTAATGACTTGTAGAGACTTACACATGTAGATGTAGGTTATAAGGTGATGGCATGGTGGAGAGCATGAACAAACTGGTAGTAGATGTTCTTATAATTTTGTTATTGTAAGTGGATGATCCCAATTGTAATATATGTGTATGGGTCATGTCCTCGATGAGTTGGGAATCACTTTGCAACTTAAATTTGATTATACTTTGTGATTTCGAGTTGGTTAATACCCTTAATTACTTCTAGAATTGGTGGGTTGAATAATTTTTTTTTTCTTTCAAAACATAGCATAACTTTTTAACTTATATGGAGTTTTTCTTGATTTCCAGATAATCAATCAAAACCCTAGAAATTGCCTACACACTCCCTAAAACCCTAATTTTATCTTTATAAAATCTAACTCTAAAAATTCTAGAAAAATCACAAAAAATCTACCACATATAGACCTATGAAATTAAGCTTTATGATAGAAGGAAAAGCAAGTAAACCCGCTAAAATAAACTAAAAAATTACTAAAAATTTGAATAAAAACTCTAGAACCCTAATTTAACCTACCTCCAAAAATTACTTTACTCCTAAGTGATTCAAATTACTTCCTAACATCAAAAGTTGGATTTTTTTTTTATGTTGGGTTAGACCCTAAATTCAACAACTCTTATGAATTAGATAGTGGGTATTTTTCAAAAACACAAAACAATGTCACAAACACAAGGCACCCACATACACTTTCACACCCACATGCATACATACTTTCTTTTTTATTTTTCAAGCAATTGTTCATTAAAATAACACAAAAACATTACAAACAAACATGATAGAGGAGGAGGATTAAGTCATGGAAAATACATCCTTCGTGGATATATTAAGATATAAAAAGTGAAAAGACAAAGTTAAAAAAAGAACCCTAGTTTCCCTAAAAGTTGGCCTCCACTTTCAAGCTTGCTTAGGTGAGACATCCTCCTTTCAAGTTCCTTCTTCAAGGCCTCTTTCATACCAAATGGGAAGTAAGCTTACTTTGGCTACACCCTTATAGATAATCTCCTCAAAAGGACATTGTTGGCTACCTTTTAGCTTGGATGGCCCTCTTCCACATGCACCCAAGCCTTCCTCCTTAAAACTTTACCTTCTAAGTGACTTTCTCCTTTCAATGCTTGCTTAAGTTTGCTGCCAAACTCGAGAAGAACAAGGTGGGGAAGAGAAGGAGGGTCATCAAGCCTCCTTGGGATGAAAGTCGATGGAAAAGAGGAGAGGATGGTCTAGTCAAAAGGAGAGGAAAAAACCTAAGCGAGAGAGTCTTGAAGAGAGACTCATGCACTTCTTAAATAATAGCTGCACACATATAAGTTTCCAACTGCAACATCAACTCTTGTGACTGAGATTTAATCCACATTTATCACATTGTTTCTAACTTGGCAATGCTCCTCCAATTGATCGTAATTGTTATATTTCTCAATTATAGATGTTAGAACAAAGAAAATGAATCAACAAAACAAATATGGAAGAAGTTATGAATGCGGCATAGAAGATCTGTAATTAATTTTGATCAACATTTAGGATTGCTATATTTACATTAATATTACTTTAACTCCAGTCACTGAAACTTTAGTATGGGGGTCATTAATTTCCAATTGAGCTTATTCGTTGTATTTAGAAAAACACTACAAGCTCTACATATATAAATCTAATAAATACAATGAATTAACTCCATTATGTTTATACAAATACTATGAACTTTATATAACATAAAAATGATAAACACAATAGGCTAACTCCATCATGTTTACACAAATCGTACGAACCATATATTTATATAAAATGGTAAACATAATGAACTAAATTTGTTAGGTTTACACAAATACTATGAGTCTATAATATTATGAAAACCCCTGAATGCAACAAATTAACTTCGTTGGAATTATATAAACATTACAAACTTTTGTAGATTTTACAAAAACACCATTAACTTATTCTATCAAGTTTAGAAACATTATACATTTTTTCTTTTTCTTTTTTTTCTACACGTCACAATCTTCATTTAATCTCTTCTATTTGAAGCAATTTTTTATATTTCACATGAGTTTATTACTTAATAAGAAAGCTTGTTAATTTCATGTAGATAATAAAATTATCCTGCATTTGCCAATAAATATTTAATAAAAAATATGTACAATTTCATTCTAAATAGTAGAGCATGAGCAAAAATGGGATTTGATCGACAACACACCTAAATTTCCTTAGAGCTCTCAAAGCTCCATCTCTTTTTTGTCTTATTTTGTTTCATTTTTTCCTTTTGATTTGATTTTTTTTCTTTATTATTTGTTCTTTTACCATATTTATTCTTATTTTTTTATTTTCTTTTTTTCTTGTCATTTTATATTATATATATATATATTGTTTTGAATTATTTTTTTCCTTGCTTTCTCTTTTATTATTATCATTATTATTATTACTTGTTCTCTCTTTTTTTGTTAAATTTTTTTTTTTACCATCAACGCATAACAAATTAATACCATCTATTCATTGAAGAATTACAATGTAACATCAGTCATGACTAGTTTATAAAGAAGTGTAGTAACCTTCTTCCAACTTCAATAGCTTTATGAATCTATAAATCCACGGCAAAGTCTCTCTTGGAGTAATTAATCACTAATTAAAGTCTGTTTGCACATAATAGAAAATGAAACAACAAGAAATTGTGAAAATAGTGGAAAATAGATATAGTAGAACATAATAGAAAATACAGTGTTGTTTGTGCACTAAAGAAAATGTTGAGAAATTCAAAATTGGAGTATTCGTGTAATTATAAGAAATGACAAGAAATTAAAAATTTAATAACTTTTAAAATATTAAATAATAAATTAGGAAAATAAATTGAAAAAAATTATTATCAACTTAAAAAGTAATATTTTAAATAATATAATATATATTAACATTTCACTAAATACAAATGTAACATATGAAATAACTTACATATAATTAACATCACAAATATAGTTCATTAAAAGTCATTTTTAACAAAAAAATACATGTTACATATTATTTTTTTTCCCACATAAAGTACGTAATTTGTTTATACATTCGATCAGCTACTATCTTCCTTTATTCTATACTCAAATTACCAATACAACATATATTATCTTCTTCAATAATAGTAAGAGATTCATTAGGTAGGTCATTAATATTTACTTTAACTAATTCATCTACAAGATATTCAAGTAAATCTTCTTAATCTACTCTTTTGATGAAATTCTAAAGAAGAAAACATACTAAAATAATATTCACTTGTATATCAAACCAAAATGGCATGTAGCTCTATAAATAGCAAATCAATGCTTAATCATTCTAAAAGTACATTCTATTATGCTTCTTAATTGTAAATGTCTATAATTAAAATTTTCTACTTTACTATCAAGAACTTAGTTGTGATTATATTCTAATAGATGATAATGAATACCTTGAAATGAAAAAATAAATTCTAAACGATTTAAAAAATCTACATCTACCAAAAAAATTTATCTACATAACTTTTTCAACATTTAGCACTTAATACAATTCAATATTAGAAATACATTGACATCAAAAGTAATGTCATACTAAATGAGACATTAAGTAGATGTAGTCAAGAAGTAGTATCCTATTGAGTGTCTATAGTTGATATTTTCCATATTTTAATAATATAAGTGATTTCCATATCAAAATTATAAGTTGCCAAGATATTTTATGTCAATTCTCTTTTTCTATTTTTGAATCTAGTATTTTCTTCTTCAAAAATTATGACCATAACATGTGTATCATCAATAGGGCTAATGTAATTTTGATTAGAAAAAATTAAATAATATCAATTTCATAAAAAATACTATTAATGAATTAGAAGAGACAACATAATCTGATGAACATATTATCTTAAAATATGGGAATACATTTGAATCATTTTGAATCCTACTTAGTATTGATGATGAAGATTTAGCTAGAAGTATATGATGTAATGTGATTATAGCATTTACTATCTTATTGAAATAGGTGCTAACTATTCCTAAAGATCAATGAAAACATTCACTTGTAACATCATATCATTGGTTCTAACTAATTCTAATAAGAAAAATTGCTAACTTCTCTTCAACACTTATATTTCTACTATTTTGTATTACCCTCTCTTCTAAGAAAGTCACAAAATTGTATAAAAATATGTTGACTCATGCGATATATTTTTTGACAATTATATGATTGGTGAGGTATAGAAATTTACTAATATAATTTTGTTCCTCTTTACCATATATTCATTTAATTGCTTAAGGAATAATATCTATAAGGGAATGTGCTACTATTTTGTACATTTATGCAACTAACATCAATAGCATACACCCTCTTCATCATTGCCTTTTTAATTGTTGTTGCTTATATTCTTTGTTATTCTCTATATAACAAATGACTACTTGCTAAAGTAAAGAACCAACATATAATATAATAACAATTTCAAACATTTCAACAATTAAATATAAATATACCAACCATTTCAATAATTAAACATAAATATATAAATTATTTCAATAATTCAACATAAACATACAAAGCTAATAAAATAACCAACATAAAATTACAACAACTTTAACTAAGTGAATGTCAATAATACATGTCTAAATATGAAACACACAACAATACAAATAACAATACAAGTTCAATAACAACACAAGTTCAATAACAAAAATAACTTAAAACTTTACATTTTATTAAAATTGTGTCATAACCACTCAACTCACATTTCATTATTATTTAGAGATAGAAAAACAACCTTTTTCACTTGATTCTCTAGCAAAACTCTCTTGCTTCTTAAGATCATCCATTTCACTAAGTATGTCAACTCATTCTTTCTTTTTTTCTTCTCAACTCATATTTTTAATATATGTCTTTATCCTATTCTACAAACTTCATTACAGCACCACTTATTTCATTTATTGACCTAGCAATGGAATGAGAAAACTCAACATGTAGTTGAGGTCTTTTCTTCAACTTTTTGATTACATTCTTTGTAGTAAAAGGACTAGAGCTACCTTCACCTTCTTTGACATCAATAATGTTGAAGGAACTTGAGTACTAAATACATTAAAAGTGTTTATGGATTTTGAGGGTTCCACATCTTGTGTGACTTATACATCTTCAGGAGCTTGGCTATTGCCTCTAATCACTATATTATTATCAAATACTATATACAAATCATCATATATTATGCATGGCTTTCCTATATATGATTTACATTCTAAATGTTGCTACAAAAAATAAATATAGATAAAGTATTAATATTTTGGAAGTTCATTTACAAATGAATAGTGTAAAGTTAAAAAAATATATTTAACTTATACAAATTCATCTCATATTTCTTTAAGAATGTTAATATGGCCTGAGATGTAGTCTCACCCAATCTACTTTGCTTTGAAAATTTAGTGTAATTTTTAAACATTGTTCTCTAGGATTTCATTCTACTATCAACATATTTCTTCTCAACATTTACCTTAGTCATATCATTGTACTCTACAATCATTTTATTCTATGTATCTATTTTAATCCTTCCAACTTATTGCTTTGTATTTTCTTCATTAATTTCTATTGTTAAAATACCTAAAAATATTTCATCTTGTTTAGTACTCCAATTTATGTATTTCTTTCTTTCAAAAGTCATGTTCTTGTAATATGATATAAACATTTAACACAAAATCATTTCATAACTTATAAAATTAAATAAGCAATATAACCAAAATTTATGTATTTAGTTTATTTCATCTTATCTACATGTTTATTTCTTTTGATTCTAAGGCATGATACCAAAAGGACAATATTTAATAAATATGGTTTTCATATATGAGTTAGATAACAATGAAAAAACACAACATAAATAAATCTACTTACAATACATGACATTAGTAAATCATTAAATCTTCATCATCAAGTCAATACAAGGATGATAAGATTTATACCTAAAGATAAACATTTGTAACTAACAAAATATATGCTATTTCTTTATGAAAGTGATCATGAATACCATAGAATTTCAAACATGTATTGGTTGGATGCTTGCTACTATTTAAGTTTCATTGTACCATTGATCTCTTAGTTGCTTGATCTCTTTTTATTTTTATCTGAACTTCATAATGACAAAGAAGCATCAATTGTTTTTCTAACCATTTTGAAATGCTCAATATGCCTATTAGTCTAGATAATAAATGAAGTAAATAAATTCTATTATTATCTTTTTTTCTTATTGTAGTGACAAATCCTAGAAACACCTCATATGAAATATACATTTCAGTGGAGAGAAGTATATTGAGTATTGAAAGAAGGTACATGCATCAAACAAGATTAGATCTAAGTGAAACATGTTTGGAACAACTTAAATGAGAAGTTTTTAGAACAAAAATACAAAAAAAAAAAATCTAGGTACTAATCCAAAGAAAGTAAAATCAACATTCACCCTTGTGTTGAGAAGGATCAATCACTCCACTCACATCAAGATCTTCCTTCACATCTCTGAGATCTTCTTCTCCATGGAGGTTGCTTTGTATTCTAGCAACCCTAGTAGTAGCTATGACATTGGAATAGCTCTCCAAGATGTAGGGGATGTTGAACTTAGTTGGTAGAAGCAAGTCTTGATTGAGTGAAATTGTTTCCCCACACAACTCCTTGAACGTGCCCCTTACGATCTCCCTTCTTGTATTCAACGCAACTCCTTGCCTTTCCCTATGTATAAAAGCCTCTCTTATTGTTACCAAGAGCCAAATCAACCACTAAGGAGAAGAAGAGTCTTCGGTTGAAGGACAAGAGGAGGTGTGGTGGTCGTCTAAGGGTAGGGAGAGGTGAAGTCACACATTAGCTCCAAAAATGGTTTATAAAGGGGTACTTCTAGGATTGCAAAAATTGTACTCTAGCCCTTAACTTTATGAGGTTTCACGTCTTCAAGTGTTTTTTTATTTATTTTTATGAAAAATTTGTACAAAAAACCCAAAAAGTGTTCATTGCTTCTCCAAATTGTTCCTTGTAGTTTTTTATTTTCAATTCCTATAAAAAATGTTATATACCTACAAAACTTTCCAAAACATATGAATATGACATTTAAAAAACAACTTTTTAGTAAATTCATTTTTGGTGAATTTATCCTTTCAATCATGTTTACATGTAATATATATATTGACGAAAAATGATGTATATATATAATCGAAGCGAGATTATACATATGATCCTTAATTGTTCATGCTTAAGAATAAACTAAAAAGGCTTACTCAATACTAATTAATCAAAATCCATTGAAATATTAAGTTGGATATCCTGCAATATATATCAAGCCCAATACATTCATAGTATTTAGAGACATAGCGAAGGAGAGATGTACAGGCACAACATGAACATATATTATTTTCCCATGTTGTGTGTCAAATCTTATATAGCACCAATATGCATCCCAGCCATCAACTTTAAATTGCATGGCTAGGATTTGGTGTAAAAGCTAGCTAGTTTAATGATTTAAAAGTAACTAAAATTTGTAAAAACTTTTGGGGGAAAAAAAGGGCTAAGTTGTAAGTAACTAATTTTAAGTTACAACATACTAGCTAGCAACTTAAAGTTTTTGATGTTGTGTACAGAGAAGGGAGAGAGAAAATATCATAATGGAAAAGCTCCCATTAGTCTGATTACATTTTGTAAGTGATTTTATCTCTATTACATTTTTCAAATTTTCTTATAAGGATTAGTCATCTTGTAGTATGTCTTGGAGAGAGAGATTTTGTAGTGTTCTTTTATTGCTTTCTCGGAAAGTGATTTAAATTTGTTTTTCTCTCATCTTTTTGTTTCCCCTTTTAATTAACTGCAAGTTCACCCCTGGAACGCTAACTATTCTAAAAAAATATATTTGGGAGCGCCATCCTATGAGCTAAGATAATAATAAAAAAGTTATCATCAATGTCATCTAGTTTTTGTACATCATTTGGTAAATCCAATGAGATTCTTACATATCATTTATGTACGTAAGTACAAAATCTATGTGCTTGACACCATGAAGAATCCAACATTAGGATAGAAAAAGGTGTAGACAACAATTATATATAGAGAGAGATCTGTTTACATATTATGGGAAGATGTGTGACAAGTGTAAGAAAGTAATCTGGCATCAGAAAAATAAGGATGAAACTTGTAATTGATACATAATAAGAACATCTCTTTTTTTACAGTTAAATGATATGAATTGGATATGCTTATATTTTTCAACTTTAAAAAACATGTAGCATTTGTCACGTGATTCACCTCATTTTGCTAAAATAAGGTAGTGACCATATTGTTTGAAAACCATAAACCAATAAAATCATATAATTACTAAATGTGTTAATTAATTAAGCTGAACTCAATTACACAGCACAATTCTATTCAATAAAATTATATTTTTGTTGGGTTGTCATCTGATAGAACTAAATTATACTGATATAACTTAATTTGAGCAGTAGACCAATACGATACGATTTTGTTTTTCAAATTTATATATTATTTATAGAAACAATATATCAAAAAACTAGACAAAGTTTTTTTATTTTATTAATTTTGATCTATTAATTACAAAATCAATCTGTCAAATTTGTAAAACTTAAGAATATGCATTAAGATCAATATATCAAAAACACGGTCCAACTTGAGTTATATCAGATAGCCATCTCTAACAATTACTTATGCAACATAATTATCATTGAATGAAACGATTACGATGTGAACTTTTCGCTACTGCAGAGAACATCAATGCGATTAGTTATATTAAAAAATATAAAGATAAATAAAATTAAAAATTCATAGATAAGATAATAAATATAAATTCTATCAACTGAATATCCAAATTAGTTAAATAAACAAATTCAAAATGGGCGTTAAATGATACATCAAATTTATTTAAAATATTTTTATTTGATTAAGATCTATCAAAATTTAAATTCAGACAATTTTATACCAAATAAATTCGACTTTAAATTCATTATAAAATTAAAAAGCATTGTAAAAGGTAGAGTACTTTTTATATTGAGAAATGTATTTTAATAATGGCAAAAATAAATTCTTTCATATATTATCAAGATAGATAGATTAAATCCTGAAATTTGTAATTAGAATTGAATTCTCTGTCTCAATAAAATAGAAAGAGAAAGTGCTTTTGCCGGCCGGTCACATGAGATGAGCTGGTCTGAAGGGAGCAAGTAATAAAAGTGAGCACTGAGGAGAGACGTTTGAAAGAATCAACCGTTGGGACTCCGGTTGACACCAGATCTAACACCCACTCACTAGCCGTTGGGTTCAAACACAGGAACATACCCGTTACATCCGTCGCCGTATAGATAAATTTAGACAGCGGAGAGAAAAGCGGAGAGAAAAGAGGAGTAAGAAGCGGGGAAGGTGAACTGGTCCGACGGCGGCGGAGGGGCAGTAGGCTGCCGCTCTCTCCCCATCATCCACGTAACCACACTCTTCTGTGTCTTGCGGACGAGGATCGAAAGGAGAGATCGACCAGGACTTCAAGTACGGATCTCCTTTGTCTTGCCTCGATCTTGTCTTGTTTGTGTTGTGTTGGGTTTCAATCTGAGTATCCAAGAACACGGTGAAGGACTAGGATTTACCTTCCATTCTTTCTTTCGGATGGTACTTTCGATGTGGGGGGCGGTCCATCAATTTTTTGATCGGTTTCCGCAGATGGGTCGATCTTGGATGTTCACTGTGTTGGGTGCTGCTTTGGCGGCGGGTTTTCTTCGATTTCGTCGTGTTTGCCCTTTCCTATGTACAGTCTAAACGTTTGGTTCCTCTTATTTCTTATATGTTGTTTGCTTCTTCTTCTTCTTCTTCGTTTTTTTTTTTTTTTTTTTTTTTGACAAAAAAGTTTTGCAGAACAGCTCATGGAGAGATGCAAGGAGAACGGCCGCAACGTGATAAAAACCCCTGGGTTTGGAGGTAAGGATGGAAGATTTCGCCTCACCTTTGTTACGGTCCGTTTCGATATGTTGGTCTCTGACTATTTTCTTTTTCTTTGATCTTGGAGAATTACGCAGATGTTCCAAAGGTGGTCGGAGGAGGAGGAGGAGGAGTAAGCAAATTTGGGAATGAGGTGGTGCCAATCGGTCGTCGGGCTCTGAGGGATATCAAGAATGTTGTGGACGCTCCAAGGTCTTCCGCTGCGGGTAAACAAGGAGTCCCAGAGTAATATATACGGAGCCTCAAACTTTTTCAGATGATGTTGGTTAATTTTGTGCTTGTACTGTTCGGAACTGTTTTGTTCTCAATTTCCATTTCTGTTGTTGTATTTCAGAAAGAGCGTAGTCGATGAAAAGAAGAATGCCATTGCCCATAGGCCTATAACAAGGTTTGATAAAGTTACGAGGTCTCCTGTAGATGTTTATTTCTTCTGCCTTAAAGCTTACCGATGAAATGTCTGTGTAGGAGTTTTGCTGCTACTTTGAGGACACAATCTGATAACCAGGTACTTGCCACATCAAAATTCAGAATCGCCCATCTTCTTTTACCGAGATTAGTTTGTGAAAGGTGGTGATTGTTTTGTTTTGAACTAGGACAACACTCTCGGAAATGAAAATCACACTAAGCCACTCATGGCTCCCTCAAATGCGAACTGTATGGATTGTTCCAGTGTTGTAGATATAGATGACATGTTAAATGATGACTTGCCACTGCCGATGGTCGAAGAAGTGGAAGAAGCAATGTATGAAGAATTCAGGGAAGTGGAAATGGAAGATCTTGCAAAAGAACCGTTGCCAGATATAGATAGCTGTGATTGTGACAATCCGCTTGCAGTGGTTGAATATGTAGAAGACGTGTATACCTTTTATCGAAAAATGGAGGTGAAGTTGGATCCCCTGACGCTGAGCCATGTTGATATGTGGAAATGCTCTATTATCTATCCGGTGGCCCTTTGAACTTTGAATATAGAGTTTTCCTTGAATGCTACACAGGTCATTTTTTTCCAGGTCAAAATGATTCGCACAGTTGACGAAAAGAAGGAAAAAAACATCATAAAACAATTTCTTTGTTGATAGGGTTTCATGCTAAGAAGAGATTACTACTACTGCCTTGGTTACTTCATTGGAAGTAATTAAAAAGCCCCTAACAATTATCATTGGTTCCTGCAGATTTCTTCGTGTGTCTTTCCCAACTATATGTCTAACCAAATTGATATTAATGAAAAGATGCGCTCAATTTTGATAGACTGGCTTATCGAGGTAATAAACTTGACGTTCATCTATTCTGCCAATATTTAGTGGAAAAGATGATTTTTTCTTCCTTTTGTCTGAGGCATGTATTCGTGCAGGTACATTACAAGTTCGAGCTTATGGACGAGACCTTGTTCTTGACTGTTAATATCATTGACAGATTTCTGGAACAACAAACCGTTGTCAGGAAGAAGCTGCAGTTGGTTGGGGTGACGGCCATGCTGCTTGCTTGTAAATATGAGGAGGTATCAGTCCCAGTGGTGGATGATCTCATCCTGATATCTGATCGAGCCTACACAAGAAAAGAGGTCCTTGATATGGTAAGTAAAACAAGCGCATAAATCGATTCAATTTGCCTTTTTCTACGTGTATGTTTATACTGTGCAGTCAATCGTAGAATAAAATAATGCCAAGTCTGAAGCTCAAGTGACCCATGTTAACTGTCAAAATGCTAAATTATCAAATTGATTTGCAGGAGATACTAATAGTTAACACTTTGAAGTTCAACATGTCTGTACCAACTCCATACGTCTTCATGAGGAGGTTTCTAAAGGCAACAAATTCTGATAAGAAGGTCCAATGCTCTCTCTCTATCACAGCAGACTTTGGATACTTGCTTGATTTGATGTTTGTTCATCATCTATAACACAGTTGTCTTGATTTGTAAACAGTTGGAGCTCCTTTCCTTCTTCATCATTGAGCTATGTCTTGTGGAATATGGCATGCTCAAGTTCCAGCCTTCGTTGCTTGCCGCTGCTGCCATCTACACCGCTCAGACTACACTCACGGGGATGAGACATTGGAACAAATGTAGTGAATTACATACTTGTTATAAAGAGGAGCAGCTTTTGTATGTACTTAAATATTTTCCGTGCCACTTATGTTTCTTTTTCTTTCATGTTTTATAAAAGTTCCAATGATGCAGAGAGTGCTCTAGAATGATGGTGGATTTTCATCAGAGAGCAGGGACTGGTAAGCTTACTGGAGTTTATAGGAAGTACAACACCTTCAGGTTTGGATTTGCAGCAAAATATGAACCAGCACTCTTCCTCTTGGATGCAATGCATCAACAGTAGAGGACTTACTCTGTCTGACTTGACCCTACTAAGATGGAAGAAACAACATAAGTTGCAGTAGCTGACATCTTCAAGTTTCAGCCTTTGTTTTTCTATGTGATGGACACTAATATAATCAACCCAAAACCTGCAGAGGGCGAAGATATTTTGATTTATGAGGATCAAAATGTTCGTTCATTTCTTGTTTTGCCTATGTTGTAAAGGTTTGATTTGAGTTTTTAAACAAGAAATAAGAAAGATTATTGAACAAATTTTGCTTTTGTTTAAAATATGTTGTGAAGTTGAAAAACACAGTTATTTAAGAATGTTTTGATGATGTGATAGCTACACTACTAACGTATATTATTCATATTTTAATTAATTAAGTTATTTAAAAAGTAAATTTAAAACATTGTTCTATTAAGAAGTTGTTCGAATGTCTATACTTTCTATATTGGATCACAAAATTTGCTAAGTCTAAAGAACATGTCGTTTAGTTGGACTATATTGATACGTTCAAGTTAGTATACAATGAGTTATGAGTTATACACATCTCATTGAGTTAGCATTCATGTTATAAATGTTATTGAGTATCATATGTAACTTGTTAAGTTAGTATAATTATACATGTTGAGTTATTTATATATATAAATACTATAATATGTTAGGTTAGTGTTATATTTAAAATATTATTTTAATATGTAATAAATTGTTATCTTAAAAACATTTAATCTATGTCATGTGTATGTCAATGATCTAGGATGTTAATCTAGAGTGATGATGAAGAAACATTGTATTTTTTATGGAAGGCTAAAATCTTCTAAAAAGTACTAAATTATTATTAAAAGATCAAAATTAATTTGAGATGGACGTAGATCAAGACAAGATGAGTAAAGTTGATCTAATAATAGTGGATGACATGGGCATAACATTATTATTATTTAATGGGCATATTTTTATGTTGGTAAAGATAGTTACCGAAAAATAGAAAGTGAAAAGTCACTCGTACAGCCTCTCAAGTCTTTCTAGATCTCTCAAATCTTAGTAAACATAATCAATTCAAGAAGTTAAGTCACTAAAGATTGTTGTAGAGAAGAGAAATTCATGATGAAGATTTAAAGAACTGAAGAGAAGAGTTTCATAGTTCAATTCTACTTACTTGTTTTTTCCTATTTGACATGAAATTGTAAATTGTTTAGGTATATAGTTTGATTGTTAAATTTATAATACTTAGAATTCAAGAGATTTTTAAGTTGTAAATCTTGGTTGAAACATTATTTGTATGTAAATTGTTACTGAAAGTTTTGAAACAAAGTTTTAATTATGATTATTGTTGAAAAACACGTTTCATCTCATTTTGTAAATAGTCTTCAATCTATTTCAATTTGGTATCAGAGTACAAAATATAGTTTAAGTTTCTCTATTACTCAAATTCCTAATGACAAGGAAATTATTAAGTCTAAAACATCAAGTATTTAATAAAATTGAACAAGTTATTGTTAATGTTGAGGCAGTAATATATTCAAAGGCCAACATGTCTAAAGTAGAAGAAATTGACAAAGAAAAGACTCTAAATGAGCTTCTTAGAAATCGACTAGAAAATTCTACAAAGTAATATCTACTAAGGAGAATGAAGAGAAAGAGGTAGATGTAATGGTTGTTTAAGGTACAAGAGACTTCTAATCTTTCTATAGAAACATAACTTATGAATGTTAAGACAATTGAAGAAGTTTCTTACAATGTTGGACAATTTTGAGACAATGTTAGCACTTTAAAGTAGCTTCAAAACCCGATAATGACAATAGAACACCAAGACATTCAACAAGAAGAAAGAATAGAAGAAAACATTAAAGAGGTAGTTAATTTTAAAAATTTCTATTAAGTGTTGCCTACTAAATTTTTAATTGTGAAAATTAAAGGTAATTTTATTATATTTTAGATCAACAGAAAGATTGCAGAAGTATAGAGACTTTATGTCATATCCAATTCTACATACTAGACCTATTAAATTTAGAAGTCTAGAAATAATTATTTGAATTTGAAGGGTTAATTCAATACTTACCTACTAGAATAAAATAGAAATAATATAAAGAACTGATAGTAAACTTTTATAGCAATTTGGTTAATGAAAATGGAATTTTGAAAACTCACAAGTCATTCATTCAATGGGAGGTTGTTTTAACTCCTAACTTGGTTTATGGTGTGTTGGGTTTGTTATCTAACAACTAGAATGGAATATTCAAATGTTATCTATAGTTTATTGCATGCTCTTTTGTTTCAAAATGTTAAACATAATTTAGAAGTAAGTATAAACTGTTTATATCTAACTTATGACATTAAATAAAATCCAAATAAATTAGTTTGATATGTTTATTTATCATCTATAGTTTTACTAATGATTTGGTGTTTGGTGAAAATGTTTTTCCTTCATGTGATGTGATCATTCTTTATAGTAGTTGTCAGTCACTATATTTGGTTTGGAATCAACTCAATATTTGGAAAGTATCATCACAGACCTTTGATGAATTGGTGGTATTTGGTGGTAGTTGGTACTTCAAAGAACGTCTAACGCTTATAGTTAGCACGGATCTCTACCTACTATTTTCATTCTTTTCTCTTTTCCTTTTATATTTCTTTCAATAATAACTACTTTCGCCTAAATAACTAGTTGTATTTCCTTCCTTCACATCAACAATGGTGATTACTTCTTCATTACACGATTTAGATTATGGCATAATTTATGCAACATGGTTTCCTTTGAATTTCCTACAACTACTCACAATCAAATATTAGAAAATAACTAGTTCATGGAATTAGTGTAACTCAACGGATTTACTCTATTGACTTAACTGTAACTCAACAGACCGCTCAGCTCTACAGTTTAGTAAAACAAATATATATTCATATAACATTTAACACTTGACATGTAAAAGAAGTAATTTCTAATCATTCATAATTGAACATATGAAATAATTCCTATCTTTACAAGGTTATGTAAAGCATAAAATTACTAAGGTAAGTTTACAGACTCTTGTAAACTTAGTTTTCAATCTTTTATAAATAATACTTAATTAACGTTTAATTCCTTGAAATTATGCATATTCTTCAATTAAGACATAATATTCATATAATTGTAACATAATGACTTAATTCTCATATGATAATTTAAATATTATACGATTAACCATTTATTAACTATTAATATTATACACTTTTCATTCTAAATAATTTCTCAAAAAAGATACCAACAAATTGGATTGATGGTCTTTAGTTTTCTCTCATAACATCACTAAAACATGTAAACGAACGATAACAATAATCTATACTAAATTCTTTTCTTCGTAAATGTGATAATAAATGCATCATATAGGAATACAGTTTAAAAACATGATTGAAAAGTAGTGATAAATGAAATAAACATGTTAATCCATGTAAAACCTTTAGGTATCTCCCTTCTAACTTGTAACTCTACTTTTATGGTATTTACTTGTTTCTTTAACTGATACACATGTAAAATGTTATCCACACTAAAAATCAAAGTGTTGCCATTTATGAAATTAAAAGTAGATATTGCTCCTTTTCCTTTCCATGAAGATCTAAATGCTTCTATTTCTACAAATAATTCAATATATTTATCTCTCCATTTCCATTCATACAGGTCTTCTATTATCCAGATTTGAAATTTCAAAAGATCATTCCACCATCATATCAAACATAAAGTAGGAAAATCAGATTTATTATACCATAATCCCAATTCAATTTTGTCATATATGATAGATGGTGGTTCAACTATAATATCAGGTATAGGTAAAATTTCTACTATTTTATCATAACTATCAATACTCACTATATACAGATTAGACTTAAATGCAACTAGAATAAATATAGACAACAACAACAACAATACACATTAGAACAAGTTCAATGACACCACCAGTTACCTCTAGAATTAGATGTAGTCATAAATGAGATTAGAGCTAATATTAGGCACTTGATGACAAAATTTATAATACTATTAGAGATGTCTTAGGGAGGAATAAACGAAACTTATTGTATTGTTTGTTTTTACTTATTTTCTGCTAACAAATGTAATGTTTGTTTATGTTTTGTTTAATGTTTGAACATTATATTTGCTATAAATTTTTTTTTTATCATATCAAAGTTTACAAAGAATTTGCTATAAATTTTATCTCCAAACTTTATGTTAGTAATCATCTTTTTGGATAATGACAAAAAGGAGGAGATGATTATGTTCTTAAGTGTAGTCTATTAAATTTTTAAAAGGAGAGATGAAAAATTAATGAAGTTGTCTATTGTAGAACAAAATGTATTAATTGATTCAAATATGTTTTGTTATCATCAAAAATAAGGAGATTGTTAAGAATTATGTTTTGATGATGTATGCTAAATTATAAATTAATCATATTTAATCAATTAATTAAGTTATATTTAAGAAGTAAATTTAAAACATTATTCTATACAAAAATATAAGAAGTTATTGTTTGGATCACAAAATTTGCTAAGTTAAAGAACATGTCATTTAGTTAGACTATATTAATACAACTTATTGTTGAATTAGATTAACATAATTTTGGAGAGGTTTGTGCTTTAGGAAACAGTAGGAAATTGTAGGTAATGAAACAAAGGGAAAATGTTTCCATTTGTTTCTTGTATCTGTGCATGACGGATTTCCCATGATTTTCCAAATAATGTAAAAGTTTTGTTGTCTGTTGCCGAGCAGAATATGTTCGAAAGAAGGGGAAAAGCCTTCGTCCCTTCGCTCCCGACGACGAATCATGTCGAATAAACCGTTGACGACGCAGGCGTTGTCGACGCCTTTTTCCTCCTCCCTTCGCTTCGCTTCCGTCGCGTTGTAAGTTGACCATCGACCGTAGAGGACGCAACGGCCACTGCGTCTTTTGTGCGGATGGCGTCGGCCATGGCCTCACGGAGGTAATCCGGCATCTGGATCCGCCGCCGTAGGTCCTCCTTGTCGATTCGCCTCCCGGGAGACAGGGTTGTGGAGGAGGCCGGACGATTCAGCAGAGGGGAAGAAGGACTCGCAGCTCCTGAGGGAGTCGAGGATTTCGTTCCACGTCTAGTGGAATACGCCGCCCAGAAACGCCTCGGTTTCGCGGAGGTCGGTGATCCCCAGGTACGCGACGGCGCAGTGCAGGACGCAAGTGTTGGATGGGTTGAGAGGGATGTTTCCGTCGTTGTAACAGAACATGGCGGCGAGCTCAAACCCGTCAGGGCCTCCCGAGAAGTCTGGAATCTTGAGCTCCAGGTACTTGGTGGGAGCCCTCCCACTCCTGCCACTCTCTTCCTGGATCATGGTCCTCAGCTTTGCGGAGAACGTGCTAAGCATTTTTTGCAGCGGAGGGTAAGAAATTGAGACCGACCGTGCTGGTGAAACCAAGAAAGAGTTGTACCGTACCTGGTTGAGGAAGAAGGCTTGTTGGTCGTTTACGAGGACTTTGAGGTCACAGGACTCTTCCTCCTACATGTGTACTTTGGGAAGGGGAGCGGAGCGAGCGGGGAAGGGGAAGAAGGAACGAGAAAAGTGGCTGGATAAGGAAAATGGGTTGTGCACTGATGGAGAGGAAGAGAGCAGCAATCGTTCGTAAATTAATAATAGTTATTTGAATTCAATACATTAAAAATTTAAAAATATTTATAATATATATTTAAAATAATTTATAAATATAAATTTAAACCATTTAAAAAAATTTCTTGTCATTTACTATTATTTCCTGGTACGCACAAATAACTAACTTTCATATTATTTTATTTTATTTCCTATTGTGCACAAACATCATTTTATTTAATGTCATTTCCTGTCATTTATTCTTATTTTCATTTCACACTATTTCCTAGATCTCCGTTGTTTTATTTCACATCGAAAAATGTGCACAAATGTGCTCTAATTTAAAATAACTAAAGAACATGTCATTTAGTTAGACTATATTAATACAACTTATTGTTGAATTAGATTAACATGATTTTATAATGTTTAATATGATAGTTTTAAATTGCATACTTATGTATCATGTGCACGTAACTCATTAAGATAGAAATATTACTTTAGAATTCATGTTCAAGTTGTATTTTATAATTCATTGAGTTAGTATAATGTACATATTGAATTTCACGTTATAAATATTATTAATTATTATATAAGTTACATATATTTAACTCGTTAAATTAATTTAACTACACACGTTAAGTTACATATTTAAATAGTAAGATAATATGTTAGGTTAGTATTATAAAACTTAAAAAGTTATTTTAACATATGATAAATTGTTATTGTAAAAACATTTAATTTATGCCACGTGTATGATGTTGAATTTATTAAGTTAGTCACATTGAGTTACATATTTTATTTTATAACGCGTTAAGTTACTATTAATATAACGAAATGTTTTTACACTTAGATGAAAAATTTAGTCGAGAAAGTTTATTACGTAGAGAATTTTCAATGACCCAAGATGTTGATCCAAAGCAATAAGTTATGGAGAAACGTGAAGGTTGAGATCTTCTTAAAAGTACTGAATTATTATTAGAAGATCAATATCAATTTGAGATGGATGCAGATCAAGACATGATGAATGGATGTTGATTGACTAGTGGATGAGCATGGAGTATGCATATAACATCACTAAAGATTGTTGTAGAGAAGAGAAAGCCATGATATAAAGATTTAAAGAACTTAAGAGAAGAGTTTCATAGATAGAGAGAGAATTTAATTCTACTTACTTGTTTTTCCTACTTGACGTGTTTAAATATATGAAGAATTATATATAATTATAGCACTTAGAATTATACTTAGACGTGTTTAATTCTACTTTTCATATATGAAGAATTATGAATTGTTTAAATATAATTTGATTGTTAAATTTATAGCACTTAGAATTCAAGAGGTTTTTGAGTTGTAAACCTTGGGTGAAATTATGTAAATTGATTTACATTTGTAAATTGTTATTAAAAATTTTGAAATAGAGTTTTAATTGTGATTGTTGTTAAAAACACAAATCACTACTCTCTTATATAGCATTTGATCCATTCCAATTAACATACGAAGAAAATAAAACACAAATATGATTTATATATCCTTTGGGGAATTAATTGAATAATAAATGTACAAGCATAATTTTTTAAGAAATTAAATTTTGCAAACAATCAAGATGTGCAAACTTTTCTTTTGCATTCGAGTAAGTAAAATAACAAGAATTGAAAATATCAACATAATGAATGACCTCTAACTCCTAAAATCTCTAACAACCCTAATTAGGAACATCTTTAATTAAGAACATCTTTAGAGAGAGAGAGAGAGAGACCAAGCATGAGCTTGTCGTTGTTGTCCCTACCTTCCTTAGCTGAGCACAATACTATTGTCCCTACCTTCCTCTCCCAAGCTACCATAGGTAACCCTAACTGATTATCTTAAATCCCGGTAACCACCCAATAAAATGATCCAAAATCCCTTTGAAACACCTCCAACCCATGTTGCGGTTTGTTTTGTTTTGTGTAGTTACCGGTCGTCGAGCACTTTTAGCTTACCTTTTTGGTTGACTAATTCTAGTGCCTTGTTTGGACTCCTTGCTCATTGTTGGCTCTCGAGGTACATGTCTCAATCTTTTTCTTTTCTATATTTAATGTATGCATAGTTGATGATACGTGTTGGTTCTCGAGGTATGCATATTGTTAATCGATAATGCCTAGTTTTTGACTCATGTTCTTCCATGCATACGAGTGAAACCTATGTACAATTGCTTGTTTATGGGAGTGTTCATATTAATGTCAGATATTTTTTTTGACTCATTTTATGTGCTGAATTAATTTGCACCCTGCTATTCACAGATTGTTAAAGAAGACCCATGCTCTCATCCTTTTATCAAAAGGAACATGTGTTATTTTAACCATACTTGATACTTTTGGCGAATAATATAAGCTCTGTTTGTTATTACTATCGTTATTCCATATATCCCTTTGGAGAATAATATAAGCTATTATTTGGTTTGAATAAATGTTGTGTCTCGTTTTCCCTTTTTTTTTTTTTTTGAAGGGAAATGGGTGGTATCGTAAAATGATTGTTATTACTGAAAGTGTAATCTTTATTCTCTCATGATTCAATATTCTACTATAAGAAGAATATTTAAAAAATTCTCTCATGATTCAATATTCTACTGTAAGATGAATATTTAAAAATTTCTCTCATGATCTTTCATGTGTGGTTATAAAATGTTAGTTTTTTTCAAGTTGTAGCTCGACAGTAATATTTTATGGTAGTTTTTTTTTTCTGTAAGTTAATTTCTTTATACGTTGTTTTGAAATCATACTACAAAATTAGTTTTATGTTACATTTTCCAATTGAAGCCACTTTAGGCATGTATATTATTTATAAAGTGTAGGTTAAATGCGTTGTTTTAAATGAATTTCATTGACCATTAGTCAAATTATTCATCACAACTAATTTTAATTCTAAAATGTAATAGTCTGTGATATGTTATGTTCAAATATGCAATAGACAAGATAACTTTTTTTTAATTTGTTTATGACATTATTAATAAATAAATAAGTTCACTTAAAAATAAAAATAAATAGAATTGATAACTTTTCTTAAAATATAAGTATTATGAAGTGAAAAAAATAGAGTAAATAAAAAATAATTATTGAATTACTTTAATTAAAAAAATATATTTTAATTCTGAACATTACTTTTAACACAAATCCTACTTTAGAATCTTGATTTTTCGAGACATGCCCAGATACCCTAAATTTTTTTAGGAATTTAGACTTTCCATTTCACAAGAATTTAAACTTTTCGTTTCTTCCATTTTTGAATTTTATGATGTGCACAAACACCCTTGACACTAAAAAGTTATGAAAAAAAATTCAAGAAAGTCTATAAAGTAAGGGAAAAAAAAACTTCAGGAAAGTTAGAAAAATTTAAAAAATTTGAAGGTGTTAGTGTACATTCAAAAAATAGAGAAAAGTAAAGGAATATATATTATAAATAAATAATTTTTTTACTTTAAAGTTATTTTCAAAATAACAAATAAGAATAATATCATTATTAACAATATTTAAATGATAATCAAATTTAAAAAATTCCTTAGTATTTTTGAAAGTTCAATAATTTCATTCAAACAAAATAAACATTACAACATGCCAATATTATAAAATTTTACAATAATGTTCAAATACAAATTCATTTCAAAAATTTCTACTTTTTTCTCCTTCCTACATAACATTTATAATATTTTTCTACATTCTATCAACTATTTCTTTCTTCTCTTTTTAAGATATTTCTATAACATTTCTTATTTCTTCTCCTCCTTCATTTGCACTTGATATCTCATTAATAATGTCAACGTTTGGTAATTCATCTTGTAAATCTTCAAGCAAATTAAATGAATCTACTTGATGAATGAAATTAAGAAGTAAGAAATATGACATGATAATTTTTACCTATGTTTAATATGAAAATGGTAGGTAACTGTAAATCAATATTTTATAATCCTAAATGTACATTCAATCACTGTCTTCAATTATGAATACCTATAATTGAAATTCTCAACAATGTTCATCAATTATCTATTGTTGACATACTCTGTTAAATGTAGAGGTGTCAATTGGGTCAAGCCATTTCGAGTCAGCCTAGCCTAGCCTAGTCCAAACCGATTTAAAAAATCAGGTCAGGCTGGACTACAATAAATTAGAAAATTGACTTACAAGCTGGCCCAAAATAATAACTTAAAAATCTTCGATCAGACTGAAGTTTATCTTAAGTCAAACCAAAGAAAAAAATAATAACTTAAAAATCTTCAGTTAGACCGAAGCTTATCTTTGGTCAAATCGAAGGAAAGAATAATAAATTTAAAAAACTTAAACTTCGATCTGACCGAAGAAAAAAATTAAAAAATTAAAATATCCATCAGATTGAATGAAGAAATAAAAAACTTCGAACAGTTAGACCAAAGAAAAATACTAATAAAAAAATGTTTAAAAAAATAAAAAACTTCGATTTGAACTTCGATCGGACCAAAAAATAATAATAATAAAATATTTAAAAAAATAAAAAACTTTGGTTGGACCGAAGTTAGGCTTCGATTAGATCGAAAAGGAAAATAAAAAAATAGAAATTTCGATTGGACTAAAGTAAAGTTATAATCATACCATTAAAAAAATTCGATCGAACCAAAGTTGACGTTCAGTTAAACCGAAGAAAAAAATAAAAAGTTATAAAAGGAGATGGTTACAAGTTGGATCGGGTTGTCGGAAAAAATTTCGGGTTAGGCTAGGCTGTCCTTAAAAAATTTTGGGTCGGGCCAAGCTGTCCCAAAAAAATTAAAAAAAAATTTAGCCTAACCTGGCCCAACCCATTGACACCTCTAGTTAAATGATATCTAATATTTCAAAATGGACAAATAAATTGTAGTCAATTTGGATAACCAACATCCACTAAGTAAAATTTACTTACATGTTAATTTTTGTTAGTCTACACATATTTTAACAATTTAAGAAATGATAATTGTATTATATAAGTGTCATACTTGGTGGAACTCGAAGACCATTTGATCTAGATATTGTATCTTGTAGTATTCGAGCATCTACTACTGATCATTCCCAACCAACAAGAAGATAAGTAATTTCCATATTGAAATTACATGCAACTATAACATTTTAAGACAATTCTCCCTTTCTATTTCTAAACCTTGCTATTTTTTGTTTATAGATAGTCACCTTGATATGTGTCTCGTCGATTATTCTAATACAATCTTATACAGATTAAAACATATCAAGTTACCTAAAATGAAATGCACAAATCATATACATACCTACTATGATAATCATATAATGTATCTTAGAATATGAGAAGATATTTCAATCATTTTCAATTTGAGCAAGAGTGACAATTAAATGTTGTGCTAATAATGTATCACTCAAATGTATTATTACATCGACCATTTCATTAAAATAAGTACTATCCATGTAGAATGAGAAAATCGCTCTTGTGTTACTCCATACTTTGGTTTTGTCAACTGTAACAAGAAAAATTCTAAATTTTTCTTCCACCATCATGTTCTTCCCATCTGATATTACTCCTTTCATCTTCAATAAATTGCAAAATTTCATGAATACATGTTGACTCATCCAATATATTTTCTTACAATTATAAACCTAATGTGGTAAAGAAAGATCTAACAACCTAAAAATATATTCTTAACCTTCTTTGTTGAAAAGTTTATCTATCGCAATTGAACTACTTGTACAAATACTTGCAATACCACAAATGTTACTCCAAACACAAGTAAGAAATTGTTGTCTCTTTCTTGCTTCTTCCTCCTTAAATGACATCTTAAATGAAGACATTGTACCAATGTATTTTACTTGAAAATAAATTACATGGAGAAGATGTTTTATGAATCCAACCAAATTCTATATAAGTACTACAACAAGTAACAAAAGATATCAAAACATAACATTACATGTCAAACATTACTACAACATTAATTCAAACGTACTAACATTACTATTCAACATACCACAACATATCATCAAACATTCACCACAAAATTCAACATACTACAACATTGTCATCAAACATACACTATAATATTTCAACATATTATGAAACATTCACCACAAAAATCAAACAAATATAAGTTCAAGTAGACAAGTTATATTGTAGCCACATGACATGTATATTAGTTGAAAATACAATAAACTGGTCTCGCATTTCTGTATTCTACAATAACTTCATTGATTGAAAGATTTTAATATTACTCATACTTAGTAAGTCAAGTAAAGCTTGAACAACTAATGCTACTTGTTTCACATTCCATTCCAACTTTCTTTCCTGCACATCACTAATACGATGTAAAACTTGAAGTCATTCAACCTTACTAATGTCTTCTTTCCCACAATACACTTTAAAAGCCTCTACCATGTCTCTAATTGTTGCTACAATTATTTCTTGAGATTCTGCATGTGAACTTGTTTGCTTACCCTTCTTCTTTCGAATGTCATTAATGCTTGCAGAAGAGCTCGTTCTTCCTAGATCAGAATTAGAAAGCTGCTGTTGAACTTGTGTAAATGTTGAAACGTTATCTTGTAATGTTTCATCTTAGGAAACTCCATGATTTTCATCGAACTACATGTCATCTACTAGTTGTCTACTATGGCTTCCAATTGTCATACTTGTTCTAAATAGTACTTGTAGTTTGTCATAAATCAAACAAGACTTCCCTCTACATTGTTTACATTTTGGATGTACCTACACAAAAATATGTCAAATATTAAAAATATGGTATAATAAAGTTCTTAATTTCATAAACAAATATTACCTTTATAAATTCTTCCCAAATCTCATTACTAATATATGTATGTCCATTTACATAATCTCAACCTCATCCACTTTAATTTGCAATCTTCAAGTAATTTTTATACATCAAATGTCAAGTTTTCATTTGACTGTCAATATTTATTTTTGTAATTCTTACTCCTATATGATCATTGTATTTTGCTATTATCTCATTTTATATTTTCATTCGAATTTTCTCATCATATGTTCTTACATTTCCTTCGTTAACAACTTCAATTAGAATATTTAAGATTTCTTCATTTGTTTTTGTACTCCAAGTGTAATAACTTCTTTCTGAACTAACCATTATGTTAATATGCCTATAAAAGTATCAAAATACTACATATACAAATGCAAGTTATGTTTAGCAACTCATATGAAAAATAAATTATTTAAGGTAGTTTTGACACTCGTACACAAATGCAAGTTTAACAACTTTAAAAGTGATATTGTTTAGCAACACATATGAAAAACAAATTTGACAATTTCAAGACAGCAATTCTGTTATGTTTTACAATTAGATCTGAAATTGCAATCAACTTATATCCATGATACAAATATAGAATATCTTGCAATTATGAGCAACAACCTAAGTCATACTTTAAGAAAATATCATTACTTTGAAATCAAAGATTAAGACATCTTTATAATGTAAATGTGGGTTTAAAGGATAGCAAAACTAACACACACAAGTTTGGCAACTCCCTTAAAAAAATGCTCAATTCTGATTGAAAATAGTAAATTGCAAAACCCTATCTCAAGATATACACATCCAAGAATTAACACTAGGAAAATTATCACAAACCAAACTCTCAATGCTTAATAGCTGCAGAAGTTCTTGCAAAACAATAACGCAGACAAACATTGAATCAACATAGAAATCTTACTCAACTTCAAAAATCTATAGCTTCTAACATACTTAACAAAAAATTGCAATCAAGTACTTGTTGGAAACCTCAGGAAGTCTTCTTTTTGGGAAAAATAGTCATTGAATAAATTGCTTGCTCAAACTATTCTGCAAGAGGATGCTATCACTCGATGTTGAAAATTAAATCAATATGAACTTGATTTGAAAATCACAAAATCTCTCAGCAAACCAATCTAGCATTAATCCTCAGCAAAATATCTTCCAACACCGATCTAAATATTGTAGGACTAAAAAAAATGAAGATCATCCAACACAGACATACAAAACAGGTGGTAAAAAATGAAGTTTAGGAATATTTGCAGGGGATTACCAAGTTAGTCGTTCATCTTGGTCATCACAACATTTATGTTAAATATTGATGTCGACTCTCACAACATTTTTTTCCTCAGTAAATACAATCTTGGTCATCACATTACATGAAAAGGAAATTATCACCATCAATCTCAATTTTTGCACAAAACAGAGTTACTGGACTGTAACCCATCAATAAAAGTATCACAGGGATGCTCGCACAAGGGTAGAAGATTTTTCTAGCTGACCTGGGTTGAGACGGTCGCACAGATGATCGCAGCGATGCTTGCACAAATGTTGACAGGGACACCAGTAGGGTTTCAACTTGCCGCACACCTTCTTCCGCTCGCCACAGAGATTCTGCTTTTGCTCGCCGCTCGCATGGACGCGGCTCGTCGCGCACCTCCTTCAGCGTGCGAACACTCGCTTGCACCTTCTCCTTTCCGTGGGATTTATTTAGGGATTTTTTGGATTGTGTTATAATTTTTGTTGATTTTTAGTACGTAGTTATTTTGATAAACTTGTTTTGTATCATAACTAAACATGAGATTTGGAAAAATCAATACATAGAAAGGGAAGGAAATATCTTCATTATAAATAATTTAATATTTTTCTTCTCTTTTATTTACAAATCATAATTTTTTCTCGATAATATACAAGTTCACAACGGCAAGTGATAAGTTTTTTCAAATTGAATAAAATATTGCACAACTTTGATCAATTTAGTAACGTCAGTAATAACGAATTTCTTTCATCGAAGTTACAGTCTTACACTATGAAAATTAAAGTAACTTCAAATATTATCCGACAACATAAGAGAAGATCTACTCTATAGAATAACTTTATAATAATAAAAAACTTTGGAAAGATGACATCATGAAGGACATCACATTATGCAACATGCATAATATAAATTTCTCCTGCAAGTCATTCGATGGTATAAGTTATTTAAATAGATATTTAACTATTTGTGCTAAAAATAATAAAAGAAATGAAATAATTCAAAGTCAAATTAGTTTTAATCTTAAGGATAATATTTTAATATGACGTTATGATGCTAAAAGAGTTATAGAATTACATGTTAAATTTGTTATTACTTAGAATTTACTTATTAATTTTAGTACTAGTGAATATTTTCAAAAATATATTTTATCTATAATTTAAATATATTTCTAGGAATATAGCTAAATAATATATTATTGTTGTTTATAATAAATTTGTTAAATGACAAAAGAGTTAGATTACAAAACAACTTTTTTGAATGTTTAATGTATGTTAAAAATTGAAAGTATACGTGATCTTATTTTTAACAACAACAATAAGATGATTTTACTAGAAAATTTGGTAATTTATTAATTTGAATGTAAATTAAATGTGAAAAAAAAATTTGTATTTAAAAAAATACAAATGACTATGTATTTTTAATTTCATTTTATTAAACAAAATAATTTATTTTAACTTTATGAGTTTGTGTTTCAATATTTGAATGTTTCTCTTTTTTATGGTTGAATGTTTCAAAATTATTCTATAGTTGAATATTTAAATAATTTATCTTGTAAATTATATAAAAAAAGTAAAAAATAAATATATTTTTTTTTCGAATGTTATTTTTATAACATTTGATAATCGAACAATATAGCATAAACGTTTGAATTGGGGCTCAGACCTGTGGGTGGCCCATGATCGACCTGGGCTTGGCTCGTACAAGCTGGGCCTATGGGTCGAGTTGAACCTCGATTTTAAAAAAATTTCAACCTGACCCGTAGCCTCTACGGACTGAAGGTCTGTGGGTCGAGTCGGTCCATTGATACCTTTAATTACAACTTTGTAATATTAAGAAATTTTTTTTTAACATCATGATGATTGCCATTTTTCGATATTTGGAATGTAACGAATAAGTTAATATCAAAGGCCTAAGATTAAATCCTATTTTGTAAGTCTCGTGAATACGGTAGAATTTTTAAATGGATAGATTTAAATCGTGCTAAATTTATTGTAAATGTGTGAGCGAGCGACATTTTTTTTTCCTGTTGATTAATTAATTTTCAATGATAAAGAAGTTGTGGTAAAAAAAAGAAAAAGATAGAATATCACAAAAAATAATAGAAAGTAATAAAAAGTTAATAAAAAAGTAACGTATTTATATATAAAATAGAAAATAACAAAATTTAAAATACATGTGTTTATACATAGACTAGAAAATGATAAAAAATCATAGAATGTAAAATATATATGTTTATTTATAAAATAAAAAATGTTAAAATTGATAAATTAATATTTTTTTATTTATCTAGTAGATAAAGAATTATAAAATTTGACATAGATAATAACTATAATATAAAATATATTTCATATATCTTTATTATTTCACATTTTTTTCATGATATCAATTCTCATTTACTAAGAATATAAATAATTTTTATGATATATTCTATGATAATTTACCTTTTATATTTTTTCATTTTCTATTAGTTTTAAAGATCAAAAGGTTAAAAAATGAAAGAATTTTTTTTTTTTAATATATTCAGAAAAAAAAATGATAAAATCATTTGAAAACTCATTTAATACATAAATATTTAGAAAATAACGAAATTTTTTTCACCACTTTCTTATTCAACGTTTTTCACTAATTTTTATTTTTTAGATGATGTATCATAATACATGTTTGGGGTAATGGAGTTTATTTTTACTGCAGATGATGCTCGCAAAATGGAACAAAAACTACACCCTGGGATGGTCGATTGTGTATTAAATTCAATTCATTCTGGGTTTGAAAAATATTTGTGTTTAAAATCTAAACAGCTGGAGTTTTTCTTGTTTCCGTGTGTGAAGAAGGCACGTGGTAAATTGAGTTGATGTAGTAAAGAGAAGCTTGTTTGAAAAGTAAAAGAATTTAAAGATTGGTCATTGGATGCAGCAAAAATAAAAAACAAAACAGAAAGCAGACGTTCATTTCCCCGCTTAACAGCAGAAAGCAGACGTTCATTTCCGCGCATTAGGGTTGGTTCGCTTCGCCCACGGTCGAGGACTCTCGTCACGCCGGAGTAGCACACTGCATTCTGCTCTTCTTCCGAGATGGACGACCCCAAAACCCTTGATCTGGTGAGGGAGCTCCTCCAGCGCCTCCTCCTCGCCCCGCCTGATCCCACCGCCGCTGCCCCTCCGGGTCCGCCCCCTGACTTCTCCAGGGCCCTCCGCTACGCTCATCGCGTCCTCTCCAGCCGCATGTCCCCTTCTCTCTGTCCCGATGAGTCCGCCATGGTCGAGTCTATCAAGCGCCGTCTTGTACACCAGGGCCGCTCGTCACAAGCGCTCGCATTCGCCGACCTATACAACAAGCTCGCGTCCCGTTCCTCCTCCTCCTCCTCCTCCTCCTCCAACCGCTGGGCCCTCCTCTACCTCCTCAAGTCCCTATCCGAGGATCGCGCCAGGAGAACACCCAACCCGTCCTTGTCGTCGTCACAGACATCTCTGATTTCGTTCCCAGCCGCGGTGTCCGGGGGACTACCGGCTCTCCCTTCAGGTAGAAGTGTCGGTGGTGCTTCCAAGAAAATCTTAGGCGCCGGGGGGGTGCTGATGGTCTCCAAAGATCCCGAGAATATCCGCGAGATTGCGCTCCGTGAGTATGTGGAACTCGATCGGAAAGAGTCGACTGTATCGGAGGCTGCATTGGTTCGGAACGTTCTTTACGTCGCACAGGGAATTGATGGGAGATACGTTAAGTACGTGGCGAAGATTGATGGGTATGACCTGCCACCAAATTCGGGTTCGTTTAAGGTGCCTAGGTCGACAAGGACGATGGTTCGGAGATTGTGTGAGCTTGGATGGCTGTTTAGGGTGGTCAAAGGATATATATCACACTGTACCCAGAAGTTCCCGACCGATGAAGTGGGAACCGTTGGGCAGGCCTTCTGTGCTGCTTTGCAAGACGAGCTTTCCGATTACTACAAGTTATTGGCGGTGTTGGAATCACAAGCGTCGATTCCGATCCCATTGGCTTCGTCTACAACTACGGGTGGGACTCCAGGGAATTACTTGTCCTTGAGGAGACTTGCAGTCTGGTTTGCCGAGCCAACTGTTAAGATGCGCTTGATGGCTGTTCTTGTGGATGGTTGCAGGTCGTTGAGAGGTGGTGCAATGGCCGGGGCAATCCATGGATTTGCTCAACATGGTGAGCCTTTGGTTCATGAGTTTATGAGTCGGCTACTTAGGCGGGTTTGCTCACCCCTGTTTGAGATGGTGAGGACTTGGGTTTTGGAAGGGGAGCTTGAGGACGTGTTTGGAGAATTCTTCATAGTGGGGCAGCCCGTTAAGGCTGAATCCCTTTGGGGTGAGGGTTATCGGATTCAATCCTCCATGCTTCCATCTTTTATCTCTGAGACTCTTGCTCAGAGAATCCTAAGGACTGGTAAGTCTATTAATTTCCTTAGAGTCTGTTGTGAAGACAGTGGTTGGGCCGAAGCTGCCACAAAAGCTGCTGCTCATGTGGGTACAACGACAAGGAGAGGGGGGCTGGGCTATGGTGAGACTGATGCTCTTGAAGCCTTGGTGATTGAAGCTGCAAAGAGAATTGATAAGCATCTGATGGAAGTGATGCATCAGAGATATCGTTTCAAGGATCACTGCCTCGCAATCAAACGTTATTTATTGCTTGGACAAGGAGATTTCGTTCAGTACCTGATGGATGTAGTAGGGCCAGAGCTCTCCGAACCTGCTAATACGATCAGCACCTTCCAACTTGCTGGACTACTAGAAACTGCAGTCCGAGCATCCAATGCTCAGTATGATGATCGAGTTATATTAGATAGATTACGTGTGAAGATGATGGAACATGAAGATGGTGACCGAGGATGGGATGTGTTTTCTTTGGAGTATGATGCTCGAATTCCATTGGATACTGTTTTCACAGCATCTGTTATGAAGCGTTACTTCAGAATATTTAATTTCCTCTGGAAACTTAAGCGGGTCGAGCATGCTCTGATTAGGGTGTGGAAAACCAAGAAGCCAAATCGTATAGTTTCTAGTCTATCTGGGAAAAATGATACGGCCGTGAAATTCCAGTTTGTTTCTGTGCTGCGAAAGTGCCAGGTTCTATGGAATGAGATGAATCATTTCATTAGAAACTTTCAAGATTATGTAATGTTTGAAGTTCTTGAAGTTTCTTGGGCGTGTTTCTCGGAAGAGATGGATTCGGCAAAAGATTTGGATGGCTTACTTGCAGCTCATGAGAAGTACCTCGGTTCAATATTAGAGAAGTCTCTTCTTGGGGAGAGATCGCAAGGCATATTCAAAACTCTGCTCCTTTTGTTTGAGCTCGTTCTGCGGTTTCAGAGTAACGCTGATCGATGGTTTGAGAACATATATGAATTACAACCCAGGTGGGTTATTCATTCTGATGCATTATTTTACTCAAAGATTGTACTCTTTACTTGTATTATAATAAATGATATATATATTGTCTGTTTTTCCAGGGTGAGGAGTAGCTCTAAGGTCCAGAAGTCAAAGCTGGGGTCACGGGCACAATTCAGTAGAAAAGCTCCAATGCAGATTGCTGGAGAGTTCTTTAAGAAAATGGGAGAAGATTTAGATTCAATCTCAGAAGAGTACTCTTCTGTTTTGAAGGTTTTCATTTCCCAGTTGCCAAGACAACAACATGTTGATCTAAAGTTCCTCCTATTCCGGCTTGATTTCACCGAATATTATAGCAGATTTCACCCTGGAAGATGAGTAAATATTTGAAATGTAAAAATCACACGTCTAAATGGAGGAAGCGTGTTTCTATTAGTGACAGAGGTTCCCGCAAATTCCTGGCTCAAAGCAAGGTCACTTCCATATTTCTGTGAATTCTCAGCAGGTAACAAGAATATCACCTTCAGGTTTCTGTAAATTTCTGGCTTGGGACAAGTTGGTCAATTCAAACTGAAGAACGGTGTTTCTTCCCAACGCTAGATGAGTAAGAAGCTGCTGTAGTGTTTCTGTGATTAATTTTTCCTGGATGCTGACTAATTCTTGTGCTAACGTAGGAATGCTTTTCTCCAAAAAGAGGGGGGGGATACGTTTTCAGGCAGGAATGCACATGGATACGTTTGGTTAAGTTAAAAAATGTTACAATGGTTTCAATCTATTCTAAATTTGTAGAATCATTGTTTACCATAGTTAATTTATTCGGAATTAGAATATATATATATATATTGTACCTTGTCTTTTAACCATACTTGTTTTGTTTTTATGTGTATTATTTTTTAAAGAAGACCTTGTATTGAAGTGAAACATGAGTTCTATCCTCATTGTTTTAATTGTTGAAATTTTTTAATTTAAGATAAAGCATACCATTGAATACTTTAATTTATAACATTGTTTAACGTTTTTTATCTTTATTTTCATGTTTGTCACTTAAATTCATGATATTTTTGGTATCATACCACAAAGTAGCATATGTTTTTATTTTTTGATATAAATAAAATTTTAATTTATCTTAAAATCAAATAAATATATTATATTTAGGTTGAAAATTCAAGGCTGAATTGAGACCGACCAAATTTTGAATGGGTAGACTTGACTTGATTTTGAACTTGTGAGTGGTTGAGTTTTATTCTAATTTGTAAGGAACTATTAAATATAGGTTGATTTATGGTTTAATTTAGCACTAAATTGAATCAAATTATATCTACCTTTAGTTTCAGGTGTATTTTTATTTGACTCCTGCTTTTTTGTATTTATTACTAAGAAAATTATATGTAGATGCCATTAGTTCGTGTTGTCGATTTTGTGTGTAATTGTTCCATTAGTTTTATGCAATTCTTATTTGTAAATTTTTCCAAGGATGTCGAAATTTCACCATTGCCCATCTCCATGGCATTTTTTAATTATCTTTCTTTTTGAGAAATTTTTTTATATGTTATGGCATGCTTGAACTTGTCTGTATGATTGTAAGTTGGATTAAACTCATTAAAATCTCCTTCCTCTCCACATGATCACTATAATTGGCAAGTTAAGTAATAATAAATCCTAAATCTTGGACTCTACAACAACCACTCCCTCACATGCCACCCCACCTATAACAAGACTTAAAACTAAAAAGATGTTTTAATGACGAAGAATAAGAATAGTGATGCCTAAGTACACATGGAAAAGTAATGAACATAATAAACTTTTCCAACCTTATTACAAAAACAAGTTTTACCAGACTTGTCAAGATCATGCAATCATTAACACATTATCTTTGATTGTTAGGTGTGAAGATTGTTTTAATTAGTTTGTCAATCGAAGAGATTTTGAATGGACAATATAGTCTAAGATCCATTGAGTTTGGCTAAACTTAACGGATAAGTCTGTTGAGTTTAGAGAAGTCATGTAGGAGAGGGTTTGTTGAGTTTAACTAAACTCAATGGATAGTTCAAAGTGTTTAGATGATCGATATCAAATAGAAGGTTTGATGATATTGGAAGGCTCATGGTGTTGGTAAAGACAACAAAGTTTGTTTGTTAAGTTTAGTTAAACTCAATGAAGGGCCACAATACTTGGTAGACAAAGGTGACAAAGAGGTTTGTTATGTTTGGTTAAAGTACATGGATAGTCTGTGATATTTAAACTAGTTGACGAAGAGAGCTCATGGTGTTTAGCTAAATATCACAGAATAAGTTCGTTATGTTTACTACATGGCCAATGTAATGATGCAACATTGTTATAATTGTAAACTTCATAAAACCAAATACACTTGTCACGTGTGATTAGATACACTTGACATGATTTGCCACGATCAATATTTATGAATGGTTAACATTGTGTAACATACCATGTAAACCTTGATGACTTAGTATGTATAAGGGTCTTATGCTATTGTAATTGTAACTCAGTTGAACCCTAGCTACAATAAACACCCTTAACACCTTGTGGATGTAGGCAAGTTGCCAAACTATGTAAATCTTGTGTTCTTTCTTTTGTTACATTGAATCTTCCTAATTGGAGTACTAGATCTTAGGATCTTATTCTACATTCCCTTATTCCTTTCAATTTGGTATCAAAGTTGAAGGTTACGTTGCACTAATAGTTGGAGAAGATGGTTTGAAAGTTGAAGATTGACAAGTTTGATGGTAAGGACTTTAGTTTCTAGAAGATGCAAATAAAAGATTATTTGTACTAAAAGAAGTTGCATAAACCCTTTAAAGGAACTAAGCCAAATAAGATGAGCTAAGAAGATTGGGAGTTGCTGGATAGACGTTGACTAGAAATGTGACATTTAACATTGTTAAGGAGAAGACTATGATTGGTCTAATGAAAGTGTTGTCAAATATGTATGAGAAGTCGTCTACTTCGAACAAGGTATATTTGATGTATTGTTTATTTAATCTTAAAATGAAAGAAGATTATAATATAACAAACCACATTAAGGAATTCAACAGAATAAACACTCAATTAAGTTTAATTGACATTACTTTTGATGATGAAGTTAAGGTCCTAATTTTGCCATCGAGTCTGCCTACAAGTAGTCTGTAGTTGTGACTAGAGTAAGTAGCTAAATAGGTCACAAAAAATTGAAGTTAAGTGACATCCAAGATCTTAGTCTTAGTAAGGATGTTCGAAGAAGTAATAGAGAAACTTCTACGTTAGTCCTTGTTGTTGATGGTAGGAGAAAAAATTAGTAAAATGGATAGAGGAACTCTAAGGGGAGGTTTAAGTCCAAGGGCAAAAAGAGGAAAGACGTGGAATTTTGGAACTATCACAAAAAGGGGCATTTCAGGAATCAATGTTGTCTTCCTAGGTAAACTAAAAAGAAATAGGAAGATGTTCAATAAACATAATTAGTGAAGATATTACTGAAACCCTAGTGTGTAGTGTTGACAACACGATTGATTCCTAGGTGATAGATTTTGATGCCTTGTTTCACTCTACCAAATGTAGAGAATTGCTATACAACTTCATTGCCACTAAGAAAAGAAGAATTAACCTTGTAGTTGACAATTACCTGGAGGTAGTTGGTAGAGGAGATGTCAATATCAAGATAAAGAGTAATAGGGTGTGGAGATTGAGAGATGTTAGACTTGTACCACTGACCAAGAATTTAATTTCTACAAGTCAATTGGATGATGAAAGCTATCACATAGATTTTGGTTATGAAAAGTGGAAGGCTACCAAAGGAACAATGGTGATAGTAAGGAGAGTTTAAAGAGAAACTTTGTTTGTAACCTTAGATAGGAGGGATACCATTGTAGTAATTGAAAGTTTTGACGGTTATTTTTTGTGGCATAGGAGATTAGGACACATGAGTCAAAAGGGAATGCAGATAATGACTTTAAAAGGAAAGCTTCCAGGATTAATGTTTATTAACATAGATTTTTGTAAGGTCTATCTTTATGGAAAATAGAAAAAGGTGAGTTTTTCAAAAATAGTTTAGATGCCAAAGTCAGAAAAATTGAGTTGTGTGTGGGGGAGGCTTGAGATTCTATGTAACCTTTATTTATGACTCCTTTAGAAAAGTATGGATTTATTTTCTTAAAAATAAATCTGATGTGCTAGATAAGTTTAAATAGTGTAGACAATAGAGGTGAAAAATGAAATTGATTTGAGGGTGAAGAATCTAAAATCAAATAATGATGGTGAGTATGATAACCATGATTTTGAAAATTATTGTGTAGAAAAAGGTATCAAGATGATTAGAATAGTGCTTGACAACCCTCAATAGAATGAGACAATTGAGAGGATGAATAGAACTTTGAATGAGAAAGAAGCATGAGAATATATGTTGGACTATCAAAAGATTTCTAAGTAGAAGCAATTAATACTATTACACATCTAATTAATAGGTTCTCTATCCCCTTGGGATTTAAAATCTTTGAACAATTGTGGTTTGGGAAAATTATAGACCTATCTTACTTGAGAGTATTTGGTTGTGCAGCTTATGTGCACATTAATGCTAAAAGTAGGGATAAGTTGGATCCTAAGGAAGGAAGTACTACCTCATTGACTATGAAGGTACACAGTTTGGTTATTGGTATTGGGATGATCGAAATAGAAAAATTTTGAGGAAGAAGAATGTTACCTTCAAAGAAGTTGCATTGTTTAAACACAAAGATCAAAATGAAGGTTAGTTAATTGAGAATGAATAAGTGCCTCAAAATGTAAATCAAATAGATGTAGATGAAGACCTTGAAGATGCTACATCTGAAACAACAATAGGTGATACTTAGGGATAATTAAAAGAAGTCAAAGTTCCATAGTTGAAAGTGTCAACTAAAGTGTCACAACCTTTAGAGAGATTTACTCCATCATTCCACTATTTGTTGTTAACAGATAGTAGAGAACCTAAAGATTTCGAAAATGTAGTCTAGTTCAAGCATTTTAGATAATGAGAGTCTAACATAAAAGAAGAAATGAGATCTTTAGTAAAGAATTAGACCTAAAAGCTTTGTTAGTTGCCTAGGGAGAAAATGACACTTTAAAACTAATGGGTGTTCAGAATCAAAGAAGAAGTTGATAGATTTAGAAAATACAAGGCTAGATTGATTGTGAAAGGCTTTTAGTAGAAGAAAAGAATTAACGACTTTAAGATTGTCTCACCTATATTCAAAATGACAACCATTAGGATTGTTCTTAGATTAGTGGTAGATGAAGACTTGCTTTTGGAACAATTAGATGTCAAGACAATTTTTCTACATGGAGAGTTGGAAGAAGACATCTATATGGAATAATCCTAAGGTTTTGAAATTAAGGGTAAAGAGAATTTGGTCTATAAGTTGTAGAAGAGCTTGTATGGTTTGAAATAGACACATAGATAGTGGTATAAAAGATTTGACAAGTTAATTTGTGTTGTTGGTTTCTCAAGATGTGAGATAGTTTTCTGTAGTTATTATAAGAACTTGAGTGAAAGTTACATAATACTGTTAATATATGTAGATGACATGCTTGTTGCAGATGTAGATAAAAATCAATAAATTGAAAAAGCTATTGTCAAAAGAGTTTAGCATAAAGGATTTAAGTGATGCAAAGAAGATTTTAGGGATGAAGATTATCAGAGACAAAATTGAGAGGATTTTGTCTTTATCTCAAGAAAAATATCTAAAAAAGGTATTAAACAGATTTAATATGTTTGGAAACACACCTAAAGATAACCATATTGGAAGTTAGGTTAAATTGACTAAATCCTAGTCTCCTTCAAATGAAAGTGAAAAGAAGGAGATGACCCAAGTTCCATATGCATATGCAGTTGGTAGTTTAATGTATACAATGATGTGTATAATACTAGATATTGTTTTTGCAATTGGAGCATTAATTAGGTTCATGTCAAATCCAAGGAAAGAACATTAGAAACACAACTTTTGTTGGTTTATGCTTTAGGAGAAGAGAGGTGTTGTTATAAGGCTTTCGTGATGTTGATCTGAGAGGAGATGAAGACAAGAGTAAAAGTACCACAAGATGTGTTTACTCTTGGTGGAATTGTAGTCAATTAGATGTCTAGATTGTAGAGAAATGTGGTTCTTTCCACGATAGAGGTAGAATACATAGCCATTATAGAGGCAACAAAAGAGATAATCTAGTTGAAAATTTTACTTGCAGACTTAAGGAAGGATTAATTCAAGTGAGTTCTATGACAATCAAAGTGTCATTTACCTCTTAATGAATCAAGTTCATCACTACAGGACCAAACATATCAGGAGAAGATATCATTTCATTTGAGGGTTGATAGAGGAGCAAGTTTTTATACTGTAGAAAGTGTCAAGGTTAGAGAATGCTATTGATATGCTGACTAAGGGTGTGACAAGGTAGAAACTAGGGTTATACATGACCCTAGTGGGAGTTTAGAAAAATTGAATAAGGTGATCAAGTGCTAACAAAAATTCCTTGTTCTGTTGTGAAATATAGTAGTTTATCTCTTTAGGCATAGATCTGATTTGGATGACATCATTGTCAATCTTCAAGTAGGAGATTGTTAGATGTAAATATTACCTTAATTAGTTTGCTAATTGAAGAGATGGTGAATAAGTAGTATAGTCTAAGATTCATTGAGTTTAACTAAACTCAATGGATAGGTCCATAGAGTTCAAAGAAGTCACGTGGGAGAGGGTTCGTTGAGTTTAGCTAAACTCAATAGATAATTTAAGGTGTTCAAATGACCAATATCAAATAGAAGGTTTGGTAATGTAAACTCAATGAAGGGTCATAGTACTTGACAAACAAAGGTGACGAAGAGGTATGTTATGTTTAGCTAAAGTATATAGATAGTTTGTGATATTTAGATAGATTAACAAAGAGGGTTTGTGGTGTTTAACTAGCTAAACACTATAGAGTAAATTTTACATTTACTATAGGGCTAGCACAATCGTACGAGGTTGTTATAGCCATAGATTTTGTGAAACTAGATACACTTGCCACATGTGACCAGTTACACCTAACATGATTTGCCACAATTGATATTTATGAATTTTAACATTGTGTAACGTGTCATGTAAGCCTTAATGACCCTTTATATATAAATGTTTTATGCTAATGTAATTATAACTCTTTGAACCTTAGCCACAATAAACACCATCAACACTTTGTAGACGTAGGTAAGTTGTCGAACTACTTAAATATTGTATTCTTTTATGCAATTGTTCTTTCTTTCATTGTCTTGAATCTTCCTAGTTGGATTGTTAGATCTTAGAATCCTATTCTACATTCTCATATCCCTTTCATTGACCACATCACAAAATTGTACCATAGACTCTCTAAAATGTTTAGTTGTAGCTCTATGTATACTCTTGTAACAATGGTCGATTCATAGCCTTCCTCGTTCATCTTTATATGGTTTCAAAGTGATATGCCTAGTTCATTCATAGCTTTTTCCTCATTCATCCTGATATGGTATCTAAGTGATATGCCTAGTTCATTCATATAGCCCTTCCTCATTCATCTTTATATGTTTTCAAAGTGACATGGCTCTCCATTCCATTGCCTCTTTCTCATTCATCCTTGTGACCACCCTTTTTTCATCCCTCAGCCCACATGATAGGAACAACTACTTGCCATGGAGAGAGCCATGGCTTCCATGGTAAGTGGTACTCAAGGGCCATGACCTATTTGGTATTGTTAATGGGACTTTTGCCCACCCTCAAGAGAATGAAGATGCGCAAGGCCTACTTCCACAATGGGTCATACTTCTGTAGGGCACCCCCATTTTCAAAGAGACTAAAAGCAATCATGACAAAGTCCATGTTACTGGTAGTTGGACCTAAGCTTCGTCAAAGTACTTCCGATGTGACCAAGACATTAGTAATAATGCTCTCAAACATATAAGGACCCTCTCATATCATTTCACCTCAAGGATAGGACAGTGTGTTCAATTTACCGTGCATGGTCCAAAATTGTATAGATCTTTCCAATGAAGGTTAAGAATTGTTTTATTTGACACTACCAGTAAAATGCAAATTCACATACAAAGTTTTGGCCAGAGAACTACTTTGCCATTGCAACATTTCTCATAGCCATAGAAAGCTTGAGCCACCCATGGTCCACACAATATGGCATTTCAAAGACCAACCAGTTCGTGTTCAACTCAAATTCTTTTGGTGGTAAAGGAATTGATTTGATCTTCACACCACTCCCTGCATCTACACAAGCTTTCATCCCAGTAGAGAAGGGCGTAATAGCCTTGTGACGTTTGCTTCCTTCGACGAAGATGCATTTCATCTTAATGGAGTGTGTTTATGTACAAAAAGTGAAGAAAAACTAAAACGTCCGAAGTTTCCTCTTGACTTTGTAAAAAATTTGAAGGCTTACGCAACCTCTTTTAACGTTACTTATTAGAGTAAAAATTATAAGAATTCAATGACTCAGACGAAGGTGATGTAATACGATAGGAGAAAAATTTTGAGAGATCAATTGTAGGTTAATGTTAAGAAGTGTTAAACGAAGATAATTGCGAGAGATTATTAAAAGTAATATCAGGATATCAAAGAATTATAGCATTATCTTCCGTATAGAAATTGATGTATTATTTTAAAAATAATTTAACGTATTGATACACAAAATAATATATTAATTTTAAATATCTTTAAATTTCGAAATGAAGAAGTACTTTTATTTATTTATTTATTATAAATGTAATTTGTCGAAGTACAGACGCCATCAGCAGGAAATATTGCTCACCACCTCCTGCAGTTATTTAACATGAATTAAATAAATATATTTTAATTTTAAATAATAAAACAAATTTCCCGTCGTCCGCTCGCTCGAAGCAGAAGCTCACACTTCTCAGAGGGAGCGAGAGCGAGCCGAGCTCGGTTATCGTCGACTTTACTTCGCCCTACCGTAACAAATGCGAATACTGGTGCTCGGACTGACGCTGTCCCTCGTCTCCGGCTTCGTTGCAATCCTCATCTATATCTCGGGTGTCTCCCATTTTGGTAGGAAAGGGAGGAGGATGTGTCAGATCCAATCTTTTTCATACGTGCGAGTTCCTCGCCTTCTCATACTTCGGGATTACTCTGACGCTTCCTCCTTTATTCACATGTTTGGGATCATCGCATGCGTAAGAAGACAAGTTCCGTCTCCCCGATGAGGATCTGAACGCCCTAGCGTCTCTCAGGTCCGACTTCGCCAAGTGTGTGGTGAGATTTCGATCGGTCGGTTTAATTCCGTTTCCTTTCCCGCTTGTGTTCTCCGGTATTTTTCTCATTTTGCTAGTTGCGTAGGCCTCTGTGTCTGTGCCATTCTTGGGTTTCAATGGAATTATATAAAGCTGTAATTTTTAGAAGTTGTCACGGATAAAAAATAAAGAGATAGGATGAAAGAAGCGTTGAAGAAAATAGATGAAAAGAAATTTTTCCATTTTTAATTAATAAATGTGTACATGTACATATTTATAGAATCATTTTTAGATTAAAAAATATTCTATACAAGACTCCTACTATATATAGAATTATAATGTAAATTATTAAGAATGATTACACACTATAAATTGAATCTCTATATTTAGAAGGTCCATTATAGGCATGATTAATATCCCTCCTCAAGCTAGAGGTGGGGTGCCCAATGACAACTTGTAGCAGAAGTTGAAGAATGACTGTGATGGAACAGGCTTTGTAAAAGGATTAGTGATTTGTCTGTCTGACTTGATATATTGTATTTGAAAATTATGTCGCCACATATGATCTATAAGAAAATGCAAATCTATCTCAAAGTATTTTGAACGTGAGTGTAATATAGGATTGACAACAAGATGTATGGAGCTAATATTATCATACCATAGAATAGGTGTAATGTAAAGTATATAGAGCTTACGAAATAAAGATTGTAACCATAATATCTTACAAGCAACAAGCACAAGGGCACGAGATTTTGCTTTAGTACTTGATCTAGAAAGAGCATGTTGTTTGCGAGAACTCCATGAGATGAGATTTTTCCCAAAAAAACACACAATATCCAATTTGAGACCATCTATCATCGAGGTCTCCTCTCCAATCTGCGTCACTGAAGGCTTGCAATAGTGGTGAGCTTGTCTGCTGATAATATAACCCATGATTTATAGTGTTCTTGAGATATCGAACAATTCTCTTAGCTGCTTTAAAATGTTCAACAGTAGGAGAAGTCAGAAATTGGCATACCTTATTGACAGAATACGAGATGTCAGGTCTTGTAATGCATAAATATTGCAATGTGCCAACTAAGCTGCGATATTCGGTAGATTTTTCAACACCTCTCCATCAACTTGTGTAAGTTTCACAGTACTCCCCATATGAGTTTTGCATGGTTTGACCCTATAAAGTTTAAATTTCTTTAAGAGATCAACAAGATATTTTGATTGAGAGAGATGCAAGACATCTTTAGTGCACCTAACTTCAACACCAAGAAAGTAATGAAGATTGCCCAAGTCCTTCAAAGCAAAAGTTTTTGCTAAAGAAGCAATTGTGTCTTTAACATGTGAAGATGAACCAGTAATAATGATGTCATCGACATACACAAGAACATAAGTAACGGTATTTTTGTGATGTTTGATAAATATGGAGGCATCACATTTAGACTCTTGAAACCCAATAGTGTGCAGAAAATTCTTGAGACAACTGAACCATGCTCTAAGGGCCTGTTTGAGTCCATATAACGATTTTTGAAGTTTACAAACATATTTTGGAAATTCCTGATTAAGAAATCCTAGTGGCTGATGCATATAGATGTCTTCATTTAATTCTCTATGAAGAAATGCATTTGATACATCCAATTGTCGCATATTCCAACCATTGTTGAACGCATGACTAAGAAGCACTCTAATGGTAACTGGTTTAACAACCAGACTAAAAGTTTCTCTATAGTCGATTCCATATTTTTGAGCAAAGCCTTGAGCAACAAGCCTTGCCTTGAATCATTCAACTGATCCATCTGATTTTTCTTTAACCTTGTACACCCATTTGCTACCAATAATGTTGGTATGTGATGGAGGAGGGACCAAACGCCATGTAGAATTTTTGGGTAATGGTTCATATTCTTCTTGCATTGTCTGCTTCCACTTAAGGTCTTGAGGAGCTTGGTGATGTTGTTAGATGTATTATGACAACCTTGGACATTGAGTGCATACTTGGGATTAGGCTTGTATATTCCTCTTGATGCTCTTGTAACTGGTCGATGATCTGACAATGGAGAATGATTTTCAGTAGATGAATTATTTTCTATAGAAGCATGTTTAGTAGATGATAATAAATCATTGATAGTTGTATTTTCTGTAGATGAGTTGGGTTCATTAGATCCAAATGGTGTACTATCATGATTATTTTGACCATTATTTGGTGATGTGTCTGAATAAGCTTCTGATGGAGAGCGACAAGGTAAAATAATTTGGGTTAGTGGATCTGCATTGGAAACATCTTCTTGCATCGATGTAGAGGTTGAATGCTCAAGTTTATCGTTCAATGAAAAATCTACTTCATTGAATATAACATCATGAGAGATATAAACTTTGCAATGATCTGGGGAGAAGCGAAGATAGCCTTTATGATCCAATGAATATCCAAGAAAAATACATGGGGTGGTACGATAATTGAATTTGTTAGAAAGGTATGGTCGCAGAATTGGGTACCACCTACACCTAAATACTTTGAGAAAATTATAATCAGGTTTTGATTTAAAAAGAGCTTCAAGAGGGCTGATATTCTTCGATATAGGTAGTTGATTGATCAGATAGACTGCTGTTTGGAATGCTTCAGGCCAAAACTCCTTTGATAAATTTGCATGAGCTAAAAGAGAAAGACCTATATCAACGATGTGTCTATGTTTTTGCTTTGCCATCCCATTTTGCTCATGAGTATGAGGACAAGAAAATCGATCTTCAATACCATTTGATTGAAGAATTTTGAAATGCAATATATTCTCCACCATTATCACTTTGCAACATTTTAATATTCTTCCCCAAGAATTTCTCAATATATGCTTTCAATTTAATGAAAGTGGCAAGCACCTCAGATTTGCTAGTTAATGGATATAACCATGTATAACATGTGCTAGCATCAATGAAATGTATATAATAGTGAAAACCACACTTAGGCACAATAGGACTTGGGCCCCAAATATCAATGAAAATTAAAGTTAAAGGTTCATGTTCAATAGAGGTACTAAGTTGAAAAGGAAGTTTGTGGAGCTTCCCATAACAACAAACATTGCAAAAATTTAATTGACTACCATTTATTGGTAATTGATTTGCAGCAACAATGGAAAAAGTACGTTGGGTATGCGGATGACCTAATTGCATGTGCCACGTATCCATAGATGCTTTCACTGTCGATAGAGCCTACAAGCTAGAAATCTATGAAGACAATTGATAAAGGGACCGTCTAGCAAGGCCCTGTCGAACCGGACGTCGAGTTCTTCGATCCTTGATTAGAAAACCAAGATTGTCAAATTCAATATTGAGAGGATTATCATTGCAAAACTGATAAATAGACAATAGATTTTTGGTCATTCTAGGTACAACCAAAATGTCATTCAATAATGCTTTACTGTTATTAATAGCTACCACTACAGTTCCTGTATGAGTAATCGATAGCTGATTTCCATTGCCAACAGTGATAGTATCGGCTCCTGCATATGGAGTACTTATAGAGAGATTATTCAAATTGTTAGTAACATGGTGTGTTGCACCAGAATCAGGATACCAGAGTGCATGCTCAGGAATCATGTCCCCTTTGTAGATGAGATTTGCATTAGGAGGAGGAGACTTGGTTGGTGCAAAAGTTTGAATATCCAATCTTTTAAAACAGTTGAGTGTTGAATGACCACTTCTATTGCATATTTGGCATTGGGTTTTTGGTCGATTACCTCGACCTCCTAGCGATTGGCCATGTCCACGACCACCACGACCTTTACGAGAAGTATTGCTAGAAGCAAAATTGACTGTTAGCTGCGAATATTTATGAAGATGTACCTCATAATTTAAAAGCATTCCTTGAATGTCAACTAAAGTAAGAGAAGAAGTTGGAGTAGTGAGGTTGGTGATGATGGCCTCATATTTTTGACCAAGTCTACCAAGAAGATAAAGAATAATTTCTTTGTCAGACAAAGAGGTTCCTACCATGGCGAGATTATCTGAGAGGAAAGTAACATGAGCGATGTAATCATTCATGGATAAATTGCTCTTTTTTGCAGCTTGAAGTTCGAGCTTCAATTGAAGAATACGAGCTTGAGAATGCGATGCATATAGGCACTTTAACGTCCTCCAGACACCAAAAGAAGTGACTTGATTTGTGACCTGAGCTAGAACAGGAGGCGCTAAGGAAGAAAATAACCAACTTAAGAGTAGTTGGTCTTGTTTGTGCCATGCAAGAACATTTGAATTTGGTGGTGCAAAAGTAGATGACTCTGAATTAGCAGGACATGGAGATGTGTTGTCAACGAAGCTTAGAAGATCATGGCTACGCAACAATGCTATGAACGATGCTCTCTAGAGAACATAATTATTTTTATCCAGCTTGATGGGAATAGCAGTGTGTATGTTGATAGAAGATGTTGCATAAGAGGAGATGGTGGATGTGAAGTTGGAAGCACTACTTGACGACGATGTTAACATCATGCGTAACCTGGCTCTAATACCAAGATAAAAAACAAAGAGATAGGATGAAAGAAGTGTTGAAGAAAATAGATGAAAAGAGATTTTTTCACTTTTAATTAATAAATGTGTACATGTACATATTTATAGAATCCTTTTTGGATTCAAAAATATTCTATACAAGACTCCTATTATATATAGAATCATAATGTAAATTATTAAGAGTGATTACACACTATAAATGGAATCTCTATATTTAGAAGGTCCATTATAGGCATGATTAATAGTCACAACAATGTTTTAACTGGAATCATGTGATTTCAGGGCTTCATTACTCTTATATTAATTAATTTAAGAACTGCCACTTACTTCGATAAAATTTCCTTCCATGTTAATTAGAGAAAGAAGAAAGTTTGTGTAATAGACTCTTGATTATCTTTGCACCTGGATAGTCTTGTTCTGTTGACGTTGAAAATTTGTGAAGTCCCAAAAAAAAGAAATTGCCAAAGTTGTAAGCTTTTTTCTTTTTAAGAAGTAGGCTATCTCGTTCCCAGAAAATGGTAATAGATTTAATTTACTTTTTGCATATGCATTTGTGATGCTGTGAAGAAAACAAATGGACTAGGATTACAAGCATTTGGCGGTTCTGACTATTGCAGTGTTACAATACAGTTTCCTAGCGACACAGAGTCAATGTGGGTAAGTTGCCTTTCCATAAGAATTTATTCTCACACTTGACATATCCATTTTCCTAGTGAATGTGCATGACAAACTTATGATATTATATAATCTTTTTAACATGGTACTTAAAACATAAATAAATTAGTTATGCATTTTTATCTGTTCTACAACATAAAAGCATGTTTGATACAGAAAAGTAGCCATTGAAGATAAACGGTTTTTCTAAAAGAAAATTTACTTGTAGAAAAATGGCAGTTTTGCTTTGTGTTTCCATTATTGGAATAACATTGTACATCTGGACTAATCAGAGCAGCAGCAGTTTGTTTATATGAAGGAAATCATGTATTTTCAAGAATCATTCAAGTCATTCCTACCACTAAAAATAGTGATCAGTTTCATTAGTTAGTTAGAAGCAAATTTGGCTACTAAGGTGCTGCTTTGTTAATTAGAGCCCTCTTTAAAAGATATCTAACTCTCCTGGACCATCAAACCATACAATATGCACCATGACTCACATAAAATGTAAATCTATAATTGGGGATGTTAAGATCGGTGTCTAGGCTCCTTAGTGTGAAATTTACCTTGGATGTTTTGGCTGGGTTTTTTTATTTAGATCCTTGTATCCATTAATGGTTCCAACAAAGATCCAATGTTTTCATTAAGGGTTTCTTAGTGTTTCTGAGTCCTCAAAAAACCCAACAAAGTTGCATGAGAGGAATGCAAAATGGTGGCTATGCTCTTTCTTCTCCCTTTGCCTCTCCTTCTTTGGTGATCTTCTCCTTTGGCAAGCATATCTAGTGAGCCTAACAATGTGAACAGAAACTTTTTGTGAAAACCCCAACAGAGCAGCAAGAAAGGGAGACAAATGTACAAAATGAGTGGTTGTGCAAGCTCATCCCCTTTGTTTGAGAATCTCCTCCTTTGACAAGCTCAACATATGACTAGAAATTTCAAATGAAAAGACTTGTTAGAGCTTCTTCCAAAGGCATGCATCATGTCTTTTGCCTTTGTCTAGAACTTATCTCTAGGATTAAATAAGTTATCCCTTAGAGCTCTCAAGTGTGCTTTTGTTGAGGACTCATGTACTCAAAAGGGGTATAAGTGTTATCATCTGCCTACACAAAAATATTGTGTCTATTGATATCACTTTTTTTGAGTCTCAACTTTATTGTAATGTAGATGATTCTCTTTCAAATGCAATTCCCTTACTTTTGCCTATATTGATAATGACTTAAGAGATAGACAATGATCATGTATCTCATCCATTGTAGGTGTATCAATGACATCACCTTCCTTAGCTAAGCCCTCCCTAGATACACTAGTAAATCCAACCATGCCTACTATCACTACTTTAGACCTTGACATTCTTATTTCATTAAGGAAAGGTAAACTCTCCTACACATTTTATTTTATCTCCAATTTTTCCTACTATGAACACCTTTATCCATTGGTAGCTTCACTTTGGTACACAAAAACTATAAGGAAGCATTAAAGTTACCATATTAGTAAGTTGTAATGGTTGAAGAGATAGAAGCTTTGTGGTCACATGACACATGAAATTTAGTGCCTTGTTTTGTTGGGGCTAGTATTGTCACTTGTAGATGGGTATATATCATCAAATACAAGTTTGGTGGATATAAGGCGCAATTGGTGGCTTGCGACTTTATTCAAACTTATGGTGTGGATTATGTTAAAACTTTTTCACTTATAGCATTTCTCAACTCTATTTGGGTAATTGTATTACTTGCTATCAATCAATCATGGATCCTATCTCAATTTGATGTAAAAATGCCTTCTTATATGGAGATTTAACCAAACAGGCTTTCATAGAGCAACTTGTAGAGTCTATTGTTTAGGGGTAGAACTTAGTGTGCATGCTCAAAAAGGAAATTTATGAACTTAAGTAGAGTCCATGCACACAGTAACAAATTTAGTATAGTTATGATTGATGGAGGATTTTGATAGTGTGCTATGGATTACTCTATATATTTTAGGAAAACAATTGCAGGTTGTGTGATGCTAGTTTATGTTTATGACATCTTGTTGATTGGTAGTGATGCAAATACAATTATGCATGCAAAAGATTATCTTAAGAAATTTTTTGCTACCAAGGATATGACAAAACCAAAGCATTTTCTAAATATAGAGTTTGCATACTCTAAAGGGAAAATGACTTTATTTCAAAGAAAATATACTCTTGACTTACTATAAGAGACTAGACTCTTGGGTTGCAAACTTAAGAGCAGACTAATAGAGTCCAATCTACCCTTTTGAGGTAACTCATTTGAGATGCTAGAAAATTCAGGATAATATAGAAGATTGATTGAGAAACTAATTAATCTTACCATTACTAGACCAAATGTTTCATGTTAAGTGGGTTTACTTAGCTACTTCATGCATGAACTAAAGAAAGTTCATTTGATGTGTTCTTCATGTACTAGCTTATGTGAAAAGTGTGCTAGGAAGGGGACCCACATATGAAAACATGGAAATCTAAGGTTTAAGGCATATTTTGATTCAAGCCATGTAGGTGATAAAGGCGATAAAATGTCTAACTTAGGTTTTGGCACATATGTTAGTAGTAACTTAATTACTTAGTGAAATAAGAAGTAAAATGTAGTATCCAAATCTAGTGCTAAAGTTGAGTATAGGTCATTGATACAAACAAACAACATGTGAGATTATGTGGCTCAAGTCATTGCTTAAGGAGTTTGGCTTCATTACCTAAGAGTCCTATGCACATGTATCATGATAATCAAATTGTAATTTTTATAGCTAATAATCCTATTAGTGAAGGATTAAGTGTTAACTATTATTCCAAAGAAGTTTACATACATAGATATACACATGACCATTGGGCCTATTGCACATATACATTATAACACTCCCCCCTCAAATTAGAGCATAAATATCTACAAGTCTCAACTTGTTACAAAGATTACTTAATGGACTAATTCGTAAAGCCTTGGTGAAGATATCTGCAATTTAATCCTTGAATCTTGTTAAAGGAAGTGATATGATACCACGTTCAACAATGTCACAAACATAGTAACAATTAATCTCAATGTGCTTGAAGCATTCTCGATAATACTCATTACTAATAATGTAGATAGCAGATTGGTTGTCACAAAACATGTTGATAGGAGTTGAGATAGTTATTCTCCATTCAGATAATAGATTTTTAATCAATACTAGTTCACTAGTAGTTTAAGACATAGATCAAAATTTTGCTTCTACACTTGATTTTGAAGGAACACTTTGTTTCTTGCTTCTCCATGTCACTTGGTTGCCTCCACATATATGCAATATTCAAATGTGAATCTTCTCTTGGTGTCATTGCCCAAACTGGAGTCTGAGTATGCCTTGACCTAAAGATGACAATTCTTAAAATAAATTAATCCTTTTCCTAGTGAATCCTTTATATAAGATAGGAGATGTATAGCTCTATTCCAATGTACCTATGTAGGTTCTTACATAAATTGCCTAAGGACACCAACAATATAGGTAATATCAAGCCTAGTGACAAGAAGATAGATGAGTTTTCCAATAAGTTTGTGATATTGCTCCACATTAGGATATAGATCTGACTCTCTATCCCAAAAGGTGGATTTAACTCAACTGGAGTGGATTTTGACTTGCAACCAAGAAGACTTGTCTCCTTTAACAAATCAAGAGCATATTTCCTTTGTGTAAGAAGTATTTGATCTCCCTTGTAGGTAAATTCAATATCCAGAAAGTATTTTGATTTGGCCAGATCTTTAATAGAAAGTTGCTTTGTAACATCTCTTTAGTTTTGGAAAGACCTATCACATCACTACCTGTTAGAAGAATGTCATCAACATACACTGCTAAAATGACATAGCTATCGTGACTCTCATGAACAAAGATAGACAGGTCAACCACACACTTCTTGAAATTATATTGTAGTAGCACAAAACTAAACTTGGCAAACCAAGCTCGTGGGCTTTGTTTGAGTCCATAAATTGCCTTCTTGAGAAAGTATATAGTGTTCTCCTCCTAAGCAACAAACCTAAGAAGTTGCTCTATAAAAGCTTTCTCATCCAAATCTTTATAGAAAAAGACATTACTAACATCCATCTAGTAGAGAGACCATCCTTGATTCACTGCAACAGAAAGAAGAATGCAGATGGAGTTGAGACAAGCAATAGGAGATGTCTCTTTGTAGTCAATACCATATGTTTGTGTAAAACCCCAAGTAACTAAGTGTGCCTTGTAGTGGTCTACAAAACCATTGAGATTGCACTTGATAGTGAAAACCCAATGACAACTATCCATCAATGAGTTGGCAGGATGAGGAATCAATTCCCAAGTGCCACAGCTAATTAATGTCTGCATTTCTTCATCCATAGCATGCTTCCATTGAGGAAGAGTAAGTGCTTCATGAAAATCCTTAGGTATTGATTTTGAAAATAAGAATAAGGCATATTTACGATGAGAGACACCAAGTGAATCATAGGAAACAAAGTTAGAAATAAGATAGATAGTAAAGGTATGTGTACTTTTGTGATGTGCAATAGGGAGGTCAAGATTAGAGAGTGATGGACCTATAGACGTGGAAGAGGTGGGCATATCTAGAGTAGGTGGAGTCTCTTAGATGTGTCGTCGTTGATGATAAACTTGTAAGGGATGAGATAAAGGAGACACTTTTGAAGATTCAAGGGAAGGAACAACAGAAGGAGAGACTTAAAGGACAAGGGATAGGATATTGTTAAAGGGTTGTTGACCATACCCGACCTAAAAAAGTTGGGAACTTCCTCTAAAAAATGATCATCAAAGGAAGTAAAATAATGACGTGTGGGAGGATGATAGCATCGATACCCTTTTTGAATACGAGAGTAGCCAACGAAAACTCATTTAAGGGAGCAAAGTGCAAGTTTGTCTAAGCTCGAAGAATGATCCTTAACAAAAGCAGTACACTCAAAAACACGAGGTAGTAAGATAAACAACTCATTATCTGGAAACAATCATTGAAAATGAATTTGCCTACCAAGAGTAGAGGAGGGCATACAATTGATAAGATAAGCAATAGTGAGAATGACATCAGACTATAAATAACGAGGAACATGCATCTCAAGCAAAAGGGTGCGAGCAATGTTAAGAATATGATAATGTTTTCGCTTAGCGATGCTGTTTTGTTGAGATGTGTGTGGACAAATAGTTTAATGTAATATTCCTTGAGAGGAATAAATTGTAATTCTCATGTTGAAGGAACTCCAAGGCATTATCAGTACGAAAAATTTTGGGAGTAATAGAAAACTAATTTTCAATTTCATTAAGAAAGGTACATATAACATTAGAAATACTTTTTTGATCCTTTAATAAGTACACCCATGACACCTAAGAGTATTTATCAATAAAGACAATGTAGTAACTATGACTCAACATAAATGGAAACCGAGAAGGACCCTAAATATCATAAGTAATAAGTTCAACATAATAGAAACTGTAGACAACTCACGAATGTGATATGTAGCAAGGAAATGCTTACCTAAAATATAAGACTTATATGAAATCAACAACATTGAAATCCAGAGGAGTGCAGTTTGAAGCTTATGAAGAGATGGATGTCTAAGCCGTCGATGCTAAAGAAGGGACGATTCACTAGAAGTAGTAATAGAAGCAAGTCCTTTTGGTATATCAATGTGAGCTAACACATAAACTCCATGGCCTCGATCATACCTTAAACTAATCTTCTTCCCTATTTGTAAGTCCTAAAAGGTATAATGAAAGGGAAAGAAAGAGACAAAATAATATAATTGTTTAGTAATTGTACTGATGGATAAAATGTTTATAGGAAATTCATGTATAAAACATTATCAAGTGTAATGTTAGGGGTTGTCTTTACATTCCCCTCACTATGAATTGTACAATTTCGACTGTCTACAATAGCAACAGATCAAAGATTGGATAGTTTAAAGAGGCATGTAAAGAAGGGATTTTGTACCACTCATATGTACAGAAGCATTGGAATCAATAATCCAAGAATTTTTAAGAGCAATAGTGGAGGAAGATATACTAGAGAAGAAGGCATGCGTAGCATTAGTAGTGTTAACACTTGAAAATTGATTGGCCTTTAATAAAAGATATTCATCATAATCTTGCTATGAGAGGACGATTGATTTTGATTGATGTTGATCTATAGAGTGAACATCAGTGGCAGAGGTTGCAAGAGTTGGTGGTTGTGTTGGTTGGCCAAACTTCGCTCAACAATTTTTAGGCATATGACCACAAAGACCACAATGTTCACAGGAAACATGCAATTTTCCACTTGATCAGCCACAACTTCGAGAGGGACTGTTGCCACAGGATTCTCTAGAGAAGAGGGTAGTAACTTCAATGGGATTTGCAGTTGGAAGCTTTGTAGGTTGCACATGAAGAGCTTGATTCAGAGTGGCAGAGATGGAACTGACTCTCCTCTAAGTATTTGGCCATGGATTTTGTCCGCGATATTCTGGTGCATTCTTGTGAGAAAAATGGCAACCCTGAGCTTAAGGTCAGCAAGTCTGTAACCAACGGTTGATGAATTTCCAATTCATCAAGTAGGGTTTTTATTGATGCAAAATACTTATGTAGTGATCAATCCCTTTAACAATTGGAAAATAAGGATTCAAAGATGTTGTAGACCCTAACAATGTTGTTTTCGTTCGCATAGGTGGCCCGAAGGGTTTCCCACATCAATCGAGCAGGACAGACGTGCACAATGCTTTGCACAATAGGTTTCTCTATGTTGACAAGTATCCACTTGACAACTGCACAGTTAGATGCATGCTAGGTAGCATAGCTAGAATCTTTGATGCCCAACGGTTCTTCCTATAGGTGCTTGAGCTTCATATGCATCACCAAAAAATTCTCGAAGGTGCTCACCCAAAGGTGGCAGTTCGTCAAAGATAACTTGACGTCGGTGGTAGTGAGTTTTGAAGTCCAGTCATCCACACATGAGCCTCTCAAGGAAGATGAGGAGCCAACCATAGAGTCCAAGCACAACTAGAGATAACTTCATCGAGAAGAAGACTTGGTCAAAGGATGCTAGAAGCATAGTTGATAGCAAAGAAGATAGCCCAACAATAGTGTCGACAACAATGGAAAGTTAGGGTTAACACTAAACCCGCTCTACTACCATGTTAATGGAGGATTAAGTGGGATTAAGTGTTAACCATTCTAACTTTACACATATATACACACATGACCATTGGGCCTATTGCATATATACATTCTAACAAATCCAACTTTCCATAAACATACCAAACATGTTGAAGTTGATTATTATTATGTTCAAAACACAATGATGAAAGGCTTGATTTCTATTTGTTACACTTATTCATCTAAGCAACTTGTAGATATACTTACAAAAAGATTAGGGAGTAGTATTTTTGAGTCTGTGTAATAAGTTGGGCATGATAGATATATATCCTTTAGCTTAAGGAATATGAGTGTCTAATGTCATTGCTAATATTAGAGTTTTAGTTTATGTAAGTGGGTTAATGGATATCCATTATCTTTGTCCATTACTCACTATATACATATTATAGTTGGTTTGCTAATGAAGATGATGATTTTTCTGCCAACTTCATAGTAACAATTAGGATTACAAATATATAAGGGTCCCTAGAACCCTAATTAAATAGATATTCATAAAATTATTAGCATAGTTAATACTCTCCTTTAAGTTAGAGCATATATGTCTAACATACCTAACTTTTTACATAATGACTCAAATACATTGATGGCTAATCCTTTCATCGCCAAGTTCCTTACAAAGTGGCGCTCAACTTCATTTATTTTGTCCTCTCATAAAATGTAGGATTATACATAATGAAGATAGTAGCTTGATTGTTATAGTGCATGGACATTGGAAGTTGTATGTGCAATCCAAGCTCAACGAGTAAAAACTTGAATCATGTCACACAATGTCTGTTTCATGAACTTGTACTCACCATTAGCATTGGATCTAGATAAAACATTTTGCTTCTTACTTCAAGTACCATCAACATAAGTATAGTTGCCAGATGTCAACTTTCTATTTCCTTTGTCCCTTGCATTGCTAGAATCAAAGAATGCTTAAATATTTAGGTGTCTGTTCTTTTTATAGTGAAACTTTTTAACCAATCCTTATATTTTCACTATTTTTTTTGTTAATGTTGTATATAATTAATGTAGTTTGTGTAACCAATCCATAAAAAAATTGAAATACATATCAAATAACAAATAACTATATTATGTTGAATAAGATTAACATAACAGCAACTATATGAATACATTAACATCTAAACATATTTAAAATATTATATTTTGAATTTTTAAAAGTTTTAGCACCTAAAGTTGCATCCTTGTTATATCTGATAGCATTCTGGTAAGACTCTGGTTAAAATAGTATAAGAAAAGGCATGTAAATGCTCACGGACTTATCATGCAGGCAGTGCTTTGTTGCAACTTAGGTGCTTTCCATTATAACCATTGTATAAAGCCGATCATGATGTTGGTCTTTAATTGGATCAAACCTTGTTTTAATCATCTAGTTAGGTCTATGTAAAATGGAAGTGCACTTATGACCTATTTTGTTTAGTGTTGGGCTGAATCTCTTAAAGCTTGCAACTCTTAACTCCTAATCCTGAAAGTAATTTCTTTCATTTACACAAATCCATGTAACTAGAGTATACAACTTCATAAAAATGTGATCTAATGAAACAAAGTTTGATTTTGTGAAAAACGTAAAAAATAAACTAATCAATATCACAAACTCACTGTGCCTTCCATTTTTCAGAAGGATAAGAGTTATTCATAAGACTTATCCATTGTGCTTTCCATCCATATTTATTTTAGATACTTTTGCAATTGCATCTCATAAGCTAATTCATTCTGGTTGGCATTTCTCTTTTGATTATTTTTTGTACTCTTAGAGAGATCCCAAGACTGGTGACCTTGAGGGTTTATCTTTTGAATTTAATATTTGCGAAGCTGTTGCCACATGGGAGCAGGTTTGTACATCAACGTTTCTCTACTTTTTGTTTGTTCTGTATACCAGTTTATCTATAATACACAGTTCATGCTTTTTGTCAAAAAGTTATGGCTTGTCTATTTCCTCATTTACTGGATTATAAATTTAAGAAATAATATTCTTCATTTTCATGCCTCTTTTTTCATTGATTTGTTGGTGTTTCTTATGCATGAATTCAATGCCTACAAAAGGAATTAGGGATAGGAATGGAAAATGGTTCTAAAAGACTTATATGCAATTATATATATATTTTCAAGTTTTGCATAAATATCTATATGTCCTTTTTAGCTTGTTATTGCACAACAATAAGTTTGTTCCATTGTGACTTAGAAGTCAAAAGTTTGAATCCTAGATAACCTTTCCATTTATGGAGGTAAGTAAAATTACATAGAATTTAATTCTCTTTGGACTCCGCATTAGTGGGAGTTTTGTGCACTGACTTTTCCTTTTAGGCTTTGTTTAGTTAACTGTAATCAGTATGTAATGCAATGAAATGAAATTGCCTTCCTTAATTAAATTCCAATATTTGATTTTATTATTATTACAAGCTTTAAAAATTTGATTATAAGCAAATAAGTTCTTTGAGACATTACTCAACTATTCAAACATGACCTTAAATGATAATATTGATTCTTATATAATCTTATAATTGGTTTACATTTAGTTGCCGAATATTGTAATTTGATCATGTAGTTTAATTTAATTAAGTTATATGAAGATTATGATCAATTAAATTGAACTTTAGTGTTCTTTGCAAACTAATTATGTCAGCATGACAAGTAAACAACTTCACTATATAATTATATTAATGACTAATGGTTGAATTTCATATTTTGTGTTCCAGGTTCGGAATAGTACTACAATACTTACAAAGGAATTTATTGATGCTTTGCCAAATGGATGGGAGGATTATGCATGGCGTAGGATCAATAAAGGTGTCAATTTGTGAGTCCCAACTTATCAATTAATTGTATACATATACGTTGCATATTTACATGTTTAATATTAGAAGAAAAAATGTTCTTCCTAAGAGAGGAGATGTCCTTGCATTTCTTGTTGAAATATGTATTAGATGATTTTAGCAAAACTTTTTTCCCTTTAAGCTTGAGTTGTGACAACCAAATTTGTCTTATATAAGTTGTTAGGATCAATTGACTCTACTAAAGAGGAGTGAATAATGAATTTAATAAATTATTAATAGTTGATATTATAAGCTTTAATAAATAAATACAATGCAAATGTAAAATAAATGTAAATGAAAACACAAACTATAAGAATACACAAAATTTATAGTGGTTTACCCCACAACCTAGGGCTATGCCTACTCATCATGCTTACTAAATAATGTGTTAAGAGATGAGTTTAGGGAGATAATGACAATCAATCTCTCGACAATACAAGTATTACAAATATGTATACAACATAAATGGGTAATCAAATTTTGTATGGATCTAGATCTATCAAATCTTACAGTTCCAACACTCCCCCTCAAGTTAGTGAGTATAAATTGAACATCCTTAGCTTATTACAAAATTGCTTAAACACTCCTATGTTGAGACTTTTAGTAAGGCTATTTGCAAGCTAATTAGAGGATCGAGTATAAGATGTGATGATAACACCTCTTTCTATCAATTCTTACACAAAGTGGCAATCAACTTCCATATTTTTTGTATACTCATGAAAAGTATTGTTACTTCCAATGTAAATGACAACCTGATTGTCATAATACATTATCACAAGAATTGAAATTTGAACACCAACTTCCGTGAGAAAGGACTTTAGCTAAAGTAATTTACTTGTTGTTTGAGACGTTGCCTTATACTCTATTTTAGCATTTGACTTAGAAATAACATTTTATTTCTTGTTTCACCATGTTACAATGTTTCCTCTAGCATAGGTGCAATATTTAGAAGTAAACCTTCTATCATCCTTGTCTCTTGCATAGTTAGAATTGAAGTAGTTAACCACATTTAAATGATCATTTTTGAAATAAATGAGACCTTTTCCTAAGATGTTTTTAACATAGGCTAACACTCTCAAGGCTCCATCCCAATGAACCATCCTTGGTTTCTTCATAAATTAACTCAAAAGTCTTATAATATAAGAGATATCTGATCTAGTAATCGTAAGATAAATGAGCTTACCAATTAGCTTCTTGTATCATTCAACATCATTAAAAGATCAGATGTGGTGTCCTAGAAAGGTGGTCTTGCTTCTATTGGAGTTTGTTCTAATTTACAACCTAGAAGACCTATATCTTTCAATAAGTCAAGAGCATACTTCCTTTGTAAAAACACCATCTTTCCTCTGCCCAAAAAGTATCTTAGCTTACCTATATCTTTGATGATAAAATGTTAAGTAAGAAAGACTTTGGTTGTATTAATGTCTTTAACATTGTCACCTATCAATAGTATATCATCAACATAAATAGTAAAAATAGTATACCTAGATGGTCACTTCCTAATGAAGATTGAGTTTTCAACCACACACTTTTTGAAACCTTGTGAAATCATAATGGAGCTAAGCTTGGAAAACCAAACTTGTGGACTTTGCTTAAGTCCATAGATTGCCTTTCTTAGTTGATAGACTTGATTTTTCTTTTAAACAACATACTTAAGAGGTTTTTTTATATACACTTGCTCTTATATGTCACCATAAAGAAAGATATTCCAAATATCAATTGGGACATGGTCTAGGCTTCACTAACCACTAAAGACAAAAGAACCCATATGGAATTGAGGTGGGCAACTAGAAAAAATGTCTTTTCATAATCAACACTCAATGTCTGTGTAAAGCCTTGAGCGATGAGACAAGCCTTGTGTCGCTCAATAGAACTATAAAGTTTGTATTTGATAGTATATACTCATCTACTGCTAATAATAGGAACATCCTTGGGCTATCAACAAGCTCTCATGCCCCTCTAGCATGTAAAGTTTGCATTTCCACATCTGTAACATGTTTCTATTCAGGAAGGATAAGTACTTCACAATAATTCTTAGGAATAGATTTTGAAGATAAGGCTAGGGCAAATTGCATACAATGAGGGGAAAGAAAGTCATAGGAAACAAAATGGGAAATGAGATGATAGGTAGAGGAATGTGTGCCTTTATGAAAGGCAATGGGAAGATCAAGAGAGGTATGATTTACATCGATGGAAGATTGTGGCTTGACTAGGGTTGTGGACTATATACGATATCTAGGTCTATGATAAACCTCTAAAGGTAGTGATGAGTAGGTTAGAGCTGAAGATGCATCTGCCACCTTGGATTGATCTTGAGAACTAAAAGAGGGGTCAACAAAAGGAGGATGAGGAAGAGAAAAAGGTGAGGCCTTAGTGGAAGTAGTAGAAAAGAAGGGAGTATTTACACAAAACATGACATCAACTAAAACAAAATAATGTTGGGTAGGAGGATGATAACAATGATAACTCTTCTTAATATGAGAATATCTAACAAAAACACATTTAAGAAAATGAGGAAAAGGTTTGTCTAATTCAATTGCTATGTTTTTGACAAATGTGGTACACTCTTGATTTGGTGTAAGGAAGAGGAATTACTTCACCTAAAGGAGAGGATGACATGTGATTGATAAGATAAGAAGTTATGACAACAACATCAGACCAAAAATACTTGGACACGTTCATCTCAACTAGAAGGGTGCATACAATATCAAGAAAATGATGATGTTTATATTCTGCAATATCATTTTATTAGGAGGTATGTGTACAAGTTATTTGATGAATGATACCACGTTGTAAGCAAAAAGATTTTACATTAGATTGAACAAACTTAAGAGCATTATTATTATGGAAAATCTTTGGTGTAATACCGAATTGAGTTTTTATTTCATTGAAGAAATTAAGGATTACATCAAAGACATGTTGATGATTTTTCAACAAATATATCTAAGAGGCATGTGAGAAATCATCAACAAACATAATATAATACTAATAACCTTTGATAAATGTGACTCTAGAAGGTTTCTAAATATCACAATGAATAATGTCAAATAAAGCAATAGTAAAAAACAACTCATGACTCTTATAGGTAACATGAAATTGGTTACCTATCATACAAGACTGCCAATTAAAAAGACTAATAGATATCCAAGGTAAAACTTTATGTAATTTGCCAAGAAAAGGATATCCAAGGCAATGATACCACAACAAGTAGACATCACCTAAGGTAATCATTATAGCAAGTCCTTGAGGAATGTCATCTTTGGCAAAAATGTGTATGTCACAACCTATTTCAAGGCCTAAACTAATCCTTTTTCTCATCTGTAGATCTTGAAAGGTGCAATGAAAAGAGTAAAATATAATTGAACAATATAATTACTTAGTGATGACATTAGTTGATAATAGGTTAATAGGAAAATCACGGATATATAGGACATTTTCAAGGGAAAGATTAGGGTTGATGGATGTAGTGCCCTCTCTAGATACAAGACATTTATGCTCATCAATTAAAGCAATTGAATTAAGATTAGGCATTTGAATAAGACAAGTGAAGTGGGTGTGATTACTAGAGATGCAATTTGAGGCTCTAGAATCAATTATCCAATAATTATTATGAGAGGATATGTGAAGTGTTTGCATATTAGAAGATAGAACATAGGTTGTTGTTGGAAGGGCTTGCATATTAGAAGATAGAACATGGGTTGTTGTTGCTTCACTAGTTTGCTGAGCTCAAAGAATCATCAATTCTTCATGATCTACTTGAGAGACCTATTTCATCTATCATCTAGAAACAATTATGCTTTGATTAGTGGATTGTGTGTCAACAACGACTAAATGGGTTGAAGTGTTAGAGTATGCCCAAATTTGTCCTAGCATCTATTAGATGGATGCTCAAATTTGAACAATGAATATAGGGTTGCAAGGTTGATTGTTAGAGTGCCCTTGTCCATCTTGCAAAGAGAAAAAGTTCTAATAGGAGTTGCACACATCATCTTATCTAGGGTCATGTGATTTTAGAGTTATTATAGTGTAGTAGCTTCAACAAACGAAGAAGTTGAAGTCATAAGGTGCAGAACTCAGTTGAAGGTTGTCTGTAGTGAGAGAATATTGTTAGCTACAAGAATCTACCTACAAATCTGTGACGATAGATCAAGATGTAATCTAGATAGGTAGAGGGCAACTCCCAGCTCTTCATGATATCTTCTCTTTGTAGGAATGTCGATGACTCATGGCTGATAGGCATTGAGGTCATTCAGAAGAGTATAAAGACAACTATAGCACAAGTGTATTAATTTTTCACCTTGCTTGTGCGAGATGAGTTGCTTGTACATTTTGCATATGTGTGAGATATTTTGGTCATTTCCATAGGTTGCTTGTAGGGTTTTCCAAATGCACTTGGTTGGTCCAAGTTGGGAGATACTTTGTGCAATATTCTCTTTAATGTTGTTGATGATCCAAGTGATAACTCCATGATCCACCACTTGCTAGGTAGAGAAATTCGCGACCTTTGCATCTAGTAGGTCATCTGTTAGATGATGCTCTTTCATTTTTGTGACAACAAATGTTTTGAAAGTGCTTGCCCAACAGTAATAATTCGTTTGGTTCAACTTCATATCGATGACATTCAACTTCTCCAACCATGATTCCAGCATTGGCAACTCCATTTTGTGGAAAATGATTCTCAAGTGTTTTCCTACAACCCATCACTACAAGAACTGTTCTAAAGTGTTCTCCACCACCCACTCGTTATAAGGAGGTGATGAGATTACAAAAAGAGTGTGAGGGCTATGATTCCCTTGTTGGAGGGATTATTCAACATTGTTGTTGGTTACAAAGAAAAAGGGTCTAACGGAGGTGGTTGTGGTTGCCTAGGGTTAGGTTTTAACAAGGCTCTAACACCAAGTTAAGAGATGAGTTTGGGGAGGTAATGACAATCAATCTCTCAACAATACAAGCATTACAAATATATATACAACATAACAGGTAATCGGATCTGGATCTACTAGATGCTACTAGTTCCAACATAATGTGGATTATCACTCTGTCACTTATGCCTTCTGTGGTAACACTTGCCAAACCTTTCCTCCTCACAACCTGAAGAGCCCTCACCATAACCCAGTAAAGATAAGTTTTTACCTAAAAAATTATGTACAAATGTGATGCTTATGATTCGTTAATAAAACTTGAATAAAAATGCCTTGAAATTGAAATTTGAGCAAAAAAGACGTTGGATACATCAGAGGTATCAATCTACACCCTATTGGTGCCTATTTATAGGGTTTGGAAACCTATCTCTAAGATTGAAATGACTAGATACACTTTATGTTTTCAATAGATATGGTGTATTGTTTCTCCAATGACTAGTTAGGTTGGTATACCAATGAAAAAATTGTTATGCCAAACTATATGAGCCCTAGTTTCTTGAAGGACAATTAGTATATTGGTGATGAAATTGATATGTTGGATAATATGAACCCTAGATAAATGATTTGTCATTTTGCAGTAACAGTATTTTGCTTTTTTCAAACACTGCTAATTGGTATGCCGTTCCTGGTCTAGCAACCATTGTTCCTCAAAATGGTATGTTGGTACTAAAATTAATATGTTGATCTGTGTCTAAAGTCTGCATCCACTCTTGGCCCAAAAATCAGTATTCTGTTTTACAAAAATGGTATACCAATTGTGGCAGATTAAATGCTTAGTTAGATGCATGATTAAGCTGTTCTAAGTATCTTTTTTAAGTGCATGCATGGTCTTATATGAAAATTCTAGTATCATAGAGCATCCTAATTTTTTCGTAGGATAAAAATTCTCATAACTCAACACTACAAAAGAAAATGTCTTTAAAATAATTCTCGCATCTTCTAGCATGATCTTTGAGCCTTTTCTTCTCCATTTTTACTTGACTTCATTTTTCATCATTGTTTGAGTTCCTGCATCTTCCTTGACCTTGCTTTGCATCATTTCTATAATTCTTACAACAAACTTGATATATCCTACCAATTTATCATTAAGTTTTGTATCATCAAAGTCAATCTAAGAAATTTTTTTCTAACATAAGCGTGAATTATGTTCTATTATTAAATGAGAGTGAGCCTAAGACCACATCAATAGGGAGAAAAAGAAGAAAAAAATTTCATAGTTTTTTCATCAAAAGGAAGGAGGAAGAAAGTCGAACAAGAAAGACAATCTGTAGATTAGGGTTATAAGCTTAGGTAATTGAGTTTTTAACCTATTTACTCATTTAAATATTTGTAACACTTAGGTAAAAGGGGCATCCAGGGAATAGTCAACCCCACCCAAAGAATTGTCATGCCTCTAGGCATGTTTATTTTCATTTTACATAGTTAAAATTTGAGTCATGTCCAGATTAAAACAATAAATAATTAAGCAAATGCAACCTAGAGGACAGAGTTTTCTTTTCTTTTTCTCCCTATTGATGTGGTATTATGCTCACTCTCATTTAATAATAGAACATAATTGACACTTATGTTAGAAAAATTATTCTTGGATTGATTTTGATGATATGAAACGATTGGTAGGGTATATTAAGTTTGTTGTAAGAATTATGGAAATGATGCAAAGCAAGGTCAAAGAAAAACAAGTAAGGTCAAGGAAGCTGCAGGAACTCAAACAATGGCGAAAAATGAAGTCAAGTAAAAATGGAGAAAATGAAGATAGAGAAAAAGCTCAAAGATCATGCTTGAAGTTGTGAGATTTATTTTAAAGATGTTAGCAGCTGGAGATGTTCTCTAAACTTGGGTGAGAATTTAGGAGACTTAGGGGGGGAGGAAATCTCATAGCTTTTAGGATATGAATGATACTATTCACATGTGGGCTATCTTGATATAGCACTCAATATTGAATATTATGAGATGGTTATCAATTACCAAAGATATTATGCTACTGTCATACTATGAACTCGCTTTGAACGTGGAAGAACATGTATAACTATGACCAACTTGTGTATTTACAACAACAACAGTAACAATTGGAAGGAGACAATACTGATTATAAACTCCTAAGATACTCATGGTATTGGATGACATTCTTCAATGTTAATAAGTCATATCTTTTTTTTTTGCTTGGTTTTGTTGTTGTTTACGTGTATATGGAAAATACAAATCATTATATATGACATTTTTTGGTATAATTGTATAATATCTAAATTTAATTGATTTTAAATGTCTATTGTAATTTGTTTGATCTTATCTTGGAGTTTCAAGTGAAAATTCAAGGGTTTCCCTCAAAGTTTGACGTTTTTGTGACTTTGTCTTGTCTCCATTGAAATTTTCGTTGATACTTGATATCTCTTTTTTTCATAGGTTTGATACTCAATATGAAATTCATGTTGACTACCTTGTTTCTAATGTAAAAGTCAACTCTTCCTTGAGAATAGGAGATATGTAATTTGATCAACAACAATGAATCTTCCATCTTAGAGATGACATTTATGCCATCCCTTAATTATTCTAGCCTACCAACTTCCAATTTCTTGACTTGTTGTAGACAAGCTTTTTAGGGCGAGTGCCTAAATGCTAAGGTGTGAAGTGACCATGCCATTACTGCTCTGCTCATGACTTGTCTTGAAATGATCAAATCTGTTGTTAGATCTAATTGACTAAATATACATTTTTAATGATTTTAAATATTTTTCCAATCAAAAAACTTAAATATAAATTTTTTTGTTGGAATACCATTAAAAAATACGAAATTACTGAAATATCTATTTATATATATATTAATAATATATATATATATATATATGTTAATATTACTACACCTTATATTTAGATGCTATCTTAGGATTATTTATGAAAGTTTACATAATTATTATCAAATATATATAATATATACTTAAAAAATAAATATTTTATTGGGTTCCTTGGCGCTGCCTGGTCACCTTAAAAGTATGGGTTTAGACCTCCCTCCCCATATCTTGCGTTTGGATATGTGCAGAGGTTTTAATCACAATAACAAAACTATTTAAAACTATATGCTTTAGTTTATTCTGAAAATTTTTGCCAAAACACCAACAATAATCGATTCAATTGAGATGACCTAAGGTTGAATCTCTTATGATTTTATTATCTACTTCGCTGATTGATGAGATAAGGCATTTCAACGTGAATTGAATTCATTGCCAAGTTAGCTGGGAAGAGCATATCTGTCAAGGTATAATCCAATTTGATCTTTTTTTTGGAAATGTTTAGGAATCGCTGCCACAACAGAACCCTCTGCAGGGAGAAGCTTACTTTGGTACTCCCTGAGACACAACCTTTTGTGCCACATCAGTTTGATCGCTGTGCTGTGATTGGTAACTCTGGAGATCTTCTTAAAACAAAGTTTGGAAAAGAGATAGATGGTTATGATGCTGTATTTCGTGAAAATGGTGCCCCAGTTCAAGTAATATGAAGTTTTTATTTTTTACTTGTAAGTTTTTCTTCTATAATATTTTTTTTTGGCTCTTGCCACTTCAGAACTATACAAGTTACGTAGGAAGTAAAAGTACCTTTCGGCTTCTGAACAGAGGATCTGCTAAAGCACTTGACAAAGTTGCAGAATTGGATGGTAAGTTGGTTACTGACATCATTGATATCGAATTTCATCTTTCTTTATATACATTCTATAGTTTGTATTTCTCAGAAAGTAAAAAGGAGATAATGGCCATGAAAAATAAACCCCAAATGATATTTTGAACAAGTGTCCCAGGTTTCTGCAATTACCTCATTGAAATGTTATTGGTTCTGATTTGTGTTTCCCAGGAACAGGAAAGGAGGTGTTAATCGTGAAAACAACTATTCATGATATTATGAACAAAATGATTCAGGTTTCTTCCATAGCCTCATTTAGATTTATTTTTCTATTTGAATAGCTATCAGAGTTTGGTCAAACACAGTTTGTGTAGCATCACTGCATTTTAAGGTCTGGAATGCTCCTGGCATCACGCAAGCTTTTCAGCACCAGACTAGATGTAGACCTGGTAGAGTGAATGATTGGTCTATTTGTGGGATCAACCGTTGATCTGGACTGGCTGAATTGGTGATGTCAACATGATATCATAGTTAAAAGATTAAATAATACATTAATATATTAGCAATTTGCAAAATATAGGGGAGACTCTAACAGAGGAGGAAAACCAGGAACGCAAGTACAGGAAAAATCAGAAATCAGAGTTTCTTTATCTAAAGTCAAAGAATATAAATTTAATATAATAGGAATGCTCATGCATGATTTGCATTATTCAAAAATGCATGTACATGATTGTTATTTCAAAATTTTACGATAAAAGTTACTTGAGATTAAAAAAGTAGTGAAATCTTTTTTTGCTGCAAATAGTTATTAAAAGAACAGAAAAATATATTAGAAAAATGAGATAAATAAGGTGGCCTACGCGAGCAGTAGGCAAGCTGAGAAAACAAAACACAGGTTTTTAGGAGGAAACCCAACAAGAAAAGAAGACAAGTATCAAAAGACAAAACCAAGGGTAGATACAATCAGTCAAGACACATCATAAAGCCAAAAGTGTCTCCAACCATGCTGGTGTCTCTGCAACTGTTATAATAGCACCATCTGACCATATTTCTGTCCGTTCCACCACACGGCAATTGCCAACGACCTTTTCATATTGACTGACACATCATATTAACTCATCTCCAACAACTAAGTCACCTCATTCACTCCCCTTGTGACATATGCCATGGGTTAAAACCACTCCACCACATCATGTCATCAAGTCCCACATTAAACATTAAAATCCACCAATCAAATTCTACTTACTCGCCATGCTATGTTTGGGTCACATGCAAATGGACAAGTCTTTGCACTTTTGCCTTTAATTTTGGGAAAATTGCAGATGAGGACACATTATACATACATATCAAGGCAAATTGCACAAAAATCCTTTAATATGAATTTATTTAAATCATCCAAATTATTTTTAATATTACTTTTTGTAATTTTTGAAAATTCGGAATACATTCGAGAAATATATTTTCTAGTTCTATAAGTTCATAGAAAATTCATATTAGATTACCAAAAATTCCCAAAAGGAATCACAATAAATCTGGAACATTATTTCATGCATTTTTGGACAAAAATAAATGGAAATCCTTAGAAATGTTTAAATCATTGTAACTACCTCTCTTCAAAATTGCTGCACTATTAGTCAAAGGAAGTTCTTGGTCATCATTGCTTCCCTTCTTTCAAAGTTTTTCTTTCTGTCCTGTCTTCTGCCTCTCTTTTTTTCTTTCTCCTCATCTCTTTTTCCTTTCTTTCAAAGTTTTTCTTACCACCCATTCTTGCTGTTTGTGTAGCAGCCCTCATTTTCTGCCCATGACTGTCATTTGCATCCTTTTTTTTCAGTTGTTCACACCCTGTCTTCTGCCTGCTTGCATCCAAAGAGGTTCCTTGCCTCCAATGACCTAGAAGGCCAATCACTTGCTTGCAAATATGCCATGTTCTTCACATTTGATGCAAACTCATTTTCATCGGATCCTCTACAACCATTCTCCTCTACTTTCTCATAGATTGGCGTGACCCCTTTAATCTTGCTCTTTCCCTTCCCTCCTCCCTCTACTGCATGTTGCATTGCAACTTTACACTTCATGGCCATCACTGTCATCTCGAATGTGGATATGGACTTCTCGCACTTCTTGTAAGGGAGGATGAAGTAGATCTTGCTAGGGACAATGGAGTTGTTGGGGTGGAGGGGAAGGATGGGTTGGTTGTAGAAGAGCTCATTGGAGTTGCATATGAAAGTGGAGGGTTAGGATTGGTTATATGTGTCACCAATGACTTAATTTCTATAGAAATGTAACATGATTTGAATTGAACTATAACCTGATTTCTATAGAAACATGACATAATTTGAATTGAACTGTAACTTAATTTCTATAGAAATGTAACCTAATTGAATTGAACTGTGACCCGATTTCTATAAAAATGTAACTTGATTTGAATTGAACTGTAACCTCATTTTTATGGGTACGTGATCTCTCTTTTTTTAGAAATGTAACTTTAATTTTATTAAAATGTAACGTCATTTGTTTTATTGAAGTGTAATGTGAATTTTTTGAAAAATAACCTAGATTATTATAAAATGTACCCTCTCTTTTATTGAAATGTAACTAGAATTTTTATTGAAATGTAACTTGAGATTTTATTGAGATGTAACCTGATTTGTATAGAAATGTAACTTGAATTGAATTGAATTGTAATGTGATTTGTATGGTATTATGTGTTAATATGAGGGGTTTACAAATAGATCCATTTATGGATCCATTTAGGAGTCCCTCATATTATATATGGCTGTAATCCCATGTTTTTAGGGTCAAGGGAGAACGAGGGCATAATTTACACAATGTAACTGAGATTTTAATGGTTGAATTTCATTCTGCATTTGTATTCCTTTACATTTCTTCAAATTCCTAAACATGCACAAATACCTTGATTTTAGATTTCTTTAAATTCTAGAATAGACATAAATATCAGAAAAGTGGAGGAAGGGAAAGTATTTTCTGTTACTTTCCATTTCTTGTGAACTTTCTTAGATTTCTAATTGTCCTTTCTGTTAGTTTTCAAGTGTACAAACAAGCCCAAAAGCTCATTGAAATCCACCATGGAAATGAGGGGAAAGGAGGTTCAAGGATGGCATTGAGAGGAAGAAAAATGGCAAAAATGGGAGATTTCTTCCCTCCTAACATAAATTTATACTTCTGTCCTCTCTTCCACATCAATCATCTCCTACCATCTCATTTTCTCTACAACAAATCTCTAGCTCATCTTCCTTATCGTCACCACATCATCCTTCCAACAAACTATCCACACCTCAAACAATACTATTGCTTCATATCATCTATTTCATAATGAACGTTCCATGTCATTTCAAGTCATCTCCTCCATAACCAGCCATTTCAACTCATATCAAACCCAACCATGCCTGCCAACAGTACACAATGATGTGCACCTAAATCCTGATTCCTGCTTCATTAGAGACACTCCTAACTTAAGAATTGGAGGGGTTTTCCTGGTTGACCTGTTAGTGCTCTCTGATCTGCTTTTCTATGGTTGAAACTTTACAGGTCTTGGTCTTTTTTCCACCTCGTCCAACAGTCAGTGTTGCAAGCATTCCTCGTATGATGAGAAGAATCAATATCCATTGGGTTAAATAGTCGAAATTTGTGTGTTTTTGTGATCTATAAGCTGTGTACTGTTTATTGGGCTGAGGACTGATTGTGTTTTGCTGTCTGAAAAATCAATCTGACTTGCTGGTCATTATAGATGATATGGCATTGGCAAGGTGAAGGGACTTTTTTGAGAGTACAGGCTTCCTCCAGGCCCAGCACAAAATGAAGGGATTGGATTGAACCCTTTATTAGTGGGTCTTTTTTGACATTGACTTCCCTTTTCAGAGTAGGCTGGGATTTTTGGAGTTGGGAGCAACTCCCCCATTGGAGGAGGAGGTGCCATGAAGATTGGGGACTGTGAACAGTACTTGTTTTTGCCCATTTGACTATAGATGTAAAGAAAGATAAAAAAAAGAGAGTTGCATGAGGTTCAGAAGCAAAAGGGAATGACATCGTTAGAGAATATTATTATATTAGGTGTGTGTGGGTTTATTCCTACATTGTTTAAAATGTATTGGTTTTCCTTATGTAGCCTTTATAAATAGAAGTCCTATGTTATTGAATCAATAGAACTTTCACACCATTTCTTGTGTCCTAACATGATATTAGAGCATAAGTTTTGAGAGTCGAAAAATGTGTAAGATTTGAAGAGGGAAACCTTAGTCATTACCCACCTCCCTCCCATTGTTCATTGTTCAACTCGTCTACCCTTTTTGAGGCAAACCTTGAATCCCTACATTTCCTCTCCACCTGCAGACCCTCCCCTTCCCCCTTCCTTCACCCTCTGACCTCCCTCTGCCTTTGCTCTCTCACCACTTCCACCTCCTCCTCCTCCTCCTCCTATGGAGGAGTCAACCAGTTTCACACCTGTGCACCTATCTCAACAAATGATGATGGTAGGGGGCAAACAACATGGAGATCATAAGCACCGTGATTCTTGATTCCCCTATCAAGGGTCCCACTGGATTCAATCCCTTGCCTCCTCACTTCATCCTTTGACTCCAAGGCACTGGCCACTGGAGAGTTTGATTGGAAGGAGTGGGAGAGGAGGAGATGATCGTCTCTTCCTTTTCCTTCTTCCTCTCCTAGAAGCTTTGAGATGTCTCTTCTAAACCCTATCTCTACCATCCCTTCTTCCCTTCAGTAGCCATCATCATCTCTCACTGCCTACACCCATTAGGGTTCAAACGGGGAGACAGATAAAGAAAAAAGTGGAAAAGAGAAGGAGAAGACAAGGAAGAGAAACAAAAGAAAAGAAAGGAGAAGGATAAAAGAAAAGAAAGGAAAAGGATAAAAGAAAAAAAAAGGAAAGAGGAAACAAAATGGGAAGGCATAAAGAAGGAAAAGAAAAAAATGAAAGAAAAAAAGGAGGAAAGAAGGGGAAAAAAAAGAAAGGGAAGAAGAGGACAAAGGAGAGGAAAAAAAGAAAGAAAAAATGGTGGAAGTTAAAAAAAAAAAGAAAAAAAGGGGAAAAGAAAAAAAGGAGAAGAAAACCAAAAACAACTTTAATACTTCACTATCAACCTTCAATTAAATTAATTATACTTTTTTTGTGTGAGTTTTGATGTTATAATAGTGTTGCTCTATCAAAGTTGTATGTTCTCCATAAGAGTTGGAGTTTATGGAATAACCTAAAATTAATAATCCATTAGGGTTGAAGGAAAGAGGAAACAAAAAGGACGGTAGAAAGAAGGAAAAGAGAAAAAAAGAAAGAAAAAAAGGAGGAAAGAAGGGAAAGAAAAAAAGGAAAAGAAAGGGAAGAAGAGGACAAAGGAGAGGAAAAAGAAAAAAAGGTGGAATTTAAAAAAAAAGGAAGAAAAAAAGAAAAAAAACCAAGGAGAAGAAAAACAGCAAAAAAACTTTAATATTTCACTATCAATTTTCAATTAATTTAGTTATACTCTTCTTGTGTGAGTTTTGATGTTGTGGCAGTGTATTAAAGTTGTATGTTCTCCATGAGATTTGGAGTTCATGGAATAATCTCAAATTAACAATCCATTAAGGTTTGTGGATATCTTAAGTTAATGATTCACATCTTTATTGGGTAATTGATAATATTTGTATTATAGAAGTATGTGTGCAAGTCTTCTTAGTATGTGTAGGTGCATATATGTTGACTAAGTCCAATAATGTCAATAACATATTAACATCTACATTTGTTTTAGTGTGGTCAATTAAGGTTTGATCATTTCTCTTGCTTGCATAATATTGCTATTACTTTTAGTTATGTTGGTCTGTTATAAATCTCCTTGTTTATTTTATTATGATATGTTTGTTATTAAGTGTTTTAACACATCCAAACCATAGATTCACGGTTGTGCCATTTTGCTTTTCATCTTCCATTGAGCTACGAACTTAATCTTGAAGACATCTGGAGATGGACGTGCATAATCAATACATTTACTTAACCTTCTGTCACTATCCAAGAAAGTTTACATTTGGCAATAATACCAGTCATTTTCCTAAATTTCAGTTTTTAAAATTTTTTATAAGATCCTTCTTAGTGATCACTATCTAAAATTATAATCTGCCAGTTTCTTATTTGTTCCTTCATCAAAGCACTATAATGCATGAAATGCATAGTAGAATGGCATTTTCACCAGAACCATGTTTTAAGTGATTCATTTATTCTTGTTTTATCTGATGCTATTGAAAGAAAGTTTTGGGAGTATTTTTCTCGTAGATTAGTGATGAATTTATTACTTAATAGGAGGTTCCAATCCAAAATCCCGTATATCTTATGTTGGGTGCATCATTCGGTTCGGCTGCCAAAGGAACGGGTCTCAAGGCTCTTGAATTTGCTTTATCGATTTGTGATTCTGTGGATATGTACGGTTTCACAGTGGATCCAGGTTACAAGGAATGGTAAGAAAAGTATAACATCTTTAATTTGTACAAGATATTGATTTTCTTATTCTCTCTCCTCTTTTCCAGGACTAGATATTTTTCAGAATCCAGAAAAGGACACACTCCACTTTATGGTAGAGCATACTATCAGATGATGGAGTGCCTAGGAGTAAACACCTATTTTTCTTTATCTTCGTATACTCTTATTCCCGACTCAGGTTGCTGATCTACTGATTTTCTTCCATGAAGCTTATCAAAATTCATTCTCCAATGAGGAAAAATTTCAATCGTGTCGTTCAATGGTTACCAAACCCAGCTGCACTTTATGCTGCAAGGGTTGCATCAGAGAAAGCATTGAGGTGACAACTTTTATGCATATTGTAAAATTTCTTCAGATAAATTTTCAAGTCAAAACACTTTACCTTTTGAACTATTGCTAACAATGCATGTCTAGTTGGATCTCTTCATATTTTTGTTATAAACATTAACGCATTTTCAAACAATGGTATCTTGATTTACTTTCAATAAAAATCCTGACTACGGGTAAATTATGATATTCATCCGCATCTGGATGTTTCATAATTAAAAAAAGTGTGGGTACAATTGTAATACATGTTTTATGTTTACATGTTTCTGCAATGGATTAAATATGATACAAGCAGAAAAAAATGAAGTATCTTTATATTGAAATATGTACTGATTTATTTGTATCTTAATCTTTTTATTATGCTTTTCTTTGTAGAATAACATCGTATTTTCTTTCAACGCCTTGACCTGGTACTCTCTAATTGTGACAAGGTGGGTTGGAGGTGGAAGGGGGGGACCCCTCAGTGCATGTTCATTGACCAAGAAGCGTGACAAACACAAGCAGCCCACTTTGACGGCTCTCAGAAAGGCCGCTGGGAAGCATCAAAAATACGTAAATGGTGCTACCCTGTATCCTTTGGAACACAGTGCTGGACATGGAATGCTTTGCATCGTTCCGAAAACGTAAGCTGCGTGGTACACAGTGCTAGATGTAAAATCGCGTTTGCCAATTGTATTTTGGGTTTTCCCATGCAGTTTCAAGTGATATAAGCCTGATATTGCATTCATTTTGGTAGAGCATATTATTGGGAGATTCCAAGTGAGCAAAAGCATCTTCGTAATGCATTGGTTATCTGAAGAAATCATGTATGTTTGTAATTCTTATACAGCATCTTTCATTTTCCCTTGTAATTTCACATAGAGTATAATTGGCTGGCAACACAATTATTTGCCAAAAGAAAAACTTGTTTTCTTCCAATGTTACTCTCCTGTATACAATTCTAACTCAGTAGTCCTCTCCATCCAACAACAGCCCTCCTCCGAAACTTTCATCATTTTTAGTGTCACCTTTCAACACGTTCTTACTCACATGACACTTTCTATTGCTCTCATGTTACCGTTAGATGTGTTAATTTGACAAGATATCAGAGCATGTAGGATCAAAAGAAGGAATGGGAAAGGCATCCAAGAAACACCACCGGTAAAAGCATATAAGGAAGATCATAGGAGTGGAATGCCCTACTTTGTTGATCATCAATGTATCTTTGTTTCAATAAAATAAAGCACCAGCAACTATCTTTTATGGAAGAGTGAGTGCTTGGATTCAACCTACAACTGGTCATGCCTCAAGGAGCAATGAAAGGAAGAGAGAAATATACAGCATATGAATGAATCCTGGTCAAGATGCCATAATAGTTTTCTGCCATCGATCAACCCTGCATACATTAATAAGATGAGAAACCCCAATCTCCCTCAACAGTGACTATCAATGCCTATAACCATGGAAACCGCACTATACCCCTTGATGATAATAAAAATCTGTTTCTTTCAAATGTGTGCCTAAAAGGAAACAAAATCTTTTGTCTATAGAGATATTAATTTCAAATCTAAACTGCGACAGTACTTTTTCTCCTAATGAATTCAGAATCAAGCAAAAAAAAAAAAATCAGAATCAGGAAATGGGAATCAAGGAGTGTGGTTGGTAAAGGATCAAGATAGGGGAGTGCTTACATCCAAGAGAGGAGGGAACGTACTGCTTTCTTTGCTAAAGGTGGTACTAAAGTCTAAGTTACTCCATATGGCCTAAGAGATTAGATAAGGGTAGATACATGACATGAATATCAAGTTTCTAGAATATAAAGGCCTGATTAGATTAAGGAATTGAAATTGAAATAATGTGTGGTAGTCATTGTATGAAGATTACAAGTCACATAATCTACCTTAAATTGCAAAAGACTAAATATGCTCTACTGATTTTTTACTTTTTTTTTTTTGAAAAATTCATTATGACGTTTAGGGGGAGCCCTCGTTATTTTTTAGAATGGCTTTGGATATTACATGATATTAGTCGATAATAAAAGTAGGTTCATTTGGTTTTATCCCATGAAACATAAGTTTTAATTTTTCATGGTTTACTCATTTTAACTAGCTTGCTAGAACTCAATCTGATAAGAAAATTAAACTTTGTCCAATGTGCTAGGGTTGGGGATCATGTTGCTAAAATTAGTATGATAATTGACATTATCTATTCATGTAGCCTTGAGTAAAATAGAAGAGATAAGAGGAAACATGGGAACATTACAAAGATGGGTCTAAGCTTTATGTATGAGGGGTCTTCTTAAAAGTAGATGGGTAGAATGCTTCAGTATGGTTGTTTATATTTTAAATAGAAAACTATTGGGACTGTTAGATGAAACTTCTGAGATGCAAACTCTCATTGAATAGGGAAACTCCAATAAAGAAGCAACAGGACATGAGGAGAAGCAGTAAGATGTGAGGACAACAAGACATGAATAGGGAACCTCTAATCATCTAAGCTCCTTGGGTAGCTACTCTTACAACCAAGCATGCATTTGTTTTCAGCTCCAACTTTAGAAACGTAACGTTAGGAGTTGCAATGGTATGCTCTCCGATTCAACTCCTTTTGAAGATAACACCCTTGGACTGCTTGTGGATCTATCAGTGCTTAAAAATTACTTACAAATACTACGGTAATATTCATGTGCCATCTACATTGATTACTGTAGGTCATTTCCACGTTTGATTGGATTATAACCACCAATTTCAGAGCTGCACAATGAAAATCACTGGAGTTGACATGCCAAGCGACTCCTCCAACCAAGAGGGAAGCTTGGACTTCATTGCATCATCAAAACCTTAGTGTTGCCCCCCCCACCCCCTATACATGGACCTTCAATTAACAACATTTCGCCCTTCACAAGCCCTTCCAACTTCCATGAGGAGGAAGACATCCGGCATCATAGGAAGCAAACGACGAAGCTCCAATATTGAAGAGGAAATCTGGCGCTTCGCATGTTTTTCTCTGCCATTCCTGAGTTCTCTTTAATTGTTTTCTTTCTTTTTCTCTGAACGATAGATACATCACTTTGTAAAACGTATTGTCTACTCTCTTCCGACAAGCATCATCAATCATCCTAAACCTGCACATACGTCTTAATCTTATTCTTTAAATCAAGCTTTCTCTCGAAGCAGTAGCATGGTGGCTATTGGGGGGCATCACAAGAGCTGCCCAACCAACATCCATGGTTCAAAAATACGAGATCACATATCTGAATGATGAAGAAATCACTTATCATCTTTTTAACCGTGAGCTTAAAACCTCATCGAAATCAAATTGTTTGAAGCACACTCAAAGAATACCATAATCTTGCAAAAAAAAAAGAAAAGACATTGAAGGTTTAGTTTTGGCGCTGCAAAATTTGGGTGCAGCTCCAATCACAGTTAAGGCCCTCTAACTCAAGAATATTTAGCAAAAATCACTTCATAAATAATTCTATGCAGCCAGTGGTACCGGCTGTTGTCCTGCTTCTTCGGCTTGTAAGCTCTTGTAGTAGTTGACCAGAACTTTCCACCCTCCAGGACACATGAAGCCATCAGGAGGACTTTCTCCACTTCTCGCGTAAGCACGCATCTGGGAAAGTAAATTGCAAATTGAGAACTTCACGGCTGTTTTGTGATGTTCCTAAAATAGCCTTTCAAGTGTAATCAATTTAACATATCAATTCTTAAGAAAATTTGTAACTTATATCGAAACACCATCTATATGCTTAAGCAAGCACTCCTGCCCCCTCTCCAACATAATCACTCCTTTTGTTAATTTTCCAAAATATACATAATACTAGATATGACATAGAAATTAATTTTTACCAAACACTAAAACATGAAAATAAGCTTAGTTAGGAATAAATAATCGAAAATAGTAATTTTGGATGGTAATTGGATTCAAATAAGTATATATCATTAATAATATATCACTTTTTTTCACATGCAATTTATGTGTTTTAACTACTAAATATGTGACAAGGCAATCTACACCCATTTTCACTGATGTTATTGAGTATAAGTTTTTTTTGGAGTACCTTGGTACCAGATATGAAAAGAAAATCTTTAGCACGCGAGGGCTCGAAGAAGGCCATCTTCTTTTCCACTGTATCATATGCTGCGACCTGTACGAAGAAAGACAATTTCTTAAGTTACTAAACTTTATATCCTTTGATAACATAGTAAGTCTTCTGAAGAAAATTTTATACGCCTGTTACTGATATTTCGTGACTTTAATGTAGCTTCAGACAACACATTTTCACTGTCAAAATTTGTGTACTAAATCAACATTTTGACACACCGGTTGAGTCCTTTCAAGGATCTATCCACAACATGGAGGCTTGAAACTGCATTCAGATGCAGCCTAATGCTGCTGATAGCCATTAGGCTATCAGGTTTACCCAAAAGAAAAAATTTCCATTGTGAGAAAATTTTTACAACATGGCATGTTTCAAAAATCATATGTACTTTGTGCAAAAGCCAACATTCTATGCCCCTGTTTGGCTCTACAATGAAAACCAAAATAAAAACATATAACAATCAAAATAGACACAGAATGGTAATCTCTATTCTCCTTTGTTTATTCTAGAATAACTATTCCATGGGAGGGACACTGATAACTTTCAATCTATATTTTGTTCCATGATTGTTTTTTCCAATCTCTAGTGAAGCCAGAATAACTTTCATTATATAATTGCTCAGATTAAAGTTTTCATGCATCCAAATAGAATGATAATTCCAGTAGAACATTAAAATCACTTATGGCCTATTCCTAGTTTTCTTATTCTACATTCAAAGAGGACCATCCAATATAGATGGGCAAAAATGAGAAACAGCTTGAATTTTATATGTTCCCCTAAATCCCGTTTTTTCCCTCTGAAACAAGTGACTTCAAGTTAAGAGACGTTTCTTTCCAGTCCAATCTAATGATTTCATGTTATTCAGCCAATCAAGTGATTTTGTAAGGTAAGCAACTTTGAAGTAAATAGAGTAAATGGACTATGTCAAGACTCAACTAAATGGGGATCGTTATTGCAGTTTTGATGCCGAAAATGACAATAGAAATAGCTTTTGCTAAACAACTAAATCACAGCTAATGAGTCATTCAAATTATAATTTTATTTTGTCACCGGTATATGTAAAACATCATGTTAGCCATCGGAACCAGGTTTGTTAAAAAGTGAACTGATTATTTCATTAAAAAACAAACATGGAAAGAAATTATAAGCCTATTAAAAACCCAGATCGATATTAAATTATTTTAGGAAAAATAATTGACACGGTAATGTAACTATATCAATTCTTCTTTCCTTAATTGTAAAGGCCAATAAACAATATAACTAATTATAGATTTTTACAAGAGTGAAAACTTACCCTGAAAGGCAATATATTGAGCTTTTCTAGACCTGGTGCCATGCTTAAGACCTTTTTGCCATGATCTGGGTCATACAAGTCCCTTTTCTCAGTTGGATGTCCCATTCCAGCAGGATCACGACCAACAATGTAGAAATTAGCCCCAGCATTAATTCGGGCTTTGGCATGCCATTGCACTTCTGTTGGCCCCGCATAATGCATAGGTGAAGGGAAGATTGCCACAATAGTGGTCTCAGGATCAAGAACTCCATCTTCAAGAACCTGTTGCAGACAACAACTTTATCAAATGTGGATTTTTAGCAGTTATCAGTTGTAGAAAGCACCCAATAAGTTTGTAGTTAAGTATTATTAAGGAGGATGATAAGATATTAAAATCAGAAGAAGAAAAAAAAACCTTGCTATGTTGTTCCATCCGAACATCAAGGGGCACATCATCTGCCTTGGTAAAACCACCTAGGGGGTGAAGCAACAACAGTGGATTTTTGTAACCCATTTCTAACAGACGCTTTCTTGTATCATTCATCAACAGTGCATGTCCATTATGCACTGGATTTCTTAATTGAAAGGCAAATACTGCATCAGCTCCACGTTTATCAAACTCGTTTCGGAGTTGTTGTGGAGAGAGCCTGTAGTGATCAAGACCATCATTATATTTGATTGGTTCCAACACTTCAAGATCTCCACCAATGAGCCAATTTCCAGCCTCACTTATTGCCTCGTTGACGTAAGGTAATCCAGGAGCAGTTGTTCCCCATGTTCTGGCAATTCTTTCCTCTTTATTATGTTTGTAAATCTGAATACTGCAATAAAAGGCTGTAGATTGAGTACAGAATTTGTAAGCAGTTCAAAGGATTTCACAGGAGTCATAAATCTGTTTCGCATACACATTGAACATGAAGTGCTACATACCACAATCCCTTATCAAGATGGGAAAATTTATAAGGCACTGAAAAATCAACCACTGGGGAAAAAAATCATAGCCTGGCACTACTTTTACACAAAGTGATTTTTATATATATAAATCAGTCATGGATGGAAGATAGTCACAAACAAATGCTTCAAACTGAGAAGAGTCAAAATATACTGATGTGGACTATTTGCGTATGAGACTAAATAGTCTTATATTGGTGATATGAGATATCATGTGGTCTCGATATAGGAGTAAACTCTTCTCCCTTTCAGATTGGTCTTTCAGTATAGGTTCTCTTAAATCGTATCAATTAGTGTCAGAGACATTATGATCTGAACCAGACCTTGCATGGGTGAAGACTTATCTGTCGGAAGGGGCAACCTGAAGGCTGAAGGGATGCCTGAACATTTAGAACGGACCACCGTCCTTTCCGTCGATGTAGGAAGCGTAGTGAGATTAATGCAGACTATTTAGATATAGGACTAAATAGGTGGTACAAGACACCAATGTGGTCTTGATTTAAGAATGAACTCTCCCCCTGTTAGACTGTTCTTTTAGAATGAGTTTTCTCAAACCGTATCATATACGAACTTTCTAAGTTTACCATTTACCAACAAATCCAAGAAAAAAAAGGCAAAACCTCCTGAGAATAGCAAGAAGCGCCCCATCTGGTCCGTGGAGCGCGACATCCACTGCACCGCCGATGGTATCCTTGTCCTCGTCGGTGATTGGCAGCACAATCGGGAGCGACATGTTGACAACCGTTCCGTCCTCCATCCTGAGTGAGTTGAAATGCAGGGACTGGAGGTAGTGGTGCTCCCTCATGAATCCGCGGAGGGGGCTCGCCCACCCTTGGCTGACCACGTGCAGCCACTGGAGATCTACCCTTCCGATCCTCAGCTTCGGCAGCGCCTCGGCCTCGGCGCGCACCGTGGATGCCCTCTCCGGCGGGACCACCAGATCGACGAGGGCGCCGCCGTCGGGGTCGATGAGGGAGCTCTTGATGGCAGAAGAGGAGGATGGGGCTGATGATGATGGCGATTTGGTGGTCGTCGGCATTGGGACGGTGTTGGAATGGTAGAGGGGGTTGAGAGGGAAGGAGAGATTTGGTAGTTTTGCGGGGAAGTAGGCGGAGGTGGGTCGGATGGGGGAAGAAGAGAGGAAGGATGGGCGGTGATGGAGGCCGGCGGAGGAGGAGGCGGTGGCCGTCAGAGACATAAGAGAGGAGGACGGCGAGCAAGACGGACAAGTGGTCGAAGCGAAGTGGCCGGGAACGGGTGGGCGAGGGAAACCTCACGTTTATCATTGGTGGTAATCTTAAAATGTCATCTCTTCAATGTTCTATAATATTTTAAATCTAACCATCTTTTTTTAATAGAAAATTTAACAGTTGTTAATAAGATACCCTTGGGATCCATCAACTTTTTTTAGTCTGTAGGTGATAAAAGACGACGACACATTAAATTAATTTAAAGTGAGGCGATAACTAAGCTGTGTATCGACGATCGCATGTTTCTTTATTACTTTTTTGCAAGGTATCATTACAACGCGGAACAATACCAAGGTTTAAAAACAACAGTAAAACTTGCTGTTATTAATCAAATAAGTAAGTGCAAGAAGGCCATCCGAAGGTCCACCGGAAGCTCAACAGTGGTTGTCTTCCTCGATCAAGATTAAGCAGAGCTTGGGTTTCGTGAGGAGCCGGTCGAGGTGCTCTACTCGCGTCGGGGCTCCTTGGAGATCGACGTTGCGGCGGGCACGGTGAGCGCAGACGAAGAGGTGAGCGGCTCGTGCACCACGGAATTGGAGGAGACGGTTATGGTCTTCCCGGCCAGCTGCAGCATGATGCTCTCGAACATCTCCCTCACCATCTTCCTCAACTCCTCCTCCCCCGCCGGCCTGACTTGACCAACGCCGGCGTCCACGAGCTGCCTGAGCGCCTCCTCCATCATGCCGTCTATCTGCACCGGCACGCAGCCCTTTGGATCCGTATGTCTCTCTGTTTGCGGTTCGGTGGATTTTAATTACGTATGCTATCGAAAGGAGACCATTCCATTACCTCTTGGACGGCACCGTAAGGAGGCAGCCCAGCCGACGGGGCTATTTCATCCAGCACAATACGAAGGTAGTCCTTGGACAAGTATCTGTGACGGTGCTCTTCGGGTAGTACCGTTCTCCTCGCGTCCAACAGCTGCATGCAGAATGAATAATACATGCATACTTGCTTCATGGATTAATTAGTACGTACGGGAAGGAATCAAATTAAAAGATCGATCGATTTGACGAACTCATCCTGACCTTATCCAACTCGGATTCATTAGACAATAATGTCTTGATGCCGCTCCCATCAAATGTGTATTCGCTGTGGGCAACTATGACAGGGTGCTCCTTGAGACGTTGAGCCATGCCTTCCACGACCTTCCTAAGTTCCACCAGGAAGGTCTCTCTTGAAGCAGGTTGCTCGAGAAGGGGCGCTGATACCGAACCCAAGGCAGGCTTTACCACATTGTCCGCAACCTACCAAGTACGTACGGGAACCCATCAACAAATGAAATAACGATCATGATTGTGGTTGAATTCAATCGATTAAGCAACAACTGCAACATGCATGGTAGTATGTGTATCTTGGACACAATTAACAATGGCAAGCAGTGGCGAGAGAAAATTAACCCAAGAATCAGATGCAGGCGGCATTCCATGATCAACGGCCAGCTTTCCAAGAGCCATTTGGATGCACTTGCTCAAGCACATGTTCTTCTCTGATTCCATAAGAAGAGAGTATGTGGCAGCTCCCTCCGCTTCAAGCGCTGTGCTTTCAGCATATTCTTTGAGGTACTTTCCATCAAGCCTTAAGATTACAATTGGGTTTCTGTCGAGGCCGGCCGCCATGCCCAGAAGAATGTTGGAGAGCACATCCTTGAACTCTGTCTTGTTGATGTACTCCTTCTTTCCCAGCTGGGTGAACTCCCCCAAGACCTTTAATTGAGTCCGGAAGCAAAATCAAAACTAACTTTGTTAATTAATTTTTGCATCTACGAAGAAAACTGATAACGTTTAGTAATTTCCTAGGGTTGCGTTTGGGATTCTTTTGGACCCGTGAACGAAAACCATTGCAAGGAAAGAACTTTTTTTCTCAATCACCATCCAACCTTGTCATGGATTAGTCACCGGTAGCACAAACCATATATAGTTAATCTTTTCTTATTGTATAAGATGTACAAGTAAAGAATGTAATGAATTCCAAAGTCCATTTTTGTTGCGTCTATTCACAGCATTTTTTCGTTATGGATGTCTAAAATAGTAAATGATAATGTAATGAAAAATATATATTGAGGTAAGACGTATCTTTGCGATATATGGGAGAAAAAGAAATCTAAACGAAATAGGTGAGATGAGATGTGTCTTACATGATTTCATAGAAAACAAGAATGTGATCGAGAGTTGCAAAGTGTCATAGGTCTATAAGCAAAAATAAGTCGTATAATTTATGATATCTACAAGAAATAAATAAGAATCTATAATGTTTACGAGTGGAAATAAGAATGTATCGAAATTTGATATATTATTTCTAACATCAGCTAAAAAAAGGTAAGTGGCTACATTTGTCACCAAAAAGAACTGTCTTGGTTTTGGAATTTGGAGATGATCTTGTATTGGATGTGTTCCGATAATTAAGGTTCTGGGTTTCTATACGATATACTCGTTCGAAGGACTACTCACTTTTTTGAATTTGATGGATATTATTCTCGTATCTTCCACTGATCTGTTCGTAAGGAAGAAGAAGAAGAAGAAGAAGAAAGGGCGCTGGAGGAGGATGTTATCAATCAATGAACCATGTTGATGAATGATACCACGTACCTCGGAGTAGATATGGTCGGACTCAGGGCAGGAGCCAGGAGAGGGGAGGCCGAGGGCGGCGCCGATGTCGGCAACAGCAGGCTGAAGCTCCTGCACGGAGAGCCTGCCGTCCCCATTGAGATCAAGCTCCCGGAACTTGTGGTCGACGTAGGTGGTGAAGGCGTCGTCGTTCCTCACCAACTGCGTTATGCCGGAGCCGTCCACCACCTCCACCTCCTCCTTCTCCTCCTCTCCTTCCGCCTTCTTCTCCTGGTTGCATGTCCTCCTCCAGCTCAGACCCGACCTCAACCTCTCCGCAATCGTCCCACCTCTCATCGTCCCCGCGGTCTCCATTCTTCTCGCGCGTACCACAACATTAATATTAATAGCAACGTACGTACGTACGTACGTACGTATCCGTATGTATATATATATACAAAGGTGATGGTATATATATATATATATATATATATAGGCGCGTCAAATTGATTAACCTCATATTCTGCTTTGCATCTGTGCTCGCCACGTGGCTTTCCCCCCACCGTTGCTTTAATTACCATGCATGCATGGACGATCTTGTGGTATATACTTCCATTGATGCCTGATCTTGTAACTCTCGTCTGCTTAATTAATTACGAATCATAGGAAACAAAGGAGGCGTTTGTCAAAAAAAAGATCTCTTGCAGTTCTATGAGAAAGTTGAAATGTTATTACTTCTTCTTCTTTTTCTCTTAAATGTACGGTAATCGATCAGAATAGAAATATTTAAAGAAGTTAATGTATTTGTAAGGTGTAAGGGAAATCTACTTCTTGACAGGACCATCAAAATTAGAAATAATGCTATGTTCACAAGTCATCTCGAGAAATTAGACCCAACTCTAGATACCCTCTTCCTTGAAAAATGCTATCTAATTCACAAGATCATCAACATCAGAAATGAAATCTAACTCTTCTAAGAGGTAGGCCAGCCTAAGAAATCATACCACTTAGGCCAATTCATAGAGCCTAAGAAATCAAACCAGAAAATAAATGAAACATTTAAAGTCAACATGATTGAAGAGTTTCCAAAAGAGAATGGCTTGTTAGAGGAGGAATTTAATTTTAACCCTATTACTTTGACCAAAGCTTTGAAGAAATTTCTAAGGATGAATTGATGTTCCTTAGAAAACTAATGGAATGAACCCATACTATATGTCTTAAACAATCTAACATCAACATTACAACTTAAAATTCTTCAAGAAAGTATCAAGCATACTAATTTAGGAAAATTTTGATCTTTCTAGAGATCCATAAAGATAATATAACTCAGAGTTAGGAAGAGATGCTTCTTAAGGAAGACTTAGGTTATTTTGTAGTTAAAATGAAGGACATTCTTCTAAAAATGAGCAGCTCAAAAAAAGGCTAAAGAAGCAAGACAAACTAGTGATAACATCGCAAGGGTGAAAGAAGATATAGCTTCTATATAAGCTATGGCTTGCGGTTCATTCGTATTATATCAATCAATAACACGGTTATATTGAAAATCAAACAGAACTTGATAATGATGATTTCGGTACACCATTTTGTAAAATAGTGTATCGAATTTACAAAATGAAGTAAGATAATCTACACAATTTATTTGGAAAGAGTGAATCTAGAAATATTAGATATCAACTTTGCTTATAAAGATATCGAGAAAATAGGAAAATCAAATCTAGCACATTTTCAGAAATACAGGTTCATTTCAAGAAATTTGATATGAAATCAGTTTTTAATTGCTAGTAGTTTTGTATCTGTAGCAAGAGAGGAATCCCTTAGTCTTCAAGTACAAATAACACAGTTTTTCTCCTTTAGCTCAGCTTCTTTAGAAGTCTTTCAATTTTGTAGATTCAACCCACTCAATAAGATTAGTGATTACTTTTATTTTATGCCTTGTGCATCTTCTTCTCTCTTGTTCATTTTCATTTTCTTTTATCATTATAATGTTTATTCTTTCCAAAACTTGTATGGGCTTACAAGAAAAAATTAACATTAGAATGACCACCTAACAAATTAACACAGTACCAGGCATAACAACTTGTCCACCTCTGCTAAGCCACATCCACATCAGTCTAGGATGGTAGCACCTCAGCTGCCATGTTGCCTTATCAACATCTCAACCACTGATATATGTCAATTTTATAAAGATACAGGGAAAGCACCTACGATGATCAATCAGTATAGACGCTACAATGATGTGTGTCCAGACCCAAAATCAATCCAGACCGTATACAACTAAAAAGTTCAATAGATCTATTTCATTACATGATCATGGTTTAACTGACAATCCTGATGAATAACTACATATATTCTCTTGCCAATTTCTATTTAATTGACAAAAGAATTCATTCTAATGCAGTCAGATGATGCTGCTTTGTACAACGAACACGGCATTCTCAAACGAAAGATATGTCTAGGTAGCGGTTGTTGAATCAAGGTCGACTTCCAATATTTTCTTGACAAAAATGTGAGACTAAACCAAATATTCACCTCCTACGAGATCTTGCCATGTACCTCCGCCTATGATTTGAATCAACAGAAGTTTCAGAGTCGACCATCTCAAGAGGTGTGTTATCGGGGGAAACTTCTCTTGTGTCACTGCACACCACAATCCTCCTCTCGTCCATGCACACAACTCTCAACGGAGGTGCGACTTGTCGTTTTGGAGTTCCCAGTATGCATGGTCTCCCATCATCACGAGGTGATGAAATTCCTTGTGAGTTGACTGATGATGACTTATGCTCTGCCACTCTACCAACAGAACCATCTGATCCTCCTGAATCAATGCTTTTCTTAGAAATTTGACCATATGATCTGTTGGATGAGTTTCCAATCTCACGCACATGCATCACCGACTGACCTTGTGAATCTCTTTCAGACCTAAAATCTGGTGATCTTCCAACATATTCCTTCACTCTTCCCATAACTCTTGTGTCTACCGAGCGTCTTGGAACATCAGCCTCTGCTGTCTTTAAAACAGCATTGTGACCATGTGGAAGCGGTTGGATGTCATGCAGATCTTGTTCTTGCTTAAAACTAATAGGCTGCTTGCTCTCATCCGTCTTCCAAAATGTGATGGATATCCTAACACATTTAGATAGTAGAAACATATATGTTAGGTATTCATTAAGCAAGATTCATAGTTGACGGGACATTTCGGTGGTCATTACCGAACAAGTGTACAATTACCTTTTAGTCGGGACTGCAGGAATAGCATGCTTTGCCAAGTCTGCACCATTGCCATTGAAGACAAGAACTGACCTGTAAAATGAGAAGAGAAACTTCAGGCAGAAAACCATCCAATTGTTGCCACAGATCAACTCCCCATTGAAGTTCAGGGCAGTAAATAAGTAGCTCTATTAAGGTTGTGTTTCCTAATGAATATCTTTTGACTATCAAATGTGCTACTTATACACAAGAAAGCAAATACAGAATATTTAACTTTTTATGAAGACTATGATATTTGAGAATTGGATGAAAAAAATGGCACAAAAAATATCACGTCTTTTTTATACACAGAATATTAATTGTTCTTACTCTTTATCAACAGGGTTCTGATAGCCACAGTCTCATTCTCACAATTACAAGGTAAGCAGCAGCTCTTAGATGATTGTCACATGAAAGAAGGAAAATTTCACATCAATTATCAAGACAAATCCTCCCTCTCCCCTCCCCCCCCCCCCCCCCCCCCCCCCCCCCCCCCCCCCCCCCCCAACACACACACATCACATGTGAGGGTATCAAAACATTTAAATCTTGACCATCAATTTCAAAATATGGATATAGTGGGATTTAAAACAAGAGTTTGTAACTACTAATTGGTACGTGATTGTGGTTACAATGTGAGAGATAAGTATGGGTACTACAGTTTTCGGGCCCCCATACCATGAATAAATCAGGGAGATTATTTTAAAAAACAAAGTATGGGTACTACACATACATTGAACAGTGATAGATCGTCAGACTTGGATATCGCTAAAGCGTCATATATATGTGTATATCCATGAAAGACTGATACTCCCACATAGTAGTTCTTTCCATACAAGGGCAAAAGTAGAGCATTAAAAAGTTGGAATGATGTCAGCTAAGAAACTCACCCTACCGGCAAAGGGATTGTGGCAGAACCAGCAAACTTGCCTGTATCATTAGATTGTATATTGGTTCCAAATACCATGTGGCACTCACTCAGAAAAGAAAGTGTACAAAATGGCCGAATGAAATCGTGGCTATATATATGAGGTGGCATGTAGTCTCCCGATTCATATATATTAATTATGCAGCCATCTGGGACACAAGATGGAGGAAGAACATGCCACCGCACTATCCTCTTTATGATCATTTTGAGAAGTGGGGGCAAAGGACTAGCAACCGTATTTTGTAGGATGCCAGGTGAATGTTCCCCTTTGTCCTGAAAACAAAGCTTCCATTGGTCAAAAGAGAAGAAAGTAGCATTCAGGCCGTTATAACAACAGAATGTCACATGGCTTACCATTGCATAATCGTAACAACATCCAAATTGTATCATAACTCGGCCTTTTCCATGCATCCATTTAGCTGGCTCACAATATGATTGATCTGGATGAGAGCACACTATTGATAAATACACTGAATATATGGTAGTAGCAGGAAGAGAGGAATAGTATATTAATTAACGAACATTAATGTCACATGGCCCTTGTTACAAGCATAAAAGGAAAATGAGAGTATCTCTACATTTCTTATACATGAAGCCCTATCATGATTCCTGAAACGAACTTTTCCATTTTGACAGAAGATACCAAACAGAAATATTCATTTGAATGTGTATTACTGTTTTATTCAACAGCTCTATTTTCTAGTAAAAGTCCCCAATGTCATCTTTTTGTTTTGCATTACAATGTCTTACAAATTGACTGTTAAAACTTAAATGGGAGAAAATTTTGATGATACTCTTTAACATGAATAACAATTCCCAAGGATAACAGAAAAAAAAAGACCATTTGGAACTGATGACTATTCAAGTCATAATATATACTTACAGAATACCAAGTTTTAAGTTTCAAACAAATATACTAAAATTATTGAGTCTCATCTGGTAGAGGTTGGTGAAAAGACAAGTGTGCCAAATCATCCATATCATCTGGTAGAGATTGGTCAGAAACTCCAGGTAGAGGAAGATTGATGTTAGGTTAACAACTATAAGAACTTGTTACCCAATATAAACATAAATCCTAAAGGCAAACCATTGAAGTATAAGCCTATCAATGGTGTTATACTGGATTTTTTATGTCCAACAACCTATGTCATAATCCCATTATTTCCACACCATTTGATCCTGTTTCAGCTGATTGGGCAGAGCTTATTTGTAGTAGATTTTGCACTTCCTATGGGATTTCTGCTAGCCCCACCAGCAACTATTGATGGTATAGACACCCTTCTCCACTCCCACCATCTCCCCTTTCTCCATTATTTCTTCTTTCAACTAACTACTTTGCATTCCTTCTCATTCTCCCTACCTTCAGGTATTGTATTGGTGCTCCAAATTTTCCAATTCTCACATTCAAGTCATGGGGAGGGACGAGAACCATCCCTACCAACCACCTATGATCAAGAAGGAACCCTCGCTATCACTATCCTCATTTCCCCATACATCTTTAACCTAGAGTGTGATTTTTTAAAGCAGTCCAATTGCCCAAGAAATTAAGTAATACATGGTGAAAAGCGTTTGAAGCTCTCACTCAAAATCAGGATTAACTTGGACATGCAAGCTAACTAAAATGATAATAGCCTAGAAGGGTAAACTGTCTTCAACACCTTGAATTGAACATTAAGTAATACAAAGTGTATGGTCTTCCAAATTGAACGACCAAATAACCAATCCATCAAAAGTTAGGAGAATAACTGAATATTATTAAGGCCTTGTTTTCTTTTACTTGATAAATTCTAAGAATTTAAATCCATTCTTCATAATTCATATTTATATTCATATTCCTATTTAGTTTTGGCGTATGCCTAAGGTAATCTTGGTTATAAATTAATTGTTTGTATACATATTTTTCCTTCTTCTATACCAATTTAGGTGTATGACTTTCTTTATTTATTGCATTTGTAGGTCACAAGCTAATGGCTAACTTTTTTATGTGCTTTTTGTTTGAAAAATCCTATTAGACCAATTTTGTAAGATATATATATATATATATATTTGTTTTATGCATCCCCATCTTATGCGCACCAAGATACGCTGTGTTATTATACCTAAACTACTAGGATGGGATATTAGGGCTAGATTGATGCGGTTCACATAAAAAAAGCTTAAATCAAAAATGAGATCTGCGCAATGTGGTAACAGAATTTTGTAAGGAAATTGGTCGCAGATAATACTATTTCCCTTAAATAATTCCTGATAAATAATATTTTTTTGGTAATAATAATTTTTGCATTCACCAGGATTCAAACCCTAGTTGAAGTTATCGAGTATCACTGCTCCAATCTGACAAATTATTTCAGGGGTTATATTCCTGATAAATGTGTAGCCAGGCATTTATTCATTGCATGACCCAACCAGAAAAACAAGCAGCTTTTCGATCTCGAATATAGAAACAGAAAAAGAGAGTGGGAAAAGCGCGCGTCATTTACCTCCCAACTCGCCTTTCCTCCCCTTCTCCTGAAGTCCATAAATAAAACCGACAATCTTGTTCTGCTCTGCCATATTGAAAACACTGGTATGCAGCTCGAGCCCATCAAGCACATTCTGTATCCTCCCGTTCACCCTCTCGAGGCAGATGAAATCCTTCTTCCTAACAACAGCCATGCACCTTTTGCTCTCCCTCTTATCTCTCGACAATTGAACCTTCTTCCCCTTTCCCTTGCTCCCTGCCTCCACTCTCAACGCCTTGTTCTCCACCACACCCCCACTCTCCCCCCTTCCTTCCTCCTGATCCAGCTCGTCCTCCTGCATCATGTCCACCCAAGAAACCTTCCCCCTAGGCGGCGTCACCGCCTCGGTCGTCATCGACGTCTCTGCCGCTACCGCCGCCACCTCGTCCTCGTGCACGACACCGCCGCCGTCAGGCTCCACATCGACATCGCCTGCGGGGATTCAGCGGAGTGAGGTGGGAATGAAGAAGACGAAGGACAGGGATGCAAGAAAAAGAGGGGGACAGAGACGCAGTCCAGTGCAGGAACCTGGATCGAGTGAATGGATCCGGTTGGTGAGGGATCGAGAGCAGGCCGGGCAGAGGTCGCGGGTGAGGAACGGCTTCCAGTTAAGGAGGAACTCGGCGACGATCTTCAGCTCCGATTCCGTGTACATCTCCACCAATGGATCGTCCATCTCTCCCTCAATTTCTGCAGCTGCCTTGCTTTTCTCTCCTCTTCCCTGATTCCGTCCAAGAGATCGCCCGCGCATCCATGATTTCGCTTCCCGCACGGCCGGACGGGTTTTATTTTCTTCCCTTGTCGGTTACACGAAGCGGCCGACATTCCAGTTATTACCGTTATTTATTTATTTTTCCCAAGATAAAATTTACTCGCTCATTTTAAATCTAACTCACTGTAAAAAAAGATATAAAATTTCTTAATCATCTTGTTATCTCATATTAGTACCTTTGAAATTTGTTTGAGCGCTTTTTACACAGTTAATTATCTCTGTGCGTTATACATTAGTTAAGTAGCATTAACTCCATGTTATAATTATTGTCAATTAAATCGCAACTAAATTGAGAGTAGGTTATAGCTGAATGAATATATATAGAAATGTGAAGTTGTAATAGAGTATTAAATTTAAATTTAAGATTTAAGGTTCTAGCATGCATACATGAATCTGAGCACCATGTATTATACTTTACCCAAAAGTCTCTATTAGATGGATATATATCACAAGTGATACAAGAGATCAATACAATAAGTAAACCTTTTATTGTCTGTCCACCCCCACCCCACTTAGCCTTCCTTAAACTCAAGGAAACTAGTATGAGTAGATGCAAAGATGATCCATGGTCTGATGAGGTGAGGAGGAGATGAATCCAAGGCATAAAGAGGTAGAGGAAGATTCTGTAGGATCGTATGGCTACACAAGGGGAGGGTGAATTGTGTATTTTTAATATTTTTTAAAATATAATTAAAACTTTAAAACTTAAAAACAAGTCGAGACATTGTTTACATAAAATCATTTTTATTCAAAGTTTCAATTACAATATACAATTCAATTCTCCTCATAAATTGTAGATGCAATTATATTTCGATACCATGTATCATCTAAACAATTTCATAACTACAAACATAGAAAACTAATTTACGGAATTTAAAACTTTTCTCCCTGTTTGAGATCTTTCTTCTTCTTCTTTTACTTCTTCAACTATTCTTTAGTGACGAATATCTTGTCTTTTCATGCTTCTCCGAATTTGCTTTCTTCTGATACTTCAAATCTTCAGTGACGAAAATCTTATCTTTTCATGCTTCACCGAATTTGCTTTCTTCTGATATTTCAAATCTTCAGTGACGAAAATCTTACCTTTTTATGCTTCACTGAACTTTCTTCCACTTGAGAGATTTTTCCCGAAGAGGTGTTTTTGATCCTTGAAAAAGATTTTTCTTTTGGTGTGCAGGGATGGTTTGATCCTTGAAAAGATTTTTCGTTTTGTGTGCAAGGATAAATTGATCAACGAGAATTCTATGCCTTTTATACTGTATTTTCATTTCATGCATATCCTTCACGTTTAACCACTACCAGTTTTCCACTTCTTCACGTCTTTTCTTTTTCCTTCATCGAAACACACACATTCTAACCCACGTTTATATTTTGAATTTTCTTTAATCATCAGTCCTGGATCTCTGAAAAATTTCCTGAAAATAAACTTTTTCGTCCAAAATTTTTTCATCAATGTAATAAGAAGTCGTTACTTTAATGTTAACTAAACGAGTAACACAAGTATATATATATAACTTAACGTTTCTAACTTAACGAGTTCACCATGTGCTATTTCACGTGACAAGTACTGTAGCTAACTCAACGAACTAAGTCTGTGGTGTTATGCTATCTCAACAAACCATCTCCATTGTATTATGATAACTCAACGAACCATTAATAAACAAATATTTTTATAATAAGAATTTTACCACGTGCAAAAATAACAACTTAAGTTTATAACGCTAACCTAACGCGTTGCCTTAGTGTTCAATATAGCAACTCAACGCGTTTAGTTATGTTAACTTAACGAGTTAAACATGTGCACCTCACGTGATACAATACAACATTCGTAACTTATAATTTCACCACGTGTATAACACTAACTTAACGAGTTCGTCTCTTCTTTTACTCACGAACTTAACAAGTTATCACGTGACCTATTTTAACCTTTAAGCCTCTAACTTAACGAGTTCTCACGTGACCTCTATACAAACAAAACTCTAACTTAACGAGTTATTTAAACGTGCACTGTTCATGATACAGAAGATATAACATTAAAACATATCATGCTTTTCAATAAAAACACACGTTAACTTAACGTTTAGCTAAATGAGAAATTAATGCAACGAAACGACTAGTTATTAACTTCAGATCCAATATAGACAAGTATTTATATCAGTAAGCTTTTTCTGTATTAATTGATGATTTTAATTTCTTTTCACAAGCAATAGTAATTGAACAAATATGATTATTTTCATTCAGCACACATCATCAAAACAAAAATACTCAACAATCTCCCCCTTTTTGATGATGACAAAACCATATTAAATCAATTATGAAATATGTTTAACTCAACAAAGCACCTTCGTTGGGTTAACTTTTAATTCAACAAACTTGTTTGTTGACTTAAGTTCACTTAAGCTTATTTCTATTGTTTGTGTAAATTTTAACTCTCAGAACTAAAACTCTTAGATGTCAATAATTATATAAGTATCAGTTTTCTAATTATCATCTGTAAGATTACAATAACCATTTAAATAGCATCTCCTTTTATAATATATATATGCAATTAAGATCATAATCATCTTTTTATAATATTTCTCCCCCTTTTTGTCATTAATCAAAAAGATAATTACATAGAATATATATATATATATATATAAGAGATATAATTACAACAACTCTTTCTATAAACAAGAATAATAATTGAAAACATTTATAGAAAAATGTATTGTTCAATCAAATCAAACAAGTAATACAAACATTACATTTTGTATTCAGAAACAAACAAAAACAGTTATCGACCCTTTCTAAGTATATCACTTATAGCATTACATATTTTATCTCCTAGATGCCTAATATCATTTTTGATGTCCTTAAGCACTACATCTAAGTCAGGAGGTAGCTGGGTTTGCTGTTATGCTTGAACTGAATAACTTTGTTGTTGTTGTTGTATATGGTCTGTATCAGGTTGTTGTTGTTGTTGTCGTTGAGGTTTATGCATGGTTTGAAATTTTTGCAAATCTTTGACACTAAATGCTCTCATGCCTTTAGTTTTAGAGGGCCAGTCAGATAAAGTCAATTGGCTTGCAAGGATTCTACATACAGCATCACTATAAAATAACTTTGAACTCATATGCTGTAGTTGAGACATAAAAACATCAAACCAATTTATTTGAATTCTATTCAGCAGCCCATAAGTTGCATATAAACAGCTTCTGCTGACTTCCAAATTATGTCCAACTCTCTGAAATAAATTTGCATGCAATATATTTACAATAAACATTGCCTCTGCATTCAGATTTTCCATTAATCTCATTTCAGAATATACATCTGGAATTTTTGATAAAGACTGAATGTTCCATTCCAGTTGTCTTATTATGTCAAATCTGTTGGTAACAACACCTTCATTCTTTAATCCTAAAACTTCAAAAATTAACTCAGGAGACAACATAAACTCCTGTTCATTTATTTGAGTTTTCAAAAAATTTTCATTCTTGACCAGATTGCTATAAAAAGCTGCAATAAGCTCTATGTATTGCTTCCATTTCGTTCCTACTGGCAAGAATTTAATGAGGCCTTGAAACTCAAACAGATCTCTTATTTCCATCAAATTTCTGAATTTTATTGGACGAGCTTGTAGAATCTGACATGTAATTAGATTATTGTATATCTGCAATGCTTCTTCAGATTTAAAATGAATTGCATTACCTTGAATTTTTAATATTGTATACAAAGAAGGTGATACCTGAAGTCGTGATTCAGAGTTTAATTCATCTTCAGGAACCTCTTCTTCAAAATGAATGTCATGTTGTTCCTCTTTCAAAATATTATCTTGAAGCTGCTCAGGTAAGCTTGATTCTTTAGCTTCAACAGTGTTAGGAACATTGTCAATATGCTCAACATTCATCTGTTCAGTCTCTATAGAATGTTCAGAGTACAATTTTTCCACAAATTCTACAGCCAGTGTATCTATCTGTAATTGTTCATTTTGTTCAACAGATAATTCCATTGATTCATGCTGTGAATTCTCAGACTCTACTTCTATAGATTCTGTAGAAGGCTGGTTAACTTTTAGCTCTTCTAGAGTCTTAACAATTTCAATATCTGCTATTCCAGACAATTAAGCCTTTGAACTAGTTATTGCTTCAACATTGTTAATTATATTTGCAATAACTTGTTCAATGTCAAGTGCCTGATGCTCTGATTTGTCAATTTCTACATCATCAGGACTTGTACTAATAGAAAAACTTGAGCTCATATTTGACTTGGATTTCTTCTCATGCTTTCTAGCAAGGGAAAATAAAGTCTCATTATCTTCATCAGTTTCAGTGTGTTCGGAACTAATGAGTTTATCAAATGCACAATAAGGTACAATGTCTAGACATACATTGTCCTTTGGAAATAAATTTTCATCTGATTTTCCTTTTTCAATAGACTTTGTTTCCTTAGACATAATTTTTCTGACTTTCTTTCTTTTATAACATTTTTGTTTCTCCTTTTCAAGTATTGCTGTTTACTTTTCAAATTGCTCTATAAAAGTTTTTTGCTTTAATTCTTCTAAGTCACTTTCTATTGCAACGGTCTTTCGAAGACTGTCAACTTTTGTTTTGTCTACAGCAATATCTGATTCTACTTGTTTTGAATATAAAAGAGTAGGGATAGTTGATTCATGCTCTTCCTCAAAATGCATGTAGTCTTGTACCGTTTATAGGAGTTTGAGGAGTTCTATTTGATGAACCTACACCTTTTTCCAAATATTTTGCATACTGTTCCAAAAATGCAATCTCAGTACATTTCATTCTGTATTCTCTATCAAATTTACTACGAATACCCATGTATGTAATATTTGCATCAGTATGTTGAAGTTCTTGTCTAACTTCATCTAATATTCCCTGAGGAAAGAAGTAATCTTTATAAAGTTCTGCTAACATTTTGTCCACTCGAAATATTTTCTTGAACCAAGTACGTGGAACTTCATCATTCTCTATTTCTTTTCCTTTTGCATCCCTTCTGCTTTTGCCTTTTCCTCTACCATGACCTTTTTATAACTTGGAGACCATCGTCGCAGGTTGTAACAGCAACAAGTGGGAAAGATTTTCTTGACAAAGTTTACAAATAACCTAAGTCCCCGTGTAATAAGTGTTTAAATAGGGTTTTTAGGTGTATAACTCAACGTGAAGAGAAGTCGGGTTTAGAAATTAAATAAATATTGAATAAAGTTTATTCAATCAAGGTACTCGAAATATTCAAGTATAACTCGTTGAGTTAACCAACCTAACGAGTAAAACCCTGTCTAGAGGCAGTTTTACATGTTACCTTATCTAACATAACGTCTAGTTAGTACACCAATTTTTGGATACTTCCAACTAAAACGTTCCAAAAACAGCACACATGCTAAACTTAACATTATCTTGAGAACATTGTAAACTATTTGAACATTTTGTCCTTTGAATCTAAACTAGTTTATTTGTCTTTTTAAATTATTTCATCAAGATTTTAAGAGGACATTAATTCAGATTAACTAAGATTTGTATTCTAAATTATATTAATCTGTTTTCAACATTGTTAATCCTCCCCCTACAAATATACTTCAAATATATTCAATCAAAATACAAAATATACTTGTAGTGACAATAGATGTTAAGTATAACTATACTTTTACATTTTCTTTTCAGAGACTTCCGTTATCCTGACATCATCAAAAATGATTTCCAGAATCAATTCCTACTGTATATGAATCAAAACACAACTTTGAACTCAATTCGATTAATTCAAGGAGAATAAAAGAATGTATCTCAAATAAACGTTTTCAAAAGTACTAATGTTGATTCAATAAATCAGTAGTCATATTGGTATAAACTATATGCGATTCAAAGATATTTGTAATTAATGAAACAACTTTTTCTTTTCAAAACAGTAAATATTGATAATTTTCTTTAAAAGTTAGTTTGAAAAGCTTGAATCATACAAGAGCTTTCTAATGTACCCGTGTAATAAGCTTTCAGTCAACAATCCCAGATCTGATCAGGACCTTAGGTTGCCAGATTTAAAGAATCCTTTTTCAGTACAACAATCCTTACATACCTATCTGCTCAAGTACAAAAAGCTCGTGATCAAACTGATCAATAAACTCTCAAAGATTTTTACTTTGTAAACACTTTTCATTTTAAGCACAATATATATGTATTCCATTAAGACAGATGCAATAAAACACAAATCTCATACAATTTTTACTTCTATGATTGTATTGAGAATATGAATCAGTTTCAATAAGCTTATACTTTTGATTAACAGTTTAAGATGAGTTACATATAACTTATTCTACAAGTTTAATCGATTAAGTCAAATTTATGCATGATCATATGCATTTTCCTTGATTCAAAGAAAACATTTAATTAAAATTTCAGAATGTCAGAAGTATTTAATGTTTTTCATTTACACTTCCACTTAAAATCGTAAAAACTATTAAAATTGATAAACTACTTAAAATCAATAAGATACTACTATGATTTTACAATAAATACATAGTATCTTAAGCAGCAGTTTAGATATTACTTTAAATATTTATAATAAGTATATAATATCTATGAGGTGAACAACATCATCAATAATATTTATCTTTTTATGTGGAGTTTAAGCATTTTACACATCACATAGCCTACAAATACCTAAATTTAATCTAATATTGTAGAATGTATTTTCGTCTAGAGGTTTTGTAAATATATCAGCTAATTGATTTTTACTAGACACAAATTCTAATTTAATTTTTCCTTTAATTACGTTATCTCTTAGAAAATGATGTCTAACCTCTATATGCTTTGCTCTTGAATGTAATACAGGATTTTGGAAAGATTTATTGCAGAACTACTGTCACAATAAATCTCAGTTGTATCATAAGATAATCCAAAATCTTCTAAAGTTTGCCTTATCCACAAAATCTGAGTGCAACACAGTGCAGCAGCAACATATTCAGCTTCTATAGTAGAAAGTGCTACACAGTTTTGCTTTTTACTAAACCATGACACCAAATTATTTCCCAATAATTGACATGTGCCACTAGTACTCTTTCTATCAAATTTAGATCCTGCATAATCAACATCAGTATATCCTATAACATCTATTGAACTATCCTTAGAATAATACAGTCCGAAATTTTTAGTTCCTTGTATATATCTAAATATTCTTTTAACTGCAATTAAGTGTGATTCCTTAGGATTAGATTGAAATCTAGCACAAACACACACAGCAAACATAATATCAGGTCTACTAGCAGTCAAATAAAGTAAAGAACCAATCATACTTCTGTATTTTCTTTGATCTATAGATTTTCCTATGTCATCAATATCTAACTTTAAAGTAGTACTCATAGGAGTTCCTCGAATCCTTGTATCATTAAAATTAAATTTCTTAAGCATTTCGTCTGCATATTTTTCCTAATTTAAAAATATACCTTTATCCATTTATGACACTCAGCAAATTAAAACCTAGGTTTTCTACAAATAGTACATTTGAAATAACACAAGTAGGAGTTATTTGAACATTGCCCATACCTATGATTTTATCTTTGCTTTTGTTTCCAAATGTTACACTTCCTTTCATGATTATACCTTTATCTTTTCTGAGTTTTCTGAGCCGTCTTCTTCTGATTTGTCCTACTTTACTTTTCATTTTTCCTCATAGGATAATCTGGAGAAAGATGTCCAAGTTTCTTATAGTTGTAGCATACATACTTTCTGGATGAAGAATTCTTGTCATTCAATGATTTTGACGTTGAGGGTTTATCATTTTTGTTCCTTTGCTATTTCCTAGCTTTCCATGCTTTCTTGAATTTCCTAGTCAGTAAAATCAAATCCTTGTCAGAATTAGTAGATATATCAGAATCTGAATTAATTTTGAAGGCTATTTCTTTCTTCATTTTTAGTTTGTTGTGACTCAGTTATTCATTTAATTGAACTTCATAAGCTGTTAAATTTCCTATAAGTTCATTCATAGTATAAACATTTAAATCTCGTGATTCCTCAATTGATGTTACTTTCTGAGACCATTTAGAACTTAAGGATCTAAGAATTTTCCTCACCAAATCCTTCTGTTCAAAATTCTTTCCTAAACATTTTAAAGAGTTTATGATATCAAGAAATCTGGAAAACATCTCAAAAATATTTTCGTCTTCATGCATCTTAAAGAGTTCATACTTATGAATCAACATGTTTATTTTTGTCTCTTTAACTTGAGAAGTACCTTCATGTGAAACTTCTAATGCATGACACACCTCATAAGCAGATTTATATGCTGACACTTTACTGAACTGTTCATAACTCAATGCACAAAATAAAATATTTAAGCCCTTAGCATTTAGAATTTCATTTTCTTTTTCAGTAATTGTCCAAGTATTATAAGGAGTAGTTAACGGAGTATATGGTTTAGAAATCATGAACCACAATTTATGATCTATACTTTGAAGAAAAATAGTCATCCTATATTTCCAATATTCAAAATGTATTCCATCAAATAAAGGAGGACAATTAAGATTTTGGCTTTCATATAAAGAAAAATTACCATTTCCAGTAGCCATTTTACCTTAGATTTTTCAACCTATTTGATTTTAAATAGTCTAAAAACTTTAAAACAACTTGAGCCTTAAATCAATAGAGTTAAACATATGCTCAGATATTAATTTCCGTTTAAAAACAAGGAAGGTAGAATAAGCAATGATATTAAATAAGTTGGTATCGATTTTATATCAAAGATTATTCACAAAGCTCTGATACCACTTGTAGGATCGTATGGCTACACAATAGGGGGGTGAATTGTGTATTTTTAATATTTTCTGAAATATAATTGAAACTTTAAAACTCAAAAACAAGTCGAGACATTATTTTCATAAAATCATTTTTATTCAAAGTTTCAATTACAATATACAATTCAATTCTCCTCATAAATTGTAAATGCAATTATATTTCGATACCATGTATCATCTAAACAATTTCATAACTACAAACATAGAAAACTAATTTGCGGAATTTAAAACTTTTCTCCCTGTTTGAGATTTTTCTTCTTCTTCTTTTTCTTCTTCAGCAATTCTTCAATGACGAATATCTTGTCTTTTCATGCTTCACCGAATTTGCTTTCTTCTGATACTTCAAATCTTCAGTGACGAAAATCTTGTCTTTTCATGCTTCACTGAATTTGATTTCTTCTGATACTTCAAATCTTCAGTGACGAAAATCTTACCTTTTTATGCTTCACTGAACTTTCTTCCACTTGAGAGATTTTTCCCGAAGAAGTGTTTTTGATCCTTGAAAAAGATTTTTCTTTTGGTGTGTAGTGATGGTTTGATCCTTGAAAAGATTTTTCGTTTTGTGTGCAAGGATAAATTGATCAACGAGAATTCTATGCCTTTTATACTGTATCTTCATTTCATGCATATCCTTCACGTTTAACCACTACCAGTTTTCCACTTCTCCACGTCTTTTCTTTTTCCTTCATCGAAACACACACGTTCTAACCCACATTTATATTTCAAATTTTCTTTAATCATCAGTCCTGGATCTCTGAAAAATTTCCTGAAAATAAACTTTTTCATCCAAAATTTTTTCATCAATGTAATAAGAAGTCGTTACTTTAATGTTAACTAAACGAGCAACACAAGTATATATATATAACTTAACGTTTCTAACTTAACGAGTTCACCATGTGCTATTTCACGTGACAAGTACTGTAGCTAACTCAACGAACTAAGTCTGTGGTGTTATGCTATCTCAACAAACCATCTCCGTTGTATTATGATAACTCAACGAACCAGTAATAAACAAATGTTTTTATAATAAGAATTTTACCACGTGCAAAAATAACAACTTAAGTTTATAACGCTAACCTAACGCGTTGCCTTAGTGTTTAATATAGCAACTCAACGCGTTTAGTTTTGTTAACTTAACGAGTTAAACATGTGCACCTCACGTGATACAATACAACATTCGTAACTTATAATTTCACCACGTGTATAACACTAACTTAACGAGTTCGTCTCTTCTTTTACTCACTAACTTAACGAGTTATCACATGACCTATTTTAACCTTTAAGCCTCTAATTTAACGAGTTCTCACGTAACCTCTATACAAACAAAACTCTAACTTAACGAGTTATCTAAACGTGCACTGTTCATGATACAGAAGATATAACATTAAAACATATCATGCTTTTCAATAAAAACACACGTTAACTTAACGTTTAGCTAAATGAGAAATTAATGCAACGAAACGACTAGTTATTAACTTCAGATCCAATATAGACAAGTATTTATATCAGTAAGCTTTTTCTGTATTAATTGATGATTTTAATTTCTTTTCACAAGCAATAGTAATTGAGCAAATATGATTATTTTCATTCAGCACACATCATCAAAACAAAAATACTCAACAGATTCTATCATAACTATGATGGGTATAGCAAGAGTCTTCTTGTTGGAATGATATTGTCTTACCCTCAAGAATAATATATTACAAGGATATATGTCATTTGAAATTGTTGGAAGAATATGTCTAAGAATGTTAGGTATGCTTGATTACTTCAACTTCGACTTTGATTGTTGTATGGAGTTAGAATTAAGTGAGAAGTAACCAAACACATGACTCCCACCAGCAACTACTCAAGTAGAGCTTCTACTTCATTTATTGTTTATGTAATTTAATTTTTATGTCTACTTAAACTACTATGTTTGGTAACAACTCTTAACCTTAAGGGTTTGTTTTTACCATATTAAAAAATTTAGAAATTGAGAAAATAGAAAGTCAAAAAAGAAAAAAAATAAAGTTATTTGTGTCACCATCAAAAAGTTAGAAAAATTATATAGATTAAAGTTGTGATGAATAACTTAAACTTTAATATTAATATTATTAACCTCATAATAAATCATGAAATATTAATAATTAAACTAACTATAATATGATAATAATCATATAAATAATAACATATTTACTAACATATAATAAATATGATATAGATATCAACATAATTATGATAAATTGAAATATAATAATAAATAAATAATAACGTATATATTTATAACTATAACATATATAAATAATGATAATTATAATATAGAATTTTATTTATATTTATAAATATAATTATAAGATGTTACTTTATAATTATAATTATAAATATTGATATATACTCTATTACTATTTATATTACTTTATACAAATTATAAATATTTATATATATCATATGATATTATTTTTTGCTAATTATAAATATTTATATCATATAATATTTAAATACTGATATTTATTACATATTAACATATACAAAGCAATTTTTAATGTTCCTCGACTTTTAGATCTTATTAACATATACAAAAACTAAGTGCCCAAAAATTATGATTGATATAATTGAAATTTTGTTTGGCTTGACTGAAGATTGCAATTAGTTTAACTGAATCCTAAACAAGTATCTCTAATCATGTCTGGAACAAAATACATTGAATATTTCTTATCTTTGATTTCTTGATTAATTAAATATTTCTTATTATTATGCAAAATATGTAATAAGAAATATTTAGTTAATCAAGAAACCGAAGATAAGAAATATTCGATCTATTTTGTTTCAGACGTGATCAGAGATATCTGCTTGGGATTTGGTTAAACTAATCATAATCTTCAATTAGATTGGACACAATTTCAGTTAAACTGATCACAATTTTTACTTTCTTGATTAATTAAATATTTATTATTATTATACAAGATATATAATATTGATTGCAAGAACATTTCAAAAGAATAATGCTTGATATTGTTGAAGCCTATTCAAAGGATAAATGGACTTGAAATTCGAGCACTTGTTCCCATGTTGCAAATTGTAAGTACTTGAGATAGGAAAAATTAGATAAGTCAATCGGTTAAAATTAGATAGGTCATTCATTTTACACTTGTTTGTGTCACTTAAAAAGTTTAAAAAATAGAAAGTTTAAAAAGTTAAAAATTAAAAAGTTAGAAAAATTAAGAATTAAAAAGTTAAAAAGTAAAATTGAAGATGTTTGTGCTACCGACATAAAGTTAGAAAAATTATATAATTCTTGAAATTTTAATATTATATATTAAATAATATTATAATATTATATAATAAAATAATAATATTAATTAAATAAAAATAAGATTTCTGATTTTAATATTATAAAAATAAAATAATATTAACAATAATAAAATACGTAATATTTTATTATTGATAAAAAAATTAATTAAATAAAACAATATTAACAATATAAACTTTTGTTATATTAACAATAATAAAACAATATATTATATTAATATACTTTAATTATAATAAAGTATATACGAAGTAATTTCAATTAAAACAATAATATATTATACAAAGTAATAATTAAAATAATATAATACTTTAATTAAATAAAATAATATATTATATTAATATATTATACTTTAATTATATTAACAATATATACTTTAATTATAATTAATTTTAAATAATAAAATAATTAATTAAGTAAGGATAATTCCTATACTACTTTCTCAACTTTTGAATTGGGGAAAGTCTAAAAGTTTGAAATCTTTAATCTTTTATATGTATCAAAGAATAAATTCTCAACTTTCCTGTGTGGCACAAATCCTAAAAGTTAGGAAAACATTTTCAACTTTTCAATTTTTAACTTTCTAATTGATATAAATAAAGCTTTAGACTTCACTAAATAGAAATGAATTTAGAGATCAGGTGTCCATTTGATAGAAAATATAAATGTTACAAAAAGGTTAGTTGTCAAATATTTTCGTTGGATAACTTGTCTATAAATACTAAAGCATCTACAACATTTGACCCTCTCTTAAAAAACAAAATTCTTTTTGAGTACATACATAAGCAATCTAAGTCAACATCTTTTAGCAAATCTAAAGAGATTAGTTCTATTTAGAATGAAAAAGTGCATAATATTAACGCTTAAATGATGATTAATTGCATAATATTTAGCTTATCATATGAGAATTAAGTCATTATGTTATAATTGCACTATTATATGCTTTAATGAAGGAATCTACATAATTTCAAGGAATTAATGTTAATTAATTATATTTCTGAACTATCGATAAATTATCATTAAATCTAAAACTAGCAGAAAAGAATGCAAATGTTAATGACTTAGATATTATTTATGTTAGAAACCAAAAAGATAACTTTGGAGATTCTTATAACCTTAATTGGAGAAATTATCCAAATCTATCTTAGAGAAATAACAATTTCTAAAGAGGAGAAAATATAAATGATAAGAATATAAGTTATAAAGCAGTAATTGAACAAGTATCTAGAATAGAGAAGTTAGAAAAAATAATTCAACAATTAAACAATCGTCTAGATCTTGTATTTGGAAATGCTACCATTCAAAATCAAAATATGAATAGAAATATACCTCCTAGACAAAAGGAATCAATAGAAGTTAGACCTACTGAAGGATTGCCAATGCATGTAGTACCTAATCCTGTCAACAGAACTGTTAATGAAATTGATACCTCCTATGGGAGGGAAGTTGAATGAAGCAGTGTAACTGAAGTAACTATGTAAAATATAGTAAGTATATAAAAAGTATAAAAAAAAAATGTAAGTTTAATTATAATTAGTAATATCATAGAGTTATTAATTAACTCAACGAACTTAGTCCATTAAGTTATAACCTAACTCTACGAAGGTAAGTATGTAGTTATGTTGATTTTATCTCTATAAATTTTTGTTTATGTTTTTACAGAATCACAATAGATGGAATTGATGAAATTACCACTGGATGCATTGAGGGAAGTACTAAGTAACTTATCAGCTAAAAATCTGTGTAGATTGTGTTGTGTATCAAAAGAAATTAAAGATTGTGTTAGAGAAAAATATTTTCATGGACTACAAGCTGCAAAAATGACTAAGATTAGAGATGAATTTTTATAAAAGTCATTTAATCGTAGTTCAATCAGCTATGAATATCTGAATATGGAAGAAACTACTGGAATTCCACCCAATACATTAGAAGGAATAGATTATATTATGGAGATAGATGAAAGATTAATTATTTATAGAACCAAACCAAGGTATGCAATTCTGTTATTTGATATTTTGATTAGAAATTTTATCACTCGAGAAGAATGGAATATAGGAAGGCCTAATAGATTTGAAGTACCAACTGAAAATTGTCAGTCAGCTTTAACATTTTCTGATAAAAATTCAACCATTCCTGAAAAATTGTATTACTAGAGGCCAACTAGAAATTCAGATGAAGATTTATGCTTAAGTGTGTATAATTTTTTGAATAGATCTTGGACTAAAAATACTATAATATATCTAGGATAGAGAACATTAATTAACAACATACATGTCATACTTGATGGATATATATATTTAGTGTCAGATATATCAATTGCATTTAGATCTGATTTATACATACTAAGCATAGATAGTTATGATGGTGACTTTATAGAAATATTGCCTATACCGAGTGATATAGCTAAACCATCATCTGCAGAATATGATAAAATACAATTAGGAATGTGGTATAATGAATATGATAATCCTACTTTATGTTTGATAAGATGGTGGGATGAATTAATGAAATTTCAAATATGGATTATGAAAGACTTAAATGAATGGAAGTGGGAAGAAGAATATATTGAAATAGATGTAGAAATAGAAATAGCTACATTAGCTTGGAACAGAAAAGAATCCCTTTCTGCATTTCAATTTATTAATGGAGATATACTTATATTTAATATTGATAACATACTACAAGTTTACAAGATAAAAACGAAAATAGACTGCATTAAAACAGAGTTAATAGCAAGAAGAATTATGCCTAAAAAATTTGCTTGGACTAACACATTTATTCCATTTGTTACTACTTTTCAATCATGTTCTTAAATTGTGATTCTGTATTGTTAATGTTGTGTGTACTCTATATTTATTTTTAGAAAAGGAAGAAAAAATTTTAATTTTTTTTATAAAAGGAAAAAAAAACAAAATATCAATCCAATTTGTTGGTATTTGTTCTGGGAAACCAACTGGCTTGCTTGTGAGCCACCAAAGGTGTAGGAGCCTAGGTTCCACACAAGATACTGTTTTAACAATTTATGTTTTGTTGTTAAATGTTATTTTGTTATATATTCTACTTTTATTTGTGAATGAAAAGTTTTTCAGAATCAAAAGTTGGAAGATATTGAAGGAGATACAAAAGAACAAGATATGTAATTGATTAATTATCCTGAATTTACATTTAAACTCAGTTTGTGGAGTTATTTAGTAACTCAACAAATTAAGTTCGTTGAGTTAGGTGCTAAGTCAACGAAACAATATTCATGCATACTATAATTACTGTATTTACTGTAAAATCTTTTACATTGAGGACAATGCAAAATGTAAGTATGAGGGGGAGGTAATTAGATTAAAAGCTAAGTAATTTTGTTAATTAGAGGAATTAGAATGGTGCTACAAAGTTCTATGGAAATTGAAATTTTTTTTTTATGAATTTGCTGTAACTATCCGATAATTGAGACTACCAACTTTTTAAGAATTATAACTACTTGAATGTTATATTTAGAATCTTATATAAGATGCTACAAAAATTTTAATATTAATACAAATCTAGATATAATATCTTATGTTTTTGCTGAATTTTATGAATTTAACAATTTCACGATTTTAAAAAGAAATCAAAATGTTTAACTGAAATTCAATAAATGATCTGAAATCCTGAAAAAGCTGAAATGTTGATTTTTGGATTAAATGAAATACATATGATCAATGATACATTTAATTTGATTGATTAAACTTGTAGAATGATTTATGTGTAAATCTTATTAAACGACAGAAAAAGTATGAGCTTATTAATATAGATTCATATTTTCAGTAAATAATAGAAGCAGAATTATATGAGATTTGAGTTTTATTGCATCTGTATTAATGAAATATGTACATATACTGTGTTGAAAAGAAAAAAAGAGAAAAACTTTGAGAGTTTATTGACTTGTTTGATCACGAGCTTTTTGTACTTGAGCAAATAGGTATGTAAGGATTGTTAACTTGAAAAAAGACTCTTTAAATCTGGCAACCTAAGATCCTAATCATATCTGAGATTGTTGACTGAAAGCTCGAACATGGGTACACTAGAAAGCTCTTGTATGATTCAAGTTTTTCAAACTAACTTTTAAAGTACAAATATGCATATATTGTTCTAAAAAGATAAAAGTGTTTTGTGAAATACAAATATTTTTTGAATCATGTATATTTTCTGTTATCTAAGATTACTGAAGTATGAATCTAGAATAAACTTTTGAAGTTGTTTATTTGATATACAATTCATTATTCTCCTTATTTTAATTATATTGAATTAGATTATGTTTTGATGCATATGTAGTTGAAATTTATTCTAGAAATCATATTGGAAAATTCAGGATAATAAATGTTTGAAAAGAAGAAAAAATGATAATATAATTACTACCTATGTAATGCTAATATATTTTGTATGTAATTTACATATGTTTTAAATATATTTGCAGGTTGAAGAGGAGAAAACAATGTTAAAATAGATTACTAAAAAATACAGAATATCTATATAGTAATCTAATTTATGTATTTTGAAGAGAAGAACAAAATGAAGAATTAATTCTAACACTGTAGAAAGACCAACTAGTTAGATCTTAGTTTGCTAAGGGACTAGCAAAATTTAAGTATGGGGGAAGTATTTAGAATGAAAAGTGCATAATATTAACACTTAAATGATGATTAATTGCATAATATTTAGCTTATCATATGAGAATTAAGCCATTATGTTATAATTGCACTGTTATATGCTTTAACGAAGGAATCTGCATAATTTCAAGGAATTAACGTAAATTAAATACATTTCTGAACTGTCGTTAAGTTACAGGCTTTGAAATTCTTAAGTATCCAAATTTTTTGTTATTTCAGAAAGTTATATTGCATATACTAGACAATTATGTTTTAAATGCTTAAAGAATATTTTATTATTTCCTGAAGTACACGTGTTGAAACATTAATATACGACTTAAGTGAATTTTCAATAAGTTATCTGGTAACTATCCGAAATGCATTTAAGCATCGGATAGTTAAAACTGTAAGTATCTGAAATATCTGAACTCATTAAGTTAAAATTATGCACGTGTTAAATTTAAGTGCTTTATTATGTTACATGAACTGCTCATGTATAACTCGTTAAGTTAGCATAACTATACGCGTTGTGTTAGCAAGCTTATAAGTTATTTCTTTATTACACGTATTTTATAGTTAAATCAACGAAGTAAGTCCGTTAAGTTATCTGTAACTCCACAAACCATTTATTTTCTAATATACCACTATAGTAGTTGCATAAATAGGAAATTCGAAGGAAAACTACGATTGCATGTATCACGCAGGAATTCACTCATGGAATGAAGAAGAAATCACCATCGTTGATATGAATTAAGGAAATTCAACTGTTCATTTAAGTAGAAGCAATTACTACAAAAAGAAATATAAAAGAAGAAGAGAAAGACGAAGAAAGTGTGTGTGTAGAGGTGGAGAACCATGCTAATTATAGGAAGCGTCGGAAAGTCCTTGAAACTCCACACCACCACCAAAATCATCAACCATTGGAGGTCTGTGAGGATACTTTCTTGATGTCAGGTCGATTCTGAGCTAAACACGATGATTGACAACCACTATGAGGAGTGATCACGTCGTGGGAAGGCAAGCCATTTTCACCAAGCACTGACTCATATCTCAAGAGATCGTAAAGCTTCTAGCCTTGGTTTCGGATTGATGCCAATATGCTGAAGAGGAGATCATCTTACAATTCTTGATTCGCAATTCTATAGGGAGAGGAGGCAAGATTGTAAGTGATTAAGTTTTCAGTGATGTAATCGCGTCACATGTAGTAACAGAAATTTTTACTATTGATATAGATTTTTACATTTCACCTTTCGCTCATCTTCAAGAACATATCAAAACAAAAATATCAAAAACAACAAATTATCTATGCTTACCTTTAGTATTAAAGTGTTGTATTATTTGTTTTGTATCATGATTAATGTTATCATTGTCAGTATTGTGAATGTTTATGTTTGTTTAATTCAAAAAATAGAAAATAGTTTTATTGTTTACTGAAATTAATTCATCCAAATACTTAAAGATTTTAATGGTTAATGCTTGAAATATCTAAATGTTAGTGTTGTTTAATGATAAATCTAATATTAACTAACATTAAAGAGCTTAATTGATGTTATTTACATTCTGTGGAACCGCCTAATGGTTGGCTGAATTCCTCTGTAAATAGCAGTATTTAACTGGAAAGGTAGGTTCATGGAGTTAACTTAAGTCCACGAGGTCAGTCCGTTGAGTTAACCATAACTCCACGAATTAAGTCTGTTGTGTTAACTGTAACTCAACGGAATACTTAACTGAACACATATAAACTCCAATATAAAATAGAAACAATACACAATTCTTACTCAATTCTCTGTGGAATCGACTTGTACTTGCACACAAATACAATATACACTGTGCACTTGTAGTTAAAATATAAATTGGAATTAATATCTAATTTGTGTGAAAAGTTGTTTGTTTACTTCTAAAAGTAATTATTAATATAAGCATAAAAACAGAAGTTAACAAACCCCAAACAGGTTCCAAATGTTTTCACACTCTCTTGCCTTTGAGTTTTCATTGAACATATTTTTGTTTATACTACTAAAAGGGGAGTTAGCTTTTCTCTAATTTGTTCACTTAGGATTGGTGGGAAGACTCCTTATGTTTGGAGTATGTAATTTGGTGTGTTTAGTCTTGAAAACATATGATATTCTGTTGGATCTACAAGATAAGTTTAAGGAGAATTGATTATAAAGGTTGAGTACTAACTCTACAAAAATACTAGTGTAAAGAAGAGTGTTACTTGAACTTAATGCTAAGATAGTAAAAAGTACAAGTCATGAAACTTGTGGAGTATACATATCTAGACTAGAAAATCATTATAAAATTCATTGTGTTCTTCCTATTGTGATTGTTTTTATTCTCTATTGTGATTTTGATTTGGGTATGGCTTTCAATTTCAAACTTATTGTTATCTTCTACCTCACATGAGTTGAATGTTAAATATTTTAAATTGATTGTGCACACTATTCACTCTCTCTTTAGTGTGTCATATCAATCCTAATTAAGATCATAAATTGTTAACAACTAATTAAATATTAATTAATTTACACTTTAAAAAAGGATAATTTAAAAAGAAAAAAATTACATATATGCAAATAATACTACTTTATCAAACAAATGCCATTCTTAAACTTCAACTCTTTTATGTTGAAACTACTTTTCTAAGACATATATAATACCACTCCATTCATTAAACAACAAATTATACAGGCATGATTGGCAAAGTTGGAGTTGTTGTTGGAAGTGGGATTTCATTGCAATTCCATGTACACATGTAAGGACTACTTTGGCAAGTACATTTTGTTGCATATATTCTCACATTTAGGTTTGTGCTTTTGTTGCAACCTCTTCTATATATAGTTTGACAAGTGCAACAACATACTTAGGAAGGGACAAGTAAAAGACATGCTTCCTTATAATGAAACAATACCTTAGGCAACTAAAGTGCAAAACAATCTAAGGAGATCATTGTTGAAGATGAACAAGAGGATATTCTTGCTTAGTGTACTCTACCTACAAGAAGTTCACAATATATATCTAAGAAATTTAAGAAAAACTACATGAAAGAGGTATATATCATGAACATGATATGTACTTCACTTCTAGTAAATATCTAGTTTTAAAATTCAAATGCTATTTTTATGAATGGGCATAGGTGTGGTTTGGAACTCCTCCTATGGAGGTTCATATAATTAAAGAAGGGTTAACATTATGCATGCATGCGGTTAATTGTAAAAATTTGTCAAAACATGAATCTTAAAAGTAGTTTGTTATGGTGCAACCTTTTTAGCAACATATTGCATTGAACCTCAGGAAAGTATTGCATTTCGTTAATTAAGGATAACAGTTTTAAAATGTAGTATATAGAAAGAAATAAGTGTAAGAATAGAGTTGAAAAGTAGTTGATAAAAGTTTAAAAGATGGAGTTGTCGAGATAATAATGATAGAAGATAAAATTATAATGATCGAGCTTATGATAGAAAATGAAATAGTTAATATAACTAGTGCTATATTTCACAATTAGTTTAGTTAATTTATGATTTATCTACTAATGGGAAGCTCCTTTTTGGAGGGAATCTAAATGAAATTATACAGGGGAGAAAACTATAAGATATTAAAGATATCACGATAGATTTGATTTTGGTAACAGAAATGATGAGAGTAATTTAATTTTGGATAGTAGTATATGTTAGGACCAAATGACTCACTAGAGGGGAGTAAATGGTGATCTATGTAAAGATTAAACCTTTTCTGACTTATTTGATTTATCAATATAACTTGCAATCGTGTAAATATAATTAAATCATGCACAAGAATTAAACTGATGAATAGACGTGCATAACAAAAAAGACAAATAAGAACACAAGGGAATTTTAGGTAGTTCACTAACTTGACTAATCCACCTCCAAGAATCATTTAGGCTTCACTAAGTACTTTAATACTTACAAACACTTGAGCTTTTTGGTCGTAGCTCTAACCAATATCTCCTAGAAGTTTTCAGGTCAAAATTTCACCAAACCAACATCTTCAAGTTTTTAGGTTGAAACTCAAACCAACACAATGTGTAGCTTTCTAATTGAAGCCACGAACCAATGATCCTTCTTAAATCAGACTTTCAATGTGTGGAGAGCTTTGCTAATCTATTCTTTGTAATATGTATTCATGTAGTGGTAGATAATCTACAATATCTATATGTCTTTATTTTCTCAACTCTACTTGTTGAATAATCTAGTTGTATTTATAATTGTAAATCCAACAATCATTTTTCTCTTCAATAGATTTATTCTGCTGTACTTACTAATCTGTTAGACCCAAATATAGTAAGTTACTATTCAATATACTGACTTTTTGTAACCTTCTGATTCTATTGAATTTTCAGATAGTTTCATGTTGAAACCTTTCAAAAACTATCTTTGAAACTCTTCGAATGGTTGAACAGTTATTCTCTTATTCTTGTCATGTGATATTTAAGTTAGGCACGTGAAGATTTTTAAGTTTGAACTATTCAGTTGAAACCTACCGATTTTTTTTGCCTTTTAGAGTGTTTCATTTAAAACCTTTCGAAAACATTCTTGAATCTTTCCGATCACCTAAGAAGTCTTTTTATACCTATCACGTGATTATTTAAGTTTGTCACGTGAGTTTTCTTTAAGTTTGGATGCTTGGGTTTGAAACCTTTTGAAATGATTCATCTTTTAGATATTTTCACTTGAAAACTTTCGAAACTTTATTTCAAAGCTTCCAACTTCTCTAAACCATTATTTCTGTTGATCATGTGATACTTTAAGTTCTACACATGATATTCTCTAGTTTCGGTTCACTATTTGAAACCTTCCGAAAACACTTGTCTTTTAGATAGTTTCTTTTGAAACCTTCCGAAACTTTATTTCTACTTCGTAACCTTTCGAAAGTATTTCTCTTTCAAATAATTTTTCATGAAACTTTTCGATTTGCTTGCAACTACTTTAATTTGTCTTTTGGTAAGTTAACCTTGAAACATTCTGAAGCTCCTTTCCTTTCAGACTATTTCACTTGAAACCTTTCGAAACTTTATTTCTGCTTTGTAACCTTCTGAAAGTATTTCTCTTTCAAATAGTTTTTTTTGAAACTTTTCAATTTGCTTGCAACTACTTTAATTTGTCTTTCGGTCAGTTAACCTTGAAGCATTCCGAAGCTCCTTTCCTTTTAGACTATTTCACCTAAAACCTTCTAATATTCTCTAACTAGCTGTGAAATCTTTTGATTGACCTACAACTTAGTGATTTCTTCTAGATTTCTTATACAACAATCGTTTAGTCTATTTGACTATTCTTTGCTTTAACTCTTTATCTGTATCTATTAAAATATATAAGCTTCTCACATAGGTTTTTACATTATCAAAATTTAGAGGTCATATCAATATAAAGAATATAAACTATAGTTATTTTAGAAGAGATAGAAGTTTGGAGGTAGAAGCTATTAAAAAAAGAGAATTGTGGGAAAACCATTGAATATATTGGTATTATAAAAGATGTATAAAAGAGTAGTTACTAGTATAAAAACTACAAGTTTATACTAGTAATTTTATACTAGTATTAAAAGTAATATAAAAGAGTAGAAACTAAAGAATTTCTAATGCAGATAAATTTACACCAAGGGTTCTCTTTAGGTTTAAATCTATTTATTTTGGCTATGGATAAAATAACTAAGAAAATTTTTAAAAAATATCTCAATATGTTCTATTTGTTAATGACATATTTTTAGTTGATGACAATAAATTAGAAATTAGTTATAAATTATAATTATAAAAAATACTTTAAAATCTAAAAGATTTAGAATGAGTAGGTCAAAATTTGAATATATAGAATGTATGGTTAATGAAAATAAAAATAATAATGAAGGTAAACACTTAAATAGTCAAGAGATTCATAAAAGTAAAATTTCTAAATACTTAAGATCTTTAATAAGTAATAATGGTGATTATAGAGGATATTAATTATTCATAGGATTAAAGTAAAATAGATGAAGTGGAGCAATGATCCTAGAATGTAATGTCATTAAAGGATACACTTAAAATTAAATGGAAAATTCTATACAATTGTTGTTTGTCTAGCTATATTTTATGACTCAAAATGCTAAGTTATAAAACATAATTATATGAAAAAAATTATTATTTTCAAGATGCATATGCTTTAATAGATGAGTGGTAATACTATAAGAGATAAATTAGAAAATGATTGTGTTAAAAATAGATATTTGCGTTAATTGAAGATAATATATAAGAGAAAATTGACTTAGGTATTTTGATTCTATTCTTAATTAGAAGGTTGAAGAATTATCTATTAAGAGATAAGAATTAATTAGCAAAGAAGAAACTATAAGAAGTGTAGAAAGGCTTAAATTACTTGATTGAAAGTTGTGAAAAAGGATTTCAATTCATATAATTTAACCAAAGATTTGGCCATACATAAAAATACATAGAAAAAGAAGATTCATGTAACTGACTTTACCTAGTAATATTATAACTCAAATTGTTATCATAATATAGGTATGGTTGGAGCATAATAAATTACATTACTTTGGACTGAACAAAATTCCCTTGTCTTGTTTAGAAATCAATCCATGGACTCATTTTTGGTCTTTAATTAGGATTTTGTCCAAAGTCTATATTGAGTTGTTGTTAAATTTATTTTTCAATCCTAATCTCCTATATGACGTGTTCCTATCGTAGAGATTTTATATTTCCCTCGGACTTAAGAAAAGTTCAATTAAAACCCATTACTTATAATTAAAACCAAAATAAGTTTCGAATTGAACTTCACTTATCTTAAAGTTCTCTCAAGACTGATCAAATATCATCCGGATTCCTCTTTTCTTCATTTCATGTGGTCTTATATGCACTCTTGCCTTCTCCATTCATGTCCTCATCCTTAAACTTCGTTTTTACTCTAAATAATTAATACCCGAATTTAGATGTATTCACTAAATTGGATTTGAGATATAAATTAATTAACATCTATTTGAATGCAAACTTTAATTAGCACCCAACTGAAGACTTTTAAAGCTTAATTTAAATATTAGTTTTAGTTTTTTTTTTTTTTTTGGTAATTCTTTTACTTAAATTTGAATGTAAGACTTAAATAAAACAAGATCAACTAGATCATTACGTTTGTCCTTATTGATTACTCTGGAGATCCTTTCTAACTATTTTAAAAGCATATCATTAAAACATGCAGACCAAACCACAGCCAGAGAGAAACGTCCCAAAAATAAGAGATAATTGGTATGGACCCAACAAGAATTGAGTTGAAGAGCAACAAAAGCAAAAGGGAAGGAAGAAGAAATAGCTGAAGAACATAGATCGATTAATGGAGCAGCTTAGTTATCACCTCTATTATCAACCTCTTCTGCTCATCTGGCTAGTTGGGTTGGAGGGCTCACAGGTAGGACTTGCATGCAGATCAAGCATTATTTGGTTAACTCAACAGATTTTCTTGAATATTTGGCTATTGAATAAACCCTCATCCCAAACAGGCTATACTTTATTGAGGTTGTCAACACCAGCTCATGCAGATGATCAATCATTTTAGTAAATATCAAGTTAATAATATTTCAAGAGAAATTTTTAAAAATAATGCTTTTCGTGTTAGTCCAGATGATCTAAAAAAAACCCAGAACGAAGATATGCTAAGCAACTTTGGAGATCGAAATGGAAGTTAAGAACACTAAAATGATTAAAAACACAGAATAAGAAGTCATCGTCAAATAAACTCTTCCTGTTCTTCGGAAGGAAAAGCCGAATTTCCGTAATGTGAAGTTGTCAAACGTTCGGCCCGACCGTTCCCGCTTGAAAACTTGCACGGTACTCCCTCAAGTCCTAAACTTCTGACAGAAGCCCCTATGAATTTCGAGTATCGTTGGTTGCGGCTTTCCGCTCAACACTCGCGTTGACCACTTTTCATATCTTGTTCGATAAGGCTTTTTTCTTGGGATAATATCTTCTTCTTTTTTATAAAAAATAGATATATGAGGATGACATAAATGGCACCAACTTAATTATACTCAAAGCAGATGAATGACACGTAGAAATAAATCACCGTAATTTACCCGAACGAAAGGTTCAGAGGATAAATGTTACAAGATTTACCTGAACTATCTTAGTTTAAAAACGTACAGGGATTTAAACGCAACGCCGAAACGATTTCGACCGAGCCGTACGGTAAAGTTTGGAAATTTAAATAAAATTCAACCGCTTATTTAGTGAAATATAAATTTTTAAAAAAAATCCAAAAAATCACATCCTATCTCGAAGGAACGACGAACTACGAAAACAATGTTAAATGAAATAACAAACTAGAAAAAAAAAAAAAAAAAAAAAAAACAAATCCATCTCCGACAATTTTTCCCTCTCTGTTTCTTCTTCTCCCCCTTTGTTTCTTCTTCCTTCCCTCCCTCCCTCCCTCCCTCCTTCCTTCCCTCCTTCCTTCAAAACCCTACCTCCACCGGCCACCGCCCGATCTCTGCTGCCCACTTCCTCCTCTCCGCCCATGTCTGACCTCAACGGATCAACCTTTCCCGGGCCACAGAAGCAGCACCTCAAATTCTCATCCCGGATCATCCGTCCGGTATGTCGTCCTCCCCTTCCTCCACCCGTTCCCTCCAAACTCCCCTCCTTCGCCTCCCATCACCAGTTCCGTCCCTCTGCACCTCATTTCGATCATGGATTCTCCCTCGATGCTGAAGCCGAGAAAGGGTACCTCGTTGCCGCCACTGCCGCTGGTCCGTCCGCGGTGGGTCCTGCTGGTGGTGAGGATGTGGTGAGTTGGAGTTTTAGTTCTTGTTTCGTTTGTATTGATCTGGTTGCTGGGTCTGGTGATGCTGTTGTGCTTTTTTTTGGCTGGTTTGCTGGATTACGATGAAACGTCAGAATTCTACGGTTCGAGTTGCTGGCTCTTGATGTTTTATATGATTTGGTAAATATTTTTTCTGTTTGTTCAAGTGATTGTTTGGATCGTCGCTAGAAAATGAGTGTATCGAGCTTGCTATTTTAGAAAATATAGTGTCTGTAATTCCGTACTGAAATGAACATGTTTGAAGTCCTTCAGGGTGGAAGGAATTGTTTCCCAGTCGCACAATTTGGTTCTGTTTAAATTATACCTATGAGATTTAATGTAGGAATTATGAATCATAATATTTTCTTAGGCACTCTCTAATGAATGAGCAAGAGATCAGTGCTAAAACCATCTTGAATCTTGAAACATTTTAGCTGTCAGAAAGTGTCATTGAAATACCGCTCTTCTACTTGAAATTTACTGGAAAACGTCGTGCACGCGATGCTTCAGGTTGGTCTTTTAGTTGATAAAGATATTTTAGCAACGTGGTCATGTATTCTTTTTCCTCCAATTTTTCTGTTTATGTTCGATAAAGAGTTGCAAGGTACTAAAGTTCTATGTTGAGTATTGGACATGAAGCTCATATTTTCCATTTTAGCAGATTCACCAGTGTTTTTATAAGATTTTTTCAGCAGTAAAATAATGGTCTGCACGGGATGCTATATGGTTAACCTGGACTTTTCTAAAAATATAATTTGCTATCATTACTCTATGTTGTGTTAGATTCTTTTAGTTGACATTTTATGTCTAAGAATTTACTTGGATCCTCCTCTAGTTTCGTTAATGTAAAGGGGAAAAGACAGGAGTCACAGGAAGTAGAGTACTGGATTTCCAAGATGGAAATTCCTTTAGTTTATCTCAAGTTGATCTTATAGTTTTAAAATGGTAGGAAGAACAAATATAAAGTGGTTTCAACCATATAACTTCTCAGTCTATTGCCAACATGATCTCTTTTTGGTTCCATCTCTTTTTGATCACTAGCAATATTCTTATCATGTTAACATAGAGAGCGCTCATACCATATGGAAGAAATTAATAAACTTGATTTCTTGTTTTATGGAACTCCCACTAGAATTCCTGTTGTATTTTTTTTCTTATTGTGCATAAATTATGATTTTTTTCCCCTTCATTTCTATCTTTTCATTTGAAGCTAAGCCTTGTTATAATGCTAAGGTTATTTCATTGTGACCTGAAGTTCCTGTGTTTGAATCTTAGAATGTAGTCTCTTGATTGACGGTGATAAGACTGGATAGAATTGGATCCTTTGAGATGCCACATTGGTGAAGTCTTGTCAATTGAGTTTATCTTCTTTCTTTCTTTTCATTTACTAAGATGTCAAAATGTTTCTTTGCAGTTGAAGCAATTAAATGTGAACCAGGATCTGTATATTGGAAACAGTGATGGAGCAACAAAACAAGGATCCAAAGAAGCAATTAGTACTCCTGTACCTCAATCTGTTACACATCCCGGTGGAAAACGGTGCAGAAAACTAAAGGGTACTAGACAAAAGCATTGCTCATCAGAAGCTCTAAATTCCAATGGTATTTTCTGCCTACCAACCTGTATTGGTGAATCGTGAGTATTATTGCAACATTTGAGCTTGGTAATCTTACAATGTATATCATTTAATTTTTACTACAGTCCCTTTATCTAATGGTATAATATCTGCTGGCAGCTGCCGTTTTGACAGTTCTCTCGGTGAGCTAGCTTAGAAACCTTCTAAAACATGTTTTTGCATGCTTCTATTATGATTTCTGTCATGATTCTCATTTATTTTCTTTTCATAAATATCAGGGTTATTAACAAAGAAATTCATGAATTTGCTTCAGCAAGCTGAGGATGGCACTCTTGATCTGAACCAGGCAGCAGGTTTTCTGCAAGTACAATTTCTTATTACAGCACCACTTGGGGTTTGTTTTTGTGTTGTGCGTTTGCACGCGTGAAATTTCATATTTTCTTGTGTTTGAGGTTATAACTTCTAACTTTTTATTTTGGTTGTAAATCTGGTAGGTGCAAAAAAGAAGGATCTATGATATCACCAATGTTCTTGAAGGAGTAGGTTTGATTGAGAAGAACCTAAAGAACAAGATACAATTGAAGTAATTGATACAATTCATTCTTTATATTTGTGTCTTGATCTGTGGAAAATGGTTAATATGATTTGTTTCTATGGTGAAAGAGGACTACATATCTCTAGGATGAAGGAGTTAGATGATCATATGACTGTCTTGAAGGTATGCATAATATTGACACAATGATCTTGGTTTTTTTTGCCTTTCATCTCTTACTAGATTAGCCAAAGTTTTCTCTCTATTTTTCATGAATGGAGAAAATGTAGAAGATGAAAGTTACTTGTGTAGTCACATTATTGAACTCTGAAATTTTGTTTTGGGAAAAAATTTAAAATGAGATTAACCACTCCATTTTTTATTGTTGCATGTTCAAATTTCAGTGATAGAACACTTTGCTTTATTTTTTAATACATTTTGTGCCTTATATATTGATTATAGTGAACAATGTATTCCTATCCTTGATTTATTTTATTTTTTTCAAGTTTGCGGAAAATTAGTTGAGGGAATTTTCATGTGTGAATCTTCCTAATGTTAGATGATATGATTTCCCTAATGATTTGTTCAGTGTAATGAAGTCTAAGAATTGAGAGTTTCAAATTTTTTGTGTTTATAAGTGTAATATCTTTTCAGTGAGGGGAAAATTATGAAGTTTAGGTGCCACAAGAACTACCAGCTCCTCTCTTACATAGATTTTTAAATTTAGAAATACAAGTGAAGAGAAATAAGTAAATACTTCATTTCAAACGTTGACAATGATAAGAAAACAATTGGTAAAGATAATTTCATCCCTGGAATGAAACTCTCCAAAACCTTTTAGGTGTACACGATGCAGTTCTGGCATCACTATTTTGCATTGTTCATCGTTAAGGAGGAACATATTTTGCAACTTTGCATAAAGTTTGAGATATTTCATTTTATGAGTTGAAAATTTAAGCTTTCCATTTGCTGTTGGGTATTTATCTCTCTAAAGTAAAGAAAATAAACTATCCAAATTTATAATAATAAATTGCAGAGGAACTTCAAACATGACTATTATCTTTTGTATGCAACAGAATGTAATGCTTGTACATTAATGAATATAGTGGCCTGAACTAAGATATCTTTCTTAAGTAGCCAACATTTATATATAAAAATGAAGCAGGTAAAATATGGAATAGATATATGATAGAAGGTAATATCTATCAGTCATTCTGAGAATCAAGAATATTTATTTGTTCATTAGACTGGCTAACATTGTGCAATAATTTGTGTAGATCATTCGAAAGATTTTCCTTCATCAGAAACTTATTTGAATGACACGTGGGACAAACTTTTCCATTTTTGATGTCCTTGACTAGTGTGCCCCCATTCATCTTTGACACTGAATCTACCCATCCCAACAACCACCTCTCACTGTCTCAACAGTTCATTTCACCTCATCTTACCTTTGATCGGCAATGCTAACCCATTACCAGCTTCCTTATACCATGCTTGTCACCATTTGCATCATATAATTGCATGGGTCACTTACTAGTCTTTGTCTGTGAACTTCTGAGGGATAAAAAATAAATTAGCGTCCAGCCATCATCCTTGTCAATAATATTACAACCAATGATTTGAAAAATAGACATCACAAGGATCATAGAAAAAACGTTTTTTTAAGAAAAAAGGCACTTTTTGAAAAAACAGGATAATAATATAAAATCAATAAAAATAAATATACTTACAAATTTATATGTAACAAGTTAACAAATTGTAATTTAATCACATACAATACAATTAAGAAATATACTTGATTAACGTAAATATGTATGATTATTATTGAAGTCATAAGTAATTCTTTAAACAAAACCAACCAACAAGTAGTCAACATTGGTAACCATCATAAAACCAATACCATCAAGACAATTTTGAAGTAACATGTCCAACATCATCAAGGTAAATATTAACAACTTCATAGTCATCAATGGTTTTCTTTTATGTTTCTCTATGTATCCATTATTTTTCAATTATATTTAAGTTATTGAGTTTGTTGCAAGTTAAATGCTCTAGCTTGTGAGAGTGTGTGTTGGAGTAAATAATATATTAAGATTATGTGTAGTAGGTTTAGTCCTGCATTACTAGTGTTATGATAATCATATCCTTGTAGTCTCTATATATAAAGACATTGTCTTTGTTAGTATCATTTAACTCAATCCATTTCTTGTATTACTTTCTAATGGTTATTATTTACAATTTAGGCAGATATTGAGGCTCTTCATGCAGAGGAATGTAGAGTTGATGAAGTGATAAGGTATGAAGTGGTCTTCTGAAAAGCAATGAACCTGTTGCTTCTGCCTTTCTTTATCAAAGGATGAAAGACTTGAATAGCTTCGTTGATTTTGCAGAAAAATGGAAGAAGGTCTGAGAGATTTAACTGAAGATGTTAATGGCCGAAAGTATTTCAACTACTTTCTAGTTTTTGCACCTGCTAAACTCTCAAATCTCATCCTACATTTGTATTAGTAATACTTTATTTTTGTTTTATCTTCAGATGGCTCTATATTGCTAAGGAGGACATCTGCAGTCTTTCTCTCTTCAAGGTTTTTTGATGCTTTTATCCCTATTATTATTTTATCACCCACAATCTATTAGTTTAAATTTCTCGTTGAAATTGCATTTCATGGCAGAATCACACACTAATTGCATTAACGGCTCCTCATGGAACGAGTGTTGAAGTTCTTGATCCTGAAGAGGTAATGCTTAGAACTAAGATGCAGAACAAAACGCAAATTTGCCATTCTTTTCTTTTAGCAGTTGATGTATTTGTTTGCAAATAGGGTTCTGATTTTTCACAAAGAAGATTTGAAATATTTGTGAGAAGCTCCTTGGGTCCCATTGACTGCTATCTGCTCAGGTTTAATCCAATTTTATCATGTCTGGAAAAGAACATTCACTTGACAATAGAAGATGATGAACTGATATATGTAATTGATTCATTGATTTCAGCAAACACAACTCAGAAGCCCATGACCTGTCTTCACAATCAACAACAATAGATTCTCCAATTAAGGGATGCATCCAATATAGGGATGGCGATTCTTTATTAGTGCCAAGAGATAATGATACAGAGATTATAACTGAAGCTAAAGGAACCAGATATAATAATTATTTAAATTATAAAGACCGACAAGCATCTTGTGAAATTTTGAAGATTGCTCCATCTGAACATGATGTAAGGGTTAATACACGGTTGGATGGCAATGATATTGAAAATTTTATGGTGTTAAGCATCACACATTTGCTTATATTTGCAGATGGATGCCGATTATTGGCTTTTATCGGATCACGAAATCAGTACAACTGACAGATGGAGAACAGAATGTATCCTAGGCCTCTTTTCCTTCAATATCTTTTTCTTCAAGATGTATTGCTATGGGATTTTCTTGATAATGAAATAAAAGGGCATTCAATCAAAATTATATGAATTTCACATTATCTTCTTTGCATCCCATTGCATGAAGTATATCTAGCATTGTGGTTGTTCCCTTAAATAACTTTGACAATGCAGAATTTGCAGGTGCATAAAGACCTTTATGGCAATCATTGGATAAATGAGTTTCATGCGATCCCAGTCCATGTAATTGGTGGCTCCACATAGGAGTTCAGCTGCAAGTTGCAAGGCCTGCTACTCATTGGAGTCAGTTTGGTCCACGAGGAGAATAATAGCTTGCTCAACATGGATAGGGCCGAGTAAATATCTCAATTTATTCATTTAGCATGTAAATTTTGTATGTAACATTTGTTAGCCTTTTGTTTAGTTTTTATTGAGCTATTTATGAGAGAAAATGGCAAGTGGTCAAGGTATTCTTTTTCATAGCCTGCCATGGGAATCATAATTATTTTCCAGCTACGATAATTCGTGGTTACGAGTTCCCAACAAAAATATGGGCTTTTTTGAAACTCTGCAACAGAGAATTTTATTTATTGTTGCAAGAAGATGGAAGTGGGCAAAGAAGGTGGATCCTGTGGCTTGGCGTAATATAGTTTTACATTATGTTTCGCCCATTGGTCTGTCTGGCCTTCAAAGATGACTATTTTTCATTCTTTTTGAATTTCTAGTTTCATCGTTGCGAGGAGTGCATTGCATTCGAGATGGATTGGCTTGCCAAGACAAACCCCAGGAGGGGTTTCGTCGCTTTCCCGACCAAGACAATCGTGGAGATTCCCGGTCTGTTGGGCTCCAAAAGTGTTGAGCTGGACCACTCCTTCGGGGGAAGCTTCCAGTTACTTTCCTCGAGCGAGAATGCGTTGAAAATGGTTGATTCTGGGGGGGTGTCGTTCCTTGTATGCCGGCTTTGTTTCTTCAACGTGGTGTTGCTTTTTGTGTAGGTGATGGTGACATGTTGCAGGGGGTCGTTGGCGTTCTTGAAGAAATGGAATTGCTCTGGACTTCGCAAATGTCGTACATGGTGTTTGGAAGCAGGATGCCCTTGTCTTGTTTCATCCTCGGCCAGTTGATGATGACATATTGGATCTCTTCACATCTTCTAATTAATATATGGTGATTTTTGCAAGCTTCCAGATGGTTTTCACGATCGGAGAGTGGTTAGTGGTTTCAGCAACATTACTTATAATCACAAGGACAAGAATCGTCGTTCAAAAATATACTTGACGTCTGGATGGCTTTCCAGACGAAGATTCTCACCATTTTAATTAGTTGCATTTGTTGAGGAGGTTGGCAGTGAAGTCTTGCCTGGCTATGTCATGGGTCTGAAGTGTTCCCGTGGGCTTACTTCCCTACCTGATGTGTCCATTGATCTCTAACGTACGTATCCTCTTGGAAGCGCCTACGATTTGCAAGGGCGCACATGATCGCCTGGACGAGCGTAGGGCTGAAGGAGATTGTTAAGCTATGTGTCCATTGAACTAGGAAATTATCTTATATTTAAACCATTTTGACTTGTTGAGCTGGTCTAACGAACCCATTTTCTCCTGATGGGTTGGGTTGGGTTATAGGCTACATATAGTGTTAATTACAAAATCAGTGGGTCACAACTCAACATATAATCAATCAATTCCATTTAAAAGAAACCGTTCGAGTCACAAGTTTGCCTCCAAGTTACATTAGTAGAAGTTAATCTCTAATAAAGATTGGAGTCAGAGGGTTGTATCCGGCCGCATTAATTAGAAATCTCTATTATAACTAGCATCGGTTTTTTTGCAGATCTTGGTGGGAAGAAGTGACGTGCTCATTGCATATAGAGTAGTAGTTCAAGCCGAAAAAAAGGCATTTGATGAGGATAACCCACGATATATGTTAACATATTCGATCTCAATATTCATTCCTGTAAATGTAGAAATTTCTACTTCACTATTCATCGTCTAACTTCACATAAAGTAAACAATATTCTTAACTTCACAGGTTCAAATTCATGAACACTCTCTCACCTATTTCAACTACTACAGCCAATGGTAGAGCACCATATCAGTAATGTTTAACGCAACGAGAGTCCGTCACTTCTCCACGTAACAAGAGCAATGTCTCGCTTGTCTCTTGAAGGAAAGCACGTCCTCCCTCCCTTCCGCTTCCTCTCCCATCTCTTGGATGTGTCCTTCCAGTCCAGGTCCCTCCCATGCACCGCCGCCATCCACGCCCGTCTCCTCCGAATCGGCTTCTCCGTCAGCCCCACCCTCCACGCCAAGCTCCTCCTCTCCTACGCCGCCGCCTCCGCCATCATCCCCACCAATCTCCTCACCACGCTCGGCCCCCCCAACCCCGACCACCCCATCCAATGGAACACCACCATGTCCGCCTTCGCCTGTCGGGGCTTTCCCTCCCTCGCCGTTCGCACCTTCTACGCCATGCACGCCCGTGGCGTTCCCTCCGACACGTACGCGCTGTGCAGCGCCATCTCCGCCTCCGCTTCCGCCGGGGACCTGGGGTTCGGAAGACAGGTTCATGCGCACGTATGCAAAGTTGGATTTACGTCGTGTGTGTTCGTCGGCGGCGCGCTGATTGACCTTTATTCCAAGTCGTACCTCTTAGAGGACGCTCGTGGGGTGTTCGACGAAATGCCGGTGAGGAATACTGTTTGCGTGAATGCCCTCATGGCGGGCTATTCCGACGGGAAGCTCTGGGACGAAGGTTTTGGGTTGCTCAGGTCGATGGAGGCGATTGGGATGGAACCTGACGCGTTCACTTTGTCGATAGCATTACGGATGTGTGCGGAGGTGCCGAGTGCCGCTCTGGGAATGCAGGCGCACGCCCGTCTGATACGTGGCCTACGCTGCTCTGAACGGGATGTCTTTGTGCAGAGCGGCTTGGTGGAGATGTATGGTAAGTGTGGTCTGGTTCCGAAAGCCAGACTGGTCTTCGACATAGCCAGGGAACAAAGAAGTGACATTGTGCTGTGGACCTCGATGCTCAATTCTTATAGTAGGAACGGAATGTTCGAAGACGTGATTGCAACCTTCGAGGACATGCTGGCCGAGGGGTCATCACAGCCAGACGAAGTAGCCTTCGTGACCGTCATATCGGCGTGCAGCCGTGGAGGCTACATTGCTCAAGGAATCAAGTACTTCGAATCAATGCGCCACAGGTACAAGATAGAACCATGGCCGGAGCATCATGGTTGCATGATGGATTTGCTTTGCAGGGCTGGGGAGTTGGACAAGGCTTGGAAGTTTGCCAATGAGATGGTCGGTGTTAGCGGTATTGAAGCAAGCAGCAGTGTTTGGGGAGCATTGCTGACTGCTTGCAGGACTAGTGGGAACGTCGAGATGGGAAGAGTTGCCGCACGTAGAGCACTAGAACTGGACCCTTGCAACATTGGGATCTACGTGGAGCTGTCTAATCTTTACGCAAGAGCAGGCATGTGGGGTGAGATTGAAGAGCTGAGGAAGGCCATGAAGGGCAAGGGCATGAAGAAACCAGTTGGATGTAGCTGGTTGGAGCTGGCTGGTTAGGCTGAACCTTCATTTTTACCTCATGTCATTTCTACCTCATGCTTGAGGTTGAATTTTAGAAGGTGGATTTTGTTTATCCAGATTGAAGTCTACCACCAAAACAATGGAAAACGCCTGTCTTACTGGAAGTTTTCTTACTTACAAAATACAACGATAAACGATAACCTGGTGAAAGCATTGATAAAAGAACAAAGGTGGAATTGGAAAGTAGTCCATCTACCGTCATGTACATCTACATCAAGCATTGATCAAAGAAGGCTGCCCACATGCCCTGATCAGGTAAGTGATAAACTGTTGGAGGAAGATACAAGCGCCCTGATCAGACTGTTGGATGGAAGGTACAGGTTCAAGCTGTGTGCCACGCAAGGTAAGAACTTAAGCCCTGATATAGCTTTCAAGGTGGTGCATCATTAATGCTCGCCTTTCCCCTTTGAAAAGAATCGGCTGAAACCACTTGCATACTTCTCAGTTGATGCACTCGACGTGTTGGAGGAATAAGACCATGTCGACCTATGCTTTGAGCGTTTTGAACCGACCACCGACGACGACGTCGTCATTGAACTTGTGCAGGTGTCTGATTTACTAAATTGGCAGCTGTATGCGTCGAAGGGGGACTCGCTTCCTGTTTTTTGTAAAATGGAAGCAAGGTTCTGTGCTTGTGGTTTTGGGTTTGCTTCCATGTTTGGTGGGACGGTTGTGTTCTGCATGCTTTTCAAGAAGCCATCACCAACGCAGCAATCCTTCTTATTGGCAGAAGAGGCCCTGAAATCTGCCTGAGGATTCATGGCCTTCAATTGCCTACCGAGGAGAAGGATCGTCTCTTGACATTCAGCAAGCTTTTCTGCAGCCGCTGTAATCTCCCTTTCCTGTACAAGGGGAAGAAGTGCAAATGAAGAAGGCATGCACTACAGCCCTGTGAAGATAAACACAAGAAACATCCTAGACTTTGGGTGGGAATTCCAGGCTTGAAGGTTTGGCATTTGATTTTATTCTGCGAAACCAAAATTACAGTGCTTGGTTGGTGGGGATTTTGAACTCTGGTAATTAGATTTGTTGATCAATATCTCTTATCGGTGTAAACATCCTCTTCGTGTAGAGTGAAACAAGTGATGAAATTTGGTACCCTATGCTTTTGAGAAGGAAGCCATTCTTCTTCTAGTTCTAATACCTTTTATGTCAATCGGATAGAACTAGACTTCCAAGTCCATTGAACTAGTGTTATTCGTAGCAGATGAAAATATACCAATCCATATTAGTGGTGGGATGTGTAACCACAGGAAGAATGGACAAGAAAAAAATAAAATTTCTCTAATAAATTGTAGTGGGCGTTTGACAACAATTATCTGACTCAACATATGAAAATATGTAAGCATTTTCAAGAAAAACTAAACCAAACCCATTTTTCATGTGTCGACTTGATTGGCAAAAAGCATCACAGAAAAAAAGTGATGCTCTACAGATTTTCTTTTTAAAACATGAACTCAACAAATGATGATAATATTGAACTGCAAACACAAAAAGGGGAAAAAGGGATCAAGATGTCCACCTTTATATCCTAAAAATAAACATAGTTTTATCGTACCTGTTTTATCTTGACATCAATTTCATCTTCTGGATGAGAAAAATTTCTCTCCTCCCTATGGAAATCAATGCAAAAAATTTGTGACTTAGGAGGGGATGTTAATGTACTCTCAATAAGGCAATAAACCAAAGCTAATTTGGTTATGAATCACAACAGAGCTAAAATTAAAGCAGTTAAGTTTCTATGGAAGTGACGGCCATCAACACTAACCTTTCCATCTGCTCCTGGAGATCCTTGTACTTGGCCAAATCCTCCACATGAGTACGTCTTTCTTGTTTAAGTTCATCGTCTAATATTGCAACCTTCTCTTCTAACTTTTCGATCTCACCCTCCAAATGTCGACAGCGTGATTCCAGTGAGTTGTAGGATTCGGTCATGCATTTCAACTGAGTATCAGCCAATCCATTTGATTTCTGAGATGTAGCCAGTTGTGACTCAAGTGAAGCTACCTGCTCCTCAGCTTTAAGTAAGTCTTGCCTTTTCTGTTCTAAGTTTTCATTTAGTCTAGCTATTTCTGCCATCAATCTTTCATTCTCCAGTTTCACTTGTTCCAAGTTTTTCAGGGACCTCTCTCTTTTGTCCATTTTTTCGGAGCTTGGATAAGATCTACCTTCATGGAGGATCTCTGAGTCCGAGGATGAATCCGTAGATCGACCTTTTGTGTGTCCATTCTGAACTACTTTCTTTTCTAGCAAAGTTACCTTATCAATACAGTCTGAATTGTTGCCTTCCCCTTCAATTTCCTTCTCACGGAATATTCCATAACAAAGTTCTTTGGTTTTCAGTAAGACAGAGGACAACGCCTCCAGGAAGTCATCTACACTCAATTCAGTGGATGAAAGTTTATCGATAGCAGAAGATAGGTCACCAGCTTTTTGACAATGCCCATTAACATTAGAAGGTATGCCTTGAGCTTCAATAGCCTCTTTACCTAGAGACAGAACAAAATCATGAATTTGAAGGATGGCTTTTCCCAGGTCTTCGCTTTTCATAATAAAGCTTCTGCTTTTGGAAGAACTATTGTTTTCATGGCAACGAATTTCATTGCATGAAGTACCATCAAGTTGCACGTCCTCAAAATTACAACCAGAATGCTGAGGCAGATCTTTCTGTACCTTCTGTAAAATGTTCTTAATGTCCATCAAGAGTTTTGCTATATTTGCATCAACACGTTGTGACTCAAATGCTAGTGATATCTCTGACCGCAGTTTCAACAGTAAGGTTTCATTTTGAGCAGATGTCTTCTCGGCAAATTCTTGCATAGCAGAAGTTGCTGGACTCCTGGTTGGGCTCAAGTATGGCTGGTGGGCCTTCTGAGATTTGACTTCAGCCAAACCATCAACTAATTGAATACCACCAGAATTTCCAACTGCACTACAGCCCACTAAGTTGTCCATAGCAAAATTATTCCTATTGCCTTGGGCCGGAAGGCATGCTAATTTCTCCATCTCAAGGAAATCATCCATAAGTTCCAACTGATCAAGCTTATTGCTTTTAATGACATTTTGCGCACCATTCTCTTTCCTTGTATTCCAACATTCTATTGATGATGTTGCACCACATGATTCAGAGCAACTCCCTTCTTCATCAAAGCCACAGTCTGACATAGATATTGACTTTTGTGATTTACCTTCCAATCTGTGGAGAAAACCTTCAGCAGATACACCAATGGAGGAATTTGAGGAGTGTGTCGGTCCATTTGTAACTGAAATTTGTCTCCCTACACTCTGAACCTTGCTAGGAGTTCTTGCAAAATGATCTTGTGAAACTTGAATTGCAGTGTTACGGTCTGACAATGCTTCCTTTAGCATCTTTGTTACTTCCTCCATTGCAACCAAACGAGTAGTGAGACACTCATTCTCCTTGTGAAGCTGCTGAAGCCTGTCAAAGACAAGATCCGGAGATGATCCAGATCGTGGGCTGAAACATTTAGCAGGAGATCGTCGTAATTTTTCTTCCCCATAATCTTGGCCAAACTTTTCTACCTCCTGTTTCATCTGTGCCAATGCAGCAGGACCAGGTAGCTTCTTTCGAACAAGGCCACGTAACTTCTGGCACTCTGCTTCTAGTTTAGTTATCTTCTTGATATCTTCTAAATGCTGCTTGTTTGCAACTTCTGCAGATCTTGCACACATATTCTTTTCCTCATTTCTTATCTCAAGCTCTTTGGAAACAACATGAATTTCATATTTTAATGAATTTATTTCCTTTTCATATGATCGAATGTCTACCTTCAAGACATCAATCTCAGCATCAGCATGGCATTTTTCTTCACTGATCTTCACAAGCATCTCAGAGTGTTCTTCTAACGATCTTGAAAGTGCATCATTCTCAACAGAAGATTTTTGTAATTCTTGGTCAAAGACTTCAATCTTCATTTCAAGTTCATTCCTTGCCTTTTCCCATTGCCTGGTTTTCTCAAAAACTATGTCATTCAATTTTTGCTCCCCCTCCTCCTTTACACTACGTACCTGCTTCATGCACTCTTTGAGAGCACCATCTAGGTTGGCAGCTTTATCTTCAGCTGTAAGCTTCAACAGTTTCATGGATTCAAGTTCAGTTTTCAATGACAAGGCTTCGGCTTCAGCTTTTTCCCAACCTGCAGCAACATAACATGAAAATGAAGAGTCAAAATTATAAATTGATAAACAATGGAGCTTTCATGCCAAAAACCTCACCATTACTTACAAAATTCATACCTGAGATTGCTTCTTCTGCAACTTTTGTGTGCTGTTTGACCAAATTTTCTTTAGTTGTTATTTCTGATAGGGCATCATTTAGCTTTTCATTCAATACCTTTACACGGTCTTCCGTTTCTGAAAGATGTGCATATCTTTCTTGAGAAAGTTGGACATAGTTTACCAAATTTTTGGAATTTTCCTGCATAACGAGAATCAATATTAACAAAAGAAAATCGATAATATCAAATTTAAGGAATGCAAGCTTCTAGTTTTCTTTGCGGTAACAAGTACTTGAAGGAATATTTGGAATCAGATGTAAACAGATGCTATAAGCCTATAACAATCATTATGATGTTAAGAATAGAAGCCAGGTATTCAAAACTTCACTAATTTCTTTGGCAAGATAACCAAATGATGCAGAGAATGATGAAAATTAGAGATGACAATTTGGAAGGTCAAATGTGCCATTATTCTTTGGCATGAATTCTATCATACCCTAACCTACATTAACAAATTTAGCAACTACTATAATTGACATAAGAGAGGGAGAGTGATGCTACTATTGGATGATGGGTATAACAAATTTTCTAAAATAGAATGAGCACTATTGGTACTACTAATGAAAGACTAATGCTCAGTAAAATATTCAAAAGATCATATAGGTTGAATAGCTGTATTCCTTTGTTTCGTTCTACAAGTTGATGTTGTTTTCAATAATGTTAATAACTTCTTTCCTTCATTTTTTCTTGTTTTCATTTTTATATTATTCATTAGATTGAAAAAACAGTATGGTATGCATATTCCAAAGCTGATCGATGAATATAAAACAGTGTACCCGGTCATTAATTGCTGCTTTGTTGGAAGATTTCTTCTTCCAAGGCCAACTTCGTCTATCCATTTTGGCGATAGATCTGCAGATAATCTTGGGTACAACAAGATTCATACAAAAAACAAGAAAGTAGAATCAAGCGATCAAAATGCATTTTCAAGTAATGCTCATTGCATAACTCCGAAAACGTACCGACAATGCGCCTGCAAAGTGACTCTGAAAACCTAAGTGAAATATAACATTTAATGAGAAGAGGTAGGTTACCAATTGCTTTCAAGACAAGGAGTAGCTCGCAAAGTGACATCAGGCAGTAGATATGACAATAAAGCATCAGTGAGATGGCAGCTCTGGGTGACCATTTCTCCCATCAGTGGTTTCAGAGATGGGAGTCTTAATATAATATACCACCAGTTTGCCCAAGAAAACAAAAAAGCTCTAGGTGACCAAAACCTGGCTGATGGAAGGAAAAAGGTTTTGTGAAACAAAAAGGAAAACCACGAAAGACAAGCCAAAGGAAGAAAAATACTCTCATCACGAGAAGATACACAACAAAATGGTGGTAGGACCGTAGAATCCGTTCAAGAGCAAATGCAAGAAAGCAGATAAGCACAATTATTGGTTATTGCTGGTGAAACCTAGCTTTCTAAAACTGATCATCGAATAGAAATGAGTATACTCCACTGACCGTATCAATGACGAGAAGATGATCTCATCGGCCACTTCTTGAAAACCAAAATCCTTGAAAAGTGATGATACCTTGAGGCAAAGCACTGAGGCTCTCGGTTCCGCTGCTACAAGAGCTCCGCCGGAATCCACGGTTCTCTGAACAAAAGAAGGGAAGAAGGAGGTGTCGAGAATCAATGGTAGGAAGCAGGAAGAGGGCGGAGCGAAAGCACTTGGTTAAAAACTATTTCCCTTCTCCTTTTATCCGAAGAATAACAAGAGTGCTGCTGCTTGGCATTCCCTTGTACAAATTGAAGCAACCAGAGGGAGGAGGAGGAGGAGGAGGAGGAGGAGGAGAGAGAGGGGAGGGAAAGAAACAAAACGCTGCTAAAATAGAAAGCAACGGTAAGAAGGGCACACATGAAAAACAAGCAAGTAAACAAGTGGAGAGCTTCCATTTTCTTACCGTTTTGCTTTCACCCAACTGCGCAGGCAGTCGACAGAGGGCACGGACAGGAACAGGGAAGGGTGGGGATGGTGTGAACAGGCAGCAGAGCGGATCACATGTTGGAACGCAAGAGGTAAAGAAAGATGACAACCACAGGGAGTCCGCCACGGACAGAAGAATTTAGCCCAACATGGTAATAACCATGGATGATGACGCTTCTTCCTCTTTTCTCTTGGGTTCTCTTCTCCTGCAGAGGCTTTCAAGTTTTTTCACCTCGGAGGAAGGAATGAAGTGTCTTCCGCCTGCCTGCTGCCGTCCATCACCATGTCATCATACATACACAGCAGCGGAGATGACACCACCAGACCAGCACTAAAGAAAAGCTACAAAAAAAAACACACACACACACGCACAACCTCTTCTCTCTTCATCAACGTGGGTTTATAAATTGACGACAATAAGACGTGGACAACGGAGGATCGTGGGAATTACGAAACAAGAGATGTAATTTATTCATTGAATGCGGAGTATGGAAGCAGAGAAGGCGCAGGTGCTTTGGATGCGGTGAATGGTCCACGAACAAGTGGACTGGGAAGAGAAGATAAAAGCTGCAGGCGAGGGAGGAGGAGGAGTGAAGCGTAAGCTAACACTCGGCTCGGCGCAGGTTCCCTACTTTCCCTGTCAACTTGTCATGGGAAAAGAACAACCAAAGAAGCTTTTCACGGCAAAGGAACAACCGTGCCGGTTAAAAACGTAAAAATTATTATTAAAAATATCTTCTTCATCTAGTGGTGAAAATGTAATTTCCTGTCTCTCCTCCGCCGCGAGAAGAGAGTGGGTGGGGGGGGTAAAAGCGGCTTTTTATCAAATGGAGTCGGTAAGGAACCCGAGGGTATTATTGTCCGTCTACTCCTCAAAAGTTGGGTGGGCCCCACACTGTGGTCATTCGCAAAGGTATGTACTTCCTTTTTCCGATGGGTAAAGGAAAAGTTGTCAATCCTTCTGGTAATTTCCAGGAGCGTCTTATATCTATCCCCAATCATATATATATATATATATACATATTTATGATTTTAAAATATTATTTTAGAAGGAAAATGTTAAGAATTAAATTTTATTTTTTTCTGATATTTATACACCTAGCAATTTTAGAACTCTCTCTCTCTCTCTTTTCGTTTTTCTGAAGAGGTTGGCAGTGGTAATTCTGTTGGAAATTACATTTTTGAAATATTGTTAATAATACGATATTTTTTATTTATTTACCACGTCGCGCAAGCATGGTCGAAACGGGCAAGGAAGGAGCAGAGAGGACGAACATGCGGTATTCCCTCCACGTGACGACCGACGACGGGCGCGCATGACCTCCACCCGACGACCGCCAACGTACCCCCCCTCCCCCCCTCCACGGGTAAGAAGAGCCGGAGGAAACGACGAGGACGGTTGACTGAGAACGACCGCCATATTTATATCAATTGGTAATGATCAGATGTTTAAATAATCAATCTACAGTCGTGGAGGACTGGGACTTGAATTTTACAAGTACACTGTTGGTTCGGACGTCTTCGTCAGATGTGCACCAGAAGTAGAACCACCACCACCACCACCATCAGCACTGTTCCGGCCACAACATTCTATGCATGCATCTCCTTCTCCTCCTCCTCCTCCTCCATTTTCGCTTATATTATTCTGTGTTATATGACGGGTCAAATCAGACGATACGGTGACGTGGAAGAAAAAGATAAGGACGTCGACAAAGTTTTCATTCTTCGATGGAAGGAAATGATAATAATAGTGTAATAAAGGCGCGTCCAAACCGACGTACACAGAATATATAAGAAATGAAGGATGATGAACGCAAGGTTGGTAGGACTCAATTTTCCATCACTCCAAATTCTTGTTTATCCATCAGCGGTACATTCCATGATACACCAGCGGTGTGTGTGTGTGTGTGTGTGTGTGCATATATATATATATAACATCTTGAGATTCCTCGTTTGTTTATTATGATGATTATTATTTGTCAAAACATTAACTTTGTGTTGGAAAGAAAAGTCTAATATCAGTAGCAGCGTGGTTGAACTTTAATCCCGCATCGTAATGGTGTCATTTTCTTGTTATTAATTAATTTTAACATCACAAAATTTCGATATTAAAGAAGGTTTGCGTATATCTAACATGCTTATAAAACTAGTCATAAACGAGGAAAAATACGAAATATCTTACGTCAGCGCGCGTAGGAACATCACATTAGCTAATATGTGTGATGAATTCCTTTATTTGATATTGATTAGTTTTGAAGTAGATTACTTTAAACTGTCCGTGAAAGAATAGGACAATCATAATACAAAAATCCATGTTTGACTACACAATCATTGATGTAGAACTTTTCCTTTCAATACTTCCCTACTGCACCTGTAGTCCTCTCTCTCTCTCTCTCTCTCTTTTAGCATACTAATAATTTACATGTAAATATGTACGAATTTTACTTTGGATACCATGTGGAATATTTTTTGTCTCAAAATTTAGTAACAATGAAAAGAACTACACTATTTACAATATAAATCTCACGTTTGTTAAAACCACACCGCTACTACCGATGCAAGAGACTTGTCTTTTCAACGCTCTTCCACACTTGTACTCTTCTAAGAGAATGTGCATGAACTTACTTACTTTGATATTATGTAAAATACTCTGTCTATCTTAAATAAATGGTTCCCCTCCTTTGTTTATCTTGAGATTACAGATACCTTACAGATAAATATGAATAAGCTTATTTTGATATCATGCTAAAATTTTATTTTTGAAGATAATTAACAAAAGAAGAACGAGACCATCATAATACAGAACCCAGGTTCGACCATATACTGCCATCGATGTGGGACTTTTCGCTACGAAACATTTTATCTAAAAATCAATCGGTAATTAATTAGTGAAGATATTCACCATAATTAGTTCAAGTCTTGCTTTTGTATCTTTTGAGATAAACTTCCAACTTGATATCAAAGCAAAGTCACACACACATTTGCTTGTAAATCACTTGTAAGTTAAAAGAGAACACAACAACATATGCAAGGAAACGTTAGAAAGTAAAGTCCCAAATTGTTTAAAAAATGATCGAATTTAGATTCTATATTATACAAGCCTTATTTTCTTACTGTCGATTAAATTTAAGATGATGATTTTTTTACGTTTTGCGTTGAAAAATATCATGCCTATTCTTGAGGGTAAAGTAATTGAACCCAACGGCGAAGATTTTTGTTACCAGTCGATCCAGATCCAATAAAATTACCAAGACCATTAGTTCCTTCGATGAAGACAACAACTTCACGGGTGTCCTCCCGTTTAAACCGAATAAAATAACGGTGAAACCATGCATATATCCAACCGTGATCAAAATAGAAGATCATCCAATTTTTCGGACTTCTTTCCCCCTCACCGTATGCGTCAAGACAAAGGGGCTCGTCTATCGTCACCACTGCGTAAATTTTCTAGGTAAAAATCTTCGGTGGTGGTGTTAAATATATATAATAATGACAAAGTCACGTATAGTATTGGGCGTCGTCACTATTTTATTACTTTTCACATTTTACTTACCTTCCTTCTCACACTGATCCGACTACAATTTCCAAAAAAACAAAACACGGATCCGACTACAATTTCCAAAAAAACAACACACGGATCCGACTACAATTGCAAAAAAAAAAACACAGATCCGAGTACCGGATAAAAACGGTGGAGGAACAGTAACGGGAGATGAGACGGTCATTTCAAGATGGGACTAACACCGACCGAATTTGTCGGTGGTATAATCATTTTTATCTATATTTCATTTTTTTTTTTAAATTTAAATTAATTATGTAAATAGTTTATCATGATATCTATCACGTTTTTTTTTTTTTTTTTTTAACGAAATACTTAAGATAAAATTAAAAAAAAACCGTAGCATTATTTTCACTCTTTTATGTATTTAATTACAAGAGAAAAAAAAAGTCACCGGACATCTTCACTAAAGAAAGAAAAATTAAAAAACAAAAAAAGGAGGAAAGAACAAAAGCTTTCATCACGTACCCTCTGTCGATCGTATCTCTCCACTCTTTTAATAAGAAAACATGATCTCAGTGTAAGTTCTTATATACGTAGACCCCAAGTGTAAGTTGGTAAATTTCAGCGTAATTTTACAAGCCATGGATCGGAAGAGTTAGTTAAACATTTCCCAGCTCCTTGTAAGAGTAGTGTTTGAGTAAAAATTAAATTTGAACTTGTATAAAAATATCACAGCTACAGCTACAGCTACCATTCAAAGAAGATGCAAGAAAAAGAACCGCGCGTTCGTTCTTTATTGAGAAACAGCCCATATATACTTCTCATCATTGCGTCTCTAATTTACATATGCTGCATGGGACCTATGTATGTGTGTATATATATATATACTCTCATGTTGGACTGAAGATCTAAAACAGGAAAGGCAGGCCTCCTTCAGTGGCCCCATCTTAATAATGGATGCCCTGGGGTGCATGTATGCCTCTCACCATTCATTCCCTACAGTGGTGAAATTAAAGAAGGAAGGAAAGGAAGGAAGCTGGAGATGAATGTGCTTATAAAGCTTTGCCAGCTACGGGAGTCCACTTTCATGGTGCTGAGAACAAGGCGGTGGACTGCATCAAGCGATAAAGTTGGAGGCTAAGGTAAAGATGCATGCCACCAGGAATATTATTTTGCATATGTATGTGTATATAGCTGGAGTCCTCCTCTTTCCTAATCAAGTGGTTGGTATACCTTTTCCTTTATCATTTCCATCATTCTTGTCTCTTCAATATTCTCTGCAATCTACCATATACTACCAACAAGGAATTCATAAAGAAGGCCACTACGGGCATGCCCTTGTTGGGTTGCTGCTTCATCAACATCCTCCATCATCATCATTGTTGTCGTCAGCTATATATATATATATATACACACACACACAACAACATCATCATCATCATCAATACATTGATACGTTTATTAAAAAAATAATATTAATTCACACTTTGATATGAATTATGAGGGCGTTGTACGTATTTGATTTCATTATGTCAGATGCAACTTCTGAAATGAAGAGCAATGCGTCTTTGATGATATCGTTCGCTTGCACTTGTTGTCGTCGGGTAGATTTGATGGGCTCCAACGTTATGTATAAGGCCCAAGCCCATATCTCTGTTCACCTTCGGTCCGATTAAAATTAAGCGTACGACATGTTCACTGCATGAACTAATAATACGCTTCACCTTACCGCATTACCAAAAAATATATAAATTTTTTCGTAATTTTTATTTATCGAAATATACATGGATTGGATTTGAATATGTTTGATGAGATTATAGACGCTGATGAGCAGAGGACGGATTCATGTCCATCGCTCTTCTCTGGAAATCGCCTGAAGCCACCAAGATTAGCGGACGGCTGGGAAAAGCTTTCCACTTGTTCGGCGGCGCCTTCGTGCTGGCTCTCTGTCGCGTCCACCGTCGGGCAACCTTGACCTCAGTCTCAGCCACTCCTCCTCCTCCACACAACCACCCACCAGGCACAGCAGACCATGCGATCCCGACTTGGGTCTCCACCAACAGCCTCTTCCAGAGATTTCCTCGTCTCCTCCTCCTCGAGCGGTGCAAATCCCTGCACGACCTCCATGTCCTTCACTCCTACACCATCATCTCCGGCCTCTTCAACGACCCCTTCGTCGCCAGCCGTATTCTGCGCGTTGCTTGCACCAACGTCGCTCCGCCGTGCTTGGCTTATGCGTCCTTGGTCTTTGCACGGATGGGTGATCCCAACGTCTTTTCTTGGAACACCATGATCAGGGCACTTGCCTGCTCCGACCAGGTGGCGAGTTCGTTTGTATTATACCAGGACATGCTTTCGAGGGGTGTTGTTCCGGATAGGCACACGTACACTTTTCTGCTGAGCGCGTGTGGGCCCGATGCTGCGGGCCTTAGGTTGGGGAGGCTTGTACATGCTCATGCATTGGTTATGGGATTTCACACGGACCCATTTGTGCAGACTGCATTGATGACCACGTACTTTGCTTGTGGGTGTCTGCGGTATGCTTGTCTATTGTTCGACAGAATGGCAAAAAGAGATGTTGTCTCTTGGACCGCGATGATATCAGGTCTGACTGACCATGCCTGTTGTGAAGAAGCCCTCTTGGTGTTTAACGACATGAGACGTGCCGATTTTGCTGCTACGCCTAATGTGGCCACTGTGGTGTCAGCAATGTCGGCATGTGCTGGTTTGGGCTCTTTGGATCATGCAAGAGCTTTGCACGCTTATGCAGAGAAGGTTGGGTTAGTGGGGTGCGCCTTCGTTAGCAACTCACTTATAGATGTGTATGCCAAATGTGGGAGCACAGGTAATGCCTTGGAAATCTTTGGAAGGATGAACACGAGGGACTTGCATTCTTGGACATCTTTGATCACAGGATTAGCATTACAAGGGTCTGGTCCTGCTGCGTTAGATGTGTTCGCTAGAATGAAACAAGTGGGTCCTTTGCCCGACTCCGTCACCTTCCTTGCGGTTCTTTCTGCATGTAGCCACTCTGGATTGGTTGACGAGGGTAGGAAACACTTTGCGTCAATGGTGAGGGAGTACAATGTCGAGCCTCACATAAAACATTACGGTTGTATGATTGATCTTCTAAGCAGGGCTGGACTCCTGTTGGATGCATATAAGCTTATCGTAGAGATGCCACTGGAACCCAATTCGGAAATGTTGGGCTCTTTGTTGAGTGCTTGCAGAGTTCACAACAACCTACAATTAGGTGAAATCATTGCAAAGAAGATCACGTATGCCTGTGGCCATGCAGGTGGAGCTCATGTGCTCTTGTCTAATATGTATGCCAATGAAAACCGGTGGGATGATGTTGTTGATATCAGAAAAAAAATTAGAAAACAAGGTGTAAAGCCTTCTGGGAGAAGCTGGATTGAAGTGAATGGTGTTGTCCACGAGTTTTTTGTAGAGGACAGGACAAATTGGCACAATGGAGAAATAGATCTCATCCTGGATGGGTTGATGAATGTACTATGATGTTATTCATTTCATGAATGCTAGGGGATGGATAACAAGAACGTTGAGTGAAGAGGTACTGACCATGGTTGTGATGATGAATTCAGCTCTTGATGTTTCGAACATTCTTTTAGGAGCATTTGTGTAACCTTCGGCTGCAAAAGAATTTTATCAGTAAATCAGCTTGCAAGTTCGTCTCTAACTAACTACATCGGAAAATTCAAAACTATCTGTCCGTGATGAACTTGCAGCAATAGGAAACCAATGAATGATCAAAATAGTGTTTCTGGTAGTCGAATGGATCGGGACCCAGGCATGATGCATTTGTGACATCAATGTTGAGGCCTCCTCCCTTCTCAAGAAATTTCGTCAAGGAGGGTTGCTAAACATCCAAAAATGGGATCATGATAGGGTGTGGAAGCTACCAAGCTGAAAAATCTCACAAGTTAACCTTTAAGAATGTTGGTGGCTGAGATAATGAAAATTTTTACGAAGCACGTACTGATGCATAGGGACCTTGTCCCATTAAATCTTTAAAACACTATAACTACCGTGTGATTTTTGTTGGTAATAAAAGTAGAATCACATGATTGCATCCTTTTCTGTGTAAGTTTTAGTTCTCTTTTTGCTTTGATAAGAAAATCAGTGTTTTTCAATGTGATTGGGGCAGGGGGGGGGGGGGGGATACTATTCCTCCCTATTTATTAATTATGTAGAAGCAAATGGAATGAAACTTCAGCTATTATGTCCACGTATACATGTCAATGGGCCCAAAAAATCAAAACTTTATTTTACAAAGCGGCCTAGCCTGGCCTGTAGCCCGAGCCAGTACGGGCCGATTCTGACCCACGATGGTGCAAAGGATGGGCCAGGATCGCACGGTCCACTGGTCGGTCCGGCCTGGTTTGCAGGTGGGCCAAAATTTCAGAATTTTGAGGCCCAACCTGGCCCGATTTTATAAATCGGACCGTGTCTGGCTGGCCCGATTGACATGTCAATTTGCACGTACCTTAGTGTACGTTAGAAAGTTAAAATAGAAAAGAAATAGAAAGTTTGAATGTAAAGGAAATAGAATGCTTAGAATATCAAAATTTTTATAAGAATTTAATACACCTTAGGAAGTTGAAATTCCAATGAGAGATTTAATGTACAGAATATTTGAAAATTGAAAAAATAATAAAATAAATTTTAAAATACTACTTAAAATTATATAATTGATATATTAATCTGTAATTTGATATTAAAAAAAAATATAATATTAATAAATTTAAAAAGTATACTTATTAAAATTATTACAATATAAATGAAAAAAATAGTCTAAAAAGTACAAAATATTCAAGATTCTACAATTTCACTTCCCCAAAATAATTTGTAGTAGTGCAGTACTACCATCTACCATACAAATCAATGGTCGAGATCTATCAAATTGGGTGGCTGAGATTCCCCCCACTGGTTCCTCCTCCTCCTCTAGCAGCTTCAGCGCATAGGATGCACCTAGCGGAGGAGGTGATGAGTGACCTTGTGTGCCACCCATGCATTAGATAGCCATCTTTCTCCTCAACTTTGTATCCATCACCACCGGTGAACAACTCCAGAAGCATGATGGCTTGCTTGGAGGCGTTGGATCCCAGCGGCACCATCTCGAAGCCCATGTTGCCGATCCTTTTCTTCCATTGTTCCGCAGTCTTGTGGTGCTCTAGCCTCTTGATCCCCTTGCAAGCCACAATGTCGTAGATCTGCCTCCCTAGATAAACCTCCGTCCATTAGTTACAGCTCCATGGAACCTCCTCAACATCCACCATTGGTCTTCATCCCTTTGGCGTGTGGGTGGAGAATGGAGGAGTTCGTGGACAAGCACAGTCAACGAGCATCAGTCAGATGTTGGTAGAGATTGACGGCAGGTTGTGGTTGGAGTTGAGGTTTTGGAGGAGGGGGATGCATGAGGAGGAGGACACACTGAATGGAGAAAGCTTCGACAAACGACGAAAGAACGACAAGTAGAATGGCAAATGGCTTTCCGAAGGGGTTCTCCATGTTCGTGACGTCGTGCGTGAGGTTTCAGTGGCGGACGTCTAGACAACCAACTACAGGAGCGACTTTCTCGAGGTGGAGGTGGGAAAGCAACTAGTTTGGTTTGACAGTGGACTTCCTGAAGGGTATCAATCAGTGTTGTACCAGCATGGTACGAAGTGATGAGGCATGTAAACCACCTTATGATTCGACAAGGGCCCAAATTAGCATGCGCCGAAGCACGAATTGCTGAAGCTGAAGTGACGATCATTGGATGTCCCAAGTAAGCCTGGTGAATGTTGCAGCATGATGAATGTTTAATAAAGATATGAAATGTAAGTAAATCATATCCCAAGCCATCTGTAATGTGATCAAGAAGCTCTGGTTTTGGAAGTGGTGGTCCAATAGCAACCATGACGTCTGAAGTGGATTTGGCATGCATGTAACAAGTTCTCGTCGATAGTTTGGTTTTGTTTTGGTTTCTTCTTCAAATTTTTTGATTGATCTGTAATGTGAAAGGTGGAGAAGGAAAGGCCCAGCAAACCAACCGTAACGTAACTACCATTATTTCAAGATGAAAATAAGCTTTGCTATATTACGAAATAAATGGTGCATAACCACAGACACCTGCAGATCGAATGCAAAATATATAGTCTAGTATAAAAAGAATCATCCTAAACAATTTCTACAACCACAGATATTTAGAATTTATTTGTCAAAATACAATTCTAACATCAAAGCAGCACCTAAACTAGGTTTAGTTATAACCCAACACAGTGATCGAGTCATGGTATTTGGATGAAATCTGAAAAGTTCAGAAAGATAACACCACACGTGGTAGAAGTCTGAAAGTTTCTACTACAACCCTCGGAAACTCCGGCCACGGGAGAGCAAGGACTTGGACTCGGCGACCTGGAAAGTCGCGGCGCGGCACGAACCACCACAGCCCACCTGCATCATGAAGTCCTCCAGGCACTCGAAGCTCGTCGACGATTTGGGTCCCCCCAGAAAGCGGAGGATCTCCTCGAAGACGGTCTCATCGCAGGGGATCGCGAGGGGGCCGGGGCGGGAGCTGAAACCGTACTCCTCCTCCACCTCGCGGAGGAGGATTCGGAACACCGGGTGGTTCAGGTACGACGTCGGGACCACGTACCTCTTGTTGGCGCTCCCCACGCACACCGCAAGGTGCCCCGCCGGCACGTCCGAGGGAGGCGTCTCCGGCGAACGCGACAGACGGAGGCGAACTGAGGCGCGAGCTCGCCAGCGTCGGAGCATCTGGAGGAGGTGGACGATGTGCCGGATGGTTCTTGCCGACGGGGCCATGGGAGTGCGCTTCCGATCGCGGTCGACGCTGTTCGTCGTGACGGTGGAAGGACGAGGGGGGGGGGGCCGTGGGGGATTTGATGTTGTCTGATGATCGATGTATGTAGGCATTTTGAGGACAATTAGGGCCCTGGTTTTGAGAGGTATTTACAGTGGCGATCGATTCGGCACTGGGGAGGAAATCGTTGACTGGATGGCAAATTCGTCAATGACGTGCATGGCTCGGCCATCACCCTTGCGTTTTCGGTACATTTTCAAAGTGCTACTTGCGTACCATCGCTGCCATGCGTAGACTCCGCCGTCGATGACGACAACGGCATCGACGACTTTAACGGGTGTTTCTGGAAAACAACACTTACTAATTAACGCCTCTTCATCGTAGATCATCGTCAGAAATTAAGACGAATCCTTCGAAATGACAGATCGAGTTTCGTGCCCACGAGCTCACGATCAAACGTCAAATTTCACGGGTTCACACCCACGCCCGCCCGCACTAGAAGAAGAAGAAGAAGAAGAAGAAGAAGAAGAAGAATAATAATAATACAAGGCACTCGGTGTGTTGCTTTTTCCACGGTGGTGGACACTCGTGGCCGGCCACGTTTGATCGACGACCGTTCTTAAACGGCTACAATGGACGACGACGATCTATGCGTTACGGTGAGATGCATCCCTGATCGACGTTCCGGAGTCAAATACAACAATGGACGATGACATCAACATCTGTGCACGAGCTGATTACGGTGACGTCCGTAACATGAGATCAGCATCGCACCCACCAATTCCACGTACACATATTCATCAGTCAAATGGTATCGTATCAAATCCCTCAAACTTAAATTAATCAAACTGTACCTCTCATTGGTGGTGTTGTACTAAAACACTCGCCGCCGCATTCCAAAAACGACGAACTGCGTCATTCTACGTTAACCTATGGTGGTGTTTGTTGCCGGCCGAGGACGTCGGCAACATAAAATCTGGAAAGAGTGTTTTAGGTTGTTCAAGCATTTCTGCCGTTCTAGTTTTAGAAAAATTTCCGACAAATAAAAAGGACTGACCGTTGGATCTTCCAACCCACAATGCTCTTCCGTGACCGATCGATCGGACGCTGAGATCCGCCCGATCTTATTTGAGGCATTTCGTTCCAAAAGCAATTATCTCGACGGATTTGAGTTAATCTTTCGTTAAACAAACATCTCTGCTTGTACCATTCATTGATTCAGCTAACTCGTTCGTGGGTCGGATTGGAGCCTCCATCCATCTTTGAACCTCGTAGACATGTACGTCGAATATTATTTGGTTAGCTTTCCAATTGCAATTGCTTTAATATTTTAAATAATGTGTAATGTAGGTTTTCCTTGGTTTTTTTTATATCATCATGAGAAGACATCAAGTAGCTTAGTCTCCTATCCTACCGGAGAACATTTAATATTTTAAGCATTTTATAGTATTTTCTTTTGTTGATCTTGCTAATTAATGTACCATTAGCATTTTGATATATATATATATAATACCAAAATATATCATATAGGTAGTTTAAACTTTTACTCAGGAGTATACTATATTTTAGATATTAATTTTTATATATATATCTTTTTTTTTTTTTTTTGGACACTTGATTTAAATTTTTATAAGGACCTTTAAAATGTCATGATTTTAGTTTTAGGCTTTTCTTTCATTGCATACTCAAAAAGGCTTGGACAATTTTCCTTTTAATCCTAGATATTTATATTTTATATCTAAAATTCCTTAATTTTATCACTATTCCTGAGAAAATGGCAACAGTAGAGTTAGAAGTTTGTAAATATGTTGATATTATTATATTCTACCACTATTATGTGTTTTTTTCCACATATATATATGTATGGCCTCATTGATAATAATATCGACTAATTTTATTTTTGGTTAAACCAAATACATAAGAATGTTGATATTATTATATATCTTTCTTTCTTTTTTTGTAGGGAGAAGACCAATTATAGCACGGTCAAGTCAAACTTAGGGTTCGATCACATCGATGCATTTACTCGTATTTTTTGAAGGAGAATATTAATTATAACATCGGTCAAGTCAAACTTAAGGTCCAATCGCGTCCGTGCTTTAACTTGTTATATATATATATATTACTCTTCTTCTTTTTTGTTTAATTTATTATTATTATTATTAGAGAACGTTGTTTCTTTACCTAGAGTTTAAATTTTAAAATCCTTAGATTGAAATTTTTATTTTATTTCTTAATCATTTTCTTTCTTCTTTAAAGTTTACCATAGACTTCTCAAACTCAACCTTATTTTGCATGACTGTCGAGATACCATCTCTCTTCTTCCACGCATGTACATCGATCGCTAAATCATTTATTTTCCTTTCTTCGTTTTTTGCTTTCTTTCCCTTTCCTTTTTTTCAAGTTCCACCATCACATCTTTTTTACATGATTGGTCATGACATTTTTTCGAGCGTCAACCATGCGAACGGTGAAAGGGCTTTTTCCCTCTCTCTCTCTTTTTTTTTTTTTTTTTGTGCACGTCTTTTTCCACATGATTTGCCATTCGCATTGCTTACGTGCTATATTTATCGGTGAACACCACTTTTTGGTGGGTCGGATCCTCTCCACCTCCGTTGGGCCCCCACTTGGTTTTTTTTTTGAAGTTATCGTAAAAAAAAAAAAAAAAAAGTACGGACGTGAGTGTTGCCAGGGATGAGTGTTGCATGATAGTGGACGTGGTTAGAGGAATGAATTGTGTTTTTTAATTATAATTATAATTAAAATTTTAAAAATAGAATAATCTTGTAATTCAATATTAACTCAATAAGTTTTGTCATCCAAATTTTAAAACTTTATCATCTAAATTTTTTTATTATGTAATAACAAGACGTTATGTTAATACTAACTAAATGTGTAAAATAGAAAAGTCTAACTTAATAAGTTCAACATGTGTCATATACGTGATATGTTTATTTAGTAACATGATAATGAACGAAGTAAATTTGTTGATTAACAGTTTAACCAATGGATGTATATTAAATATTTAATCAATAAATAATTTTATTACGAGCAAAAATTATAACTATATAAGTTTATAATGCTAACTTAATATGTTGCTTTAGTATTCAATTTAACAATTCAACAAGTGCAATTATGTTAACTTAACAAGTTAAACATGTACAACTCACATGATACAATATAGCATTCATAACTTTAAATTCGACATGTGCATATGTTAACTTAATGAATTCATTCATAAAACTTAACTCAACGAGTTTTCACGTGTTCTCTTTTATCCTTTGAGTCTATAACTCAACAAATTTTCACGTGATATTTTTACAAAAAAAAATGCTAACTCAATAAGTTGTTTAACGTCTACTATACATGATACATTCACTATTTAACGATCAATCATATTTTCCAATTCTAGCCATTGACCTCAATCCCTGACTTTTAGTTGACGAGTCATATTTAACCGCATTTTTAGCTTTCTGGTTATGTACGTTCGCTATTCCCCATGTGGAAGTTGGCATCATACGACCTGAGACCATTTATTCAATCATACCGATGATTGTCGAAGTCAAGCTGGTGATAGTCCTTGTCGCCTTCGCGAACTTATACCATAGATTAGGTGTTGTCTACCACCACGTAGTGCTGTGGCGATATTCAGTCACGTTATTGGTACACTTCTTATCTTGCTGGATAGCCTCTCATATGTCTTGTTTCATTACGCCTAATGCTAAAGGTTGAGGTAAGTTTTTTCATATGCTTGCATTTGCCAATATAACGACTTCACTTAAACCTTTAAAAGGCTCACAAGTTTTTTGTGTAATTTGCTACGTAGAGGCAGCAACATATTGAATGGCAAGCTTTATCGGCTAATGTTAAGTATCAAATTATGTATTCCTATGAGGTATTTTTGTGAACTTTTTATAACCACCAAAGAATTGATTTCATGTTCTATTATCGTTTTCAAGCTAAAAATAGTTTTTGGTACTTAATGATAGAAGTGTGTTAAATGATTAAAAATTTGGTGAATTAGAATACACACACAATTTGATCCATATGATTATGAAACTTAAATTGAGAGCCATGATTATATGCTGGGCAAATGTTATTCTCCTTTCTATTGTTGAGTTGAGTTTAATGTTACTTATATTGTTTTGTTAGAATTTAGTGCTATTTCAAGTGAACTTGGGTCAGGGATGCAATTTTCCCAAAACCCTAAGCATAATAAGGATGGAAACCACGTTCTTGAGAGAGGATTCCCATTCATTCATGATATTGCACTCCATAACTGCTGATGACTCTCCTGCTTAGGAGGTTTGTTTGATCCCTCCCTCCTTTTCAGTGCTTCCCTACCTTGGTGACAACAAGCTTGAGGGCTGAAATGTGGAGAGGGTTGTGGAGGAAGAGGAAATATGTGCTAAACAAGGGGCAGTAATCTTCTATACGTGGTTAATACATCGGTCTTGATTTCAGCAAGTCTTCTTCAGTCTCCTTTGTACAAAGTTGTGGTCGTTGATAATTTGAGAACTTCCCACACTGACGACCTTCATCATCTTCTTTTTTTCTTTCTTTCACTTTAGTCTTTTTTTTTTTTTTGCTTTAGTTTTCTTTTCTTTTATTATTATATTATATGAATCCTTTTTCTTTAATTAGGGATCTATGACTAAATTCAGCAAGGCATCGGTACCCAAGGTACAATTGGAGGTCTACTTCCTTCCCCCTCACTTCAGCTATCCAAGGATCTGTCTTTACCTTTTCCTTTCTTTTACCCCCCTCTCTTTTTTGATAGCCTACTGTGGATGTTGAACAGAGGAACACTTCTTGCTATGATCTCAGGGTTCCCTTTAGCTACCAAGCAATGCTTTATTCAAAAGACAAACTTCATATCTTTAAGTAGAGTCTGCTTGCTATATATGAGGAGGCAACTATGGTCATCGTTGAATTTTACCAACGGTGTTGACTTACTGTGATAAGTCACTAGATGTTTGGTTATAATTGGTAGTAGACAATTCTTCTTCGAAGGCCAAGCTCAAAGTTAAGAAGTTACAAGCATAGCGAACAAGGGAAGAATTATGTAGTGTCTCACAGGAATTGATGGACATGCAGGAAAATGGTGACTCTTAGCAAATAGAAAATAATAGAAAATGGTGTTGGAGTTGTAATTGAAAGCAATAAAGGAAACACTAGTTCAAGCGGCCAAAGATGAGAAGGGAATAGAAGAGACCCTTAGCAACTTAGCTGAGGCTTTGATAGATGCTCAGCACTAGTATGAAGCTCAACAATGAGGCGTAGCTAAGGCCAAAGCTGGACACCATGTGCTTTTTTCCAACATTGAGTTGTGTTGTGTGGTGATAAAGGATTGGCTTGCGTCACCTTAGTTTTTCCTCTTTTTTGGTTTAAATTTTAGTGAAAGTTTGTCAAGAACATTATTATTGTTGCTTTAAATCATTTATCATAATTATTACCAATATAGATATTGTCAAAATAGTTTGCCAAACATATGTTGCTTGTGTATTTGTCTCTTTTTTCCTTAGTTGTTTTTTTTTCTTCTCCTTGTTGTGGATCAATGACTCACTAGAAGGGGGTTAATGGTGAGTTTTTATTAAATTATGACTAATTTTAATTCACTTTAGTATTTGAATAAGAGTTTATCAATTATCACTTATGTAATTTTCACAAAGCACCTTAAAAAAATATTACAGCAAAAATAAAAGAATACAAGGATATTTATAGTGGTTCACCCAAATAGGCTAATCCACTCCTCAAGGTTCTAACCTTGAGAATTTTACTAAATGATATTTTTTAAAGTTGAATATCAACCTTTACAAGAGTTCCCAAATTCTTATACTAGTGTTTCTATAGCTACACACCCAACCATGATGGTGTTTTTTGACTACACACCTAAACCAAGTACAAGGCACCAACCATACCAAGTTCTCAAATCCCCAAATTTGAGAATATGCCTCACCACTCCTTAGTAAGATAGATTTTTACAGATAAAAACCTATGAAGCAAGCAAATTAAACACATGAGCATTTAGAAATTACCATAGTAATTCACCTAAAGACAAAAAACATAGAGACAAAAGTTCACTCCATGAAAACAACTCCTTGTGAGTCTTCTTGTTGAATGCTCTAGAACCTCATCTTTGGAATTTCTCCTCTAGAGAAATGAATCACCACAAATTCATGTTGTAGAGAGTTGTGGCTTGAAAGTTCTAACTACTTTCTTGCTTGCTCCCCTTTGTGCATTTCTTAGTTTTTATTTCACATTGATTTTTGAATATGAGAACTTTAATTTCTTCCTTGGTTTTTGTTAATTTTGAGTGTATCTAATTGTTCTTCCATCTTGCTGTTCCCTTGCCTTAACAATGATTTTGCAATAAGGAAATCTAAAGATCTGCAAAATAAGTTCTGAATTTTGAATTATATTTGGTAAGTTGGTTTTAATCTTTAGCAGGTATTCTGATAAGTTCTCGGAATATGCCTTAAGATTCGGTAAATTAAGTTTTACCTGAATGCTCATCGATTGGACGTCTTAGTTCCTAAGTCTTTAAGTTGTTGAACTTCAGTGACTTAATTATATGAATTGTTGACATGAGTCTACAAGAATAATAATAATAAATAATGATTTAGATAGTTGTTTTTATAACTTATCGAGCAACAATCACTAGAGAATAGAATGACAACTCATGTGCAAACTTAAGTTCTAAAGGATAAGTCACTGACTTTAATAAACTATAAACACATAACTATACGAGTTTTTAAGAAAATAATTTGTCGAGTTTCATGGTACGTTATCACTTAACTTTCTGAGTCATTCTTTATTTTGTTTATCTATTTTTCAAAGTCCACTAAGCTTTTCTTTGGACTTCAGGGTAGGAAAGTCTATCCCAAATAGGGGTGTTGATGATCTTTTATGACACTTAGGTTCTGCTTGGGTGATTTTTACTTCTGTTGCTGAGGTTGACTAGTTATCACCTTATTTTTCCTTCCTCTTTAATGTGGGAGCATATTGATCTACCCTTCGAAGCATACCGTACTTGTTAGAAATCAGTATACTTGAAATGTAGCCTTCCTCCATCACCTCTAGCTCCTCCTTGACAATGTTGATTTAGAGGCTGCTAATGGTAATTATCTTGTTGCTCTAGAAAACCTTTCTTTCTTGAGTGGGTAGGATGCTTCATTGTTGAGGCTTCTTAAGAAGGATGCTTGTGATTGTATGACATTCCTCTCCTAAGAGGTACTTGCCCCTTCATTAGATATTGTGGTGAGAATGGAGTCAGATCCCATAGTATGGATTAATAAGCTGATAAGTATGGCTGCCTGCTGACAAATAATCGACATCTCACATATCAAGATACTAGTGAGGCAATGAATGTCTTAGGGAGATATTTTGACTTCCTCCTCTTGGTTGATAACTTGGGCAACCATGAGCTTTTGTCCTTTGGAGAGAGGTAGTGGAGGTCAGCACCTTTGCCTCTTTGATGTGTTGGTAGACGCCTTAAAAGAGGACTTGTTATCCTCTAACGTGACGTTGGAAAGACATGGGGAGACTACATTCTTGGCAATCTCGTTTCTCTTTCATTCGCGACTAGATTAGCTTAATGCTACCTTAACTATTGTCTTCTTAGGGATCAACGTGCCTACAGCCACCAACGCCAAATTCACCTTGATCCCTAAGAAGACAATTTTTATAGAAGTCGTCCATGATACCAGTGGGGTAATGGTCGTAGGCCTTGAAATGCATGTTATAGATAGCGAAATGTTAATCAAGGTCAGTTTGTGTGGCTTCGACTTGTTGAATGCTAACTTGATGGCATGGTTGTTTATGTTAGTAGTCAACAAGCAAGCAACGTGAGGCTTCGTTCTTGTAGTGGGGAGTTGTGTTTCGAATACAGTCTCCAACAACAGGTTGGACAATCGAAATGACAGAGCGGAGGAAGTAGCTCGCGCACGTGACGACGGCCATTGCGAGAGAGAGATGACGTGGGAAGGAGGACATGTCCGATTACGACCATAGGAAGGGTTACTGTGACAGGTACACACCTACTTGGGAACAACAAAAACCAATTATGAATGATGACTTTTTGGATGCGTTTAACTCTCAAATACCTAACAACGATGACCGTGATCAAAATACACCCTCATTGGTAGCAGCAAATGTTGAAATAGGGAGAAAGAGAAAATGACTAAGATCACACGCAGAGTTACAACAAAAGATGGAAGATGTGATGATTGAAATGAGTTCTAGATTGTTTCATTTTTTAAATAGATTTGATGAGGATTGCTCGAACAGATTAGAAGTAATGGAATGTATGCAAAGTTTTTTTTTTTTTAAAAAAAGGTTGAGTTTTGAACCTAAAAGGAATCAGATGATGAAAGAGAAGATTGAGCAATTAAAGTTTTAAAATCTATCAAATGTTTAAGTAATTAATACGTTACTTGAACTTCAAAATCTTGACAATATGCAAATTTATAATGCAATGTCGTTGCCTCAAAATGAGTCAAAATAACGTCAATTTATTGCTTTAGCACAACATATGAGGTTAGATTGACTACTTTTTTAGTTGCCTAAGTTATCATGAGTATTTATTATACTAAATAATATACTTTTTGAGTGTATGTCATTCAACAAGTTCATAATGTTAGTTGTTATGCTTGTCTTAATATGGTTGTCATGATTGAATTATTAATAACAACAGCCACGATTGCTTTGATTTCATCTATTTAGTTAACTCTAACATATTGTAGCGGGTACAAGATTTCTTCTTCTTTTTTCTCCAAATTTTGAATCCTAACCATATATGGATGTAGTGATTGTTTGGGGCTATGAATAAAACTTATGGCTCAATAAACCATGGAGATCACTTCCCATATGATAGGTTGGACATGTTGGGAAAATTAAATAGATATCTATTGATGGAAATATTTTCATAGATTAAATATAAATGATAATCATTGTGAAAATAATCATATTAAAAATTAATGTTACGAAAGATATATGAATATGTCATAATCGATTAATATAAATCACGTATAATATAAATTACATGTATTTTTGTGAATCGATATGTTTTTAGTACAGAGGGATGCATTTGTAAAAGGGTAGTGTTAGTCTACATCTATAAATGTGGAGTTAATTCTCGTTTCCCCCTTAGTTGTATCGATAGTGCTCTTTTTCTCAAGACTTAACTTTCTTCGAACACAAAACATTACTGGTTGATGAAGTTTTTTATTCTTCAAAGAAGATAAAAATCTACAAAAGGAAGTTCTATAATAAAAGAAAGTGACATACATGGATTCTTGTACGGACTTCAAGGTATTTGCAATAAGTACATTATAAAAATTTATAACTTCAAGTGCATGGTACCTATCATAAATAGCAAGCGAGTATGGGTCAATCCACAGGGAATTTGTTTAAAGTAAATTTTAAAATCTTGTAAAGTCAAATGATCCAAAGCCTTTAAGTTTTTCTAAGAGAAATTCAAAGAAATGCAAAGCAAAATTCAATGTCATCCAAATATGCATTCTAATCATTTTTATAGTTTAACATATCCTTATCAAGTGAAAACCATCAATAGAAGTGAAGCAAACTCAAATCATTCAATTAATACAAGGAGAGATCAAAGAAAACAAAAGAATTATTAGAATTGTCTTGCCCAAAAATTACTGAAATTATGCTTAACTCTACACCATTTTCCTTTCATCTTATCATATAATAAATTCATTAAAAATACAAGAAAGGAAGGATCATCAAGGTACAAAATAACAAAAGTAATTTTAGGAAAAAAATCCTCTTGAAGTACTGCTAGCAGTTATCTTATCAAGAGAGTGTAAAATAATCTAGGTGATTACTGAATTGTGCACTGCCAGAAGAAAGATCATATCTCTTTGAATTCTTTATAAAAACTAATCTTAAAAAGATAAGTCAACAATATAACTCTTGCATTTTACAAAACTAGATTTCATTAAGTATAGCTCATGAAACATATTATTCTTTAAAGTACAAAATCCAACATCTAGGATAGAAAACAAGGCAATTGCGTTTCTAATTTCAAAATTTGAAAACTCTAATCAAATCATTCCAAAAAATCAAAAAATTCCAGAATATGAATCTATACGAAAAACCATTCAAAATAGCATCAATAAACTTTTAAAAAATCTACTAAAAACTTGACTTTCGAATGAGTTAATTTTCACTCAGTTAACTCAATAGATTAGTCTATTAAGTTACTGGATAACTCAACGGACTTGAGCTTAACTCAATAGACCTGGTAATGGGTCACCAAAGAAACTTCTTCTCGGTCTTGTATTGAACTATGACACTTCCTCACCATCTATCTACACTTAAAACACATCTAATACATTCATTCACCACTATGTACACAATCAAAATTCATTTCTATACATTTCTATGAATAAATGAAATGAAAATAAAAAGGTTAATTGAGTTAGTCATGTACACAAACAACTTATGTATAGGTATTTACAATATTAACAAGGCTCATCTATTTTCAAATATAAATTTCATTAAACATGAAATGTAAAGTACCAATGTTAAGATAAAGATACTAACATTAACAACTACCTTATTAATATAAAAACACACACAAACATGAGATGCAAAGTCACACGTACAAATACATAACATCACAATATGCAAACACAACAAGAATGTATGCAAACATAAATTACCTTCCTTCCTTATATTGGTATTAGAAGCTCAGTTAACAAACACCCAAAATTCATTGAAGATATTGTTCAAGTCTTCTCCACGTGCTACCCTTGAGCTATCATCACTAAGAATCGTTATCGAAGTAGGGAGACTTCACATGAATCCGGAAATGCAATGTTGGTGCCCACCGAATGACTTCCAATTGTAGTCTATTTCTTGCAAGAAAGGAGCAGTTACAACAATGTTCTTCTCTTCCCATGGGTATGCAAGTCTTCTCCATGTTGTTACCTTGCACCAAGGATGTCACTAAAGATGGGAGCTCTTTAAGAGAGAGGAGGAAGCTTGGCTAAAATTGATGCTCCCTAAATCTACAACAAGGGTACCTTCTCCACGTCGCTGTCTTGCACTAAGAATGTCACCAGAGATGGGAGGACAATGGAAAACTCAAGCTACAGCCATAGAAGTCTTCTTCTTTATGCTAAGGGTTGAGAGGAGAGAAAAGAGCGAGAGAAAGAGTTTTAGCTATCATAGGTTGTACTTTTTAGGAGAGAGAGATGGTTGATGGTTGGTTAATAAGAGTGGCTAGAGATCGTGGTTGAGGTGGAAAAGAGGAGGTCGACAGTGTTAGAGTTAGTAGTTAGCCATTTTCTTAATTCTCAAAATGATCATGTCATCCCTTTTGATTTTACTTTGCAACCAAATAACTTAAATTACATTAATAATCAAACATTAAACATAATAAAAATTATCTAAATAAACTAAAGCAATAAACATTTGATGCATAATCAAAATGTACTTCCAAACATTAAGTATAAAATATGTGGTTCAATTTGTGCATTTAAACATATTTAAACTTAAATAACGTGCATAAACATTTAAAAGTGCATTACATGTAATTTCTCATAATATCTTCAATATTTTCAACCAAAATATGTTTTTATAATAAAAGTAGTGGTGATAATATTACTCTAAATGAGAATAGCTTACTCAAATAAGCGTGGTTGATCATATTCCAACAAAATATGATATAATAATAAAATAAGGAATAACGAGATAATGACTATATATATATATATGTATGAACACATTTAATTTACATTAAAAAATATATAAAGTGAACTTATGATGCTTTCGATGGAAATACATATATTTAAAATATAAATTTGGATACTTAAAAAGAAACATAAGTATATAAAAGATCAAACTATAGGTGAAATTGTTAACATGATAAAAAATATATTCAATACTCTTAGATATGAGTATAAACTATCTATAAAAATTTATATATTTTAGCTTAAACAAAATATGATAATGCCAAAATATGTAAGATATATTAAATACTCTTAGATAAGAGTATAATTGCCTATAAAATTTATTTTTTTGGCTTAAATATAATGATAATGTCAACATATGAAATATATTAAATACTCCTAAATAAGAGTATAAACTATTTACATATATAAAAATAGTATAAACTAAACTGCTTACATACAAACATATATATTAAAACTCCTAAACAAGAGTATAAATTGTTTACATATATAAATATATATATAACTGGTTTCATACATAAAAATTTATGAAATATATTCAATACTCTTAAACAAGAGTATAAATTGTTTACATATAAATATACATATAAAATATATTCAATACTCCTAAATAAGAGTATAAACGATTTACACATTTAAAAATTATATGTATATTCTTATATAATAAATGATATTTTTTGCAAATTATCTTATAATGAATTTTGGAGAAATCACATTGGATCTAGAAATACCCAAGATATATATGTTGGTTGATGCTTGATGTTATATGTCATTCATTTTATAAGCTATATAACAATACTTTCGTAATCTTTTTACATGAATAATGAAAATCATATTTGATATATCTTGAGTGTACATTGTATTGTATTGTATGTGATGCATATGAGACATTCTTTAAAAAGAAGATGTAAGATGTAGAGTTTGTTTATTAACTCTTGAGAAGTTCCTTAATTAATTAATTTATTTACCAACAAATAATTGTTGAGGTAAAAAACTTACATTAACAATATCTTCACCTGATGACCTAACCACTACTTGACAATATTGTTGTAATCTTAGACCTAATAGACATGAACTGAACAGTGAGCACAAATATTTTGTGTTCCTACCAAAAAAGCTCCTGCTAATTAAAAATTAAAGTATGACTAGAAAACCATTCTTTCAAATTGCAACATCCAGATTGTGTGTTTTTTTCAATTTACATCCAAATTTGTGTTCAACCCTGAGCCATTTCACGTAAGGAACAAAGCTTAATCCAAACAGTTTGCTGCTGATTGATATAACCAAGTCCAGCCACGGAAATAGATTCAAGTATGCACTCTGGTACTTCTTGTGAAAGTCATTCAATTAAGTCCCTAGAATCGATCCACTTGGAAACCTTAAGATTATATAGATGTAGATTATACACTATCAGATCGATGGAAATGTCCAATACTATGATGTCATGCAAACCATTGTAGGCTTATTTCATTATGGTGTCCAACACGATATGAAGCCCATAATCCATGGGTTCTGGCTTTTATCCAAGCAGTTTGGTCCTTTCTAGCAATAAGAAAAAGGACAAAACATATAGTGCTGCTTTCATTTTTCTTTTTTCTTTTTTGACAGTGTTTCATTTAAGGGTAAATGTTCCGTTGATTTAGATTCCCCATCACAGCCATACCAAGCAATAATGTTCCACAGCAGACCACCTATGTGGTAAATGCTACACTGAGATGAACAGCAATGCATTGGATCATGAGACCATGCATTAATGCAAGATATAAGCATGAGAAAGTAATTTTGTTATTTTAGGAGTTTTATGGCTGCCAATCCCGTATGGTGTTGCTAAGCCATTGATCAATTGATGTTTATGTATTTTGTAACCTACTATATTCATTACAATATTATAAAACATTGACAGTTATAACCTAGTACTACACAAACAGTGCAACAAGATATCATGCATGCATTATCCTAGGCATATTTAAGGATCAGAAGGCATCATTCTGATCAGTACTGTACGTAGATTTGTTATTTACCATGCATAATAATGTCTTAAGCTACGTATGCATCTTAACATTTGGTCTCTTCATGCAAAATTAATAAAAGTAGAATCTTTTTCTTCTCCAATGCATGGTCACTGGTTCTTTCTTTTTTCAATTCTAACTAGGAAAAATTTCTTCTAAGTAGTGATACAAGCAATTTGGAAGACTAAGAACATTTCCAAATCTTATCATTATTCTAGATTGTCACAATAAACATGTCCATTGTGACAGTTGGAAAAAAAAAAGTTAGGCTTAAAATAGTTATTGTGACAGCATCTATGGTGACAAGTGTAAAAATGTTATAATAACTTTGTTGTGATTGTTTTTTCTATCTACAGTAGCAGATTTGTCTGTCACTAGATTAAGAAATTTGACATGGTATTCTGGCATTTTTGGTGATATTATTATGACAAATCTTTTGTCATTGTTTATGTGCTATTATTTTTTTATATAGTGTAAAAATGTATGTTATTTTAATAATTGTCTTCATTTGCTAAATTTATGGCATTTGGAGTGTACATTATTTATATTGTTCATTGATACATGTCATGCATATCTTATATGTTGTATTTTATTTTCAATAACGTGGCAGATGATGCAAGTTTCTTAGAATTATTGACAGGAAGAGGAGTGGAGGGACAAACTCCACCTAAAATTTCTATGCCTCCCCATATAATCCACCAAGGTTAACCCTAAATAGCACAAAGAAAATCAACTTATTCTTTTTTGAGTATTCTATCTCTTAATGTTGTTTTATTAGGTGTAAAAAAGAATAACCAACTTATTCTGACTATTTATGTTGGTTTCTTCGTTTTATGAAATCTTTGGTTAGCTTGTTTTTATTTTGTCTATTATCTCAGTCACGTTGTTATGTTGGTTAAGAACAACTTATTAATTTTTAATGTAAAGTTTTGTTTACAGGCATGATGTATAAATTTCCTCTCTCTTTTGGTTTCATTTCCGATCTCTCTGTAAATTTAATCCATTATAAGAATTTAGTGTAAACTACTTGTGCTACTATCTTTCACGACGATAATCCATTATAAGGATTTAATCCATTAGTTCATTTTTTTTTTTTTCCTCGTCGTACACTCTAAGAGTAGATATTTTTGCCAAATACCATTCCAAGCCACACGGAAAGGAGTGCTTTTCATTGAACAGGTACAACAGCTTTAATGTCAAACAAGTTCATCTCTTCTCCCTCTTGTTCTTTTTATAATAATATACATATAGTTAATATCATATTTTTGTATTTTGGTAACAATAATTGATTATTTCAAATTCACATATGTTTTATTCACCTATTCTACATTCATTTCAAAATAAGTTTTTATTTTGAATCTGTTTATGTTGATATTTTGGTATTTTGGGTATCAATACTTTTAAATCTCAAGAAGCAAAAGATATTAATTCCCTTCTTTGCATCAGCTACGTCAGATCATCCATAGTGTGTGGATTTTCTCTAATTAAGTTTTCACTGACACTAGAGAAGGTTAATCTCAAATAGGAATAACTTCTTTAACAGTATTTGTGCTCGCCCTTAACTAAAGATGAATGTTCTAATTAAAAACTAACAAAGTTAAAAATAATGTAGAATATCGAGATGATATTCAAATATGCTCTTATAAAGAGAATATTATTTTTATTTAACCCGATGATTTAAAGAAAAAAAAAAAAACGAAAACAAAGAATAGCGATGAGAATTAAAGTTCCACCTCAGGATGAATATTATTTCTTTACCGTATGATTTGCCATTAACACCTATAATATTTACAAATGATGGGTGTGACGAAGGATTGTATTTTTTTTTTTTTGTGAAGTTAATGGATGAATAAATAAAACTTTTGTTATAAAAATTATTAAACGACCAAACGGCAGCGGTACCGAGCGGCGGTGGTACGGCTGACGAGATGGGGGCGGCCGCGTCGACGAAGGGAGGAGGAGAATCGTCGGGGGTCGAGTGGCAGGAGAGGCGGGAGGAGGAGTCCCTGGCGGCGTCCACAGGGTCGCTCCCCATGCTCCAGAGGGCTTTCCCCAAGCTCTGCCACCCCCAGTCTCACGCCGTTCCTCTCCCTGCCCTAGAGGTGAATCAAAACGAACCAATCTGCCAAACACCGTTTGTTGCTCGATTCTCTGGTGCTTTAAATTGACTGGTCCTTCGGAATCCGGGTTATTGTGGTTGAGCGACTGGGGATTTATGGATCCGAAATGAAATATCAGAGTATGCCATCCAGAAAAATTGATTGGCGCTATTTTGAATAAAATTTGATCTTTGATGAAGTGTGGCTCTAAGTTACAAACATTGCACCAGTGTAGTATATGTTTGTTGCAGTGATTCCTTGATCTATATGAGCTCTACGACCAGTGTTTCGGATTCGCGTGATTTTTTTGAAACTTGTTTGGAACGTAGAGTTTCATCTAGATTCCCACCTGTAGTTTTCTTTTCCTGTGGTTTCTTATCAATCCCTCTACCCCTTCCCTGTGGCGAACCCCTCTATCGGCCCAGATACACTACTGGATACCACGGTTGCAGCGTCTGATTTTTCATGTGATCTGAGCTCCTTGGTGACATTCTTTTGTAGATGATGTTCATCCAAAATGTTTTCATTCATCGATTGGCAGAACCAGGACGCTTTTAGGATTACTCTTGGTTTTTAAAGCCATATGTATCTTTTCACAGTATGGACTTTTTAAAAAAATCACTGAATTGATAACCTTTTATTTATTTCATTACGTTTATGAAAGTCTATGACCTGTTATGCATGATCCATCTCATATCTATTTTCTTTACAGGAAGTTTTCTGTTTGAAATTCACAAGTCTGCAATCTAAATCGTTCCGATTGCCTGAACACTTCCCACAGCTGTTGAATAATCTTGGCCCTTCTATTGTTGATCTGTTTTTTAGGCCAGAAGGTGATGAAGTTACTTGGGTTGGTTTCTTGAGGGGTTTCAATAGATGCACTGGAAGGATGCCAGCATCAGCTTTACTTAACATTCTCTATAGACTTTACTCCACTTCAAGTAGAAAAGCTAACAAATCCATTGAGCTTGAATTTGATTCTGATGACAGTGACAGCAAACTAACCGGCAATCTTATGATGAGTGATGTGCTTATGCTTCTCTGGATGTCGTGGATCATTGAGCATGCTTCCAGGATATCTAATGCTTTAAATGAGACTGTTGTTCTCCCTGATCTCTACCACTTGGTGACATCAGCATTTATATGTTGTGGTGAAGTTCATGATGACTCAAGTATTGAGAATACTAATCACTTTGATCTTGCAACAAAGATTCATGCACAGAAGCTTCACCTATGGATCTTGAAAACCATTCCAGGCCTTGCCCATACTATTTCTAAGTTTGTTCAGAACAGATTAGAAGCATCCATATCTTCTAAGGTACACATGTTCTTCTTAAATCCACTCTTTTTTTTCTATTTTTCGTTCACAACCTTTTATACTGCATTCTTGTCAGCTTAAAAGGAAATACTCAAATTGCATCAAAACAATTATCCTACTTGCACTCAGAATTTTCACTATCTAAGAAAGTATCGTTAGCATATATATATTAAGGTATTGATAGCATATACATGTATTAGAAAACTTGATCAACTAGAAAGAGTATGATGTGTAAGAATATCCTCACATTGTCCAAGGCAGGCTGTGACTTTTGATTTTATTTAAATAGACCTTTCTGTTTATAGTCCATTTTTTTTGTGTTAGATATCTACTTGTTGGAATATTTTCACATTGGAAGTAATAAAGGTTAGACTTAAATTCATATAGATGAATCTTTGTACTTATTTCAATTGGTTTTGAGTTAGTTGTATACAATTCTACTTGGTATGATAGCCTAAAGATCTAAATTTGCTAGTCTGCATATCCACCTAGTCCAAAAAAGAGGCATTTGTAGGAAGGATAAGGAAATGTGCTTTTATACAGATAGCTCTCACCACCTATTACAAATTGGTCAGGTTAGATGACTAAAATTTCCACTATTGTATATTTCTGATATTCTCAATTTGCCTACCATCATCTAGCTTACTACTTTGACAAATGCAACTATTTTTGCTGCCCCTGTTAGGGGACAAAGTTTAGGATCTATTCTTCAGGACCATTACTGTTGTGAAGGTGAATTGCCTCGTTATCTCTGATGACATGTATGTTTTGGAAGCTGATGTTTCATAATTTCATGTGATTTTTCTTTGTTTTATTGTTAAGCGTGCTTGTGCTTTACTTCATGACTGCAGTTCTACCATGTTCATCGTTGGTATACGTCAAATTTATGTTCTTTTTACAGAACATATATTGGCAGATTCCTGTGTCTGTTTTATTGCAATGCTTTGAAGGGTATAGATAGAAAGCCAATGTATCATACATTGGTGTAGTTTTGTCTTAATTACCACTCTATTTTTTTTTGAACTGAATGCTTTCATTGTTTGCTTAAACTTTCAGAGTAGTCTTACTTTTATACTTTTGGAGCTTATTCCTGCATTCTATTATAATCATTACCAGTGCATGCAACTTTTTTTTTTTACAAACAGTATATGTTAATAGATGCTTTTCTTGATCTTTCATTTGTAAATGCATTTATTAGCTGCTCAAGTTTTATATTTTGTAATGACAACTTTGGACTTATATCACTGATAACAGGATGAGGTGATGCCTTCAACCTCATCTATTGGTGATGATTCATCTTGGGATGTGCACAGTACTTTTCTTTTGACATGTGGAAGGGCTTGGGCTATTTTACTTACTCTAAGGAGCTTCAATGATGAACTTTTGGAATTATGCTTTCCAAGAAAAGATGGTGAAGCACTTGATAACCTTCTATATCGGTTTGTCACACTTTCTTTCTCACTAGATCATTAATCATTAATTTATGAAAATAGGAAAATCACTTTTGAAATGAAAATTTATTATGATCTAGATGTCACATTGTTCCTTCTCACGCATACCATTTAGACTTGTTTGTATATTTCAATGGGAGACATCACTTGAAGTACTTGGGAAGCTTGAATCACTTGGACTACTCAATGATAGGTTTAAAAGTCAATTGGAGCTCATTTGACACCTTGCATCATATTTATAGGTTTACCCGGTACCCTTAACTACCTCAAAAGATTGAAACAATATGGGCTTTACTTCCTTTTGCTTGTGGGCATGGATTACAACATGACACATGACAACAGGCTAGCTGCCTTGTCATTTAATCAACTTCCGCCTGATGCACATGTCGCATTGGATTGCTTGCATCTGCTCACTAAATTTTTCCATTTCAATCATCAATCTTCTACTTGATTATTGAAGTGGGAGATTCTTGATGTGAGTTGTCAAGTTGGTCTAAGTGGAAAACGTAGTTTAGCCTTGATTCACAAGGTACTTCCTTACTACTAATAGTGTTGAAATGTGTCATTAAATTTGTTATAAGATATATAAGGGCATTTTGGTCCTTTGGTCATGATCCTCTAAGCTATATAAGCTTATGAGTCTTAGGCATTTGTTTGAAGTCCTTATTGTATTCCTTCTCCCAAATAGTGAAGACTCCTAAAACTCTCCCATCTTGTGGATGTACCCGAAAGGGGAACCATGTAAATTTGGTATTTTGTTTGTTTGCTTCATCTCTTCTTCCTCTTCTTCCATAACAAATAGTTGGCACTCTCTTGAATAGTCTATATTATCATCTACCAACCATATGGTTGCTTGATTATCCCTTGTCATTGTGGTTGCTTGATCACCAGAACATAATATTGTTGCTTCATTGTTTCTAGTGCCACATGTACCTTTCAAATTTGCTACTCCTAAATTACCATTACCTACCATTGGACAATGCTATAAATACCCTAATAAATGCCTATACAAGTACACTAGTACTCTTAAACATGATTGACCCTTTTGTGCCACTCACTTGTCTTGAGCATTTGGTGACATACACACTATATAACCATCCTAAGATGAAGGGTGTTTTTAGGATGGCCTAGACAACAACCCATGTAGGATCAATCACATCAATCTTTTTTTTCATATATTTCTATCTATTGTTATATGTTTGGTTAAATTGTATAAATTTAAATATTTCTCACAATTCTTGACTAAATAGTTTTAGATCTTTTGTCACTTTTTGTTTCTTTTATACTAATTAATTCTTCTCTATTAATTGGTGCATTCTTTGGCCTCATAAGAATATGATCAAACCACTTAAGTTGATTTTTTTTTTAATTTTATCTTCAATTGGCCTAACTCCTACTTTATTCCTAATAATTTTTTTAAAACTTATTCTTTACAGTAATTGTATTTCTATATCATTGACTATTTATACATGATCATGCTTTATAGCTCAATATTCTAAATCATAAAGTATAACCAGGTGAATAACAGATTTATAGAATTTTCCTTTTAAGTTTAAAGATATCCTCTTATCACCTAACACTTCAAAGACATTTCCCTATTTTATCTATCCTACTTTAATTCTTTGAATAATATCTTTCATTGCTTCTTATTATAAATCCTAAGTATTTAAAAGTCTTAATTTTATGAATCTCATGATTATGTATTTATATACCTTTATCATTATTTTATTTTTGTTGAGCTTACATTTCTTATATTTAGTTTTTGATGTACTCAGTCTAAATCCTTTGGACTCACTATCTCTTCATAATTCTAGTTTATAACTATTTTCTACCTTACTTTGGTCAATCAAAATTATGTTATCAACAAATAGCATACATTAGGGTATTTTTTCTTAAGTTTTCTTAGGTATTTCATCTATAATTAAGACAGATAGGTCTTGACTTAGAGAGGACCCTTGGTGTATGCTTATGTTTATTAGAAATTCCTTATTTTTTCTTCTTGTGGTTTTAACACTGTTCTTTCATATATGTTCTTTATAATATCAATATATCCTATAGGTATTCTTTTTCTTTCTAATACCTACTAAAATAGATTTTTAGCTATTCTATCATAAATTTTCTCTAAATCAATGAAAACCATGTGAAGGTTCGTTTTATTAATTCTAAAATTTTCTGTTATTTTTCTGAGCAAATGAATAGTTTCTATTATCAAGCTATTCAGCATAAATCTAAATTGATTTTCTGTAATTTTAATTAGATGCCTCAATCTTTACTCAATAGGATGGCTTAGATGTCTGCAAAGAAAGAGCAGCCACCATGTCCAGTTTGAGATCAATAAAGGCAACCAAAGTCAAAGAGTCACCTAATCCAGTTCAAGCAGATCAACCTGGATGACCAGGCCCAGTTGACCTTGAGCCATATCACTTCGCCGGAGGGCAATCACAGTGATAGATCATTTATCCTTATCAAAGTATAATAAGGAGATCAAAGTTTAAGGGAGGCAAATCTATAGATGGGGGAGGTTTGGTAAGGATTGGCTTCTAGTTGTCATTGATAATATACTTGCAAGGGGGTACCTGATGTGTCTCGTTCTCCATAGATCAGTCTTGTGTTGTACCTTCTAGGAGAAAGAAGGATAGCATATTGTTGTCGATCTTAACAAGCAAACAGTATCATCTCTCTTGAATTGCTGTAACATTGTTTTTTCCCATGTTTTAGAAATAAAAATGCCATTTTTATTGGTTATTTCCTGCTGATTGGAGATCTTTTTAATCTGAAATCATATGCATCTATTACATATATAATATGATCCAATCTTTTGGAAAATCATATGATACACGTAATGGTAGCTATCCCCTTTTTTTGAATTCTTGATTTGCAACCACCCACACGCATATTTCTTTCTTGGACTTGCATCAAGTAATAAGAATGATATAATTCATTAATAAATTCATAAAATGTCAGTCAAACCTTTGTTGTGACTTAAGAGCTTGCAAGTAATAGCTATCATGCCCTTTCCATGATCTGATATTTAATCTGAGCATGAATAAATCTTGATATTGGAACAGCATAGTTTAGATTATCTTGGCAAGAAGGAAAGAGTGCAGAAAATAGCAGTCATGATGCATTTTATAGTTGCATGATGACAACTTCATAGTACTTGCTGATAGGAATTTCCAAGTGATTAAATCAAGGTGACTAATGACATGTTCAGATCCCAGTAGTTCCTGCTGATAGCAAGTTCCTAGATATAAAAACAAGTTTCCTTTTTTTTTGAAGATTCAGGTTTCCTAATTGAGCCTGAAATTATTGAATATATAGTCTAACAATTTACAGTGTTGTATGCTTCTATCAGTTGTTTTAGTAATGATTATAGAATATTCCTGAAGTGCTAGTGGGAGCATGTAGCTTCAGAAATCCAAAATTTCATGCCCAGTCTTAGGTGAAGGCAATGAAACGGATGCAATTGCGTTATGTATTTTCTTTTGGATCTTTTACTTGCATCATCAAAATATTTGATCATTATTTATCATTCAATAATTCATATTTACTTGCATATCATTAAAAAGTGATTATTCTTACTAGAATATCCTTGCAGTTAATATATCAAGGGTTTCAAAATAACACAGATTTTTTAATAACATGCAAGTAAATATGAATTTAAAATGACATCCAAGAATTATGGCATTTCTGATGGCATGCAAGCAAAAAATTCTGTTATTTTTTATTCTCTTAATCTGATAAAATGTTGATATCCAGCCTCTTACGCTTTGTACCAACTACTAACAATGTTGTGCACATTTTTGAGTTCCATTCCTTGTTAACCATTGTAGCTGACATCTAATTTTTTTTCTTATGTATTCAGATCATCTATACATGGAAAAGGATTGAGCAGATTCTGGTCTAATGTTGAAGGATATCATGGTCCACTTCTAATTTTGCTAGCTGCTAGTTCAGTCGATTCCTCTGGGGATAGTGGTGGTTGTAAACAATGGATTATTGCCATGCTAATGGGGCAAGGTTTTGACAATCGTGACACATTTTTTGGAAGCTCTGGTTACCTCTTTGCAGTAAATCCAATTTTTCGTGCATTTCCAGCAAGTGGTCGGTCTGAAATTTATTCCTTGGCTATTTTCTTCTGTCCAATCAATTTAATGTGGAATTGTCTTTTTTTATAGGAGGTAATAAATCACAATCTTCGTATTGCTTGAGCAGGAAAAGAGAAAAACTTCATGTACTGCCATCTGCATCATGCTGGAAGAGTTTATGATCCACATCCAATGCCTGTGGGTGTTGCATTCGGAGGAACACCTGGGAACGAGAGAATATTTATTGATGAAGATTTTTCCACCGTTACAATTCGCCATCATGCAGTTGACAAAACCTATCAGCATGGTTCTCTCATTCCAAATCAGGTGGAGGTTATATTCAATTGGATTAGCCTACTCATTTCATTGTTGAAAGAAATTGGAACTTGATATAGTATAATTTATGCAAATGGTAATGTGATGCTCTTTATTGACTGGTAGAGACAAATTTTACCGAGGATTTATTTGATGGTGATTATTTTATTCCAACATATTAAAATAAGTTGGCATTTTTAAAATAAATACAAAAGTTATCTTTTTTCTGTTTAGCATTTTTTGTTCAAATTTTAGTGTTTTTAATTTGGCATATAGAAATAAATTGACATATGAATAATACATTTTGTAATGATTACTGAAAACATTAACGTATTTTCATATGCTAGTTGAAATAATCACTATCAAATACCCCTTGAGACAGAAAAATGTATTATCAGAAGGGCAAACACAAAAAAGGCATTACATACATTAGTAATGCATCTCGAGTAGAGAGAGAGAGAAGTAAAAGACTATGAGCCCATGCTTGCGACCACTCTCTTCACCTAAAAAAGGGGAAATCCTCAAGCATCCTTTCTGAAATGAAAATAAGAAAAATAAGTTTATTGCTAATGGGGATCACACAAAAATATAGTGTCTAACCTGGTATATGGATATTCATTTATTTGATAATTTTATTAACACTTTCCTTAATTTGAAGCATATAAATGAATAACGCATCTTTGCTGACATCATCTGACTCGTCTTTTAGTGAAATGTCGATTTTACCCTTAGATGTCTAAGAAAAAATTTCATTGTTCCGAGGAGTCAAACCTGCATCCATAGAATATCATCCTAACCACCTAACTACAAATGTATGTTAAGTAATATGCACATTCTATTTAACATTTGCATTCAAAATAAAAGATTCTCCTAATTTTCTATCGTTTAGCCTTCAAATCACACATTACTTAATAAATATGAATAATTTAAAATGTTCTTATATGCATTTTGAACGTGTTTTTCACTATGTATATTCAATGCATCTAAATTGTTACATAAACTTTCAAATCTTGTTTCTTAATCCTTTGATAAAAATGTTGGAAAACTTTTTCAACATAGGAAGATAGGTAGTACTGATCCTTATCACAGCCATGTTTCTAATATAGTGACAATAACTTCAATGTGTTTTAGATATGCTCACGAAAGGTTAGATTACGCCAATGAAGATGAGTGATTGACTATCAAAATGTATTGGCATAGGCAATTTATTTGTAAACTTGCCCTTTGTAGTAAGATTAGAACATATTTTCTTTGTGATGGTGCATTCTACCTTTGCTAGAGGTGAATTTAGAGCCTAGAAAATATATTGCATGTTTCTAATATAGTGACAATAACTTCAATGTGTTTTAGATATGCTCACGAAAGGTTAGATTATGCCAATGAAGATGAGTGATTGACTATCAAAATGTATTGGCATAGGCAATTTATTTGTAAGCTTGCCCCTTGTAGTAAGATTAGAACATATTTTCTTTGTGATGGTGCCATTCTACCTTTGCTAGAGGTGAATTTAGAGCCTAGAAAATATATTGCCCTTCTCATCTTTTATGGCAAAATGATTTCTCAAGCATACCTTACTCTCTTTAATACATGCCACCACATGTCAGAGGGATATTATCTGCATCAACAACACTGATGATATTTCATTGTTCTTTTTGATAAAAACTGAATGATTAACTATTTATCTACATCAACGACAGTGCTGATATTTCATTGTTCTTTTTGATGAAAACTGAATGATTAACTATAGAATGTTGGAGACCAGTAATAACAACCTTACTAAACTTTCCAAACCTTGCGTTGGGATCTCTTCTTTGAGACCTTAAATTGATCTCTTGAGCCATCAAAGATATGCTTAAAAGTGATTAAAAACCTTCTCACATTGACATAATCTCACATTGAGTACACATTCAGGTGGTTGTTTCATTAAAAACCTTCTTTACTAAATGTCCATGAAGATGAACATTTTTGACATCTAGTTCTTAGTTTTAGTTGACAGAGACAATAAGAGTGCTGAAATGGAATTAAGTGTTTCAACATATTCAACTCCATAGGCTTGACTAAACTCTTTCACAACTAATGTTTTGTCTCTGTTGATGAAGCTATCAAAATGTTTTATGGCTAATGTTCCAATCCATCATAAGGGTAAATAGTTAATCTCTATGAAATATTTCTAAGACCTCCAGGTGATTCTCAACAAAAGTAGGATGAAGATGACCACATGACAATGTGAGATGGGTTAGTTGTAACAGTGCATTTACCTTGTCAAATATGAATGGGTAGATCAAGGTTAGATGAGTTGAACTTACTGCCATGGAAGAAGTATCCGCCAAGTAGTTTAGCTTTCCTGAATGTGATGAGTGTGTAAACCTGTAAGAGGCAAGAAATAGGAGGGGACCTTAGAAGCATGACGACTATTGCCAAAAACATGATTGTCAATAGAGACAAGGAAAACACTAAAGAGGGTTCTACTAGTGGAGCAATGTGCAAAGAAGAGCTTGGACTCAAAAAAGGCATCTCTCATAGGATTCAAAGATAGGCTTGTTTCTTTTAACATTGTTTTGAACATTGACTCTTGTTATTTTGGATGACTTGGAATTTAATGAGAATCCCCATGCCTTTATCTAAAAAAATGTTTTGATTATATGCTTTAAGCATTGACTTCAATAAGTTGATCGTCTACATTTTCTGCAACTCGTGAAGGTGTGAACCTTAGTGCAGCAATTTTTGTCTTGGTTATGGTTTCTCATGTGATTTTTCTTGAGGCAGGGGTTCTTGCCTACTACTGCTTCTGTTCTAGATGTTGAGGTTTGGGGCTTAGGTGGTAAAAACACCAAGCTGCAGCAGGATGCATACAAAAAAAGAGAGTCACTTTTTTCAGAGCAGCGCCGCAAGGTTAGTGATACCTATCAGTTAGTTTTGCATCTTGATCAGCTCAGGATATCCTTGTTGAGAAAGTTGTGCCATGAATCTCGTGTAAGCAAATATAGAAGATTTTACTAAAAGTGTCAGCCGCGGTTTAAAGAATGTGATCCCGAAGAATCTTTTATGTATCGAGGCGATCTTCTCTTTCTGGAGCACGCAAGTCATTATCTAAACTGCAGACCTTTTCTGTTTTACACAGGTTGACTTGAAAACTTTTGCAACGTGGGAGGATTCACCTGAGAAGATGATGATGGATATGGTGTCGGATCCCAACAGAGTTAAGCGGGAAGACCGCTAAGCTGTAGAAATTTGGTGCTAAACCATGTGGTCCTTCCTTTTTACCTGCAAATATGCTTATTAATAGACATGTACAGATGTAAATGGTAAATAAAAGAAAAGGGTTGTGCAAAGCATGGTCGTCGGTTGTAGCCACGACACAAGGTGGTTTTCCAAAGCGATATATAATAATGTGCTATTGCTTTAGTATTGATATATAATAATATTTTAGCACGGAATTTCTTACTTGATGTGTCGAGTGATTTCCACAGTTAAATTGACGTGGAGAACGTCGAACGATGGTGAACGATTTCCACCCGAGCCATCAATCCTTCTAATTGCGTAACTACATTCCCAAAGTCTTCACTTTTGACATTCTCCGTCATCTTTTCTGCACTAAGCCCTAAGCAATCCTCTGCTGCCTCCACTCCTGTGTCGTATAACCCGATCATTCTACGTATCTCAAATCCTTCTTTACCTCTCAACCTATTATTATGGATTTAGAAAATTTTATCGTAAAAGATTGGTTTGATTGGAAGGAGAGATCGTCGCTCTTATATCAATATCACATAATGTCTTGTACTATCAATGTATGGAGACTATTATAAGATTATTTAGTCTTATACTTCAAATAATTTGTATCAATCCCATCACATTTTGTTACATCAGCGTCTTTATCGACGATCCACCTTGAGCATTTGGGTGCCTTTTTGTTGATCAAATTGCCCTTTTTCATGAATAGACACCTGCCTTTGTAGGACTTGGTTCGGTTCGTGTTAGTTTTGGTACCACTTATCACAAACTTGAGAAAATCTACCACAAAAGATCAAATAGAGAGGAAGGAGATGGGCCTTAACCTAAGCAGACGTTGTAGGAAGAGAAAATTTCTTTCATTAATAGACCCGATCGATAAATAAACAATTACCTGTCTATTAATCCAACAAAAGTCAATTGGTCAGTTGACGCTTAATCATTTAATTGCCCATAGTGATACTGATTGATTAATGATTAGAGACTACATTAATCATTTTACTAATATGACTTGCATCTTTATTATTTCGCTTAACAACTAAATATATTTGAATATATATATTATCATCAAAGAAATGGACGAAAGAATAAAGCATGCCCATATTTTATTTGAATGGGTAAATCAAATTGGGTTAATTAACCAAAACATCCATCAAATATTTCCACCAATCAACCTGGCAAAGTAAAGATCAATTGTTAACTAACTTGATACAAGTTGAATTGGCTTTTATCATCGATTAATGATCAACTATCGAATAACGATTAATGCGCGCACACCAGGGAAAGTTGTAGAGAAAGGTGGTTTGGGTGTAGAAAACCCAAATGCATTTGCGTTGGCAGTTTTAGTGTAGAATGGTGGTTTCAAATGGATGGTTCAGATGTAATCATTATATGGATGCAGTTGAGGGAAGACCAAATGGATGTCTACTTTACAAATATATGTAGTATATATATATATGTGTATGTATGTAAACGAACTTGTGACCTTTTTTAGTAAAGACTCTAGATTATTTAGTCTATTTTGAATGTAATAGTAGGTTATTTTGGTAATAGGTATACCGTCGAAATTAGATGCCCGAACATGATAAAGTGGATAAACACAACCCAAGGGTTATACAACATTCTATTTAGCATGATTCTAACGGTAGCCAATAATGGAACGCATATCTATTAATTTTAGAAACTTTGAAATTGAATACTGCGCATCCCAAGAACTGAATCAAACCAAAACATTAAAAAATCGTTCAATTCTAACTGATTGTTGGTTCTTAGATTAAAATATGGTTTAACATGTATTTTATCAAGTAAAATCATATTACGCTCATGTTCCCATTACAAACATATTTGTCTAAGTATAAAATATAAAAGGGGTTTTATGTATACCAAAATGCATGGACTTGTGAAAATACTACCCCATTTTTCTAAGTATCATGTATCTACTTTTAGTTTCGTTTGTGAGTTCCAAGTGTCAGAGTCAAAACTAATGAATTTCCTTCATGCCATTAGTTTTAGATGTTCAAGAAACAAATTATCCTTCCATCTTCTCTACAGCTCTTGAAATTAAGAATTTTCTACTTCCCTTCTTCCTCATTTTACTTTTTAAAACCTGTTTCCTATTTCTTTAGAATCTTCATCCCATCCATCTCTAACTCCACCCCCACTCTTCTTCTCAGAATAAATTTTGCTTGTTTTGATGATGACATCAAGGTGAAGCACACTCCATAAGATGAGTGTTCTACAACTCTAGCTGCAATACCAATTGTTCGGTAAATAATTAGAGCATAATACGAACACAGAATATACTTACAACTTTGATATGTATTCCACTATTTATTCTCGTCCGTTGATTCACAAACCCGAATGATGTCGAATGTAGTCCATGCCAAGGATCAAAACAATCGACCACAAATGAAATCAAGGCCAAGTTCAACTCAAATCCCAACCTCTAGCCTAGGAAAATAATGCAGATGAACAAGCACGACACGATTCAAAACCTTTATATAACTTCTACTCTTTTTCTGGAATTACCGCCTGGCGAACATGTTATGTATCGTGTAAGCTACTGTTTTCCACAGGCATTTGTGTGCCATCGTCCATAAACAAACGATCCTCTGCTGCATGGAATAGCTTCCTTTTAGTCAATTGCGTCCCCAGGCCAAGACAGTGATCTAGACCCATTAAACATTTATCAGGCCGAGATGGTAGAAGGAAACATTTTCTTCAAAGCTTTCCAGTTTAAATCGTAACTGGGAAAGAGAGAGGACCGCAAAAACTCCAATGTCTAGGAAGGCCATTGACCAACGCGCTTTTGCATAGAAACTTAGCCATCATCAACCTCATATTTAGAAATGTAGCTCATTTTCCTTTTCTACGCTTCTGCATCCCAATACAATTTGAGCAATACCACTTCCCCTTGGGTTGCTCTTTCAGCCCAACACATCCAAAGTGAAACCATTCTATCTTACACTGTCCAAAAAAAAGATCGAATGTCAATAAATTGTATATAATAATCACTGGAAAGTGGTGAATTTACATACATACATCTGGGTTGTCACAAGCAACCATTTCCCCATAACTGACTTGGTTGCAGAAGCAGTAAGTTGGTTCGTTAGGGTCAACCGGTAACTCTAAATTCACACTTGGCATCTCCACAGGCATTTGAGCCAACCGTGTCCTGTGCAGGAAGGAAATAAGTAAAATATGCAGGATATGGACTATTTTTTATGCACATGCATGCAGGGAAAGAAGTTGCACTTTTTTCGTCCTCCTCTGCCACTCTCACTTCCTCTCGTAGGTCTTGTACCACTATCAATATGGACAGCACTTGTTCCTGCAGCAGTAGCAGCGGCCACATGCTCCTTTTCTATTGTTCAAATATAAGAGGATCAGAAGTGTAGAGATTGCAATATTCAAGGTAATTTCACTTCATATAGAAATACCTTGCTTAACGTCATCAAATTTTCTCAAATACTGGTCAAGCTCTTGAATTTGGGAATCAACCTATAATAAGTCATAAATCAGAACTAGCACCCATAAACATTACAAAACTTTTTATTCAGTCTTCTTTCAACTTATCTTTTAAACACATAGGATGTGCTAAAACCATAGAGAGAGAAATTAAGGAATTTTCTATAAACATAGATTTATACCAAGGGTCCTCCCTAAGTCCATATCTATTTGTCCTGGTTATAGATGAAATAACCAAGAACTTTTAAATACTTAAGATTAATAATTAGTAGTAATGGGGAAATTATAGGGGATATTATTCATAGGATTAAAGTACAATGGATGAAATGAAGAAATGCTTCTGGAATGTTATGTGATACACTTAAAATTAATAGACAAATTCTATAAAACTATTATTTTCCTACTTATACTTTATGACTCAAAATATTAGGCTACAAGGCATGACCATATATAAAAAGTTAGTATTACTAAGATACATATGCTTAAATGAATAAATGGTAATACCATAAAAGATATGCTTAAAAATGATTTTATTAAGAATAGAGTAGGATAGGAATTGCATCTATTAAAAATAAGATCAGAGAAAATCAACTTAAATGATTTAGTTTATATCCTTAAGAGACCAAAGAATACATCAGTTTGAATAGGAGACTTAATTGGTATAGAAGAAATTAAAAGAAGTAGAAGTAAACCTAGAATTACTTTATTAGGAATTGCAAGAAAAGATTTAAATTTATATATTTAATTGAGGATTTGGCAATAAATAGATATATTAGGAAGAAAAGATTCACATAATCAATCTCACGTAGTGAGATTACAACTCCAATTGTTGTTCTTTTAATTTATCTTTTACTTTCTTTTTTACATTTTCTGAGAGAAAATGCATTAAACTGGACTAACTATTATAGGGCTATAGGGATGTCTATTTAAATTGATGTCGTCATGATAAACAAAGAAATTTTTTTGTTACCTAAAGATGAGTGTTGATACAATGGTAAGTCTTGATACAATAGTAAGATTGTTTCATTATGTTCTAAAGGTCACAAATTCTATTCCTAAGAAACAACTTTTAGAGATAAAGGGTGTACAAGTCTTCGGCACTAGTGTTTGTCCTTTTTATATTGAGAAATTCAATGTTAAAATTACCATATCGGTTCAACTAAGTATTTATCAGCAAAAGTGGAAAGATGAAGTCGAGAGCAATGGAGAGTGATGACTGATTCAATAAGTTACCATGTCATATGCCCGGAGGGCTAGAGCAACCTTTTCATCTGCAATTCTAATGCAATGGCCCTGCTCATCGACAGCATCATCAGAGAATCTAACAAGTGATTTATCTGGAACAATACTCCCAGAATCAAGCCCATGTTTGAGATCAAGAATTTCTTGCTCACAACGTTGCTCATTTTGATGTACCAAAGCTGCGAATTATAAATGTCAGAAATCATTCAAAAGGTTTAAAGATAAATCCAACATACAGGAATGTTTAAAACAATATGTATTTTATAGACAACCTCCCTGGAGCACAAGGAAGCAAGTATTAGCTAGTGGCTATGTGATTCCACATTTCTACCAGGTGCATATCTAAAATGATTTATCACTGTAAATCCATCTCTTAGATATTTAAGCAACAAGCCAGTTTAACCAGCTCAACCCAACACAATCCACAAAGTGCTGCTTGTTCAAAGCAACTTAAACCACAAGCTACTTTATGATTAAAAATGACAATTTCTAACCAGGCATGCTAAATAAATGGATTTAGGATTACATTAACTAGATTTGGATCATATATAGGCTCGACAAATTTAACCCATTTCCCAAATGGATCATGTTCAAATTTACATGCATATTACATTTACAACTTGTCTATGTTAACCTCTAAGTTTTTTTTATTCCTTATATGTTATTTGCTGATATGATTCATTATCAAGATTAAACTTTCTTTAAATGCTATTTTCATATTTAGACTGCATTTGCAGTTAGAAATTGTAAGAAAATATTTAAATTTATATAATTTAACTGAAGATTTATTATTTTCATATTTAGATTATTGAGTTTATTATTTTATTACATTAGTATAATGTTATTGGGTTATTGAGTATCCATTTAGATCCATTTAAATCGTATACCTAGTAAACCCTATATATATATAACCATTGTTTAAACAGAAACAACTCATTATTTACCCCTTATTCTCACATGGTACCAGAGCATCAACTCAAATCCTAAGGCAACACCGCCAACCACCCACTAGCACCCACCATCCAAATAATCCAATCCCTCCTAATGTCTTTCCTAGCCATGTTGTCCATTCTACGGGTGTCAACCAAGAAAGAGAGCAAAACAGCATCACTGCCCTCCCCTCCACCAATATTTCCACCTACCGACCTCCACCTTCTACCACCCCTCCCTCACAATGGCTTGTTCTAGCTTAGGAGGCAATCCAACCTCCTCCTAGGTGATCTGTAGAGGTAGTTGTTGTGTTCACTGATTATCATTATGTTCCAGGCTACTATAGTTTCTTTTCAATCAATTTGTGTGTGGATTTGTCTACTCACGTGCTTGTTGTACCTCCAATTGACCTTTCCAACAACCGAGAGGGTTTGAACCATGAATATACATCTCAATCAAATATATCAAAACTTCTTGCCAGATCAGACTGGGATTGCCCAATTTTCAGACCAACATACACGAATTCTACAGATTCATTGATCAAATACCTTAATGGCACCTTAGAACGATTGAATGGGAAGAAATATTTGCTATGGGTATAGAGTTTTGAGATGTTTATCGTCCCTCAAAAGAAATCAAGCATATTATATTCATTCAATGATGCAACAAATGCAACATATGAGGATGGGTATGCTGTTGATACAACTATTGTCTCCTACCTCATCAACAATATGGAGAGCATCATGATGCTCTATCTAGCCAAGAAAATCTAGGACACATTACAGGTCATCTATGATCATCAGAAGAGTATCTTCAAAGTGTTCGAGCTATATGAGTAGCTTTTTTCATTTCTCAGGGTGATCAATCAGTTGAAGATCATTACATTGTATAGCACAACCTCCTTGAGGAGCTTGAGATTCACTAGACACTAATGAACAATCCCCAGAAGATACGCCAATATCAAGATGAGTTAGCAGTTGCCATCTACCTATCCAGCTTGAACCCTGAGTGATCTTCACATAATTGTGATTATTTTCACAAAAATATCCCTGATCTATTCAAGGGGTTATGATTGGATGCTTGGTGCCAACACAGTGCTGAACTTGCAGGCTACCTTCTCCAGGCAGATGCAATATCTGAATCATTTTTTTGAGAACTATTTCAGAACTTTTCTGAACCCCTGCAATGAAACACTGAAAGAGTTGATGAAGTATTTGCCATTAGCATAGCACGTATTGTTCTTATCACTTGTACTTTATAAGAAATTGTACATTGCACTATCTAAACAACTTCTTTGAAATATTGACCAGATGAGCTCCTACAAACCTATAGCCTGGTATAATAAGTCAAGCATGCCATATATGTGATTGATAAAGATTTGAAGTCACAAGATGAAAACTAGGTCACTGAGATTAATTGATTGACAGATTAGCACAAATGTTCAAATATCTGAAGTAGGAAAGAAAGCACTTTGGAAATTGCAGCCTTACTTTCAATAATAAAAAAACATGTCAAGCAATGAAAACCTCAATAATAAACTCTATGGGCTTTGTTTTATAATAAAGCAAACAACAAAAGATGATATAGAGGATACATCTGCTGCCGAATACAAGGTACATTCATTTTCACATCTTAAAGCTCAAGACATATAACGAAGAGGTTCACTAGAGAATTGCCAGGATATGAAACAACAGAACATCTACTAGAGTATTAGACGTGCAATAACTGACAAGAATGATGAGCAGTTAATCAAGCTGAAGTTCAAATGCCACAAAACCTGGTGGGTACTTTATGAGAAATTTCATGAAAATATTGAAGCATGGCATTGCAGTTGAAGCTATTAACAAGGATGGGGAGAAGAAATATAATGCAAACTCATAATGTATATAGTTTTTCTGTGCATGGCATGCCCATTGCACATACATGTCGCAAGCAATGTGATTAATTCTTTGCCTAACACATAAATAACTAGGCATTAGTTGGAGATTATTTGTAATAAAGAATGATAATGAAGGTGACACTTCCCGAATTACATATTCCCTGGTGACAAACTCAATTTAGCCAACATAGATTTGGATGAAGGGCATCATCTTCTGTCTCTGAAAGCAAGCTCACAGAGTTAACTAAAATTATCAAATTTACAAGTACTTGTTCTACCTTGTAAGCTTTTGTCTAGATCCTGCATTGTTGCATAGCTTCGGTGCAGCATCGCTGGAAGTGAATCAAGGTCTGCAGAGAGAAAACAAATGTTCTAAAACTATAGAGAATTTCACTAGTTTAAACAATAGATACAGCCTGAGATCAGCACTAATTAAAGAAAGAACATGCAGAAATCTGTAAACACAAAAAAATGGAATTTATAAACACATCACCAAGGTGATTAAGCTGCCAGGTGGCAACCTTGAGCACTTTGGTGCCTAGGCACATATGCATAATTATTTATATACAATAATTAAAAATATATAAATAAATAGAATAAACTAAGTCATGCCTAGGCACATATGCACAACAATATGACATTTAAAAATCACAACTTATGAATTAACTTGTGATAAAAGTTGATAAACAATAATGAAAGAAGACGTCCAAGTTCAAATGATACTAAAAAAGATCTTATTAAGAAACCATAAAAAACACCTTACATAGTATTAAATCTTTCTTAAATCCCTAACCAGATCCAGTTAAGTCCTACAAAATGTTGGACATGCCTATGCATTGCCTACAAATGCCTGGACGCCTAGATGCTTGCCATAAAAACTATACACATTACAATTCCATCTTGGGCAATTAGGTTGTGGAGCAATTATGTATTGGGTGGGCAATGCAACCTTGAATTGTCTATTCCCCTCTCTCGCAAATATTATTGTTTCCCCACATGTGAGTGTATCCAAATGCATTCATAATTCTGCAATAGTGACTGTGTAGGATGTGTGCTTTAGGAGGAATCTTAATGACATCAAGTTTGCTGAGTTCTCTAGGTTGCTAACACTTTTGAACTATCATGCTTCTCCTTTTTGTAGAATGCTGCCATGTGTTATATTGGCATGCAGTATAATCATCTATATTGACACAAAGTTCACATTCTCCCTTTTTTATGTCCATTCTTTATTTTTTAAGTAGCCCTTTTAGATGTCTGTTACTCCCAAAAGGCTTTCACATCAACTCCTATCTCAATATTAGGACCCACATTCTACAGAGTTCTTCTACAACCTACACACATTCTACAAAGTGGAAATGCATGATATTTGACAAGACAGTAGAGAGGTCAGGAAGTGTCCATAATAATTGATACATGGTGATGAATGTGTAAAAACTAAAGAAGCTCCATTTCGAAAAAAAACCTTAGTTAAGAATAGAGAGAAAGCATATTGTAAAACCCATGATGAAACTATTTTGTAATTAGGAAATTAGAGATTTTTATCAAAAAAATAAAGGACCTATCAAGAGTTTAAGTTAAGGAAAACAACCAAAAACAAAAAAGCTCAAAGTCTGGAACTCAATCACAAAATAAAACTCAGAAAAAGGTGAAAATATATCAACCAAATCATTGCAAAAGGACAAACTAAAATGTCAAGACAATGATGTAAACTATAACAACAGAGTCACTACAAGTAGAGAAACCTAGAAACATGGAACACCCAAAGCAGTGTACATGCTGAAGGAACAAGAACCAACCAGGGAGGTACCTTTCCTTTGCTGGTTCATATGAAAAGAAAAAGGCATTACATGGTCATCAAGAAATCTACTAATTTATAAACAAAACTTGCAATTTTGGATCAATAACAAATAAGAGGTGCATTTAGAACTTTGCAAGAAAGTCGGCAAAAAAATCCATGACAGTGGACAATGAAACTAGGCAAGGCAGGAAATGTAATGAGAAAAAGAAAGAAAAGGGTTATTTGTTTACATGCCAACGTAGTCCCAAGGGAAGCAACAATGAACATTGACCCTGAACTTTTAATAAAGGTAGACCAGGGAATTTTTTATAGAGAAAATGGTCTTAGATGGTTTAGTCATATCATTAAGAGACCAACGAATACACCAGGTAAGAAAGGAGAATTAATTAGTGTAGAAGAAATTAAAAGAAGTAGACGTAGGCTTAAAACTACTTAGTTAAAAATTGTAAAAAAAGATTTAAATTTATGTAATTTAACTGAAAATTTGACAATAGATGAGAATACTTTAAAAAAAAGGATTCATGTGACTAATCCCACATAGTGGAATTATGGCTTAGATTGTTGTTTGCTGTTGTTGTAGTGTTTTTCTTGGTTTAAAACTAAGGGTCCATTTAATTGAGATTATGGCAGATTAGATTATAAGATTACATGTATAATCGATCTAATTTACATAATATAAATTAAATGTTAGTAATCTGACAGATTATATTCATATTTGATCTGATGTTAAATAGTCTACATGATCGAGATTTTTCCTGATTATAAGATTACGCACTCGATTGTAATTCTTTGATTTTATAATCGACCCTAGTATAATTTAACTCCAACATGATTCTTCGTTCCTCATACAATATCTAAAATCTTAATTACCCATGGTCATGCTTAAAATCCCAACCGTAGTCTATCTAATCTAAGACTTCTTCCGTTTTTGGTACCCTGAACCTGAACTTCAAACGAAAAGCACATAAAGAAGAAGATTCAACTTCACTTAGATGGTGAGAGTAAATCCCAGGTTCCCCAGACACGAGCACACAGCACGACCAAGAACGTCGTAAATATATAAGCTTAGATTAGTCTCTTTGGGAACGTATAGCAGCGAGCGTTGGCTGAGATTGGAAGAGGTAGGGATCGGAACTCACTGGCTTGCAGATCCTCGAGAAAGTTCGCCATCGCCAGGATTGTACCAGCCGATAAACGTAGCCCCACCGGTATTACAACTTGCAGGAGAAGAGGAGACGCGCCCCCGCGCACGAACTCGAGAAGCCCTAGCCGACCAGGCGGGCGAGACAGTTTTTTTTTTTTTCTTTCTTTCTTTTTTTAAAATACTTCTTCCTGTTGTAAACTTTTACGGTTGAGGAATCATAAATTACGTGCTTACAATATTTTTATTTTTTATGTAATACATTAAATTTAATTTTAATATATCATTTTCTTATATTAAATATGTAATTTATAAGGAAAAAATTAACATAATAATAATAATAATAAGGTAAGATAAGATATATGAATATGATTAAAAATATTACAATTGAAAGTAAAAAAAAAAGGAAGTCTTACCGTATAAGTCACAAGTATTGTTGCAAATTAAAAATTTTAGTAACCATAAAAAATTCAAAGTAATGATTTTATTAAAAAAAGGAATTAGTAGAATAATTTCTAAACATTCTAGTATAAATGAGATTAAAATGAATAGAATATCACAATTCATGAATGTTATTTTCTATTATTAGGTAATGTTGAACAATGTGATGAACCTTATTATTATAGTGAACAATGTTTAATGTTTAATTATAAACAATGATGATGACTATTAATTTTCATGTGTAAATGCTTTATTATTTGATATTTTATATAAATCTTGTTATGTCAAATAAATGTTTTTATTATTATTGAAGATTCTTATAAATTTTGAGGTAAAAGTTGTACTAATCTCGTTACTTTTTATAGGTAATAATTATCATGAATGGTATAGATGGTTTAAAATAGTTAAAAAATGCAATTGAGTAAGAAGTAAAAAGACAACAAACATTAATTCTTTCAATGTAAAACTTACTTATTAGTGTTGCATATATGTAAGTATATTGATTAGTACTACACATTGCATTTATAGCAGAGAAGTACATTACTACATTAGAAGATTATTAGATCATCATTATCACATTAATCATATAACTATCGAAAGATATATAGAATGAGTCAATATATATTCTTTGACTTCTATAATTTGTTACGAAAAGAATATAACATAGGAAATATAAATAATATTAGTGTAGAAGAAAAGTTTGTAATTTTTCTTGTCATTATTGGTCAAAACCAACAATACAGAGTAACAAAGTAATGATTCTCTTGATTTACATGAACTATTAGTATCCACTTCAATGCAATTTTAAACTTACATAAAGAATTTCTTGTAATACCTCTAACATTAACTCTAAGTAGAATACTAAATGATTCAAATGTATATCTCTATTTTAAGGTAAATATGTATTTTCATATGGAATTGATTTATATATTATTTTTTGACAAATTTCTTATGCTTATGTTAACAATATTGCATTGGTGTTGTTAACATAACATATATTAAAGCAACTATATATAGAGGACAAACAACAATATTTAGAAATAGAAAATGAGAGTTAAATCAAAATATTATGATTGTAGAATTTACATATATTATTGACAATTGGAAAATATCAACTTATGATGCAAAAATCCTTCAAGATACAGTTACAAGACATCATTCATTCAAGGTTCTACTAAGTATGAAGTAACATTATCAAACATATTTTTATTATTTACATTAATTTTTAATTATATATAGGTAAGTTTTACTTACTTGATACTAGTTATCTTAATTGACCTAAATTTATTTGTTCATATCGAGGAATGAGATATCATTTATCTAAATATGAAAATAATAGTCTTTTAATAAATGCAGTGGAAAACTTCAATTATAAATATTCACAATTAAGATTAGTGATTTAGAGATCATTTAGAGTACTAAAATATTATTTTACAATCTTACGAGTACACATATTGTATCCTTATGAAACACAAGTGAAGATTGTGATAACTTGTTTAATATTATACAATTTTATACATAAAGTTGATAAAGTATATTTATTAGAAGATCTAGAAAATAAGTTAGTTAAATTTAATTTGAAAAATAAAGAAATTTAAATTACTAAAAATGAACTTTCACGTATAGGTAGTACATTAGAAATAATGCAAGAACGAAAAAGATAAATAGCAAATGAAAATTGTGACAACATGAAGACTACTATATAGGATGTACATGACTTTTAAATCATTTCATATGTAATTTTATGATATTGTTATGTTATAATATTTGAATATTTGTATGTTAAGAATTTATATTTATATTGTGAACTTTATTTATATGTTTAATGTCAGTTAACAATTTTGAAATGTAATTATTTGTGATATGTTATGTTCAAATAAGTAATCTCCAACACAATTTTTTTCAATTTGTTTATGACATTATTAATAAATAAAAATAAAAAGAATTGATATCTTTTCTTAAAATATAAGTATTATGAAGTGAAAAAATAAAGTAAATAAAAAATAATTATTAGAATACTTTAATTAAAAAAAAAATTTCAATTCTAAACATTTTCTCTAATACAAACTTGATATCCTAACTTTCTAAGGCATACACAAACACCTCATATTTTCTTAAAAATTGAAATTTTTAATTCACAAGAATCAAAACTTTTTGTTTCTTCTATTTTCAAACTTTTCAATGTCTACAAACATCCTTTTAAAGTTAGGAACAAATTCAAACAAATACAACCTCTATTTTTAACTTTTCTCCGTGATCAAAATAAGTCTCTTTTTATCTCTTATCATTAACAACAAAAATTCTACAAAAACTTTTTATTATCTTTAACTTGTGACTGTGGTCGGTGCAATAATCCTCAAACCAAAATGGTACTACATAGAGATTTCAATATCAATTGGTTCAGATTACAGGTTAAGTTAGGTCGAGTCTAGGTCAACTCATGCGTCTTACTTTTTAAATTTTTTTTTTTAAAAATCTTTGATTGGATCGAAGCTGTTTCTCAAACACAACTTCGATCTGATCGAAGTTTTTTAATTTTATTTTAACTTTTAAATTTTGATCGAACTGAAACACAGCTACAAAGCTTCAATCCGATCAATGTTTTTAAATTTTCTTTTAATTTTGTTTTTAATCTTAGATTGGATTGAAGTTGTGCTTCTATCCTATCAAAGTTTTTTAATTTTTAAAATTTTATTTTAAGTTTTAGTTAAGCCAAAGCTGTCCGATCAAAGTTTTCAATTTTTTAAATTTTGTTTTAAGTTTTGAATGAATCGAAGTTGAAGTTTATTATTATTTACTTATTTTTAATACATCATTCCTAATTCATCAATACATTCAAATACAAATTATAAGATTAAAATAATTATTTTATTTTTAAATTAAAATTAAAAATATACTATTTTACATCAAATATTTTTACAATTAATATACATAATTTCATTTAAATATTTAAATTTATAAATTCATCGATAAAATTATCTTTTTGTTATTTTCTAGGAATAAGTTTTTCATCTTTAATATATATTAATATTTCTAAAATATCATTTTTAATTTTATTCTTTTATCATCTAATATATTATCATTAATATTAAATATTTGTTTACATGCTATAGAAAAAATTGAAATTATTAGTAAATCTTTAATTATTAATGATAAAATAAAAAATATTTTTTTTGTATTTTCCATTAATTTATTATATCAAAATTTAAAAAATTAACATTATCTTTTATTGAATAACTATAATTAATATTATTAAAATTAATTAATTCTTACATGTTAAAATCAATATAATCATCAACAAATATATTATAATCAAATGCTGTTGATAATGATGGTCGTAAAAATAATGTATACTTTATGTTTGTTATATCTTATATTTTATAATATACATATCAAATATGTTATTTAAATTTTATTTTACATTTTCAATTATTATATTAAATTTTACGTTTAAATAATTTTGTATTATATTTATTACTTTTTTAATAACTTTTATTTTAATCTTAAAATCTAAACAAACACTTAATATATATAATAGATATATCTTATTCTAATATTTTAATTTTTTTCTTTCATTTTTTAAAATTATAGGTATAAAAAATAGATAATTACCATAATTATTAAAAAAATTTACAATATTATATAAACGAGGATTAACTTAGACTAATATATTCTTGATAAAAGTTCTATTACATTATAAAATAATTTTAAAAATTTAATAAAATAATTAAATATTATAAAATTATTTTCTATCATGTACTCTATTATTATAATATATTTTATCACTAGTTAAAATGTTAACTAATGTAATTCTAATATTTTTAATAAAAAGTTTTTATTCTTTACGTATTTAACCGTAAAATTAATTATATAACATATACATATTTGATGAAATAAATTAAAATCATTGAGTAAAGTTAATTTATTTTTAAATATAAAGATAATTACATTATTGTTTGATATATTATTAAATATAATATTATTTTTTTTAATTCTTTAAATTTAAAAAATATTCATAATAATCAAAAATATATTTTGAATATTATGTAAATGATTTATTCTTCTAAATTTTATTAATCATTTTAATAAAACTTAATTATCATCAATAAAATATATAATAACAGTAATATATCATATTTCAATTTTACCTTTTCAAATACTAGATATATGTTATAAATATGTTAATAAACTTATTATATTAATTAATTTTATTTTAAATTTATTATAAAATTTAATAATATATTGTTTAATTTAATTTCTAAAAAAATTTAAAATCATAAATAATAAGCTTATAAAATATATTTTTAAAAATGTTAACTATAATCAAAATTAATAAATAAATTTTAATAATAATAAATTTAACATATATTTCTCTAACATTCTTAAAATTATAATATCATTGTATTATATTAACTTTAATGTTAAAATTAATGTATTCAAATTATTTTATTTTTTCAAATTTTTTAGACGAAAAATTAATTAAATATTTAAATAAATTAATATGTATTTCATAATCTCAACTTAAATATTAAGTATTAACATGTAAGAATATGATTTCTTACATTAACATTAATTTAAGTATTAAGTATTAACATTCTTAAAATCAACATAAATTAACATTCTTCTTTAAATAAATTAATAACATTCATAAGTGTTAACATTCTTAAAATATTAAGTATTAATTCATAATCTTATTGTTAAAATGTTCATAATCTTATTTAAATAAATTAATATGTAATTCATAAACATTTATTTAATTATTATTCTTGCTTAAAATCAACATAAATTAATATGTAATTCGTCTTCTTTTTTCTTACAATCTTACCGTTACATTCAATTTAAAAATAAATGTTGAAACCAACGTTGAAAGTAGTCCGGCCTAACCTAATTTTTAAAATCAAGCTGGACCGTACCAACGCATTATAGACTGAACCGAACTGACCCATGATTGCCCGACGCATTTGACACTTCCTACCGGTACACGAGTTCGTATTAACTTAAACAAGAGTAAATACTATTAAGTTAGATTTTGTCGTGGCTTATGCGATCGATGTTACTAGTGGTAAATCAGACCACTTCACGTGAAATTTGGCATTTGGCGGACATCGGAGATGGTATATGCTTCAAGTCGCAAATTCGTCTGCTACAAGTGTCCAGAAACTACATAAACATTTTCATTTGCTAAATAAACATCATACAAAAAGCTCTAATGCAGATCACATGGTGCTCCATTTTTAAATTGTAGATATACATCATCCGGAAGCTTCAAATGATAAAAACACAAAGTCTCTTGTTGCTTTGGACAGGAAGACTGCTTTCATTCTGCAATTCCTGTTGTTTTGGTAAGCCTCATACACATCCATTACCATTATGTGAAATTGTTGCATCCAAACCCTTATCATTGATTTACAGTGGTCCATCGAAACTTAGCTCCCATTCCTTGGAGACATGGATATGATTACCACATTAGTATCTTGAGTATGTTTATTCAAAGTGCACTTGTATTTCCCCTTTAAAAGCCAAGTTAGACAGACGCATATCACTATTTAGACATATCAATGAACAACTAATCATCATATTCTCAAATCTTACTCCTAGAAAGAAATCCAACAGTTGCCACTAAACGAAGCACATTCGAATAAATTGAACCAAGAAACAAGTACCCAATGAAATGATCGTTCGGAAAAAACCAAACGATCGCGTTTCATTATTCATTCACGTATAATAACAAAAGAAAAGGGAGAAGAAGCAAAAACAAGAATCATTGAGTCACATCTCTTACGCTAAGGAACCTAAGCACGCTCGCCTCGAATACGCCTGGCGAGCTGGATATCCTTGGGCATGATGGTAACCCTCTTAGCATGAATGGCGCAGAGGTTGGTGTCCTCGAACAAGCCCACGAGGTAAGCCTCGGCAGCCTCCTGGAGGGCAAGCACGGCATGACTCTGGAACCTGAGGTCGGTCTTGAAGTCCTGCGCGATTTCCCTCACCAGCCTCTGAAACGGCAGCTTCCGGATCAGCAACTCCGTGCTCTTCTGGTACTTGCGGATCTCGCGGAGCGCGACAGTCCCCGGGCGATAGCGGTGGGGCTTCTTCACGCCACCTGTCGTCGGGGCGGACTTCCTCGCCGCCTTCGTCGCCAACTGCTTCCGGGGGGCCTTCCCTCCCGTGGATTTGCGGGCGGTTTGCTTCGTACGGGCCATCGGATTCCGGTGACGAGGCGATCGAACGGGTTTTGCCTCACAGAAAGACACAATATTTATAGGTGGGGGAAGATGGATTGTTCGGTTGGGATGATGTTGAGATCCAACGGACGAGATTCGTTAGAGAAAACACATGATCCGTGTGGTTTTCATCTATTGGCTATTAAGGACAGATCGGTGACGTGGGTTTAACGGTTGAGGAACGAATAGATTGGCTGCAGTGGCCACTTTCACTTTGAACATGGAGGTTCGTACTTGGAGCAATTTCATAAGCCACGTGGTTCAAATTTTTTTTTTTATAAGTACCACGTGGCTCGAATTTTATATCAATAATTTGTGTTGTGTGCTTTCTCGTTGAAAGTGCACGTGGGTAATCTTGTACTCGTCCCTAATTTTTTTTTTTTTCCACTAAAGTCATGGTTCGCCTTAAGTAAATGAGATTTTTATCAGCAGCTATCACATCTGTATTTTAACATTATTTCTATTTAACCAGAAAATCAACAGACCACTAAAACAATAGAATTTCAGACACCTAAAGAAATATTATGATTAAGTACACGAAAAGACGGAAGCGAGTAAGTCATCATTGCAGACGCTGCATTCATGAAAGTGCATTTTCGTCTATATAGATATATTGGAACATGACAAAAGCTAAGACACGCATTTGAAGAAGAGAGGTTACTTTTATTTGATTATCCTAAATATTTTATTAATTTTTTCTTAAAATATTTCAAAATTTCTTCTTAAAATCCTTCATAAAATTTGTCTTAATCCTGACCATACATTTTAGATCTAAAGACCTGCTAAAACGTTATAATTTAAACCGTCCGTTAGATTCAACGGCTTATATATAATGACTTAAGTTAATCTATCGAGAGTCGTTGGCTCTTTATCAGAGGGTTATCTTATTATGTTTTAATCTGACCTTTGATTTAACGATCCAACGGCTCCTATCATATTTCAATCTCAACCGTCAGAGTTTCTGTGTAAAATGCTATCCGTCGATCTACCGCCATCTTCTTTAGCCTCTCCTTCGGCGGACGGCGGTTCGGCGCCCGTCAGTCCCGCTGGTCAGGTCTCCCCGTTGATCTTCCTTACCCAATCTTATAGCTCGGTCCTGCCCATTGTTTTATCGTCACATTGTTCACCTGCAGCGATTGCCGTCAATCGTATCGCCTATTCAACATCCACCCGTCACCAGATTCGCCAGACTGCTCGTCCTGCCTTCTCCGCCTCTGCCCTCCGGAATCGCCGACGCCCCACCGCTCGCACATCTCATCAACCGCAAGTTTGTCATTCCCTGTTATAGCACGCGCGTGCCCGGTGAAGCTTCACACGCAGGGACCGCACAGTCCTCGACCGCCCATCCCACGAATCCCTCTTCGTGCAGCACGTCAACCGCCGCCTCTCACCAGACTCAGACTCACCCTAACCCACCAATTCTCCAACAGATTTCATCAATTGAGCCTATCAAAATTTTGTGCATAATCCTCCACCGCTTGAAAAATTGTTTGCTCGGAGAACGCACGCCAAGGCTCGGACGGACGAGACGTCGTTTCGTGAACTGCTACCACCGGCTTCATCGTTCCGATGGCGTGGCTGCACCCGTCAATGACAAGCAAGGCCCCTGCTCAAGTCTTGCTACCGATCGTAATCCTTGGGGAGAGAATTCATCTATAAAAATGGAAGATCGTCCAATATTAACTGCCCCAATTCGAAGAACAACCAAAAATCTTCATCTGGGATCGAACACCATCACCGCCATCTTTCCCTCACTGCCAACACCGTCTTCTCCACACCTCTCCGATTTGAGTCGAACACCATCACCACCACTCCCCTTTCCTCCATTTGAACAGGGGCAACACCATCAACCCAATAACTGAACCCTACTCTTTTAAAACCACATCGGAGGAAGGCCAGCGCCGTCGAAACAATCATCGGTGCCAGTCCGATTCCACTTAGGCAGTCTTCCACCTATCAGTCAAGGAGCCTCATCCGCAGCCCCGGTGGAGGAACTCCGGCACCGTCGAAGTAGGCTTCGACTTCGAACCGAGACGAGTTTCCACCGGCCAGGTTCTGTTCATTTATTTTTAACAACCATAAAGTTCTGCGATTATGAAATGGCATGTATTCAAAATTTCATGCAAAGTTAACAACCTTGTTCGAGAAATATTATATGTTTACATTTGCATGGAATTATATTGTCTGGTCTGGAATGGTAAGAACATATCATGCAACTTAACATAAAGTGTATCATATAAACATGTTTGTAAAATATCCATATAACGTATATCATGCAACCTTAATTACTTATAAATATATCATTTAACCTTACATAAAATCCATCGTAAAAGTACGTCATAAGACTTTACATAAAATCAAATCATCGCATGACTTTACATATACATCATGTAATTTTATTAAAAACATATTATGTATAACTTACACAAAATACGTCATATAACTTCTCGTAGAAATATCTCATGTAACTTTATAAAATATGTTATGTAACTTCTCGTCAAATACATCATGTAACTTTATAAAATATAAAAATATATCATGTAACTTTGTGTTCTTACATGTAAAAACTACATATTTTATGTGTTAAAATTAGCCTACCATTATCTCAAGATTAATCGTTTTCTCTCATAGATTATTAAGGTCTTCTTACTTCTCCCATTATATCTGTAATGTTATTTTACTTGTCTTTTCGTAAGTCCTTAAAGTATTCATTTGTCGTTCACTTATAGATCATTCAAGTCCATTAGTTTGTCTCTTATCAAGTACCTTAATAAATTCCTCAATAATCTCTGCATTAAAAAATGCATCTTATAATGCATCATCGAGGTTTCGAACTTACATTTGTGAATATAATTTGATAACACTATTACAATTAGATTATCATTATACTAAAAACTCAAATTGATAACAAATACATTATCAATCATTTTAAGTAAGCTTCAAAATCTCTTACAAGTGTAATAAGAACTATTAAGATTAATCAATTTCTCTCATAAGTCCTTAAGATCTTATTTATTATATTGAGTTCGTAAGTTCCTTCCACTCATCTCCTTATAAGTCCTTAAAATGTTTAATTATTGTTTGCTTATGGGTTCTTCAAGTCTATCAACCTATTAAGTTTTTCAATAAATTCCTCAACATCATGATTTTTCAGGTTGCATATTTCATATAAAAATTACAAATATGAGAAATTACACATTTTATCATATTCTCACATGAAAAATACATATTCTAGCTATCATATCACATATAAAAATTACACCTTTTATCATATTCCACATAAGGAATCTCTATTTTATCACCCTTGTCTATTAACATGCATGCATTATTGGGACCCCAATTTCATGCTTGTAAATTCATCACATGCACCACATATCTTTGTATTATTCAGTGACCTAATAGCCACTACACCATGACTAGGATACTTGAACATTTAGACCACTTCCCACATTGCACTACACTTGAACAGGAGATAATTACATAACCATTCTGTCTTGTCTAGCCTCAATAGGTTTAATTACTCCGTAATATTTAATATCTCCGTAATATTTCATAAAATCCTAGATTTAATTACTTTTTGATTAACTAATCTTTCTCAAGTGTATTGAACTTTCATGTTTTAATTATCACTTTTAAAGTCAAAAAAGTTAACAATGAAGAAAAACTCAAAGTAAAGAGCTAAGAAAAAGAGAAAATTTGAAGAAAAGGTTAATTTTTGTCATCTTGTTTGACGATACCAGTCTAATTAAGTTTTAAGTCTCGTAAGCAAAAGGATTGAAATCGGCACAAGATTTGTCGTATATTAAAAAAATTAGTTTCTACGATGACCAGTCTTAATATTTTTATATTTTACTTTTCTTAATTTTTTCCATGCACTTTTTTTTTTTTTAATGTTGAGATGTCAAATTCATGTTAATATTTTACACTCATCGTCAAGAGCTTTACATAAAAACCTAAGATATAGATGTGATGTTAAAGGTTCATCTTGCTGCTTCAAATAGGTATCAATATATTCTTATGTAATCTATGTAAATTTATAAATAAATCATGTAATCTGGTATCCCCACATGAAATTAAGATAGTGACAGATGGTGGTAAATATATTTTATTGCTCAAAATGTCAAAGAATACGATATTTATCCAATTGAACACATATAAATGAAGTAGTTGACGTGGCAAATAAAACTTTATTCGAAAACCGAATAGACCTCACGTGTTTCTCCGTGCACATCTTCGCTCAGCGGACGAGTGCCGACGTGGAATCCCGTCTTCCTTCGTCGACGATGCCATTCCCACCTCTCCAAGCAATCCCACGGCTCTTACCCTTCTTCCACGCCTGCGCCACCACCCTCCCGTGACATTCCTCCGCCTCCGAATCTCCACCGCGATGGACTCGATCGGAGCGTTGCTGAGCACAGCCTGGGCCGCCGCGATCGTCCTCATACTCCTGGCGTCCTTCCCCGCCCGGTGCCTCCGTCCCCTCGCACAAGCTTGTGGACGGGGGAAGACAGCGTCGTCGTCCTCGGTAATTACACTTCAGCAGCCTCCCCTGTGGTTTCTCAAACATTCTTCTTCGCTGCTGGCCGGTTCGACTGACTTTCCGGCTGATCGTGTCGGGTTTTGTAGAGGTTCACTGTCCCGCAGAGGTACTTCCTGCACTTCTACGCCGTCGGCGTGGCTTGGACGACGTGCCTGCTGGCCTCCACTTGGTTCTACGCTCGTGGGAGGATGTCCCTCTCTGTACCGCAGGGGATGGGCCTCAGTGACGTCGCAGGGCAATTGACGGGGAGTTCCCGAATGAGGCATGTCTCTGCTGAGCATCGGAGGCGCGTCTGGAACTCCGTTCTCATGCTGCTTCTCATGGAAGTTCAGGTGGTGAGGCGTTTCTACGAGACGATATATGTTTTCAACTACGGGAGTTCGGCGAGAATGCATTTGGTTGCCTATCTCACTGGATTATGGTAATATCTTCCTTACTTTCTAAATAATTTCTTTTCGCAACAGTTTATGGGAGACCTTTTTTTTTACTAGATATTGTGATGGTTCGACTTTGTGTGTATTTGCGTTATTTCTTTTCCTTTGTCCTGGTATTTCGATTTCCTTTCGGTAAAAACAGCTAAATTTCTTAAGAGTTGCTTTTTTACAAAACATGCTTAAGAGTTATTATTTAATAACACATCTGCACGTAAACGTTGGATCCATGATTAAAGAATTACATTGCAGTTCATGATCGTAATGATTTCTTTTATATTAGAGAAGTTGTTTTGGATGCAAGATATTGTGTAACACTTACTTTAACTGGGGCAATGAAAAAGCAGATCTTTTCCGTAGTTTAATTTTTAAATTTTGAACTGTGTTCAACAATTGCAATCCAAATAGACTAAACTGTTCAATCCTTTTTGGGATTTGACAATATCTCACAGTGTTTGTGTTTCGAGTCCCATTTCAGTGGGTCATTCAACTTGGAGTTCAGAACTAGTTTTAATTATTTAATTCTAAAGGTGAACAATTCTGTTTTGTATTTCCAAGTACACCTAGGGTTTATATGTCTGGGGCTAACTTGCATCTGTTTTCTTTCTTTTGGACTAGGTTCTATGTTGCAGCCCCACTATCTCTTTGCAGTTCTTTTGCTCCAGAAGTTTTAAGCTATATAAATAGTCAAGTAGCTGAATTCATCATAAAAGGTGAAGAAGGAATACCAGTAACAAGGATTTATTGGTGGGGATACGTGAAACCTCTTATGCAGCTGGGATGGTGCCAATGGATTGGATCATTTATTTTCATTTGGGGCTCGGTACATCAACTTAGATGCCATTTGATTCTTGTAAGTTTTTTTGGGTGATACGAATTTTATTGCAAAGTTTTCTGTTTGATTCTTTTAGATTTTATGTTTGTATGATAATGCTTGCTTTAGTGTTGAATGATATTCTTTTTTTTTTTTTTGTGACATGCTAATGAAAGTTGCATATGAATTATCTTTGAGTGCTCAAAAAAATAATTGGAAGACAATATTTAAATAGGCTGTTGGAGTTGGATGGTGCTACTGTAAGCTATTGGATCCAAATGACACTAATATTGAGGCTGTTTTTAATATTGTACGTAAAAAAGAAAATTGTTTGAATGAAAACCTTTATTTCTTCATCATCATTAGAATTGGATATCTTTAATGTTTTCAGTTCACGTGGATTACAAATATCCACAAACAATAAAATTGTGTACATCAATGCCTTATCCCACTGGTCGGCCATTCACAAGTAATAAATTTATTTGGATTAAATTTTTATTTCATTCATTGCTTATCGGAATGATAAATCCAAGGTTCTTAATTTCATCTCAGCATTAAAGTCTGTGAGGTCACATGCTTACAGGCATGGAATCAGTCAGTTGCAATGCTATTGAGCATGATATATCATGAGACAACAGAATCTTATAAAGCCAACTATACCTTGCAAGTGATCACTGCTTGGCTGATCATTTATGTACTCAAAGCCTTAAAAGTTAAAACTATCTCATGTATGAAGTGCATACATTTTGGGCTATCTTCATCTCTAGATTTTACTGGATCAAGAACTATTTTGCTTCCCATTACTATTATGTAACGGAGAATCTGAATCAGTGCTGATGGTTGTCTTTTGGATATGTATCTACGATGTCCTCATTTGCATGGAAATGCGTATATCATTGAAGACAATCATTATTTTTACTGGTTACCTGTGAAATATCAAGATTTCATCATCTATAAGTTCATAACCTATTGAATTGGATTTTTGTTTTTTCTTAGTCTGAAATGTATATTGATTTGTTTCTAGTTATTCATGCCACTTTCCTTATTGTTCACATAATGTCCTCGAGGACCATTGTATCCAATCCATTTTTTCTTGGCTAATGACCATTTTGAATACTCCAATAATCAACCCCATGGATCCTACCTTTAGTTTGGATTCAGATTGGTCTCTATCCATCTAAGTGATATTGGCATGGAATCGGGCCACGAGTTTGAAGTTTATCTTTGGGATTTATGAGAACTTTGTGACTGTATGGCTTATTCATGCAACTGAAATGAGATGTAATGTGAGCTGACAGCCTTGCTTTTCATGTTTTTGGCAGGGCTCACTTCGGCAACAACCAGGAACTAATGTATATGTGGTTCCTCACGGGGACTGGTTTGAGACTGTTTCCTGCCCACATTACCTTGCAGAAATTGTAATTCTCATGCTCTCATGGCATGTGCTGGCATGTGCAAATGATTTTTTTGAAATAAATAATAGAAGGGAAAAGTCCCCTAGATAATATGGAGAGGAAAATAGCTGTGTAAGGAGCCACTCAAAAAAATCTGGGAAAGGAAAATACAATTGAATCAACATTTTTATGCTTTGAAAAGTTGAGGAAAATAGCCTCAATGTCTACTGCTAAAAACACAATAGGCTTATATTTACAGGAAGCTCTGTATCTCTTTTCTAGCTTAGCATGGCACTGAAGTTGTACTTATTATTTCTCAAATTATGTTTCATCATCCTTGTGTTAAATATTTCTTAATGTGCAGGTGATATATTCAGGAATTTTGTTAGTTAGTGGTGGATTTGATATCACGGTGTGGCTTGCTTTTCTTTTTGTGGTAAGCTTTTTTAGGAAAATTCTTTGTTACCAATCATCCCTCTCACAAAAAATAACTACTACTTTGGTAGTTATAAATAAGTTCTTATTTTTAGATTAAAATCTTACCATCCAATAGATGATTAAGATTAAAGGATTTTGGTATTCAGGAGAATTTATGGATATCCTTGAGCATACCATAGACTCTCCCTTTTTAAACAACAATTTTCCACAAACTTCCCTAAGAGTGTTCAATTATGGTGGATGATACACAAGCTAGTTCATTATTTTTCACACTATCTGAAGTGCTTTAGGTTTTTTCTGAACTAGCTACCATTCTAAAACATTTTCTTATGTTGCAGGCATCAAATCTCATATTGGCTGCAGCCCAAACACATAAATGGTATCATCAGAAATTTGAAAATTATCCTAGTTCACGCTATGCCATCCTTCCAATGGTTTTCTAAATGTTGCTGGTTTCAAAAGGTAAAAGCTGTGAGTTGCATGAAAGTAATTAATTTGGGGGGATCAAATTGGTCCTTAAATCCTGAATCATTGTAGGGAATTTATGTGCAGTGAAATTCAAGAAAGCATGCAGGCTTAGTGGATTGATCACCAGCAAGTTGCATCGCATCTGCCTCGCCCCCTATCCACCCATGCTCATGGCTTCTGTCTGAGCTTCCTGGTAAAAACTTGTTGATTCTTTTTTATCTTCCAATTTACCTTGTCACAAACGTTCTGGACTGAGAGTTGAGCCTTTTAGATGACGGGGTGCAAGTGGTTTTCTGCATGGTTTGTGCAGTTGTTATACCTCCAGTACATGGTTCCATTGTACCCTCTGAAAAATCACATGATTTATTTGCAATGAAAGAAAATTAGCCACACAAGAATAGTTCGACAATGAATTTGACGGTTCTTTCCATAGAACATCAACATTTTTTTTCTGTGAAAAGTTTCTAATTTATGCTCATTGGAGGTAAGGTATTTTGTATGTAGTCAAAGTTACATTTTCCTACTGTGGTCAGGGGAGAGTCTCTTTTTGTTTTTTCACGTTAATTTTTTTCATATATATATATATTAATTTTTGAGGAAAAAAACATTTTTGTTAAAATTTATATTTGTATTTGTTGTAACCTTTGATATAGCATAGCTACAAAGTTAGAAAACATCATTATTATTTCAGTTTTAAAATTTAATCCCAGCATAACAATGGCAGGAGTGCATAGTGCAATTACTTCATATTCCAAAGGAATACATTGAAAGCAAAAAATCATAAAGATTTCATTTTGAGATATTTAATGGATTATCCTATTAAGTAACTAACCAAATAATTAAAATTTATTTTTAAAATAAATCTTTTAAAGGTAATTAAGCTGGACAAGAAAAATTCTCAGAGACGCATACAAGAGGTTTTTCTGATAGATGGTAGCTCAAACCTACCTTGTTATTCGCATGCAAAAATTGATAGATAAGTCAAATAATTGTTCAATAATTTTGTAAATTTTCATATGATAGATCACGAAACAAATACCAAACTACTCAGGAGAGTTATAATCTTAAACGAAAGCCGACAAAATGAATAATCTTCCTTGGATAAGAAAATGCTCAAAAAGTAGCCACAAGACAGCCATTAGGATGATGAAAAACGGTAAAAGGATATACCATCTTCTACAGTTTTGTAAGTATTGGTATTAATTGAGATCATTTTGAGATAATAATGACACTATGAAAAATTAAAATGTGAAATCTAAATTTCTAGCAAAAAGCTAGCAGAAGTTTTCTCCCTTAGAAGACATATCAAAGGCTCATTTTGTCTGTGATTGGAGAAGTTGAAAAATCTAGAGTCAATATTAACTGTTGACCACTTAGGCTAATTATGATTATTTTGATAATTGTAAAAAATTATTTTGATTTATTTGTCCTTATGAATCTATTATTTTGGCAAAATGATTGTTGTCAAATCTTATACAAATAAAGTGCAAAATGTCATGACATCAAGAACTTCAAGAATCCAAGAGGAAGATACTCAAGACATCTCCAACACCTCCGGTTAATTTCAAGTCAACTTAAGTTGGACTTCATGACAAAAACAGTATAATTGTAATGTATTATTGTCTTAAAGTGTTGTACTTTTTTTACTTATTTTCTTAAGTAATAGATGGATGTAAAACTCCCACATATTATGTGAAATGGGACACTAAACTTTAGGGCACAATAGTTGTAAATCATATGTAAATTCATAGGAAAACATGCTAAGCCGAAATCGATATATCGATTGGAGATTGATATACCGATTATTTTTTAGGCCCAAACTTGGCTAAATTAGAATCTATGCATCGAAAATAGATCGGTGCACTATTTCTCTTTTTCCAAACGTATTTTAGCATATCAATGGAAATCAATATATCAAACTTGGGAACATAAGAACATATGGCATGACTGGTACTCCGATTCTTTGATCGGAAGATAGATCTTGACCGTTAGGAGGATCGGTATACCAACTGACTATTGGATGGACATACTGATTTTTCAACCATTAGACAGAAATATCTAGCCTTTGTGAGATCACTTCCACCCACCATTTGCTATAAAAATTAGTCCATCTGCATTGTTGAATTCTTCATCTACTCTTTCAAGCTCTCTTTCAATTCTTCTCTAGGGTGCACATGCATTGGCCCCCACTTAGTTTTAGATTTCAATTGAGCACTCGCTCCAATCATTTATATATATTGAAAAGCACATTTATTGGGGGGATATGCGTAAAAGCTCGACTCCACTTAGGCTATGAGGAACATCCTTGGGTGGCAAAGGTAAGCTTAGTGAGAAGAATTTCCAGGGACAAACAATGTAATAGGCTTTAGGAAAAGGTAAGCTTGAAACAAGACCAGCTTAGTGTAGAGGCTCAAGTAAATTACACAAGGAATGAACAAAGTTTATTTAGAATGAATCACTGTAAAATTCTTATGCACTTTTTATTGTTTCATACCTCTTCATCTATGTTAGCCTCTTTATCAACTCAGTTATCCTTCTTTTATCACAAATTAGCTTAATCTTGTAATTATTAACTTTAGTTGTGAATAAGATTTGTAATATTTACTATTCATCCCTCTCTAATAAAGTTCAAATCATAACCCTAACTTGTAGGGCTTCTCTCACTAGGTGATGTACAGATGCTATCGTAGACGTTGAATCAATTATTGGATTATTTGTTTCCAAACTCATTTTCATTCAACAACTAACAAGAAAAAAGTACTAAAATACACATGTTCTCGTACATCAACAACAGTGTGGAATTCTTGTTCTTGAACAAAAGATCACAACCATGACCTAAGGTGTGACCAACACCCACATGATTTGCTGCCAAAAAATTGACAAAGAATAAAAGCATGCAAGGTTATTTGCCTCTTTAGGAGAAATGCAGAAGATCAATCCTAGATTAGATATATGATCTATGTGTGTTAAGTTTTGTTAATTTGTCATTAGTTGTTAATTCTATTGTAACCAGTGCTTGTGAAGTAAACACCTTATAAATAGATGGAATGTTGGGGATATGGTATTTGGTCTATGTTGTCTATTTCGCTCCTCCATTTCTCCACTTTTATTCACTGGTCTGACGTTGAAGATTTGAGCTCCAGTTTCTTCATGACATTAGAGCATGCAAGATCTCGCAAAGGCTCCAAAGAATCATGGGAGGAAGAGATTATCAAGAGGTCTCGCAAGAAAAATGAGTATCTTTTTTACGTTAATATATTCAACTTTTCCTACTTTAAACTTGGGGAAAACAACTATTTCTTGTGGGAGGTTCATGTTCTTAGGCTTTTTCAGCTCATGGATTTATTGTTCACAGGAGTAAATCATAACTTGAGAGGTTCATCATGAAAGAAGCTGACAAGTCTCCAAAAGAAAATCCATCGTGATTGAGCTTTTTTTGATGAAAACTTTTAAAAGATGAAGAAGATTATCCATCATTATCTTCATTTAGTATTTAAATAAGAATTAATTATTTTTAATTTCATAAATCACAGTATTTGTATAATAAATATCCTCATATAAATAAATTTAATATAATAAATTAGTGGAAAAAACAAAGTGTAACATTTTTTATTTTATCTTCCATGACTAAACATCTATCAATCATTTTAGCTTCTTCAATGTATGAGCAAATATTTTATATGAAAGAAGATTCAAGACAAAAACACATATTTTAGAAGTTTTAATGAGAAAATTGGAGAAAATGGATAATGAAAGAAAAGTAATTTTAATTTTAACATTTTTTTTAATGTTTATTGTATGGTAAATTTAAGTTTTAAAATTTATAATTGCAATTACACAACATTTAATAAAGTATGTTGGTAAGTACAGATCAAATCTATAGAGAATTATAATAAAATTTTAGATTAATTACACTACCTATTTTAACTTTTAATAAATTTAAGAAAACTTTGTATAGATGCACCATAATCACTAAAAACAAAGCAAGAATGTGGAACCAGCATGTAACTAAGGCATGCAAAAATTAAGACAACCGATTGTATAGATGCACCATGTAGCCTTATTAATTAATGAACTTAAATTTCTTCTTAATTGCAATTCTTTGCTCCTAATATGGTAGTTGAAAATTATAGTCATTGAAAGCACAAAATAAAATCAAGTCCACACCATTGAGCAAACACCTTAAATACTTTCAAGAATATTTTGCAATTTCTCTCTAAAACCAATGATGCTTGTTTACTTGTAAAATTCATAACTTTCAATCCTTAAATCCAAAAATCATTAATAAATATTTTCCAAAAATCTCAAGAAGTCCACTAAGAGAGTGTTTGTGTATGTCGAAAAGTTTAGAAATAAAGAAAATGGAAAGTTCAGATTCCTGTGAATTAGAAAGTCTAGATTCTTGAGAAAATCAGAACTATTTGTGCACGTCTCAGAAAGTTAAGATTCCTACAAAGAAATTTGTACGAGATAAAATGTTCAGAATTGAAATATATTTTTTTAATCAAAGTATTCTAATATTAATTTTAATTTACTCTATTTCTTCACTTCATAATACTTATATTTTAAGAAAAAATATCAACTTTTCTTATTTTTATTTATTAATAATATCATAAACAAATTGAACAAAAGTTGTGTTGTGTATTACCTATTTGAATATAACATATCATAAACAATTACTTTTCAAAATTATTAACTAACATCTAATATATGAATAAAATTTAGAACATAAATATAAATTGTCAACATACAAATGTTTAAATATTATAACATAACAATTTGACAAAGTTACATATGAAATGATTTAAAAGTCATGTCCATCCTACATAGCAATCTTCATGTTATCATGCATTTCATCTGCTATTTGTTTTTTTTTTTTTGTCATTTCTAATGTACTATCTATTTGTGAAAACTCATCTTCAGTAATTCCAATTTCTTCATTTTCTAGATCAAATTTAGCTAACTCATCTTTTAGATCTTCTAATAAATCTGCTCTATCAGTTCTACGTATAAAATTATGTAGTAGGAAGCAAGCCATCACAATCTTCGTTTGTATATCATAAGGATACGACATATGTCCTTGTAATATTGTAAAATGATGTTTAACAACTCCAAATGATTGCTTAATCAATGATCTTAATTATGAATATCTATAATTGAAGTTTTTAACTGTATTTTTTGGAAGTCTATTATTTTCATATTCAGATAGATGATATCTCACTTCTCGATATAGACAAATAAATTCAAGTCGATTAGGATAACCAACATCAACTAAGTAAAACTTTCCTGTATATAATTAAAAATTAGTGTAAATAAAAAATATATATTCAATAATGTCATTTCATACTTAGTGGAACCTTGAATGGATGATGTCTTGTAATGACATCTTGAAGGATTCTTGCATAAGAAGCTGATCTTTCCCAACCACTAAGAATATATGTAAATTCCATATCAAAATTACATGTGGCCATAACATTTTGACTTAACTCTCCTTTTCTATTTTTAAATCTTGTTGTTTGTCGTCCATAAATAGCTACCTTAATATGTGTTCCATCAATAACATCAATGCAATTCTGTTAACATATGAATAAGAAATTGAGAAAAAAATAATGTACAAATCAATTCCATATGAAAATACATATTTATCTTAAAATAGAGATATACATTTGAGTCATTCAGTATTCTACTTGGAGTTGATACTAGAGGCATTGCAAGAAGTTGTTTATGTAAGTTCAAAATATATAGTCATGCAGACCATGCATTAAATATTTCATTGAAGTACGTACTAACAGTCCATGCAGACCATGCAGACTGAGAGAAACGCTCCCTTGTTACTCCATATCGTTGATTTTGACCAACAATGACAAGAAAGATTGCAAACTTCTCTTCGACATTAACATTATTTGTATTTCCCATGCCACATTCTCTTCGTAACAAATTACAGAAGTCAATGAATACATGTTGACTTATTCTATATATCTTTCGACAATTATATGCTTGATGTAGCAGTGATGGATCTAATAATCTTCTAATATAGTCATGTTCTTCTCTACTATAAATGCGATGTGTAGTACTAGTCAATGTACTTGACATACATGCAACACCTACAAGGAAGTTCTATAGTGAAAGAAGTAATGTTCGCCGTCTTTCTGCTTCTTCCTCAAGCATATTCTTTAACAATTCCAAACCATACATACCATTCATGATAATTATTACCTACAATAAGTATTGAGATTAGTACACCTTTTCCTAAAAATCTATAAGAATCTTCAACAATAATAAAAACATTTATTTCACATAACAAGATTTATATAAAATAACAAGCAATAAAGCATTCACATATGAAAATCAATAGTCATCATCATTGTCTAAAATTCAACAATACACATTATTTACCACAATAATAAAGTTCATCACATCCATCAACATTACTCAACAATAGAAAAGTACATTCATAAGTTGTGATACTTTATCCATTCTACCCTCATATCTGATGGGATGTTAATAAATTGTTCTACTAATTCTTTTCTTTTTAACAAAGTCATTGCTTTGAATTTTTCACTGTTAGTAAGACTTTCAATTTGCAATAATGCTTCTATAGCTTGTGTTGTAAGATTTCTTTGTTTCACTTTGAAATGCTACATTTGCTCTTGAACTTTAACTTGTTGTTTCTGGATCTAAAGTTGTTCTTTCTATATGTTTGTGACATTATCATAATATTCTTGTCGAGCTTTAACTTTATCCTCTTCTTTTTCACATAATGACATAATAGTAGATGTAGCTTCTTTAAATGAATATGCCATTAGTTGTGCTGACTCTACATGTGGTCTCGGACATTTTCCCTTTTTCACCTCATTGGACATTCTTGATGTTTACATTGGAGATTGAAGTTGGGTACCATCTGTATCCATTGGACTGTTACTTGGTGTGAAGTATTGAAAATGATTTGGTGGAGGTGTCATTTCATTTGATTCATCCATAGGTACGACTCTTTCATTTTGACTAATTATTTTAGGGTTTGACATTCCTTGTAGTCATATTACTTTAAAATAACAATTGCAATTGATCATAAATAAGACATGATTTACCTTTTAAGGGGGCACAATCTGAATGTTTTTGCAATATTAGAAAAATGAGAAAACATATACAGAATGTACAAATTATATTAACGCATTCAAAAATATTACCTTAATAAATTCATTCTAAACTTCATCTGAAATATCAGTATGACCTTGTATGTAATTCCATCCCTAACTACTTTGAGATATAATTTTTGTGTAGTTGTGATATATCTGTCACCATGTTTTAATTTGATTGTCAACATTTTTCTTTGTAATACCTACATTTGTGTCATTGTTGTATTTCTCTATTACATTGTTTCATGTTTATTATTTAACTTTTCTATCATGTGTCTTTCCATTCTCTTTATTTAAAATATCTTCTAATATACCCAAAAATGTGGCATCTGCTTTTGCATTCCAACTAGTGTAAGATATTTGTCTACCTTGTATTGTATTATCTATATTAGTCATACCTAATTTGTAAAACATATATATAAATGAAAAACACATCATTGACTATCAAGAAACACTATCATTGACTATTACTTTAAAAGGATAACTAGTAAAAGTATGGTTAATCATGTATTCGAACTCAGCAACAACCATCGTAAATAAAAAATCAAAAAGATGATTGTTATTCCAACGTACTTTGATCGAAAACCAAAGCTCGGGTCCAAATCTTCCCCACAAACATAAATACATTTAGACTAGGGTCATCCAATTTATCAAGACTGAGATAATAAGTTGTATTTATGACCTAAGATAAGGATTACCAAGAAAGGGTATAAAGTACAAATCTATATAAAAAGAATTAAAATGCCACAAAACAAAACTACAAATTGGCCAAAAGAACCATTTCACATTCACAAACAAGGAACTCCATTGAAAGAATCTTCCACATATCAATCCTTGCAAACTGAAAAATGAACTTGTTTGTGTGAATCCAAATGGGCCATAGGATTGCAATATCAACATGGAAAATATGGCTTCCAAATAGCACAAGCATGCTTGACAAAATTATATAGCATGCTTGAGCTTCTCATTGCCTAGCAAGAAATGCAGAAAGTAGGAGGACAAATTGCAAGGGTGAAGGTAGAAAGTGATGCCTAGATTAGGGGACTTCTTGATAAAATTTCAAAAATGGAAGGAGAAATTAAGGTTGGTGAGAGCATTAAAAAGGAGTTGCAATAGGCACATGTAGAGGCCTAGGGCTTATTTGGAGCAAGGCAGGAAATGACCATGCAAATCTAGCAAGTCACAGATGAGTTATAGCGAACACATTCTGAAGTTAAGAAATTGCCTGAGCTGCAGGATAAATTCTTTGTAACATTTATTATGTATATAACCACCACAGTTATCAAATTTGTTAGATAAAAATTTTTGTTCAATCACATGTAATTTTTTTTTAGGTATTGATATTCAACCCAAGTGCAAGTTTGAAGACTCGAAATCATATCAATAACATAGTGAAAGTTCTTTGTGATCACCAAGATATGCTCTTTCCAAAAAATTGTTTCTTGGATATCCTTGGTTATCCCTATTCACAGAAATTAAATTGAGGAACATGAGTAAATGTAAATGTATAAAGAGCATAATCTTCAAAAAAAGGTAAATGTACAAAGAGCATTACCAACATACTAAACAGTTAAAGTGCACAAACAATGAAATAGTGTCAACAACAACTCAATAAGCAAGTACTATAAATATATAAAAGTAATAAAACAATGAAGTCCTAAGTCTAAGGTTGTATTTGGTTTAGATGTTAGGCATGCTCAATTATGCATAACCTAGATTATGCATATTGTACAGGGTAACAAAAATTGTGTGGATTTTGGATTACTATTTAGAGTGATGCATGATTCTTGTTTGGTTCTGAAAATACCCTTCTAGATTGTGGAGATTTGAAAAGGTAAAAGCCCTTATTATAGGTAGGCATAATGCTATAATGAAACAAGTGTTTGATTAATGAGATAATAGAATCCCTCTCACAAACAGATTGTGACCATAGTCTGTCATGTCAAGCGCATTTGTTTCCAATTATGGCCATGATCACACAGTTTGAATATCGTTTCACCTTATAATCTGAACTAAATTATACCTAAATGTTTTCAAGTCTAAAGACCATAATATAGAAGAATACAAAAAGGTTGTTTTTTCAAATTACAAAAATTACACAATCCGTGATGAAACCACCATTTATACCTTTTTTCTAGAGCATCACATTTAAATTAAGTTGATGCATATCAATTTAATTTTGTATATGTATGTTATTTTGCTATTGAAAGAACTTCACTTTTTGTTCAAGCGTCGACGACAGCGAGACGGGGATGTCGAGCACAAGGCGACGATTCCTAAAGCAAGATGAGAGATGCTGAGACAAGAGATCAAGTGCAAGACGACAACAACGAGACAGGGATGTCGAGCGTAAGGTGACGATTCTTGAAGCAAGATGGGAGATCGAGTGCAAGGTGACGATTCCTGAAGCAAGATGGGAGATGTCGAGACGAGAGATCGAGTGCAAGGCGATGATAGTGAGACGGGGATGCCGAGCACAAGGTGACGATTCTTGAAGCAAGACAGGAGATGTTGAGATAAGAGATTGAGTGCAAGGCGACGACAATGAGACAAGGATGCCCAGCACAAGGTGACGATTCTTGAAACAAGACAGGAGATCGAGTGTAAGGCAACGATAGCAAGACAGGGATGTTGAGCACAAGGTGATGATTCTTGAAGCAAGACGAGAGATGTTTAGATGGGAGATTGAGCATAAGGCAATGACAATGAGATGAAGATGTCGAGCACAAGGCGACGATTTCTAAAACAAGACGAGAGACGTCGAGACAAGAGATCAAACGCAAGGTGACGACAACAAGACAGGGATGCTGAGCGCAAGGTGACAATTCTTGAAGTAAGATGGGAGATGCCGAGACGAGAGATCAAGTGACGATTCCTAAATTTCGAAATCAAGTCTCCAAAAAAGTTTTTTAAATTTCTAAAGTTTCTAAATCTACACAAATATGTAAAATACTTAATTTACTTTTATTTCTTTCCTTTTTAAAATTTCTTAAGAGATACAAACCCCTCCTAAATTTAGTGCAGAATTACTTTTGTCTGCACCCAATTAATACCTCTAACCTTACAAAATTCACCTCTTCAAGTATATAAATCTAAAATTCTCAGTTAAATATTCATTAGAAAGCTCAAAAGGCATACTGTATAGCAAAATTATCACGAAGCATTTTTATAGTTGAAAGATGTAGAAAATCCCACAAAACTATGATACAGATAGATTACATATTGCAACCAGTAATTACTTCTAACTTTGAAAATTTGGATTCCAAAATCTATAGCACTAAAAGTTACAATTGAACCATCAATGGAAAACTCTGGAAGCAACCTAGCTAAGAAAATTGTTTAACATAGAAGTTACTAGGTGATTTTGTAGCAGAAATAGCTTCTTCAAGGCAATGCAGATAATTCTGTCTGCATTACAGAATTCGCCATCGATTTCAAAAATCTGGATCTTCTTCCTCTTTACTCGAAATACAATAAAGTAAAATCAATGTTGACAGAAAGCAATGGGAATGATCTTTCAAATAAAAATATGCACCAATGATTTATAACATCAGAGAAAGTGTAGATCATTGACGAAAATCGGAACCCATCTGAGTTAAGATTTGCATACAACAGCACTGAAATACTTTAAAAATAAATTCACTCCAAAGATTCAGGATTGCTTTCCACATAATTATATCCTAAATCCACTACAAATCCACAAAATAAACACACTGAAATTTACACAAAACAAGGAAAAAACATTGACCCAAGACAAAACAGACTCTTGGCCTGTAGAACACTTTAAAATAAAATCGAACAGTACTACCGAAAGCCTCTAAAACCAATTCTGAAATCACCCTAAAATTTATAATACGAAAATCCACTAAGATCTATCCTAAAACTACTACAAAAGCACCACAAAACAGCAAAGATTTATTCAAAACCTAATCAAAGAACAGTTCTCATTTGCAAGGCAACGATGAAAACAAAGTTGCAGAAATGAAATCTGCACCTACGCTGGACTGAAAATCACCATTCTAAAATGCTATTGTTTTATGTTTAAATATTATACCTTATTATTCCTACTCGATCAGACCTTAAAATATCATAGATCTACGAAACAAACAAATTAAAATACGAGCAAGACAACATAAAATTGCTGATCTACATCAAGATGCAATCATAAACATTCGTCAGATCACAAACAAACTCCACCAAAGGAATCAAAGAAGGCACAAGAAAGGACGACCGTCTTGCCCTTTCCCACAATCATCATGATCCAAACGCTCCTCTCCTTCACGACCATCTTTTCTCTGTGTCTCTAGCACAAGAATCATTTTTGAAAGGGCTACTTGTCTGTACCCCTTAGAAGATGAAATGCAATTAATTATCAGGAAATTATGATTGTATCTGTTCTAACGTTAGGAAATAATGTCAAGCAGTATCTTGTTCACGGAAACCACAACCTATGCAAAAAGATCTATTCCCCAGAACGTAGCTGGCTGATTAGTGCGACACTTTCTTTCGATGCTCTTAATCTTCTCCATATCCTCCTCTGATATCTCGAAGTCGAAGACAGCAAAATTCTCCTTCAGCCTTTCAGTCTTGGATGACTTTGGTATGATAACAGTTTTCCGCTGAATGCCCCATCGTAGGACAAGTTGTCCAACTGTCTTCTTATATTTCTCAGCCAAACACTGAGAAGAGGAAACGAAAAAAAAGTAAGAAATGCACATCACTATAAATAAAAAAAATGGTATTTCTTCCAAAATATGGGATCATTAGGGTGGTGATTACTTTCAGAACTGGATCGTCGAGGCATGAGACAGAACCAAACCACTCTGTGTTTGCAGCAGCACCTCCCAAGGGAGTATGGGCAGTAACAACTATCCCATGCTTTTGGCAGAATTTTACGAGAGATTCACGCTGAAAGTAAGGATGTGTCTCAATTTGGTTCACGGATGGCTTTATTTTAGAATATGCCAAGCAATCTCTTGTAAGAAAGATGTCGTAATTGCTGGTATGTAACACAACATGATCAGAACTTGAAAAATCTATTCTGAGACGACAATTGATAACCTCTGATAACAAGGTCGGGTATTATATTAAACCAGTGAAATGGAAAGCTTGGTTTTGGGTGCAATATTAATATCTTGCATGCAAAATATCCCAGGACATAGAAAGGGTTAGGATGGTAAACATGAATAGTGAAGTAAATGTACTCTCAGGTTGGTTTGCTTATAAACAACTCCTGCAGCCAGTAGATATTAGTTAAAAGCAAATATAGCAATCCTACTCAAAAGAAAACCAGTAACAGTACTGCATGATGATTAAAAATTGTGCAAAAAAATCTACCTTAACCCAATGCTGCGAACAAGACCCATTGAAACAAGTTCTTCCATAGCATGCCAGCAGGTCTGCAATGATACGGTAGTATCTATATCCAATACGCCACCTTCACCAAGAGGACTGGAAGTATTTCCAATTCCTAGATGCAACATAAAATAATGTGACTAGAGAAAATAGAGATCCAAAACATTGAATATTATAAAGAAATCCATCCAGTCCAAGTGGAAGACATTATCCATAAGAATAACAGGAAGTGTAGAAGGAAAAATTCTATTTCTCTAGAAACTAATACAGTATATTCTATTATATTAAGGAAAGTACCCTTCATTCTATAGAGAGAACATTAATGAAAACTCAAAATTACCTTCAAATATTAATGAAGTTCCTCATTCTGTATTTATTAAAAATGAATTTCAAATTTACAATTTTTGTTAATGATAGTCCCAAAAAATTATATCCGTAATAAAACATCATACAATAACAAAATCTTATATTAAATAAAATTCTTTCTAAGCAAGATCATTAGCAATTGTTAACTAATCAAATCACTCTATCATATTAAATGGATGCAATCACATTTCCTCATGTGTCGATTTTTTGTAAAATACAATGTTAGATTATATTAATATATTAAAGTTGTGTTGTGTGTGGGTTTAATCCTACATTGTTTACCTTACATTAGCTCATCTTGTGTAGCCTCTATGTATAGAAGATCTTATGTTTGGTAATGAAATCAATCTATTTCCACCATTTTTTACTTTGTCATGATATTAGAACTGAAATCTATGAGTGGGAAGATCTAAATAGAGAGGAGAGAAACCCTTCTCTCCAGCCCAAAACCCTAATTGTCACCCTCATTCTCTTCCTATCTAGCCATTCATAGAGAGGAACTTGGTCTCTCCACTCTCCCTCCTAATTCTCTTTTCTGTCCACCTCGCCAGTGATGCTTCTTCCTTGCTTTGTTGCAACCATTGTTTCTTTTACATAAAAGTGGAGATTTCCACTCTTGCTAGTTGGTGTTGATCAACATCCATGGGGTTATGGGTTAGGTGAAAGTTGAGGAGACAAGACTTGTGGACGGGAAGAAGAGGAAGGAAGTGTTGCTGGATAGTGGGGTAAAGAAGAAGGCTTTCTGGAAAAGGTCAGTTTAGGTTCCTTTCATCTAGAGATTGTTCCAAACATGCAAGGCAGTTGTCAAGGGTCCTGGCACAACTAAAGGCTGATTCCAGATTCACTGCCCTGTGAAGCACCTCAATCCTCTACCTGATGACCAATGACAACATCCACACTTTCACAATTGTCACTCCTTGCACCGTTCTAGATGTCTTCTGACCTCCATACTCCATTGAAGACAACCATGATTGCATGTATTACAAAGACTACCCTTGTTCCAATGACAATTATGTGGGTGGAGTGAGGGGGGAGGAAGCTATGAAGGGGAGGCATATGCTATATACAAAAAAATTTGGAATTGTTATAAAAAAGATGAAATGGAAAAGGGGAAAGAAAAGGAAAAAAGGGAGAGAAAATAGAGGAAGATAAAAATAAGTTTTTTTTTTTTTTTTAAGTGTCAAAAAATAGTGTCAGTAATAAAGAAATTGAAAAAAAAAATCACAAAGGAAAAAATCTTAAGTGTAGATCACATGTATTTGCTTATCTTTACTTCTTTAGGATTGACTAAATTTATCTTTTTTTTTACTGTCTGAAAGTATATCATTCAATGGTTAATTTATTATTACCTGAGATATAATTCTTTTTAGATTTATGTCAGATTATTCCTATTGCTGCTACTTCTATTGTAGCAACTAGAAGTATTTCTTATTGCTACTACTACAGAAATTGATTTTTACATTTCTCTATGTATCTAAAATATGGTTAAGTTTTTATTAAGTTTGTTGTAAGATAAATGCTTTAGTTTAAGGAGTGTTAGAGTGTAATAATATATTAGGGTTATGTGTTGTGTAGTCTCTATATATAGAGACCTTTATGTTTGTTTACAAAATCAATCTACTTCCGCCATTTTTTGTTTCACAACAATATCTCCTTATAATCCAAATCAAATATAAAGCTCAATTTAATCTAAAATTTAAAAAATGGTTAGTTCTTTAAATGTTGTACTGTATTTATTTGAAATCAAATCTAAAAAATATGATCAAGGTATAACTGATCATACTCCATGAACTTTTAGATATATTATAAGTTGATCCAAGAGTCGTGGATTGCTTTTTTGGAGCAGCAACAGTATCATTGCCAATTAATATTTATATACTAAAAATAATAGTATTTTATGAATATTTAATTCAACCAATATTTTTTTCGAATTATTCCTTAATTCTTCAACTAATTCTATTTCTTTACCCTTTAAAAAAGTATTAATACCAACTTTAATTTCCTATAACTGTTCATTGATGAGTTGATGTGCAATTTGTACGAGCATTTTTCTCTACTGAAAATAAATGAAACTTGGGTTGCACCAGTGTGTCTAACAGCAACAGGAAAGTGCACAAGATAAAGGTCTAAATATTCCAGCCGAAGTTTCATCAAGCTGTCTTTGCATGCTCCCACAACGTGTCCGTGATCTGAATTCCATAGCTGCATCAAGAAATCTTGATCAGTGTGAAGACACAAGCTGAAAGTGCAGAATATGATTGAACTGCGTATTTGTTGGTTCTGACCTTGCTGGTAATAAACAGATCCTCCCTTTTGACAAGGCCAGTTTGGAATGCTTCAGCAAGAGCTTCCCCTACTTCAGGTTCGTTCTTGTAGTCAGCTGCAGAATACCACCTATTTAGCTGAAATAGATAAAAGAAAGAATTGCAATATCTAGGTGTTACGAAAAACTTAACTAAGTGTCATACTACCATTTTCACCCGATAAATCAGGATCAAGGGCAGAAGAAATCATGTGGCATAGGATGGACTTCATCTTAAGTGCAAGTAGATTTATTTACTTTTCCAACTTCTAAGTAGATTTAGATCCCAAAGAAATCATTACTGAATGCACCTTGAACCAGGTCTGTTGATCATATTTCAGCCAAACACACATGTTGGATATGCATATACTGATTCTCTGGCAACATCCAATGTTCTTAACTTTTTTCTCAGTTTTGAAGCTGGAAAATAGCCCTTGATATCCAAAGTCCATTGCCACAACCATAATCGATGTAGATGGTATCTCACATTGCAATGCAGCACATATCATCTAGGCTTTGATTAAGTGCTAATCAGAGTTTACCTAATGTATGTTTCATTATGCTAGGCTATATAAGATATTAAGAGCTGCACTGTATCCTTCTCAATGAAGATATTTAATCTTCTGGTATTGAATTTGACTGGATTGACTTAAGACACTTGGGAGTCATTTTGGAGACAAGTGGATCATCAACACACTCAAGAATTCAAGTGTATTAACCTAAGACAAGTCAGATTCATAGGTTGGATTATATTAGGGAAATCCCTTTGATAATGCTATAAACATGGAGTTGCAAGCTCATAATAATCACTAACATCTTTAGACAGAAATTCTAAACCAAATTCAGTACAAACATCCTTCATCCATTCCCCCAGCCTTCATCAAAGAAGTTCTCCTTGAAATGCAAGAAGAAGAGGCAAAGCCAGTTCTTGTAAGAAATAACACTCATCACGCATGCTATGCAAATAGAGAAGATACTATACGAAACGCATACCAAAGGTACTGCATGATGGAGTTACGTTGTTAATAACTATCATACTTTGGGGATTGTGCTATATCATTCTTCAACTACCCAATTACTGATGACACCTCCAAAGATGACAACAGATCTTCAAGAAGTCAAGTCCTGGTAAGCTATATTCACCTCAATCGCCATTTGGAAGTAACCATCCATCTCTACTCAAAACCCCACCACCATCAGCAAACCATACAAAGCTAGCGAAAAACAGATCGCGAGTTCTCAATAAAAAGGAGGCGGAGGCGGAGGCTATAAATCCTTAACACTTCCAACAAAAGCAAAGAAAAGTTCCTTCAAGTGTAAGCTTTGAAAACTAAGCAGAAATCCACAAAATGGTCCAATGAACAATTTCGACGACTGGCCATCGGATAAAGGTAAGTTTCCTCGGTAGTAAAGCAGAAACACGCTCATTCTTTTCGTTCGGATTTAGTTCAAAAAAGCAAAGGGAGTAACAGGATCTGGGCTGGAGTATTAACCATCACGCACCTGCGCAGTCGAAGTGGCGATATCCGATCTTGATGGCGGAGAAGAGCAGATCCCTGATGGACTTCCCTTCCATCCTCCACGTCCCAAGCCCGACCATCGGCATCTGATACCCGCTGCTCAAGGAGACCGTCGCCATCGTGGTTACGCGCTACCTGCGCTCGCTCTGCGGTGACCGCCGAATCCTTCGCTCCACCGGTGCTGTGACGAGCACGGAGAAATAAGGACGCCTTTTGTTGGTAAATTTAAAATAGTCCGAGGTCTGTCTGTTCACAGTTGTCGATTATTCATTTGAATCATTTATTACTTGCACGTTTACTCCCTTTTCATTTGAATTTTACCTCAAGTTTGCTTTAATATCTTATACTTTAAATATGTGTCATTCTTGTTGATACTTTCAAACTTTTTCTATTACTTGTTAACGTAGGTTGTTGGTTAATCAAGCGTCTTAATTAGAGTGTTTAATGGGAGCACCTTAATTTTTTGTCATGTTGTCTATGTTAGTTCCTTGTAGTCAACAAGAATTAACCAATCCTAATCTATCCCTACTTACCATCTATAGATATAAATATTACAATACATGTGTATTATATGAACTTGGATCTACCTTATTAAGTATTCATTTAGTTAAATGTCAATGAAGTAGAGACGTAAGTGGACCAAGCCAGGTCGACCCGGCCCACAAAGTTAAAAGTCCGTACGAGCTATAGGACCGACTTGGCGTGGCTTGTATAGGTTGAGCTTAGGTATTTATTTTTAACTTCTTAGATATTTATTTTTTTAAGTATCTAAAATATTTTGATTCTCGATGGGACATGCACGAGTGTATTTAAAATTTTAAATTCTTAATTTTCAACTTCTTAGATCGACCAGCCAGCCTGTGGGCGGCGACCCACGGGCCTAGCTCGGCCTGTCGAACTTGTCCAAAAACTATATTTAGTTATTCGAGTCAACTCTGCCTGACCCACAGCCCATGTGGGCTTTCCTTTTTGGGTTGGGTCGACCCAACCCGGCCCACTAACATGTTTAGTATTGAACGAGAAAATTATCATAAAAGTACTTTTGTAGTTGAAAAATGTTGTAGAAAATCTCACAAAACTATGGCATAGATAGATTACAGACTGCAACCAATAATTACTTCCAACTTTGAAAATTCAGATATTGAAATCTATAGGATCAAAAATTATAATTGGACTATCAATGGAAAGCTTTAGAAGCAACCTAGCTAAGAAAATTATTCTAGCACATAAGTTACCGGGTGACTTTATAGCAGAAATAGCTTCTTCCAGGCAATGCAGATAATTCTGTCTTTAATACAGAAAATATAGATCTTCTTCCTCTTTACTCGAAATACAATAAAGTAAAATCAATGTTGACAGAAAGCAATGGGAATGATCTTTCAAATAAAAATATGCACCAATGATTTATAACATCAGAGAAAGTGTAGATCATTGACGAAAATCGGAACCCATCTGAGTTAAGATTTGCATACAACAGCACTGAAATACTTTAAAACTTAATTCAAAAGTCACTCCAAAAATTCCTTATCATTCCTACTCGATCAGACCTTAAAATATCATAGATCTACGGAACGAACAAAATTAAAATACGAGCAAGACAACATAAAGTTGCTGATCTACATCAACAAGATGCAATGTTGGAATGCAGAAATGCACCGGATGAACCCAACTTCCTTAAAAGTACATCTACCATTAGATTAACAAACATTTAGAAAGGATTCGACGAACAAAAGCAGAAGTAAAAGTGATTACAAGAGAAATAACAGCTATAATCCTCAGATAAGTTAATTGAAAAGCTAAATAACTACAGATGAACAACTAGGAAACGAAATAAAGTGGTTACAACCCTCTCCCTTCGAATGTCAACAACACAAGCTTCCCCTTCGTAGGTAGCTCACAAGTGTTTGGATTTAGATGCACATTCAACAGTAATATTCACAAAATGTCTTTCAAAATTCAGCAATGACTATCTTTTACACAAACACTACTGCACGCTGTTGCACTTCGATAACCCTCTTCTATCTATCTCACGTTCTCCTCGAGAACATGTTGTTCAACTGTAAAACCACACTCTTGGGCGGAGGAGGTGGAAGGGAGAAGATGGCAGAAGCTCGACGTGGAATGGAAAATCGAGAGTCAATTCCTTGCATGGAGGCGTCCAGGTTTGTTGCCGTCAATATTTTTATAGCTCAAACATAAAGGATAATTATCATCGTAGAAATAATCATATTAACGTATTAATGTTACGAAAGGTCATGTACTTGTTACGATCATTTAAAATATAAGTTAAAAAATAATAATATATATATATATATAACGATCGAACATATCTTTTCATGAATCAATGCGTTCCATTCTCACGAAGGAGTGCATTGATAGAAGAAGGTGTTACTCTACATTTATAAACAAAAGGATAACGTCAAGGTATATCTCTTAATATATTATTTTTCTTTTGTGAAATATATGAAAGATGGACATCGATAGAGTATTGTATTTGATATTTTACTTTTTTTTTCTTGTGAAATATATGAAAAACGATGAGTGTTATCTTTTATATTTTACCTTTTTTCTTATAAAATATAAGAAAAGTGAACATCATCAAAGTGTTATCTCTTGATATTTTACTTTTTTTTCTTGTAAAATATAAAGAAGATGAATATCATCAGAATGTTATCTTCTTCTAATATTTTGCTTACCTCCTGGAATTAACATTGGTGAAGTTATTTTTCCTTCAATACCTAGCCATGGTAAAAGAATGTTGAAATAAAAAAAAGATGAATGTCATGATAACATTTAAGTAATATCAATCATCTCACATTTATAAAATGTTGGGTGGCATTAAACACAAACGAACAAAATGTATGTGCTAAAATATAAATATATATATATTTTTATAAATAAGAGAGAAAACCGACATTTACAAAAAGCATTAGGTGACATTCAACATAAATGCATAGGAAATGTATATGCTAAGATATATAAAAAAAAAGGAAAAATGTTTAAAGAAGGGAGAAAGAAAAAATGAAGGCAGATGTAATTTTATAAATTATAAATTTTTTTATAAGTAATAATATATATATATATATGTTCGAACTTTGGTTGAACCAAAAACTCCCACCAAAATATGTATTTCATAAAATATATTGAAGAGTTATCCATAACTCTTCAACGAAAAAGCGATGAGTTATTTGTAATTCTTTGATAGAAAATGTTGAATTATCTATAACTCTTTTCGATGAAAAGTGTTGAGTTATTCATTAAGTATATGAAAATTTAAATATCCACATGACATGCAAAAGTCGAAAGAAATTAACCAAAAACATATATTCAAACTCATCGACGAATTTATTGAAAAAGAGGAAAATTCAATCAAAACGAAATTTTCTACAGCCTAATCGAAACAAAACAAAAAAGAAAGAAAGGAAGAAGAAATACTAATCGACATTTATAAATTTCAAGTCAATATTATCTAACTTTGCAAATATCAGGTGACATTTAAATATATTTATGTTAAATAACAATAATAATATACATATAATAAGTTTCGGTTGAATTGAAGTCATCCTTCAGTTCAACCAGAATTTATACATAATAAAGTATATATACATTTCGGTGAAATCGAAACTGTTAGTCGGTTTGATCAAAGTTTTAAAATATATTTATTAAAGAAAGGGAAAAATTTATTCAACCACAACTTTCTTCGGTTCGACCAAAGGTTAAAAATATATTTATTTAAAAAAATCTTGTATGTTAACTTTACCTAAGCACAACGAACTTTATGCGTAAAGTTTTAAAAACATATTTTTAAATGATTAGTTCTTTAAATGTTGTACCGTATTTATTTGAAATCAAATCTAAAAAATATGATCAAGGTATAACTAACTGATCATACTCTATGAACTTTTAGATATATTATAAGTTGATCCAAGAGTCGTGGATTGCTTTTTTGGAGCAGCAACAGTATCATTGCCAATTAATATTTATATACTAAAAATAATAGTATTTTATGAATATTTAATTCAACCAATAATTTTTTCGAATTATTCCTTAATTCTTCAACTAATTCTATTTCTTTACCCTTTAAAAAAGTATTAATACCAACTTTAATTTCCTATAACTGTTCATTGATGAGTTGATGTGCAATTTGTACGAGCATTTTTCTCTACTGAAAATAAATGAAACTTGGGTTGCACCAGTGTGTCTAAAAGCAACAGGAAAGTGCACGAGATAAAGGTCTAAATATTCCAGCTGAAGCTTCATCAAGCTGTCTTTGCATGCTTCCACAGCATGTCCGTGATCTGAATTCCATAGCTGCATCAAGAAATCAATCTTGATCAGTGTGAAGACACAAGCTGAAAGTGCAGAATATGATTGAGCTGCGTATTTGTTGGTTCTGACCTTGCTGGTAATAAACAGATCCTCCCTTTTGACAAGGCCAGTTTGGAATGCTTCAGCAAGAGCTTCCCCTACTTCAGGTTCGTTCTTGTAGTCAGCTGCAGAATACCACCTATTTAGCTGAAATAGATAAAAGAAAGAATTGCAATATCTAGGTGTTACGAAAAACGTAACTAAGTGTCATACTACCATTTTCGGCCGATAAATCAGGATCAAGGGCAGAAGAAATCATGTGGCATGAGATGGACTTCATCCTAAGTGCAACTAGATTTATTTACTTTTCTAACTTCTAAGTAGATTTAGATCCAAAAGAAATCATTACTGAATGCACCTTAACCTAGGTCTGTTGATCATATTTCAGCAAGACGCACATGTTGGATATGCACATTCTGATTCTCTGGCAGCATCCAATGTTCTTAACTTTTTTCTCAGTTTTTAGGCTGGAAAATAGCCCTTGATATCCAAAGTCCGTTTGCCACAACTATAATCTATGTAGACAGTATCTCATATTTCAATGCAGCGCATATCATCTAGGCTTTGATTCAGTGCTAATCAGAGTTTACCCAATGTGTGTATCGTTATGCTAGGCTATATAAGAGATTAAGAGCTGCGCTGTATCCTTCTCAATGAAGATATTTAATCTTCTGGTTTTGAATTTGACTGGATTGAGTTAAGACAATAGGGAGTCAGGTGGATCATCAACACACTCAAGAATTCAAGTGTATTAACCTAAGACAAGTCACATACATAGGTTGGAAACACGCTCGTTCTTTTCGTTCGGATTTAGTTGAAAAAAACAAGAGGGGTAACAGGATCTGGGCTAGAGTATTAACCATCACGCACCTGCGCAGTCGAAGTGGCGATATCCGATCTTGATGGTGGACAGGAGGACATCCCTGACGGACTTCCCTTCCATCCTCCACATCCCAAGGCCGATGATCGGCATCTGATGCCCGCGCTTAACGTCGCCGTCGGTGATGCCATCGAGGTTACGCGCTCCCTACGCTCGCCGTGCGGTGACCGTCGAATCCTTCGCTCCACCGGTGCTGTGACGAGTACGGAGAACGATCACACTGTTCGTCTGAGCGCACTCTATTGCCAACTTCTAACTCACCGGTCTTTTCTTTTCTTATTTTGAAGATCAGACTTATTAATTTTACTATAATTTCAAATAAGGATGCCTGTCGTTGGTAAATCTAAAATAGTCTATCTGTTCACAGTTGTGATTATTCATTTACTTTTAACGTAATTCACAATTGTGATTATTCATTCATCACTGGCACTTTTTCATTTGAATTTTACCTCAAGTTTGCTTTAATATCTTATACTTTAAATATGTATCATTCTTGTTGATACTTTCAAACTTTATCTATTACTTGTTAACGTAGGTTGGTTAATCAAGCGTCCTAATTAGAGTGTTTGGTGGGAGCATCCTAATTTTTTATCATGTTGTTTACGTTAGTTCCTTGTAGCCAACAAGAATTAAGAAATCCTAATCTGTCCCTACTTACCATTTATAAATATAAATGTTACAATAAATGTGACATTACATATATACCATATGAACTTGGATCTATCTCATTAAGTATTCATTTGGTTAAATGCCAATGTAAGGGGGTCAAGTTAGACTGACTAAAGGGTCATGCCTGGTCGTTTCAAAAAATTAAAAAGTTTGTGGAACCAACCTAACAGGACTCATATGGGTCAGCCTGCAAGCTAGCTTGTAGGTCAACTTGTAAATTAGCTCGTAGAATGATTACTTGTAGGTTAAATTTTAAATTTTTTATGAATTTTTTAGTAAAAAAATTTAAATTTTTATATAATAAATCTAAGTATATAAATATATATTCTTATATTTTTTTACACTCAAGCATACATTTGGATTTTTTATTATAATTTTAAATATATTAAATTAAATCTAAATATTATTAAATCATAACATTTGAATACATCAATACAAAAGAAATAAATAATTTTATTTATAGATATATCAATACATTAAGTCGTCAACACATTCAAACACAAGTCATAAAGTTAAAATAAATTATTTTATTTATAAATTAAAATTATATTGTAATTTTTATGATATAAATATTACATTAGATATTTTTACATTTAATTTACATAATTACATTAAAATATTCAAATTTATTTGCAAAATATCTTCTTCTTTAATGTATATTAAAGTTCATAAAATATCATCTTTTAATTTTGTTCTTCTATCATCTAATATATTACCACTATTATTAAATATTTATTTATATGTTACAAAAAAAGTTGAAATTGTTAGTAAATCTTTACTCATTAAAGATAAAATAAGAAATGTATCATTTTTATTTTTTTACTAATTAATTATATCAAAATCTAGAAAATTAGAATTTCCCCTACTAAATAGTTATAATTAGTATTATTAAAATTAATTAATTCTTACTTACTTGTTGAGTTAAAAATGTTATAATAATCAATAAATACACTAAAATCATAAACTGATGATGACAATTATTATTCTGGTATATAAGATGTATATTGTATTTGTTGCATTTCATATATTGTAGCATATAAATCAAAAATGTTGTTTAAATTTTCTTTTACATTTTCAATTGTTACATTAAGTTCTACATTTAAATAATTTTATATTGTAATTATTAATTTTCTAACAACTTTTACTTTAGTCCTAAGATTTAGACAAGTACTTAATATATATAAAAGATGTATATTTTTTTGCTACTTTAAAAATTTTTCTTTCAATTTTAGAATTATAGGTGTGAAAAATGGATAATTACCATAATTATTAAAAACTCTTGCAATATTATATAAATAATATATTGCATAAATAAAGGTAGAATAATATATTCCAAATAAATGTTAGTTGTATTATAAAATAATTTTAAAATTTTAATAAAATAATAACTATTGCAAAATTATTTTCATCTAATAGTGTTGTATTATCATCAATTCTACCATTATAATAAGTTTTTATAACTTATTTATAAAACAAATATTTATTTAACATTAAGTACAAATAATTCTATTTATAAGGAACATACATTATAAATGTATTATATGGTAAATCAAAAGAATCACATATATGATTAAATTCTTGTTGACATCTACCATTAATTAAAATATAAACTAATATAGTTTGAATACTTTCAATAAAATGTTTTATTTCTTTAACATCTATTTGAACTATAAGATTAATTATATGACATATATATCTTTAGTGAAATAAAGTAAAATCATTTAATAGAGTTAAATTATTTTTAAACATAAGGTAGTTGTAGTATTATTAGATGCATTATCAAAGATAATATTACCTATTTTTTCTTTAATTCCATAAAATTCAAATATTTCCATAACAGTAGAAAAATATTTTGACCATTATGTAGATTATTTGTTTTTTAAAATTTTATTAATCTTTTTTGTAAAACTCAATTATCATCAATAAAATGTGTAATAATAACAATATATCTTATTTTAATTATATCCTCCTAAATATTATATGTATATGTTATAGAAGTATTTATAGAGCCTATTATATTAACTAATTCTATTTTAAGATTATAAAAATATTGATAATATTTTTAGAAACATTTTTAAATTGTAGACAATAAAATATAATCTTGAAAATGTTAACTATTACCAAAATTAATTAGTAAAGTTTAGAACAGGATAAATTTAGCATGTAATTTTTTAGTATTTTGAGTATCATAATGTTAAAGTGTAATATTACCTTCAAAGTTACAATTAATTTGTATTTGAACTATTTTAATTTTTTCAAAGTTTTTAGATAAACAATTAGTTAAATATCTAAATAAATTATTTATATCGCTTAAAGTTTTGTAGAAAAAGTTTGCATTACAGATGTTGTAATAAACTCTATTCACTACAATATTATTTTCTATGTCTTTTATCTTTATTGTAAACTTTGACTATAGAACAAATATTCTTTTAAGATTAGTAATAATATTTGAAGATGCTTTAACTTTCATACTTTAGGAGTGTTGATATTTCAATTAAACTATTAGAAAATCATTATTATCGATATTATCGTTTTGTGTCATTTTTACAAATAGAAGTTAAATATATAAGAAATTTGAGAACTAAAACTTGAAAAAAATTAGATGACTTTGTATACTTTATAAAGGAAAAATAGAAGATCGAATGAGTTGTAAAGAAAACTTTAACATTTTTTTTATTTATAAATTTTTTATGTCTTTCTTTTTCTTCTTTCTTTCCTTTTTTTTTTTTTTTTTTTTTATCTCCCTCTCTATTTTTTTCTCTCTCTCCCAACGTTGCATTTTTACAACGTTGCAACGGGTCTGTGGTGATCCATAGGTTGGCTCAGGTTAGGCTGAGTTAATTCGGCCTAACTTGATTTTTTGGGACTAAGTTGAGTTAGCGCACGTCGATCCGACTCATTTGACATATATACAGAGAAAGAAAGAATAATCCCATTTGAGCTAGTTTTGTCTATTGCTTTTGTAAGTCTAGTATTTAATTTGAATATTAGCAGCATCAGCAATTGACTAATTTACATAATAAATTGCTATATCTTGACCAATCTAACTCATCAAAAGGAAGATCAGCTGATGTCATTTGTAGGAAATACTTCAAGTCAATCTTACTTTTTCTCCTTCTTTTTTTTGTCACCATACGTTTTAAGACCACCATAAGTGCATCTAAGGTTAGCAGTGAGAGGAGATAAATTGTCTCAAAGGTACTTAAGTTGAGCTAAATAGACAAGGGAAGAAATGTCTTTCTTGATCTTATAAATTCTTGAAGCATTTTTTTAGAAAAGACGTTCATGCATGAAGATTAAACCAGACATTACAAGTCTTATCCAGGTATACTACACTACTGGCTAGCTTGGGTTCAATGGAATTTATTAAGATCTCTTCTTCTTCTTCTTTTTAAAATCTGAATCATTTAAAATAATATTGTTACCATAAAACGAAGGAATCGTGGATCGACATGGATTGCCACGTCGGCAACGGCGAAAGGCAGTAGGTGTCTCCCCCACCCTCCGACGGATAAAAGGTGAATGAGAAAATAACCAACCTTCTTTCCTCCGTCATCTTCTCCCGTCAAGCCCCAAATGCCCGCAAATCCAATAGCTGCCTCCTCCTCCCGTCTACCGTAATCCTTCGTCTTCCACAGGTCGTCGCCGTTGTCGCAGGTACCTCTCCGTCCAGTACTCTCTTTCTCCCTCTGATCGCCACAGGGAAGGGAAACTTTGACTCTACTATCCCTAGATCGACGGTCGCCATCTGTAGCTGGCGTTGTGATTTCTGTTTTTACTTCAGTCGAAGCGGGGTTTTCTTTTTGGGATTTTTTATGGTTTGGATCGAGGCGGTGGCGAAGAGAGGTTTAATTGGGGAGGGAACTGTGGGGAATGCTTAAGACATGCTCTGAGGTTTCCGAGGCTTTTTCTTGTGTGATTTGGTGCTTGCGAGGAAGTGCTAGTCTGGTATTCCTTTTCCTTTTATTTGAAATGCATGGTTTTAACCATGGCGTTGTGCTTTTGTCCCCTTAATACTTACTACTTTACAGTATGAACTCCATTTTCTTATTTTACGTGTTTTTTATAGTGTGGATTCGGTGAATCTTCACTGCAATCTCTTGCTTTTGCTTTAATTCCGTCGTGTGGTTGACTCGTAATCTTATATTATATGATTTCCCTTAACAAAAGGAATTATTTGTGTCGTGAAATTTTTCCCTTAATAACAGGAATTATTTGTGTCTTGCAGTATTTCTTGCGACATTTCTTTTGACGAACCATTACGTTGTTTGGGATAATGTTTTCTGCTATTTGGCTAACATGTTCTTGTTTCTTAGTCCGTAAAACTCAACCTGTAACGGCATGCTCCTCGGTAGACAAAATTAATTAGGACCATTGTTTATTCCTTTTTTTTGCAGGAGAGAAATGGATGGTCATTCTGGGAAGGGTCTACCCAGTGCAGACTTGTTTCTTTCGAAGTATAAGCTTGGGAAGACCCTAGGAATTGGTTCCTTTAGTAAAGTAAAAGTCGCTGAGCATGTCTTAACCGGACATAAAGTTGCTATTAAAATTCTCAACCGCCGAAAAATAAAAAACATGGACATGGACGAAAAAGGTACCTGTTTAGAATATTTATTGTTTGCATCATTTTCTATTGCAATTATTCATTCACTATTTATTAACTGCTTAACTTTATATGCGATGCTTGCCACCTACTTTTATTTTGGGAAAGTGTCATCATTAACTTCTTATATCCCATATCAGTTAGTACCAAATGATGAAATAAATATGTGATAGAATGTATCAATATATACTTAGCCTTATCATACTTTATCACAATTACTTAAATCAAACCACTTTGCTTTGTCTTCCTAGTTCTTATGAATGAATTCTAATTCATAAGAGAATGTGCATGTTTTATTTTGTTGATTTATTTTTCTTATAAGGTTCATAAATTAGATGTTTGCTGGAAGTCACTCTGACCGGATAGATCCTGGACTGTTGGCAACTTAGCATTGCTTGGTATCTGACTTCCTACGTTTTTATCTGTCTATCTATCTATTTATCTTCTTTTTTTGTCCATTTGTCCATCTATTGTCTATATCCTATGAAAGGTCTTGCGTACTTGTTTGAGAGCGATGGAATATCAGGTGTAGCTTGTAGTGGTGGAGTTGAGTTATGAGAATGTTTCTATGATGAACAAGTAAGGAAGATTGTAGGAGATCAGAGTTGGTGATGTAATTTTGGTGGTTGTCACTGCTGATGCTTCTGTGCAATTGAGATGATGGTGTCATGTATCAAGATGTATCACCAAAATATTGGTGATACACTTTGAAAATGTGTGAATTGGCATGATATTTAGCTGTATTTTGTAAATACACTAGGTTAGTTGATTTGTCACATTGTATCAGATTAGTATCAACATATCAATCAAAACAATGCATCTTCATCATGCATATCAATGGATACATGTGATATTTTAGCCAAAGCAGGTGCATTTGTATGCTTATCTCATTTTTCTTCTTCCAACTCTTTCCTGCATCTCATTGCCACTCAAAAAATGATCATTGTCCTGTTTAAACCTTTTTTACTTGTTGTTTAAAACGTTACTTATGCTTCTTATATAGCTGTGTTTAAATATTTAACCAATAAATACATATGTTCAAAATATATTTTAAAATTGAATTATATGTAGTTGAATTATTTCTTATGTAATAGGTAGCATGATTCTCATTCAGAATTAAGAAATGGCTGGACTTTTACAACCTTTACCTACACAAATCTTTCCATGGATTTTATTGAAGCTCTTCCTCTGTCACATGGATATACAGCTATTTTAGTGGTAGTTGATCATTTAACCAAATATGTCCACTTCTGTGCGTTGAAACAACCATTCTCAGCCATTACAGTAGCGGGGAATTTGTTAAATATGTTAAACTACATGGATTTCCCTGAACAATTGTTACTGATCATGATTCTACTTTTACAAGTCTCTTTTGGCAGAAGCTTTTTCAACTTCAAGGGAGCAAACTTCTCATGTCTTCTGCTTATCATCCTCAATCACTTGGAGGTGTTTAATCATTTTTTGGAGACTTATTTGTGCTGTTTTTGTCATGAACAGCAAAAAAATGATACCAATGGCTTTCTTGGGCTGAGTATTGGTTTAGTACCACGTTTCACTACTCAATTGGTACAATCCCTTTTGAAGCTTTGGCTAGCTTCCTCCAACCTTGTTGACATATGTTCCTGGGACAGCATGTGTAGCCGTTGGAGATGCATTGAGCCAACATGTTGCTCCCTTGGCAATGCTTAAATCCATATTAACTGTAGTGCAACAAAGGGTGAAGCACCATGCAGATAAGCACCACAAGGATCACTCTTATGTGGCGGGGGATTTGTTATCTTAAATTACAGACATGTAAAAGGTGTTTTGTGATTACTTGACCTCATCTCAATCTTAGGACTTGATTTTATGGTGCTTAAAAAATTTTGCAAAGAATCAGGGCAGTGACATATCATCTCACGTTGCACAAAGAATCCTGTATTCATCCGGTGTTCCTTGCTTCTCAGTTGAAGCAGTGAGTTGGTAGTCCTATTGCATCCGCTTCACCTTCGTTACAGGTGGATTCCGTCACATTTGAATTTTTGCCAGAATCCATTCTTAATAAGAGGATGGCTAAACATGATAATCAGGCAATCATGAAGGTGCTGGTGAAGTGGAAAGATCATCCAGTTGAAGATGCTACCTAGGAGTTTTACTCAGAATTTTTCTGCTTGTTTCCCACACCTTGGACCTTGATAGGATCTCTTCTAAGGAGGGAGGTATTTGATGGGTATCATTATGAATAAACACATGTTTGTAATAAATCATTGGAGATGTAATCATTAGGTAGACGTGGATCTGGTTGTGGTTTAGATTCAAAGTCCAGATCACTGTCATGTAATTAAATTCTTGTAATTGAACTTGGAAAAGTAAGATTGGATTGGGGATTCATCTAGTTACCAATACTCTTCTCCTTCCTCCCTGATCCCTCTACACAAGCCACCATGATGCAAGCTCGTTCGTTGCTGTGTGATCCCCATAAGCTTCTGTTGGGATTGGACTACCAATTCCAGAGAGATCATGCCAAGTAGCCTGAGCAAAGATGCATCGCTTGGTCTCCTAAATCACATCAAGTCCCTCTACTCCTGAGGTAGTCACACTTGAGTCCAACTAATTGGTTAGATGATCTTCTCATCTTAAGGAAGACTAGTCAACATGCAGACATTTGATCCTTGAATCAAAACTTCATTAATTAGATAGGGTTGCTCAACCACTTTTGATAATCTTTGTGAATACCATTGTTTGTATTACTTGACCTGATTTTGCGTTCAAGCTGTAGTCTATTGAAGAAAGCATCACCCTCATATCAACACTACGAAATTATGGAGTGAGCACACATGTCTATATTGTGTTTTGAGTTGCATATCCATGGTTCAACACATTTTACTTTTATTTTTAAATGGTGTTCCTACTTCCTAGTCTTGTTTCAACCTTGAAAAGATATTTGGCAATGTAAATGGCACTGCCTTGATGAGGTGAATTGGAATTTTGAGAGAAAGTGGACTATCTAATTGGTTATCATGCCAATTTTGAGTTTTGTCAATTCATTATTTTACTTGATTGCCCATAGATATCTTTGTTTTGGTCATTCTCTTTTTGAAGGAAATTTCCTCTTGCCTATTCTCTTTGAGCTCTTTACTTGCTTACCAACCTTGTAATGAACCTGATGGGCCTTTCATCCTTTCCTTGCAAGATGTTGATGATACACTCATGTTCATGTTCTATGGTGATGATTTTAGGAAGTGAGGGATTTATTTTTGGATCAAGTTGCTTTTAGTTGATTTTGGTCTCAACATGGATTTTGGGGAATTGATGTGGATGCTAATGAAATGCCTTGCACGTCTGTTCTTTCTTCTAGATTACAAGGTACAACCATTCTTGTGGACCATCAAATTAGGGTTTCCCAATCAAGTATCTTGGTCCAACCATTTTGTATCTAGGCTAATGACTTTTGATTGGGTGGCCCCAATCATTGACAAATTTTATTGTTTCCTTTCTAAGTGAATGAATTAGACTTCTTTCATTGGGTGGTCTGTGGTCGTCATCTCACTCCATTTTCTTGAGTTTCCTCTGTTATTGGGAACTCCTTTCTTCATGTAGTCTTCTTACCCTATTATATCTTTGGTTCTTTCCAACCTCAGGAATCATTTTCCTTCAATCCTCCATATGCTGGTTTCTTTCTATTGCATTTGTTCTTTGAGAGGATTCTATATGCAACTTCTAGAGTGGGAACTATATACTTGTTGCAAAGTTTGTCATTCCAGGGCCAAATGGACTTTGATGTGTGAGATTGCTTATTTTCTAACCTTGCCATTCTCTGATGGGTGCTTCTCAGTTTCCTCTTTTTTATTTAAACAGCAATTTTGGAGGCATTTATGATGATTGGTACTAGAGGATTTGAAATGATTTAGTTCCCTTGAAGAGTATTTTTTGTTTGTGATGGGATCTTGATGGAGATTTTCCAAATCAAAGATGTGTGTTCCACCTTGCCAATATATGGAACTTGTCTTCGTAGGATTTTACACCTCATTTTGGATTCTGATTCTGTCTGAACTTTGTGGTGCTCCTTGGCATCACTTTGGCAATAATCTGTTAGTTATTTGATACCTACTGGGGACTTCTGGGAGTTTCTTTGAATATCGCAGGAGAGTTTCAAATGCTTCTTTGGATATCCATGATTGCATTGTCACCTTAGCATTGGGGTGGACTCTGTGTTGGACTAAGTTTGATGATCCTGATGACTTGGAGATCAGTTTGAGCCTTTGCTACTATCTTGATTTTGTTATTGTCCTTTTTTCTTTGGTTTTTGATTGGATTACTCCTTGATTAGCTCTTTTTATACTTCCAATTTTCAATTAGTTGAGTAATAATGTTTAGAAATGTTGCCAACCCACAATGCATCAATTATTGTTGTATGGCATTGATTGTTTGTTGTATACTTCTTGTTTATTGTGAGGGATTGTTCTTCTCACTCAAAAAAAGATAACCAGGTATTATTGTTGGTAGTAGGAGTTATATTATTGTGGTATCATCTGCCCTAGGATTTATATTTTATCAATTATCATATGATGTTATGGTTGTGTTCCTAAGAGTTGGTGCATGGAGATGATGTTTGTATCAAAAAATATTTCTAAAAAAGAAAGAATGCTTATGCAGTTTTCATTTAGCTTAGACAACTGTTTCTTGCTTATAGGGTAATCAATGCGATTCCACAAAATATGATATGGGGATAATAGATTTTTACACTAATTTTCGACTTTTTATTTTTTGCAGTGAGACGTGAGATCAAAATATTGCGGTTATTTATGCATCCTCATATTATTAGGCTCTATGAAGTTATAGAAACACAGTCAGATATATTAGTTGTTATGGAGTATGTAAAATGTGGTGAGTTGTTTGATCACATTGTAGAGAAGGGCAGACTGCAGGAGGATGAGGCTCGCCGTTTTTTTCAACAGGTAAGCATGTATTCAATCACTGTGTTATGCACTAATCATTGTAGTGATAAATTTACTGATTATAGTAAAATTTCGTTTTCTGAACTTGTATCTGATCTTATGAGGTTCTACCATTGAGTTGTTTTCTTTTCAGAAGAATGTATATGTTATTTATTAGCATTTTTCCACCTGGGAAAGTGTGCATGGAGCATCTGAATTGTACATGCTTTAAAAATGATCTTCAACAAGCTTTATGTTGTGTTCATTTGAAACAGATTATCTCTGGTGTTGAGTATTGCCACAGAAATATGGTTGTCCACCGTGACCTCAAGCCAGAGAATCTTCTATTAGATTCAAAACTAAATGTTAAGATTGCTGATTTTGGCTTAAGTAATGTCATGCGGGATGGGCATTTCTTGAAGACAAGCTGTGGCAGCCCAAATTATGCTGCACCTGAGGTACACAATATGGTAGCTGAAAATGTTTTATTAATGCTCAAATATGCTCATTTGTTCCACGTTTTTTTATAATTTTTTGACCATATACTATAGGTTATATCTGGTAAGTTATATGCTGGTCCTGAAGTTGATGTTTGGAGCTGTGGGGTAATCTTGTATGCACTTCTTTGCGGCACACTTCCTTTTGATGATGAGAACATCCCAAATCTTTTTAAGAAGATAAAGGTACCTGAACCATTTAGTTCTGTGATGTGTTACCTTCTTAATAAAATGCCTTTACATTTTGTTATCCAGGGTGGAATATACACACTTCCTAGCCATTTATCACCTGGAGCAAGGGATATAATTCCTAGAATGCTTGTGGTTGATCCCATGAAGCGAATGACTATTGCAGATATCCGCCAACATCCATGGTTCCAAGCTCATCTTCCTCGTTACTTGGCTGTGCCTCCTCCAGATACATCACAACAGGCAAAAAAGGCATGATTCTTCTGAGATAACGGACATCAAATAATTTGCTGGCTATTGCCCTAGTTTTTTGGTTATGGCATGTGAAATTTGATACACTTGTGGTATATGCTCTTATTCAAGGAGCTTACAAACATCAAGCTGCTATCAGCCTGCTAGGAATTATGGCTTTTGAATCATATGATCTTTTGTGTAGGTGCACTATTTGGTAGTTTCTTTTGCTATTGAATATTTCTCCTCTTATGATCTTTACCTTTGTAGATTGATGATGAAATCCTTCTAGAGGTAGTTAAAATGGGATTTGATAGGATTCATTTGGTTGAATCTTTGCGCAACAGAGTCCAGAATGAGGTATCCCCTACCTTAATGAACCTTGTTTTCATAGGGAAATGATCTTCTTATCATCTTGATTCATTCGCTCTACTTGTCACTTCTAGGCAACTGTTGCATACTACCTTCTTCTTGATAATCGTTTTCGTGTTTCAAGTGGTTATCTTGGAGCTGAATTTCAGGAAACTGTGGTATGCACTAATCTACTTTGAAAGGCTCTTATATAAATATGTTAAGTACTCATTTACTTTCAGTTTCACATTTTTACACTAATCTACTTTGAAAGGCTCTTAAATAAATATGTTAGTATTGATTTACTTTCAGTTTCATATTTTTACATTAGGATTATTGTTTTCCCTGCAGATACGAGACAGTCCAGCAACAAGTATTCAGCATATGGTGGGATACATGGATCCAGGAATTGGAACAAGACAGTTCCCTTGTGAGAGAAAATGGGCTCTTGGTCTGCAGGTAGGTTTTGCTTAATCTCATTTTAATCTGATTTTTTGGATGCTGAATTTTCTGCTGCACTTGATCTTTCACCATTGATGAGAATCCTTTTCCTTTTTTTGGATAGTCTCGAGCGCATCCTCGTGAAATAATGATGGAGGTTCTTAAAGCCCTGAAAGAATTAAATGTCTGTTGGAAACGAATTGGACACTATAACATGAAATGCAGATGGTTTCCTGGTTTTCCATGCCTTTCTGGTAGTAATGTCAACTACCAACTGCATTCTAATCACGGTTTTGTTGATGAATCAGCCATTATTGAAAATGATGTTTCAGCTTCAAAGTTAGCTAATGTAGTAAAATTTGAAGTTCAGGTATTATCTCATCCACTAAATGTTCTTTTACTTTATTATAGTATAGTGTCTTTTGTATAATTTTCAATATGCTTGGTTTATTGCAAATCATCCCCTCAATTTGGAAATTCATCCTTGTACGCTGTTCTATTATAAAAGCGCCCTTCCTGTCAGTTGACTGTTAGTCAAAGTTGAGTTATAGCAGACAACCATGATTTCAAAGTTGTTCATCATGATGAAACAATTCATTTACCCTTCATTTTGTAAGTGAAACGTAACCATGATTAAAATAAGAGAGTGGGTTATATAAAAGTAAATCAGGTATTTGAAAATACAAGGGTTGGCTTGAGAATTTAATGCAATAGTTAATATTGCTATTGGAAAACGCAAAATTTAACTGAAAGGGTGTTTTTATAATAAAAGTGGCTAAAAGAATTTCCAAATGATTTCTTTCAAGTGAGAGTTGATTTGTAATAAACCCCAAAGAGCGGTAGTTTATGGTAGATTTACTTGATAGTTTATTTATTTTTTTGTAGCATATTATTGAAGTTGTAAGATTTGGAGAGCATAAGCATAATAATGCTCTATAATAATCTCGCATTATATTTTGAGAGGTCATAGGTCTTTATAAGAGTATTCTTGAACTGTTGCTTTTTGAGAGTACTCTTTCGCATAAAGAGGTCCACAAGGAAGCAAACTAATGGACTTAGATTTCATCAAAATATTGATGAAATCTGACCAATTGGAGAGTCGAACAGTTGTCATAGTAGATGTGTGGACTGTATTTTTAGTACTTTCTATGGTCAAGCAACTTGCAGATGATAAATATTTTATTATTTAGTTTAAATTTTCTTGTAACCTTTATATCAAGAGTAGTGTATTACACTTTCTTTGTTATGAATGTATAATGAACTAAAAAATATATTATCAAATAAAATAATACTACATTATAATACTTTATTCATCAATGGTTATAAATTCGAAGTTAACATACAAATATGTAATTATTCAAAATAAGATTTGTCTCTGGGTTCGTCTGGTAATGATTATTTTAATCAAAATATGAAAATAAGCTGACCTTTTCAAAAAAGCTGAAAAGCTTAAATTTTTTCTCAATCGGCATTTTAAATTCAAATTACAGTTTTCTTTAAGCTGACTTATAGAAATAAGCTGGTGTATAAATAATGCACTTGTTAATGATTATTGAAAAACACTTGCATCTTTTCACATGTTGGCTGAAATAATCGTTACCAAATACGTCTTATATATTTACTGTTAGGAAAGCTAGAAATAACTATTTTATATGCTTTCTAATTCCTCCCGTTTCCATCTCTCTTAAATCCACTCTCCCGCCGAATAGGCCTTGAATGTCTACCATAACCTTTTAGAAGTTTTTTGATGTTAGTGTAACCTTTTACTCGTGGTGTATCATCATGGTTTTATGGGTCTTTTACAGAATGTTTGAAGTAACACGGTTTTGTTTTTGATAAATAACATAGTTTGGTAACTTGGAAAGGATTTGATGTTGAGGTTCCATGTGGTTTCTCTAATGGTAGGCATTCTGTTAGTAAGAAAACGTCTTTATTTCTCAGAAAAATTACAACTATCTATCACATCATTTGGTTTACTTTGTTTACATAAGATATTACTATGGTTATTGATCTCACGGTCCAAACAAGAAAGTAAAGTTAATCTTGCCCACTCCAATTGAGTTGACTTGCAGTTGCACTTGTTTTTTGGGTATTTTGTAGCTTTACAAGACTAGGGAGGAGAAGTACCTGCTCGACCTACAGAGGCTTAACGGTCCGCAGCTTCTTTTTCTTGATCTATGTGCTGCTTTTCTTGCGCAATTGCGGGTGTTATGATGCTGTCCCTCTGATGATCGATGACGTACCAATCTTATAACTTTTAAGTGGTTTGCTGCGAATATGGGCTTAGGGGCCATGCACAAGAAGAACACGGGTTGTAAAGTTAAAATGTTTTGGACCGTTGTTTCTCGAACTTTTTTATCGTGCTTTTCGTCGGCACCCATGGGCAGCTAATTACTGTTTTCCTTCAGTTGTCTCCATGAGGTGGAACTGACTTGGTTGGTGTGTTGATGTGTGGTTTCTCCATGTGGTGCTTGGAAAACGCTGTTTATTCCATGAACTTTTTTTAATTTAAGTACTTCAAATCTAGTGTAGAAATTCGTTTTTTTTCATTAGATTTTGATGATGCTACCAGACGGTTCGGCCGACGTGGGCTTTTATCATCACACGCCTTATTTTGCACACCTGTAAACCAATACGTGAAGAGACCTCTGGTGTGTATGCTTTCATGTAGAAGTATAGCGTCATCCCAGAAGCGGGAGGAGATTTCAATGTTATTTACAAGGCGCAGCTACTGTTCAGAGCACTTGGATCGTCAACATATGGTATGTTGTTTCCTGCGTTTGAATGTTATCTTTCCCTGATCAGTAGGGTGCATGTGGATTTCGTTATTACTTAAGAAGGTATCATCATCCCCGGGCTCAATAGCATACGATGCATGGTCGACTGGTTGATCGATGGCGTGGAGAGGAAAATCTTTTGGAATGTGCTTAATGGGTGTTGTATGGTTGCACGCCTTCAACATATTGTTTGGACTTGAGAATTATTTATGACAACATCGGCAAGCCATGTGTGGTAGGGTGGCTTCCTAATAAATCCTTGTTATGAATTTATCTACTTCGGAGTTTGCCAACTGTTGAACGTGAACGTACAAAAACAATAGAATCGTCTAATTGGTCATCCATTTAATTATAAGAAATAGAAGTTTTCAAACACCACAAAGATACTAGCATAATTTAAAAAAAGAAAGAAAAAAGGAACGAATGAATGCATAAGATAGTATTAATGAAATTTAATCTGTTTAAGATTAACATACAGTCTCTTTGTACACGTTGGTTGACTTGAACAATATAGTCACAACGCTAACCTAGACGATGCAAGACTTAAAATAGGTGGATGTGATAAAACACGAGGAGCAATAAGAGTCCCCTTTCATCTTTTGTTTGTTAGGCTGTTTTAGAATTACCTGTTTTAATCCTATCGTTTCGTTAGATGTTTTATCGTATCTCCTATTGCTTCTTCTTTTTTTAACTTTGTCATTCTTTTCTTATTGTGATTGACATACCTAGAATTCGTTTTTACGTGAAGTTACTCCTATTCCAAAGAGGAATAAGAATTAAGCTTTAAAGATATTTGTCTGTACGCAAGCACTGATTTCACGGGACACGAGACTTGAACAGTGAGAGTGCCGTGGTAATGATATAAATATTATTAATATCCTCATTCTATTAAAAATAGATGATAACTAAGTATAATTAATGTATATTATTACTAACATAAATAATGACATAACCATGCCGCAAACGGAACGGGAAAAGTTTTGTCCAGATTCGTCGGTAAATCTTATATTTTTCAGCCGTGCTTTGGGAGTACGTGTTTTCGCATATGTATTTTAAATCATACATGTGATTTCAGGTCCGTTTGTGTACATTTTTCGTTAGAAAATAAAATAACGAGAGATGTAGAAAATCGTAAGATGTAAACGAGAAGAGATCCTAGGAAATGATAAGAAATAAAATATTATTTGTGTATAATATGAAATGAAAAAAAAAATTTGAAGTATTTGTATATATCATGAAATGATAAGAAAAAAATTTAAAATATTTAAATTTACTTTTATAAAATAATAAAATATATATTAAGAATTTTTGATAATTATTTATATATTAACTTAAAATAATTATACAAAATACACATATTGAATAATTTTTTCATCAAAATTAAAATACATTACAACAATTACTCTTTTTCTTTCTTCCACACACAGATTATCAATACAACATATGTTATTTTCTTAAACATTGTTAAGAGATTCCTCATGTAATACAATATTTTCTTTACCTAATTCATTTAGTAGATGTTCAAATAAGTTTTCTCGATTTGTTCTTCTAATAAAATTATAGATAATGAAACATGTTAAAATAATTTTAACTTATATCTCAAATAGACATAATATGTAACCTTGTAAAATTACAAATTAATGTTTAATCACTCCAAATATATGTTCTATAACATTTCTCAATTGAAAATGTCTGTAATTGAAATTCTTTATTGCATTAGTTGAAACTTAATTCTAATCATGTTCTAATAGATAATATCGCACACCTTAAAATGAAAAAATAAATTCTAGACAACTTGAGAATCCTACATCTACCAAATAATACTTACCTGCATAATATACATAAGATTTAATACTTTCTATAATTTACATTTATGTAAATAAATAATGTAAATGAAAGTAACATCATGTCATGTGGTACTTCAAGCCCATGTAGACAGGAAGTCACATCTTATAATATCCTTGCATCTACAATTAATCATTCTCATCTGTAACATACATTGATGTTATCGATAGTACACATGTAAATGCTACAATTTATATGCAAGCACTTAGTAATTACCCTATATCATTAGTTTTGACCAATTGTAACAAGAACATTTGTTAATTTCTCTTCTATACTTACATCTCAACTATCTTGTAAAACTCTTTCTTTTCTAAGCAATTCACAAAATTGCATAAAAATAATTTGACTCATACAATATATTTTTCAATAGTTATATGATTAGTGAAGATGTCCTAGTATATCATTCTTCTTCTCTATTCTATATTCGTTCAGTTGCTTGAGGAATGACCTATGTAATGTTATGTACAACTACCCCACATGCTTGACTAATTACATTCCATATTTGTCGTTGTCTTCATCTTTACCTCTCTAATCGTCGTTGAGAAATTTCATGTAGAGAATAACTCCTTGTAAAAGAATAAAGACATAAAATATATCAACAATCAACCAAATGCAATTAACAAACTGTAAAAGTAGAGTACACTCAATGAAGTCAATAAATCAAATATAACTAAGTATTCAATGATAACAACAATGACAAATGACCAACAACCAAGTCTAACTAGCAATTATTACATCAATGTAAAATGTTCAAATTAACATGATCATAATAGACAATAGTTCACATTTTGTCTATATAATATCATAACCAATCCTCTCACATTTCATCATTGGGTAACCCTAAAAAGAAAGCCCTTTTGATAGGTTGTTCTAATAATTCCATTACCTTCTTGTGCTCTACTCTTGTAAGTCCAGTAATTTCAATGATTTTGGGAATAACTTCATTTACTTTTCTCCTGAGTTCTGATTTCTATATAATGTCATTATTTTCAACAATCTTCTGCATAGTTTTACTCATTTCATTTATTGATATAACAATTGATTAAGATGATTCAACATGTGGTCAAACTCTTTTCCTTGACTTTCTATTCATGTTTTTACTTGTATAAGGGCTTAGTGTATTTTCATCCTCTCCATTATCAGGAACTATTAAAGGAACTTGAGTACTAAATACAAGAAAGGTATTCATAGGTTCCTCAAGATTCACATATTGTGTACCTTGAAAATCTTGAGAAACTTGACTATATACTCTAGTTACTATATTTTTACCAAATACTATATATAAATCATCATATATTATACATGACTTTCTTTAACATGCTTTATATTCTAGATGTTGCTACAAGAAATAAAAGTAGGAAATAAATTATTATATGAAAGATCACAGTCAAAATGAATAACACTATATAAAATATTTTACTTGTACAAATTCATCTTAAATTTCTTAGGAATTTCACTATGATCATAAATGTAATCTCACCTCCATCCACTTTACTTGAAAATTTTTATATAATTCTTATACATAGTCCTCTAAGTCTTCGTTCTACGTTCAACACATTTTTTCTCAACACTAGCATTGACTTTAGCATTATATTCAAAAATCACTTTTAACAATGTCTCTACTTTAATATTTCTATCTTGTTTTGCATTTCCTTCTTTTATTTTTGATGTTAAGATACTTAAAAAAATTTCATATTGTCGATGCTCTAAGTCATGTATTTCCTTTTATCAAAAGTCATTTCTTGTACTATGTTCAATTTTTGTAATGGTGTAATGTCAAACATCAAAGAAAATTATGCTACACATTTTAAACATTGCATTGCATACATAATTTCAATAATGTATATCCGTGACATGATTATGTAAAAATGATAAGCAAAAGATCACAATTATCTAACATGATTAGTACATGACAAAACGTTAGATGATCAATGTCAGCAGAACTTATCAAATACTATCATTTTACAATATTTCATTTTACAAGAGTCATGAATATTTAAGTTTTGGCTAAATGTGGATCATCATTGGCCTTGTTAGAAATCAAATAGAAACATTGGCAGAACTGAAGTTTTTTATTAAAATTTTATAAAGATATCAACCAATATTACCTAGATTCGTTTGCAAAACCCCAAAAGAGTAAGACATTCAAAACCAATCCAATACATTACTCGGTACAATCGATTAATAGTAGACTGTATCCTTTTGATAACCTGATCTTATATCCAAAGAAAAATTTCTATCGATGTTCCCTATTTGGTTCAAGTTCTCAAGGACATGAAAGTTAATATAAATTGTTGCAAAGAAGATAATCAAAAAGTAGACATCGTGGTGACTTTTGTGATAATTTATACTTTTTTTTGGATAGTGACTCTTTAACAATTTATATTATTGAGTTCTCAAACAGTGATGGTTACAAGATTAATAAAACAGCAAACAACGAAAATATATAAAACAGTGTTTTCATGTTGTACCTTAAAATGCTTCTTTCTTGTCATATACATAAATAATTTCAGAATATCAATTAATTAAATTGATTTCTCTAGGAAATTTATGTCATTTTTGTTCCAGTCACAATTTTTTATGAAGTGGGGACCTTAGGGAATGGAGGTGACTGGGCTGATCGTTGACTTTTTTTTATAGATATAAGACTGAAAAATGGTTCTGCTGGTTTGAAAGAATCTCTCAAAGGTGTGTGATTAGGTCCTAAACATTTTACAGATATATAAATATGAATATAGTTTAGTATTACACGGAACTGATAAATTTGTGCATATATAAATACAAACTATTAGACGAAACAATAGGTTTATATTAGATATGATTATGAGTAAAATATTAAAGACATGAATAATCTTAAGATAATTTTAGTTTGGATACTAAAACATCATGACAAGGTGCTAAATGACATCTTAATTTTAACACACCAATACAAGAAAATAATGCAAAATCAAAACAGTAAAAAATGGGCAACATTACCATCATAGCATCATTGTATTCGAATAACTTATATCATACTAGCTGTTATATGTCAATAAGATCAACATTAATAAAATCATCCATAACTCCCATGGAAATGAAAATCATCCAGATCATAGGACACAAATTTATATAATAGCAAATCCAGCATAAGTCATAACAACATAATTTCTATCATACCGATACAAACAACATTACTATCATAACAACAACAACATCATAATTACTCCATAGCAATACAAGAAAATAATGCAACATCAAAACAGTAAAAAATGGGCGTTCTTGCAATACACAGATCAAAACAGATATATTACGACAGATCAACAATGGACATTTTAACATTTGGCAAATAGATCCAAACAGATATGCATTTACAGATGTATCACGGATTTACAAACTATCGACGACAAATCAAAAGGTAAAGAGGTATACCTTCGGAGAGTGGCAGACGCGATCGACGGTTCATGCTGTCGGGAGCGGCAGACGGCGGATTGGGCGCTTGGTTCATGAGTTGTGCGGGAGGTTTTCGAAGGGTCAAGAGCGATGACAGCGGTTCGGGTGAGGGCTTCACGCGGTCGGGAGCAGCAGGCGGCGTATCGAGTAACGGCTTCACGCAATCAAGAGCGGTTTCCGAACCCTTCCGAGGAGGACGGGGTGGGTTTCGGAATTCATCTCTCCTTAAACCTATTTATACAGGGAAACGTAACCTTGGTGTAAAGTGTTTCTTTTCCATAGTACACAAATATCCTTATCTTTGGAAAACTTTTTCATGTATAAGAACGGAATCGATTTGTCTACCAACCGCAACACATAATAATTTTATTTGCCAAAAAAACACCTAATTAATTTATGTCCATTTTGATTAAATTCTGAACCAAGACATGCTGCTCAGGAAAGTAAACAGAAAATCGCTTTACTTATACATCTCTCGCTCTCTGGCTCTGTGGTCTTATTTTTATTTACGGAAATATCGTACAACTACCGTCACTTTTGTTCACATTTCAATCACTTTTACCTACGAAAGTACACAATCCTTATGTTAGGTTACGTGAATCGCAAAATTCTCATAAATTCTAGAATCTTCTATCTGTACAAACATAGATGTCTCGTATAACTCTAGTTTTCACTTGCGTATTCGTATACATCCTCTTGATATGAGCTTTGCCATTACACTTGCGTACGTAATCTTTATTTTTACTAGAAGAAAAAATTTTACAGTTATTTACAGCAACCTCGTTGTAAAAAAGAATGTATCAAATCAAATGGAAACAGCGCACCTCGCTTTGCCACCGTCACCATCACGGTTTGGAAGAATTTTTACGATTCCGTCTAAAAAACCGCACAGGAAATTTAAATTTCCGGCCAGCCATCAACTTCTCGATGTTTTCCATCCAACCGCCACCGACTTTCCCTTGGCACCGACACACCACGCTTTTATTCTCTTCGTTGAATTTACAAATACCCTCCTCGGTCTTTCCCTATATCACTACCACCACGGTTAGGGTTATCGAGTAATTTCTGCGTCCGTTTTGGGCATTTAAGGAACGACAGCCCCCTCACTACGCTTTAAGCAACGCGTGGGAGAGAAGGAAAGAGACAAACGCCTTCTCAATAGCCAGTGCCTGGTCGGATCCGCAACCATGGCGACTTCCGCCGCCGAGATCGTCGTCTTGCTCGTCCTCTTGGCTTCCTCGTTCCGGCCATCGGCGGCGGAAATTCGCACCTCTGAGATCAGATCGGACAGCCGTTCCATCATACCCTTCGAGGAGTTCGGCTTCACCCACACGGGCGTCCTCGAGCTGAACGTCTCCGGGATCTCCCTCTCGAACCGCAACCCTGATCTTGACCTCTCCCAGTTCGGCTTCTTCCTCAGCACGCGTGACGCCTGGATCCACGTTCTCGAGCAGATCCAGGACGTCGACGTCACCTGCGCGCTCCAATCTACCCTTGTCAAGCCCGTGTACACCTTCGACCGCCTCCGTCTAGACCACAACGACGCGTCGGCCCCCATCGCCGACTCCTTTGCCGTCACCTTGTCCGTCGGTGACCCCGGTCAGTTCACGCTGGTGTTCGCCAATTGCCTCTCAAGTGTTGCGGTTTCCATGGATGTTCGTTCGACGATGTACAATGTCGAGCCAAAATCCGGAAGGCGGGGGTACCTCTCCGCCGGATCTGCTATTCTTCCGAGGATCTATTTCTTGTTTTCTATAGTTTATTTCTTGCTTGCTGGGGTTTGGATTTACGCTCTTTTCAAGATGCGGCTCACGGCTTTCCGTATTCATTACTTCATGCTCGCCGTTGTTGTGCTCAAGGCACTTAATTTGCTCTGTGAGGCGGAGGACAAGTCGTATATCCAGCGGACTGGCACTGCGCACGGATGGGATGTGCTGTTCTACGCATTCAGTTTCCTGAAAGGAGTCACTCTGTTCACTCTCATTGTGCTCATCGGTACCGGATGGTCGTTCTTGAAGCCCTACCTCCAGGACAAGGAAAAGAAGGTGCTCATGATCGTCATCCCTCTCCAGGTTGTCGCCAACATCGCCCAGGTGGTTATCGATGAGAGCGGGCCGTACGCTCGCGATTGGATCACATGGAAACAGGTGTTTTTGCTTGTGGATGTCGTCTGTTGCTGCGCCATTCTATTCCCCATTGTGTGGTCTATCAAGAACCTCAGAGAGGCTGCGCGCACCGATGGCAAGGCAGCCGTTAATCTCATGAAGCTTACACTATTCAGGCAGTACTACGTTGTGCTCATCTGCTACATATATTTCACCAGGGTTGTGGTTTACGCGCTCATGACCATCACCTCTTACCGGTACGTATGGACCAGTGTGGTGGTCGGGGAGTTGGCCACACTTGCATTCTACATATTTACAGGGTATAAGTTCAGGCCAGAGGTGCACAATCCGTACTTTGTGGTTGATGATGAAGAAGAAGAGGCGGCAGCCAATGCCCTGAAGCTTGATGAGGAATTTGAATTATGAAGCACCCAGGAAGCTGTAGCATGATTTGCATGACTCACTCGTACGGCTGGCTTAAACACAGAAATGGGATTCTCAGGTTCAGCTTCTCAAGTGCAAAATTCCATATGGGTAATTCATGTCTGGTCTCTTCATGACCAATTAATTGCAGCTGTCTCAGTTCCGTCATTTCTTGTTTCAATCCTATTTGAGATATATGCTTGTCTTTGTGTGGATGAATATGCATTCCATGGAACAATTATTGCGTTATGTCTTAATATTCTGCATTGTAAATTTCGAACCCAGCTTGGAAGAGCTGCTCTCCTTTGTTGCTTTTTAGTATTAGCGTTTATCCAACCAGAATGTATGACACTAAAATTCTAGGGCACCTTTTTTGAAGCAACGTTTGCCAACTATTCAAGTAACTACCTCCATCCACCATGTCAAGTTGGGTTAAGACGCAGGAAGCATACGTTGAAATTCTAACTCTCTAAAAGACTAGTCTTCTAAAAAATTTGATCTACCCTTACCTTTGAATTGACTTAAACAATGGAGGTTTTTGGTTGCCCATACACCATTCTTGGTATTGCAGGTTCAAATTCACTTGTAGAGTACAACTCCTACCAGGATTTGTCGTTGGTCAACTCTCAATCGAGTTGTGTGTGGTGCAGATTAATTAGAAGTGTTCTTAAGGCAAGAATATGATCCATTCAATAAGAAAACAAAAAGAAGAACGTGTATTTTATTCAAGAAGAGGAGAAGATCAAATAAACATTTACAAGAAGATTACAAGACAGAAAAGGAAGAAAAGAACTCTGAATGGCAAGTATATTTGAAGGTTGGTTCTCTTCTGCAACTTCACACAAATCCATTTTCCCAACTCCTTTAACAGTATCAATCATCTAAATCAGTAACAAAACCAAGCAAGCATTCCTTGCTAAGAAAAACAAAATCTATATTCAACGAAGAAAAAATGTTCATGAACTTTCAGGCAGTTGCTTTTGCACAGAACTGGAGAGGGAGAAGAGACCAGGCAGGGAGATGAAGGAGAAGTAGCTTTGATGAAGCCAATTACACAGACAAATTATTAACTAAAACATGGATTATGTTTGGTTGAACTGTTATGCTAACATTATTATAAAAAAAATAAAATAAATTTTACTCTAAAAATTGTACAAAATTATTCATTTATTAGCAAATCATCAATAAATTTGATAAATAATTAGAAAATATAATCTTATCAAAACTTTATATCATCTCTGTCTCATTCTAACGTTGAAATTTTATTTTGGAAATCACAAAAAATATATCACGTGAACTTTCTAATCCCATATGATTCTACCTTGTTCTGTTGTAATGTCTCTTGAGGTTAAAATAAAAGAACTGCACCTCTCATTTTAGTTACAAATTATTTTCCGCTGAGATTGAAGTTTAATCTTCTAAACATTAGAGGCATCATTTACCAAAAAAAAAAAAACAGAAAGGCATTTAGTCGTAATCAATATAATATTGATTGATCAACGTCAATGAACGAAGCTAAAGAAAAGAGATGAAATACCATGCATCGAATGGAATGAACCCGGAGCCTAAGAATTGAAATTGATGTGATCATCATATTGCAGATCTCTGTTGGTGCTAACATTTTTCCCCTCTTCCCACAGTAACGACAAAATTAACAACAAATGCAAAGGAAAATTGGTGCCAGCTAAAAATAATTGGGGATTTTGATAATGAAAACGCAGAACCTGAGATGAGAGGTCCCTACGCCGGAGATCTCTGTTCCGGGGATGTGGACACAGGTGGAGGACCGAGCGCGGCGGCGGCGGCGGCGGCGGTGGCGGTTGCGGTGGCGGTGGCGGTGGCGGTGGCGGTGGCGGTGGTGGTGGCTGTTGCCGCAGCTACAGCAGCCGAAGCAGAAGGTAGAGATACGAAGCCAGTGTAGTGCTGCTGGTGTGGATACTGCAGGTACTGATACTGCTGATGCACTTGGTGGTGGTAGTGCAGCCCGAATGCTCCGCCACCGTGGCCGCCGCCGGCCACGTAGTATGGGTATTGAATGATGGCTGGGCCACCGCCGGCGCCGGTGTTGGTGGTGTATGGGTTGGACAAGTGCAGCTGAGCCTGAGCTTGGTGCCCGCCCGCTCCGTAATAGTTCTGTTTCAAAGCACAGTTTTGGATGGTGTTCGGACAAGTAAAATTAGGAATAGAATTGAATTTTACATAAGATTGAAACTTTATATTTTTATCGATTGATTTTGAATTGAAATTTTAACATGATATTAAACTCAATTCATATACATCTACTTATAAAAATACATAAATAAATAAGTCACAAATAAGAAAAGGTGTTAAAAGAAATTCTATATGGATAAAAATATATATAATGAATTCTTTAAATCATTGTTAATTGATTTTAAATTATAATTACATGGGTACATGAAACCTGAATTATTTATTTATCACATACGTGTTTACACATCTTTTTTTCACACCTTGTGAGTTTTGACAGCTATTTTGAAGAAAAGGCAGTCATGTGTATACATGGCGTACTCACCATCAGATGATAAGTGTTTTCGTCGGGATATGTTCCAGCAGCATATCTGTGGCAAAATTAAGCCAAGGATTGTTTGGGCAACAACGACAAAGATGGAGTAATTAATGTGCAACTATTGATTCATGTGTTTTGTGTACCCAAGGAAAGGAGGATGAAAGGCGTAGGGACCGGCCGGAGGGTAGTAGAGGCCTGCGGCGCCGGCGCCGGCGTTGGTGGTGCAGGTGGTGGAGCCCAAGGGTGGCGCCGCTCCGATTATTGGTCTGCTGATGATGCGACCAAGTGCTGGTGGACACCGGAACCGAATGATCGGTTAATGCTGAGGTCGGCGGTTGACGTGAAAATTGGAAGAAATTTTCACTAACCTTGTTGAGCAGGAATTCCAGTTCGTGCCTGAGCTCGTAGTGCTACGCCCTCATATGCCAGGTTGCAGTTGGCCCTTCTTCCGTCGATCACCGGCGACCGATCCACGCAGGCTCTTGCTGCCGATTCAGCGTCCTTAAAGGTCACCTGAGAAGAATAAGAAGCAGAAGAAGAAGAAGAAGAAGAAGAAGAAGAAGAAGAAGAAGAAGAAGAAGAAGAAGGGTGGGTAATCCTGAAACATATAGAATTAAAGAAGATGGAGAAGATGGATCTGAAACAGAACCCACAAATCCAAATCCCTTGGATCGGCCGGAGAACTTGTCGGTGATGACAACAGCCTCTAATATCTCTCCGAACTGCTCGAAGTGGCGCCTCAGCGCATCCTTCCTCGTCTCCCAGGCCAACCCGCCCACGAATATCTTCGTGAACGTCGTATCTCCCACCTGCCGATTACCCACACTTGCTCCCCCTCCTCCGGCGACGGGATAATAGTGGCGTTGTGGAGCCATGAGGAAGAGGATTAATGATGACGAGATTAGCAAAGCAGAACCGACATATTAATCCATTTGTTGTCCTCTAAATTCCCCAAGTCCAGCCCTTTACGAGGCTGTAACAGTGGTGTGACATGAGTACCAAAAAGGAAGCCATCATCTGATGTGCAGACCAGGAAATGGTGGACAAACTAAGAGCGAGCTGTACACATGCAAAGTGTGGCTCCCACGACCAAAGAGGAGGAGATGCATGACTGCTCCCTCCCTCCCTCCCTCCCTCCCTCCCTCTCTCTCTCTCCTTCTACATCCATATCTCCAAACCATCTCCAACCCTTCTTTCTTACATCCTTATCAAAAAAAAAAAAAAAAGCCCTTCTCTCTTGCATCTCTCTCTCTCTCTCTCTCTCTCTCTCTCTCTCTCTCTCTCCCTCTGAAACAATCTGTGTCGAATATAGTATTATGGTGCCATCTGTCCAACCGGCTTCTGTTTGTAGAGAAGAGAACCCACAAAATGGGATGTGCACGCCACTTTCTTAACTTGTTCATTGTTCATGCCACACACATACACCTCCGTGTTTTAAGATGCACCAATGATCCACACAAGATCCTAAGGTGGGCCGCACAATTTCTTATTCTGACCTTCGCGTCGAGTAAAAGTCTCACATCACATCCATAAAAAAATATAAAATCTGGACTTATATGATATAGAAATCCATCACTTACAACTAATTGATTTTAAATTAATTACCGATATGTCATCCAAGTAAACTTATGCTATAGATTACATTTAAGCATATAAAAGAGCATGTCGAGTAGAAACTTTAAAGAAAAGAAACGGAACCCGAGTTTATATGATACAAGATTTATCATTCACTGTCAATTAATTTTGAGGTGCCAAACACAAAAATAAAGCTACACACGAGGACAGACCCAACTCCTCTACTCTCCACTCCAGGCACGCAAAAATGGATCTAGGAAATTCTGCACTTGGTTGATACGTCTTGTTTGATTGATGGAGAATTCCAGAAGGAACAGGCCTCCCAATATATATATGTGAATTATTCTCCAGACCTTAACATGGAATCTTTCTCAATCAGCACCTGATGCAAATTTATCCCCATGGAAGAGCACAGCAGCATTCCTTCGAGAATGGCTTCGAGTTCAGCAGACGTCACCCACATGTCTTTATAATGGGTATGAAAAACCAGCAACCAGCTGGCCTTTGGAGTCACGTATCACACCTCCACCCCCAGCTTTAGCAACAGAATAAGCTCCATCAACATTCAGCTTGAATTGGCCATTCTTGGGGGAGGGGTCCACGATATCCGTCTGAAACAAGGCTGATCAATCGTATACTACTTGTTTTATGTGCAGCTTGGCCAGGATTGCCAACTCTGAAGTAGTATTACATTTGGAGATAGGATGGCTAGAAATGGTGTTCTCAAAATGTTATCGAAGGAGCCTTTCTCGTTACCTATGATAATCTTGCATCTTTCTTTCCATACTTCCCACATTAAATATCCCGGACAGATTCTAAGTAAGTGAGGCTTGAGTTTTCTAAAAGAGGTGTTGAAGCATTTTCTAACCCGAGATTTGAAGGCCTTTTCCCATCTTGATGGATGATTTCACGCGCTGGAATATCCAATCTGTCCAAATTCTCGCTAGGATGGCCCAATCTCCTTTACAGAAAAGATGATCAGCCTCATCCTGATTCTTTACAGTGTGATGATTTTACTCCAATCGACCCGACCCAACGAGTTTTTTTTCTGAGTCTGATCTCTTCCTCCCCACAGAAAGTTAGGCATTACTCTATTGATTCTTTGGGTGATAAGAGTCAGGAATGTCAAAGATACCCATTGTATGATGGATCGATCGGGATACTGGATAACACATGTCTAACTAAGGAGAGGAGGCGGCCCCCAGGGGCTGAGAAGATTGCATTGCCAACTAGCAAGCTTATCTTGAAATTCACAAACTAGATATTCGAAATAGGAGGCTTTAGATCTCCCCTTGTGAATGGGGGGGGGGGCATCCTAAATACTTGAAGGGGAGAGTACCTTGATTGAATCCAGTAACCTTGGCAATGGTATTGCATTTAGATTTAGGGAGGTTCTGAGCAACCAGGAAGGAGCTCTTCTGCTTATTAATTTGGTAGAGATCCAAAAAATTTCAATTAAACGGCTGATAGAATTTTTCCCACCGTTCAAAAATATCAAAGCATCATCAGCACCAACAGCAGCAGATGAGATATACGCATGTTTCTTACTCCTGTTGCATAGTATTCTCCATCAGTCTCAAGATACCTCTGCTCAATACTTCTTCAGCCAGAACAAATAAGCTTGGAGAAGGAGGGTCGCCTTGGAGGATGCTGAAGAACCATCCATCAGAACCGAGAAATTATTACACTCCACGCAGCTCCTAGCAAGTTCGATCCAGTTATCAGAGAAACCGAATTTTTTGAGAACTTCAAACAGGAATATGGCCACTCTAAGCGATTATAGGCTTTTTCCATATCAATGCTCAAAATCAAATTTCCTCCCTGAAAACCTTTATCAATTTGTTGAACCGTCTCCTGAGCCAGACCAATATTTCCAAAGATAGATCTGCCGGTTCCTGATTAATAGAAATCAGTTTTGGAAGCAAGCTAGCCAATCATCTATATGTAATGATTTTAGTTAAATATTTTGCAGACAACGTTGCAAAGACTTATAAAAGCCTGAAGTCTGCAAAATTATCGGGCATCACCTTCTTAGGAATAAGTGCAAGGAAAGTTGCTTTCCACGCTTCCACAATATCCTTACCAACACTATCCCACCAAGTCTTGAAGAATTTTGCAGTAAACCCATCAGGGCCTGGGGCACGGTTCCTCTCCAAGGAGTTTAAGGTATTACAAACCTCCCGAGCATAAAGCAGTGCTATCTGCATCAGTAACGATGCTTGGAATAACATCAATTAATCTTGTATCCTTGGTTATTCTTTCAAAAAGTTAAGAGCTTCAAGAAATGATAACGAACCCGAATGTTTTCGTCAGGACCCCGAACGGAGTTGAATTCACCACCTACAATCCAAGGCATGTTAGAATATTTAGACTTTAAATTCAATAAGTCTTGCCACAAGGTTAGCCTCCTTTCTCTTTGAGTAGCTGCGTACACAGCAGCAAGAATAAAAGAAGGATTTCCAAGTTTGGTAGCCATTAAACTAGAGGATTGCTGAGTGTCTAATATGCTGTTGAAGGAGATAGATATTATTCCTCCAGAAAGCCCAGATTTTACCAGCATCTAAATTAGTCCAACAACCATGCATCTGAAGTCTTCTACTGATCTTGATGGCCTCCCCTTTCACGAATGAAAGGTTCCGGTAAGATAATAACGTTTAGTATATTTCAGTGTTGATCAAATCAGACAAGCATCTGAGCTTGCCTTGATTACCAAGACCTCTACAATTCCGTACCAAAAAGTTATAATCCATGGAAGATTAGAGGAGATGTTCAGCAAAAGATGGACTTTTCCAAGCATCCATCGTCCTCTTGGACCAACAACAGTGCTCACAAAAGTTGAGTTCACCATGCAAGTAAATGGTAGAGGCTGATGGAACTCCTGCAGCATCCTCTTCTTCGTGATTCATAATTTTAGCTCCTTAAGCTTTCCTTTTACACGAAAATGGGTGAAAGAATTTTTTTTTTAAAGATTTTTATAGAAAAAACTTGTGTATAAAGAAAATCTGGAAAAAAAGGTTCCTAATTTCTTGATATATATATAAAAGATAAAGAAGCTTTTCGGATTTTCTAACCTAAATACATTTGAAATTTATTTTTCGCCCGTCACAATTCCAAATCGAGTGCCTAAACTAAGAGATGATTAAATTAAATTAAGTGATTAGAATTTAAATTAGGAATTAAGGATTTGATCAATTGGGGATTAAGTGAATTAAAGTATACTTAGGAGATAATGTGAGTAATTTAATTAAGTGATTTAAGAATTAAATTAAAAGATTTTCTACCATATACATAAACACCAGAAAAATAATAAAATTAAAATCAATTGTTTTCATTTTACTTATTTTTTAGATAGACAACCCATGATACGTACGCTCCGCATCGGTCCAACGAGATCTGCTCGGTGTGCCCGTAAACGATGGGAAAAGATACGATTTATCAAAAGCCCTAACCACAAACTCCTTCCTGCCCCCCACGTGGGAGAATGGTCTTTACCTAACATGGGGAATCCTGTGCAAAGTCCAAGAGCAAAAGAGAGTAAGTTTCCTCCGCCAAGTTCTAATAACACCAACTTGATGATTTTGCTTGAGACCCACGAACAGGCTGCAGAGAGGTCCACGCATGCTAAACTTGTCTCCATAAGTTGGACTTAAAAAGACTATAATTCGAATTAAAAACACGAAATGAGATCAAGTTGGTCGTTATTAAATGAACCCATGATGAAGATGACCAAAGTTTGGGAAGAAACTTCCGTAAAGTAAAAAACCTTTAATCTGGGTCAAAATCTCCAATGGAACATATATATTCCAACGAGCATGAATTTTAAGTTACATGAACAATCACCACCTTCCTTTCTTTCTCAAATCTATTATGGACAACTTACAGCGCTGTGGTGGCAATGTTTCGTTTCGGTAGGGATGAAGTATCTGATCGTTTACCGGGCAGGGTTGATGGTTCCAATCACTCACCTACCAGCTTTAGCAAACTTCCTGGCGACACCAAATATGACTGCTTTAGTCAGGAGCCCTCGGTCAAGAGTACAGGCGAGTACAAAAGCTCCACAAATAAGAGCGAGACGTGGAACGCTCCTGCCTAGAGGTTTGTCATCACAACAATGCTCGTCTTCACCCTCAGCAGCTGCTGAGCTGACATTGTTGCTCTCCAACTCCTGCAGATACCCAGCACTTACTTTGCTGTTTATGCGTCCCATAAGCACGCACCTCGACAGCAGCACCTCGCCGGACTCTCGAAACGCCTGATAAGCTCGTAGCCCAGGCTCGATTTTCTTCACGGTGCCCCACATTCCCTGCCTTATACCAAACTTGGCTACCTCCCATGGTATACCCATGTCCTCGTGATGGAATAGTAACACCTCGCAGGCTGTCATTCGCCCATCCCTCCTTGATTCCGCTGATGATCATGCACAATAAAAAACAGTGCTCATGTTGTACCGAACTATGAAATATATCGTCGAAAATATTGCATTTCCATTAACAGGCTACGTCTTGGATTCCCTCGACACAATTATAGCTAATGGAGTTGGAAACAAAATGGACCATAGATCTACCTACCTGCACGGATGCACCAGCTTGAATAGTAAAGATCTACGCGCCTTGGCTTGCTACGTCTTGGTACATCTGCATACGGCACACCCTGGAAATTGGTGAAACTGCAGAGCATTAGAAAGCTAGCTTTTTTAAGGAGTGTTCTTTCGTAGTTTATTTGACTGATAGCATTTTTTAGGAGATATATTCTTGATCGGTTGCCATCTAACTGATGATTCGACATGAAATGTCAAATTCGCCCAATTCAATGTATCTAAGTAAATAAATCATTTGATTTTATAGTCTATTCCAAAAAACATAAATGCATGTAAAATATTTAATATAAGTAATATAAATATACTTTCAATTAAATATAGTATAATTGATAAAATTTGTATTTGCAAAATATTAAATAAATAGTTTCCCATGTCGAACGAATCCATGGCAAGAGTTGTAAATGGTGATCCGTATTGTTAACACAGAAGGCTTAAGAGCTCCCTTGATGGGTCTCCATCACACTTCCATGAACAAATAGAGAGAACATCGACCTAAAGACAATGGGAAAATGCCAAACGTTGGTGTGGCAAGAACATGGAACGGTGAAACTACTACAGAGTGGGTGTGGTTCAAGCCTCAGTGCTTTGGCTTTGACAGGCACCTCAGGCTATGTGAACATGTCCCCACCATCATCAGACCTCATTGCCTTGCGGTGGAATACCAAAGTTCTGGGCAAAGAAATCAACCTTACGAAAAGACCACATAAATGGACGGGGAGAAGGGACCTGCACAAATAACTTGCATTGGCCATTCGTGCACGTGAGGCGTGTGACTCACGTGTGACTTTGATTCAAAAATTCATCTTTTGCAAAGCTCTGCTTACAAGGGAGGAGGGTGACAAGATAAGGACCATCTCCTGCACTTTGGCGTTTGGTTATGGGGCCAACCATAAGATAACAGTGGCAACCCATGACTGTTCCAATCACTATTTTTGAAATTAAACCATACTGACTAGTTGAGCTGGAATGGGTGCGAAAGTAGTTTTCTCTTTTCTAGAAACCATTCTGTCCATTAAAAGTTTAAAAGGAGTGAACAGGATTAAACTAATTAAAACAGTTGAACCACTTGGTTTGACCAACGGTTCAATCCCTTACATATATATATAACAAAAAAAAATCAAATAATAAAAATAGCTACAAATCTTAACTTGGAAACCCAAATCCCTTATAATCATTTATGAAAATATGAAATAATATTTATCATAATTGATTTCTTATAAAAATTACAACAATTATTACTTATTATATTACACTAATATACATGTTTTAAAATTTATCAAGAAAATCACTTCAAACCATTTATGAACTTTCAAAAGATGTCCGTAATGGTTTATTGATCAATTTGCTAAATGTACATGTCTTGATGATGCTACCACCTGTTAAAACCACGTTGAACCAATGATTGAACTACTTTAAAAACCAGAACCAATGAACTTCCAATTTAACTTCCAGCTTAGTTTCAAAAACCTTGGTCTCAACGCTTCCCTAGTGGCTCAATCATCATTTAAACAGAGAAAAAAAGGATCGTTAAAATGAAGAAAGGGAAGGACAGAAGTGGCATTGATCATTAGACTGTGTTCCTTGTGCAAGTGAGTTACACAAGGAGCCCACATCCAATGTGAACGTCTTAAGTGCAAGCCACATCCGATGTCCACCTACAAAAGGAAGTTTTGGGAGAAATGGTTAGAGATCCACCTCATGCATTCCAACTACAAGCAGTTGTATCAAGCCTAAAATGGTAAAGGCTCCTCAAGACCCTCCTTGTTTTCCATAGGTATGGAATGTCACCCTAAAGAAAGATTGTAAGGAGAAGAAAATATGAAAATATCAGTGATGGATGGTTTGCACATGGTCGATTGGCAATGCAAAACAAAATGTGTGTAAACTTCAACACTTAAGGGGTTTGTGTCATCAAATGTCAAAGAGAATGAAAAGAAAAGAAATTTTTTTCTGGGACCATCTTCCAGGTTTTCATGCCTTTATTGGAGAGGAAAATCCTTTCCTTTGGTTTTCAAGTATGAAAAGGAGATGGATTTTTCTTTCCATCATTGTAGGATAGAATTCCAATGGAAAGCTCCTTTTTCCTCCTCTCTTTGTGTCTCATTCTTCCCATTCCCATGCCTATTCATGTACTTCTCCTCCACACTACTTTCAAGCTTCTCCCTCCACATCTCAGTCATCATTTTCTTTTTTAAATTTCTATTTCTTTAGACTACATTCATATTTTCACTTAGATTTTTGTGTAGATTTCTGTGTTCATGTTGTTCCCATTTGCCAAGATGTTTGTTTAGATTTGTCTTCACTAGTGTGAAATTTCTATAAAAAACTTATTTGATAAACTTAATAATAGACCTGGAAGATGGACTCTATTCTCAACAGGAATGAATATCCATCAGACTGCTAGCCTTTTATGAAATTTTCCTTTGGACTTCTTTGATGCTGAATGTTTTAGGAGGAAATGAATTATTCTCATTACATGAGCTCAGATTTGTTTGTTACTCATTTTTGTTCAGATTTGTTTGTTACTGAATTTTTTGGAAGGAGAAGAAAAATGATCCGTCTCATTGCTATTGATTTTTTTGGAAGGAGATAAAAAAGTATAACCAACATCAATTCTTAAACTAAGTAGATGCTTTTGAAGAAGAAGTTGAGACTAAATAACTTATGCACTAGTGTCGGATTATCCCAAGAACATAAAAGCAATTGCTAATCAAATGTGAGCTAATATCACTGGTTCTATGTGGTTTCATTGATTATCTATTTCCATCAAGTGTTATCATGTATAAATTCCTTTGGCTTCTATTGACGAGCACAAACACGCAGTTTCCATTTTTCACTTGTTTCTTGTGATTGGTGGCACAAACACTAGAAAATTGATCAAATGGAAAATATATTTGATTGATTTCCATTTCCTCTCACTTTCTATTTATTATCATTTTCTGTTTCCTCTTGTTTCCAAGGCACAAACACTCCTTTAGGAGTTGCAAAGCTGAAGCTACGCTCCTCACCTCTCACTATGCCTCTTTGGTCAAGAGTTAAAAACAGGTGAGCAAGTAAACTGTTGGGGGAAGAGGGGAGACTAGGAGACTTACCTAGTCATTCATACCGGTGGAAGAAGCCCACTCCTATCCTCAACTTGGAAGGTCCTAGATGAACACCTTAAATGCTTGGTCAATGGGCTTCTCAATGGATGAATGCAAAGGCTCGAAGCTAACTTGCTAGAGATGAAGGCTCGAACAAGTGCTCCTCACCATGCGCACACTCTCTCTTGACAGTCCAAATAGTAGGGGATCATCGAAGGTCCTTCCAACAAGCATAACTGTGGGATGTTACATGGATAGGTTTAAAATCCCACCTCTGGAACAAGATAAAGTAGCAGTAGGAATGGTTACAGGTGGTGTGACAAAGGAGGCCAAAATACCTTGGACTAAGTCAACAGAGTAAAGGACTCACATGAAATGCCTAGGCAAGTGACTAATGCAAATCAGGGGGTGTAAATTATTGGTGGAGATTGTAGCCTTTGATGCCTAGGTGGTTTTCTAAGGGAACATTTGGTGTGTCTTTGGAGTGATCATTAGAGGTGATTGTCAACATTATGGCATGACTACTAGCATTGAAGTTGGGTTTGAGATTGTAAAACGTCGAAGAGAGTTATCATTAGCATTGTCCAATTGGATTTCCTACAACTACCGTTGTAAGATGGTAGGACTATGACGAAAGAGAGAACTTTGCTAGAGTGCTTCACTCAAGGTCTAGACTTTTGGAAGAGGAAAAGAAAGAATGAAAAACAGCCATCATACAAATTAAACAAGAAAATGTTAAACAACCATTTTGTGTTTAAGGACCATTTCATGGAAATTTTAACAAAAAGAATTGTGTTAAACCCATTTAACATCTATTTTTTCAATTTTTGGAACACTATTAGAGGAAAACCAGGCATGTTAAGAATCTTAAATGGAATAAGAAAAGCAGCAAGGCAACATGTCTAGATAAACCCAGGATATTGTTTATGTTATGAAAGTTAAAGTGCTCCTATATACCATAGTCGTTTCGATAAAGATGGTGAAATCTAAATTGACCAAATAAATATGGTTTTATTACAAATAATAACACTTAGATCAAGGCATCATATGACCCAAGTGGATCAGAAACTCAAAAAGAAAATCCAAGGAAGATAATCTAAGATAAAAAACCCCTTCTAGAAATAACTAACACCATATTCCCCATTGACATCAAAGAAGTAGATTCAATGAGATGATAAAAGTTATGTTAAGATATAATAACAACTTTTCATCAAGTGCATTATATTGGCTCAAAACATGAGTTTTTTTCCAATAATATGCTAAGACGATATTTGTTTCCTTGATATGTTCTAAAATTTCTTTCCACTTTTTACACCTTAGACCTTACATAATAAAAGGTCAAACTTATATTACAAAAATAGACAAAAAGTAGGGAATATTGACTCTAGGAATAACTTTTCAAAGTAAACATATATAACTATATGTAATATATACGTCAATAACTTTGTATACCTTTGTTACACAGTAAAATGCTCCATCTGAATTCCAAATCCGGCGACCAATTATATACTCCCTGTCACTACAGAAGAAAGGGAACTTCCATGCAAGAAAATATGGCATGAGAAAACTATGGATCAGACAAAGGCATGATAAGGAATTGAATCAAAATTCTTGTACCTTTCGAATCCAATGGACAATCAAGGTCCCTGTGATAGAGCATTCTTCAAGTATCTTGTGATAAAGGAGCATGTCATCCCACCTGGCCTTAATTCTAAAGTCATCATCCCAAAAGAAATCCCTCACTGTTTCTGGCGTAGCATCTTCAAAGAGGGTTCTGCTGCGATATTGAGGAGGACCAGTCTGGCAAATATCCAAGGAAAATGCATAAGAATACAAATACGAAAACAATAAACTGAATTCCTCAAGCCACAAAGGCAAAAAAAGGTGGAATATATGACACTGAATTCCAGGTACATTATGTTTGCCCATTGGCTATCGTCATGTCTACATAAGTTTAAACCATCTTTTCAAATAAGTTTCATCAAGACGCAAAATTTCAGCATAAATCAGATTCCAGAATTGATGACTGTAATGCAAGAAAGATTTGGTCAAGCATGCCTCAGGGTCTCGTCGCCACGCTTGGTAGCTCATGTTGGGGAGGGAACGATCCATCATCTGAATCCAAGCTGGACCACTGTCTCTTTCTTCGACAAGCCTGCTCAAATGTTGTAAATCAGCATCTATTACAGCCAGCTTCGCCCCACCATCCCCAGAGTCCCTGCAGGAAAACGGAAGATAAGCCATCCTTGAGCACTTGGCAGGTTGAAAATGGTCAAAATCCCTATCTTCCAGAGGGGAAAGACAGTGGGACTACCACTTCAACGTACCTTTCCACGACTCCATCATTTTCCTTATCACGGGCACTCTGGTCCTGAATCATGGAACTGCAAGTTGTCGATTGCGCCTTATCAGAATCGAAACTCGAAAACCCATGGGGAGAAGCCTTCGACGGAAACCTTGACTCTCCCAGGTACTCCTTCTGCCCGCCAACCAACTCCGACGCCCACTTGGGCTTCCACACCCACCCAACCACGAGACCCACGAACACCGCCACCCACAACGGGCCGCAAAAGAGCGCGAGCTCCGTCAGTACGCCCAATATCGTCGGCTTCCTCATTATCCCAACCAACGTATCCAATATGAGAGCCATAACGACTCAACCCAGACTCGAAGACGTCGTCTAAATGGATTGTTCACCACAGACGCCAACAAAGATTCGATTTTTTCAAGACGCAAGCTTCATGACAGCACCATAGGAAGAGCGGAAGATTTTGAAAAAGGAAAAGGAAAACCCTCGGCTAAGGTTTGGTTGGATATGGATGGATAAACAGGTTGATATTGCGAAAGATAAATCTTCTTTCGATCGAGGAAAAGAGATTGGAGAGGTGGGATGCGACCAGATAAGGGTTTAGAGATCGAGACGTCGAGAGGCCAACAACAGATTCCCGTGGGGCAGGCGGGCCGGCACCCGTGGCCTTCTCTCGTCCCGATGACGGTGGTTGTGGTCTCTCCCCCCCTTCGCCGCAAGGAAGTCCAAACGACTTACTAATATCTCCACGGAGAAGGATTGCCACAGATTTGTATTGTCAGTCAAACACGTAGTTTCTTATAAAACAAATTGTAAACGTTAATTGTCGTACACTTAGCGAATAATTAAGATTAAATTTTAATTACTTCTTAAGCTAATTTTTCTTTATCTTATCTGTTTCTCGTGCCCCTGCACCATTTAATTCTTATTAAAGTTAAACACTTATTACTGTAGATGTCTACGGTAAAAATGTTCTCTTGTGTAATATCCTTCCGTCGATAAAGTATTTAAATGGGAAAACATTATCACGTTATTTTTGAGAATTCGAGACACGTAAAGAGTGGTACATAAATATAAAATAATATATATTATATTATCCTAAAATGTTCACGGTTAATTTTGTCATTTGTCTTGGCTATTTATACCTTAAACCATGATTACTTCGATGATTAATGGTTTAAATCAGGGTTTATCTGTGATTATGACTACCATTTCGAAATAATACTCACAAATGTTAAGATGAAAATCACTAGGAAACAAAATTTTACATTTGAAAAAATAGACTGGCGGTCGGACGACCTTTTCATGGACTAGACAACTTTAGTATTACTTTTATTTTTCTTTGTAAATATATAAGGAGATAAAAGTAATTATATAGATTTTATTATTAGATGACTATAAATGCGTAATAATTTTTGTTAAATTTCATTCATTGATTTTCAATTAAAAAATAAAATATATATTATTTATATAGTAATTAGAAATTTAATGCATACTATATTATAGCATATAGATTAAATGACTATATAAATATATTTTTGCTTTAATTATAAAATAATTTAAAAATTAGCTACCACAAGAGAAAAAAATTCTCAGTGACACCACCAAGAACATTATACTGTTTTCATAATGGTAATATCTATAGGTCGGTTCTTCTAGATGGAAAACTTCTTCAGAAGGGTATTTATATTTCCTTATAAATAAACACATGAGGGGTAGAAGTAATTCTATTGATTAAGTTATTAGATGATTGTAAATGCTTTAGAAAATTTTCATTTGATTATATAAATATCAATCATTGTTTTAAAGGTTTAAAAAATTATTAATGGGTTAAATTTCATGGAAATTGGTCAAGGTTTAAGGCATTTAGATCAAGAATCAATGAACAAGCTTTTCAATTTTGATGCCTTACATAATATGATGAACAAGCTCATCAAATGCACACATTAACCTAACCAAACTGTCACTTCATCAGTTTGCAAAGCTATGTGGTAGAAATTAAACCACAAAATTCCATGTAATATTTGATAGAACTCCAGATTTATATCAAGTTTATGAAAAAGCCCCACAAGAAGCTCACAATATGAAATGAGGTAAAATGTAGTCTCCAACTGACATAATAGTGAATTCATTTTTTTCAGACACTTACAACAACATTTTTTCTGGTAAGTGTTTAAAATGATACATCGAATTTAATTTTGACATATCATTTTATAACAGTAGACACAAATTTACAACAAAAATAGTGGCATCATCAGATGCAACAAGGCAAGAGTAGCTAAGATGAGCTTAACACAATTGAGTTTAATTAAAAGGCAAGAAGGATGCTAACACAATTGAGTTTAATTAAAATGATAAAATTGAAAATAGGTTAACTAGGAGTAGTGGAAGTTTATATGTGTGATTAATCAATCTTTAATTAGAAGGAATCTAAGAAATTGAAGAGATGAGTGCATGATGGCCAACAGAAAGTTGACAAATTGCATGGGGGGTTTCACACATCATTGAAAAATAATGGTCATGGTATTCATCGGGAAAGCACATTATGATGGGTTTCTAATTTTTGTCATAAACATGTGGAAAAAATAATCTCATATTGACCATGAAAAGTTGGTGGGACATATATAATGAAATGTTATAAATAGTGGTCATCGGAATTTAATCAAAAAATCATCAAAAATTACTAATTAATTCAACTAATAAAGAAACTAAGTAAAGGAAATGGGAAACAAAAGATGTACTTTCATCTAAGCCTTTAATTTTTTCTCTTCTACCACCTCAATTGAGTGATTGAGGACTGCAAGAGCTTTTTGGAGGTCCAACAAGCAGCTCATGGAAGAGAGAGGTACATATATTTCATTTTTTGGTTAACAGCGTGTACAAAATAAACGTTAATTTTTGTTGTTGGTTGACTTTATTATTGATGAATTTATTAAAAAAAAATCTAATTTTTAGAAAAGTAAATACACTAAACTAGTTTTTAGAAAAATAGACTAGAATTGTTTTCTTAATGACAAAAAAGTAAATACACTTACTTCAAAAACTAGTTTTCAGATTTGAACTCTCAAAAATAAACCTGATAGACTCCAAAGAAACAGTAGCAATTTCCTTCTTGCAAGGGCAAGGCATGCACAAGAGTATACTGCATGGTTGGCATGTGCATAACTGGGGGCAACAGCATGCATATGGAAGGTTGAAGAAGATGCATTGCATCGCAAGGGAAGTGAAGAACTTTGTTTTCTTAGTATGTTGTGTGCCAGACTTCGTCTTCAACTTCTCCACAGCGTTGATGGATCTCCTCCATCCTCTCTACTGATTTGCAGATTCCACTGCAGCTCCAGTCAAAAGATGCAGCACAAGGACTTCCAGCTTGTGCCTTCCACTCACAATCTAGCAAAAAGCAACGCCAGAATTCATGAGACATAAGCATTTACTTCTTATATGGGATGCAAATTTTATTTAAGGAATGCGTATTCATATGATAAATTTTGGAGGTTTCTTCTACCCACTGGTTTAGATATAGAAGTGTATTGCTGCAGCGTCTTTCATCATCATTGGCTGGCAATGTTGGAAAGCCGAGGGATTTTTACTGGCTTGTAATTGGTGCATGCCAGGGGAACAAGTGTTGTTCCCAAACATCATATTAAAATTGCACATTACATTTAATATCTAGATCCATAACCAGCTTTATGTCCATCCTAAAATGTTACTGATATCCAAAATGCCCAAGCATGTATAGAGATGTATATGATTACAAGTTAACTTTTCAACCTAGGAAGCATAACCACAGTGGCAGAAGACATAAACATGTCAGATATTCATGGGAGATTATTGTTGACATATCCTGATTTATTTCTTTACACTGAAAGGCACTTTGAAGAGTTTATTGTATTAACTAAATTTTTCTTTTTGATGTTTTTCCTGACATTTTAAGTAATATATTTGAAGCTAATTTTTCTAAATTCAGATCATGAGATTAAAGACACTATAATTGCTTGGAAGTATAACTCACATTGGTCGTGCCATAGATTGTGTAACTAATATAATGTTGTGTTTAATTGATGTTTCTTGGGATTTCTATAAAAGAATATGTTTATAAGTGAGACCTTGACTCACTCAAGTTAAACGAGACAAAGTGGTTACACATAAGCTGAACGAGGTTCATGCATTTTTTAATAAATTGTCAAATTTTGTCCACAATACACGTCTTGGAAGATTCGGCATTGGTAACTCCTTAAGTGAGATTTCCCTTGTCATAGGATTCATCAATTCATTGAACTTTGTTGAAAGTTTTCTGATCAGAACAGTTCTAGGAAAATGTCACAGTCTGATGGTTCACAAAATAGAAATTACCCTCCATGCAAGCATTGCAAAAAGAAGGGTCACCCACCATGGAAATGTTGGTGGCGACCTGATGCTACCTGCTCAAAATGTAATCAGCAGGGCCATGAAGCAAAAGTTTGCAAAAATCAGAAAAAACCTGATCAAATGCAAGTGCAGCAACAAAATGATGCTGCACAAGGAGAGGAACAACTATTTATGACCACAATAGTGAATTCATGCGACACTGTAGCTCAAGACTGGCTTATAGACAGCAGCTGCACAAACCATATGACCTATAACAGAGATTTATTTCAAGATTTGGTCCCCATACCTTGCACAAGTATTAAAATAGGAAATGGCAAATTTATGACAGCAAAAGGAAGAGGCATTGCAGTAATAGCTACAAATTCAGGTAATAAAAGCTTGTCTGATGTTTTATATGTTCTTGATGTAGCATTAAATCTAGTTAGTGTTGGTCAACTGGTAGAAAATAGTTTTAGAATATATTTTGAAAATATGCACTGCTGTATACATGATCCTTTAGGGAATTTACTGTTTAAGATTCCAATGAAAAAGAGGAGCTTTAACTTGAATATAAATGAGGATTCTGTATTAGCATATCCAACTATTGTGGATAGCACAGAATTATGGCATAAAAGATTAGCATAGCAGTTTAGAAAAATTGATAGAGCTAAAAAACCAAGACATATGTGAAGGTCTTCCAATATTGCAGAATTCAATGCTTTCATGCAGTTCTTGTCCTATGGGAAAATTATGTAGAAGAAAATTTGTTTTGTCTACTTGGAGGGTAAAAAGGAAATTGCAACTTATACATTCTGACTTAGCAGGCCCTATGAGTGTATCTTCACTTAGTGGGAGCCTATATTATATCATCTTTATCGATGACTTTACTAGAATGACATGGATATATTTTCTGAAACAAAAATCAGAAGTTGCAAAAACATTCAGGAACCTTAAGAATTGGATAGAAAATCAAAGTGATGCTCATATTCAGATATTCAGATCTGATAATGGTAAAGAATATATAAGTCAAGAGCTTAATGACATTTTTATCACTGCTGGAATACATAGGCAGTTTACTACACCATATACACCTCAACAAAATGGTGTATGTGAAAGAAAAAATAGAACCATAATGAAAATGGCTCGTTGCATGATGAATGATAAAAACATCCCCAAAAATTTCTAAGCTGAAGCCTGCAACACAGCAGTGTTTATTCAAAATAGGTTACCAACATCATCTCTTGACAAAACCACACCATTTGAGGCCTGGTATGACAGTAAACCTAGCATATCTTATCTGAAAATTTTTGGATGTGTATGTTACACATTCCTACCTCAAAACAAAAGGGATAACCTTGCAGAAAAGGCAGCAATTGGCGTATTTTTGGGTTACAGTTCAAATTCCAAAGCATATAGAGTATATCAGCCAAAAACAGGAAAATTTATTATTTCTACTGATATAAAGTTTGATGAAAATAGTGCTTGGGATTGGGATTCGATAAAAAAAAGTTGAGAATCAAAGAAAATTAAATTATTATCCACAGATCAAAATTCCACTAATGAAGAAGTTGAACCAGAAAATCCAGCACTGCCAGATAGCATTGATCACGTTCCTGTGAGGGGAACTAGAAGTATTGAAGACATATATCACAGATCTAATATAGCAGAGTTAAATCCCATCAGCGTTGATCAAGCTCTTCAAGATTTAAGATGGAAAAAGGCCATGGAAGAGGAATTTGCTACAATTCAAAGTAACAACACTTAGCAACTAGTTGATGCACCAGAAAATCAAAAGGTAATTGGTGTAAAATGGATTTTCAAGGTTAAAACAAACTCTAATGGTTCAATTTCTAAATATAAAGTAAGATTAGTTGTTAAAGCTATGCACAAGAATATGGAGTGGATTATACAGATGCATTCGCTCCTGTTGCAAGATTGGATACCATTCAAATATTGTTTTCTGTGGCAGCCCATTTTGAACGGGAAATACATCATTTAGATGTAAAAACAGCCTTTTTGAATGGTGAGCTTTTTGATGAAGTCTATGTCTCCCAACCAGAAGGGTTTGAAATAGTTGAAAGTGTTAATAAAGTGTATAGACTCTATAAAGCACTTTATGGGCTAAAACAGGCACCAAGGGTCTGGTACAGTAAGATTGATACTTTTTTGATTAAAGAAGGGTTCTCCAGAAGCTTATCTGAAGCAACTCTGTATGTGAAGAGTCAAGGTAATGATATCTTGATCATTTCTTTAAATGCTGATGATTTATTGGTTACAGGAAGCAATGGGAAGTTGATTGCATCATTCAAAGGGGAGATTATGAAAGAATTCCAAATGACTGATTTGGGACTAATGACCTATTTCTTGAGTCTTGAAATTCATCAAACAAGTGATGCAATTTTTGTTTCTCAACAAAAGTATGCAAAGGAGCTTCTGAAACATTTTAATATAGAAGATTGCAGGCCTGTAAGTAATCCATCATGTCTAAAAGTGAAGTTAAGCCTGAAATCTGCAGAAAAACAGGTTGAAGAAAAATTATATCACAGCTTAGCAGGTAGTTTAATGTATCTTACAGCAACTAGACCGGATATTTCATATGCTACAGGTCTTATTTCCAGGTTTATGCACTATCCCAAGCAGATCATTACTTGGCAGCAAAAAGAATACTTAGATATATCCAAGGAACCAAAAATTTTAGACTAGTCTATAAAAAAGCAGTTTTTACTGCTCTTAAAGGCTATTCAAATAGTGATCTGGCTGGTTCAGTGGATGATTTCAAGAGTACCTCAGGATACTGTTTTTGTTTGGCAAAAACATTTTTTCTTGGTGTTCCAAGAAGCAAGAGCTGGTTACTCAATCTACTGCTGAAGCAGAAATCATTGCAGCTAATGCAACAACAAATCAAGCAGTTTGGTTGAGAAAGATTATGACTGATTTGCATTTGAATGTTAGAAATTCTACTGGACAATCAAGCAGCTATAGCCATGTCCCACAATTCAATCTTTCATGGAAGAACAAAACATTTTAATATTAAGTTGTATTCCTTGAGAGAAATGCAAAATTTAGAGGAGGTGAAGCTAGTCTACTGCAAATCAGAAAACCAACTTGCTGACATCTTCACAAGGCCGCTGCCAAATGAAATATTTTTTATGTTAAGAAGGATGCTTGGAGTTCAAAGTCTACTAAAGCAAGGGGAGGGTTGAAATATGTGTTTTAGTAACTTAATATATATTACGTATCCTACATTATGTGTTTTATGTTAATTGTGTAAAGTCGTATAACTATGACTTAATATCTATGTTTTATGTAAATGCACATGTGTGTGTGCATGGTGGACATGGGTGTAGTGGGCAGTTACTGTCCAAATGTGGATGAGATTGGAGTGTATAAATCTATGTAATGCCTTATGCAACGAGTAGTGAGTGATCATAAAAAATATTTTCTTCCATTACACTCTTTTGGTATCTTCTTCGATCTCTCTTCTCCATTTCTTTCAACAAACTTGATAGCTCAAGACTACCATATGACTAAATAAATAAAATTTATGAAACTAGAATAACAATGACTCACCGGGTATGGTATCACAACAAAGGCTCCTATCATCTACATACTCAACATCAAGGCCGATTAGCCATGAACCAAGGGAAACATCTTCATTTGCATATTTGTGCAGTATATTTCTGCATAACAAAGAAACATGAAAGTGATAAAGGATTTGGAACAATGAAATAATTCATTGTCAAATAGGAAGCTCACCGGTTGACAGATATATGTGTAGCCAAATCCTTGGAGATTACATATATCTGCCCAGTGGCATGTCTGAAGTATTTATTTCCACCCTCACCAAATTTCCAGTATTCAGGTTCATGGTACTTGACCCCTCTGTATGATTGATTAAAAACTCTTTAAAATCCTCCACAAAGGAAATGCTTGTGTCTAAAACTTAATAAGGTATTCATTCTTACTTCTGAGACAGTACAGGTCCTGATTTCATACAGCCAACATATACACGTGTTTTTGACCGATGATGTGCTAGAATTGAGGCAAGCATACCTGCAAACAGTAAACAAGTTTGACTTTTCAGAATTTTTACACCATCAGAAAAGCTTTAAAATAAACACCTTTGGGGATCTCTTAAAAAAGTGGACTAGGAAGTTTGCAATGACTTAACCTGGATTCACATGAATATCATCATCAACTTTTATGTAAAAATCAGCATCCCAATTTGCTACTGCTGTTGAAAAATACTTTTGTGTCTTTGAAGACAATCCATGGTAACCTTCTATATGGTTCTGCATAAAAAAGGCTTACCACTTCCATATGAAGATCATCAAGATTAATGTGCTACATTAGCACATGGCTAAGGATATGCATCTTATAAAAGGAAACCAAAAAATACAAGAAATACCAATTTCAAGAAATCATGATATTGTTCCTCTTCCTCATCAATTGTACTGTCCAACATACCACCTGGAGTTTCACTAAAGAGCAAAAAGCCATATGAGAAGCCAGAAAAGTTTATACTGTAACAGGCTAACAGCTATACGAATGCAAATTTGGGCAACCAGGACATACCTATGGCCTATAACGAAACGCATGATAATACTCTTTTCCTTTTCTAGATTTCGTAGTTTATCTCCTATTCATTAATAATCATCAATTTAAGAGAGCCATATCCCCAAACTTAATGCCTGTCATCTCACTAGTTGAAAAATAAACATAGATTTGTGTACCTTGAGGCATCCATGTCCTTCTGATTGAATCCCTGTGTTTCTGACTGCTGAATGCAGTCATGATTCCCATAACAAAGAACACTTTCTGATGTTCCTTTACTTTTTCGGTCCCTAATTTTACTACTGCTAAGGATCTGTCACGATTGCTTGCCTGTGCAGCTCTGGCTGCTGTCAGTTGCATCTCTAAAGTAGAAATCCTTTTATCCAAGGCCCTGAAAGCAATAATCAGCCAAATTATACAAGTATTTACTGGAAATTAGATGATTTTGAATCCTAGCAGGGTATCCAATTTTCTGAATGGGAAAAAAGCACCTGACTGCTTTTCCAAAAATCAGAACCTTACATGACTATATCATTGGCCTGTGAAACTTTAGCAATCATACGTTGGGTATTCTGAACAAACGAAACACAAAAAAACAAAGATAAGATATAAAGAGTAAAAAACCATGAGCATAAGAGAAAAGGCAACAAAGATTTATAGTTGAAAGCAGCGAACTTGCAAACTTGATTACCTTTTTCATACAATTAGCTTTTGGCTCATGTGATCTACTGCTCTCTGTTGGTAAAGCATCTTCAGTTACTTTGACAAAATCAGGAATGCTCCATATTCTGTGACAGAGAATAGTCAGTATAAACAAGAAAAATTCTTATCCATAAAAGTTCCGTAGGATTGAATTCAAATCTGTAAACAAAACTAAAAAAAAATGAAATCGAATTCATATGTTAGTACATCTGATCTGAAAAAGTGAGTCCAAAAATAAACCTCGGATCAAATTCAAATGATTGAATATAAACCTAGCATAAGATTTAAATAGAGTTCAGTTTTATTTAACATGAATATAATATATGAATAATTAACTTAAATGATTAAAGCATGTATAATGCAACTTAAAATATTTACATTTAATTATACTTTGAATTAATTATAGCCATTTGGAATCAAACTTAGATTCATATTTTTCTTTTTCACTTTTTTTGGATATAAATAATATGTAAATTTGAATTTTTTTAAATTCAAATAATATCCAAATTTGGATATATCTATCAGATTCAAATTCAAGTGTAGAAATTAACATCCATTTGGATTCGGATTCAAATTTGGATATAGCTAAAAAATTTCAATTTCAAATTGGCATATAAAAAAAAATTGCATTTTATTCAATTTGTTTAGACCACTAACCCCTCTAGGCCCACATTAGTGGAAGCTAAAGTTTAAAATACTTAAATAACACATGCATTTGGTTTACTCTTATTCAAATGTTCAAAAGATTAAATTTTAACATTTAGAAAAAAAATTATGGATATCTCACACTATTATTCCCACCTCATGTTCTACAATTGTGCAATAAATATTTAAATTAATGCCTAATGACTTAATAATAAAGGCTTCAAGTTTGATTTGTTTATAAAAGTGATGTGGGTGCTCTAATCCCACTTAGACATCAAGGTTCGGAAGGCTAGTCAAATCCCCAGACTGGCCCAACCAGTGAGCAGTAGGCTTATCAGATCTCATAGATTCATTCAATTGGGGACGTGGAGCTTCATGTAGGGAACACCAACATCATTACTGGAAGAGTAACCAAAGATTCTTAAACATTACTGAGACTTCCTTCTAGCAAAACACAAATTACAGTAGTTGGAAAGTCTTGATCAAATCATCAAGACTCCTCCAAGTCTTGCTCAAACTAAGACTTCTCTAGGGAGCATGCCAACATTAGGGAGCAGACTTCTCTATGGGGAATCTTTGGCAAGAGAGCAAAAAATTGTTGACATTCCCGACAGAAAGACTGAGGATTGCCAAGACTCTCAGTAGGAATGTCAAGAGTCTTTAAGATGCTTAGTACAAACATTGAGGGCCATCCTTGCATGACCAACCTGCGGCTAAAATTAGCATGCTTCATCATTTTCATGGCTAATCCCACAAGCAACATATGGCACAACACATGACTCATCTTCGTTCATCGACACATGTCTGTCCATCTCAGTCATTACTAAAATCCTGATGAGGCACATTATAAAGAGTTTTCCAAGGAAATTTCTATTCTAATCCTCTTTAAAAACTTGATCTTCCTAAATTCAATACTAACTTTAGTATTGGAAGCTCTTTGCCTGTCCATATACCGTGGGTCTAAAAATCTTTCTCTTGCAAGAGTTGAGCTACCAGATCTTCAATGTTTCTATCAAAGTAAGATCTCAGGCCCAAGAGAGATTTCAAGGATAGATCAAAAACTACATACAATGACAAAAGAAAAATGCCAATCATTAATGATGTGCACTCTTCTTCAATTGGGAGGCCATCCACCTCAATAGAAGAAGTACACCTCCTCCAATATACTGAGGAAAGCCTGGGCCAGCTTATCCCAGCTGTTGTAAGAGCAACACAAAGCTAGAAAACAAATTAAAAGTTTCCCATTTCACGTGAAAGCATGAACAACTCCTCTAATCAAGTGAATTACTAAGAAAAAGAGAAGTCCCTATTCAAAATCCTAGTTGGTAATGATTAAATAAATAAAAAATTCTTTGATACATTTGAAAAACTTCTGAATAGCTTGTATACCTTTTGAAATATAATATTATCTTAGATATCATCAAAAAAATTTATGACTGTTTTTAAGTGTATCACGACTATGATTTTTAAAATTTTAAGGGTATATAAGAAAATATCACACTTAAAGGGTATACAAGAAATTTCCAATTTCTCTAAGGGTATCCAAGCAAAAATCCCTAATAAAAAAACTTGGAAAGATAATGCTTCCTTCCCCAAACATAATAGAGTGCTCGACTAATTTACAATGTTTAAGCCCTTCAGCTGTAAAAAGAAACACTTGTCACAAATTTGGACTCAGTTTGCGTCTTTATCAGATATGGTCCTCTTTGTCTCAATGTCTTCCTTGAAGCATTACAAACAAAGAAAGTCACGTTGTATAGGGAATGAAAAAACCTCAAAACAAACGGAAGAAAAAAACAATGCAGAACATCTTTGGGCTGGCTTTCAGAATAAATTTTTTTCTCTAATAAGAACATTGAGATGGACAAACTCGAATCTGTGAACAAAAGTCACCATAGAAAGGACCTTCGAAAAAAAAACACCATATGTACTGTTTCACAAATATTCAACACACTCAACAGAACAAGAGAAGCTTTGTATTCTAATGTTCAGAATCAAATATTCAATAACCAAGACAAAAAAAGGAAAAGAATAAAACAAAAGAAAACAAGTAAAACCAACCTGTCGACGACGAAGACACCAATAAAGAAGCAGGCGGCGCAGAGGAAACAGACCCATCTGGTGTTAAACCCCCCGCTCCCTCCCCCCTTGAGATTCCTACTCACAAACACCGCACCCATCGGCAATGCCTGCCTGCAAACACAACCCAACTCACCGAAACGATTGCTGCATCACTATCTCCTACAAACCAAAGCCCCTTCTCCCCATGTGTCTGTGTAAGCCAACCTCTGAGAGGAAGCACGGACACACCAACACCTACGATTTTGACGAACGGGAAGAAGAAGAGGAGGAGGAGGAGGAGGAGGGTGGCAACAGATCAAACTAGCCAGCAAGCATTGTAGGCTTACTCATCAGCGTCAAGTACGTGCCGCTGCTTTCGTTCTGGTCTCGAGCTTCAACGACACCACTTCCATTTAAGGCAAGCGGAGCTGGAGGAGCAGAAGGTGGTGGCGATGCACCGGTATCTAACAATGACCTCCCCTTACCGTCACCGCCAAGGACAAAGAGACAAAATTCCAATGCCAGTTTGCCACTTTATTTAAAGGTCATAAATAAAAACATCTGACTCCACAACAATTATTCGGTATTTAATCTTTTAGTTATTTCATTTTTAAATCGATATATTTTATATGATAAGTAAGTAACAGATAGCATACCATAATCATCTAATTCAGGTAAAAAAAAAAAAAAAATTATCATATATTCCTAGTCATTTAATAATGTGAAAAAAGATGCAGCATTTTACTTGTATTCTTATCTCTTTCCTGATGTTGGTATACATTCAAGCTTTGTAACATGAAGATCCACTCACATATTCTAAGGACTGAAAAATATTGCATAACCATCAAGATTTTCATAACAGTTGTTATAATACTCGTTAATCAAAACTGCATTGCATCGAGGATTGGAAGACCATTAAATTGCAAATTTTATTTTCTGAACAATCAGACTTTCAAAATCTAGAGGTTTCTTTTATGTAAAGATTTGTCTTTCTGAGGTCATGATTAGTCCACCAACCCAAGGGTGTTTTCTCCGACTTTCAAAATTCCCGGCTGGTCCACCAACCCCATTAGAAAAAGTAGTAGTAGTATTACGAAATGCGGATTAAAAAATTTAAAATCATATTTATATACGTCACGAAAAGAAAAATTATTTTTTTCCCCCAATTTTAGAGGAAAGGTCATCTTACATTATGTGCACGGATACTTAGAAAGTAAAGATCTTGTCAGTGCTATTGCATGTGAAGCATGCCAGAGAGGGCTTTTTATAAGGAGTGAAGAAACGACGATATGATGTAAGAGCCTTCAATCGAACGTTCACTGGGCAAGGGTGTGGTTATAATAACAATAAAAAATAGATTCTTATATTGGTGTGTTAGGTTGTTACATTTTCGTCCGTGTGCCTTTTGTATGTTTTCTGTTTTAAATATAAGATCCAACATTGTAGCGTGTTATCTTTCTTTTTTTTCGAGGCATTATATTTGTAGAAAATAATGTTTTCTTATAAGATGGTAATTAAAGAAACGATAAAAAATATTTTCACTAGTGATAGTTTATTTTATCTAACCTTTTCCTCGTAGGATTACGTCGATGCTTTCTATAGTATATATATAAAAATAATTATTTACGAAGAAGAAATAATAAAATTTAAAAATAAGGATGAAGAATTATCTCAAAATACTAAGACAACGTGTAATTTCAAAATAAAAATTGCTTATCTTAAATATTACAATATGTGATAACTAAACCAAATGATCTTCATGTTTTACTAAGTATAGGACTCATAAAATCTAGGATAATATCTAGAAAAATTTTTCTATTTTTATGAATTATGATTGGACTAATAAAAATTACTATGTAGGTAAATTTTATTTAATAAATACTAGTTATTCAAATGAACCAAAATTTATTTATCATCTATTTTGAAGTATTATATATTACTTAAAAGAGTATGATATTAATTAACTCTTAATTAATGTTATAAAGAACTTTAAAAATATTATATTTACCTATGATATTATATTTAAAGAACTTTAATGTTAATTAATTATAGACATTCAGAATTAAAGATAGCAATTGAGTATGTATATTTTATAAGATTGCATGTCATTTGTTTTATAATAATTGAGTATATATTTTATGTCAACTACGAGATGGAATTAATACCACTCGATTGCTTCCATTTGCACGTGGCTACAGCCAATGCTCGAGCGCAACTTCACGTGACCAATGGAGGAGCTTCGACGGTAGGATTTTCTAAAAAGGGCAATGAATTCGCCCAACAACAAAAATGAAGATGAGCTGACGTGGAAAATAAGTGAAAGAAGATGCCTGAGTGAAATTTCTTCGAAGGGATGAGTTTGGTATCTTTGGGGATGCTTGTGTAGACCGAATGGTTATATAAGAGAAGGGTAAATTGTATTTTTTAATATTTTTAATTATAATTAAAACTTTAAAATTAAAAATAAGTCAAAATACTATTTTAATCAAATCATTTTATTTAATGTTTCAATTACAATATATAATTTAATTCTCCTTAGAAATTGTAGATACAATTTTATAACAATATTATGTTTTGTCTAATCAATTTCATAACTATAAACATAGAAAATTAATTTACGAAATTTAAAATATTTCTCACTATTTTAGATTTTTATTCTTCTTCTATAAATCTTTAATGACAAATATCTAACTTTCTTTAATTTATTGAATTTACTTTCTTCTAATTCTTTAAATCTTTAGTGACATATATTTGACTTTCTCTTTTTCACTGAATTTTATTCTATTTGAGAGCTTTTTCTTGAAGAAATGTTTGATCCTTGAAAATATATTTTATTTAGTGTGCAGGAATAAATGATCAATGAGAATTTTATGTCTTTTATAATTTATCTCCATTCCATGCATATATTCTACGTTTATCCACAATCAGTCTTCTACTTTTCACATTTTCTCTTTTTTCTTCATCGAAATATATACATTATGATCCATGTTTTTCTTTCAAATTTTCTTTAATCATCAATCCTAGATCTTTGAAATTTTCTTGCAAAATAAAATTTCTCGTCCAAAATTTTCATCAAATATAATAACGAGTCATTGTGTTAATGTTAATTAAACAAGTAAAACAAGTAAATTTATAACTTAACGTATCTAACTTAATGAATTCATTATATGTCAATTCATGTAACATGTGTTGTAGCTAATTCAAGAAACTAAGTTTATGATGTTACACTAACTCAATGAACCAACTTTGTTACTGTTAACTTAATGAATTAACTATGTTGTGCTACTAATAACTCAACGAATCAGTAATAAATAAATATTTTAAACAATAAAGTATTTATCATTTACAAGAATAATAACTTTAAGTTTATAATGCTAACTTAATGTGTTGCCTTAGTGTTCAATATAGTAACTCAACGCGTGTAGTTATATCAACTTAATAAGTTAAACATGTATAACTCACGTGATATAATATAACATTTTTAAACTTTAAATTCACCATGTATATAATATTAACTTAATGAGTTGTTTAAATGTGCACTATACGTGATATAAAAACATAACTTTTAAAACATATCATACTTTACAATAAAAATACACGTTAACATTTAGTTAAATGAAAAGTTAGTATAACTTAACGACTAATTATTTAACTTAGCATAATTTCAGATTCATTACAAACAAGTATTTATATAAGTAAACTTTTTCTATATTAATTGATGTTCTTAATTTACTTTCACAAATAATAGTAATTGATTAAATATGATTATATTCGTTTAGCATACATTATCAAAACATAATACTCAACAACTTGTGTACTAATAAACGATGAAAAATGTTGAAAGAGAATTTTTTGTTATTTTTTAGGTGTTTGTATATTAAATGATTTTTAGTTATTTTTTCTTGATATATAAGAAAAATTTTATTTCATTTTTTAACATTCTGATATTTTAAATTGATGGAAAATAAAGTAAAAGAAAATATAAATGATCACATAATATATTAACATGTAATTTTGATATAGAAATTATTTATGTCTTTAATAAATGAGAATTGATACCACAGAGATACGTGGAATAATAAATATGTGTGAAATGTATTTTATGTTGTAACAATTATCACAAATGACTTTATTTTATATTATCTATAATAAATTTTGTTATTCTTTATTTTATAGATAAATACAAAAAATATTTAATTTATTAAATTTAATATTTTTATTTTATAAATAAAATAAATAAATATATTATATTCTATAATTTTCATATATTTTTTTATTTTATGTACAAACACACGTATTTTAAATACTATCATTTTCTATTTTATATACAAACATATTAATTTTTTATTGACTTTCCGTTACTTATTATCATTTTTTTCCATTATTTTTTGTGATTTTATTATTTTATTTCTATAATTTTTCATTACACAGATACCATTTAATTTACTATATTTTTTAAACTTTTTCAATATACAAACAACCTCTAAAATTATTTTTTGGGAAAGACGATAGAGAGAACGATTTATTTACTATTTTAGTGAATGACTCATATTGAGCGAAGAAACAATGATACGACAGTCTTCATTTGAACATTCAAGGATATGATTATACTATTAATATGAATGGAGAGCTTAGTCGATTAATAACATCATTAATTACGAGAGAAAAATTCTTTTACTTTCTACTGATATTACTTTTCCCATCAATCACAGTTATCACTTTTTACCGTCACAAAACATTATGCGAACATAACAAGAAAGGAGACTTTTCATCTACTCTATGTCAGTTTTAAGTTGAATCTTCAATCAATTCGGGCCATTTGTAAGTTAAAAAATGTAAAAATTATAAATGAGGAGATATGTTAGACAATCGTACAAAAGAAGAATCATTCACTTTTGAGCTTTTTCTTTTTTAAAGACATATCTAGATTTGAATTTACGATAAAAGGAGGGGATTTGTGTTGTCGTTCAAAAAATAAATGAGAATGTTTGTGTAGGATAAAAATTTTCATTGATATAAATATCAAGATTTTTGAAGCTTTTCTTCCGCCCTTGTTTGGAAAGTGATATGAAAAGTTAATAGGAATTTCAATAGATAAAAATAAAATTTAATATTTTATTTTTAAAAAATTATAATTCGTAACTTGTAAAAATAATATTTTCTTAATTTCGGTATTTTCTGTTTTTCAATTTTTCGATTTTTTTTTTTTTAAAATTTCCAAATCATTTCATTATCTTATATTTTTAACTAGACTTTCAGCATTAATTTTTTATTCAGAAACCAATGTTGCGGAGTATTTATGGGATATGTTGCAGGTGAGTGCATGTAACACCTGTGATTCGCGTCCGACGAATGAACACGGGACTCGTCCTTGTCCCATCGATCTCTGCTCTTCGTTCCCCAAATCTTGATCCCCGTTCTACCGGAGGAAGAGGAAGACAAGCGATTCTTCGACGGATCGATCCGCCTCTGCTCTTCTCCACTCCTTCCTGTTCTGTTGCCTAGGGTTTCCGCGTGTGCTTGACCAGCACCATGATGCATGGAGGATCGAGGAAGACACCTGTCACCACCGTGGTGGCGTGGGTGAAGCGTCAGCCCCCTAAGGTGAAGGCCTTCCTCAGTGTTGTCTCCGGGATAGCCGCCCTCGTGTTCCTCAGGTTCATCGTCCACGATCACGACAACCTTTTCGTTGCTGCCGAGGCCTGCCACGCCGTTGGCATTTCCGTCCTCATCTACAAGCTCACCAAGGAAAGGACCTGCGCTGGTATGAATCCCCCCTTATCCGTCTTTTTGGGTCGTGCTCCTCGCTTTTACTGAAATACCGACACTTTGTTCTGAGAATTAACGCAAACGTTCTCGAGTTTTTAACTTCTTACTTAACGTTTCTTTCTTTCTTCCTAACTCCATTTGATTAGGAAATTATCCGAGAAATGTAGTTAAAATGATCCAACACTTTCAGAGGCAGAATCTTTTTAACTAGACACAATTCACCTTGATGGGCCGGGCCTTAGGTACAAGGGAAGATTCAAATGATTCGGCTCTGTTGATTTTCCCGAATCTGTCCAAACATTTGTCCCGTGTTTTCCTATTTTAACAAATTTGTAACTATAAATATAGGTAATAGAGTTCGATATGAAGCTGTAAATTACCGGCATTAAATTATGATGGCTTTATCAAGAAATTGACAAATTTAAGATGTCTATCAAATGATTTGACATTGTGATTTTGAAGAAAATAGTCAATGGAGCTTCTTCAGTCTCACATCTATTACATCAGTGTTTTTATTCATGATTCATTGTATCTACCACCCAACCTTGCTAAGGGCCTTTGGAGTTTGGGCTGACAAATCTTATTATAGTTTCGACAGAGCTCTTCTTGTTTCATTAAATCTTTTGTCATAATGTTCATGTATTCCTTAAGTTGATTTTCTAACTAAGTCACTTACAAGTTGCAGGACTCTCTCTCAAATCTCAGGAGTTGACAGCCTTGTTTCTAGCTGTTAGACTGTACTGTAGCTTTGTAATGGAATTTGACATACACACCTTGCTTGACACGGCTACCCTGGCTACAACTTTGTGGGTTATATATATGATTCGCTTTAGGCTCAAGTCTAGTTATATGCAGGATCAAGATAATTTTGCATTTCATTATGTGGTTAGTATGCTTTCTTCTCCCAAAATTTCCCTTGTAATTATTTGTGAAGATCTTACGAAGGACTTTATATGTACAGTATGTGTTATCAGTCAATCGATTTTTTCTTAAAGTTGCACAATTTACTATGGTTTTTATCTCTCATACAATAACAACAACAATCAATGCCTTATCTCACTAGGTCAGCCTCCTAAAATCCTTTTCTTCTATTCATTTCTATCCATGTCTAAATTTTCCATTAAACTATATAATTTTAAATCTTTTCACTATTTCTAAAAAAACAATTTTTAGTCTTTACTTTTTAACTTCTCCTCCATTAAATAAATTTTATTTCATTACAAATGCATCTATAGGTCTTATATGGATATGCCCAAACTATCTAAAAAAGTTCTCTTATTTTTCCTCGATGGGTTCAACTTGTACTTTATTACAAGTGATATTGCTTTTTTAGCATATCTTTTATTGTATTGCCAATCATCCATCTTATTATTCACATTTCTTTTATACTAAATTTTTTACATATGCTCATGTTTGACAACTCAATATTCTGTCATAAAGTATAGTTAGGTGAATAGATTTTTTTGTAGAAGTTTTTTATTTAATTTTAAGGAGATTCATTTGCCACATAACACTCCAGATGTATTTCTATACTCCATCCTACTTTAATTTTGTGAATGCATCTACCATAATTTTCCATTTTACTCATTATATATATCAAATATCTAAAATTCTTAGTTTTAGGGATTTCCTAAGCATCCAATTTTATCCTTTCATCATTGTTTCAATCTTTGACCTACTTAAATCTAAATCCTTTGCTTTCCAAGGTATCTGTCTATAATTCTAATTTGGAATTAGTTCCTACCTTACTTTTGCCATCTAAAATTAATATTAGCAAATAGCTTATTCCAATGTATTTCTTCTTGAATTTCTTTAATACAAGTAGGGACTCAAAGGTATTCCCTAGTGTAAATCTATGTTAATTGAAAATTTTTTGGTCTCTCCTATAGTTGTAACACGAGTTACTGCTTTATTGTGAATATCTTTAATGGTATCAATATATCTAATAGGTACTCTTTTTGTTTTTAATGCTCATCATAATAAGCATCTAAGTACTTTATCATAAGTATTTTCAAATCAATGAATACCATATGGAGGCTCTTTTTCTTAACTCTAAATTTTTCAATTAGTTATTGAAGTAGATAAATAGCTTCATTGTTGATCTATTTGACATAAATTTAAATTGATTTTTGTGATTGTGGTTACATGCTTTAGTTTTTGTTCAATTACTTTTCTTAAAGTTGTATTGTATGACTTGGCAGCCTAATACCATGACAATCATTATAATTTTGTATGCTCTTATTTCTGAATATAGGTATTACATTGGTACTTTTCATTCATTTAGTATCTTTTAATCTTTAAAATTACATTAAAAAATTTACTTAACCGCCTAATCCCTACCTCAACAATGTATTTTTAAACTTCAATAGGAATACCATTTGGTTCCAATAGCTTGTCCACATTTCAATTTTATAGATTCTTTTACTTCAAAAGTATCACCTCTTTTAAAATAACTATAGATTTTATTATTAGTGTGGCCACACAAATTTTGTATATAAGAATTTTCTATCGTAGTTTCATTAAAAAATTCATAATACACCATCTATCTTTAGTTTTATCATCTTTTATTAAGATTCTATAATATTCATTGTTAATATATATCACGTGATTTAAATTTCTAGTTTCCTTTCATTTGCTTTAGCCAATTTATAAATAGTGTTTTCCATTGTTTTGTGTTTAAATAATGATATAAGTTTGATTTTTGACATCACTAACTATTTCCATGGCCTCTTTTTTTGCTAATTTATACTTTTCAAAATTTCTATCATTTCTATTGTGATGATAGGTTTAATAAGATTCATTTTTTTAATCTTTATTTCACCATTAACTTTTTTCTTCCCAATGGTGTTATCTATTTAGACTCGTAATTTTTTTTAGCAATTGTTTTAATGTAAATGGTCATTCCATTATAAAGTTTATATAGTTCTTTATCTAGTTTCCATATTTCTTTTGTTAACAATTTATCTTTAAATATCATTTGTTTTTCACTTTTTAGATTCTACTACCTAATTCTTACATCCCTATGTATTATATTATTTCCTCCAAGTTTTGTTTTTAACATCTAACACTAACATTCTATGTTATGTAATAGCTTTTCCCGGTACAGCCTTGCATTCTTTGTACATTTGTTGATCTATTTTTCTAATAAGGGAAAAAAATCTTACTACTATTTAATCCACTTTCCGATGTAGTTAAATGTTACTTTCTCTTATTGAAATATGTATTTGCTATCAAAAGATCACAAGATAAATAAAATCTAAAATTGAAATTTTCTTTTTCATTTCTATTTCTAAATCTTAGTCCTTGATTTTTCTTATACCTTTATTTTGTTTTCCAACATGTCCATTTAAATCCCCTTCAATAAAGTGCTTTTTAATATTGGTAAACCCTGAAATAATTTATCTTTGTCTTGCAAAATTTGTTTGATAACTTCTTCTAAACCAATTTGTAGTGAATATGCATTAATAACATTAACTATTTCATTTTTTATTACAAGTTTAATAACTATAATTTTTTATTTTATTCTTTTTACCTCAGTGGATGCATCAGTTGAGAGAAGAAAAAAGAAATGGTATTAGAAAAATTAAAAGAATAGATGAAAGCCTAAAACTACTTGGTTAGGAATTATGACAAAATATTTAAATTTATGTAATTTAACTAAAGATTTGATTAGAGATAGATATACATCAAAGAAAAGGGTTCGTGTGGTTAATTTCACATGGTAGAATTATAACGTAGGTTGATGCTATATTCTTTCTACCTCAACACTTTCATCTTTTAGACTTTTGTCAACTATTATTCCAATCCCATTTCTTTACTTATTTTTTCCTATGCACCATAATGTATAACCACTGTTATCAATTGGCCTAAATTTTTCTTCTATCCATTTAATCATTTGTAAGAATATTATTGTTATTATTATTATTTTTTATTGTGTTAGCAAAATAGAGGATATAAAAGAAATCATGGGAAATTTTGTTTTGGCAATAAATATGTAGAAGGAAACTCAGTTTTAGACTTTAGTGCCACTTGTAACTTTTTGATAATAAACACTTATTTTAGGAGAAGAGAAGAGCATTTAATTGTGTTTAGAAGTAGTTTAAATGTTAGTTAAATAGACTTTTTATTTGTTTGAAAAATAGATTGAAGAATGTGTAAGGATTGTGAGGTCATTTCGGGAGAAAACTTATTTGAACAACATGGGTTGTTAGTGTTAGATGTTAGTATAAAGATTAGGAAGAGAATGACAAAAGTACATAAGAATTCAAAAATTAGGTGGTGAAATCTAAAACGAAAAAAGAAAATGATATTTAAAGATAACTTGTTAAAGGGGTATGGGAACTAGATGAAGAAGTAAACAAACTTTAGAATGAAATGACTATTTATATTTAAAATATTGTTAATGAAATTTTAGGAGAGTCTTGTAGGGTAATTTTACTAGGTAAAGAAAGTTAATGGTAGAATAAGAATGTACATAAGATAATAAAAGAAAAGAAAGAATACAGAAATTAGGAAAATTTAAAGAAATATCAGCTAACAAAAAGGAATGCTAAAAAATTGTTAGTGAAGTTGAAAATTATGCTTATAAGGAATTATATGATAATTTGAATACAAAACAAGGAAAAAATAGAATATAAAAATTGTTTAAAGCTAGAGAAGGGGAATTTGGAAATTTGAGTTAAGTAATGTGTATTAAGGATGAAGATGGCAGAATTTTACTAAAAGAAAATGAAATAAAAGATAGATGGTGTAGATATTTTAATACCATACGTATTGTCAGTATCTGTTTAGTGTCAAATGGCACATATGGATTCTCAACTTTTACCTAATGTTTAAGATTGTATACAAAAATGCACTAGAAAGTTTTTGTTTAGCGTCAACTCATTCTTCCATGATTTTGTACTTTTTAGGTGCTGCCTTGTGCCATTTTGGCATTGATTATTCACCCATCAACATCCCATAACATTGTGAACAGAATTTTCTGGGCATTCTGTGTGTACATGGAAGCTATTTCTGTGTTGCCTCAGCTTCGTTTGATGCAGAATACAAAGGTTCTGGGCAGTTCCCTTAGAATATGTTGATATGACAAATCTATTTTACTAACTATTGCTTCATCCTGCAGGTAGTTGAACCTTTTACAGCACATTATGTCTTTGCCCTGGGAATTGCAAGGTTTTTGAGCTGTGCACATTGGGTCCTGCAGGTTTGGTTTCACTAAAAGAAATAAACATTGATGAATGTGAAGGTTTTTGACATTATTTCTTATATAGAAAAAGAATATATTGCATCGTCTTTATTTTTAGAATTTTCAATAAATATCGAATTTTTCCTAAAAATTAATGTTGCATGGATCACTTAAATATATCTAGAATGAATTCGTCCAAATAGATATTCTTATTACAAAGGGTCAGGATTTGTGCTATCAATCAAGGTTTATTGTAGGCACTTTGGCATTGACTGACGTTCAAATTAAGCACAAGTAAAATGCCAGAACGTTACAAAATTTTGCTAAAATAAAAATAAGAAGGCAAGGTATTTTATCTGGTGAGAGGATATCATGTCTAGACACCTGGACACTTACCTTAATAGCTATGCTATCAATGTTGGAGGTAGAAAATCTATAAAAAGATGTGGTAAGTACATTTTTTTCCTAGGAGAGAGAGAATCTATGCATTGGGTACTTAGAAATGGTCTAGTATGTTCGGAACTTGGAAGCCACTGTTTTATTTTGGAGTTTTTTATTTACGTAGAAGTTCTTATTAGAAAACAAACCTGAGACTCACTACATTATCTACGCGTCATCTGCATTGTATTGTAAACTTACATTATGCTGAAGTATGCTTTTTTTTCTCACAATTTAACATGACAGGTCTTGGACACTGGTGGTCGCTTGCTGACGGCATTGGGTTCCGGATTGTGGCCTCTGATGGTTCTAGTCTCTGAAATTGTTCAGACTTTTATTCTCGCTGATTTTTGTTACTATTACGTGAAAAGGTAAGCTCAAGAAGTCAAGATGAAGACCTTTTGCTTAAACCTTTTTCTTTCTTAACCAGATGGAGTATTTTTTCATCTCTTCTTCCTTACTCCTCTCGCTCTTTTCTCTGCTTCAGCCTTGTCGGTGGCCATTTAGTCTTGCGCCTCCCTGCAGGAGTTGTGTGATGATGATCAGAACCATGTCAAGAGTCTACTAGCGTGTAGCTTCACACGTTCACATCCATCCCTCTTGAAAAATTGTTAGAAATGCTATATCTAAAGAATGCCATGTATATATCCCATCCCTTTGGAGCTTCTGGCCATATGTAAATGTTTATATGGTTGAACCATATTTTATTTATAAGTTAAAGCTCTTTTAACTTCATTTTGAGGTCTATTCCATTTGATTTCTTTTTTCATAAAAAATATCTTACGCATCATGAGGCCCTTCACCATTAACAATGTGTGCGCTTCTTTTTTATTTTTCCGATGCATTATTACGAAGAATTGCTTTCTTGGTATCTTTGTTATGTATTTGCAACTACTTTTAGTTGAAAAGGAGATGTTAGAAACAGGAAAAACAAGTGATGCAAATTTTTTTGATGGGCTGATGCAGTGGAGCCGAGGAACCTTCTTGTTCTTGCCTACTTTAGTCAAGTGGATCAGACCTATCACGTACAAGTCCACTCAATCTGTTATTTGAGACCGGATCGGCTCGATCTTAATGATTTGAATCCACGCCGGGTCGATCAACGGTGGAGGTGAATCCTTTTATCCTAGTACTTTCCTTTCCCATGTTGGTTACCAAGATTTAGGATCTATATCTTAGGACAAGCATATCTCATAAATCAACTACATTAGCTATCATTTCTGTTTACGGGATTTATATCTTTATTTCCGAACATAGAAAAGAATGTTTCTAAGTAAAAGAATCCAAACTGAAAGGAGTAGCTACAAAGAAATGAGGACATATGGAAGGGATACTCATTTAAGAATATTTGATATCATGGTTTTAGACTTCATTGAAGAGGGCGTTAGTGTACAAAAAACCATCTCCGTTGATTGATTACACACGGAGATGCCTGTCCATGTGTAGCGTAGAAATTTTCTGTTTACACATGAGGTCTGATACATAAACAAAAATAAAGGTTTTATAGTTTCAACATATCAAAATTATAATTATAGTATAGAAATTGAACTTGTTTTGTATATGTTTGATAATTGTATGTTATTAATACTATCAATTACATCACTCTCGGTATAAGTGACTTAAGGTATTATTCATTCACTCGTTTTATTCCATGATTGAGTTTCGATAATATTTACCGTAAAAAAGCATCTTTCAACACTAGTAATTCCTAGCGAAAGAGTCAAAATCAACTTACTAAGTAAATAAATTGAACTATACAAAACATCTTTTTTCATTTCAATCATTTTCTTTGTTAATGTATCGATATAGAACTTTACGATGAAACAACACAGCATAAAAATAAGCATATTAAGTTCCTCTCCAAGAAGTCAAATATCAATTGTTCCTTCAAAAAGAATGAAATATTCTCTCCCTCTTCATAAATAATGTAGATTTTAGCAAAATTTATTGTATAATATTTAGAACATTTTCGGCTAGTCCAGGGGATTTTGAGCCCGCACCGGACCACCCCTTAATAAATCCCCCTTGGTAATCTATGCTAAATGGATAACCCAATTTATAACATCAGAAAATAATATCTATGCTATAGTTTCATCTCAAAAATTAGATTCAACCAATGCCTCTAAATATTATTTCATTTCTCTGTTATGCCTCATTGTGATCATCCCCTGTACCTAGCAACTTCATCTACCTAAGTCATTTAGTTGAACGTTTAATTGGTTCCTCTAAAAATAATTCCTTTTGCTGGTCATACACTTTTTTGGCAAATGTCAATGGCTTAAAATTTAATCCAATCCAACATGTTCTCTCCAGAAACAAAAGGAATGACTTATTTTCATCTGTCCCATCTTGAGTCCCATAGCAACTTAAAAACATTTCTGTGTAGTTGGTGTTGTAAAATTAGATTTCTGCTTTTTCCTTCGTTTCAATGTCTAGCCCAGCAGGTGCAACAACAGAACCAGAATCATCATTGAATGCTCCATTTTTGAATAAAGATAAAAATTATGAGATCATCGCTAGAGTTAGAAGGCTGGAATCAGATTACACAAAAGTAAACTCTAGCAGGTGTATCAATATAGAAGCATACATGATTATTCAAAAGTAAACTAAGAGCAAAAACGATTCTTAAAATTAGAGTAAGAATGAACTTACAGCATATTTAGAAGTGAGAAAAATGTTCCGGTTTGATACTTGTAGTATCTTTTTTTGTGGATGTTAATTTAAACTGTCAGATCATGGAAATCACTACCATTGATCTTGTACCCATACATCTTCTTCTTTTTTTTTTTTTTTTTTTTGCTTTTATTTACATAAACATCATGAATCATGTAACTTTTATCATTTTTATTTACGTAAATGTCATAACTTACGTAGCTTCCGTTATTCTTATTTGTACAGTCATTGTGAATCATATAATTTTTATTTACATAGTCATCATGAATTGTATAATTCTTATTTGTGTTAAACGTATCTTATATAACTCTTGTTTTTACTTGCATTGCTTTTATCTATACAGTTCTTATTCTCTATTTTTACGTTTATTTGTATAAATTCTGTAAATTACAATCTCCAATTTGCCTCTTGCCCTTACTTACGTAATATTTACTCTTGGCTTTCACTTGATGTTTCCTCTACAATCTTTACTCTTGACTTTTACTTTTGTTTTTGTATTTGTCATGTTTATTGCACTAGAGTTACCTCTTCTGTTATTTTATTATTATTATTATTTATTCTAACCGATACCATCCGGTCAAACAACGCGCAGTGCCGCGGATCCGGGTCAATAACCCGCATAGCCGGAATTCAAACGCTCCATCTTATTCCATTTTAGTCGTAAGCTCGTATCGTTCCAACCGCGTCGCGACCGATCCCATTCTTCGCTTTCCTCGTCTGCAGATTCCAATTCCTCCTGACCCAGCCCTAATTCGAAACCCTCGATCGGCATGGGCAACACGGAGAAGCTCATGAACCAGATCATGGAACTCAAGTTTACCTCCAAGTCTCTCCAGCGTCAGTCGCGGAAGTGCGAGAAGGAGGAGAAGTCCGAGAAGCTCAAGGTCAAGAAGGCCATCGAGAAGGGAAACATGGATGGCGCCCGCATCTACGCTGAGAATTCAATCCGCAAGCGCAGCGAGCAGCTCAACTACCTCCGCCTGGCTTCCCGCCTCGATGCTGTTGTTGCCCGCCTCGACACCCAGGCCAAGATGCAGGTCGTCGGCAAGTCCATGGGAAATATTGTCAAGTCCCTCAACACGACCTTGGCTACTGGCAACCTGCAGAAGATGTCTGAGACCATGGACCAGTTTGAGAAGCAGTTCGTGAACATGGAGGTCCAGGCCGAGTTCATGGAGAGTTCCATGGCTGGGTCGACCAGCCTCTCCACGCCCGAGGCGGACGTGAGTAGCCTGATGCAGCAGGTGGCGGATGACTATGGCCTCGAGGTGTCGGTCGGCCTTCCGCAGGCAGCTGCACATGCCATCCCTGCGAAGGAGAAGGAGAAGGTGGACGAGGACGATCTGTCGCGCAGGCTTGAGCAGCTTAAGGCCCGGGGTTAGAGTTGAATGGTGAGTTATCCTCCGTCCTTGCATTCTTGTTCGCAATGTCGTGATGATTCTTATAGTCGTTTTTATTAAGTTGCAGTCGTAATTATGATTCCAATAATATGATCTTCAGAGCTTGGAATTGTCGATGTTTCAACGTCTCCTTTTTTACGCCCTTTCCTTTGATCTCGTGCACTTGTTTTCCAATTCAGAGTCGTTTCTATAACGGCCATATTACAATACTCAATTTTGTGGCACCTGGTGTTTATCGTTTATAATAATAATGTAAGTAAATGATCATTCCAGAAATCCAATGCCTGCATTTATTTATACCGTAGTTACCAGGATGAATCCTCTTGTTGCCTCAGACTATTGGCCAAGCCAAATAAGGGGAGGCCACCTTGATATGTCTTCAAGCAGTTGGATTCGATCGGGAGATGGCTTTGGTTGCCTTGATTGCCTTATTACCCTAGTAAATCTTTAGGCAAGTCAATCAGGCGATCAGCTTCGGATTTGCTTTATTCGACTTATCACCTTAGTAGCCTTGTTTGCATTATGGAAATGTGATACTTTTAATGATGTTTCTTTTTATCTTTTGTTTTTATTTTCTATACTTTTATTTCGATTTTGGTTTCTTAAAATTATTTTCTTTCTCTTTTTCTTCTTTTGCTTTACTTCTATATCACTGCCTTCATCTCTCTCTTAGCTCTTGACTCTCTTTTCTTCTTGTTCTTTTTTGTATTTGTCTTCTTTTTCTTCTATTTTTCACATAAATATATGAGTTCATGATTGTTTATTTCCAACAACAACAACGAAATACCATGCCATAATTTCACTATGTGGGGTCAGCCACATGACTCCCTTTTTTCCATATATTTCTATATATGATCAAGTCTTTGGTCAAATTATATAAATTTAAATCTTTTCTCACAATTCTTAACTAACTTTAGGCCTTCCTTTACTTCTTTTAGTTTCTTTTACATTAATTAATTTAACTGGTGCATTTTTTGGATCTTCTAATGATATGACCAAACAACTTAAATTGGTTTTTTCTTATCTTATCTTCAATTTGTGTAACAACTACTCTATTCCTAATAAAATCATTTTTTAACTTATTCCTTGCTGTATCATCTCTCATCCATTTGAGCATTTGTGTATCTACAACAATAACTTTTTGAGCATGATCATACTTTAGAAGCTTAGCATTTTGAACCATAAAGTATACTTGAGCGAATAAGAATTTTATGGAATTTTCCTTTTAATTTTATGGGTATCTTCTTATCACGTAATTTTATAGAAACATTTATCCATTTCATCAACCCTACCTTAATCTTATGAATAAATTTCCTATTTTTATTTCTCGCATTTTCTATCCATACACGTGCATAAGAGACTATTATATGTTTGAATTTTTTAAATATTCAATATTGTATAGTATGTAGGGATTCAAACGGATTGGATGCAACATTTACCATATTAGCATTTTTTTTCAATTTTCAAATATGAATACAGATACAGGTTATATGTTAAATATGAAAAATTAAAATGATATTTGAAAAAAATTGGACATGGATATTTTTTAGATGTTTGAGGAATATCAAATGTGAATACCAATGAATACAGATAATGTAAATGAATTATAAATACTTGAATATTCATCAATTGCATTTTAAATCTATAATGGCTTTAAATGAACTAATATCGGTGTTATATACTATATTCATATGTATTTTCATTTTTCAAATACTTATATGATAATACATATTACGATGTAATTATTTTATTTTTTGTTTGAAAAGGATAAAGTACGAATCAAATTTAATTAGATATGATATTACCCAAAAAAAATTTCAATATTTTAAATGCAACATTAAAATAATTATTACCTTTAATCAAAATTTATTTATTTGATATGAATATAATATTTATTAGTATAATAATAACATAATATATATGGTTGATGTATCTTTTTGACTTAAATGTAATTCTAGTACAGTGGTTAAATTTTTCTCAAGGTTGACAAAAGTCACAGTTTCAAATCTGACAAAATACATATATTACAATTTATTATGGAATAAAGAATTTAAATATCTGTATATGTATTCGAAAATATTACTAATACCTACATCCATACTTGAATCTAAAAAATTCAAGAAAACAATATCCATTTCTAGATTTGTATTTGATCGAATATGTATGGTAAATATTCATATTTGAATATGAATTCATTCTAGCTATTTGAATCTGTATTGCATCCCTAGTAGTATGACCAGAAGAATACATCTATATAAAAATTACATTGGCATCTATATTGTGCAATTTATGCATTATAATTTGTCTAGCATTTGATTATATTATCATCTAATTGAATGAATGGATCATCATTGTCATTTCATGTATGCATTTTTTTATAATAATTTATTATCTTCAATCACGTGATATCCTTGGCTCATTTTAGGTAGTTTCAAGAGTGTCACCCTGACAACACCTTTTGTGTTGATTTCTTCAATTTATGCATGGTATTTGTTTCACATGGGGTTTCAATCTACTCATGCATTGATTTTTATTAATTATAAATTTCTGTTCTTCATCCGCTAAATATATACATAGAGCAAGTGTTTTATGTGTATTGCATGTGCCCATCTCGCAAGTAGAAATAATGGTAGATTAATGAACTTCTGGTCGTCAATCAGATATGCTTTTTTAAGGTACATTTGGTATATATTTTGTGATGGCATATTCTGTAAACTGTAGGAGGTATTGACTGCCTGCCGCCCTTTGAGGTGAACAAGATGTCTTTGCGCTTCGTAAGTGTGTTCGAATTTCAATAGCTATCAATGCGTGTACCAGTGGACTGATCCAGCATTCCAAGTTTGGTTACAGTAAGTTGACATACTTTTGTATGATAAACCGACTACAGAGGATGGTTTAGAATCCCCACTGCAGGCTGCCAGGCTAAACCATCATTTCTTTGTCTACTATCTGTGTGTAACTTGCTTTGGAGTTGTAAAGTATAGAATTGAGCATACTGCTTTATTGACGTGATATTTATATTCTATATTTTCATTAAGTTTGGTTTATTAAGCTAGCGTACAACCCGAAAAGAAATGCTTGGTACGTTACGTGCTGAACATGGTTATTGCAAAAAGGTTATCATCTGTGGATCTAGCACAAACCATTTCGGCGGAAGATGTTTTAACGGCCCTTATTAAGGTCACATAAAAGCCTTGTGACAAAAGCCTAGATCTCATATAGATGTTCAACGCTTTGATTAGTCCGCCTAATTATGCACATAATATTACAATACTAGCTTCCATGACTGAGTCCAGGATATGGTTTTGCTGCCTTTTTCATTACATTTCAAAACTTTTTTTGCAATAAAAGGATTAATTCAATAAAAATATCATATCAACTAAGACATATGATAAAACTTGTAGTTCGTAGGTAAAAGTCATTATAAGAACAACATAACAATAATTATAACTATCACAATGAATGTGTTTTAAAATCATTGTAAAAAAGAAAAATCATAACAATCACATGAAATTTTTTTCTAAATCTTAAATATTCGTATGAAATTGATAAAGTGAGGTAAGGAATGCAACAAAATTACATTTTAAAATTAAATTCAACATTTACGGCAAGATTAATCTCATAAAATACACCTGATCTATAAAATAATTAAAATATACACATCAAATGATATCATCTAAAATTTACCTAACTTGTCCACCTCTGCTCTTGATTTCGTAAAGTTTTTCGCTACCTCTCCTTCTAGAACTGATACGCGTATGCAGGCCTACTTTTTCTTTGTTTTCTGGTTATTTTACATAAAAGTCCATAATTTTTATTTAATTACAGGTTGACTGAAATATTTACAGTTAAGGACAGCATTTTTTGACCTTTACAGTGTGCCTGTGTATAGAACTATTCCATATAACTAAAATTAAGTATTATACAACTATTTTTTTTTTATTTAAAAAAGAGAGCTTAAAATTAAGAATATAATATTATTGCTTCGATTCGAATTCCATGAGGTACTTGACGCTCCACGATTGATTTTTTTTTTTTTTTCTTTAAGAAAGAATTTAAGATTTTTGGTATATCAAAATTATAACAGAAAAAAATTTACTTAAATTTTGATATATTGTTTTTACAAATAGAACATTGATTTTAGTTTAAAATCATAAATCTTTTAAATTCAATATTTTTACTTTATAATTGGCATATCAAATTTAATTTTCAACGTATTTTTTTTTTTTTTAATGATATATCAATTTAAACAAAAATTATCCGTAATCGTCGGACGGACAACCTAAACGACGAATCCGAGAAAAAGACGTTGATAATGAAAAGTTTGAAGTCATTTGCAAACTAATCCTCCACGTCACCATGAAATATACAGGCTTTAAATGAACAATTAATAATCCAGCAATCTCCATTAATGTCGCCATCCAAGAGCTACACCGAGAACGGTCTATATTTGCAGCACGGTTTTTGCAGGTTCGTAGCTCCGATTTCTTCAAACGTTTTGTTGTTTAAAAGGTAAATTTATTTGCAAATACGTCCTAATTGTGAATAATATTAATACTGCTGTGTGCTGTCTTCAGGGAAACGAAGTCGTCACAAAAGTTTCCTCTTTTACGCCATTCATCCCTCTTCAATGTAATTATTGAGATGTATGTACTGCTCTGCTGATTTGATGATACCCCTGCCCATTGATTATCAGCCCAGGATGTGTATAAGGTGGGAAGCAAGCGCACTTATTGATTTTTTTTGCTTATTCCAGAATCTACAAAGTATATGCGCAAAATATTGAACGTTGGGGTATGTACGAGCCATTACTAATATTTATGATGGTCTTCGGACAAAAAGCCCAATAAGATATCTAGACGATGGCCTCAAACCAGAAATTTAAAAGGTCGCTAGTTGGGAATGAATGCTGGGAGTACAGGAGTCGACGCTTCTTGAGGACCCCTGCGCTTTGATCCGGTCGCCTGCTCTGTCCGACCTCCACGTCTACAACCTCTGATATGTCGCTGGCAGACGTCAAAACCCGCGGGTGCCAATCTGAATGTGGAAGATAAAGAACAGCAATAGCAATCATATTTCAGCTGCTTCAGTTTTCTTCCACGAGTGGTACTTGCTGTCAAGTCGAGGCTCGAAAGTTGGTTTCCTTAGATCCGAATTTCAGATTATTTTGAACTCGATTTCTTTCTTTTACTTTCTCTTCCTGAGGATTTCTTCGGTTCAAGCATCTGGGTCGTGAAATTTGGAGTTTTCAATCCAGAGGTGAGAGATCTGTTTCTGTATTTTGTTGTCAGCATACGGATTTGATCTTGGACGAGGTTGGGTTTTGTTTCGTGGTGTTTGTCGTCCAAGAAACTTCAGAATTCGGGGAAAGAGAGTGGGAATTCATCATGGATGGCCACAATTACAGGCCCTATTACGACGGTGCTCCGCCACCGGACGCAAGTGCCGGTTATCCTCCCAGTGGCCCTCCGCTCCCCTTCCCTTTCCAACATTCCGGTTCATTACCCGGCTACTCGGCAAATGCACCACCTCAACCACCTTACCACTCCAACTCTGGGCATTTGCAATACCACCATCCTCCCAGTGATTACCCTCCTCACCCAACACTCCCACCCCCGTCTTATCCCTACCCTCCATTTCCTCCTCGACCATCCCTGCAACAGCTTGGTAGCCTCAATTACCCACCCTCTTGCACCGACGGCTCCGAGCCTCCACATGGCCAGCAGGGCAGCTCTTCCTTTTATGGTGCGCCGCCACCTTATTCAAACCCTCCATTGGAAGGTATGCTTGCCAACGTCAGGATATCAGAACAGGCTCCTCCGCAGAGTTTGACTTATGAGAGCACCACGATCGTGGGGTCTTTCCATGCGCAATCCTCTGCTCCAGCAACTCCATTCAGCACGTCTCAGCCCTTTGCTAATAGTATGTCTTATGGTGGATCGCAGCATGGCCAGAGTATGCAAATTGTGCATTCCCAGCCTGCTAAGACATCTTTGAAGGTATTGCTCCTTCATGGGAATTTAGATGTTTGGGTTCTTGAAGCAAGAAACCTTCCAAATATGGATGGATTTTCAAAGACATTCGGCGGTATACTTGGGACTAGCAGTTCTGACATGACCAGCGATTCATATGTTACTTTCTCTGTGGCAAATGCTGTTCTTGGGAGAACGTTTGTGTGCAGCAACAATGTGAATCCTGACTGGCACCAGCACTTTTATGTTCCAGTTGCACATTCTGCTGCTGAAGTGAAGTTTATGGTCAAGGATAGTGATGTGGTCGGATCTGAACTCATGGGAACTGTTGAAATCCCTGCTGAGCAGATATATGCAGGTAGCAGGGTGGAGGGTGTTTATCCCGTCCTTAATCCAATTGGAAAACCATGTAAACCTGGGGCTACTCTCAAGCTCTCAATTCAGTATACGCCCATCGAACAGTTAGGTCTTTATCATCAAGGAGTAGCAGTAGGTACTGACTGCTATGGAGTGCCAGGCACATACTTCCCGCTCAGGAAGGGTGGAAGAGTTACACTTTATCAGGATGCTCATGTTCCTGATGGTTGTCTTCCCACAATAATGTTGGGAAATGGTATGCATTATCTGCATGGGAAGTGTTGGGTGGATATTGCCGAGGCAATAAATCTTGCTCGGCGCTTTATTTACATCACAGGCTGGTCTGTATACCACAATGTCCACTTGGTACGGGATGTATACGGGATGACCTCTACTTTGGGAGATCTTCTGAAGTCCAAGTCCCGAGAAGGTGTGAGAGTGCTACTGCTGGTATGGGATGATCCCACATCAACAAGTATTTTAGGCTATAAAAAGGTATGTACTAGCATTTTTTTGATATGATTTGAACTCCTTTTTCCTTTTGAAACAAACAGATTATATTTGTTTGTTAGATTGCACTTTTGTATTGAATCTTTGGATTAGTAGTCTATGTGATTGCCTTAGTTTACAGTGTTGATTTCATAACTTGACTTACATGAATTTACATCTTTGGAGTTCCCTACTTATTGTTGCTTGTTTTTTCTTAGGTCTATCCTTTCTCTTTGTTTCCATCTCTTGGTCACCTTAAACCCATGCAAACTTCATCTCATCAATCTTTTTCCTTGTTTTCAGTATTTTGATCCTTTTTGATAGCCATCTTTTTTTTTTTAATCTTGGAAATCAAGTTTTTGTACACTAGGAATGGTAGCTTTTCTCCGTATCAAGAGTTTGAACTCATACAAGGACAATCTTCTTTATTTACTAGATATACCTTTTGATAAAATGCAACTATGCAAGCAATTCATCATTTATTTTTATTTGAGATGTAGTAGTCACCATAAGGATGCACTTCGTTAATCTAAAATATGGTTAATGATATATGACCAAGCTATGTAGGATGGGGAAAAGAAAATTGTCATCTGCACAAATATATTCACTTATGTTTATACATGTAATGATATGATAATATGGCACAAGACAACTATGTTTTCATTTATCCTAATACTATTTTGTGTACTAATCAACACATTCCCCTAGTTGTCTCCCTTGGAAAAAGTTGGATAGAAATTGAACTTGTAGAAAAATCTCATTGATCTTTAAATTAGCCTGTCTATAGAAAGAATATGTTGAGTCTTGACAATGAAAAACTTAAAAAATATTATTTGCAAAAATCAATTAAATGCATTTGGGTGTCTTGAGTCTTGACTTCAAATGGTACCACTTAAGTGGGTTCTATAACAACTATATTGGTGCACACAATTCATATGTTAACATATTAATGACTATTAATTTTCAAAACATAAGTGCTAATAGTACATTGAATGATATGTACACTTTAGAGTTTATGTGAATATGAATGTGGAAAAAATGATTGTGATTAACCACTAATGATATGAAAGTACATATATAGAGGAAGCATTAGATATCCTAATGCTAAATGGCTATCCAATAACTTAATAACAAACAAGACTCTAATACATAAAATAACTTTACATTCCCCAACAAGTTGGAATATATATATCTATCTATCATGCATAATGTGGTATATAAAGTCTCAAAAACCCTAGGACTCAAACCATTAATGAAGATATTAGGTGGTGAGTGTAGGGTGTAGAAATGATACCTCTCATTATCATATCCCATATATAATGATGATTGACCTCTACATGCTTTTTGTGCACATAGAAGGTCAGATTGTTGATGATGAATATGGTAGTTGGTTATAATTCCCACTAAGTCTATCTTCTAATTTTTTGTTAAATTCGGAGACAACATTATGTTTCTTATTATATTAGATGACCAGATTACCTCCCAAATATATATAGAAGCTTGATGTCAACTTCCTCCTCTTTATTTTGTATATACTAAACTTCAATAGGCCTCAACTCTTAAGTGATTACTCCTTTTGTAGACAAGACTCACAAGACCCTTTCTTGGTACAACTTTAATATAGGCTAAAATATGTGTGACACCATTCCAACAAATTTTCTTGGGTTCATGCTTGAATTGGTTGAGTACATTGACTATGTATGATATGCCAAGTTGAGTGACCATCAAATGTGTTTGACCCCTATATGCTTCGTATGCTCATAGAAGGTGAAATTATTGATGATGAATATAATAGTTGGTTGTTATGATTCCCATTGAGAAATTGAGCTGTAACAAGGGTAAATTGATGTACATCTCACATGTTGTTTAGGTCATAGATCTATACTCTACTTTTTTGTTGATTTAGAGACAACATTATGTTTCTTATTGTATCAAATGACTAAATTACCTTCCACATATATCTAGAAGCTTGTTGTTTATTTTCTATCTCCTCTTTCTTTTGTATATTCTAAATTTGACTAGGCCTCAACTCTTTAGTGATTACTCCTTTTGTAGAGAAAAGTCACAAGACCCTTTCTTGGCACACCCTTAATATAGGCTAAAATATGCAGGACACCACTCCAATGAATCTTCTTAGGCTCATGCATGAACCTGTTGAATATATTGACTATGTGTGATATGTCAAATAGAGTGACTATCAAATGTGTTTGACCCTTACATGTTTTGTATGCTCATAAAAGGTGAGATTATTGATAATGAATATAGTAGTTGATTGTTAAGATTCTCATTGAGAAATTGAGCTCCAACAAGGGTAAATTGATGAATGTCTCACATGCTATTTAGGTCATAGATCTATACTCTACTTTTGTATTGGATTTAGAAACAAAATTATATTTTTTACTATATTAGATGACTAAATTAGCTTCCACATAGATACAGAAGTTTTATTTCAATTTTCTATCTCCTCTTTCTTTTGTATATTTTGAACTTAAATAGGTCTCAACCAAAGATTCAAATGTCAGTATGGTATCGAGGGTCAGTCTTATGGAAAAAAGTAACGTATCAAAGATTGTATCAATGAAAACACAATACTTTTATGGAAATAACTAAAAAACTTAAAATTTCAACTTGAAACTCAGAATTAAGATAAAAGAAGTTATGATAAATATAAAAAAACTTAGATAAATTTTTTAAATAATTAACATGTATAAAATGTCAATTAGATATAAACATGGTAGTCACATATATGACTACTTTTAAATCATGATGCAAATAAATCAAAAAACTTATAATGACAAATGATTTCAATAACAATGATATTATATAAAAATTAGTTTCATATTGAATGTCTAGGAGGGTCATATAGATTGTATCCATATAGTTCATATCCTTGTTGTTTCCAATAATTTTTAAATATTTGAGAATGTATTTGTTGTTTTTGTCATATAATGTATTTATTTTATGCCATTCATGTAAAATATTTTCTATAATATTCTATAATTCATTGATTATATATATTATTTAATATGTGGGTAAGATATCCTATTCATATGAATTGATTATAGCCTAGTTTATTAAAGACGAAAGAGGGTTTACTAATTTCCATTGAGAAATTGAGCTCCAACAAAGGTAAATTGTTGTACATCTCACATGCTGTTTAGATCATAGATCTATACTTTTGTGTTGGATTTAGAGACAACACTATGTTTTTGACTGTATTAAATGATTAGATCATCTCCCACTTATACAGAGAAGCTGATGTCAATTTTCTATCTCCTCTTTCTTTTGTATTTTTGAACTTGAATTGGTCTCAACTCTTAAGTGATTACTCCTTTTATAGACAAGAGTCATAAAACTTTTTCTTGGCACACCCTTAATATAGGCTAAAACATGCATGTCAACACTCCAATGAATCTTCTTGAGCTCATGCATGAACTAGTTGAGTACATTGACTATGTGTGAAATGCCAAATTGAGTGATTATCAAATACGTGTGTTTCCCAATCGTTCATCATTATTGACTAGAATGGTGGTTCTTGTTCAATGGGTGTACTATTTGAGTTGTAAGTTATAACCTAAAAGTCCCATCTCTTGAAGATCAAAACTAATCATGTATGATATGTTGAGTTGAATGACTATCAAATATATAAATTTCCAAATCAATTGTTTATATTGATCAAAATCCTTTAACAACTAGAATAGTGGTGTCTATTTGATTGGTGTATTCTCTTGCTTACAACCCAAAGTAGTCTCTTGAAGATCAAAAATATATTCATATGTGATAATGTCATCTTCTCTTTGGTATATGCAAAGTCAATGCATAAAATTAAGTTGGCATCTCCATGTCCTTAGTGACAAAGTATATTTTAATGTACTCTTTTATCTCTCCAATACCTATATTATCACTATTTGTTAACAAATTATCATCAACATATATTACCAAAATCACACATCTAATGGTGGTTCTTTTGTAGAAGATGGAATGATTAATTACATATCTTTGAAAGTAATCACGTGACCCATGACCACTTAACTAAAATTTTCAAATCAAGCTCTGAGACTCAACTTTAAGTCATAGATAATTTTCTTCAAATTGCATATTCTATCATTTTCTTAAGTAATATATCCTAGAGGTTGCTTTAAGTGATAGATCAATCAAATCAACATACAAGAAGATATTTTTGACATTAATTAGCATGACTCTCATGTTTGATTCATGATAATGGACAAAATGACTTGGATGAAGTTCACCTTGCCAATTGGTGAAAAAGTCTCCACATGGTTTGTGCCATATGTTTAAGTAGAGGTGGATTGATTCACATCCATAGAAAAGAATGATTCTATTGGATGAGACATGTTGTTAACTCCCCCACCCCCCAACACACACACACACAGTTTGTGTGTATGCTTTTGTAACCAGCTGCCATGATGCAGGATTTTCAGCACAGTTTTCTAACGGCATATATATCATTGTATTTTTGAATTTGCAACAACATTATTTAGGTGAATTGAATAGAACAGCATTGTGAAGATTAGAAATTGTTTACTTTTTCTTGACATTGAATAGAATGGCATATCTAATTTGGATGACAATATGTAATTTGCATTGCCTGTGTTGGTTGATTTTGTCAGTAGAATGTATTCCTTTAATATTTTTCATCTGTTCATTTGACAGGAAGGGGTGATGTCGACACATGATGAAGAGACCCGAAGGTTCTTTAAGAATTCTTCTGTGAATGTGTTGCTTTGCCCTCGTTCTACTAAAAAACGACATGGTTTTGTGAAGCAACAGGTTATAATAAGAATTTTATGTTATTGCTTAATGCAACTACCGTATGACTATCATGGGTTTTATGCATGCAAAGTTGTAATGCTATTCTTATGTAATGAAGGGCATATTCAACCATGGCTAGAATTTCTATTATACTGGTAACTGGAAGTATCTTAATGCATGCTGATTTTGTACATCAGAAGAATAAAGTTACTGAATTTTACATTTCAACATCTATATTCATGAATTTTTACAGGTAAAATCACATTCTTTTTATGGATACCTATTGCCTAGTTCCCATTTCTAGGCATAACAAAAGATGAAATAGTAATAATAATGGGATTTAACTGATCTTTGTTATCAAAATTAATAAGGGCAAAACTGAGCATAGAAAGGTGGTCACTAAGCATTCGTTTAACACAGCTAAATATAGATTTTGACCCAAACTCGGAAATACACATTAGAAACACTGGTGATAAAGTGCTGGTTCTTCTCCCTTTTATTTCAAGCAATGCACCACTCTATTCTGGAAGAAAATTCCATGATTTGTGGTAATAACAACTAATTGGAGGTAGGACTCAGATTCTTGAACAGTTGAACCTTGTAATTGGTGGGTATGATTCTACTAACTGCTTCTAAACTTTGAAAAGCTCCTTTTTATGGTCTGCAACCGAGAACAAGATGTTCAAGAAGGAAGGGCTTAGTCTCATCACTCGTCTGATCTTTTATTAGTTCCTATGTTTTGCTTCCAACATATCATGGTCACTATGAATTGAAGGATACATGGAGTTTTATGTGAGGAATCTAGATCTTATGAAAATTCTGTAGCTATATCTTTTGTCGACTTATTTTCTACAATTTAGCATAGAAAGAAATCCTGTATTTTGGTTGAAGATTGGTTCAGCCTTAGGGCATGGCTTTATCAGAAGTTTGTGCATTCCTACATTTCATGTATTAGTTAGGCTATTTAGAGGACAAATATACCTCCCATTTTCTTTTGTTGATCAAGTAGTAGACATTATTTTAAAAGCTCAAGAGATGTCATCCATGTGTGAAAATGTTTGAAGGCTTGCTAATGGATGAATGGTAAATTCAAGTACTAATTCTTTTCGTGCATTGTTTTATTATTTATTTCAGCTTCATTTATGCAGTGCATCCATGCAGTATATTTACATTTATGATCTGTCTTTAGGAAACTGGGCTTATCTATACACATCATCAGAAGACGGTGATCCTTGATTCTGATGCTGGTAATAATAAAAGAAAAATCATTGCTTTTGTTGGTGGACTTGATTTATGTGATGGAAGATATGATACACCAAAGCATCCTATCTTCAGCACATTGAAAACTGTGCATAAAGATGATTATCACAATCCTACTTTCACGGTAATTTTTCATTCGCTACTAAGATCTACTTAGAAATTTTTAACTGAAGAGTAAGGGTTGGAATATCTTTGCATACTTGAAAATGACAAACATCAGGAATATTTTGTGGAGTCAAAATTACACATGGGAGGACCACTCAAGTGTAGCAATTTGTTGAAACATGAAACTTAGGGTGCATCATAAGTAACGGGAATGTGAGGGTCAGGAATGGGAATGATCAGTTAACATATTTATTTTCTAGTTCATTGATTCTATCCTTCATGACAGTTGAAAGGAAGCTTTTAAGCCATAATCTTTGACCTTGTGAGTTTCGGTCTATGCTAGTATTTTAACATATTGTTTGCTCATTAAATGAGCTTTCATATTTTTGGTATTTTCACATAATGATGAATGATCTTAAATTATTTTATTAAATTTTCAACTGCAGTAACTTTCCTTCATCTTGTTCTTGCATTATTGATTGTCTTCTCTGTTTATTTCTTGACAGGGCCCAAATGTTGTTGGTCCTAGAGAGCCGTGGCATGATTTACACACAAGAATTGATGGTCCAGCTGCATATGATGTTCTTCAAAATTTTGAAGAACGCTGGTTGAGAGCTTCTAAACCAGCGGTTGTAAAAAAATTGAAGAGTAAAATTGACAAAGCTGATGACACATTGCTGAAGATGGATAGAATGCCAGATATTTTAAAAATGGATGAAATTCCATATTTTAATGATAATGATCCAGAGACTTGGCACGTTCAGGTCAGTTTTACCGGATATCCAATATGCTCCATTTTAAGAAATACCACCATTTTATTAGATCTATTCCTTGTATTGTTGAAGATTATTATTATTTATCATAATGGTGCCATAATTGTAATAGGGTACTCCAATACCCTATATATACGTGTGTACTCTCTCACATAGAATAATAATCCTTTTGTTTTCCCTATTACATGATACCAGAGCTTGAGCAAAAAATCCTAACGTATTTCAACAGCAGCCACCACCCATTCCACAAAAATCCTGCCCACCACCCTCACCACTATCAGCTGATGCTGTCATGCACCTTCTCCACTAGTGGTGCACACCTCCCGCACCTCCTAGGCCACCAGTGATCTCATTTTCCTTCCTTCCAGGCATCAACGTTGGGCTTGCCACTGTCAGGGCTGTCATCATCCTTGCATCTGCCATTCAGGTTTGCTACCCTTGCCACCATCAACCCTGGCCGGTGGTTTCTTCTCCTGACCAGCCTATGAAATATTTCAGCATTCCTTGGAGTAGATATTCCTTGTCCACTTGTCTACATGCCTCCTTGTTATCTTCAACATGTCTGATGGTTCTTATCTAGTATTCAAGATGCCTTTTTGCAATTATTTCTTCCAAGGACACATACCTTATGCCTCCAGATTCACATCAATCAGAGATTATTCATTTTTTTAAACCTGAAAATCAATGCCAGTGATAGCCTTGTGAAGAATCTAAGTGATACATTGGAGAATTGAATGAAAAGAATTATTTGCTATGAGAACATAGATTCAAAAAGTTCCTCTTTGCTCACCACTAGCTAAAACATGTCACTCATTCTCCATTGGATGTAAAGGATGCCACATGAGAATTGTTGCATTGTAGATGTTGCAATCATTTTATGGATGTTCAACAGCATAGAATCTATGATAGCCCAGTGTCATGATGTCATTTTATGGAAGTTCTAGGAACACTACAACTTATAGGTATGAAAAGAATATTACTAGAGTTTTTTATGTTTATGAGTACATTTTCACAAACAACAAGGGGAAGATTGGTCTAGGAGCTTTTCACATCCTTTCATGTGTTTATAAATGAACTTGAGGTTCATCAACCTTTGACAATTGATGTCAATAAGCTATTGGTAATATTAGGATGAATTAACATTCATAGCTTACCTATATAGTTTGAATCCTAAGTTTTCTAGTTAAAATTTGATATGGACTATTGGTTGAAGGTGGCCTTTGAATAGTCCCACATTAGGTATAAAAAGAACTAATGTAGACTTGGAGTGGATGGGTCTGCCCTCCTATCAGACTGACCTTTTGGATTGGACTTTTCTAGGTCTATAATAAGTGGTATCAAAGTTAGCATGATTTAAACCAAACTCGACAAAGGAGGTGACTTGGGGTAGGTTGAGAGTGCTCAAAGCCCAAAGTGGGCCATTGACGAAAGGGATGACCTAGGGTAGGCTAAGAGTGCCTAGAGTCTAAGTGGGTTATTGTTGGAAGGGATGGCTTGAGGTGAGTTAAGATTGCCTAAAGTCCAGAGTGGACTATTGGCAGAAGGGATAACCTAGGGTAAGTTGAGAGTACCTAGAGCCTAGAGTGGGCTATTATTAGAAGGGGTGACTTTAGGTGAGCTGAAAATGACTTAAGCCCAAAGGGGGTCATTGATGGGAACATTAGTTTCAAAAGTATGGTGGAATGATATGGACTATTGGTTGAATGTAGCCTTCCAATAGTCTCACATTGGGTATAAAAAGAATCAATGTTAATTTAAAGTGAGATGAATTTGTCTTCCTATTAGATCAAGAATGATTCAAAAGATGTGCTATTGATCCTTTAACTTTTTATAGAAGATCCATTACAAAAGTGTCATTATTGTAGTGTATGTTAATGACATTCTAATAACAAAAAGTGATTTTGTAGACATTTTGGAGACAAAGGAGTACCTTAGTATAAGTTTTATCACTAAAAACATAGGTAGACCATGCAACTTCTTAGGTATTGAATTTGCATACTTTAAAGGGAGAATGCCACTTTCTTAAAAATAGTATGCCGTAGATCTATTGTGAGAGATTAGACTCCTAGGATGCAAACCCAAGAGCACACACATTGTGATGCCATCTTGTGAGAGATGTTTTTTAGCACACCTAGTTGTGTGAGAAGATGGAATTATTAACTAGTTTAATTGTAGGTTATACTAGGAAAATTTGTATGACTATATGCTTAAGGTAAGGTGGTAAGATGAACCTATTGAATTAGAGAGATATTGGGTAAGTGTTTTAGGTGCATGAAGGGAAGGTGTTAGACACCTCTAGCATGTCCAATTTCTTGACCTCTCGATAGTAGGTGCAGGTAGGTGTGTTTAATGATACACGAAAGAGTGCCTATGTGAGACAAATAAGAGAAATATATGAGAGAAATGGACCTTTGAGCCCATGTAAGAAGAAATAGAGTTAGGAGTCTAGTAGAGTAGTCATGTAACATTTTACACTCGTGTATAAGTGGGAATGGACCTTATATAGATTTAACTAGTCTATTCCTAGGATGCTCTCTAGCAAATAGATTCAAACAAGAAGATGAAGGAAACATATTAGGCATATGGCCCTAAGTGAGTTTAAGAAGAATTTTCTTCTTGTGGTAGACCCATTAGAACAACCCAAGTGTAATAGTTGATTGATAGGTAGGAAGTGAATTAAAAAAGTATCCCCTTAATGGATTCCAAAGTCAAGACATATGATTTGATTGCTTCAAGGATGTTAGTGAGGGGGTGCAGAATACTTGACTGTACAACTGAAGAGGTTGGTTAGTTTACCACTAATGTATGTGCGTCATTAGGTGCCTAACGACAACTTGGGATAGGTGATTCTACCACACCCCAATGCATGTAACAAAATGGGTGTTGAAAGCATGTACTTGGTTGAGCAAAGACTTCTTAGTGGCTGGAATTGTGATAGTTGAAGTATGTAGCGCCTGATACACTTTGGCAAGATCGGATGGGTTGAAAGAACAATTCAATGCACTTTTGCAAGATCGAGCAACTTGATGCACTTTTGCAAGATTGAGTGAATTGTGGACAATGATTTAATGCACTTCTACAATATCAAGTTGGTAATGCAGCATGGTAGTAGTGGCGACAAAGTTTGGCAATGGTGGTGGCACTCGACAATGAAGATGATGATGGAAGTGGCAAAATCCGATGGAGATGATAGTATCTAACGATGGAGATAGTGGAGGTGGTAGAATCTAGTGGTAGGGATAGCTTTTTGGTGACCTATGGATGGTAGAATTCAATGATTTGATAGTGTTTGGTGAGTGATGCTTGGTGGAAGAAGCTATGTTCAACAGTAATGGCTGAAAAGAGTATGGTGTTTGAAGGAGAGGTGATGCTTGGTGGAGGAGTTTGGCCTATAAGGACTTTTGGAAGGGTACCGAGGTGCCTCCAATTGAAAGGAATGGAAACCCTTTTATAGGGCATAGGGGAGGAGACAAACCAATAGAGGTAGTGATGGTTGCGGAAATCGAAGAGTCACGATGCCTTGGGTGAGAATGCGTTGGTGACAAATGCTTCAGGAATAGAGGTGCATCAACAAATGCTATGGAATCGTTGCATTGTGGAAGATGAAATGGTGCAAGTGATTGATCTTCGAGGGGTGCATCGATTTAAGAAGACGAGGTAGTGGTATTGATTTGTAGGGTGGAATGATGTGGTGATTTACAATGTGTAAAGTGTAAGTGAAATACGAGGGGATGTGGACAGTTGGGTGCTTTGGGAGGTCACGACAATTTGCGAATGTGCATGCAAGTGACAATGGTAGCATTGGTAGACATGGGAGATGAAAAGATGTGTTTATGTAGTGGTGTTAGAAATCAAGGAGGTGCAAGTGGGAGTTGATATAATGTGTCGATTCACAAGTGGGTGTAGTAGTGGTGAGGATGAGACATCTGCAGGTACTTGATGTAGATGATGAAGGGAGCAATGTGCGAGCTGGCATGGATGGTTGAGTGCATCTAAGTTACTTTTAGAAGTTGGGGAATCTAATCACGAGCCCTATTTGTGTGTGTTGCTTTGTCCAATCAGTGATGACATTGTGCTTGGAGAAGATGATAGAGGGTGGTTTGGGTGCCTATGAACTTTTGAAGCTTGAGAGGAAGCCAATGACATGGAGAGTCAAAGGTTGACTAGTTGACCTCATTGACTAAATCATTGACTGTGTCAACTTTGATTATTGATTAGGTGTTTAGGTGGAGGAGCTGTTGATGTGGCCAACACTTGCAAAATAGATAGAATTTGCATATCAAGACATTTAATGAGTTGGATTTATTGACATGGCGTCTACAAATCAATGTGGTGAAAAGTAGTATATTGGAGGGGTTTGATTAAGACAGGCCCAAATATCAAAAAAATGTAACAAAAGAGTGTGTTGTGAGGCTCATGAAGTTAGCTTGTAATGTGGGATCCACAAGCCTAAATAGTGTAAAGGGACGTACAAAAATGAAGTGTCTACACACACCCATAGAGAAAAATCTAACTTTTGGGATGACACTTCATGTTTGTCAGAGGATAATAAGCAAGTATAGGAGGCTGATTGGAAAATTGTTTATCTAATAAGTACTCGACTAGACATTACTTATATAGTTGACTTTCTTTTTTAGTTTATGCATGAGCCTGAAGTAGTTTGTTGGGAAGAAGTTATTTGGGTACTAGCCTACATCAATAGCTCTCCCAAGAAAGGGTTAGTGTATAGAAAGAACAACCATCTAAAAGTTTATACTTTTTTTTGGCTTAGTAAATGTGGGAAATCAAGGGGATCAGGCATCCACTTTTGGTTATTGCATGCACATATGTTGGAGGCAACTTAGTGATATATAGTAAGGTAAGAAGCAAAATGTAGTATTTATGTATAGCGTTGAGGCATAAGCTTATGACTTAAATTGTATGTGAGATGATGTAGAACTCATTTTGATGGAGCTTGACTTTTACCATTAACACACTTATGGAGATGTATTGTGACAACCAAATAGCTATATTCATCACTAGCAATCTCACATTTTATGAGAGAACAAAACATGTTAAGATGAATTACCATTATATTTGACATATAGTGATGTGAGATAATCTCTACACTGTACACTCACTCTTTGAAGTAATTAACTGATATTTATACCAAAGGCTTAAGTGTAGGGGCATTTAAGAATTTATGTACCAAACTAAATATAATTCAAATATATGCTCTAGCTTGAAAGGAAGTGTTAGAGTTTATCATCATATATTTTAATGAGGTCATAATTATAATAGGATAATTACATATTCACTATGTATCCAATACACCATATATACATATGTAATCTCTCATGCTGAATAATAATATTTTTCTTTCTCATATCACATGTACATTGTTTCTTGATTTGTGGAGCAGATATTTCGTTCAATTGACTCAAATTCTGTGAAAGGATTTCCAAAGGATCCAAAGGAAGCCTCAAGCAAGGCAAGTTGGCATTTTGGTTTCCCTTCAGTTTTTATTTTCTATCTGAATTTGTATACTAAAGGAAGACCAATAAAATGCATTGTTTTTCTGACAGAATCTTGTTTGTGGGAAGAACATTCTGGTTGATATGAGCATACATACAGCATACATAAAGGCCATTAGATCTGCTCAACACTTCATTTACATTGAGAATCAGTATTTTCTGGGTTCATCATTCAACTGGAATTCATACAAGGAAATTGGTAAGTATGACAGTGACCAATTTGAAGATTGTTTGAATTTTTATGTTGCAACATAATCATAGATTATAAATGAATTTTCTATAAGTCACTTTTTCCTTAATAGTGAACCATGACATGGGCCTTTCTGTCATTCTAGTTGGCTGATATAAAATTTCAGCCAAGTGATTCCTTTTTTAAGGTGAAAATATGGTGTTGTTTGAACTCTCCAAAATGGAGGGAAATGTTGAACCTATCGATCATGAGCTTTCTGATGCCAAAAGTGTTCTCTACATATTGATTGCTTGAGAAGGGTGCTACATCCATTCCTAAATTAATGGTTGGGAAGAACCTGGTTAAATTGGTTCTCCATCTCACTCTTAGGCCATCTAGCTATTATTCTTTGGATTTCCAATATCATTCTTCTCAATCAATTGATTTCACTTATATAATGATTGATAAAATTCCATGATGCCCTGATGTGTACGAGTATTGACGAAGGCATGATTACATATATCTTAAATTTTTCAATTGCAAGGCATAGATATGGATATGAGTGTCATTTAGAATGACACAAATCTGTGACATGGATATAACTACACACAAACACACAAAGAGAGATTGACTATAGTTATTTTGTAATCAACTTTTCTTTGAAGAGAGATGCAAATGCAACATTTCCTTGAAGAGATATAAATACACCATATGTTATTATTTACATCTCCCACAATAAAAAAAAAAACAAAAAACCCACACCAATGGAATATGTAGCCATACATATACTCATCGTATTTGACATATCATATAAATAGGTATGGATGGTGTGGTGTGGTGTGGTATTTGGGTGTCAAACAAATTCAAAATTGAATTTTCCTTTCCTTAACATAGAAAAGAATGAAGACTCAAATGGGTGCATCTATTCATGTGACTCCTTGTTTTGTTTTATTGCTCCTTTTTTCATGTTCAAGACAATATTTTTTTTCCTTTTTTCTTTATTTTATTAATTTTTTACCAATCATCTTTCTTATTTTTAAAGTTATTAATTAGGTGAAAATATCTTAGCCTCTCGGGCCTTGGCCAAAACCTTATTAAGGGAAAGTTAGAGGAAAGAAAGGTGGAAGAGACTTTACACGAGAAGTTGCATAGGTTTATCAACCTATGCAAAAGATTAATTTAATAGATTAAGCTCCAAAAATTCACTTCTCAAGATTAAGTTTCATTGATATTGTGGAAGGTGGTGAGGAAAAATTAGGGATTGTATTTCATAATATACTAGAGATATAGCCAATATACAAAGAAGGGATATTTACATCTAAACCCCTCAAGAATATAACTATACATCACTAACTCTAATACTCTCCCTCAGTTGGAGCATAGATATCTAACATGCCCTGTTTGGTAATTGTTTGAAAGGTAATTGTCGTGTTCGTTATGTCAGCTAGCATTACTTAATGGCAAAATTTCCTTTATTCAACCGTGAGTAGTCCTTTCTTTGTCATATTTGTTCATTGGTAGTTTTTGATTATTTAATCAATCATCTGGTCAATGTTTGAAACTTGGAAACTATCTTTTAGACACCATTTGTTGAAGTCCGTGAGATGAATGATAATACTTCACTTCTTATTTGTCTTTTTACGAAGATCACATTTGCCATTGATTGTATGTAATGCATGGATGTTAATCTGTGTATTCCTGATCAATCACATGTTTTGCTTGTGATTATAGTCATTTATTTATTTATTTCATTGATCTCACTTGTAAGAAGTGAGTTTTGATCTCTTCTTTCTCCTTCCATTTCATGTACCTAGATTGTTGTCTTCTTTTTCTGGTATTGACATGTGAATGTCACTTATTTTTGTTACTTTTTTTAACAAGAAGATTTTACTTTTGTAATGTTGTTACTCACAGGAATAAATAAAACTTAAATATATAAAAAGGAGGGACCCCTCCACTCATGGCTAAGTAATTTTAAGTTGGATGTTTCGCATGTCTACACTATATCAAAGCATAATATGTTCTTTTGAATCAAGCCCTTGTATATTCACCTAATCCAAAAATAAGGACACTTATAAAATTTAAAAAAAGGTCACAAATGAAGGAGATTATTGGAATAATCTTACATGAAAAACTAGAAACAAGACTTGTTAGTATATATAAAGAAGAGATCTCTTCACCCAACCAATTGGTTCTAAGTTAGATGTCCCACTTTTCTAATGTTACTATTTTTAACAAGGGCAGTTTTATGTTTCTTTTTGTTGCTTGAGAAGTAACGAACCTATGACCTTATATTATGATTATGGTGATAGATTATGGAATTTGGTATTAGTACGTGAATTGTGTATTTTATTGCTATTTGTTATCCAAATATTACATTTGTTGTCAATTTATGGAGTTGGTAGTTCAATATTACTTATATGGAGATGATGTGGAACTTTTCATTTTTTGTATCTTTTTTGTACTAATCACATCTATAATGTTACTTCAATAGTTTAGTTGAACATCACAATATTATATGGTTTCCCTTGTCTTTGTTGCAGCACTGTGACATATTTTATTTTATTTTTGAAAACTTGAAATTGTTACTACTAAGAATTAATGAAGTAAATTATTATTAGGTCTCTATGTGTCCTTTCAGTTGTCAATCTTATATTATGGGAAAATGGTTTTGTGCTTCTTATAAAAGTCATGAGTTATCTATTGTCAAAAGGTTGTTTAAGTTAGTTCATTGTGATATTTGAGAATCCTTTTGAGTCAAGTCTATTTTGGGGTTCCAATATTATGTGGCCTTTGTTGACAATTTTTCATGGGTGTCTTGACTATATTTGTTAAATTATTGTAAATACTTTGCTCATGAGCTTGATAATTTTCTTAATGAAATTCAAAATCAAATTGAATTAACCCTTAAAATTCTTCGTATTAATAATGCCTTAGAGTTCCTTCATTTTGATGTTGCTTTCTTGTGTAATGAATGTGATATTTTACATCTGATAATTTATTCTTACACTTCTCAATAGAATGAGGCAATGGAGCATAGGCATCACCATCTTTTTTATGTCACCTGTACCTTAATAATTGAGATGAATGTCCTTCATTACTTGTGGTCTAATGCTCTTTCCAGTACTTACTACCTTATTAATTGTATGTCCTCTTTGCTGTTGGGAGCTCATATTCCTTTTTAGTGTCTTTGTCTCAATCAAGAGCTTTTTGCATTACCTTCCAAAGTGTTTAGGTGTACAACCTTTGTTAAAGATCTTACTTTAGATCTTGATAAGTTATCTCTCAAATTGATCAAATGTATTTTTGTGAGTTACTCTTGTACTCAAAAGAGGTATTATTGTTACTATCTTCCTACATGCCAATATGTTGTCTCTTTTGATGTGGTGTTTATAGAAGATACTCCTTATTTCACTTTCTCTTCATCTCTTTCTACTACAAACCCCTTACCTCAAATTCCCTTTGTGGATCTTGCCAAAGTCCCTCCTAGTTGGATTTCGTCATTAGAGGATGCACTTTCATTGGCACATCCATTATAGGTCTATCAACGATGGTGACAACATACATCACACATGTTTCCAAGTGACCTAACACCCTTTTTGAAAGTAGATCCAGATACATCCTCTTTTGACTTGCCTATGGTATTGCGCAAAGGTACCCATACCTTTACCAAATACTTTATTTCTCATTTTGTTTCCTATCATTCCCTTAGTCTTATCAATTGCTACTTTTCTTTAGCTATGTCTTCAAAATCAATGCCTAAGAATCATGATGAGGTACTTGCTCCTCCCTAGTTTTCTTTAGTCTTATCATCATGTGTAGTTGATTCATTTATCTTCATTAAAAGAACTCTATGGGCAAACGTACTATTCTTGTTGTTTATATAGATGATATTTTTTAGACAAATGATAATGCTAGTGACAGTTGTGATACAAAAAAGTTTCTTGCCAAGAACTTCATCATCAAAGACATGAGGAAACCCAAGTATCTTTTGGGTATTGAGTTTGCTTACTCTAAAAGTAGGATTGTACTTTCTTAAAGAGACTATACACTTGATTTGTTAAAAAAAACTGGTTTCCTAGAATGCAAGCTAGGACAAATGCTTGTTGAGCAAAATCTCTCCTATTGGGATAGTAGTTTGGAGTTGTTTAGTGATGTTGGGAGATATTGTAGATTAGGTGGAAAACTAATTTATCTTATAGTTGTCTGACTTGATATTATTTATATTGTTGGTCTTCTCAACTAGTTTATGTAGGAACCACAGATGGTACACTAGTATGGTGTAATATGACTCTTGTCATATATCAAAGGTAATTGCCTATTTAGACTATTGCCTATTTGGGGAGGGATTAGTTTATTTCAAGTATGGACACTTGAGTGTAATTGCCTATTTAGACTCAACTATCTAGGTGATAGAAGAGATAGAAAATCCATCTTAAGATATTATACCTATGTTAGAGACAACTTTGTTACTTGGAGGAGCAAAAAATAAAATGTTGCAACAAAATTAAGTACAGAAGTCGAGTTTAAGCATATATCTCAAATGATAAGTGAGATGGTGTGATTGAAGTCACTTCTTTTTGAACTTGTTTTTTTTGTTCTATTGTTGATGATTATGTATTATGAAAATCACATTACCTATGTTGTCTGCAATCACACTTTCCACTAATGCACAACATATTGAGGTTGCTACTATCTTTGAGAGCTTGTAGAAAGGGGGATCATTAGTACCTTGTATACTAGATCATCTCAACAACTTAAATATATATTTACTAAGGATCTTAGTTCAAATCCTTTTAAAGATCTTTGCAACAAATTGGGATTACTTGATTTATATTTCCCAGCTTGAGGGGGTGTGTTAGACTATATATGTGTATAATTGGGTGATTTGATCTACTGAATTCGTATACTTGTGTGTATATATACTAATTCTTATGTAATGAAACTCTAAGCATGATTGAGCCCTAATTACAATTCAAAAATGGATGGAAACTATTTCCTCACTTTAATTAGGCTATTTTCTTATTGATGCCTTTTGTCTTGGGTGATTTTAGAGGTTGTTGCCTTAGGTTGTATTTGGAACCGCAACTGGATTACAACTTTTTCATACAATCTAGCTTATTGAAAAGCAATATTGTTTGTAACTTTGTAATTGTTGCGTGGATACAAAAAATTATGAGGGTAGCTTTGGAAAAGTAGGACATTGACAATATTTTCATTGCTTTTCCCTAAGATGACTTTCATCAGCTTTTTGAAAGGCAATGAATTTTAATTGAAATACAGAAGTTACTTTTCCAAGAAAAGCAAAGACCATTGATGCATTCCTTTTTGAGAAATATTTGGTGGAACCCTCGTCCCAAATGCTATCTAAATATTGCATATTGCCTTAACAACATTGCTTCTATATCCCTGGTGAGGCTAAGCTTGTCACTTCTTAGATGGGTTAGTCAATTACATCTCAACTTGAGCTGACCAAGCATGACACAATCCCAAAGCCTTTTTTATGATTCAATCCTTTTCTTGATTTTATATTGTTCATGGGAGAGGAAATGGTGGAGAAAGTAGAGTAAGACAAAAGTTTTTTTTGTTAGAAATAGTTAAAAAAGATTTAAAATTACATGATTTAATGGATAACTTAGTGATGGATAGGAATAGATGAAGGGAAAGAATTCATGTTGTTGATCCCATATAGTGGGATAAAGATAATTTATTGCTGTAGATTGTTCATGAGATGTTCCTTTTCTTTTCTTTTGCCTACTCTAGATATAAATTGAAGATATTAAACACATTTTTATCTCATAGGTGCAAACAATTTAATACCAATGGAAATTGCTCTCAAAATTGCAAGCAAAATCAGAGCAAATGAAAGTTTTGCAGTTTACATAGTTATTCCTATGTGGCCAGAAGGTATTCCAACTGATATAGCTATACAGAGGATTCTTCTGTGGCAGGTTTGTTATTGTAATTATAATTAAGTATTTTCAATTTATGCGTAGGTTTCCTGTTTGATTGGTGTACAGTAGTCATGGTAGAGAAGTATTTCCATTCATTTCTGGTTGATTGATCTCTTTTGACTTGGTACAAACAAATTATAATAGATTATATAGAAATTTGCTGCAATTCATGTATGTGAATTTGATTTCAGTTCAAATGGTTGAACAAGAACTGTCATCTAGAAATTTGAATCTCTTCATAATATTCAAAATTTCACAATATTGTTATCCCTGCCAACAAGTTGACATCATTTGTTTACGTTACTGTGATTAAGTGATGATGGGGGTAAAAAAGATAAATAATGACTACTTGGTGAGAACACACCATGGGATTTCTGCTTTTAGCCTTTTAAAATTATCAGATGAGGTTCAAAAGATATTAAGACAAACTTGTTTTGTAAGGTAAACTGTGTTTATTTCATATTATTGATTTGTACGCTTTTGATTATATTGAATATGCTTGATTTTAGTGGTTTAAATCTACTGAAAATTTTGGTCTTTATCATGAGAATACAATGTCCTAAACATGATGAAATTAAACAACTTGGCATAATCTATGGTGATTATTTATTAGATATCTTTGTAATGGTGAACTACTGATGTCAAGTATTGAGATTTTCATTCAAAGAATCGAAGTATGAACTATGAAGTTCTCTCTAATGTCAAAAATAATAAACTAGACGTACCACATCTCTAGGAATTAAGTACTTGGGTGACAAATAGTAAATAGTACGTCAAATCTATATATGAAAGTTATCTATCTTTTGACTGAGCAGACATGAACAATATGATTTGAAGTACAATGGATTAAACCTAACTCTTGCTTAAATAGGCCACTATTTGCTAAGACTGTGTTTTGAACTATAATTGGGGTTATAATTTTTCTGAAAACATGATTTATTGGTAAACAGTACTGTTTGCAGCTTTTAGGTGATTATTTTGTGAATACAAAAAAATTATGAAGACAACTTTAGAAACTGAAGACAATGTCTTCATAAATTCCATAGGTTAACTGCCATAAGCATTTTCAAACTATTCGATTTAAACTCAAAAAATGAGAATTGTTAGGTGTATTTGGAAATGCATTTTAGGGTTTAAGGTTTCCTAGAAAGTTACAGTAAAACTGTAGTTTCAATTGTAGTCTAAGGGCCAAGTAGTTTTGTAAGAGATACTATGCGAGATCCATGCAAGAAAAAAAAAAAAAACGTAGGACTAATATTCTCTTGTTAGACATGTGCATGGGCTTTTTCGTTTAATATGCTATCACAATAATTGTTTGGCTTCATTAACATGTCTTGAAATTGCAAGTATTAGATTTTAGAACTTATGCATGTCACTAGATGTCAAAGTATATGAATTCAATATCATGGTTATCATGGAATGGATATTAGATAAGCTAATTTACCTATTTGAAATATTAATACTCAAGTTGCAATAAACCCAGTGTTGTTTTGTATGTATATTTAACCGCTAAAGAAAATACATACAGCAGTATGCAATTTGCAATGCTTTAAGTAAAACAATCTGTACTTACATGAAACCATATAATACACCAGAATAAAGAGGACTAATGATGAAATTTCAATGGTAATTCATATTACGAAAAATAAAGCAGTGTCACATTGAAGACAAGAAGAGGCCACTGTTAAAAAAGCATGTGACTGAATGAACCAGGGAATGGCCTAGGCCAGATGAAATAGCGTAACAATAACTTCATTGATTGTTTCATCTATTTGCAAGTGAATATTCCAAACTTATAGTTGAAAGATGCTGGTGAAAGCTGTAGATTTCACAGAGTAGGAGCATTCAATCTTTTGGGGTTGTCTCAAAAAAAAATGCGTGAAATTTTGTTCTGAGATCACTAAGTAACTGGGTGTCCTTCCTTAGACAAGAAAGGGTATTCACATTTAAATGTGGTTAAAGGAAAAAATTCTTGGAATAATTGGGATAAGGTACTCAAGGTGACAATTATTGTGGTTATCTTTTCCTCTAGTGGAGTTTTGGCCTCGTCCCCTCCACACTTGTATTCACTTTGCTTATCAGGTCTCTGCCCCATATATAGAATGGCGTTTATTAACAAAAAAGGAACATTCAATCTTCATGGACAAAAATATTTATCATAAAAATTATTGTTTTCAGAATTTATATCGAGCAAATTCTCTCATGATCAATGTAGTAGAAGGCATTGTTTCACTTTTATCAAAATAAATACCATCAAGCATCCACCAATTTATATGATGGAAGATCAGTATCAACAATATGAGAACGTCAAAATAGCCTTTGATATTTGGTTGTATAATTTTACCTGTCTTCTTTCTTTTGAAATTATCTATAATCTGCTTATGATTTGATGATTCCAATTACATGAATCTTTAGGGTAATGATATTGTATTTCATTGTGCACATTTAAGAGCCCATACAAAATGAGCACCCAAGAACAAAAGACCATAAGCAGATAAAGAAGAACCATAAGACTGAATTACCTGAGATGCATGTGCCCATAAGAAGTCTCAAAGCCATCCATTAATAGTAAGGAAACTCTAGGCAAAGTTTCCTCCTGTGATATGAGTTACCACTCCTCGATTGCTTATAATACCGCAAATATTCGATTGCATTTTCCAACTGAAATGGAAATGAGTCTCTTATTTTTGAAAAGGGGTACGAGAGAAACTCTTCCCAATTATGTAATATCATGTGAGAACAATTACCTTTGTGAAAATGCATATTAGTGCATTTTTCTCCTCTTTTGTATTCCAGTGGGCTTTGCATTTATTTTGTCCATATCATGTGATAAAAAAAAGGCAAATGTTGGCACCTATGGCAAAAGAGCTGTGGATACCAATGATGTATGACTGCAATTAAATCATAGCATGCAGATTTTGATTTAGATTATTTCTTTGCGTGCTCACATGTTCAGTGGGTGTTGAGGGAAGGGGATGGAGGTGGAGGCTTAGGTTCTTGTATGATCGATGTTTGGCTAGTGTTGAGGAGAGCTTGATCAATTGATCTTCATCATCCTTCAACATCCATTGATGGAAGTACCCGAGGTTGAACTTGATCAATATTATATTTGGGTCTCAACCTGGTGAACTTTGGAGGATTATTTGGGTCCCAACTTAGTGGAAAGATTCCCCATGCTATGTTGAACTTGATCAACTTCACCATCAGTTCCTCTAGTTCAATGCTCATTCTCTACAAAAGATTCTAGATGTTCTCCACCCTTTTCTCCATCTTGCTAAGCAAATGATTGAACGCCTCCTCCAACATCCTAACTTCTTCCTCCATAACATCATATAGATTGACAAGCACACATTGGATTCATTGCCACCATTGACGATGTACCTTGGTGGAGCCTGATGCAAGTCTAACTGGTTGTCACTCATCCATTTCTCCACTTTTCTTGTAGTGTGCTAGTGGATGTTAGTGGAGGATACACATGGGTGACTGTTGGAAGCCTAGGAGGAGGATGATTAGCTTGTTCCATCGCCATGGAGGATGATGAATTGAGGCAGATGGTAGGCATGGGGTGGGCTTTGAACTAGTAGGGACCGTTAAGTCGTGAGGGGAGCAAGGGACCAAGAAGGGTGTTAAGAAGGTAGAAAGGGCTTTGAAAAGGTCTGATTCTTGGTGTTCTTGGGGTGGATGAGATGCCATGGAGATGACAGTGGTTTTCATAGCCCACCTCTTTTTCTTTGCCGTGGGTGCCAACAACAAAATTACTCCTTTATGTGATTCTGAATGTATCAATTTCTGCCTCTTTTTGCAATCAAATTCAATGGATATTTTTTTAGTTTGCAATCTATTATTAACTATTAAATACTTGTAAGCCTACGTTTGTCTTTTCCTTAAGTGTTGTTCAATGTCTTTTGCAGTTGATTTTTTGACTCCCACTGAACTTGATATGTATGGTTGGCAATGTGGATTTATATTTAGTAGTTTATTCCCATATTCTCACACTGATGAAGACTGTCCTTGATTGATATTTTTATTTTGTTTTATTTATCATATTGCATAATTCACAATCTAGTGAGATAATTAAAAGTGTGACATATCCACACAGTTACCATATTCAAATTTCAGAATATTTCACTGGGTTTCATGCTCCAGAGTTTAATATTTTGTATAAGTATGGTCTATCGTAATGTGCTGCATTTTTTTACGTTTTGGTCCAATCTATGAAGTTTATGTAGTAGTTCAGTCTGGTAACATTATTTGTTGTGAGTAGTGTCTAAAATATAGTTCATCCTTCTCACTTTTATCCATGCATAATATTGAAGTTTTGAACAAGGAAGAGCACAATCAACATATAATGGATTAGTATATCTCATAATTTTGTACAAAGGCTTTTGTCTTGCATTGTGTAAAATGTGGTGCTAGTTACGGTTTCAAAACTAAGCCTGCCGTCTGCAGAACAAAACAATGGAAATGATGTATGAAACTATCTACAAAGCCTTAGTAGAAGTTGGACGAGAGAAGGAATACACACCACAAGATTACTTGAACTTTTTCTGCCTGGGGAACCGTGAGGCTCAAGACACACATGGTACATCGGGTAACTCAGCTAAAGACAATACTCCCAGTGTAGGTCCCCTACCTCTTCCTTCTAAACTTTGTGGACCTTTTCGCAATCCTGTGTAATTTTTTGTGTTCATTGATCATAAATTAAAACATATTATTCATGTTTTAGTATGAAATTCTTTCTGAGGGGTGAATTTTAGTTTAAAATTGGGAGGCTCTATGTATGAATATGGTTTGTCTCATTAACCTTCCAGGAACTTGCACAAAAACAAGAATATACTGTGCACATTGACATTTTCCATTTATTTGATATTCATGGTACCTCGCACACCATAACTTAGAAAATTGGCATACAAAACCAAAAGTAATCAAATGTATACACACCATTGGTATAAAATTACTTGATACATTTTACAAGTCTAACTTCGTTTTATGTCATTATTGAATTTATTCCAATGTTAATATTGCCAATGGAATCCTTAGGCACTTGCGCAAAAGAATCGGCGTTTTATGATCTATGTTCACTCGAAAGGCATGATAGTGGATGATGAGTATTTGATAGTGGGGTCGGCAAACATCAACCAGAGATCACTGGAAGGAACAAGGGATACCGAGATTGCAATGGGTGCATACCAACCTCGTTACACTTGGGCCATGAAGCAATCTTACCCAGACGGGCAGGTGAGTTGTAGAAAGTCAATGATTCTACTGAGAAACAGATAAAGCTATATGATTCAATATGTAGACTCTGCAACATATCTATGTTCTATATATTATAGATAATCCGCATCTAAATTGGCAAAACAACCCCAGCCTTTTGTTTAGAAAGTTATATATATATATATATTATAGAACACTGAAATGATTGCTTACCATATATCTCCTGAATCTTGTTGGCCTCTTCAACAATTCCCTCCTGTTTATTACACACACGAGTTATCTTATGATGCTTCACTGTTATCTTTCCATGTTTTTAGACGGTTAAATATTTCTTGTACAACACCAAGATGATAGTGTATTTCATTCGAGCCATATTTTTCCTCCATCTTGCAGTGTTATTTCACAAGACCAAGCTTTTTGTTGTTATGGTGCCAGATGGACCAAAATATTTTTCTCCCAACTGTAAATTGAATTTGATGGTTACCTGCAGATTCATGCGTATAGATTGTCCCTGTGGGCGGAGCATACTGGAGTGATCGAGGAATGTTTTAACTATCCAGAGAGTGTGGAGTGCATGAGACGAGTGAGGACAATGGGAGAGATGAACTGGGACCGGTTTATCAGCAGTGAAGTAACGGAAATGGCGGGGCACCTGATGAAGTACCCTGTTCAAGTCGATGAAAAAGGCAAAGTCACGCGTCTTCCAGACCGCCCAAACTTCCCAGATGTTGGTGGGAACATCTGTGGAAGCACCGGAGCTAAATTTATACCCATCCAAGAGAATCTCACGATATGACAGACACCACAAGTATGAAGGAAGCCTCCCTTCCCTCTCTCTGGACACATGGAAATCCCATCAAGAGTCTACCACACCCTATGAACGAATATTTCGTGCTACTTGTATCTTGAGAATAAGTACATTCCCTGTGATTTCACCGTTACCAGTGTATGATGTGAAAAACGTTTGTTGTAGTATTTGCTATGATTTTTTCAGATTGTAGGATGTATTGGGAAATGAAAACTACAGTAAATCTTATAACCAAGAAAAATGTCAATTTTGCAGACTCTGAAAAATTTCTCGTGCATTTATGTATGTGTACCATTCAAGCTGCGTGCAGAATCATCTGGTCCAGACCTGAACCAAATCTAATCTTCATCCGCCACAGTTGCGTGGGAGGTCGAGCTTTCCTCCGTCGTGTGTGTGAATCTGTACCTGCTCTGCCAACTACTTCGTTCCAAATCCCCATCAACATATTACCATTTCAAACAATGGTTATTTAGATGACGATGGGCTCAGCAGAATCATGCACAAACACCCTTGTACGTCCTTCTTGTTCATCCAATTAATCAACCAATTAGGAATGGGAGGGAGCGACGGCGCCACCGCCACCACCACCACCACCACCCACGGCGGTAGAGCGAAGGTGCTGGCCCTCGGTAAGTCCTTCCCCCAGCAGCTTGTCATGCAGGAGTACCTTGTGGACGGCTACTTCAGGAACACCAAGTGCAGCGACCCAGAGCTCAAGAACAAGCTCAATCAACTCTGTGAGACCAATAATTGTGCATGCATCCCACTTCTGTCGTTGATTGCCAAAGAGAAAAGAAAAAGAAAAGGGAATGGGTTGATCGATCGATCGGGTTTATTTTTGCAGGTAAAACCACGACGGTGAAGACAAGGTACGTGGTCATGACGGAGGAGATCATGGAGAAGCACCCGGAGCTGGGGCAGGAAGGCCTCTCCACCTTGAAGCAGCGCCTAGAAATCGCCAACAAGGCCGTCACCAAGATGGCGGTCGACGCTTCCCGTTCCTGCATCGCACAATGGGGAAGGCCGGCGTCCGACATCACCCACCTGGTATACGTCTCCTCGAGCGAGGCCCGGTTCCCCGGCGGGGACCTCTTCCTCGCCCGGGGCCTCGACCTGAGCCATGACGTCGGGCGCACAACGCTCTACTTCGTCGGTTGCTCCGGGGGTGTGGCAGGCCTTCGCGTTGCCAAAGACGTGGCGGAGAACAACCCCGGTAGCCGCGTCCTCCTGGCCACGTCCGAGACCACCATCCTCGGGTTCAGGCCTCCCAATCAGGACCGGCCGTACGACCTCGTCGGGGCGGCGCTGTTCGGGGACGGCGCGGGGGCCGTGATACTCGGCGCCGACCCGAGGGAGGAAGGCGAGACTCCCCTATTCGAGCTGCACTCGGCGCTCCAGCGATTCCTGCCGGACACCGAGAAGACCATCGACGGGGAGCTGACGGAGGAAGGCATAAGCTTCAAGCTAGGGAGGGAACTCCCGCAGACGATCGAAGACAACGTGAAGGGGTTCTGCGAGAAGCTGATGGAGGAGAGTGGGGTTGCGAGGGACTACAACCACCTGTTCTGGGCGGTGCATCCCGGAGGTCCGGCGATTCTGCAAAGGATGGAGAGGAGGCTGCGTCTTCGACCGGAGAAGTTGAGCGCGAGCAGGAGGGCGCTGAGGGACTACGGCAACGCGAGTAGCAACACCATCGTCTACGTTCTAGAGTACATGGTGGAGGAGCTCCAGAGGAGGGGGAGGGAGGAGGACAACGCCGGCGGCGATTGGGGTGTGATATTGGCCTTCGGCCCTGGAATCACCTTCGAGGGGATTATGGCCAAGACCCTCGTTTGATTCAGATTTGAATATTTAAATAGAGCAAAAAGAAAACGGCATTGGAAGAAACGATGGCCCACTTCTGTGGACTTCTGGCCACTAAACAATTAACACCCATGCAAAGCATATCGAGAATAATAATGTTATTTATCATAAGGATTCCATTATTGCATTGAATAAAAAGATATCATTTGTATGATGCCACCAAACACCAGTGGCAACTCCTTACAAACTGACCCAAATTTCTTCAGTTTGACTTCCACCCAGTTAAACCACATCAGGACTTCCGTATCAGCATGCTGCTTGCTCGCCCTCCTTCAGCTCGAGCACTCAGGCAAAATAGCTCGCATGTTCAACAAAACTCAGTACACCATGGAAGAATCATATATAGGGAGGGAGAAATTACAGTTTCCTAATTTGATGAATAAATTGAGGTAAAGAACTTCCATACCCCTAACACAAGCAATCGTACACATAAAAGGTAATTTACATAGAATTGTGAAAAATATGTTAAACCCATATATTACATGCACGACAAGTGTGCCTTTAAATCGTCAACTCTGGGGAAGAAAATGGACTCTCGCAAGTGTGTACTCTTTTCCAGCCACCAAGACTCCTGTTTGGGACCATTGAAGATCTTCCCAATCTAAATTTTCCTCTAATACCTACAACATGACAACGAGAAGTTTATAGAATCAGTCCAAATCAAAAAACAAACAAGGTTGGGAATTGGCCACCACATCCTCAAAACCATAACTTACGTTCTCCATTTAGGATAAATAAAAGCATCAATTGGATTACACAACGGATTGCCCATTGTCATTAAGTGGTTAGTTCAATAGCGCATGACCAACATCAGATTCTCTTGTAAAAACAACAAAGTTCGAATCAAACATCTGGTAAAACTTCAAGGATAATGCTTATTAAAGAATACATTATTAGCAAAGGCACAACTAGGTAAATTACTAATATAAAACAATCTAGCATTCAATAAGAATTTCTTTATAGGTTATTTATGGGAAAAAGTAAGTTACCTCTAGATTCTCAATGGGTGATGGAATTCCAATTGACCTCATTACTTTTTGGGGAAGAGCCTTCTTGCAACGGGACCATCTAAATACATCTTTTATGTTGTTATGGTCATGATTTCTGTCACCAGTATAAAAGTGAGTGCTGTGATGTGTAGACTTCTCATGCGTTGATTCTGATGTTGAAGAGACTACTGCAGCACTGCCATTACAGATAAGCTTCTCTCCAATGAAGCAAAGCTCAAACCTACAGAGGAATTTACCAAATAATGTTTTAGGAAAAAATTTGAAGATAAAAGCCTTCGAGAATTCAAGTGCTTCCTACAGACAACAATTAATTACATGCCAGCAGAACATCATATGTAGGAATATGCCTTCTACGAAGAGAAAAAACTGTAATAGCATCAAAGGTGCTATCCCCCACTGTAGCTAGCCAGAATAACGGTAACAACATGTCAAGTAAACAGTTTTGTTTTACTTATCTATGTATCATTTAGGAGTAATAAGTTCATTCAGGATAAAGTTGCATAACTGAAGAACTCATAGACTAAAGTGCCTCTAAATCTTGCATGTTGAGATTGGATATATGCAGGTACTGATCTAACATGCATATTGAGGATTTTCTAATGTAGGCAAGGTTGGAGGTTTATAAAAAACGATAGAAAATATTGGTAGGTCTGCTGTCAGCATGCACAGAATGTTAATGAAAAATAAATTAGCAGTTATCAAGTCTGATGTCATTAGGAAATGTTTTTCTCAGTTAGGAACAACCCTTATGGCCATAAAATACCTAGTAGAGTGAGTTTCCAAATATAAAACCTCTCCTTTCTTCAGCCGTGCAGATGTAAACTGGGGCTTTTTCAATCCCTTGTCAGCGATCACATTGATACTGTATTTCAGCCTGATCAGAAAAACACTACTAGTTTCATGATTTCAACAGGCAAATTATATCATGGAAACAAACATGCAAAATATAAGTTCAAAATTTGATACTTTGCAAACTAAGAATTATATGTTATAAAAGTTCAAGAGGATAGAGAGCGTTTACTAATATTCTAAGAAGCATCAAATGATTAGATAAGAAGGGAACAAATATAAGTAACACGCATGAATATAGAGAAGTGCAATTTACGGAAAAATTCCATTCATAACTTGAAATGACAACAATGGGTCATTTAATTTTTTATAGAAGAATAGTCCAGAATTATATGAATAATCATACCATATATCATAGGTAATTACAAACTTATGCATTTAAGACAGAAGAAATGAAGAGAATAGAGGGTGTGTGTGTGATTATTCATATCTCATTAATAATCAATCAAAAATGTGTTTAAGTTATTACAAGAAAAATCCTAAAAGGTGTTTGTGCATTTGAAAAATGATAGAAAAAAAATGATGAGAAAGAAAATAACAGAAAGTTAATAGAAAATCAAATTGTTTGTGCACAGAACAAAAAATGATAAAATTTGAAATATATGTGTTTGTTCATAAAACAAAAAATCACAATGTAAAACATGTATATTTATGCATAAAATAGAAAATGTTGAAATTGATAAATTAAATATTTTTTATATTTATCTGCAAGATAAAGAATAACAAAATTTATTTTATATCTCTCATAATATCAATTCCCATCTACTAAGGACATAAATAATTTTCATATCAAAATTACATACTGCTAATATATTTTATGATAATTCACCATTTTTATTTCTTAATTTTTCATCAATTTTGGAGATCAGAAGGTTGTAAAACAATTTTTTTTTCTTATATATGAAGGGAAAATGGCGGAATCCTTTGGAAATCCATTTGGTGCACGAATGTCTAGAAAATGTCGAAAAATTTTCCGTCATTTTGCTTTATAACATTTTCCACTATTTTCTAGATGCACAAACACCTCCTAGAAGAAATATTTAATCAAATAGCTTTGAGAAATGATTTAATTATGACAAGGCAAAGTGAGCCTCCAAGGCATGACTAAGTCACACCAAAGTGTCCACCTCAACAAGTATTTGCCTAAAACTCTCCATCAAGTTGAAACGTAAATGTCAAATAAGCCTAACATGTTAATAGATAGTATGTAATGCCTCAACAATCAACTCCTTTGTTAGGCAATTGCTCCAAAAATTAAGTACATAGAATTTCAATAACCCTAGACAACCTCATGCCAGGAAATATAAAACAATCAGCAGATATGTGCATAGTGTTGCCTAGCTTCAAACTTCTCCTCAAAAGCCTTGACTGATACAAGGGACGTTGAAATCACAATGAAAATTGCATTCAAGAATACTTGTTCTTCTTCCCAAAATACCACTCTTACAAGGATACCCATATTATACCACACAAAAATATCACACACATATATATGTATTATGTCACACTAATATCACACAAAAGGTCTACTTTATAAAAAAAAAGTGATCCATTCTTGTCAATTTTATTTATAAATATATTTTGTCGGTCAATTTAATTCTAGAGATAAGCTGAATATTCAAAAGAATCACAAAAGAAAAGGTTGGAATTCTTTGAGATAAAAAGGATGAATTCAGGTAACTTCACTTCTCAGAAATAAATACAACAATATAAAAATGCAGCAACATTCAATATAAATCCATTTACAGAACGTATAATTTACCAAAAATGTTTATACACCCTTGTTGATATAGCATAAAATGCTTTTATAGATAAATTTCAAAGCATAATTCTTGTATATGGTAAGTATGAAAAAACAAAAGAAAAAAACAAATTCAATTCGCTTCATTTTTGAAATCGGCAGTGTTATTGGAACTAGGATTTTAGAATTGACATATATCAATAACACAATAACTACATCCATTTTATTTTTACCACCAGGTTTTGGATGATCAATGATATGATGAATGTGAGATGATAAGTAAATGTTTTCCTTTTTTTCAAGAATGAAATGATAAGCAAATGTTGGTACCTTCTTATGGAACGATTGTGTTTCAATTTTCTTTTCAGGATTCAAATATATAGGGTGACAAAATGAGTCAAATGGTTAACTTCAGGCCTAACTCTTTTAGAATCCTACTCATTTATACCTTTAGCCTAAACCTCATATAATAAATGGGTTGAAAATCTCAACCCATATTCAATACACTTATAAACGGGTTAACCCAACCCTAACTATTTAGCTTATGAAGCCAAATCAGTTATATGTCTAATCCAACTTGTTTAATCTGTATAACTCATTAAATCTATTATATGCTATAAAAATCATATAATTAACTAAAATGTAAAAAAATTATAACATTATAGGATATATTATACAATATATATATATATATATATATATATATATATATATAATTTTCTTACACAAGATAATAGGCCATAAAAAAGTTACATATGCCGAATTAAATGGATGAATATATATATATATTACATATGAACACCCTATTTAATGAATGGATTAAGTGGGTTTACTTATTTATGACTCAAATTCATTTAACCTCAACCTTAACTCATTGTTGATGAGTTGGACTTGTAGGTCATGGCCCATTTTACCACCCCTAGAATTATATGATATGTATAATTATGAATTTCAATAATTCAACATCTGTTGTCAAGTAACCATTAACGAGAGCCATCCACAAGGGTTTGGTTGCCAATTCCAATAAATGGCCCACCCACAAATATTCCCTTCCGTTTTAGTATAGCTAAGCATAAAATATATTGTTAATTGAAAATCAGAACAACAAATACCATGGCTCATTGCATAAATTGTACTGAATCGTTACTTCACGTATAAATCTCTGTTGGCGTAGTGCATTCTGCAGAAGCACATTATACACAAATCATTAGGATGCAGTTTATAATAAACATTATCTGTTTCTCATCATTTTGTTCGAACTACAACCAAGAAAAAGGTAAACTTGAAATACCAAAGCAGCAGATCTTGTGGTCATTGTCCGTTCAGCTGACACAGGAGCGAGAGTTGGTTCCATGGCAGACATATGGGTCAAACGAGGTTCCAGATCAATGGTTCCACCTCCTTTCTGCTAAACAATATAAGGTAAGCCTATGTAGTTCAGAAGTGAAATATGAAATATCTAGATGGTAAATAGATGATGTTCCTTAAGATCTTGAGCCTTGCCAAACCCATGGCAAACATATGGGTCAGGTGAGGCTAAAGATCAATGGTCCACCTCCTTCCTGCCAAGCAATAGAAGATAAAGCTATATAATTCTAATGAAGTGAAACACAAATAAATGGATGGTAAAATAGAAAACATCTGGCAGAGGACCACAGCATATAAGACTTGACCAAAAATCACAATACGTGGGAATATGAGATTTTGAGAAAACTAGTCAATATTAATCTACTAAGGCAGTATTGCAAATGAAGATACTTATAAACCAAAAAAACACAAGAACTTTTATTGGGTATGCTAGGGACATTCACAACACATTCACCATTTTCCATTTGATTATAAACGAAATTGATGTCTTTGGGGGTGAAAGCACACAAAGCTACGTCCCTGCTAACAAAGAAATGTTTCATACTGCTATGATAAATGGTGTACTTGTACCTCAATATAAAATACCGAGTACCTTAACAATGCAGCACCTCTCAACTCGAAAACTGCAACTGATGCCAGCACCCCAGGCACGAGAACGTACATTGTTCCTCAATGTGGAAGTATAACCTATGTCGACAACTTAACATGTTATTCAGTGGTCAGCAAATATGGAATGTATATAACAATAGCATTGCAATACAGGGTGGTGGTTCAGCTAATGACAACAAATGGAAAAAAAATGTCAACCAACTTGCAGTGAGATATAAGCACACCTGCTGCAAAACAGTTTGGTAACGTAAATTCCTATTTCAGTATTCCCTTTCTTTAAAAAAGGGGGAAAAAATCAAACAATAACATTAAGTTTGTCCTTGAAATTCAAACCAAAATTAATGAGTTAATAATTAATGCTTAACTACTTACTCTCTTGTGGTGGCAAGACACGGACTGTTGCCCTCAACTCCTGGATTTGAGCAGGTGGAGCCGAGGGCATTGGCCGACAGTACCCAGTATGCATAAGAACTGAGAGAATATCAATAAACATTTTAGCACTTACAAGTGCAAAAACAAAATATGTGGCTAACAACATCAATACCTGCAACAAGATCAGAATCATCACTATATATATCTGTTCCCCACAGCTGGCCTCCTTTAACCTGGAAGATTAACATTTAAAAAAAATTCATCAATCATGCATACTTAACAAGATACCGATGTAGGAAGCACATGGGCATTACAAGCAGGTAGGGCATTTCAACCACCAGACTGCATAAGGAAGAGGTGCATGCAGGGAGGGTGGCAAGATGAAGATGTAAGGGGAATGCACAACAATGCAATGAGGTGGGAAAGGACAATACAATGCACATGTGAAGCATGTTCTACAGACAAGGCATGAACTGCAAACAAGGTGGGAAAGCCATGACTGGCAGCACAGTCTGCAGGAAATGCATGAAAGGAAGAAGCAAGAAAGGATGGAAACACAATATCTGTGGAAGCTGGGGGTGAGAAGTTGAGAAAACAATGAAGACACAAGATAATGCTGATAAGCCACAGTCATGAGAGAAAGGCATAAATAGGAATGAAATTCCTTATCTTTGGAAAAGAATCAAAATCCTATGCTGAGTGGGGATTTCAATTCCAATGGAATGGTTATTCCAAAGTCACTTTTAACAAACGTGGGAATTTCATTGCAATCTACCTTTTTGTTTCATTTACTTTCCATCCCTGATTCCTGTGTACCTAAGTTTATCATCAGTGCAATATCAAACTAATTTGGTAAAACATTAATAGATTGAATTCCATTGATGATGATAATAAGTGCTTTCCAAAGAACAAAAAGGGCCCAAGGCTTGCTTCACCAACTCCACCACAGAAAAAGAAAGGTTGAAGACTTTTGTGCATTCGCCCAAACCTTTTAAGGAGTAAGGACCAAATAATGCAATCTTGCTCTTCAGAAGTGAATCATCTAAGCACCAAAATAATGCAATCTTGCTCTTCAGAAGTGATGAAGACAAGTTCACAAAAAATAGCCAAAAACTATGAATTTTGATACAAGAAATTAGGATTAAATAGCCAAAAATCTTGGATGCTTCCCATTCTCTATGCATGCCCACCAAACAGGCCAAATTTTTTAGGATGAGCACTGTTTTTTACAGGAGTTTTGAAGGAGTCATTCCAAAGCTCCATTCTCACCTTTACCACTTCTAGGTTACATCCACAGGTCATGTCATAGTGAACTTTGCGAAGAGTGCCAAGAGCCTCATCAATACTTCAAAAGTAGTAACATCTCTCAAGTCCAAGCAGATGTCAGTGAGATGAATCCATGCTAGTGGTCCATCTAGAGCTATCCTCATCATTCATTATTGTCACTCTCCATAATAAGATGAATCCATTAAAGTGGTCCATCTAGAACTATCCTCATCTTTCATTATTATCACTCTCCATGAGATAGTGCACCATGCCAACCAAGAACAAAGCTCTGATGGCAACTCATCCCTCCACTATGAGTTTGGGAATCTAATCAAGTAATGCCCACCACATATAGCCTCTTGATCCACTGATGAAGGTTGATATTCCACTTATTGTCGAGCCATCTCCCCAAGGAAATTGCTTCTACTGATGGACCTCTACAACAAGGTACTATGCAAATTTTTCATGATGGTATCCATCCTAATATCACATTCACTGTGACGCAATCTTGCAACCCACAAGTAGGAAAATAGTTATTAAAGGAACTTTAATAGAAAGGTCGGGCACATTGAGTGCCTAGGGACCCATTTAAATTTAAATTTTTTAAATTTCTTAGGCATATATTATTTACACATACACGCTCAATAATAATTACATATACTTTTAATTCTATTATCTTCCAAATAACATTCAAATACATAAGTAATCCTAAGATAACATCAAAATATGAAGAGTAAGATACTAATATGCATATTTCAAGAATATATCTAATTATATATTTTAATAATTATGTATATTTCAATAGTATTCCAACAATAATTTAAAACCTTAAAAAATATTTGACTAAATGAATCCAACAAAAGTTCTGCTTAACTAAGGAAAGGGAAGGCAAGACATGCCTCCAAGGCATGACCCTAACATCTCGATGTCATGTAGCTATGTTAGAAGTCATCACTTGGGAGACCTCCTACAAACTCCTCATGTATTAAAGTCTATCACGCGCAAGAAGCTTTGATGACCCAAGAAGGGGACATATTACAAGAGCCACTCTAGCCTTGGTCGGCACATATCAAGCATCTCCACCTAGGTCCTTCTCTATCCAACCACCTCACTCTCCACCTCTTCAAACCTTATAATCAATTATCAATTATGTGAAACATATTATAATACAATAAAATGCAATATTATTTAAAGAAAAACATCCTAAATATGTTCATTCAATTGCAATTCATCAAGCTGAAAATATTAATAATTATTTAAGAAAAATATATAAAATAATGAATAGAAGGAAAATGCCTAAATAATAAAATCATTAGTCTTAATTTCCATAAGCATCCTAACTTTGTTCTTAGTATTGCGTTAGCTGTCATGCAAATGGATAAATCTATTTTATCTCTTTCACATTAAATGGCCAAAAATGGAAAATTACCTTTTTCCTTGAACCATTTTTAATGTTTTTCCAGAAACTTAATGATTCTTGGAATAACTGTCTAAGTGGTCCTTTCTTCCTTGGCATGTCAGTCATGGCAGTTGGAACAGGAATCCAGGCAAAGGTGACAAACACAATAGCGAAGAAAATCAAATAAATTACTAGGCTCGAGAAAACACCTAAATAAGAGCAGATTAACTATAAAAGAGAACCAATAATGTGATAAGAAAAAAAGGTACTTCTTTCACTTGTGACATACTTGACGATTAGATGATGTGACATGTTCAGCAGGTATCCGAATTTCCAAGATGGGGCCGCTTTGAAGGCTTGCATCCTTCTTACCATTTTGGGATGCTTCGTGTTCTTTCCAGGATTTTAGGAATTCTTGCATGCATTCACCAACTTTATAAACAATAGAAGACAACTCAGATTTTTCTGTTACAATAAAATAAACAAATTTAGGTACTTGTTGAGTTGCTGATTGGTTTGATTATATATGTATCAATGTCCATATCAATCTCCTTAACAACAAAGAAAACAAGATAACTAGAGATTCTACAACTGATAAAATGTAAAGATGAATCACACCACCGAAAGAATTAGAAAAGTGAATCCTCATCAACGAGGAACATATATGCAATAAGAAACAAATATACATGGTAATTCAAACAGAAAGAACGTCCACATTTAAATTGTTTATCATAATCAGCGTGAGAAGAATGCCCTACATGTTTTAATTCATAATTCATACCCTAATATTTTTCACTGCATAAAGCAGTGTAAAAGAAAGATTTCTCTGTTCACCAATGAAATGGCAAACAATAACTACAATGGCATATGTTGGCGATCAAAACCTATCAATTGCATGGCATAGATGATAATTTCATAAGGAGTGAATATTTCCAAGTTTGTTTGTATATCAATAACTGAAATAAAGTCTTTTCTGTGTTTTAAAATTGTTTGATTCAAAGAGAGAAATACTGAAAAGATATACAATCACACTTACAAATAAAAAATCAATCAACCTAAAAACACTATCATTATCAATAAAAAATCATTGTAAAATACCCACTCATGACAATGCTAAGAGTTATTAGAGTCTTTCCATATCTGGTTGTTATTATGTACTATTGGATTATTGGATATCCATTTATCCAAAACCCCACATATATCTTCTTCTAACTCTTCATTAGTAGTTAATCCTATTTAATTTTCTCTAATGTGGTATCAGAGGCCATCAAGCCCTAGCCATCAACCATCTCCTACTCAAAAAACAGCTGCTGACAACCATTCAAAACTGCAGAAACCCCCCATCCCCTAGCAGGCCATTTTGGTTGGGTAAGAGAGGCCTTCCAGCCCTTCTTGTTGTGAAATTATGGTGTTGGTAACCATATTGCTGATCTTTCCCATGTTTTAGACAACTAAATCACTAGATCTCTCCTGTTTATGTATGGAAACATACCATCCACATTGTTGGTGCCTTCAGATTGCTTGATTGTGCATCCGAACAGTGTATATGAAGCAAAATTGCCGTGGATTTCACTCCTGTTGGACTGATCAGATCTGAAAAGGACTGCTTTTGAGTGTTTGTGGGAAAGAATCAATCATGGCATCAAGAGAAACGTTGGTGAAGAATCTTACAGGCACATTAGAGAAGTTGAATAGCGAGAATTACCTCTTATAGGTAAAATTTTTTGAAAGTTTCATTGTGGAATATAGGAAATTGAAGCATCTCATGGATCTTCCTCCTGATGAGAAGGAAAATATAAAGATTGGTATGCAGATGATGCAGCAATAGTTTATGGCTAATAAATGGTATGGACGACCATCTCACATGTAGTGTTATGATGCTTTCTCCAGCAATGAAAATTTGGTACAAGTTGCAGATTACATATAGACGTGAGAACACTCCAGAGCATTCAAGATTTATGAACGGTTGTTGAAACTCTGACTGGGTGACAGATCAGTACCAAAGCTGTTTAACTCTCTCCACGCTCTGTTGGATGAACTTGACATTCAGTTGCTGACCATTGATGTTTGCAAGATATGTCAGTACCAAATGAACTTGCTGTCGTATTGTTTCTCTTCAAACTCAATCCCAATCTTGCATCATAGATTTGTGGACAAACTTTGGGAGCCAACACTATTCCAGAACTTGACACCATGTTTTCTGGAGTTTTGAGGATTTTCCATTGTTGCTCCAGCATCCACTAGAAATCAGTCTACCTTGGTGGCTTCACACAAACATGGTCAAAGTGGCAGTTGAGGAGGAGGATGTGCAGGTAATACAAAGGGATGTAGATCACTATGGTCAACATTGTAGGCATACAGCACATTGTTATGACTATTGTTGGGACAAGTTCAAGAAGCTCTCTTGGGCTATTGCCTCCACCAAGGATACATCTTCCAAACCATTCACATTTGATATATGATCAGCCAAACAGACAATACCCATCTCTTGGGACGATCATGAGCACTTTCAAAAGTTTCAAGTTGTTGATACTAATAACACAGCATCACATGACTACCACCTTAGGTACTAGTACCTTCCTTGCTTCCAGAGGCAAGTCTTGCATTATAGACTCTTATGCTTCTTCATAGTGATGTTTAGGGTATTGCTAGAGTAAAGGAAGTGTTTAGTGACCATTCTCATGCATGTTGGATTTATTTGTTGAAAGATCATCATCACATTTTAGATGTACTGAAAAATTTCTTTAATGAAATAATAATCATTGTTTTGTTACTTGAAGTATCTTTGCACTGATAATGCATTAGAGCTTATTGAACAAAGTATTCGGTCATATTGAGCTTCTTTATGAGTAATATATTAGACTAATTGTGCTCACATATCTTAGTAAAATGATTTGACTGAGTGAAAACATCACAATATCATTGATGTAGCATATACCATTATACTTCTAATGAAAGTGTCAAGATATTTATCATCTGATGTTTTGACTACTTCATATCTAGTAAATAGGATACTTTCCACTCCTTTAGTTGGTGAAATTCCCTTAAAGCATCTTTGTATGACACAGATTTGTTTTCTCTTGCTTTGAAAGTTTTTTGTGCATGGTTTTTGTACAAGATTTAACTCATGGTCTTGACAAAATAGTTCTTTGGTCTATTAAATGTGTCTTTGTTAGATATTCTCATACACAATGAGGATATCAATGGTTTTATCTTCCTACTAGATGTTATTTAGTATTTGCACATGTTACTTTCTTTGAGTCACAATCATATTATCAATCTATTAATGGTCTTGTTGAGAATAATTCCATGCTATTTTCAATTGTATTGCCAAAGATAGGTAGAGACAATGAATGCAGATCAAGAAAATCCACATCTACTACAAGTATATCATAGGTGCCAAACAACACCACCACCTGTTGCAACCAAACCATCCTTAACTATGAATGCAAATCCACCTATACCACCACCACCTAGTACATAGCACTACAAAAAGGCAAGGATACTGGTACCGTGCATTCTATTTCCTATTTAGTTTCTTATGACCACCTTGCACCATCCTTTTGTAGCTTTGCACTCTTCATTTCATCAGAGTCTATTCTCAAAAACTACCAGAAAGCGTTAACAGTACCACATTGAAAGGTGGAAATGGATGAAAAATGTCAACATTGATATCTCATGACACACAGCACTTGGTAGTCTGACTTGTAAGGACCAGTGTAGTCACCTACGGATAGGTATTTACAATGAGGCACAAATCTAATGACACAGTGAAAATATACAAAGCTTGACTACATGTGATTTCAATCAAGCATGTGGTGTTGGTTATGCTAAAACTTTTTCCTCTATGGCCAGGTTGAATTCTATAAGGATTATTTTATCCATTGTCATAGATTAGAGTTGGGAGGTATTTCAGCTTGATATGAAAAATGTTTTTTACATGATGATCTAATAGAGCAGGTGTTGATGGAACAACCTCTCAAGTGTTAAAGGACATTTATGGACTTAAGTAGAGTCCAAGGGTCTGGTTTGAAAAGTTCAATAGAGTTGTTGTACAAGGAGAATTTTAGAGATGTGCAGTAGATCACTTGTGTTCTATAGACAATCTATAGTAGGTTGTGTTATTGCTATTTATGTTGATGATATTTTAATGATAGGTAGTGATTTAGCAAACATTGCAAAGGCCCATTGAGTATGCTTATTCCAAGGAGAGCATGCCATTGTCCAAGAGGAAGTATACTCTAGATTTTCTGTAGGAGATTGATTTCTAAGGTTGTAAGTCTGAGAACACACATATTGGGTAGAGTCTACAATTTCTAAGGTGGTACAAGAGATTGATGGGAGAACTAATTTACTTGACAATTACCTGACCAGATATTACATAAGCAATTAATTCATTCTCAATGTATGCATATATCTAAACAGGTACATTAAGAGGAAGATTTTTGAGAGCTTGCCTAACCAAAGGTTCCCCAGTAGGTCTTATCTATAAAAAAAATGATCACCTGATAGTTGAGGCCTTCTCATATTCAATATATGCAAGAGACGAAGATGATAGGAAGTCTAATTTAAGCTTCTATTCATATGTTAACTTAGTGGCATGAAGTAGAATAAGGTAGAAAATTGTTTTGAGGTTTAGTGCAGAAGCTAAATAGAGAATTTATGGTGCAAACTGCTTGTAAGATAATATGAATCAGAGATTTTCTGATTGAACTTGATTTTATTGTAAAAACATCAATGACGATGTATTGTGACAATTAGATGGCTATATTCATTGTCAATAACCTCACATTTCATGAGATGACAAAACCTGTTGAAGTTGACTATTGCTGTATTTGAAATATAGTGATACATACTCTTATTTCAACACTGTACACTAAAATCTTAAGAGCAAATGACTAATAATTTCACCAAAGGCTTGAGTGTTAGAATATTTAAGACTCTTTGTAGTAAGCTAAGCATAATTGATATATATATTTTCCATCGGAGGGGAGTATTAGAGTTAGTAGAGTCTTTCTATATTTAGTTGTTATTATGTATTATAGGTTTATTGGACATCTACTAATCCAAAACACTATATATATCTCTTACTGACTTTTCATTAGTAGTTAATCCCATTTGATTTTTTCTCTAACATGCAAAACATGGTATGTTATTAGCTCGTTCATACAATTAAATTGGATATTGGCATTAAAATGAGAACAAAGAAATTATAGCAAAAAGGAAGCATAGAAATGAATAGAAAAAATATAGTAAATTTGAGAAAGCTCCATCTTCAAAAGTGAAATTGCACCACTTTGTCCTCCCATAATCTTGCATTTATAACTGATAAATACAGCTCAATTTAGTGAAAAAGATTCTGTCTAACCTTGAGATCTGCAAATAAACATAAAAAGGTTCAATTTTCAAGCAACAAATTAAACAATTCAAATAATAACAACTATAAATATTGCAGGAAGCTGCCAAGCAAGGCTAAAACTAAAAATAACTTATAAGTTGACTTGTATATGCATACAATGAAATAGATGTTGCGGTTCCTTTCTCTGGGATTATCGTTTCAAGAAATTATGCAGAAAATAAGAAGAATAAGGACATGTTTTTATATGTTTGCAAGTCATTTGAATGAATCAATATGATTATAGGGTTGAATCAATAAAGACAGAAAATCAAGTCATTTGAATGGTATAAAATGATTAGCAAAATTGCATGACTGTAAAAAGATCCACAACATTGACTATTGCCACCCAAAATAACAACTAGAAGATCCAGCATTAAAGGCAGGTTGAAAGCGACAAGAAAGGCACATGCATTCCAAATGGCATTCTTACACATGCATATGTTGTGTGCATGTACATGTTATCTGTGTCTACATGTGCACAAGAGAGACTTAGCAACATGGAGTGTACTAAGCATATACACCGAAAACAACCTCCATCAATTGCCTTTTTTCCTATTTCAATTATTAAAATGTCACCTAACCATGTTTGTCGAGGCACCATCAAACAGCTAGTCCTTTGAGAACCAACCTTTTTATTGGTTTTCACTTGATCATTTTCTGAATCCAGAGATAATAAGAAGGTAGACCAGCTAGACCATCAAACCAGGTTCTGTACAAAGGGTTTGTCTGGAAATTCCTATAAAAGCTAGCTTCTAGTATATTTGTAGAAGGTATGTTTTTTCAGTAGTTTTAAGAAACTAGCTTTTGATGGGCATATTGTAGCTTATTGATGTTTCATAATGATTCTTATCTGTACTTGGCACCCAAGAACTGCCCAGGTGACACCTAGGCATCAATTGTGACCATGTGAATTGATCACACCTTAGCTGGCCACCTTGGCTTATCTTAATGAAGCATATTTTTTCAGAACTATTTAATTAAATATATGTTTTAAAAGGTTTTTTAATGTTCTCCTTGAAAAAACTTAAATATAACTTTTTCATGGAATATCACCGATATATATATATATTAGTATTATTATACTTCATATTTTGATATTGTCTTAGGCTTATTTATGTATTTGAATGTTATTTAGAAAATAATAGTGTTAAAAGTATACATAATTGCTATTATATAGGTATAAATTTATATAAGATATGCTTAAAAATAAAATAAAATAATCTAAATGGATGCCACCTATCGAGAATTATAAATGGAAGATATTGTCCAAAATCAACTCAATTATGGTTAGAATTTACCATGTCCAGGTTCTCCTGAATTATAATCCTACAATTGAGAAGCTCATAACCTAAATCAAACATGCCTTAGTTACAACAAAGTTACTATTACCATATTCATTGATATTATTCAATTTAAGATACAACGGCATAAATGGAACTCTTTTTCTGGTTGATCAGCAGAAATGGATGTTAGTTCTTATAAAGGAGAATCACCCTACTTTTCATCAAAAAATGGTACAAACGGTTGTACTTTTGTATTCTTGGAAATTGGAACATACAAAGCACCATTCATATGCATCTTCATGCTATGTATAAGATTAGTGGATTGATAGTTACACAATAACAAAATAAGTCCTCTCCATTTTCCTATTATTTCCTATCATCTGAATAAGGCATTCTTTGCAGCAACTTTTCATGTTCTAAGCCACCTAGTCAATTGATAACATGATTAACTCAATCAGATTGTTTGGTTTAAAAATATGAAACAAGAGAAAGAAAATTGGTGACAAAGGAAGGAAAACCACTAATAATCAACAAACAGCATGATCCAACTCATCTCAATCATGAGCATGCAGAAGCCTTTGAAGGCCAAGGTTTTACATTTTGAAACACATGATTAATCACAGTAAAAGAGAAACATAAACAATTTGCAGATGGCATGAAGGCTTACTACTGACCAAGAGAAGAGTGTCCAATGGACACAAGTGACAAAACTAATATGAAAAACATGATTCAAATTTTAATGGCAGACAAATCACAGAATGATTTCAGAAAAATAATGGCATTACATCATTCCAATTTCAATAACTATGTAACACAGATCTTACCCTTCATTTTCTCTTGGTCGAGATCGAAAACGTGGTTCCCGATTTGATCCTTGGGAAGACCCTCTAGGCCTCAGCATCCTCTTGCGCTGGAGTACACCACTGCCACACTTATCTCTATCTTTTTCTGTAGCACCATCCCCTTCTGCGTATCCATCATCTGTTTCCTTATCATGAAGCCCCTTATTCCGTCTCTCATGTCGGTCATTCTCTGGATCTTGATCGTTATCTCTCCTTTTCTCTTTGTTTTCCCTGTCTCCGACCTTCCAGCTTTCCATTTCTTTAGTTTTTTTTATGTCTAACTCAGACATCTTACTTGAAATTTCCATTTGATCCCTCTCATTTCTCAATATATCTCTTTCATTAAAGTTGGGCAATGTCTTCTTAACAAGTTCCCTTTCTCTGTCCTTTACATCTCTTTCTTTCTGAAAATCTTTTCGTTCCTTATCACATCTCTCTAGATCCCTGTCTTCCCTAGAAAGATCCTTATTAGAGTTAACTAGATGCAGGTTATTGTGACGATCATGCCTATCATTGTCTTTGTCTCCCCATTCTCTATGTCTTTCATCCTTCCTTTTCCTTTCTTTTTCCCGGATTTTCTCATCATTTTTGAGCTCTATCTTATTCTCCCCAACTGCCTCACATGTTTCCTGGGATTCTGGTCCCTCTGTTGCTGAGATTTCTTTACCAGGTCCAGCAGAATTATGTAAAGCATGTCGTGCACAGTGCCAGGGTTCCAAACCTTCAGGAGATTCAGAATATCTTATGGGCTTGTGTGTTTCTTTAGTCTCTTTCCAGCTGAAATGAGTTGCCACATAGCTACTATCCTTTTCTGATTTCCCAGATTTTATATCTATGTAAGATTCCCTTTCAGTTCTTAGATCTTTACCATCAACTCTAGTTTCTTGTCTTGCATCACACTCCACCTTACTGTTCTGAGGATCTACTCTTGCCACAGATTGTTTCTCCCTAGCTTCTGCTTTTATTTCTCTATTGTCAACCTTGACATCTCTGCCTTCCTTAAGATCCCACAGTTCATGCCTATTTTCTGACTGACCTGAATAGCCTGAACATGGACCATTGACAGGTGAAGGTGTTCGATAAATTGGAAGTGCAGATAACCTCTTGTCAGACTCTCGAGAATCAATTCTTGGAATTTTGGTCATTCTTCCATCTGAATTGGGTTCAATTGGTATACGGTATTCATTACCTACTGTCTGGATCAGCTTTCCAGAATAACTTGAAAGAACACTATTTTCCTCAAGCTGTTTTTTTGAAGGTAGTGGATGCCCTACCTCCTCATGCAGCCTCTTGGGAGCACTACTCATACTGCTCCAAGTTCCAAACGTAAGGAAGATTTATAGTAAGATCTGGTGTTGCCAATGAACATTTGATGAGAAAAACCTGCAAAAAATGTATACAAGCATGCAACTTCATGGAAAAATCAATGTTCAAATGCACGTTAGATATTGAAACTTGAACATGATTATAGGTAAGACTAATTTGTTGTAAAAAATTGCCTGAAAAAAAGAAAACAAAATCACAATAAAAAAGGGGTGTTTATGATATAGAATCTTGTATTTGATCGTCAAAGAAAGAGGGAAGCCACAATTGCATCCATTCCAAGCTATCAGCATATTCAACACAGCGTACAACTTTCTTCAAGCTTTCTTGTTGAAATGAGAAATGCACTCTTAACAATAAAAAAAGAATTATGATGCACAAAGAAGAGCTAAAACATACATTTTAGAACTGAAAACATGAGTCCATTATGGATCCATTCTTCGAAGAGGAAACCGAGCCTAGCAATTGCCCTAATCTGGAAACAAGTGAAACAAACACCAAGTTCATAGCGTGCAGGGAGATGCATAAAGCCATTGGATCAGACTCGTGCAATAACCCTAAACGCAGAAGCCAACATAAAAGAGAACGCCCCAGAGAAACACCAATGAACTATCAATTAAGGACCAAGTTAGAGGCTTTTGTCCTCCCCTTGGAAGATATCTCCAAAGTCGAGATTTTTGTTTTACCATCCGCTTCGTCGCATCCTAACAGCACATCCACACCACCGAAAGACGTAATTAGCACAGACAGTAGAACCAGCGAGAAGGCACCAATTACCAACATGCAAGCAAGGATGCAAAGCAGTGACAAGGGAGGGACCAGGTCCGGAAAGTTCACCTCTTCAGATCTAGCAATCGGCCAGTTCTGAAGAGAGATCGGGGTTCCCACGAGAGAGAGTACAAACAAAAGCGTTGTGAGATTGGGAGAAAAATGGTGGGCGGAGAGCGTACCTCTCGGCTTCTCTTCCCTCTTGTCTAGAACACGAACACTGCGAGAACGAGGATGAGCTCTTTCCTGCAAAGCCCTCCCTTCCTTTTGTGGCCCCGTGTAAAGCACGGGGGTTCCGGCCCGAGTGCGAAACCACCACCATCCAACCGTTGGATTCTTCGAAGGAAGACCCATGAATTTCAACCGTCGGATGGTTCATACTCGTTCCCGACACGGTTGGGGTTACGGACTTCGATGGACAAGATGGTCAAACTCGAGTGGGTGGGGGGTGACGAGATTGGATTTCCATTTATTCTACAGCAAAAGTACGCCATTCAAAAACTATTTATTTCAATATCTTCTCTCTTCATCTCAATTAGGTGTCAGTAATGTCCCTGTAGACTGTACTTTAAATTTCACCTACTTTAGATCAACCTCAATTAAATTTAACTTACGTTTTATGGAAAGACCATCAAGATTTTCATCTATACTTTCTTCTCCTCCATCTTCTTCTATGCTTTATGTACTCACAGAGGGCACATGAAGAAATCGCACCGAATGCTTTCATCTAAGAGATGTGATTAAAGTGAAATCAGGCGTGAATTTAGTCGATGAAATCACACCCAACTCGCTGTAGATCATGACATCGAGAGAAGGAATGTCAGAGAAGATCCATCGAATATGACGAACATGTGATCTTCTTCACCTTTCAGGCTGAAATAACATGTGCATCAAATCTGGGGAAATTGGAAGGAATTGAACACCAACGGAAACATGTGATCAATCCAATGACGGAACAAAACCAATGATTTCCATTCAGAAAGAAGACATTAATAAGGGCAAGCTCTTGAGATATATATAGAATGACAGCAGCTAAGGTCTGACACAACAAGCCGTTTATTGCAACATACGGTTGTGGACATTAATTAGTTCAAGAAGCTCTTAGTCATCGGATAAACCTATTGGGATAGATGTCTACTCTGTGCTCTTAAGCTTGCACGAAGCAATCTTCTCCCAAGACTTCAGGGTCTTGTCCTTGACGTCTGTCTTGTACAGGACAAGCTCGGAAACTTCGAAGTGCAGGTCGAGGATGCTGTCATCGAAAGCCTTCACTTTCTCCCTCGCCCTCTCTTTGACCTCGTTGCTTAGATCCCCGTAGAGTAGGCTTAGATGCGGCATATATGCTGTTTAACACAAGATGATTTGTCAAGAAAGAAGGAAAACAAATGCACAAGTAGAGGATTAAACGATTACGCCAGAATTTCAGCAGTCTAATATGGATTTCTCAGGATTTAAATTCAAGATTAACATAATTATGTGAAAAAATTTGAAAATTGTCGAAATTATCGAGCATGTGAATTTGACGGAAGTCTCTTCTTTGAATTATTTCCTGGGAAAGCATTGCAAGTGAATTCTCACCGTAAAAAATTCAAAAATGGACAAAATCCAACAACAATTACACATTATACCATATTTAGTGCCAGTGAAATTCAAATTTCAAGCCTGCACTTACTGCAAAATAAATATTTCACGGCATGAGGTCACTGATGAAAATCACATCAAGTGTTAGTGCCAGCAAAAATTGTCACAGGGGCCATGACCAACGACCTCCCACAGAATTGGAAGTCTCAAATAAGATGTCATAAATATCCATCGATGATGGAAATCACACTACCAAATCAACCATTCCATGATAATCTGAAATTTTTCAATCTGTTAATATCTATCATCGTTCATGTCCCACAAAGATTCAAAGAATTTTATCCAAATAGAGTTAACATCCGATTCCCATCAATGAAAATTTGAGAAAAACTATTCCCATATTCTGATAAAGTCACTTCAAATTTGTAGGGGTTTTCAAATAAATATAGATCAAATAATTCTATCATTCTTAAAGAATGCAGAAGAGAAGATAAATCAATTCTGATAAATTAGATTACAAAGCTCTTGTAGCATAGGTGACAAAGTGCGAACACTCAAAAGACTTAAAATTATCATATGGTCCATCATGACCTGTGGACACTGTTAAATCTTCAAATGAAAATCTGCCGCAGAAATTTCAAATGTTTGGACAGTGTACTCCACACATGGAAAGAAAATTTCAAAAGTGAAGAAAAATCTTCCTGTCGTCTAATTCAATCTTATGTGCAATATATCATGTCCTTATGCATATAGATCAGTAGCAGGAAAAATCTCATAGCTTTATCATCCAAGACCATGTGAAGGTTTGGGTAGGATTTTTGCCAAAATCATGAAATTGCAAAATCGAAAGACCCAACATTGATCCCAAACGCAAGCCACAGAAAATGCAAACCTAAAGAATTAACAAATTCAGATAACATTTCAATGGGGAAAAAAATCTTCACCTGTTAAATAGGGGCGATAACTGGTGGCTATGAGAGGGAATCTGAGGAGTCTTTTTACAATGGGAAGTTCATTAGGATGAACATGTGACTGGGAGTTCTGGCTTACACATATAGGATTGAGTTGAACTAGGTTACGCTAGCTATTGTAGTTTTGGTCATTTATTTTAGGTTTAGGACTTGTGTTAAGCCATGTTAATAGGTTGGGCAAGTGGCCTATGTGTAGGCTCGTTCAAGTCATGACAAGGCAAGTGGCCTAGGTGCAGGCTCGTTCAAGTTATACAGATCACAACTTGAAAATCTGGATAAAGGAATGGGAGAGGTCGAACCTTTCAAGTTGGATTCCTATGTTGTGATTTTCTGAAATTCAAATGGGTTGGGGGAAGGTGAACCTTAAAATCAAAATATAAATCTTGTAAAATACATTTGTGCAATAAAAAATAACTATATTACTTTATCCTATTAAAAAATTACATTTTAATAAATATTATATTACATATTTTTATATTTACATTCAAAATTTCAAATTCATATTTTGATATTAACAAAATTATTTGTCTAATCATCATATTATTCTAAATACTAAAATATTTCCACTAATACTAAATAGTTATTTACAAGCTATAGAAGACACTAAAATTATTAGTAAATCTCTAGTTATTAAAGATAAAATAGGAAATATTAAACTTTATTTTTTCCTCCAATCAATTATATCAAATGTATTAATATCAGGGTATTCATTCCAAAAATATTGATAACTAGTAGAATTAAAAGTATTTAATTCTTGCTTATAGATTGTAGAGAAGGTATATGTTAGATAATCATCATCATCTTCTAATAATATTCAAGATGTCATTATAGATGATAATGATGATGGCATAGAAGATGAAACTTATATTACTTTTACTACATATTTTGAAACATATATATCAAACATTTTATTCAAAATTTCTTTTACCATTTGATGAGTTAAACCAATTTGTATACCTAAACATTTTTGTATCCTATTTACTAATTTACCAACTAATTTTAATTTAGTTTTAAGATCTAAACAAGCAGTCCATGTATATAAAAGAGGAACATCATGTTAAAACTTTTTCTTTCATATTTGTAACTATAAGTGCAAAAGAAATTAAATTTACCATAATTTTAAAAAACTAATTCAACAAAATATTTAAAAATTTTAAAGTCATCATTATCTAATCTTTTATTATAATCACTTAAAGTATGATTATAATAATTATAAGATCTTTGCAAAGAAGACAACTACTTAAGGGGGTTTTGAGCACTCCTCCCATGGGGGGAAATGGAAGGAGATGTGGGGAGAAGAAATGATGGAAAATGTTTTCCCATCATTTTGACTGTTTATGCAAGAACGAAATGATGTCCCTCCATTCCCCTTTCCTCCCCTAAGAGGGGGTTTGTGCACTCAGAATCTGATGGAATTGAAAATTTTTTTCATCAGATTTCAAGTGAGGAGGTGTTTGTGCCGTTTGGAATTCAAATTCCTAAGAAATTTGAATTCCAATCACATGTAAAGGTTGGGAAAATGAATTCCCAACCTAAAAGGTCAGAATTCATTTTCCGACAGTTGGCCCCTCGCGATCCCTCGTTTGTCCCGCTCGTCATCCCAGACATTTCCGCACTCGTCCGCGCGATTGTGCGCATCGTCGCCCTCGCCTGCGCTAGAGTCGATTCCCCCTCACGCTCATTGGCACCCACACTCGGCCCCTCGACTTGCGCACTCGCCATCGCACTCGCCTGCACCGTCGCCCTCACCCATGCCACAGTCGATTCCCCTTCGCGCTCGTCGACACCCACGCTCAGCCCCGACACTTGCACACTCACCGTCGCCCTCGCCCTCGTCGTAGTTGATTCCCCCTCGCGCTTGTCGACACCCACGCTTAATGTCGACACTTGCGCGCTCACCCTCGCACTCACCTGCATCGTCGCCGTCGCCGACGCCACAACCGATTCCCCCTCGCGCTCGTCAACACCCATGCTCGGCCCCGACACCTCTGCGCTCGGCCTCCCACTTGCTTGCACCGTCTTCAACAGTAAGTTCTCTGGTTGAACAGATACATTCCAATGCTACTTTCACATTCGAATGCTAGCTTCTTCATACTGTTGATTCGAATGCTAGCTTCTTCATGTTATATTCGTAAATTTTGGATGTGCAACAACAAATATGATTCCCAAATGATATTTTGTGTATATTGTGAATCCAGTGGTATTTACGATACTTCATAGAAAATTAGATGAATGGGGGGTTGGCTTAATATATAGAGATATAGATTAGGTTGTACCTTGCAATTCAATTTTTCTGATATTGATAATGATTTTACTTAAATTCAAATTCACTGCATTCTTCTTTTGTAGAACTTATAAGAAAAGAAAATATTAACTGTTAATTGCTAATTGAAGTTGCACGACAAAGTACTTGAATCTTTTCTCTTCATAGGTCAAGAGCTGCTTGGTCTTGTCAGTCATTTATTTACCTTGTCTATCAGACTGGTGGAATAGTGTTCTCATCCACAATCAACAGATTCATATTTTGATTTCCTTGGAAAGAAACCAAATCTAGAGGACTTGACAAGAAATTCCTCCTTGCTAACTTCTTGCAATTCAATAAATGCAAACATCATTTATGGTTCAGCAATGAGAATATCAAACCTGCAGATGTTATTTCTGACATCATTTTGCATCATAGGAGAAGACTTTGAAACTGCAATGTTGCAACTAGCACTCACTGAGAGACAAGACTATTTTATGATTCATTGAAAGCATACTTTGAAACTGTAATGTTGCAACTAGCATTCACTGAGCAACAAATTATGATTCCCAAAATTGAATTGATAGGTGTATATTGTGAATCTAATATTTATGGTAATGTCCATCTCTATGTTATGTTGTGGTGCATTTTATATTTTGTTCATATATGTATTCTTAGGAAATGGAAAATAAGAAAGGATGTGGAAGATTTTATTTTAGTTGGAGTGTTCAAGCAAATGAGATGATATTAAGAAGGGTGTGCGATGCTATTAAGGAAGGTAATGGTAAAACTTCTGATGGAAAGATACAAGTTGATACTTGGCTGAAGGTAATTGATGATTACAATAAAGAAACAGGAGGTAACATCTAAAAGAAAAATATTGATAGTCGAATGAAAATATAGCGACAAATGTACAAGATTTATACAAAGATTGGTGCACAAAGTGGTTGGGGATGGAACTACATTCATAGACATACTGATATCGCAAAAGAAGTTTGGGATGAATTTGTTATTGTTAGTTTAATTTTTTCAAATTTAAATTTAACATTTGATTAGCTTATAATTTGTATTAATATTTTTTTTCCTAATAGGTTCATCTAGAGTGTCACAATACAAGGGTAAAACATGGACCAACTTCAAATAATATTTGAAGAAAATCTTGCAACAGGTTCAACAAAAATGAGTATAACAAATTTGAGAGCAGTTGTGAACTTGAATGAAGATACAAATGACCTTGATAATGTACCTCTTACGCAAAATACTATGGAATTTGAGGCTGAAACTCAAGATCCTTTTCCTACTCAAACTCCTCCAAGTTTGAATGATGTAGACTCATACAGGAAAGGAAAATGTCCACGTCCATATGCTGAATCACAACAACTTATGACAACTACAATGAACAATGTTGGTGTATCACTTATGAATTATTTTAGTGAGGATATAGAAGAAAATTCGAGGAAAATGGCATACACAGAGCGTGTCATACAACTACAAGAGAACATGATATCGATCTAAAAGGAAAATTCAGTACTCGATTCCTCCAATATTTCTTGATGTTGCAAAGGACGAAAGTAGTCTTAATCCTTTTACTGTAAAAAATGTAATTAGAAGGTCAAAGAAAAAAACTCAATAACATGTTGAATCTTCTCAATTCATTGCAAGATCAATGGATAAAATAAGTAGTGTTGTTCAAAAGTTTGTAGAATAGGACGAGATATATCAAAAATCTGACGTAAGAAGAAGAAGCAGAAGAATGTATTCTCATACTCCTTGAAATTGATGATCTTATGAAGAAAGAGTAAATATTGGGAATGGAATTACTAGAGAATCTAGTGAAAAAGGTTTTTTTTTAAATTATGAAAAGTAATGAAATGCAAATTATGTAGTTACAACACTATTCCAAAAAAATGTGAAGTTATGATTATTGTCGAAGTCATAACTCTTATTAAATTCATGTTATTTCTATTGTTGCATGTTTTGCAATTGGAAATGTATAATTGACATTTACTTAGTTATTATATTAGTTTTGTATGTTCATTTTGAATTATCTAGATTGTTTGTATATTTATGTTAATTGTTGAAATGATTAGTATATTTATGTTAATTGTAAAATTGATAACTTTTGTTGGTAGTTGTTATCTATATGGAGAATAACAAAGAATATTTGCAACAATGATTAGAAAGGCGACAACGAAGATGATGCTATTACAGTTAGTTGTACAAACATGTAGAATAGTGACACATTTCATCGTAGATGTTATTTCTCAAGTAACCAAATGAATATATAGTAGAGAAGGACAAAATTATATTAAGAGATTGTTAGATCTTTCAATATCTCACCAATCATATAATTTTCAAAAAACATATTGCATAAGTCAACATGTTTTCATGCAATTTTGAGACTTGCTTAAAAGAGAAAAGGTAATAGAAGATAGTCAAAGTATATGTGTTGATGAAAAATCGACAATTTTTCTTGTTACAGTTGATCAGAATTAATGATATAAGACTACAAGTGAGTGTTTTCATCGATTTGTTTGGATAGTTAGTATATACTTCAATGAAATTGTAAATGTTATAATTAAATTACATCATATACTTATACCAAACTTTCATTGTCAACACTAAGTAAAATTTGAAATGATCCAAATGTCTTCTCATATTTTAAGGTAATATGTTCATTATATTATGTTGTCTCTTTTATTTCAATGACAATATTTTTTATAAAATTGACATTGATTATTGACATTCTAACATTTTTTTTATTTAAGAATACATTGACACTATTGATGGTACATATGTTAATGCCATAATTTATGGATAAGAAAATATTAGATTCAGAAATAGAAAAGGGGAATTAATGCAAAAATAATTTATAATTTTGACATGGAAATTGCTTATGTTATTGTAGGATGAGAATGATCAACTACAAATGCAAGAATATTACAAAATGCTACATAAGCTTAAGTCCTACTCGATATGATATTACTTTTGATTACATCAATTTTATAATTAATATTGAATTCTATAAAGTGTTAAATGTTGTATATATTGTGTAAGTAAATATTATTTGGTAGATGCAAGTTTTTCAAATTGCCTAGAATTTATTTCTCCATTTTGAGATATTTGATATTATTTATCAAAATATAATCACAATCAAGTTACTAATAATGTAGTAAAGAATTTTAATTACAGACATTCACAATTGAGAAATATAATAGAATGTACATTTAGAGTGAATATACATCGATTTGTCATTTTAAAAAGATATATGCCATATCTATTTGAGACACAAGTGAAGATTATTTTAATATGTTTTCTTTTCTACAATTTTATTAGAAAAGCAGATTGAGAAGATTTACTTGAAAATCTCTCAAATGAATTGGTTGAAGTAAATATTGGTGATCTACTTGAGAAACTTGTTAGTAATGTTGAAGAAGAAAGTATATGTTATATTAATTATTTGACTGTAAAAAAAAAAGAAAAGAATAGTTAATATAATGTGTAAACAAATTATGTATTCTATGTAGCATGTAGCATGCAATATTTTTGTTAAAATTTACTTGTATTGAATTATACTTGAGATGATAAGTTATTTCACATGTGTCTATTGTATATAAGTTATTTTACATATTACATCTATATTTAATAAATTGTTAATATATATTATATTATTTAAAATATTACTTTTCAAGTTAGTAGTAATTTTTGTTAATTTATTATTTGATATTTTAAAAATTATTAAATAATGTATTTTCTATCATTTCTTGCAACTGCACAAACATCTCAAAATCTTAGTCATTTCCTATGCATCCTGTTATATCCTGTCATTTCCATTTCCTATCATTTCAAACCTGTTATTTCATTTTGCAACAGGAGATATACAAAAATGAGCCCTTAATATCAAATATAAAGAATTTCATTAAGGAATATTAAAAGTAAATTTTTTATGGGCTAAATCAAATGAAGCACATACAAAATCAAATTATGTTTATCATCTATTAGAATTTGTAATGTAAGATAATGTAGATATAATATTTTTTATTTCTTTAATATCAATTTGAACTATAAGATTAATTATATGATACATATATCTTTAATGAAATAAATCAAAATTATTTGACAAAGTTAATCTATTTTTAAATATAGAAATGATTACAATATTACTAGAAACATTATCAAAAGTAATACTAGCTATTTTATCTTTAATAATAAATAAATCAAAATTTTCCATAATTATAGAAAAATATTTTTAATAGTATAGGGATAAATAATTTTTCTAAAACCTATTAATTTCTTTTGTAAAATTTAATTATTATTGATCAAATGAACAATACTAGCAATATATCTTACTTTAATTCTACCATTCCAAATATTAAACATATAAGAAATAGAAATATTTATAGAATCCATAACATTAATAAGTTTTATCTAATCATATTAAACTGATCAATAATATTTTGTCTAATGATATTCCTAAAGATATGTTTATATTGCAGACAATATGTTTGTAAATATATTCATCAAAATATGAATTATCACTAAAATTAATAGATAAATTATTAAGAGAAATAAATGTAACATACAATTTCTTAACCTTTTTAGGATCATATGTCATGAAGAAATACTATATTTATCATTTTACCTTTTTTAAGTTTTGTAGGCTTAATTTCACAAGTAGTTAAATGTTTTATTTAAATAACCTATACCATCAGAATTTTTATAGGAGAAATCCACATTGCTAAGTATTGCAATACGCTATCTCCAAGTGTCATCATATATGATTTTCATCTTTATCATAAACTTAGATGGTATTAAAGTTCTTCTTCAAGACTTGACTGCAGTGGATGAAGATGTCTTAATTGATTCAGTTTTCATGGATTGCGCCATTCCCATCAGACACCCAAAATCTTGACTTTTATTGTTGAAGCAGAAACCAGAGTTGTTCAACATTGAAAAAACTTAATTTGCTTGAAATGAATCACTTGACGGAGAAGAAGAGTGCAAGAGCTGGGAATTGAGAGAAATTAGGATAATAGGGAGGAGAAGATTTAAGGCTCAGAGGAGATTAAAAGAAGATTAAGTATGGGCTCGGTGAATGGCGCTATGGGTTGAACTAATAGACTCCTCTCTGTTGTTGCTGCTCGGCGTTGATCCATCCATTTTTTAGCCTGGCAGCCTACGACGCTGTTTGACCGTACCGACCATTTTCGGCGGCACGGTACGGTTGCCCAATTCAACGGCCCAGTAATGGCACGGTTTCACTGTGCTAGGCCGGTCCGAATTGTTATGCTAACCCTTTCATCTCGTTGATACATTGTCTAATGAATTGATCCTCACTCTTCCAAATAGCCCTAAGGGTCAAGACGGATTAACCTAAGAACAGCTGGTTAGAATCTAAACATCCTCCAAATAGCTAATTATAATGCCAATCCCAATTTAAAAGCTTTCGACTGGCGTGTATCATTAGATTTGCCCAATTGATATCAAATGCCAAATTGACGAAACAATCAACCAACCAACCTTGGGAGGTTTTGTAACCGAAGTGACGACAACATTGCTTGCTGGTCTCCACCACCTGCAGCCATACAAGACAAGTACAGAAAAACATCGCAAGTAGAGGAATAACATCGATGTCCCGGTGTGTGCGCGAAACGGCTACCTGAGGGGTGGGGTCGACGAGGAGGAACACGCACTGGAAGAAGAAGCCGCCGATAGCGACGCTTGAGACGTTGGCGGTGTAGGACGCGGCACCGTCGCACGAGGCGTGGAAGCGGCGGATGGCTTCGGAAGGGGCGAGGCTCATGGCGCCAACGACGGTGATGTGGGGTTCGAACTCCGGCCCTCCGAAATCGGATCGGAGGGCACGCATCATCTCCTTGAGTCGCTTGGTCACGGGCTCCGGCGGAATCGCCCACACGGAGAACCACGCTTCCTCCCCCTCGACCTTCTCCACCCCACTCTTCTCCGTCGTCGCCATAGATTTTGACGAAGCCAAGGGGCGGTGCTCCAGTCTCGTATTCGTCACCTCGTTTACCTTTACGTACGTCGACGTGTTAACCCAACCGTAAATGTGATTATGTTCGAAAATCTTTATAATGTAATCTCAGGACAATTGACATAGCATGACATCACGTAATGATGTTATCCTTTTTATACAATATGAAATGAAATTTTGACAATTGAGAGGTACTTATCACTATAGATAAGTATCCGGATACAACACACAAAGTCCACAATCAACGCAATACAAGACTAGATCCACAATTTATATGTATCCACACCACACCATGTGATTGGTGCGGTACATGAATGCACGACAAATTACAGGTGGAGGATACCATCGATCACACATGATACCAAGTCATTCAACTTCATCATATATCAGCGTAGAAGTCGTGAACCACGGTACGAATGACGATTGGAATTCTAACCGTATGCTTAGCGTTGTACCATGCCAAGCTTCCAAATTGATAGTCTCCCTGCACCTTCCTCGTGCTTGAGAATTTGACTTCATATGCAAGAACACTAGCACTGGCATTAAATACCAGAGTTTTTGGATGGACCTCCATTTTGATACCAAAAGGTGGATTAGCTCGTAGTTCATAGACAGAATTCGCATCATCGACATTAGTGACGATCCGTTGAACGGTGACTGACCCTTTGAGGTTTGGTATCGCAATGGAAGGAAGGTTCAAATTATAAGCTGTACCACTGGTGTTACAAATAGGGGTTACCTTCAGCATGCAATGTATATACTGGTTGTAGTCATTAGGATCAATGTCGTAGACAAGGCCTGGGTGCATCGATTTGATAGGATTAACATGGCCTGCTCCGAAGTCAAAAGGACCGGCAATCTTTTTTGGGGCTCCTTCGGCCATTATGGGCCAAGAAAATGCATCGGTAACTGATGCTGAATTACAATATATAGCACGATATGTAAGTTTTCATCTGATAGATTTTAAATATAACAGTCTTAGCTTATTCTAATCCTAGGAGAAATGTGGATTTTAAACTAGTACCTGTTGTCATTAGAGCTGACTTCAAGGCTGCTGGGGACCAATCAGGATGTAGTGATTTGAGGAGTGCAACTATTCCAGAAATATGTGGAGCTGAAGCTGATGTCCCACTTCCTAATTTGAATGACTCCTTGGCTGCTCCTAAGACGGACACTCCTGGCGCTGCAATATCTGGCTGTAGTAAGGAAACAATAATGGTCAAGTTTAGCTTTCCTTCCATCACGATGAATTTCATTCTCGTACTTAATTTGAATAATCCTACCCTAAGGCAATTAAATTAACCATTAATCTAGTTTAAATAGTGAAATAATCATGGACACAAGCATCTAGCGTTCCATAATTGAGACGACAAGGTATTTTTATTGGGAATTCACAAATTAACTGAATTCATTACTTGCAAAGGAATTCAGCTCGTGTAATAATGAATTGAAAGATGGTGGTGGCATAATACCTTGAGCACTTCTGGAAGAATAGCACTTGGTCCTCTGGAAGAGAATGACGCCACTTTAGGTGATAACACCTCACTTCCAACTACTGTTGTTGTTGGCTTTAACTTCACCACTGGAGAACTATAACAATTAATTAACAAATAGAAAAATATGAGTTCAGTCATAGGCGTGAATAAAATGTTTGAGGTGACAACAGAACTCATACAAGTGTACCTTGCAGTTTGCAGGTAATTTCCAACTTGATAACCCATTTCAATATCAATGAGCACAATTGGAAAATTTTCATTACTAGGATAGAGAACGTTACTAGTGTATTGTGCAGAAATTATCCCCTTCCCACCTTTATTATGGACATTAACGGCGGCTGATTTAAGAAAATTAGATGGGTGTTCTCCTCTAAGAGCTGCGCAAAGGACCACCTTCCCAAGTATGTTGACGCCTTTAAGTTGTTCAACAATGCAACTGTAATGGGGTCCAAAGAAACATTGCCTAATTACAAACAAACTCAAAAGTAAGTTCGCTAAAATTAATTGTTCGATTACCTTCCGCCAAAGACAAGTGGTGTGAATCCCATCTGGACCTTGGTGGATGTATGGTATAGACCTTGACCCTGCACTTCATAAACAATGGTTAGAGATTCCTACTATATATTAACATTGTGAAAATACATACATATATATATATATACATAAATATGCACATACCATTATTGTTTGGTTATTTCCCAATGTAATGGCGGTTGGAAAAGTTCGATCTATCGTGGTTGCTGCAACAGTTATGACCCAAGGAGCCACATTTACCACAAGCTGCGGTGCAGGACCATCATTTCCTCCAGCAAAGACCACAGTGATCCCTTTGGCTACTGCATGTAGCGAGCCGAATGAGACTGATGGCGAACCTAGCGACAAGGACAACACATCAACTCCATCATGTATTGCAACGTCGATGGCTTTAAGGACTCCAGCATCACTGCCGACACCTGACCCCCAAAGTGCCTTGTATATTGCAAGACGAGCGCGTGGCGCTCCACCTCTCGCTGTGCCAAATGCAAGGCCACGGAAGCTTGCATCCTCTACCAAGGAGCCTGCTGCAATGGAGGCTGTGAATGTTCCATGGCCGTTAGCATCTCGAGCAGACAGGTAGTCATCGTTGATATATTTTTGGTGTATTCCACCAGTGTACCATTTTGCCCCTATAATCTTCAGGTTACATTTGGACTTGTCGAATGCCTCCCCTGTCTTGCATTCCCCCTTCCAACGTGATGGTATTGGACCGTAACCTTCATCGCTGAAGCTTTTCGACTCCGGCCATATTCCTATGCGCAAATTTATTCATTGAAATGTAGTGAACACCTTTGAAATGTTCAAAAAAGAAGTGGTCAAGATCATCCATATGTAGGTTTATTACACAAGATATTTTGATGGATATCCAAGAAATACATACATATACTCATCTTTATAAAATCTAGTCAAAAAATACATTCACAACCATTTTACGGTAATATTCCATGCATATATAGCCAAATCGTTTCACTTTTCTACCCACTCATATTTCCCTCACCACTCATGACTGGTCATCAAATTAATTTAACCTTTGATTCGTCTTTCTTCACGTATCCCAATTTCTCCCGTATATATGTTATTCTTCAGATGGTTAGTGGCAGCGTTACTCGCAGTTTCTACGAATGGTGAACATCATTCTCTCAAGAAATTGATAAATAGATGTTTGTTTCACCTCACCCATGCATATCATGCCGTCGCGGTAATTCCTAATGCATCAATCAGGTGATTCTAATGATATTAAGTAGTATAATTACGACTATAATATAATTATATTAATATATTAAAATGAAATAGTATTGTTTATATTACCTATTTTATCGATTGGTACGCACTAGTTATAGAAAATAAAAATTAGAATACTAATGAAAAATATCATGTATTATAAAAGTAACAAGAAAAGTCACCGGTGTCAACGATGCCGATGATGATATCACGTCCCCATTTGGTCTTCCGGAGGGGAGGAGTCGTGCTGTGGTAATGGACGCCCATAAAATCCCAAGTTCTGGTTGTGTGGAGCTTCACCTCGCGGCTGAGGCTGACGTGAATCACCCCCGGCATACCTGAATATATGCAATCCATATTATTGGAACGTACGTCTAGCTATTAATTGATTTTCGACAAATACAAGAATAAAATCGAGTTATTTGTTCAGTTACAACAGATCGATCGAATAAAAATTCTTATGTATACAAAGATAGATTGATGATGGACAGACGTACTTGCAATCTGCTTAGCCTGCGAGCCCGTGAGCATGGCCGAGAATCCAGAAAAGCCATGCCGGTAGCTGTACACCATCGAATCCAACGCCTCTTCCTTGCTGGAAGATTAATGAAATTAATCAAGAATGGGCGCGCACAAAAACAAACAAGTAAATTTTAACATCTATGGATGGCAAATGTTAGTAGGTAATATATATACATTATATGATCGATAATTACGTTCGTACCTCCCCAAGATGGACGTGAGCATGTCACGGTGGGAAGATGTAACGAGCTCCGGGTCATTGTGTTGTTTCTCTCCCATATACACGACGTAAAGCTGTAATATTTATACATATATATAAGACGCATGCATGTGAGGATCGAACAGTACTGGTAGAAAGACGATGGATGGATATTATCACTTCGATCAGATCGAATTCTTACCCTTTTGTTCGTGTCTCCTCCATGGACCGAAACGGTTTGGAGTATGAAAATAAGAACCAGTAGAAGGTAGGAGGAGGGAGGAGTCCTACAGCAGAAACCCATCTCAGTTCGCTTGGATCGACGTTTGGAGGCTGATACCACTTCTTGCATGTGGTTGGTGGTATATTTATACAGATGTAATATTATTATTTAATTACCATATACTTGTCAATCGTTTTTTTTTTTAAAAAAAAAAAAACGAATGATGATTTGAAGGTTTGCCATTATATTATCAATGGATGCAAGGAAGGAACAACATTAATGTTAAATGACCTAAGTACATCTGGCATTCATACGAACGAACTTTCCTGTCAATTTCTTCGAATTAAGCAAACGATATACATGCATATATACCTATGGATATCGCAATTTGTCTCATTTTAAAAAAAAATAAAATCTACACCCAACATAAAAACGTATGCATGATTTATAAGCATTCATCTAGGAAATCCTTCATATTATGAATTTATATTTCTTCAGAAGCGAGTAAATGCATGGTATCAAAGTGCGTGTCGATTATTGTTAATTACCTTCCAATGGATGAAAGCGCATAACATTCAGCAAAGACAATAAAAAGTACACTATTTTGATAAACTCATCCATCATATCCTTCACGTCAATTTCAAAATCTTAATCTTATAACATTCTGTAAATTTCGTCAAAGTCAAGACAACTACTTGATTTCAAAAATATTTGCTCATTGGTTACCATCCTCGTGATATAATTCGTTGACAAAGTTTTCATACTCCCTTAGCCGATGTTGACAAAAGAAAAAGGTATGCAATTCAACCACAAACAATTAATAAACGCATCCATCATTAAGAAGAGGAGTTAAAAAAAAAAAAGACTTAACCATCACCAACAATAGATGATAATACAGTTAGTTAGTCTTTTTTCTTCGTAAAGTTTACAAGCAAACATGATTTTTTGTTCAAAGTTTGAGAAAAACTCTATCAATATCGAAAAATAAATTTGTCCATCATATCTCTCCACGTTGATTTTATTAAAGAAAATATAATCTTTTCCAACATAGATTAGCATCCCTTCAATATAACACAATTCCCATGATATATTATCATCTACTCGATCGCAATCCGAATTGATAACAAAATGTCGGCGATGTTGGGATATGCAATTAGTTCGAACATGTTGAGTTTGGTGGTAACTTGGATGGAAGAAAAATGCATCCTAGATTGAAGTTTAGCCTCCAGCGAGGTTGGATGGCAAGACTACGTAACAGGAAGTGTTGCCTCTCAAGCATTGAAGCAAAATAACCTAGAAACTATCAAAGCAATGGAGTTGTACGTTGGCCAATGAACATATGTAGGACGTGTGCTGTAGATCAGTACCTCCGAATTACCCTTTCACTTAATCACCGTCTCTTTTGAGGCCTGGATTTGCACAGAACTGTTGGGACATTTTGTGAGGCTTCCTAGCCTTTTCCTTGTGCGTTGGAACTCTCCTTAATTTACAGGGTGAAGGAGCTCCCAATACTACGAAGTATAGGTACTTACTACTGATCGATTTTATAACAAAATCTGTAGAAAAACCAAAATACCACAAATACATCGTATTGCACGAATTTCTCCACAATATCCTCCACAACAAAACAAACTATAAGGTCCAATCAAAATTCTAGCAAAACATCAACTTAACATTTTCCCAAAACAATACAATATTCACCACCTTGGAATGGTCTATCACATTCGCCCGTATGCACCACGTCCGAACCAATCACGTCTCGACATCGAAACAATCAACAAAAGATAAGTGATCGAACTCCAGCCTAATTGGTATTTTTCAAGTCATCCATTAATAAGAGGACATAGATACCTAACAAATAATTAAGTACACATAAGCCAATCACCTATAATGAAAGGTAAAAATAATTTACTACTAAATAAGAGTTCGCTCTCAAGTGAAGAAAATAATTTATCAAAAACTCATAAAGAAAACTAGCATTAACTAATTCACAATTTATTTTCATATTCTATATTTGCTTTAATTTTAAGGAGGAATTTGTGTTATCAAAAAAGTCGGTAATTCCAAAGTTTTTTTTAACTTTCCTAGCATTTACTTTTGAAAAAGTTGAAAATAAATTCTCAACCTTCCAAGATATAAAAGAAAAACTATTGTCAACTTTTAAACCATCAAAGTTTCCTTTGTATATGTTAATATATAATAAATATCATTATAATATTATATGATATATATATATATATATATATATATATATTTATAATTTGTCTAAAGTAATATAGTATATATCAATATTTATAATTAATGTTATAATTATAATTATAAAGTAACATATTATAATTATAAATATAATTATAATTACATCTTATAATTATCATTATTTATATACGTTATAATTATAATTATAAATATATACACCATTATTTATTTATTATTGTATTTCAATTTATCATAATTATGTTGATATTTATATCATATTGATTATTTATTATATTTTAATAATTACGTTATTATTTATATGATTATTATCATATTATAATCAGTTTAATTATCAATAGTTCATGTATGAAGACAATAATATTAATATTAAAATTTAAGTTACATATCAAAACTTTAAATTACACAAATTTTCCAACTTTTTGATAGTGACACAAATAACTTTAAATTTCACTTTCTTGACTTTTCATTTTCTTTATTTTTCTGACATTCTAATCTTTATCTTTCTTAGCATTCTACTTCTCTGATTTTTGCACTTTCTGATGTGACACAAACGTATCCTAATTATCTCACCAATTTACAGTTCTTATTGCATACAAACATTATGATTTAAGCCTAGATGTCAAATACTAGCCTTGTGGTGGCCCTAAAATACACATGATATTTTATACTAAAGAAAAATATATTTAGATAGGAGTCTTTTGATAAGTTAACTATGTATAGGGATATTTTAGACATGTGTAGAATATGTGGGTGTGGTAATTTGACATGTATAACAATATGTCCTTAATTCAATTCTACATAAAGATATTTTGATACCTTAGCCATTCATAATGGTATTTTGGCACTTTGATTATATAGAGAGGTATTTTGGTAATTTATATATTCTCGTTTCAATATTTTAACATTTTATATATGTCTTTTCATGTTAAAATATATTTTTAAATATTTTAGTCTCATATCTAGGAGCAATAATATGTTTTCTTTTATATTTGAATATTTATATATTTTGTATCAAAATAATTTGTAGGAAACAACTCACTCATATCATGGAGTAGAGATATTATTAGATAATTTTTGTTCATATCTAAAAACAATGATATATATTTTTCAATTTTATGATCGAAAGGTATTTCCTTCTGCTTTGTAAATTTATGAAATATTCAAATATTTGAAGACTTCCACTTTCTGCAAGCCTAAATGAATAATTTGACATCACTTTCTCCTTTTCCAAGTCCTGAGTAGCATTTGTCGTTACTGACATTGACATATATGTACTTGTACAATTGATTTTGTACATACCTATATTTATAAAAATATGTGTGTATTTGATTTTCGTACATGTCCACATCCGTTATATTTGACTTTACATATCTAACATATATGCACTGATTTTATGTTTATAGGGCACATTCTTTTCTGTCAAAATGTACAGTTTTATTGTTTCGGTTTCTTTTCCCTTCTCATCCCATTTTATACGTGCACACGTTTACTTCAATGTCATACGTGCGTACAAGGAAATAATATATACTTTTCGTTGAATGCATGTGTATTTGTCCATTGCTTAGTATTTTTTTGAATTGAATAGGTGATGTATACATTTCTAACTTGTTAAGTTGAATAATCATCTATTTTAGTTCTATTTGTGTTTAAATACTGTTAACGTTAGAATTCTTATAAAAGTAAGTGTAAATATTCTTTATTTTTAATTAACTTTATACATATATGGATTTATCATACACGTACTCCATCGTATATTTGATACATATATATATTTCATATCCTTTTTCGAAATTAGGGCGCGGGGTCCGTCCTCCCGCCCGGCCGTTTTTTCAAAAACAAAAAATAAAAGAATCAAATGTAAAATGTACAGATAACTAATACTTTAAAAAACAAATTATTTTAAATACAAAATAAAAGTACCTAAGGTAAAATCAAATATCTTAGATATAAAAATATCTAAGCGTTTAAAATCAAATGTTTTAGACACAAAGTAAAAGAATCTAAAATATTAAAAAAAAAAATCTTAAAACTCCTTTCGAATCACTTGTGATGAAGGTTCATTCATTACCTCAGAAAAATGTCATAAACAGTTACCATGTATAATAAGAGAAAGGAATCTGACACAAGAACATTGACATTTTCATTAATATAAAAAACTTGGTACACCATTTCTCGTACGAAACAAGAACTTTAGGCTGCTGTAGTTAAGTATTAAACATTTCTGGCTCATGTCGAACATTCATATAAGAGAGTGATGAATTATTGTAGCTCATGTCATGGAGCGTCGGAGCATGATATTTAAGACATGCTCATAGGGGAACACATGTCATTTCGAATATGCTCATTGAAGAAATATTTGTATTTAAAGTGTGCTTGTGAATGAAACATTTTACAAATGACTATCTCTATTAAGCCTATTTAGGGTCCAGGCCCTAGCTTGTGGGAATTAAGCCTATCTCACTTAGGCCCATTTAGGGTCCATCATCTCCATGCACAAATGAGGAGGAATATTATACGAGAAGCCCATAGCTCGAAGCTTCATACCAAGCTTGTCGGCCCACTCACTTTTAGGCCTTTTAGCTTAACCTTTTCTCTTGTATGGTACATGTAGATGCACTTACATCCAACAAAAGAGCCTGATAAAGCCACCTCTCTAGTAGGTTCACATCGTTGGAAATGATGCCATTTAGGACGTTCAAGCAACTAGCCGAAGCCAGTATTAAACTTTCTAATTATCGTTAGGTATATGACATTGATCTGTAATATAATTAATTATGTTGCAATTTCATTATATTTTGAATTGTATTCATTGCTAATTTAAATAATTAAGTCTGTCAATCATTTCAGTCATCGCGCTAAGATGGTCAACGTTTTCCCTTAATTGGAAGTAATAAGAAGATTATCGTTATCTTCGTAGCATCGACGAGAATGTTCAGTTGAAGTGGGCATGTAAAGGTTCAAGTTTGCGCTTGTGATACACACACAGACACACAGACACACACATATAAGTTTAAATTTAATGAGACAAGTATTTTGAAGAAAGCCTGCATGGATAATGCTTATTCGGGGTAGCACTTACACATGATCGAACTTGTGCTAGCTGCTTATTTATCTTATACATATATATGTATGTGGTAGCACGTTGGAGCGGTACTTATCGATTAACCAACGACATCATAGGTAGTCTGATGATCAACACCATCGGCAACGACAGATGTAGCGGCAGCAGTAGCGATAGCGCCCACATATGCACCGACGCAAGCAGTACGGTCTACAGCACCTCTTCCTTGATGTGTTTTCTCCAACTTTGTCTTCACCAACATCTTCCGCATCCAAGTCAAGTTCTGCACAGAAAAATAAAAGTTAGCTACTTTTAGTAGTGAATACATTAGACAAGTAGTTAGTGAACAAGAAGAGTATTGGGCGAAATATTTGGCGACCTGTGGTTTCTTCTTCAGCATTTTCCTCCGCTTTCACCAGCACGTCAGAGGTGACGAGTATGAGGACCAGCAGAAAGGCAGTGAGCACGAAAATAGGCTTAGGAGCCATCGATTCTCCTCCTCTTCTGCTTCTGCTTCTGCTTCTGCACCGAAGGAAATATGTGAAGATCGATGGTGATGAACAGAAGACCATACTCTCCATTTATAGTTAGCGCGGATGAGAACCAGTCAGATGTGGTGGCATAAGGACACGACTTTTTTGTGTTACAGACAAATAAATAAATTGACAGATAAGTAGTGTGCATTATTTTAATTTCTGTAGGTGCATGCATGGTACCGTGGAGCCACCCATTTCGATTTTTGACGACCGGATCATATCCCACCCGAGATAATTAGATGCTTTGTGACACTAAATATTGGACTTCTTGACACAAGCAAACAAAACAGATAAGCTTGCGATCGAGATCATGTCACGATCATCCATCCTTCTCCTCTTCTTCATCATACTTTCACGTCAAAGCAAGCCCAGCCGTTCACACACTTCACCTAGAGATCATACCAAAAGCAACCCTTCTCGTTCGATACTTATATCACAAGCCTCATTCGCCAACTAATTTTATATGAAATAGTTTGACTTAATACATCAAAGGTGGTTGTATATATGCTCATATCAGAATACTTTATCACATCTTTTATTTTACCTTCTTATTTCCAAAATATCTAGTTCACTATTGTAGATGTGCCGGATTGAATTGCATGTTGTGATTGCTTAATTTACAGTAGTGGTGTTATAATTACTAGTCCTAAAATGTCTTAACAAAGGACCAATTCATAGCTTACTAATATTTCCTTTCGACTTTTATCACCGAGTGTACAAGCATACTTAAATGTAACGTGGCCCAACGCCGACCCATCTTATTGCAAGTCAGTCCAGTCTGTTTCCATGGTTGGGCTACGTCCTAACCATATATACACATAAGGTTGACTTATCTAAAGGTTGTGTAATACACATATACACAATACAATTTTACAAAGAAATTGATGAAAAATATAAAAAATCAATTATCAAAGGTCCACAAAAAGCGGGAAGATAGTTTATACATGCATCGAAGTGGCTTATATAATTTAGACTTTTACTCAAGAGCATTTGTTGTCTTGTATATGTGTAAAGATATTTTGATAATTTAGAAAAACTTAGATAATAAACCTTAATTATGAAACCATAATGAGGGTAAGGTATAAAGTTCACCGATTACAACAAAAAATAGAGATAGCCACGAAAGACTAATTGTTGCCCTCTTCCTCTTCAGCATTGATCTTTAGCGGCGGAAGTTAAAGTCGACCTAGACAGTAATTAGCATTAGTGTTACAAGCCTCTCACTTGGATTGGATATTTTTAACCAGCTTGACAGTAATTAGCCCTACAGTAAGGTTTTCTAGCTTGTCGTGCTAACTTCCAAAAATTGAAGTAATATTTTTAACACAATGATTAAAGATCAAATTATTACAATCCATTTTAGTAGATCCTAATAATTTCAAACCATAGGGTGATGAGAGAAGAGACAATTAAAGTTTGGCAAAAAAAAGTAGAATAAATAAAAAGAAATGATCTACCATTGTCCACCACAAAAGACCAAAATTCATCTACATGGAAGCAATTTACAAAGATTCAACACAAAGATTACATAAATTGCAAGTGGTGTCTCCTATCCAACCTTTTTGGGCTACATTATCTTTTGTTAGAAGTTTGTTATGAACACAAACTAAGTCAAGATTTTGACTTTCAAAGGAACTTTTGATTTCCAAATCTGTTTGTAAAGAGGAAATCTCAAAACTCTCTATGTAAGGACTTTGTAACAAGAGTTAATTGTGTTGGTTCTTGTAGCAATGTAATTCCAAGAAATTATATCTTTGTCTACAGTGGTATTAGTCGTGTTTATGATTCTAATCAAGTTAACAGCAGATTCACCCAAATACGCGTATAGAAGATATTGAAGCTTGTGAGTGAGTTGAGGTGATTTAACAACTTGGCTACGTTAATTTTATGATTGTTTACATAATGGAATAGATCATGGAACCTATCTTTAAGAACATCCACCTCATTCTAGTTGTTTTGCTAGAAGAGAGTGGAGCTTCCATTTTAGACATTGAAAGAACAAAAGTTAGAGATCATAGGATAAAGGTCTTTAATAATTGTTAACGTTGGAGAGAGATTCACGAAAGAGGTATTCAACAACAAATCTAACCCTTTTTTGGAGGGGTGAACCACATAAACTATATCTACCCAAACTTGATTCTTATTATGTTGTAAAATAGATCACAAAAGTTTCCCTAGAAGTGTTGAGGAGAAAGTTCTTAAAGTTGAGAATCCCATGACCAACAATATGTTTTGGCTGGTAAATTCTTTTCCAATCAAAAAGGGGATATTTCATGTTTGTTTTTACAACAACAACCTTTATTCCCAAAAATTAGGAGGATACAACAAGAGGGGCCATAGCCCAAATACATACACATACCCCACATATAAGAAGAAACTCACAAGCAAAGCAATGAAACAACTAAACTAAGAATAAACTACGTTTACACCACCATAGGACCACAAGAGATCATGATTCACAGAACGAATCAGCTAACAGATCTACTATCAAATGCCATGCAACCAACCCTACACCAGCTAGAGAATCCTCAACCCCATAGACCAAATCTGGTGTCCTCACAGTCCTAAGGCTCTAGGTATAGGCCTCGTGTCAACCTAGCAAGGAAGTGTAAACTAGTAGCACACCATCAAGTCACCACAGTAGAGAAACTTGTCACAACAGACTTAGCTCAACAAGGGGACATCTGATGACGATGGTCTTAGAATTGACTGCATAAGTGAACAAGGTGGAAAACACATAGATGTGACACTCATCTCACTAGGGGCATCTCATGCCCAAAACTGGAGTAGCCTAATGCACTAGAAGAATATAGACATAAGGGAGGGGGAAAGGGTGCAGAAACCATACCTGAGAACAGAGGATGACGAGGAACGTTGAGGAGACACACAATAATGGCACTCATCTCACTAAGAATGATCTAGAGCAAACCAAGAGGAAACTAAGATGATCTAAATAAGTATGGGTCTTCCCAATAATAATATTTCACTCTTAGAAAGAATAATTTCTTATATTGTATATTCTAATCCTTAGGTGTTAAACCAGTAACTAAGTAATTAACTATATCTGCCTACCAAGGTGTTATGTTTATGGTCATTAACTGTTCATTAGGAAAATTATCCTTAATTTTAATGTTTCATTTTTCTATTTGTAATCTTAATAAATGATTTGCTACTACATTCTCACAACTTTTTTTATTTTTAATTTCTAAATCAAATTCTTGCAATAACAATATCCAACGGATCAACCTAGGTTTAGTCTCTTTCTTTACCATTAGGTGTTTTAAAACTAAATGATCCGTATATACTGTTACTTTAGCTCTAACAAGGTATGATTTAAACTTTTTTAAGGCAAACACAATAGCTAATAGTTCTTTTTCAATAGTTGTACAATTAACTTAAGCATCATTTAAAGTTTTGCTTGCATAATGAATTACTCTAGGAGATTTTTATATCTTTTGCCCTAGCATTGCTCCTACAGCAAAATCAGATGCATCGCACATTAATTCAAATAGATGGCTCCAATTAGGTGCTTGTATTATAGGGGTTGAAATTAAGCTATTTTTAAGTTTGAAAAATACTTCTTTGCAATTTTTATCAAAGTTAAATGAGACATCTTTTAATAGATTAGTTAAAGGTCTAGCTATTTTGCTAAAATCTTTAATGAATTTTTTATAAAATCCTGCATGTCTTAGAAATGATCTAATATGTTTTACTCATTTAGGTTTTAGTAGATTAGAAATTACTTCTATTTTAGCTTTATCTACATCCAACCCTTTCTTTAAAACAGCATGTCCTAAGACTATTCCTTGTTTAACCATGAAATGACATTTTTCCCAATTTAGAACCAAATTTTTTTTCACACAGTGTTTTAATACTTGATCTAAATTGTTTAAATGCACTTCATATGAAGTTCCATATATAATAAAATCATCCATAAATATTTCTAAAAAATCTTCAGTCATTCTAGTGAATATTTCCTACATACACCTTTGAAAGGTAGCTAGTGCATTGCATAATTCGAATGGCATCCTCTTAAAAGCATAAGTTCCATTAGGACATGTGAAAGTTATTTTCTCTTGATCCTCTAATGCTACTAGTACTTGGTTATATCTTGAATAACTATCTAGGAAACAAAAATATTCTTGTCCTGCTAATTTTTCTAGCATTTGATCTATAAAAGGTAAGAGAAAATGATCTTTCTTAGTCACAACATTCAACTTTCTATAGTCTATACACACTCTCTAGCCTGATTGGATTCTAATTGCTCATGGGTTGGTCCTGACTTTCATTCCTAATAACTGTTAATCCTGATTTCTTGGGAACTACATGGATTAGACTAACCCATGAGCAATTAGAAATCAAATAAATTATATCATTATCTAACCATTTTACTATTTCCTTCTTGACTACTTCTTTAAGGTTTGGATTTAATCTCCTTTCAGGAATTCTAACTGGTTTAGCATTCTCTTCTAAATATATGTGGTGACAGCATATAGTTGCACTTAACCTTTTTATATCTGCCATAGTCCATCTTATTGCCTCTTTATAAGTTTTTACTACATCTTTTAATTTAGAAATTTGATCATCTTTTAAATCTGAAGCAATAATGATTGGACATGTTTGTTTTTCTTCCAGAAATATATAAGTTAATTCAGGAGGTAAATGTTTTAAATCTAAATGTTGACCATTAGAAGTTAGAGCTCTTAATTGAACATTTTCATCTTCTATATTAAACTCTTCTTGATCTTCTTCTACATCTATGCTTTCACTTACTTCTAAAGTTTCAAAATCAACTTGCCTATTTAATTCTTCTTAAATCACATCATCTAGTGTTAGGACCTGATGACTTATCAGAGGGGGGGTAAATGATAATATTTTGATTTCTTAAATGTAATTTCAGGTGATTAACAATGAATGACTAATTGACAGTACAATTCAGCAAGCACATAATAAAAGATAATGCACATGGGGATTTTAGGTGGTTCACCACTAATGGCTAATCCACCCCCAAGGGATACTTGGGCTTCACTAAGCTTTCAAAACTTACAAACACTTGCTTTAAGGTCAAAGCAAGAACCAACCAATCAAACTGAGCTTTCTGGTCGTAGCTCCAACCAACCTATCACTGAAGTTTTCAGTTGGTGCACTTTAGTAAACCACTAGCTTGAAGAAATCAAAGTTTATTGCATAGAGAGCTTCTAGACTTGAGTTTGCATTTGCTGAAGATTTGATCTTGAAGATGTTTTGCTATATACGTGAAGCTTGGTGTATGAATTTGTATATTAAAGAAGTTATCTAACTTTGTTGTCTACTGTTTGTATTTATAACATTATGCATAATGATCATATTCACTTCCAACAGATGTATTCTACTGTACTTATTGAATTTGCAGAACCAAATATGGTAAGTTACCATTTAGGAAGGTGTTTTAAGATAACCTTCTGATTTCCTTTGACTTTCGGATGGTTAGCTATGTAACACTCCTAAGAATGCTTGTAACTTACCGATAATCCACTTAAGTCTTTTTGCCACATGAGATTTTAAGTGGTACATGTGAGGTGTCATAAGTTTGGATACTTATAGTTGTAACTTACCGAAATGTTTTTGACTATCAGATAGTTAGCTACAATAACTCTCTAATTTTCTTCTTCTAAGCTTCTGACTGCTTTCTTATTTCTGCACGTGCATAATAGGATGACTTAAGTTTCAGATAGATAAATCTGTAACCTTCTGAAACTTCTTGTTTTTTAGATAGTTAGTTTTCTAACTCTCCGAAAAGTCCTTTTAAGCTTCTATTTGGATTTCTGCACGTGGGAAATTGAATGACTTAAATTTCAGATAGTTAGCTTTCCTAACTTTCCGATTTTCTTGATCTTCCAGAAAGTTAGTGCCTCAACTCTTCGATCATTCAACCAGCTACCTTTAAAACACTCCGAAGGCTTTTTATTTTCAGATAGTTATTCTTCTGACTATCCGACGGTGTTTTTACTACTTTAAACTGATTTTTCAAATACTTAAGCCTGTAACTGTTTGATTTTCCTGTAGCTCTATAGCAGCAATTTTTGAACTACCTATATCTGTTTATTTGCCTCCTAATTTTTGCTAAACTATCGTAACTGTGAAATACAATTTGATTCCTCACATTGATTTTTACATTATCAAAATCTAGAAGTCCTTTCATCTAGCATATCTCCTTCATCCTCTAAAAAGTCTATAGTATGTAAGGACATTTCTAACTCAAACTTTTCTGGTTTAAAAATGTATAGTTGAGTATCCTCATTACCATATGCTAACTTCATCACTCTAGTTTTACAATTTATAACAGCCCCTAATGTTGCTAAAAATGGTCTTCCCAAAATTAAAGATGTATCATTATTCTAATGCTTAATTTGTTGGGAATTCAATATCACAATATCGATAGGATATATGAAGTTTTTGACTTTAATTAGAACATCTATTTTTCCTTTAGAGTATCTTATACTTCTATCAGCTAATTGAATGACAGTCTTAATAGGAATTAAGCCTTCTAATCATAAGGATACAAATATATAACTAGGCATAACATTTATACCTACACCTAAGTCTATTAAGGTTCTTTCCAGAATGGTATTTCCTATGGTGCATGATATAACAGAGATACCTAGATTAGATAACTTTTTAAGAATTTGTGGCAGAAATAGAGAACTACTTTGCTCAACTAAAAAGACTTTCCTTAAAACTTTTCGCTCTCTTTTCTTAGTACACCAATCCTTAAGAAATTTAGCATAAGGTGGTATTTTCTGCAATAAGTCTAACGAAGGAATGTTAAATTGTACTTTTTCAAAAATTTCTCTAATTTTTTCTTTTTTTCAGGAAATATTTGTTGTAATCTTTCAGGATAAGGTATTAATGATTGTAATTTACAAGATTCCTTTTCTTTTATTTCATTCATTTGATTATTTTTAATCTCATTTTTAGATTCAAATTTTACTTCATTGATTTCTAAGTTTTCAGATATTACATGTTCATTATCATTTTAAATTTTGTTCTTATCCACCTTCACATTACTTTCTTTTTGAATTCATAGTGGTATATCAGTTCCAGATCTTAATGTTATACACACATCTTTCAGATTTTCATTACTTTCATGATGTTCTTATATTTCATTTTCATAATTCTGATTTTGAATTGTTTTCAGTTTTCATAGTGCAAATAGTAGTCTTTTCCATTAGTAGAGCCACAAAAAGAAATGGGCATGTTGTACACTACCAAAATAATACATTTTCCATGTCCATTCTATTAAATAATTATTAATAGGATTATTAACAGATATAGGTTGTTGTCAATGTCGTACCTATTATTTTTGAAAAAAAAAGTTAGGTATATGACATTGATCTGTAATATAATTAATTATGTTGCAATTTCATTATATTTTGAATTGTATTCATTGCTAATTTAAATAATTAAGTCTGTCAATCATTTCAGTCATCGCGCTAAGATGGTCAACGTTTTCCCTTAATTGGAAGTAATAAGAAGATTATCGTTATCTTCGTAGCATCGACGAGAATGTTCAGTTGAAGTGGGCATGTAAAGGTTCAAGTTTGCGCTTGTGATACACACACAGACACACAGACACACACATATAAGTTTAAATTTAATGAGACAAGTATTTTGAAGAAAGCCTGCATGGATAATGCTTATTCGGGGTAGCACTTACACATGATCGAACTTGTGCTAGCTGCTTATTTATCTTATACATATATATGTATGTGGTAGCACGTTGGAGCGGTACTTATCGATTAACCAACGACATCATAGGTAGTCTGATGATCAACACCATCGGCAACGACAGATGTAGCGGCAGCAGTAGCGATAGCGCCCACATATGCACCGACGCAAGCAGTACGGTCTACAGCACCTCTTCCTTGATGTGTTTTCTCCAACTTTGTCTTCACCAACATCTTCCGCATCCAAGTCAAGTTCTGCACAGAAAAATAAAAGTTAGCTACTTTTAGTAGTGAATACATTAGACAAGTAGTTAGTGAACAAGAAGAGTATTGGGCGAAATATTTGGCGACCTGTGGTTTCTTCTTCAGCATTTTCCTCCGCTTTCACCAGCACGTCAGAGGTGACGAGTATGAGGACCAGCAGAAAGGCAGTGAGCACGAAAATAGGCTTAGGAGCCATCGATTCTCCTCCTCTTCTGCTTCTGCTTCTGCTTCTGCACCGAAGGAAATATGTGAAGATCGATGGTGATGAACAGAAGACCATACTCTCCATTTATAGTTAGCGCGGATGAGAACCAGTCAGATGTGGTGGCATAAGGACACGACTTTTTTGTGTTACAGACAAATAAATAAATTGACAGATAAGTAGTGTGCATTATTTTAATTTCTGTAGGTGCATGCATGGTACCGTGGAGCCACCCATTTCGATTTTTGACGACCGGATCATATCCCACCCGAGATAATTAGATGCTTTGTGACACTAAATATTGGACTTCTTGACACAAGCAAACAAAACAGATAAGCTTGCGATCGAGATCATGTCACGATCATCCATCCTTCTCCTCTTCTTCATCATACTTTCACGTCAAAGCAAGCCCAGCCGTTCACACACTTCACCTAGAGATCATACCAAAAGCAACCCTTCTCGTTCGATACTTATATCACAAGCCTCATTCGCCAACTAATTTTATATGAAATAGTTTGACTTAATACATCAAAGGTGGTTGTATATATGCTCATATCAGAATACTTTATCACATCTTTTATTTTACCTTCTTATTTCCAAAATATCTAGTTCACTATTGTAGATGTGCCGGATTGAATTGCATGTTGTGATTGCTTAATTTACAGTAGTGGTGTTATAATTACTAGTCCTAAAATGTCTTAACAAAGGACCAATTCATAGCTTACTAATATTTCCTTTCGACTTTTATCACCGAGTGTACAAGCATACTTAAATGTAACGTGGCCCAACGCCGACCCATCTTATTGCAAGTCAGTCCAGTCTGTTTCCATGGTTGGGCTACGTCCTAACCATATATACACATAAGGTTGACTTATCTAAAGGTTGTGTAATACACATATACACAATACAATTTTACAAAGAAATTGATGAAAAATATAAAAAATCAATTATCAAAGGTCCACAAAAAGCGGGAAGATAGTTTATACATGCATCGAAGTGGCTTATATAATTTAGACTTTTACTCAAGAGCATTTGTTGTCTTGTATATGTGTAAAGATATTTTGATAATTTAGAAAAACTTAGATAATAAACCTTAATTATGAAACCATAATGAGGGTAAGGTATAAAGTTCACCGATTACAACAAAAAATAGAGATAGCCACGAAAGACTAATTGTTGCCCTCTTCCTCTTCAGCATTGATCTTTAGCGGCGGAAGTTAAAGTCGACCTAGACAGTAATTAGCATTAGTGTTACAAGCCTCTCACTTGGATTGGATATTTTTAACCAGCTTGACAGTAATTAGCCCTACAGTAAGGTTTTCTAGCTTGTCGTGCTAACTTCCAAAAATTGAAGTAATATTTTTAACACAATGATTAAAGATCAAATTATTACAATCCATTTTAGTAGATCCAAATAATTTCAAACCATAGGGTGATGAGAGAAGAGACAATTAAAGTTTGGCAAAAAAAAGTAGAATAAATAAAAAGAAATGATCTACCATTGTCCACCACAAAAGACCAAAATTCATCTACATGGAAGCAATTTACAAAGATTCAACACAAAGATTACATAAATTGCAAGTGGTGTCTCCTATCCAACCTTTTTGGGCTACATTATCTTTTGTTAGAAGTTTGTTATGAACACAAACTAAGTCAAGATTTTGACTTTCAAAGGAACTTTTGATTTCCAAATCTGTTTGTAAAGAGGAAATCTCAAAACTCTCTCTGTAAGGACTTTGTAACAAGAGTTAATTGTGTTGGTTCTTGTAGCAATGTAATTCCAAGAAATTATATCTTTGTCTACAGTGGTATTAGTCGTGTTTATGATTCTAATCAAGTTAACAGCAGATTCACCCAAATACGCGTATAGAAGATATTGAAGCTTGTGAGTGAGTTGAGGTGATTTAACAACTTGGCTACGTTAATTTTATGATTGTTTACATAATGGAATAGATCATGGAACCTATCTTTAAGAACATCCACCTCATTCTAGTTGTTTTGCCAGAAGAGAGTGGAGCTTCCATTTTAGACATTGAAAGAACAAAAGTTAGAGATCATAGGATAAAGGTCTTTAATAATTGTTAACGTTGGAGAGAGATTCACGAAAGAGGTATTCAACAACAAAGCTAACCCTTTTTTGGAGGGGTGAACCACATAAACTATATCTACCCAAACTTGATTCTTATTATGTTGTAAAATAAATCACAAAAGTTTCCCTAGAAGTGTTGAGGAGAAAGTTCTTAAAGTTGAGAATCCCATGACCAACAATATGTTTTGGCTGGTAAATTCTTTTCCAATCAAAAAGGGGATATTTCATGTTTTTTTTACAACAACAACCTTTATTCCCAAAAATTAGGAGGATACAACAAGAGGGGCCATAGCCCAAATACATACACATACCCCACATAGAAGAAGAAACTCACAAGCAAAGCAATGAAACAACTAAACTAAGAATAAACTACGTTTACACCACCATAGGACCACAACAGATCATGATTCACAGAACGAATCAGCTAACAGATCTACTATCAAATGCCATGCAACCAACCCTACACCAGTTAGAGAATCCTCAACCCCATAGACCAGATCTAGTGTCCTCACAGTCCTAAGGCTCTAGGTACAGGCCTCGCGTCAACCTAGCAAGGAAGTGTAAACTAGTAGCACACCACCAAGTCACCAGGGACTCAGCTCAACATGGGGACATTTGATGACGATGGTCTCAGAATTGACTGCATAAGTGAACAAGGTGGAAAACACATAGATGCGGCACTCATCTCATTAGGGGCATCTCATGCCCAAAACTGGAGTAGCCTAATGCACTAGAAGAATATAGACATAAGGGAGGGGGAAAGGGTGCAGAAACCATACCTGAGAATGGAGGATGACAAGGAACGCTGAGGAGACACACAATGGTGGCACTCATCTCACTAAGATGATCTAGAGCAAACCAAGAGGAAACTAAGAGAGAGAAAGAAAGGGGGGGAACGTAGAAAGCAAACCTGTCATCACGATTTAGGACCCCTCTTTGGGGTAGGAACAAACCGGTCACTCAACTATGGCACTCAGAACTCACTAGAAAAGGGGAGGGAGAGTATAAGGAGTAAGGAGCAAGCCTGAATCGCCGATATCAGCTACAACTCAACCAACTCCTTCTCTATCCAGTGATCCAGTAGGAATACCCCCTCGATCAAGTAGGAGGAGGTGGGAGTAGCAGGGAGGGGTGAGCCTCGCCTTCCTCCATACACTATGGGTGCCTACCCTACCCGAAGCTGCCAAACAATTAGCCACCACATTTGTCGAGTGAGGCACCCAAACCAGATCGGCTAAGCGGGAAGACATCTAGAGCACCATAGGCCAGAAGAATAGGGCCTCGAAGCTAGGGCACACCCCCGTAGTAACTGCGTCCACCAAGGCACGTGAGTCCACCTAGACAACCGTATCCTCCAATTGAACCTGAAAATCATGCAACAAATGGAGACCAAACACTAGTGCCTGGATTTCTGCCACCATAGCATCACCCTCACCAAAGGGAGAACAGGTCGCCGCCACCATCTCACCTTTGTGGTTGCAGATCACCGCCCCACTCGAGCAATGCCCACTAAGGGAAGAGGCATCGTTAGTATTAAGTTTGAAAAGATTGTAAAGGGGGTAGGTCCATGCCACCCACCTAGTAGGGATAGTGGAGGTTCCACCCCACCCCATGTCAAAGGAAGCATTGGCCTGTGTAATTTGTTTCCTAATATGACTAAAGGACTAGGTAGAGCTAGCCATACGGACCTTACAACAGGCCTTCCAAATTTCCCACATAAAGGAGCTAGTGATGAACCTGTCTCTTTTATTTTCCTGGTTCCTCCTAGAGTACCTAAGAGAAGACATCACCCAACCCTGCCAATGGTTAGAGTTCTAAAGGTCAATACAAAGGATGACTGCTTAGAATGAAAAATTGTATAATATTAATGGTTAAATGAGGAGATCGTGAAGAAATTAATTTAAAAAATGATGATGTTCAGTTAGGAACTCTAGCTTCTAATGGGCAACATTTAGAATTAAAACATTTACCTCTTGAATTAACCTATATATTTCTGGAAGATAAATGAACCTGTCCAATCATTATTACTTTAGATTTAAAAGATGATCAAATAGCTAAATTAAAAGATGTAGTAAAAAGTTATAAAGAAGCAATATAATGGACTATGACTGATATAAAAAGGTTAAGTTCAACTTTATACTGTCACCACATATATTTAGAAGAGAATGCTAAACTTGTTAGAATTCTTGAGAGGAGATTAAATCCAAATCTTAAAGAAGTTGTCAAGAAGGAAATAGTTAAATAGTTAGATAATGATATAATTTATTCGATTTCTGATAACTTGTGGGTTAGTCCAATCCATGTAGTTCCCAAGAAATCAAGATTAATAGTTATTAGGAATGAAAGTCAAAACTTGATACCTACTAGAATTCAATCAGGCTGGAGAGTATGTATAGACTATAGAAAGCTGAATGCTGTGACTAGGAAAGATCATTTTCCTTTACCTTTTATAGATCAAATGCTGGAAAGATTAGTAGGGCAAGAATATTTTTGTTTCCTAGAAGGGTATTCAAGGAATAATCAAATTCCAGTAGCATTAGAGGATCAAAAGAAAACAACTTTCACCTGTCCTAATGGAACTTATGCTTTTAAGAGAATGCCATTCGGATTATGTAATGCACCAGCTACCTTTCAAAGGTGTGTGTAGGGCATATTTACTAGAATGACTGAAGATTTTTTAGAAATATTTATGGATGATTTTACTGTATATGGCAACTCATATGAAGTGTGTTTAAGCAATTTAGACCAAATATTAAAACGCTGTGTGGAAAAAAATCTGGTTTTAAATTGGGAAAAATGTCACTTCATGGTTAAACAAGGAATAGTCTTAGGGCATGTTGTTTCTAAAAAAGGGTTGGAAGTAGATAAAGCTAAAATAGAAGTAATATCTAATCTACTAGAACCTAAATCAGTAAAAGATATTAGATCATTTCTAGGACATGCTGGTTTTTATAGAAGATTTATTAAAGACTTTAGCAAGATAGCTAGACCTTTAACTAATCTATTAAAAGATGTTCCGTTTAACTTTGATAAAAATTGCAAGGAAGCATTTTTCAGACTTAAGACTAGTTTAATTTCAACTCCTATAATTCAAGCACCTAATTGGAACTATCCATTTGAATTAATGTGCAATGCTTCTGATTTTGCTGTAGGAGCAGTGTTGGGACAAAAAATAGAAAAATCTCCTAGAGTGATTCATTATGCAAGCAAAACCTTAAATGATGCTCAAGTTAATTACATAACTACTAAAAAAGAATTATTAGCTGCTGTGTTTGCTTTAGAAAAGTTTAGATCATATCTGATTGGAGCTAAAGTAATAGTATACATGGATCATTTAGCTCTAAAACATCTAATAAAGAAAAAAAAAATTAAACCTAGATTGATCCGATGGATATTATTATTACAAGAATTTGATCTAGAAATTAAAGATAAAAAAGGTTGTGAGAATGTAGTAGCAGATCATTTATCAAGATTACAAATAGAAAAATCAAATATTGAAATTAAGGATAATTTTCCTGATGAACAATTAATGACCATCAACACAATGCCTTGGTATGCAGACATAGTTAATTACTTAGTTACTGGTTTAACACCTAAGGATTGGAATAGATAAGATAAGAAATTGTTTTTCTAAAGAGTAAAATATTACTATTGGGAAGACCCATACTTATTTAAGAAATGTCCTGATCTGATTTTAAGGAGGTGTGTTCCAAAAACTGAATATCTGAGCATATTGTCTTTCTATCATGACCAAGCTTGTGGAGGACATTTTGGTTCAGGGAAAACTACTGTAAAAATTCTACAATATGGGTTTTATTGGCCAACACTATTCAAAGATGCTCATAAATATTGCTTAAGTTGTTTAAGATGTCAACAAATAGGAAGAATATCAAAGAGGAATATGATGCCTCTTAATCCTATTGTTGAGGTTGAAATCTTTGATGTGTGGGGAATAGATTTTATGGGTCCATTTCTTATGTCTAATCAATTTAATTACATATTGTTGGGGGTGGATTATGTATCTAAATGGATAGAAGCTATTCCTACAAAAACTAATGATAACAAAGTGGTAATACAATTTATAAGAACAAATATATTTGCCAGATTTGGAATACCTAAAGCTATTATCAATGATAGAGGAACTCATTTCTGTAATAGAAGTTTTGAAGCCTTAATGAAGAAATATGGAGTAAACCACAAAATTGCAACATCATATCATCCGCAAACAAGTGGACAAGTAGAAAGTGCAAACAAATAAATTAAATTAATCTTGGAAAAAGTAGTAAATCCTACTAGAACAGATTAGGCTAATAGATTGATAGATGCACTTTGGGCTTACAGAACTGCTTATAAAACGAGCTTAGGTATGTCACCTTTTAGGCTAGTTTATGGAAAAAGTTGTCATTTACCTGCTGAAATAGAACATAAAGCTTATTGGGCATTAAAAACTCTGAACACTAATTTAAATCAAGCTGTTGAAAATAGGAAAATGCAACTAATTGAATTAGAAGAATTTAGAAATGAAGCTTATTCGAAGACTATAAGAGAAAAAGAAAAAATTAAATTTTGGCATGATAGAAAAATTATTCCTAAAAGCTTTGAAATAGGACAAGAAGTATATCTTTATATGGCTAGACTCCATAACCATCCAAGAAAATTGAAATCTAGATGGGCAGGACCTTATATAGTTCGAAATGTTTATCCTTATGAAGCTATTGAAATTGAAAATCCTAAAAATCAGAATATATTTAAAGTAAATGGACAAAGACTTAAACCTATTCTGAAAACACCAAAAAGCTCCTTTGGAATTATAGAAGAAGTCAGAGTAGAGGATTACTCGAGCTTTACTTAGTAAGAAATCAGTTTTTATATTTATATATAAAAAAAACATTAAAAATATATATAAAACATAAAAATCGTTGCGGTTCAATCGACTGGATCCATTGGTATGACCGAAACATAAAAAATATGTATATTAATTTTTTTTAAAAATATTTAGATCTGATTGAAACATAGTATCGGTTAAACCGGTAAAAAAATAGAAAAACTATTCTCTATAATATTTTTATTATATTTGCTTGTACGGGGAGTCTGTTGAGTTACGCTTAACTCAACGAGCTTACTTCATTGAGTCTTGAGTTAGTCAACGAGCTTATTCCGTTGAGTTAACTGTAACTCAACGGAGTACTATAGCTAAGACTGCGGATAAAATAGTAATAGTTGGTTTGGGAAATGACCCGATTACCCGTCTAAAACTTAGGGCTTATTTAAACTAAAACCTAGGGTTTTGGGGGCATTATCTAGCAAATCATTTAGAATCTAGAACAGTAGAAATCAAAGCGATTCTGTGCTGTTGTGTAACTCCACGATGAGAAAGATGACGCTTGAATTCTAGGAATAGGTTGTTGATACATCAGAATTTCTGAAGGAATCAAAAGAGTGGCACACGCGGCAGAAGATCAGAAATACGACAAGAGAGAAAGAGCTACAGAAGGTAGAATCAGAACTTTTCAATTTCAGAAGAGATTTAGTAGATTTGGGTATACAAATACCTTAAATAATGGAAACACGAATCAGAATAGCAACAGAAATAGCTGTAAGCCAAGAAAGACAAATAAGGCTAAGTAATGAAGTTTCCCTAGAATTAATCCAACATAAGTCCCAGCTCTGGTTCAAAAGACGAATCTGTAGACGAGCTAAATGGGCAATCTAGGAGCAAGAAAGGAAAGAAAATGAATAAGAGGCAACTGAAGGACAAGAGGAGCCGATTGTTGAAAGACCTATTTCTAAGGAGTAGCAGCCTGGACCTTCAATTCCACCATTTAAGCCATTGGCACAAGCAGAAATGATGGGGCCTTCGACTGAAGAAGAAATAAGAGAATTTGCAGAACTGGTTCAAGTTGGGAAGAACCAAGGAGAATCAGAAGATTTGGCAGTGGCCAAAGCACACCTAGTGTTTGATGCACTTTACAAAAAGAGGGCTGTAGAAAAGTTGAAAGTCCAATATAAAATCAAAGTAGAACAGCATCATGAAGCTACTGCCAGAACTACTGCCAAACCTGCTGCAAAAGGAGATGAAGCTGGTCCTTCAAGACCAGCAATTATTGGAAGAATTAAACAAGAAGAGCCAGTACCTGTGGCTCGAAGGCCTGCAGAGCTTATTTTTGTGGATTTAATTTCAGAAGATGAAGAGGAAGAATAGGCACAACTAATCAGAAAAAGGAAAGGAAAAGAAAAAGTGCTTGAATATGAGGAAATTAAATCTGAAGTACCAATTTTTACAGAGCCTGTGGAGCAGATTTTTATTAATCTGCTATCCGATTCTGAGGAGCAGGAGCTGTAGCAGTAGGAGCAAAGACAAGAAGAAAATCAAGTTGAAATTAGTCTACAGCCTGTACAAGAAGAAACATAAATTAGGGCAGAAACTGAATTGCCCGTGACTCCATCCTAATTTGTTACAGAATCAGAAAGAACAGTAACAGAACATATTGGTAGTCAGGAGGAGTAAGAAAGAGCAAAAAATGAAGAGGCTGAAAGAAGCCATTTGGATAAAAATAATTTCACAGATTCCACTGAAGAACAAGAAACTCTTCAGCAAATTATGGAAAGAATTCAAGAAAGAGTGAAGAGTTCTACCGACTCACCACCACAGACAGAAGCAAAAGCAAAAACTCAGGAATCTGAAGAGAATGTCCAAATGCAGCCTATGCTAGAGGAAGATCAAGAACAAACCCCTCTAAAGCAACAAAGTCACCTTCCTGACCCGACTAAAACAACAATTTTGAATGAAGTACATTTTTGTAGTCTGGAAGCTTATACCAAATACCAAAAAATAAGGGGTTATGATATTATTTACAGTAGACCAATAAATTGGGATGAAATGCAAGAAATCAAAGATCTATTTGAATTCCAAGGTCTACTGCAATTCATTTCACAAGAAAGAGGGCATGCAGTATATGAAAATTTGGTGCCCTATTTTTATGCTAATTTGAGAGAAGGAGGAGGATTAATTTCGAACGTGGAGGAAGCTGATGTACAGATAACACCAGAGCTTCTCCGCAATATTTTTGGATTAAGGAATAAAGGAATAACAATTTTGAAAGATACAACTGCAGTTGAATGGACTGAACAACAAATTAAGAATTGTTTAGCTATCAATCCTGGTGTGCCATTATTAAACAGATTGAAGCACTTAAATGGTAAAGCACACATGGTAGCTAACATTCTAATTAATAATGTCTATCAATGACAGGGCCATGACATAGAATTAAGTCAATTTGTCAAATGGGCCACATATGCAGTTGTAAATAAGTTTCAAATAAATTGGTTTGCAGTTTTCATCTCCAAGCTGAAAACAGTGAAGAAGAAATTATTTTATGGAGATTTGATTCCACTGCTGATGGTGGACTGTATCGATTTCACGAAATGGACATTAAAAAGGATCAGATCTAGAACCATTTTAGTGAAAGAATACAAGAATTTTGTAGCTGCAGAACTAGCTGTACCTTTTAGAGGAATTTCGGGAGCAGTAGAAAGGATAAATCAATTAGAGCAGCAATTGGAAAAACTCTAGAAGGAAGTAGATGAACTTAGGCATAGAGATTAAATTGTATTGTTCGTCTACTTGTGTGAAATTGTATGATATACTTGTAATGTAATTGATTCATATTAATGAAGATAATTTTTCAGATGCAATTTTCATACGTGTTTTGGATGTAAAATGAATGGAATTTAAGGTAAAAATTTCTACATGTTATAAGGTAAAATGTAAATTCTACATAACATAAAATGACCTGCAAGTTAAATCTTTATATAAGATGTAGATTTAAATGAATTTTAATCAAAATGATGCATTAATGACATAGATTTAACTTTATTTCAGTTAGTAGAATAAACAAAGAAAAAAGAAGAAGAAACAGAGAGGAACTTACGAGAGTAAAACTTAGAAGTTGCTAAGTGTTAACTCAACGAAGTAAGTCCGTTGAGTTAGCCATAACTTCACGAGGTCAGTAATATAATATAAGGTCACTCCGTTGAGTTATCAATAACTCAACGAAGTTAGTCTGTGGAGTTAGCAACAGTAATCAACTGTATTCAGTTGAGTTTTCTGTAACTCAACGAGGTTAGTTCGTGGATTAAGCAAAACGGTTATTTTTTTAACCACATACGAAACTTCGTCGGTTTAGCAGTTACCAAAATTTGAAATTAGTAGTGGTACACGTACCCATATAAATAGGAACCACGATGCACGTTGCAAGACACGTTCTTGCAATGAGATTTATTCACTTTATGGATGCGTAGTATATATATGAAATAGAATATTATTTACGAGTTACCAACACTTTTAAAATAAAGGAGAAGGCGTTGGAGGACTTGGAAGGAGAAGCAGCTGATTCAACTTCATTTGACAACAAATATTTATTGAATGGAAAGCTTCAGACTGGTATGTAATTAATCTTCTGTTATTTATTTATGAGCACATGGACCCGTTCTCCTAGCACTAAACGATTAGTAAGAACACCTACCCAAGAATATTCAACACTGAGACATACTGGAAAATTTTCTGAATTGAACTTTAACGAAATTCTTTGGGGTGTATCTAACCTTTCTTTAAAAGAGAACGTAGAGATGGCTGCTCTAGTAGAAAAACCATTAGGAGAGATTTTGTATCCTGAATTAATTGATGAACCTTCATGTATTCGATTGCCAAACTTTGAGGGAGATATGTTTGAACTGAAATCTAATTATATTAGTCAATTGCCACATTTTCATGGATTAGAAAGAGAGGATGCCTATTATTTCCTTAGAGAATTTAACGAAGTTTGTCAAATAATGAAAATGCCGAACATGAGTATAGATGCTATTAAACTTAGATATATCCCTTTTTCTTTAAAGGCACAGCTAAGAGATGGTTATATACTCTGTCGCCTGATTCAATTTCTACATGGACTGAATTTTGCTCTGTTTTTCTGGAAAAATATTATCCAACACATCAAATGATTAAAAAGAAGAAAGAAATATTAATGTGTAGCCAAAAACAGGGTGAATTATTCTGAAAATATTTTGAAAGATTTAAAGATTTACTGACTCAATGTCCACATCATGCAATGAGTAAAGCACAATTAATAGGTATAATTTTTGAAGGCATTGATGTTTCAATGAAATCTTTATTAGAATCTACTTGTCAAAATGGATTTTTAAAATTATGTAGTGAAGAAGCATGGGCATATTTAGAAAATTTTGCAAAAAGAACTGCATAGTGGGAAAATTCGGCTGAAGCTATTGCAGATAAAAGAATATTGCCAAGAGGAATGCATGAAATAGATTCAAGTACTATGCTTGAGGTGAAATTAAATGAATTAACAAAGAAAATAGAAGAGTTAACATTAAATCAAAAGCTAGCAGAAAAGAATGCAAACATAAATGACTTAGATATTATTTATGCTAGAAATCAGAGTGATAACTTGGGAAATTCTTATCATCCTAATTGGAGAAATCACCCGAATTTATCTTGGAGAAACAACAATTTCCAGGGAGGAGAAAATATAAATGAGAAGAACATAAGTTTTGAAGTATTAATTGAACAAGGATCTAGAATAGAGAAATTAGAAAAGATAATCCAACAAGTAAACAATCGTCTAGAATTTATATTTGGAAATGCTGCAATTCAAAATCAGAATAGAAATATATCACTTAGATAGAAGGAAGCAATCGAAGTTAGACCTACTAGAGGATTGCCAATACAAGCTATACCTAATCCTGTCAATAGAACGGTTAATGAAATTGATACCTCTTCTGGGAGGGCAGCTGAATGAAGCAGCATATCTGAAGCAACTATCTAATCGAAAAATGGAATTGATGCAATTACCGTTGGATGTACTAAGGGAAGTACTAAGTAACTTGTCAGCTAAAGATCTGTGCAGGTTGTGTTGTTTATCAAAGGAAATTAAAGACTGTATTGAAGAAAAATATTTTCAAGGACTACAAGCTGCAAAAATGACTAAGATTAGAGATGGATTCATATGGAGGTCATTTAATCGTAGTTCAAATACCCATGAATATCTAGCTATGGAAGAAACTACTGGAATTCCACCCAATGCATTAGAAGGAATAAATCATATTATGGGGATAGATGAAGGATTAATCATATACAAGACGAGACCAAGGTATGCAAGTTTATTATTACCTGATATTTTGATAAGAAATCCTATAACAGGTGAAGAATGGAATATAGGAAGACCTAATAGATTTGAAGCACCAACTGTAAATTATGGGTCAGCTTTAATATTTTCTGATAAAAATTCTGCAATTCCTGAAAAATTATATTATTGGAGACCTACAGGAAATTGGGGTGAAGATTTACGCTTAAGTGTGTATAATTTTCTGAACAGATCTTGGAATGAAAACATTATAATATATCTAGGACAGAAATCATTAATTAACCAAACACATGTCATACTTGATGGATATATCTATTTAGTTACAGAGATATCAATAACATATAGATCTAATTTATACATAGTGAGCATAGATAATTATGAAGATTATATAGAAATTTTACCTGTACAGAGTGAAATAGCTAAACCACCATCTGCAGAATTTAATGAAATTCAAATAGGAATGTGGTATAACGAAGAAGATGATCTTACTTTATGTCTAATAAGATGGTGTGATGAACTGATGAAATTTCAAATATGGATTATGGAAGACATGAATGAATGGAAGTGGGAAGAGGAGTATATTGAAATAGATGTAGAAATAGAAACTGCTACATTACCTTGGAATCAAAAAGGATCCCTTTCTGCATTACATATCATTAATGGTAATACACTCGTATTTGGAATTTATAATATATTGCATGTTTACAAATTAAAAAGGAACAAAAATTGCATCAAAACAGAATTAATAGTAAGAATAACTATGCCTAAAAAGTTTGCTTGAACTGATACATTTATTCCATTTGTTTCTACTTTTCAATCACGTTCTTAAGCTGTGATTTTGTGTGTTTAATGTTGTGTATTCTGCATTTATTTTTATTTTTTTAATTTTTTTTTTTGAAGTTTTCATGTTCATTTTATAAAAAAAAAAAACACAAACAAAACAAAATATCAATCTAGTTTGTTGGTATCTGTTCTGGGAAACCAACTGGCTTGCTTGTGAGCCACCAAAGGCATAGGAGCCTGGGTTCCACACAAGATTCTGAATTATCAATATCTATTAAATGTTATTTTGTTATATATTCTGTGTTTATCTGGGAATGAAAAAATTTTTAGAATCAAAAATCGAAATATGTAGAAGGAGATACAACTGGAACAAGGTATGTAACCAATTACTTATCCTAAATTTTAAATCAAACAAAACTGTATTCATGCCTACTACAATTACTGTATTTATTGTCAAATCTTTTACAATGAGGACAATGCAAAATGTAAGTATGGGGAGAGGTAATTAAAGTAACAGCCATGTAAGTTTGTTAATTAAAGGAATTAAAATGGTACTGTAAAGTTTTGAGGAAATTGAAAATGAACTTGCTGTAACTATCCGATAATTGAGACTGTAAAATTTTTATAAACTACTTGAATGTTATATTTAGAAGGCTATAGAAGATGGTATAGAATTTATTATTTATGTAAATCTAGATATAGTATCTTATGTTTTTTCTGAAGTTCATGAGTTTAACAGTTTCATGATTTTAAAATGAAATCAGAATAATTAATGCTTAATCAGAAAATTATCTGAAGTCCTGAAAGAGCTGAGATGTGAATTCTAGATTAAATAAAACACATATGATTAAAGATACATTTAATTTGACTGATTGAACTTGTAGAATGATTTATGTGTAGATCTTATTAAACTACAGAAAAAGTATGAGCTTATTAAGATGGATTCATACTTTCAGTAAATGATAGAAGCAGAACTATATGAGATTGGTGTTTTACTGCATCTGTATTAATGAAATACGTACATATATAGTATGTGATTAATGTTTTGTTTTGTGTTTGTAGTTTTGATTGAAAAAAAAAAAAAAGAGGAAAATTTTGAGAGTTTATTGACTTGTTTGATCACGAGCCTTTCGTACTTGAGCAGATAGGTATGTAAGGATTGCTGACCTAAAAAAGGACTCTTGAAATTTGGCAACCGAAGATCTTGATCAGATCTGAGATTGTTGACTGAAAGCTCGTTACATAGGTACATTAGAAAGCTCTTGTATGATTCAAGCTTGTCAAATTAACTCTTAAAGAAAAAAGAAGAAGAAAAAAGAAAAGAAAAAGAAAAAAAACATATACTGTTCTGAAAAGATACTAGTGTTTTGTGAAATACAGATATCTTATGAATCGAGTATATTTTCTGTTATCTAGAATTGCTGAAATATGAATTTGGAATTGACTTTTGAAGTTGTTTAATGGAGATACAATTCTTTATTCTACTTGTCTTAATCAGATTGAATTGGATTGTACTTTGATTCGTATGTTGTTGAAATTTCTTCTAGAAATCTTATTGGAAAATTCAAGATTACAAATGATGAAAAGAAGAACAAATGATAATATAATTAACACCTATATGATGATGATATACTTTGTATGTAATTTACATATATTCTAAGTATCTTTGCAGGTTGATTACTGAAACATATAGAATATATTTTTATGCTAAATAAAAGAAAAAAAGGGGAAGAATTAATTCTAGCACTTTTAAAGACCAATTAATTAGATCTTAGTTTGCTAAGGGACTAGCAAAATTTAGGTATGGGGGAAGTGTTTAGAATGAAAAAGTGCATATTATTAACGGTTAAATGATGGTTAATTGCATAATATTTAGCTTATCATATAAGAATTAAGCCATTATGTTATAATTGCACTGTTATATGCTTTAATTGAAGAATCTGCTTAAATTGGGGGAATTAATGTTAATTTAGTACATTTATGAACTGTTGGTAAGTTGCAGGCTATGAAATTCTTAAGTATCCAAATTTTCTGATATTTCGGACAGTTATGTTTAACATACCAAACATATTTCAGATAGTTATGTTTAACAGACCGAATATGTCGGATAGTTATGTTTATATTACTTAACAGTTATGATTTGAAAGAATATTTTATTATTTCCAGAAGTACACGTGTCAAAACCATAATGAATGACTTAAGTGAACTTTCGGTGAGTTATCTATAACTATCCGAAATTGCAGTTGGGCATCGAATAGTTATCCCTGTAACTCTCCGAAATCTCTTTTTATTTATAAAATAGCTGTGGACACGTGTTATGTTCTGGGAAAGTGACTTAAGTGGATTTTCGGTGAGTTAGTTGTAACTATCCGAAATGCATCTGAGCATCGGATAGTTATACTTGTAACTCTCCGAAATGTTCTTTTATGATTAAACTACTGCTGACACGTGTCGAGATCTAGTAGATTTACTTAAGTTATATATCGGTGAGTTATCTGTAAGTATCCGAAATGCATCTGAGCATCAGATAGTTAAGTTTATAAGTATCCGAAATGCACTTAAGCATCAGATAGTTAGATTTATGCACGTGTTGAATTTAAATACTTTAGAATATCACGTGAGATGCACATGGTTAACTCGTTAAGTTAACATAACTGTACGCGTTGAGTTACATGAATATTACACTAAGGTAACGCGTTATGTTAGCAGCTTATTTCTTTATATTTTCTAATATGCCACTGTAGCGGTTGCAAGAACAGACAATTGGAAGAGAAAAACCACGTTTGCACGTATCACGCAGGAATTCAATCGCGTAGGGAGAAGAAAACATCGTCGTTGATATGAATGAAGGAAATCCAACCGACCATTCAAGTAGAAGCAGTTACTACAGAAGAAATATAAAAAAAAAGAAGAAAAAAGAAAGCGTGTGTGATCAATGGGTGGACAGTGTGTGTAGAGGAGGATCGGCGTCGCAATTCTCTGAAGTACCACACCAACCATCATCATCATCATCATCACCACCACAATCACCAACCATCGGAGGTCTGTGAGGATACTTGCCTGATGTCGGGTCGATTCCGAGCCAAACACAGTGCTTGACAACCATTGTGAGGAGTGATCGCGTCGCGGGAAGGGAAGCCATTTTCACCAAGCGCCGACTCATATTTTAGGAGATCATAAAGCTTTTAGCCTTGGCTTCGGGTTGATGCCTGTATGTTGAAGAGGAGATCATCTTGCAATTCTGGACTCACGATTCTATAGGGAGAGGAGACAGAATTGTAAGTGGTTTAATTTTCAGTGGTGTAATCGCGTTGCAAGTAGTGTCAGAAGTATTTACTGTCAAGTGAGATTACTTTACATTTCACCTGTCGCCCATTTTCATGTTCATATTAAAACAAAAATACCAAAAACAATTTATCTATATTTGTATGTTGTATTTGAGTGTTGTATCGTGATTAATGTTATCTTTGTCAATGTTGTGATTGTTTTATGTTTATTTTAGTTTTACAGTTTACTGAAATTGGTTCGTTCAAAAGACTTAAAGATTTTAATGGTTACTATTTGAATTATCTAAATGTTAGTATTGCTTAATGATAAACTCAATGTTAATTGATGTTATCTACAATCTGTGGAATCGCCCAATGGTTGGCCAAATTCCTCTGTAAATAGCAGTATTAAAAAGAAAAGTCAGGCTCGTGGAGTTAACTTAAGTCCACGAGGTTAGTCCGTTGAGTTAGCCATAACTCAACGAACTTAGTCCGTTGAGTTAACTGTAAGTCAACGGAGAGCTTATTGAATATATAAATTTGATTGTTAACAAACGAACAGTTCTCAAATTCGTCAGCAATTCCCTGTGGGATCGACCTGTACTTGCACACTGATACAATAGACACTATGCACTTGTAGTTAAAGTACAAATTGGAATTAATATCTAAATTGTGTTAAAGGTTGTTTGTTTACTTCTAAAAGAAAGAATAGGCATAAAGATAAATTAATTAAGTAAAACAGAAGTAACAAATCCAAGTTTTTCTAGTGTAGTACTGGGAAAACCCAAACACCCAATGGTAGGCCGAATTCCTCTGTAAATAGCAATATTTAACTAGAAAGGTAGGCTCGTGGAGTTAACTTAAGTCCACGAAGTTAGTCCATTGAGTTAACCATAACTCCACGAACTAAGTCCATTGAGTTAATTGTAACTCAACAGAATGCTTAACTGAACACATATAAACTTCAATATAAAAATCAGAATAGTACACAATTCTTACTCAATCTCTGTGGGATCGACCTATACTTGCACACAAATACAATATACAGTGTGCACTTGTAGTTAAAATACAAATTGGACTTAATATCTAATTTGTGTGAAAGGTTGTTTGTTTACTTTTAAAAGAATTTATTAATATAAGCATAAACAAGTTTTCAAACCCAAATAGGTTTTTCTGGTGCTATTGTCGGGGATTGAGAAGCTAAGCAACTGTGAGTGCTATTTTGTTTTAATATCAGAAGGAGTGTTGTGTGTTTTATTATATAATTGAGAATATGGCATATGCTTATGCTTAAAGATTTCTGAAACTTATAGTTAGCATATGTGAATTCTGCAATTTGGAAGGTCATGACATCTCTAATTGTTTGAAATTGAGACGATTGTAAATGGTTAGATTACATGAACAACCAATGAATTATATTCAATATAATAGAGCTGAGTATGAGAATCCTATAGTTTACCCAACTAATGGTCAGGTTAGAATGTGTAATATATTGAGAGACAATAAAGTTTGAGATAGGTATGATAGATTGGAGTGTAGTTTAGAATAAAACATGGGCAAACTAGAACAATACATGTGTCAACAACAAGAACTCAACCAATTAAATTATAGGAAAGAATATTGAGAACCTAAAATTGATATCATATACGAAATTGAAAAAACCATAATGAAAATTGATCAAAAATTGAATGCAATGAGATTAGATGATCTAGAAAGAAAATTAAAGGCATTGGATGAATTTACAAAGAAATTACAAGTTATGCAACAGGAAAACACAAATGAAAACTTTAATGTTACAAACATGCATAATTTGCAAAACATACAGACAAAAGAAAATACCAATGCAATAGAATTTAAAGAATGTAAGTTAAAACTAAAAATAATTAAAGATCAAAATCATGAAAATGAAATACAAGAACATCATGAAAGTAATGAAAATCTGGAAGATATATGTATAACATTAAGATCTGGAACTGATATATCACCAAGAACTCAAAAAGAAAGTAATGTGAAGGTGGATAAGAACAAAATTCAAAATGATAATGAAAATGTAATGTCTGAAAACTTAGAAATCAATGAAGAAAAATCTAAATCTAAAAATGAGATTAAAAATGATCAAATGAATGAAATAAAAGAAAAAGAATCTTGTAAATCATAATCATTAACACCCTATCTTGAAAGATTACAGCAAATATTTCCTAAAAAATAAGAAAAAATCAAAGAAATTTTTGAAAGAGTACAAGTTAACATTCCTTTGTTAGACTTATTACAGAAAAGGTCACCTTGTGCTAAATTTCTTAAGGATTGATGTACTAAGAAAAGAGAGTGAAAAGTTCAAAAGAAAGTCTTTTTAGTTGAGCAAAGTAGTTCCCTATTTCTGACACAAATTCCTAAAAAGTTATCTAATTCTAGAATCCTTGTTATATCATGCAACATAGGAAATACTATTCTAGAAAGAACCTTAATAGGCCTAGCAAAGAACCTTAATAGGCCTAGCTGCAGGTATAAATGTTATGCCTAGTGATATATTTGCATCCTTAGGATTAGAAGGCTTAATCCTTACTAGAACTGTCATTCAATTAGCTGATAGAAGTATAATATACCTTAAAGGAAAAATAGAAGATGTCCTAATTAAAATCAAAAACTTCATATATCCTATTGATATTGTGATTTTGGATTTCCAACAAATTAAACATCAGAATCATGATACATCTTTAATTTTGGGAAGACCATTTTTAGCAACATCAAGGACTGTTATAAATTGTAAAACTGGAGTAATGAAGTTAGCATATGATAATGAAGATACTCAAGTAAACATTTTCAAACTAGAAAAGTTTGAGGAGTTAGAAATGTCCTTACATACTATAGACTTTCTAAATGATAAAGGAGATATGTTAGATGATGTGATTTAAGAAGAATTAAATAAGCAACTAGATTCTGAAACTTTAGAAGTAAGTGAAAGTATAGATGTAGAAGAAGATCAAGAAGAGATTAATATTAAAGATGAAAATGTTCAATTAGAAATTCTAACTTCTAATGGTCAACATTTAGATTTATAAAAATGGAATATTTCATGTTACCATCCTTATTGACTCTTTAAAAGAATTCTTCACTTTTACACAAAAATGAAGTACGACACTACAAGAAATCAGATCTATAGTGACAAAAAACGTCTATCATTATAGCTCCAAAATCATCACAATACGCATTTTGAAATCCGTCACAATAGATGACATCACAATAAGTGGACGATTTTCTAGCATCCATCACTATAAGTTGTGCCTATTGTGACGGATTCCTTTTCTATTGTGATGATCAGAGTCGTAACAATAGAACTAAAAATTGTGATGGGTCATTCATCATTATTTTCATATAGTTCGTCACCATTGTCAACCAAAAATTGTATTTTTAGTATCTATTATGATGGATTAGATTGTTACAATTGATATTTAGATTTGCCACTGTAGATAGATACATACAAATATTAAGTTACAGACTAAAACGTATACATTTATTATTAATTAAATATATAACCTTTGTACATAATGAAGACGGTAATGTAAAAATAAAACACTAAAATAAGATTTCAAATAAATATTAATTTACACAAAATATTAAATTCCAAAATTCAATTGTACACAAATTTCAAGTACCTTCATTCTTCGTATTTGATAACAAACAAAATATCAAAGTTTATACATGACAAAGTTTACACAATAATGTTTCCATGGGTTCCTTTTGCTTAACGCCGCAAATGTTGATTTTGTATCAAATTTTATTTATTATTTGAGGGACCTCTCTATACCTTACACCTTTTTTTGAGAATGATGGCTCATTTACGTCGTGCCAGATGTAATCAAATGTGTAAATGAATATGTAAATTTAAAAGTTCATTTCATTTATGACTGTGAAAGTACAAAATTTCATGTACAATTTATCTAAGAATAAATAAAGATAAAAAATATAAAAAGGTCTATTTAAGCTCTTAGTCACAACTTATAATACAATTTCACCGATGTTGAAGTAATTGTATGATAGTTTAAGCTCATATCTAGAAGCATTCGATAATTTAATTCAATTTAGTAACTGTTTTCTACACTTTAAATCAAGAACTTAGATAATTTAGGCTTATATTTAGGAACATTTTGTTTTACTTTATTCCAACAACTATTTTCTATGCTTGAATGGAAAACTAGATAATTTAGGCTTATATCCAAGAGCATTTTGGTTTTACTTCGTTCCAACGATTATTTCCTACACCTAAATGGAAAACTAGATAATTTCAGCTTATATTCGAGAGCATTGTTTCAATTCACCTCAGCGACTATTTCTGACACTTAATTAGTGAATTGGATAGTTTAGACTCGTATCTAAGAGAATTTGGTTTTACATTATTTCAACAACTCTTTCTTGCATGTAAATGGAAAATTAAATAGTTTAGGCTCATATTCGAGAGCATTGCTTCAATTTACGATGACGACTACTTCTAACACTTAAATGACAACCTAGATAGTTTAGGTTGATGTCAAGGAGCATTTGGTTTTACTTTTTTTTTAGATGTGTTTGTGTTTTATATTTTAAAGTTTAGATTTGTTTAATTTTAGACTTAGAAACTTATCTTTTCCTTAAGTTTGTAGTTTTATTTTTGAGTTTAGGTGATTATACCTTATGTTAAGGTTTATTCAATTTTAAACTTAAATATTTGTATTTCCTTAATATCCAAATTATAGGGTTAACTTAATTTTAAACTTAGATTTCTCTTTCTTTTATCCAAGCTGTGACTTGGTTTGATTGATTAACTTAGATATTTTCCTATTGTATCTAAGTTACAATTTGATTTAATTTCTTTTTAACTCATATATATATCAATTCTTCTTTGATCATCTCTATCTGACAATTTCATTTATGTTTGTTGAATTCCATGTGCAACAGTTAATCACCAATTATAGGTGGTAATCTTGCAAATTAGATCTGTAGTGTAAAATCATATCTTTCTAAAATAGTAATATATCATATATTAGTTTGTCAATTTCACAAAAAATACCAAGTTTAAACATATCGAAGGCCTTCAAAAAAATAAATAAGAACTTTCAGATACTTGGGAAAAATGGAATCTTTCATTTGAAACATTTTAGAGAACACAACTTAAGTAATGCATTAAAATTATAACACGTGTCCTATAAATAGAATAACAAAAGCAACCTTTAAATGTTTTAGTGAAACCTTTCAAATTTTGAATGTGAAGCCTTCCGATTAAGTAATGTATTTCGGTGACTTTCAAGAAATATGAAACCTTGAAAAACTTAGAAATTGAAACTCACTGATATAGTAAACAACTTTCAGTGACTTTTAGATAAAAGTCTTTGAAAAAACTTAGAAGGTGAAACCTACTAATTCAAGCTTACATTTTGGCGACTTTCAATAGAAGTCTTAGATTCTAATCCTTAGAGAATATGAAAGAATTTGAAAGTAATTTTCAGAGGTTTGTAGGAAAACCTTTAGAGAAAGCGGACAGACAAAACTGCATAATTAAAATAGGTCTTTAATCACTTCTCTAACAATATTGTCTAGGTTTTTCATCATCAAAATTGAACTTGTAAATAAGGAACCAACACACACGAAAGAAGTGATGGTGCATCGCTGAGTTCATGCATGGATTGGTGTGAATGGGTGGTCGTTCACGTGTGACTTGGTCAACGTGTGAGCTTGGTTGGGTGCATGAGAAGTCGTGGGTGCATGTGCATAAGAAGTGCTATGCATGATGGATATGCAACAACCATCGGAAAAGTCAAGCATGATGTGGGGTCATGGAGGACGACGTTGTTTTTTTTTGTATTGATGGGTACATTTTTAATATACATAGAGGGGTATAACCCCATGTAATGATTTTTAATATACATGTAATGATTTTATAAAGTGGAATGGAAAGCATTCTTTTCCTCATTCATTGTTTTACCTCGCTCAATTGATTTTGAGATCAGCTCTGGTCATCGGAAAACAAACAACGTAGAATATGATTATTAAACAAACAAAAAAGGAACGAACGTGAAGTCGTGAACAATGAAGAAAAGTAATTTTGGTTTAACCGGTTGAACGGAATGAATGTTATACATATATATAATATATAATAATCGGTTTGAACCGAAACATGATCGGTTCAACTGAGTTTTTTTCTTCTTTTAAAAATAAAATATATTGGGTTTTTTTACCGGTTAAACCCAGAGAGAACTCGGTTAAACCTGTCTCTTAAAATCATATATATATATAAAATATAATATAAATACAAAAAAAAATGAGCGGTTGACGTTGAACCGAAATATCATGGATTCAACCGATCTTTTTAAAAAAATTATAAATTTATTGGTTGAACCGAAATGTTTGCGGCTCAACCGTTTTCTGCAAAAAAAATAATATAATAATAATAATTTTGTGATTTTACCGAGACACACCCGGTTTGATCGATTTAAATAAATACACATACATATATATATAATAATAATATTAATAAGCATAAAAGTAATACTCCGGTGAAACGGAGAGATATCTCGGTTAATCAAATAACTAAATAAAATAATAATAATAAGAGTAATTTTCATAATAAAAACCAACGAATAAAATAATGATAATAATAAATTAATAAATAAAAATACAATATTAATAACCTATTTAAATAAAAATAAAATAAATAATATTAATAATATATAATAAAATAATAACATAAAATGAATTAATATATGTATATATATCCTTATATAAACTCTCAAATTATCTAAATACCCACATGAGCTTCTAAACTACTAAAATTTCCTCATGCACAACTAAATTATCAAAATACTCTTATGCACATCTAAATTATTAGAATACTCTCAATGCATGTCTAGAATACTAAAATACTCTTACATGCATCAACATGTAAAAATACTTCTAGATATGAGTTTAAACTATTTAAAAATGTTAAGTGTTCTTAGAAATAAACAAAAATTCTATAATTTCATTATAATCTTGAATTATATAATATTTTTATGTACTCGTTTTATGAACAATAAAACTATATGTTTTTATATTATGTGTATTTGACGTAATTAACATGATCTAAATAAGACATTTTTCTCGAAAGATATAAGACGTGAAATTACTACTTAATTTTTGAAAGGTTTCATATATTACAAATGCTATCCCAATAACAAATAATATTATAATGTATGAAAAATTCATATAAACATTTATATATTTATCAACATGATTTTACACATGTGCATTTGACTTTTGCACATTTGAATAGTTTTTATTGAATTAATCTTGCATTCATCCATCAAACTCCTACATATAATTGTTAATATGATAAAATAGCATTATATATATGCCATAGACGGGAGGTAAGGAGAGGGGGATGAGGTAGAATGGTGAAAGGGAAAAATGTAATTAACTTTACCTGAAACTTAGCACAAATTCAAATATAGCCAACATGTTACTACAACACACTAAATCCACAAGCAACACAATACATGACTAATCTCGAATTCATATGCATCCACACCACCTGACAAACATGTGATCAGTGTGGTACACGAATGCACATCCAGTTAAAGGCAAAGTATACCATCTGACATAATACAAATTAAGTCAACTTCATCATGTATTAGCATATATTCACAACAGAATATATGATGATACATCAAAAAAAGGAAAAATATATGTATTATACTTTATATATATTTACATGACATTAAAATATAGGAATGCATAAAATAAGATGAAATATTCTTGTGCACTTCTAAGCACCCGTGCAAACCCTCAAAATACCTAAATCTTCTTTATGAACTCTAAATTACCAAAATGTCTCTTACTCATTCTTTAAATCACCAAAATACCCCTCCACATACCTCAAATTGCCATTGTGCACCCACAAATTACCAAAATGCCTGCATATTAGAGAGGAGAAAAGGAGAGAAGGATGAAGTAGAGTGTGCAGGAAAAATTGTAATTGACTTTACCATCGAATATAGCTAGACACAAAACATTCATATATGCCCAACATATTATTATTACAACACACAAAGTCCACAATCAACGCAATACAAGACTAGATCCACAATTTATATGTATCCACACCACACCATGTGATTGGTGCGGTACATGAATGCACGACAAATTACAGGTAGAGGATACCATCGATCACACATGATACCAAGTCATTCAACTTCATCATATATCAGCGTAGAAGTTGTGAACCACGGTACGAATGGCGATTGGAATTCTAACCGTATGCTTAGCGTTGTACCATGCCAAGCTTCCAAATTGACAGTCTCCCTGCACCTTCCTCGTGCTTGAGAATTTGACTTCATATGCAAGAACACTAGCACTGGCATTAAATACCAGAGTTTTTGGATGGACCTCCATTTTGATACCAAAAGGTGGATTAGCTCGTAGTTCATAGACAGAATTCGCATCATCGACATTAGTGACGATCCGTTGAACGGTGACTGACCCTTTGAGGTATGGTATCGCAATGGAAGGAAGGTTCAAATTATAAGCTGTACCACTGGTGTTACAAATAGGGGTTACCTTCAGCATGCAATGTATATACTGGTTGTAGTCATTAGGATCAATGTCGTAGACAAGGCCTGGGCGCATCGCTTCGATAGGATTAACATGGCCTGCTCCGAAGTCGAAAGGACCCGCAATCTTTTTTGGGGCTCCTTCGGCCATTATGGGCCAACCGAATGCGTCAGTAACTGATGCTGAATTACAATATATAGCAAGATATGTAAGTTTTCATCTAATAGATTTTAAAAATAATAGTCTTAGCTTATTCTAATCCTAGGAGAAATATGGATTTTAAACTAGTACCAGTTGTCATTAGAGCTGACTTCAAGGCTGCTGGGGACCAATCAGGATGCAGTGATTTGAGGAGCGCAACTATTCCAGAAATATGTGGAGCTGAAGCTGATGTCCCACTTCCTAATGTGAATGACTCCTTGGCTGCTCCTAAGACGGACACTCCCGGCGCTGCAACATCTGGCTGTTGTAAGGAAACAATAATGGTCATGGATAGCTTTCCTTCCATCACGATGAATTTCATTCTCGTACTTAATTTGAATAATCCTACCCTAAGGCAATTAAATTAACCATTAATCTAGTTTAAATAGTGAAATAATCATGGACACATGCATCTAGCGTTCCATAATTGAGACGACAAGGTATTTTTATTGGGAATTCACAAATTAACTGAATTCATAACTTGCGAAGAAATTCAGCTCGTGTAATAATGAATTGAAAGATGGTGGTGGCATAATACCTTCAGCACTTCTGGAAGAATAGCACTTGGTCCTCTGGAAGAGAATGACGCCACTTTAGGTGATAACACCTCACTTCCAACTACTGTTGTTGTTGGCTTTAACTTCACCACTGGAGAACTATAACAATTAATTAACAAATAGAAAAATATGAGTTCAGTCATAGGCGTGAATAAAATGTTTGAGGTGACAACAGAAGTCATACAAGTGTACCTTGCAGTTTGAAGGTAATTTCCAACTTGATAACCCATTTCAATATCAATGAGCACAATTGGAAAATTTTCATTACTAGGATAGAGAACGTTACTAGTGTATTGTGCAGAAATTATCCCCTTGCCACCTCTATTATGGACATTAACGGCGGCTGATTTAAGAAAATTAGATGGGTGTTCTCCTCTAAGAGCTGCGCAAAGGACCACATTCCCAGTTATGTTGACAACTTGAAGAAGTTCAACACTGCAACTGTAATGGGGTCCAAAGAAACATTACGTAATTACAAACAAATTAAGTCAAATGGGAGTTTGCTAAAATTAATCGCTCGATTACCTTCCGCCAAAGACAAGTGGTGTGAATCGCATCTGGACCTTGGTGGATGTATGGTATAGACCTTGACCCTGCACTTCATAAACAATGGTTAGAGATTCCTACTATATATTAACATTGTGAAAATACATACATATATATATATATACATAAATATGCACATACCATTATTGTTTGGTTATTTCCCAATGTAATGGCGGTTGGAAAAGTTCGATCTATCGTGGTTGCTGCAACAGTTATGACCCAAGGAGCCACATTTACCACAAGCTGCGGTGCAGGACCATCATTTCCTCCAGCAAAGACCACGGTGATCCCTTTGGCTACTGCATGAAGTGAGCCGAATGACGCTGTTGGCAAACTTAGCGACAAGGACAACACATCAACTCCATCATGTATTGCATCGTCGATGGCTTTGAGGACTCCAGCATCATTCCCAGTTCTTTGGTTCTTCCCCCAAATTGTCTTGTATATTGCAAGGCGAGCGCGTGGCGCTCCACCTCTCGTTGTGCCAAATGCAAGGCCGTGGAAGCTTGCATTCTCTACCAAGGAGCCTGCTGCAATGGAGGCTGTGAATGTTCCATGGCCGTTAGCATCTCGAGCAGACAGGTAGTCATCGTTGATATATTTTTGGTGTATTCCACCAGTGTACCATTTTGCCCCTATAATCTTCAGGTTACATTTGGACTTGTCGAATGCCTCCCCTGTCTTGCATTCCCCCTTCCAACGTGATGGTATTGGACCGTAACCTTCATCGCTGAAGCTTTTCGACTCCGGCCATATTCCTATGCACAAATTTAATCAAAATCTAGTCAACACCATACATAGAAATGTTCAAAAAGAAGTGTTCAAGATAATACATTGGTTTATTACGTGTGTGCAAAATAAGTCATAAGATACATATATAACCATTTTACGATAATATTTCATCGATGGATAGCCAAATATTTTACTTTTCAACCTGCTCATATTTCCCTCACCAGTCAAGACCGATCATAAAATTTAACCGTTGATTCATACTTCTTCACGTATCCCAATTTCTCCCATATATTAATGTTCAGTTGGTAAGTGACAATGTTACTCATAATTTCTGTGAATGGTGACCATAATTCTCTCAAGGAAATGATAAATGAATGTTTGTTTCTCTTCACCCGTATTATGTTGTTGCGGTAATTCCTATAATATTAAGTGGTGATTCTCATAATGTTAAGTCGTATAATATTTACCACTATAATATAATTATACTAATATTGAATAATATTATTTATATTACCCATTTTGTTGATAATTAGTGCTAGTTATATATAGCAAATAAAACTTAGAATAATAATGTAAAATATCATATTGTAAACTACGAAAATGTCACCAGTGTCAACGATGCCGATGATGATGTCACGTCCCCATTCGGTCTTTCGGAGGAGAGGAGTCGTGCTGTAGTAATGGACGCCTAGAAAATCCCAAGTTCTGGTTGTGTGGAGCTTCACCTCGCGGCTGAGGCTGACGTGAATCACCCCCGGCATACCTGAATATATGCGATCCATATTGTTGGAACGTACGTCTAGCTATTAATTAATTTTCGACAAATACAAGAATACAATTGAATTATTTGTTCAGTTACAACAGATCGATCTAATAAAAATTCATATGTATACAGAGATAGATGGATGATAGACAGACGTACTTGCAATCTGCTTAGCCTGCGAGTCTGTGAGCATGGCCGAGAATCCAGAAAAGCCATGCCTGTAGCTGTACACCATCGAATCCATGGCCTTTTCCTTGCTGGAAGATTAATGATATTAATCAAGGGATGGGCACAAGAACGATGGAGTAAACGTTAAGATATGAATATGGGAGAAGTTAGTGGTTAATTTTACTTGTGGTATCGATCGATGGATCGACTGAGTGGAACACAAGAAGCTACCTAGCTTAGCCAGGTGTATTTATATATGTATTATATGGTCAATAATTACTTTCGTACCTCCCCAAGATGGACGTGAGCATGTCACGGTGGGAAGATGTAACGAGCTCCGGGTCATGGTGTTGATTCTCTCCCATATACACGACGTAAAGCTGTAATATTTATACATATGTATAAGACGTGAGGATCGAACAGTACTGGTAGAAAGAAGATGGATGAATATTATCATTTCGATCAGAACTCTTACCTTTTTGTTCGTGTCTCCTCCATGGACCGAAACGGTCTGGAGTATGAAAATAAGAATCAGTAGAAGGTAGGAGGGAGGAGTACTACCGCAGAAACCCATCTCAGTTCGCTTGGATCGATGTTTGGAAGCTGATACCACTTCTTGCATGTGGTTGAAGGTGTCTGTTTTAACCAGTGGATGCAAGGAAGGTAAGACGTTAACGTTAAATGATGTAAGTACACTGCACACGCGACAGTCGTACGACAATATAAAAATGCATTATTTCCATAAACTTAACACTCGTATCCTTCACCTCAAATTTGAAAATCTTATCTCTTCCTCGTCAATTTCATCAAAGTCAAAATAACTGTTTGGTTTCAATTACAATTTGCCAGTGGGCGTTTCTGTTGGCGCCCAATCTTGGACACCAAGGAGCATGTAATTCCTTGGAAGTGAAGTGATCATATGGTTGTCTTGGGTCCGAGGGGAGGGGATTGTGGTAATTTATGTGAATTATGGGTGTTGAGTTGGATGTGGGTAGGAATCAACTTGTTGGTGGTGGTCTGCCTGGAGTGCCAACCAAACAAGAGGTGATTTTGAGCTTGTTGGAGAATTTTAGTGAGAGTCTTCAGAAGCTAGTCCCCTTACATGAGATGTTCTTCCACAAAAGCGAATTGAAAATTTTTAAAGAATATGTAATTATTTTTCGCCTTTTATGTAATTAATAAATATATTATAAAAAGTTATTTAAATTAAATAAGCATTGATTTAGATGATTTGGAGGTATATTCGTGTACCTTCCGCTTTCCGTCTTCTTCACGCTAACCTCCGAAAGAAGCAATATTTTCTTTCTCGTTTTGAAAATAAGACCAACCAATGCGATCATATAGCAGGACAGTGAGAGAGTCTCCCACCTTCGGTTATCCCAAGTTCAGATCTTGTGAAAAAAATCAAGGTTCTAACATTTTTTTTAAAAAAAATTAAGGTTCTAACATTTTTTTTTAAAAAAATTTCCAAAGTTAAAGATATTTTTCATGTGTTTCAAACTTTTGATCTTCACAAAATTCGAACTTAAAATCAAAGAAAAGGTGAAGAATTTCTTTACCATCTAAGTACATGATCTTGTATAAGTAAAACAATCAGCAGTGAAAGTAAAACAACCAATTAAGAAGGATAAGCATGGTAAAACAAAAGTAACAAATCTAAGTTTTTCTAGTGTAGTGCTGGGAAAACCCAAACACCCAATGGTTGGCCGAATTCCTCTGTAAATAGCAGTATTTAACTGGAAAGGTAGGCTCGTGGAGTTAACTTAAGTCCACGAAGTTAGTCCATTGAGTTAACCATAACTCCACGAACTAAGTCCATTGAGTTAATTGTAACTCAACAGAATGCTTAACTGAGCACATATAAACTTCAATATAAAAATCAGAATAGTACACAATTCTTACTCAATCTCTGTGAGATCGACCTATACTTGCACACAAATACAATATGCACTGTGCACTTGCAATTAAAATACAAATTAGACTTAATATCTAATTTGTGTGAAAGGTTGTTTGTTTACTTTTAAAAGAATTTATTAATATAAGCATAAACAAGTTTTCAAACCCAAATAGGTTTTTCTGGTGCTATTGTCGGGGATTGAGAAGCTAAGCAACTGTGATTGTTATTTTGTTTTAATATCATAAGGAGTGTTATGTGTTTTATTATATAATTGAGAATATGGCATATGCTTATGCTTAAAGATTTCTGAAACTTATAGTTAGCATATGTGAATTCTGCAATTTGGAAGGTCATGACATCTCTGATTGTTTGAAATTGAGACGATTACAAATGGTTAGATTATATGAACAACCAATGAATTATATTCAATATAATAGAGCTGAGTATGAGAATCCTATAGTTTACCCAACTAATGGTCAGGTTAGAACGTGTAATATATTGAGAGACAATAAAGTTTGAGATAGGTATGATAGATTGGAGTGTAGTTTAGAACAAAACATGGGCAAACTAGAACAATACATGTGTCAACAATAATAAGTCAACCAATTAAATTATAGGAAAGAATATTGAGAACCTAAAATTGATATCATATAAGAAACTGAAAAAACCATAATGAAAATTGATCAAAAATTGAATGCAATGAGATTAGATGATCTAGAAAGAAAATTAAAGGCATTGGATGAATTTACAAAGAAATTACAAGTTATGCAACAGGAAAACACAAATGAAAACTTTAATGTTACAAACATGCACAATTTGCAAAACATACAGACAAAAGAAAATACCAATGTAATAGAATTTAAAGAATGTAAGTTAAAACTAAAAATAATTAAAGATCAAAATCATGAAAATGAAATACAAGAACATCATGAAAGTAATGAAAATCTGGAAGATATATGTATAACATTAAGATCTGGAACTGATATATCACCAAGAACTCAGAAAGAAAGTAATGTGAAGGTGGATAAGAACAAAATTCAAAATGATAATGAAAATGTAATGTCTGAAAACTTAGAAATCAATGAAGAAAAATCTAAATCTAAAAATGAGATTAAAAATGATCAAATGAATGAAATAAAAGAAAAAGAATCTTGTAAATCATAATCATTAACACCCTATCTTGAAAGATTACAACAAACATTTCCTAAAAAATAAGAAAAAATCAAAGAAATTTTTGAAAGAGTACAAGTTAACATTCCTTTGTTAGACTTATTGCAGAAAAGGTCACCTTGTGCTAAATTTCTTAAGGATTGATGTACTAAGAAAAGAGAGCGAAAAGTTCAAAAGAAAGTCTTTTTAGTTGAGCAAAGTAGTTCCCTATTTCTTACACAAATTCCTAAAAAGTTATCTGATTCTGGAATCCTTGTTATATCATGCACCATAAGAAATACTATTCTAGAAAGAACCTTAATAGGCCTAGCTGTAGGTATAAATGTTATGCCTAGTGATATATTTGCATCCTTAGGATTAGAAGGCTTAATCCTTACTAGAACTGACATTCAATTAGCTGATAGAAGTATAAGATACCTTAAAGGAAAAATAGAAGATGTCCTAATTAAAATCAAAAACTTCATATATCCTATTGATATTGTGATTTTGGATTTCCAACAAATTAAACATCAGAATCATGATACATCTTTAATTTTGGGAAGACCATTTTTAGCAACATCAAAGACTGTTATAAATTGTAAAACTGGAGTAATGAAGTTAGCATATGATAATGAAGATACTCAAGTAAACATTTTCAAACTAGAAAAGTTTGAGAAGTTAGAAATGTACTTACATACTATAGACTTTCTAAATGATAAAGGAGATATGTTAGATGATGTGATTTAAGAAGAATTAAATAAGCAACTAGATTCTGAAACTTTAGAAGTAAGTGAAAGTATAGATATAGAAGAAGATCAAGAAGAGATTAATATTGAAGATGAAAATGTTCAATTAGAAATTCTAACTTCTAATGGTCAACATTTAGATTTATAAAAATGGAATATTTCATGTTACCATCCTTATTGACTCTTTAAAAGAATTCTTCACTTTTACACAAAAATGAAGTACGACACTACAAGAAATCAGATCTATAGTGACAAAAAACGTCTATCATTATAGCTCCAAAATCATCACAATACGCATTTTGAAATCCGTCACAATAGATGACATCACAATAAGTGGACGATTTTCTAGCATCCATCACTATAAGTTGTGCCTATTGTGACGGATTCCTTTTCTATTGTGATGATCAGAGTCGTAACAATAGAACTAAAAATTGTGATGGGTCATTCATCATTATTTTCATATAGTTCGTCACCATTGTCAACCAAAAATTGTATTTTTAGTATCTATTATGATGGATTAGATTGTTACAATTGATATTTAGATTTGCCACTGTAGATAGATACATACAAATATTAAGTTACAGACTAAAACGTATACATTTATTATTAATTAAATATATAACCTTTGTACATAATGAAGACGGTAATGTAAAAATAAAACACTAAAATAAGATTTCAAATGAATATTAATTTACACAAAATATTAAATTCCAAAATTCAATTGTACACAAATTTCAAGTACCTTCATTCTTCGTATTTGATAACAAACAAAATATCAAAGTTTATACATGACAAAGTTTACACAATAATGTTTCCATGGGTTCCTTTTGCTTAACGCCGCAAATGTTGATTTTGTATCAAATTTTATTTATTATTTGAGGGACCTCTCTATACCTTACACCTTTTTTTGAGAATGATGGCTCATTTACGTCGTGCCAGATGTAATCAAATGTGTAAATGAATATGTAAATTTAAAAGTTCATTTCATTTATGACTGTGAAAGTACAAAATTTCATGTACAATTTATCTAAGAATAAATAAAGATAAAAAATATAAAAAGGTCTATTTAAGCTCTTAGTCACAACTTATAATACAATTTCACCGATGTTGAAGTAATTGTATGATAGTTTAAGCTCATATCTAGAAGCATTCGATAATTTAATTCAATTTAGTAACTGTTTTCTACACTTTAAATCAAGAACTTAGATAATTTAGGCTTATATTTAGGAACATTTTGTTTTACTTTATTCCAACAACTATTTTCTATGCTTGAATGGAAAACTAGATAATTTAGGCTTATATCCAAGAGCATTTTGGTTTTACTTCGTTCCAACGATTATTTCCTACACCTAAATGGAAAACTAGATAATTTCAGCTTATATTCGAGAGCATTGTTTCAATTCACCTCAGCGACTATTTCTGACACTTAATTAGTGAATTGGATAGTTTAGACTCGTATCTAAGAGAATTTGGTTTTACATTATTTCAACAACTCTTTCTTGCATGTAAATGGAAAATTAAATAGTTTAGGCTCATATTCGAGAGCATTGCTTCAATTTACGATGACGACTACTTCTAACACTTAAATGACAACCTAGATAGTTTAGGTTGATGTCAAGGAGCATTTGGTTTTACTTTTTTTTTAGATGTGTTTGTGTTTTATATTTTAAAGTTTAGATTTGTTTAATTTTAGACTTAGAAACTTATCTTTTCCTTAAGTTTGTAGTTTTATTTTTGAGTTTAGGTGATTATACCTTATGTTAAGGTTTATTCAATTTTAAACTTAAATATTTGTATTTCCTTAATATCCAAATTATAGGGTTAACTTAATTTTAAACTTAGATTTCTCTTTCTTTTATCCAAGCTGTGACTTGGTTTGATTGATTAACTTAGATATTTTCCTATTGTATCTAAGTTACAATTTGATTTAATTTCTTTTTAACTCATATATATATCAATTCTTCTTTGATCATCTCTATCTGACAATTTCATTTATGTTTGTTGAATTCCATGTGCAACAGTTAATCACCAATTATAGGTGGTAATCTTGCAAATTAGATCTGTAGTGTAAAATCATATCTTTCTAAAATAGTAATATATCATATATTAGTTTGTCAATTTCACAAAAAATACCAAGTTTAAACATATCGAAGGCCTTCAAAAAAATAAATAAGAACTTTCAGATACTTGGGAAAAATGGAATCTTTCATTTGAAACATTTTAGAGAACACAACTTAAGTAATGCATTAAAATTATAACACGTGTCCTATAAATAGAATAACAAAAGCAACCTTTAAATGTTTTAGTGAAACCTTTCAAATTTTGAATGTGAAGCCTTCCGATTAAGTAATGTATTTCGGTGACTTTCAAGAAATATGAAACCTTGAAAAACTTAGAAATTGAAACTCACTGATATAGTAAACAACTTTCAGTGACTTTTAGATAAAAGTCTTTGAAAAAACTTAGAAGGTGAAACCTACTAATTCAAGCTTACATTTTGGCGACTTTCAATAGAAGTCTTAGATTCTAATCCTTAGAGAATATGAAAGAATTTGAAAGTAATTTTCAGAGGTTTGTAGGAAAACCTTTAGAGAAAGCGGACAGACAAAACTGCATAATTAAAATAGGTCTTTAATCACTTCTCTAACAATATTGTCTAGGTTTTTCATCATCAAAATTGAACTTGTAAATAAGGAACCAACACACACGAAAGAAGTGATGGTGCATCGCTGAGTTCATGCATGGATTGGTGTGAATGGGTGGTCGTTCACGTGTGACTTGGTCAACGTGTGAGCTTGGTTGGGTGCATGAGAAGTCGTGGGTGCATGTGCATAAGAAGTGCTATGCATGATGGATATGCAACAACCATCGGAAAAGTCAAGCATGATGTGGGGTCATGGAGGACGACGTTGTTTTTTTTTGTATTGATGGGTACATTTTTAATATACATAGAGGGGTATAACCCCATGTAATGATTTTTAATATACATGTAATGATTTTATAAAGTGGAATGGAAAGCATTCTTTTCCTCATTCATTGTTTTACCTCGCTCAATTGATTTTGAGATCAGCTCTGGTCATCGGAAAACAAACAACGTAGAATATGATTATTAAACAAACAAAAAAGGAACGAACGTGAAGTCGTGAACAATGAAGAAAAGTAATTTTGGTTTAACCGGTTGAACGGAATGAATGTTATACATATATATAATATATAATAATCGGTTTGAACCGAAACATGATCGGTTCAACTGAGTTTTTTTCTTCTTTTAAAAATAAAATATATTGGGTTTTTTTACCGGTTAAACCCAGAGAGAACTCGGTTAAACCTGTCTCTTAAAATCATATATATATATAAAATATAATATAAATACAAAAAAAAATGAGCGGTTGACGTTGAACCGAAATATCATGGATTCAACCGATCTTTTTAAAAAAATTATAAATTTATTGGTTGAACCGAAATGTTTGCGGCTCAACCGTTTTCTGCAAAAAAAATAATATAATAATAATAATTTTGTGATTTTACCGAGACACACCCGGTTTGATCGATTTAAATAAATACACATACATATATATATAATAATAATATTAATAAGCATAAAAGTAATACTCCGGTGAAACGGAGAGATATCTCGGTTAATCAAATAACTAAATAAAATAATAATAATAAGAGTAATTTTCATAATAAAAACCAACGAATAAAATAATGATAATAATAAATTAATAAATAAAAATACAATATTAATAACCTATTTAAATAAAAATAAAATAAATAATATTAATAATATATAATAAAATAATAACATAAAATGAATTAATATATGTATATATATCCTTATATAAACTCTCAAATTATCTAAATACCCACATGAGCTTCTAAACTACTAAAATTTCCTCATGCACAACTAAATTATCAAAATACTCTTATGCACATCTAAATTATTAGAATACTCTCAATGCATGTCTAGAATACTAAAATACTCTTACATGCATCAACATGTAAAAATACTTCTAGATATGAGTTTAAACTATTTAAAAATGTTAAGTGTTCTTAGAAATAAACAAAAATTCTATAATTTCATTATAATCTTGAATTATATAATATTTTTATGTACTCGTTTTATGAACAATAAAACTATATGTTTTTATATTATGTGTATTTGACGTAATTAACATGATCTAAATAAGACATTTTTCTCGAAAGATATAAGACGTGAAATTACTACTTAATTTTTGAAAGGTTTCATATATTACAAATGCTATCCCAATAACAAATAATATTATAATGTATGAAAAATTCATATAAACATTTATATATTTATCAACATGATTTTACACATGTGCATTTGACTTTTGCACATTTGAATAGTTTTTATTGAATTAATCTTGCATTCATCCATCAAACTCCTACATATAATTGTTAATATGATAAAATAGCATTATATATATGCCATAGACGGGAGGTAAGGAGAGGGGGATGAGGTAGAATGGTGAAAGGGAAAAATGTAATTAACTTTACCTGAAACTTAGCACAAATTCAAATATAGCCAACATGTTACTACAACACACTAAATCCACAAGCAACACAATACATGACTAATCTCGAATTCATATGCATCCACACCACCTGACAAACATGTGATCAGTGTGGTACACGAATGCACATCCAGTTAAAGGCAAAGTATACCATCTGACATAATACAAATTAAGTCAACTTCATCATGTATTAGCATATATTCACAACAGAATATATGATGATACATCAAAAAAAGGAAAAATATATGTATTATACTTTATATATATTTACATGACATTAAAATATAGGAATGCATAAAATAAGATGAAATATTCTTGTGCACTTCTAAGCACCCGTGCAAACCCTCAAAATACCTAAATCTTCTTTATGAACTCTAAATTATCAAAATGTCTCTTACTCATTCTTTAAATTACCAAAATACCCCTCCACATACCTCAAATTGCCATTGTGTACCCACAAATTACCAAAATGCCTGCATATTAGAGAGGAGAAAAGGAGAGAAGGATGAAGTAGAGTGTGAAGGAAAAATTGTAATTGACTTTACCATCGAATATAGCTAGACACAAAACATTCATATATGCCCAACATATTATTATTACAACACACCAAATCCACAATCAACACAATAAAAGACTATATCCTCAATTTATGTATGTCCACACCACCATGTGATTGGTGCGGTACATGAATGCAAGACAAATTACAGGTACAGGATGCCATCGATCTAACATAATACCAAGTCATTCAACTTCATCATATATCAGCGTAGAAGTTGTGAACCACGGTACGAATGGCGATTGGAATTCTAACCGTATGCTTAGCGTTGTACCATGCCAAGCTTCCAAATTGACAGTCTCCCTGCACCTTCCTCGTGCTTGAGAATTTGACTTCATATGCAAGAACACTAGCACTGGCATTAAATACCAGAGTTTTTGGATGGACCTCCATTTTGATACCAAAAGGTGGATTAGCTCGTAGTTCATAGACAGAATTCGCATCATCGACATTAGTGACGATCCGTTGAACGGTGACTGACCCTTTGAGGTATGGTATCGCAATGGAAGGAAGGTTCAAATTATAAGCTGTACCACTGGTGTTACAAATAGGGGTTACCTTCAGCATGCAATGTATATACTGGTTGTAGTCATTAGGATCAATGTCGTAGACAAGGCCTGGGTGCATCGATTTGATAGGATTAACATGGCCTGCTCCGAAGTCGAAAGGACCCGCAATCTTTTTTGGGGCTCCTTCGGCCATTATGGGCCAACCGAATGCGTCAGTAACTGATGCTGAATTACAATATATAGCAAGATATGTAAGTTTTCATCTAATAGATTTTAAAATAATAGTCTTAGCTTATTCTAATCCTAGGAGAAATATGGATTTTAAACTAGTACATGTTGTCATTAGAGCTGACTTCAAGGCTGCTGGGGACCAATCAGGATGCAGTGATTTGAGGAGCGCAACTATTCCAGAAATATGTGGAGCTGAAGCTGATGTCCCACTTCCTAATGTGAATGACTCCTTGGCTGCTCCTAAGACGGACACTCCCGGCGCTGCAACATCTGGCTGTTGTAAGGAAACAATAATGGTCATGGTTAGCTTTCCTTCCATCACGATGAATTTCATTCTCATACTTAATTTGAATAGTCCTACCCTAAGGCAATTAAACAGTGGTACATATAGTTTAAATAGTGAAATAACACAAAGCATGGGCACATGTAGCATTCCTCAATTGGGACGACAAAGTATTTTTGTTGGGAAATCGCAAATTAGTTGAATTCATATCTATACATAGAAGTTCAGCTCGTGAAATAATGAATTGAAAGATGGTGGTGGCATAATACCTTGAGCACTTCAGGAAGAATAGCACTTGGTCCTCTGGAAGAGAATGACGCTACTTTAGGTGATAACACCTCACTTCCAACTACTGTTGTTGTTGGTTTTAATTTCACTACTGGAGAACTATGGCAATAGAAAGAGAAACATGAGTTGACTCTTAGGCATAAACGAGAAATTTAGTGTGACAACAAAAATCAGACAGGTGTACCTTGCAGTTTGGAGATAATCAAAAATTTGATAAACCATTTCAAAATCAATGAACAAAATTGGAAATTCTTCGTTACTAGGTTGGAGAAGGTTCGTTGTGCGTTGTGCAATAATTATCCCCTTGCCACCTCTATCCGGAATAATGGAGGCTGATTTGGCTGTACCACTAGCAACTAGGCATAGTACCACATTCCCAGTTATGTTGACAACTTGAAGAAGTTCAACACTGCAACTGTAATGGGGTCCAAAGAAACATTACGTAATTACAAACAAATTAAGTCAAATGGGAGTTTGCTAAAATTAATCGCTCGATTACCTTCCGCCAAAGACAAGTGGTGTGAATCCCATCTGGACCTTGGTGGATGTATGGTATAGACCTTGACCCTGCACTTCATAAACAATGGTTAGAGATTCCTACTATATATTAACATTGTGAAAATACATACATATATATATATATACATAAATATGCACATACCATTATTGTTTGGTTATTTCCCAATGTAATGGCGGTTGGAAAAGTTCGATCTATCGTGGTTGCTGCAACAGTTATGACCCAAGGAGCCACATTTACCACAAGCTGCGGTGCAGGACCATCATTTCCTCCAGCAAAGACCACAGTGATCCCTTTGGCTACTGCATGTAGCGAGCCGAATGAGACTGATGGCGAACCTAGCGACAAGGACAACACATCAACTCCATCATGTATTGCATCGTCGATGGCTTTAAGTACTCCAGCATCATTGCCGACACCTGGCGCCCAAAATGCCTTGTATATTGCAAGACGAGCGCGTGGCGCTCCACCTCTCGCTGTGCCAAATGCAAGGCCACGGAAGCTTGCATCCTCTACCAAGGAGCCTGCTGCAATGGAGGCTGTGAATGTTCCATGGCCTTGAGCATCTCGAGCAGACAGGTAGTCAGCGTTGATATATCTTTGGTCTATTCCACCAGTGTACCATTTTGCCCCTATAATCTTCAGGGTACAATTGGACTTGTCGAATGCCTCCCCTGTCTTGCATTCCCCCTTCCAACGTGACGGTATTGGACCGTAACCTTCATCGCTGAAGCTTTTCGACTCCGGCCATATTCCTATGCGCAAATTTATTAATTGAAATCTAGTGAACACCTTTGAAATCTTCAACAAAGCAGTGGTCAAGAACATCCATATGTAGGTTTATTACACAAGATATTTGATGGATATCCAAGAAATACATACATATACTCATCTTTATAAAATCTAGTCAAAAAATACATTCACAACCATTTTACGGTAATATTCCATGCATATATAGCCAAATCGTTTCACTTTTCTACCCACTCATATTTCCCTCACCACTCATGACTGGTCATCAAATTAATTTAACCTTTGATTCGTCTTTCTTCACGTATCCCAATTTCTCCCGTATATATGTTATTCTTCAGATGGTTAGTGGCAGCGTTACTCACAGTTTCTATGAATGGTGAACATCATTCTCTCAAGAAATTGATAAATAGATGTTTGTTTCACCTCACCCATGCATATCATGTTGTCGCGGTAATTCCTAATGCATCAATCAGGTGACTCTCATGATATTAAGTAGTATAATTACGACTATAATATAATTATATTAATATTATTAATATATTAAAATTAAATAGTATTATTTATATTATCTATTTTATCGATTGGTATGCACTAGTTATAGAAAATAAAAATTAAAATAATAATGAAAAATATCATATATTATAAAATTAACATGAAAAGTCACCTGTGTCAACGATGCCGATGATGACATCACGTCCCCATTCGGTCTTCCGGAGGAGGGGGGTCGAGTTGATGTAATGGATGCCCAGAAAATCCCAAGTTCTGGTTGTGTGAAGCTTCACCTCGCGGCTGAGGCTGACGTGAATCACCCCCGGCATACCTGCATATATGTAATCCATATTATTGTAACATACACGCATACAATGGTATTATTTATTCAGTTACAACAGATCGAATAAAAATTCTTATGTATGTGTACGTAGATAGATAGATCGATGGTGGCAGACATACTTGCAATTTGCTTAGCCTGCGAGTCCGTGAGCTTGGCCGAGAATCCGGAGAAGCCATGCCTGTAGCTGTACACCATCGAATCCAAGGCCTCTTCCTTGCTGGAAGATTAATGAAATTAATCAAGAATGGGCGTGCACAAAAACAGACAAGTAAATGTCAGGATCTAATGATGACAAATGTTAGTAGGTCATTTTACTTGAAGGATGGACGTACTGGTCGCTGGAACACAAGAAGCTACCTAGCTTAGCCAGGTATATATATATATATATATATATTATATGATCGATAATTACGTTCGTACCTCCCCAAGATGGACGTGAGCATGTCACGGTGAGAAGATGTAACGAGCTCCGGGTCATGGTGTTGTTTCTCTCCCATATACACGACGTAAAGCTGTAATATTTATACATATATATAAGATGCTTGCATGTGAGGATCGAACAGTACTGGTAGAAAGAAGATGGATGGATATTATCACTTCGATCAGATCGAATTCTTACCCTTTTGTTCGTGTCTCCTCCATGGACCGAAACGGTTTGGAGTATGAAAATAAGAACCAGTAGAAGGTAGGAGGAGGGAGGAGTCCTACAGCAGAAACCCATCTCAGTTGGCTTGGATCGATGTATGGAGGCTGATACCACTTCTTGCATGTGGTTGGCAGTGTTTGCCATAACCAGTGGATGGATACAAGGAGGTGAGACGTTAACGTTAAATGATGTAAGTACACTGCACACGCGAAAGTCGTACGACAATAAAAAAATGCATTATTTCCATAAATTTAACACTCGTATCCTTCACCTCAAATTTGAAAATCTTATCTCTTCCTCGTCAATTTCATCAAAGTCAAAATAGCTGTTTGGTTTCAATCACAATTTGCTAGTGGGCGTTTCTGTTGGCGCCCAATCTTGGACACCAAGGAGCAAGGAATTCCTTGGAAGTGAATTGATCATATTGTTGTCTTGGGTCCGAGGGGAGTGGATTGTGGTAATTTATGTGAATTATGGGTGTTGAGTTGGATGTGGGTAGGAATCAACTTGTTGGTGGTGGTCTGCCTGGAGTGCCAACCAAACAAGAGGTGATTTTGAGCTTCTTGGAGAACTTTAGAGAGTCTTCAGAAGCTAGTCCCGTTACATGAGATGTTCTTCCACAAAAGCGAATTGAAAATTTTTGGATTCATAGTTAACTCAGATGGTGGTCTCCTCTTAGCTATCTTAGACGGTGGCAACCTGTGTTGGAATTGGTTAAAAAGACAGTTTCAAATTCAAATTTCGGTGTTTACTGGAATTTAAGGAGGAAGTTGGGGGCGGAGATGGTGGAGGTTGTTAATCCTCTAAATGCTATAAATAGAGTTGAATAACACAAAGTATTAATCACCTGGAATAATCCACCATCGGAGCCCCCAAATTGTGTAGTCCAACAGTGGTATCAGAGCCAGTCCTGCCGCCCGCGCGAGCACCTCCGGCCGCCCGCACGCATCGCCAGTCCGGCCGCCCGCGCGAGCACCTCCCGCCGCCCGCGCGAGCACCTCTCGCCGCCCGCGCGTCTACCAGTCCGGCCGCCTGTGCGTCTGCCAGTCCGGCCGCCCGCGCGTCCGCAAGTCCCGCCGCCCGCGTGAGCACCTCCCGCCGCCCACGCGTCTGCCAGTCCGACCGCCCGTGCGTCCGCCAGTCCCGCCGCCCGCGCGAGCACCTCCCGCCGCCCGCGTGTCTGCCAGTCCGGCCGCCCGCGCGTCCGCCAGTCCTGCCGCCTGCGCGTCCGCCATTCCCGCCGCCTACGCGTCCGCCAGTCCGGCTGCCCACGCGTTCGCCAGTCCCGCCACCCGCGCACGCACCTGCACGCAGCTCAGCCTACACGTGCACCTCTACGGCCCGCGCGCACCTCCGTAGCCTGCGAGCGCACCTCCGCAGCCTATGCGCGCACCTCCGCAGCCTGCACGCACCTCCGTAGCCTGCGCGCGCACCTCCACGCACCTCCCGCCGCTCGCGCGCACCCGGATCGTCGGTCTTCCACCCTCGGGCGATTGGGTTAGATACATTCGATATCTCCCCCTTTTGATAAAATATTATAATATATTATATTATATTGGATAATATTTGTAATTTGAATTTGAATTTGGAAATTTAAATATTTTTGAAAATTTGAAAATTGAAATTTTGAAATTTAAATTTGATTTTTGAATTTTGAAATTTGAATTCAAATAGTTTTTCTGAATTTTTTGAAATTTTAAATTTAATATTTGCATTTTTTATTATAAGGTAATTATTTATTGAAATTGGAAAGTAATTTTGATTGTAGATATAAGTATGGCTTCGAAGATGTTTACAACTGAGTTGGCAAGGATGGATAAATTAAATGGGGTAAATTATGAGATGTAGTATCGGAAAATATATCAAGCATTAGAATATGAAGATATTGAACATGTAATAGGTTCGCATCCTCCGGAAATAAGTGAAAACGCTTCTGAAGTGGAAATAAAAAGAGTAAATCAATTGAGGAAAGATGATAAAAAGGTGAAAAATTTAATGTTCATGTTCATGGAAGATTGTCTTGTAAAATGCTATGAAACATATACTAATGCTTATACACTATGGAATGCTTTGAAAGAAAAATATAATAAAGCAACTGAAATGAACACACAGTTGCTCCTTCAGAAATATAACTCTTGCAGGATGCTAGATGAACAAAGTGTAGTCGAACATGTAGATAATATGATGGTAATGGCTAAAGACTTAGCTACTGCAGGAACTCCTATACTAGAAAAATTGCAAATAGCAACCATATTGAATAGTTTGCCACACATTTATGATATGGTTACCACATCTCTTAGGTCTACCCCACTACAATTATCTGAATTGCCAACTAGGTTGGGTACTGAACAGGAAATAATAGTCAGTCGGAGGCAACATGAATCTCATTTGGAAGAAGCCAATGCCATATTTCAAAAGCAGAGATTTGAAAAAGGCAACAAAAGAAGAAATGGACCAAACAAGAACAACTTCAAACAAAATCAAGCACGTGGAAAGAAAGCACGAGGATCTTGCCATGCTTGTGGCCAATTTGGTCATTTTAGGGCACATTGTCCCAACAGGGATGGAAATAAAGGTGGAACCTCGGAGTCGAACATAAAGAACAAAAGAACCTTCGTGGGAGTTGTGGAATGCAATAATGTTGTAGTCCCTAGTTCAAACGATTGGTGGGTTGATTCTAGTGCTACAAGGCACATTGCCAAAACGAAAATGGGACTTGACTCATTTAAAGAGTTGAGTCCTGGACAACAACGCATCTATATGGGAAACAATACTTATTTAGATGTGGAAGGTATTGGCACATATTGTTTGGACTTGGGAGACAGCATTATGATCTTGAAAGACGTCCTCTATGCACCTGGCATGAGGTGGAATTTAATACCTGTAGGCACTCTTTTGAAGAATAATTTGGAAGTTCGATTTTACAATAAACGTGTATCCATAGGAAAAGACAAAAAGATTTTTGCTATGGGAATTTTTGTACCTGAACATGATTTGTTTAAACTTTCTATCGTTGCTAATGAAATAAATGAAATAGTTTCTGATTATGTTGAGTGTTATTTATCTGATATTGATTTGTGGCATTTAAGGTTAGTACATATTAATAAATCTAAAATACAACAATTGATAAAATTGAACATGTTGCCTGAAATTAAAGACATGGAATTAAATAAATGTCAACATTGCTTAGTTGGGAAAATGACTAAGAAATCTTTTGGTAAGGGATATAGATCAGATGAATTATTGGGGTTGATTCATTCTGATGTATGTGGTCCATTAAGTATTAAAACTCATGATGACAAAGAATATTTTGTGACTTTTATAGATGATTTTTCAAGATATGCTTACATTTATCTAATAAGTCATAAAAGTCAAGTATTGACTTGTTTTAAGAAATACAAGTTGGAAGTAGAAAAACAACTTGGAAGAAGGATTAAGATGTTAAGGTCAGATAGGGGAGGGGAATATAATTCTAATGAATTTAAATTGTTTTGTGAAATGCATGGAATTAAAAGACAAACAACAATGCCTTATACACCACAACAAAATGGTGTGGCGGAAAGAAAGAACAGAACTCTTATGAATTCTGTTAGATGCATGTTTTCACATTTAGGTCTCTCTAAAGTTTTTTGGGAAGAAGCATTGATCACAGCAAATTATGTATTAAATAGAATACCCTTCAAGTCTGTACCTAACATACCTTATGAATTATGGACCGGAACTAAGCCCAATTTATATCATTTAAGAAAATGGGGATCTATAGCCCATGTACTTATTCCTGAACAATTAAAGAATAAGTTAAAATCAAAGACTCTTAAATGTAGGTTTATAGGCTATTGTGAAAATTCTTTCGGTTATAGGTTCTATAGTAAAGAAAAGGGAATTATTGAATATAGGGATGCCACTTTCCTAGAAAATCTAAATGAAAAGGAAGAAATAGGAAAGGAACATGAGCCACCATTTGTGGTGAATGATGACTATTTCAATAATATCTTGGAAAATGACCCTAGAGTTGAAAAAGAAGGAAACATTGAAAATATAGATGAACCTATGGAAATTGCTGATGAAAATAATCGTGAACCCATGGAAATCATGGGAGAAATCCAAAATGAGCCTATAAATGGAATTGAAGAGAACAATAGAAATGGAGAAGATAGAGAATCGGATTTACCTATTAGCAACAAAAGAATGAGACATCAACCAACATGGATGGATGACTACCATTTGTATTCCTGTGAGCTTTCTTGTTTAATGATAGACATGGAGGAAAATCACATGGAACCCGTGACATATAAGGATGTCGTCGAATCTCATGAAAAAGATTTATGGTTGGATGCCATGAATGATGAGATTGATTCCATTTTCATGGAATCATGTGTGGGAATTATGTGATCTACCTAAAGGAAGGAAAGCTATAAGGTGCAAGTGGATATTCCGGAAAAAGTTAAAGGTTGATGGGTCTATTGAAAAATATAAGGCCCGTTTAGTTGCTAAAGGTTATACACAAAAATCGGGAATTGACTTTCATGAAACATATTCTCTAGTTGCTAAATTCACATCAATAAGAATTATATTGGCTATAGTTGCACATTTAGATTTGGAATTACATCAAATGGATGTAAAAATTGCATTTCTAAATGGAGACCTGCAGGAAGAAATCTACATGTTACAACCTTAGGGATTTCAGGTGGAAGGACATGAGGAAAAAGTGTGCAAATTGAAGAAGTCAATATATGGTTTAAAACAAGCATCTAGACAATGGTATCATAAGTTTCATGATATAATTGTCAAAATGAGATTTGTTTCAAACAGATTAGATTACTGTGTATATGTCAGGAATAGTGGGAGTAACTTCATTATATTATCCTTGTATGTGGATGACATTTTACTTGCTGGAAATAATGCTGACATGTTGAATGAAACAAAGGAAGAAATTAGTAGAAAATTTGAAATGAAGGACATGGGGGAAGCATCCTATGTTCTTGGAATTCAGATCTTAAGAGATCGAAAATCAAGAACATTAAGTATAAATCAGGAAAGATACCTGCAAATGGTGTTAAAAAAGTTTGGAATGGAAAATTGTTCCTCAGCTCCCACACCTTATATTTTAGGGAAAAAGTTAAGTAAGGACCAATGTCCTGGGAAAGGGAAGGAACCTTTAAGAGCACCTTATGCCCAAGTGGTTGGAAGTTTGATGTATGCTATGTTGTGTACAAGACCAGACTTGGCATATGCTGTAAGTATTGTAAGTAGGTATCAAATTAATCCCGGAACAAAACATTGGGAAGCTATCAAAAGAATTTTGAAATATATAAAAGGAACTTTGCACCATAAATTGACTTATCAAGCAGATGAGTTTGAAGTGCTTGGTTATACAGATGCAGATTTAGGTGGTGACAAAGATGATGGGAAGTCTACTTCAGGACATGTATTCATCTTTAGAGGGGCAGCCATATCTTGGGGAAGTAAGAAGCAAGGGTGTGTAGCAAAATACACACAGGAAGCTGAATATGTTGCCTGTAGTACAGCCGCATCACATGCAGTTTGGATCAGAAGATTCATAAATGATTTGAATCTAAACTTAATAAATGGTCCAATAGAAATGTATTGTGATAACCAAGCGGCAATAAGTCTTGTATATAGTGGTGCAAATACAACAAAAGGACAACATATAAATATACATTATCACTATACTCGTGATATTGTAGGAAATGAGGAAATAAAATTAAGTTATATCCCTACGGAAGATATGATTGCTGATCCTTTGACAAAAGGAATACCAACGGAAAAGTACATTAAGTTTGTAAACTTAATGGGATTAAGGAACATTTATATGGATAATGGAAACGGAGAACATTCTCACGAGTAATGGAAAATTGAAATTGTGCTACCTACGAGTAGTAGGAGCGGAATTAAAAAGAATATAATTGGTCTTTGTGACCAAGTGGGAGATGTTGGAATTGGTCAAAAAGACCAAGTTTCAATTTCAAATTCCAGTGGTTATCGAAATTTAAGGAGGAAGTTGGGGGTGAAAATAGTGGAGATTGTTAATCCTCCTAATGCTATAAATAGAGTTGAATAACACAAAGTATTAATCAATTGAAATAATCCACCATCGGAGCCTCCAAATCACGCAGTCACAACCTGATTGCCAACGAAGCCGAACAGCCGGAAGGTCTTGTGACGACGGGAGAGGTCGGTGAGGTAGTCATAGAGTCTGTGGTAGTGCCAGAAAAACTGCAACACCATCCCGGCAAAGGGGTGGGGACGATACAACTCCTTTCTTGGGGAACCAAAGGCCCACAAAGCGAAGATGACTGCCACGGCCAGGGAGGTGGCGGCGACGGCGAGAGGAAGGGAGGCGAGAGGAGGTGAAGCCATTGGAACCGCGGTCAACTTCCTTAAGCCCGTGCAGTGGACGAAGGAAGGTGTCGGAGAGACCGTACGATTTCGGGTGCTCTCTTTTTTCAAAAGAAATCTTGCGTGATATACACGACGTGTGGTGTTGGAAAATATGAGTTCGAATTTTTTTTTTATTTTTAAATGTAATTATTTTTCGCCTTTTATGTAATTAATAAATATATTTTAAAAAGTTATTTAAATTAAATAAGCATTGATTTAGACGATTTGAATGTATTCGTTTACCTTCCGCTTTCCGTCTTCTTCACGCTAACCTCCAAAAGAAGAAATATTTTCTTTCTCGTTTTGAAAATAAGACCAACCAATGCGATCATATAACAGGATAGTGAGAGAGTCTCCCACCTTCGATTATCCCAAGTTCAGATCTTGTGAAAAAATCAAGGTTCAAACATTTGAAAAAGAAAAAATTTCCAAAGTTAAAGATATTTTTCACGTGTTTCAAACATTTGATCTTCACAAAATTCAAACTTAAAATCAAAAAAAAGGTGAAGAATTTCTTTACCATCTAAGTACATGATCTCGTATAAGTAAAACAACAAGCCCAATTAATGAAGAACCCAAAAATTGACTTCAAGAACACAAAGGCGTGAGAATGAAGATTACGTATCTTTTTCCTCTACATCCACCCATTTTTACGTTTGAATTGACGATATTTGCATGCCAATCTTAAATAGATTGAACCTCATTCAAATTGTCTACATGGAAGTATCTACTAGGCTGACAATCTAAGCACAAATGCCAAACTTGTCCTTTGAAATCATCTTGGTAAGCAACTCAACACCATTATCATCGGTATAAATCTTTTTGAACCAGAGCTCCTTTGAATTAATAGCATCTTGAATCCAATTGTATCAAACCTTGATATGCTTTTAATTTAGAGTGAAAATATAAATTTTTGCTTAAATGAATATTACTTTGATTGTCGCCTAACAATATAAAATTGTCTTGCACAACTCTAAGTTTTCCAAGCATTGTCTTCAACCATAGCATCTCCTTAGAAGCTTCCATGGTTGCAATGAATTCAACCTTTGTAGTAGACAATGCATTGCATTTCTGTAATCTAGACTATCAAGAAATAACTCCCCCTATATAGATAAACAGATACCTTGAAGTAGACTTAGAGTTATCAACATTTCCTACCATATCTGAATCAATGTAACCAACCAAGATTGGTTCTCTACTACCAAAACAAATTTTCAAATTAAAAGTACCACAAAGATATCTCATAATCCACTGTATTGCTTCCCAATGTTGTTTACCAGGATTTGATAAAAACCAACTCACTATACTAACTAATTGCATGAGTAATATCGGGTCTTGTACATATCATAGTATATATAAGACTTGCCACAATAGAGGCATATGGAATCTTTTCCATTTACCTTCTTTTCTCTTTTGTAGTAGGAGAATCTTTTTTGCTTAACTTGAGGCAAGTTGTAAGAGGACAACTAATGGAATCTACATCATTTATACCAAATTTCTTGAGAACTTTCTCAATATATCTACACTATGACAAGAATAACTTCTTGGAATTTCTATCTCTTTCAATCTCAATTCCATGGATCTTTCTAGTAGGTCCCAAGTCTTTCATGGCAAAAGACTAATGCAACACCTTTTTCAAATCTACAATTATAGACATATTCTTGCCAGCAATCAGCATATCATCAACATAGAGAAATAAGAATATTACTGCCAAAGCAAGAATCATTCTAATAGAAGTTAATTTAACTACTAGAGAAAATATTTCATCAAAGTTAATACCTTTCCTTTGAGTGAAACCTTTTACCACTAGTCTTGCTTTATATGTTGGATGTGGTGTGTGCTCTTGTTCCCTAATTCTATAAACCTATTTATTCTTGAGTACTTTCTTACCTTGAGGTAACTTCACCAACTCATAGGTATGACTCTCATGCAAAGAACTCATCTCACTTTGCATGACTTCAATCCACTCCTTTGTTTTGTCACCTTCTACTATATTTGCATAGCACTGCACCATCATATAGTAACACCACAAACTCATCTCAAGGATATCTAGTAGAAAGTATCTTACTTCTAACTAATCTTCTGAGTAGAACAATTTGTGAATCATCTTGCATTGGTGGTATCTTGTCATGAACATCTATATCAACATCTCCACCTTGGGGAGCATCTTGTCCACTTGTGTCATCATAATGATCTTCAACTTTAACATCTTGTTGAGTTGGAACTATGGAGTTAGGGTTTAAATCAACCAAGTATTCTTGTTGTTGTTGAGTTGTCTTTTCTTGCCCTTTGTCGATGTCTACAATGGTTTGGTCTTCTACAAACACAAGATCACAACTTTTAGTTACTTTCTTAACTACCGAATCATACAATTTGTAACCAAATTCATCTTGCCCATAGCCAAGAAACACACATTGTTGTGTCTTCACATCAAGTTTTGTTCTTTCATCTTAAGCAATATGAACAAAGGCCTTTCATCCAAACACATTCAAGTGTTCATAGGATACATCCTTGTCATATCAAATCTTATTTAGGACATCTCCCTACAATAAGTAACATGGTGAAAGATTAACAAGATAAACAAAAGTCATTAAGGCCTCACCCAAAAATGACCTCGACAGTTTGGCTTGAGAAAGTAAGCATCTCATCTTTTTCACCAATGTTCTATTGAATCTTTCTGCAACTCCATTTAGTTGTGGTGTCTTTGGAGGAGTCTTTTGATGCTTTATCCCTTATTCCTTGCAATAAGTATCAAAAGACCCACAATATTCTCCTTCATTATCAATTCTAATGCACTTTAGCTTTCTACCTATTTCTCTTTCAATTGAAGCCTGAAAAATCTTGAATTTTTCAAATACTTGATCTTTGGACTTCAAGAGAAAAGCCCAAATTTTTCTAGAGAAGTCATCAATGAAAGTAACAAAGTATCTAACTCCACCATGTGTTACCACTTTCATTGGTCCACATACATCAGAGTGGATCAGCTCTATCATCTCTAAATTCTTTGAAAAGGATTGACTTTTAAAGGCAATTTTGTACTGCTTTCTTGCCAAACAATCTGCACAATGTTTCAATTTCACACTCTCCAACTTTGATAGAAGCTTCTTCTTCAAAAGTATTGTCATTCCCTTCTAATTCATGTGACCAAGCCTCTTGTGTCATAACACACTTGAGTCTTCACTTTCTAAAGCATTAACAAAAGTACTAGAAAGTTTTGCATTAATGTAATAAAGATAAGATAACATTTTACCTTTTACAACAATCATGCTTCCCCTTCTCCAAAATGACTTAGATAGCCTTCATCATCAAGTTTCTCTACGAAAATAATGTTGAGTCTCAAACTGTTTTGTCAACTTAAGTATATTTTTATAAGTAACAAGTAATTTCACAAACAATTTCTAATTTTAGTAATTTAGTTCGTTAAATTGACTGCAAGTGCACAATATTTATTGTATAAGTGTACAAGTACAAGTCAAACCCAAGGGAATGATCAAAATCAATTTGACTTTTTAAATTTTAATAGCTAGAGTTTAGCATATACTCAAATCTACTCATTCCATTGATTTACAACTAACTCAATAGACTTAATTCGTGGAGTTATAATTAACTCAACGAACTTCCCTCGTGAAGTTATGGTTAACTCAATGAGCCTTCCTAATAACTTCTAATTAATATTGCTACTTGTAGAGGAATACAGCCATCAATTGGGCAATTCTATACATTACAAGCAACATCTATTAAGTTTTCGAATGCTATTTTATATTACATTCATCATTGATCAATTCTAACATTCAATACTCCAAATAGTAAATATATCAATCAAGATTTTAGAAATTTATATTAACTGGTTTAAGCAATTAGTAATACGATTTTCTATTAACTGTAATAAAATAAATACTAAACATTCAACATTTACTAACATTACAAACACAAACGATACAGCATAGAGTTGATAAACATAAATTTGTAAGTGAAAATAGATAATGGTTTTTATTTTGTTTCTTAAGATGAGTGAATGATGAAAGATAAAATTCTCTATTGACAGTAAGAAACTTCTATCACTACATGCAACATGATTACACCATTGAAAATTTAACTACTTACTATCAAGCACTCCTCTCCCTACTAGATTGCAAACCTAAACTTTTGTAAGTTGATCTCCTCTTCAGCATAGCAGCATCAACCCAAAACCAAAGCTAGAAGTTTTACTCTCCTAAGAGATGATTCAGTGCTTGGTGAAAATGTCATTCATTCCTGTGACACGATCACTCCTCACAGTAGTTGTTAGTTATTATGTTTTGTTTGAAATTGACTTGACATCTAGAAAGTATCCTCACAAACCTTCAATGAATGGTGGTAATGATGTATTGGTGGAAGCTCAAGGAATGTTCAATGCTTTCTATAGTGAGTGTAGTTGTCCTCCCCTCTTTCTTCATTTTTTTTATTTTCTTTTTATATTTCTTTCAATAATAACTGCTTCCACCTAAATCACTAGTTAGATTTTCCTCGTTCGTATCAATGATGGTGATTAATTCTTCATTTCATGATTTAGATCATGGCATGATTCATGTAATGTGATTTTCTACAACTGCTCACAATCGAATATTAGAAAATAATTGGTTTGTGGAGTTAGTGTAACTCAATGGACTTACTCTGTTGACTTAACTATTAACTCAAAGGACCAACCTTGCTAAGTTAAGCTTAACTCAATTGACTCACTCAATTCTGTAGTTTAATAAAATAAATACTTATAAATCACTAGTTAGATTTTCCTCATTTGTATCAATGATGGTGATTAATTCTTCATTCCATGATTTTGATCATGCCGTGATTCGTGTAATGTGATTTTCTGCAACTGCTCACAATCGAATATTAGAAAATAATTGGTCTATGGAGTTAGTGTAACTCAACGGACTTACTCTGTTGACTTAACTATTAACTCAAAGGACCAACCTTGCTAAGTTAAGCTTAACTCAATTGACTCACTGTTTATAATGAAAAAGTGCATAATATTAACGGTTAAATGATGGTTAATTGCATAATATTTAGCTTATCATATGAGAATTAAGCCATTATGTTATAATTGCACTGTTATATGCTTTAATTGAAGAATCTGCTTAATTTCGGTGAATTAATGTTAATTTAGTACATTTTTGAACTGTTGGTAAATTGTAGGCTGTGAAATTCTTAAGTATCCAAAATTTCTGTTATTTCGGACAGTTATGTTTAACATACCGAACAATTATGCTTAATGTACCGGTCAGTTATGTTTAAATTGTCGAACAGTTATGTTTTGAAAGAATATTTTATTATTTCTTGAAGAACACATGTCGAAACCATAATGCATGACTTAAGTGAACTTTCAGTGAGTTATCTGTAACTATCTGAAATTGCAGCTGGGCATCAGAAAGTTATGTGTGTAACTCTCCGAAATCTCCTTTTACTTATAAAATAGCTGTGGACACGTGTCATATTCTAGGAAAGTGACTTAAGTGGATTTTCGGTGAATTATCTCTAACTATCCGAAATTGCAACTGAGCATTGGATAGTTATACTTGTAACTCTCCGAAATGTTTCTTTTATTATAAAACTGCTGATGACACGTGTCGAGATCTGGAAGATTAACTTAAGTTATATATCGGCGAGTTATCTGTAACTATCCGAAATGCATCTGAGCATCAGATAGTTAAGTTTGTAACTATCCAAAATGCATCTAGGCATCAGATAGTTAAGTTTGTAAGTATCCGAAATGCACTTGAGCATCAGATAGTTAAATTTATGCACGTGTTTTATACTTAAATCAACGAAGCAAGTCTGTTGAGTTATCTGTAACTCCACGGACCGTTTATTTTCTAATATGCCACTGTAGCGGTTGTAGGAACAAACAATTGGAAGAAAAAAAACCATGATCACACGTATCACGTAGGAATTCACTCGTCGAAGGGAGAAGAAATCATCATCGTTGATATGAATGAAGGAAATCCAACCGATCATTCAAGCAGAAGCAGTTACCACTAAAGAAATATAAAAGAAAAAGAAGAAAAAAGAATAAAGTATGTGTGGATGATGGGTGTGACTGATGGGTTCGACCAGTGTGTACAGAGGAGGAGCACCAAGCTTTCTGCAAGCAGCGTCGGCAATTCTCTAATGTACCACACCAAATCACCACCACCACCACAACTACCATAATCACCAACCATCAGAGGTCTGTGAGGATACTTTCTTGATGTCGGGTTGATTCCGAGCCAAACGTAGTGCCTGACAACCACTATGAGGAGTGATCGCATCGCGAGAAGGGAAGCCATTTTCACCAAGCGTTGACTCATATCTCAAGAGATCGTAAAGCTTCTAGCCTTGGCTTTAGGTTGATGCATGTATGCTGAATAGAAGATCATTTTGCAATTCTAGACTCGCGATTCTATAGGGAGAGGAGACAAAATTGTAAGTGGTTTAATTTTCAATGGTGTAATCGCGTCGTATGTAGTGACGAAAGTATTTACTGTCGACTAAGATTACTTTACATTTCACCTTTCACCCATTTCCATGCTCATATTAAAACAAAAATACTAAAAACAACTTATTTGTGTTTGTATTTTGTATTTGAGTATTGTATCGTGATTAATGTTAAATTTGTCAGTGTTGTGATTGTTTTATGTTTGTTTTAGTTTTACAGTTTATTGAAATTGGTTCGTTCAAAAGACTTAAAGATTTTATTGGTTACTACTTAAATTATCTGAATGTTAGTATTACCTAATGATAAATCCAATGTTTACTAACATTAAAGAGCTTAATTGATGTTATTTACAATCTGTGGAACCGCCTAATGGTTGGCCGAATTTCTCTGTGAATAGCAGTATTAAATTGGAAAATCAGGCTTGTGGAGTTAACTTAAGTCCACAAGGTTAGTCCGTTGAGTTAGCAATAACTCAACGAACTTAGTCTGTTGAGTTAACTATAATTCAACGGAGAGCTTATTGAATATATATATTTGATTGTTAAATGCGGAACAGTTCTCAATTCTTAAGCAATTCCCTGTGGGTTCGACTTGTATTTGCACGCTAATACAATTGACACTGTGCACTTGTAGTTAAAACACAAATTGGAATTAATTTCTAATTTGTGTGAAAGGTTGTTTGTTTACTTCTAAAAAATGAATTCACTGATATAGGCATAAAGATAAATTAATTAAGTAAAAATAGAAGTTAACAAATCCAAGTTCTTCTAGTACATTGCTGGAGATTCAATCAAGTTTTCTGGTGTCATGCTAGAAGAAGTAAACAAGTTTTCTGGTGCCGTTGCTGGGGAATTAATATAATCAACTGTTACAGTTGTTTCGTTTTAATAGCCAGAGTGGGTGTGATTTCTTTTGCAATTGAGAACATGTCATATGCTTATGCTCAAAGATTTCTGAAACCTGTAGTTAGCATATGTGAATTATGCAATTCTGAAGGTCATGACATTTCTAACTGTTTGAAATTGAGACGTTTATAGATGGCTAGATCCCATGAACAACAAATGAATTATACTCAATATAATAGAGCCGAGTATGAGAATCCTATAGTTTACCTAACTGATGGTTAGTATAGAATGTGTAATATGTTGAGAGACATGGAATTTTGGGATAGGTATGACAGACTGGAGCGTAGTATAAAGCAAAACCTGGACAAACTAGAATACTTTATGTGTCAGCAACAATAAGTCAACCAATTGAACTATAAGGAATCATATTCAGAACCTAAAATGGGTATAATTTACGAAACTGAAAAAATCATAATGAAAATTGATAAAAAATTGAATGCAATGAGATTAGATGATCTGGAAAGAAAACTAAAAGCATTGGACAAATATACAATGAAAATACAAGTTATGCAACAAGACAATGAAAATTATAATATTATAGATCTACATAATTTACAAAATATACAACAAACAAAAAATACTAATGCAAGAGAATTTAAAGAATGCACTTTAAAACTAAAAACAATTGAAGATCATAATCATGAAAATGATATACAAAAACATTATGAGATCAATGAAAATCTGAAAGACGTATGTGTAACATTAAGATCTGGAACTGATATACCATCAAGAACTCAAAATGAAAATAATATGAAGGTGGATAAGAGTAAAAATCAAAATGATAATGAAAATGTAATAGCTGAAAATTTAAAAATCACTAAAGAACAATCTGAGTCTGCTAATGAGACTAAAATTGATCAAACAAATCAAACTACCTTAAAGATAGAAAAATCTCCTAGAGTGATTCATTATGCAAGCAAAACCTTAAATGATGCTCAAGTTAATTACACAACTACTGAAAAAGAACTATTAGCCGTTGTGTTTGCCTTAGAAAAGTTTAGATCATATCTAATTGGAGCTAAAGTAATAGTATACACGAATCATTCATCTTTAAAACATCTAATAGCAAAAAAAAAGACTAAGCCTAGATTGATCTGATGGATATTATTATTACAAGAATTTGATCTAGAAATTAAAGATAAAAAAGGTTGTGAGAATGTAGTAGCAGATCATTTATCAAGATTAAAAATAGAAAAATCAAATATAGAAATTAAGGATAATTTTCCTGATGAACAATTAATGACCATCAACACAATGCCTTGGTATGCAGACATAGTTAATTACTTAGTTACTGGTTTAATACCTAAGGATTGGAATAGACAGGATAAGAAATTATTTTTCTCAAAAGTAAAATATTACTATTGGGAAGACCCATACTTATTTAAGAAATGTTCTGATCTGGTTTTAAGGAGGTGTGTTCCAGAAACTGAATATCAAAGCATATTGTCTTTTTGTCATGACCAAGCTTGTGGAAGGCATTTTGGCTCAGGGAAAACTGTTGCAAAAATTCTGCAATGTGGATTTTATTGGCCAACACTATTCAAAGATGCTCATAAATATTGCTTAAGTTATTTAAGATGTCAACAAATAGGAAGAATATCAAAGAGGAATATGATACCTCTTAATCCTATTGTTGAGGTTGAAATCTTTGATGTGTGGGGAATAGATTTTATGGGTCCATTTCCTATGTCTAATCAATTTAATTATATATTATTGGGGGTGGATTATGTATCTAAATGGACAGAAGCTATTCCTACAAAAACTAATGACAACAAAGTGGTAATACAATTTATAAGAACCAATATATTTGCCAAATTTGGAATACCTAAAGCTATTATCAGTGATAGAGGAACTCATTTCTGTAATAGAAGTTTTGAAGCCTTAATGAAGAAATATGGAGTAAACCACAAAATTGCAACATCATATCATCCACAAACAAGTGGACAAGTAGAAAGTGCTAACAAACAAATTAAGTTAATCTTAGAAAAAGTAGTAAATCCTACTAGAACAGATTGGGCCAATAGATTGATAGATGCACTTTGGGCTTATAGAATTGCTTATAAGACAAGCTTAGGTATGTCACCTTTTAGGCTAGTATATGGAAAAAGTTGTCATTTACCAGTTGAAATAGAACATAAAGCTTATTGGACATTAAAAACTCTGAACACTAATTTAAATCAAGCTACTGAAAATAGGAAAATGCAATTAATTGAATTAAAAGAATTTAGAAATGAAGCTTATTCGAAGACTGTAAGAGAAAAAGAGAAAATGAAATTCAAGCATGATAGGAAAATTATTCCAAAAAACTTTGAAATAGGACAAGAAATATATCTTTATATGACTAGACTCCATAACCATCTAGGAAAATTAAGATCTAGATGGGTAGGACCTTACATAGTTCGAAATATTTATCCCTATAGATCTATTGAGATTGAAAATCCTAAAAATCAGAATATCTTTAAAGTAAATGGACAAAGACTTAGACCTATTCTGAAAATACCAAAAAGTTCTTTTGGAATTATAGAAGAAGTAAGAGTAGAGAACTACTCGAGCTTTACTTAGTAAGAAATCAAATTTTATTTTTTTATAAAAAAAATTATAAAATATAAAAAATCATTGCAGTTCAACCGACTGGATCCATCGATATGACCGGAACATAAAAAAATCTATATTAATTTTCAGTAAAAAAATTGGTTTTACCGAAACATACTATCGGTTCAATGGGAAAAAAGTTCGGTCTGACCGAAACATAGTATCAGTTAAACCGGTAAAAACAATAGAAAAAAAAACTATTATCTTAAGTATTTATTTTTATTTATTATTATATATGTCTGAACAGGAAGTCCGTTGAGTTACACTTAACTCAACGAACTTACTCCGTTGAGTCTTGAGTTAGTCAACGAGCTTATTTCGTTGAATTAACTATAACTCAACTGAGTACTATAGCTAAGACCGCAGATGTGAGAGTGATAGTTGGTTCGGGAAATGACACGATTACCCGCCTAAACTTAAGGTTTATTTTAAGACTTAGGGTTTTGGGGGCATTATCCGGCATATCATTTAGAAATTAGAAGCAATTCTGTGCTGTCTTGTAACTCCACGATGAGGAAGATGACACCTGAATTCTGGGAAGATGCAGCTGACACAGCACAGTTTCTAAAAGAGTCAGAGGAATGGCACACACGACAGAAGATTAGGAACACAACAAGAGAAAAAGAGCTACAGAAGGTAGAATCAGAACTCTTCAACTTGAGAAAATTTTTAGTTGATTTGGATATACGAATACCCTAGATAGTAGAAACAAAAATTAGAGTAGCAACAGAAATTGCTTTAACCAAAGAGAGAAAAATTAGGCCAAACAATGAAGTAACCCTAGAGCTAATCCAGCGCAAGGCCAGATTATGGTTCAAAAAGCACATTGCTGGTCGTGCAAGGGATGAAATAAGGCGGCATTAACAAGTAGAAGAAGAACAAGAAGAGTTGACTACTGAAAGACCTGTTCCTAAGGAACAACAGCCAAGACCTTCAGTTCCACCACTCAGGCCGTTAGCACGAGCAGAAATGTTGGGGCCTTCAACTGAAGAAGAATTAAAAGAATTTCAAGGATTGGTTCAAGTTGGAAGAAACCAAGGAGAACTAAAAGATTTAGCAGTAGCCAAAGCACATCTGGTGTTTGATGCACTACGAAAGAGGAGGGCTGCAGAAAAATTGCAAGACCAATATAAAATTAAAGTGGAACAGCATCAAGAAGCTACTGCTAGAACTGTTATCAGATTTGCTGCAAAAGAAGTTGAAGCTGGTCCTTTGAGACCAGCAAATACTAAAAAATTAAACAGGAAGAGCCAGTACCTGTGGCTCAAAGGCGTGCAAAGCCTTTGTTTTTAGATTTAATCTCAGAAGTAGAGGAGGAAGACCAGACATAATTAATCACACGAAGGAAAAGAAAATAGATAGTGCCTCGATATCAAAAGGAGATTAAATCTGAAGCACCAACAGCAGCAAGGCTTGTAGAGCCAATTTTTATAAACCTGCTATCCGATTCTGAGGAGGAGCAGGAGTAGCAGCAGCAAAAGCAAAGAAAAGAAGAAAATTAGGCTAGAATTCAAGAGCAAAGAGAAGAAGAAAAATAGGCTGAAATTAGTCTACAGCCTGTACAAGAAGAAACAGAAATTAGGGCAGAAACTGAATTGCCCGTGACTCCATCCCAATCTACCACAGAATCAAAAAGAACAGTGACAGAGCAGATTGGTAGTTAGGAGGAAGAAGAAAGAACAGAAAATGAAGAAGAAGCTGAACGAAGCCATTTGCACAAAAATGACTTTACAGATTCCACTAAAGAGCAAGAAACTCTTTAGCAATTTATGAAAAGAATTCAAGACAGAGTGAAGAGTTATGTCGGCTCACCATCACAGACAGAAGCAGAAGCAAATGTTCAGGAATCTATAGAACATGTCCAAGTTCAGCCTATGGAAGAGGAAGATCAAGAACAAACCCCTTTGGAACAACAAAGTCACATTCCTGACCTGACTGAAGCAACAGTTCTGAATGAAGTGCATTTTTGGAGTTAGGAAGCTTATAATAAATATCAAGAGATTAGGGGTTATGATATCATATACAGTAGACCAGTAAATTGAGACGGAATGCAAGAAATTAAGGAATTATTTGAGTTCCAAGGTCTACTATAGTTTATTTCTCAAGAGAGAGGGCATATAGTATATGAAAATCTAGTGCCCTGCTTCTATGCAAACTTAAGAGAAAAGGAATGACAATTAATTTCCAACGTGGAGGAAGTTGATGTATAGATAACACCAGAGCTTCTCCACAGCATTTTTGGATTAAGGAATGAAGGACAAGAAATTTTGGAAAGTACAACTGTCGTTGAATGGACAAAACAGGAAATCAAGGATAGTTTGGCTATTAATCCTGGTGTGTCGTTATTAAATAGATTGAAGCATTTAAATGGTAAAACACACATGATAGCTAACATTTTGATTAAGAATGTCTACTAACGACAAGGCTATGACATAGAACTGAGTCAATTTGTCAAATGGGCCACATATGCAGTTGTAAAGAGAATTCAAATAAATTGGTCTGCAATTTTTATCTCCAAGCTGAGAACAATGAAAAAGAAATTGTTTTATGGAGATTTGATTCCATTGCTAATGGTAGAATGTATCAATTTCACTAAGTGGGCATCAAAAATGATCAGATCAAGAACCATTTCAATGAAAGAGTACAGGAATTTTGTAGCTGCAGAGATTGTTGAACCTTCTAGAGGCATTATAGGAGCTATAGAAAGGATAGACCAATTAGAGCAACAAGTAGAGAAACTCTAGAAGGAAGTAGATGAACTTAGGAATAGAGGCTAATTGTATTGTTTGTCTACTTGTATATATTTGTATGAAAGATATCTGATTTGATTGTATTGTAATTTATTCATATGAATGAAAATATATTTTATCAAATATGTGTCTTTCATGCATGCTTAGAATGATGAAATGAATGAATTAGATTGAATGTTATATAATTTGTGGAACATTATGCATGAATGTTTAAAAAGATTTACAGTTTGGTGAATGACAAGATTAAGCAATAGATGCTTGAAAATATCTACATGTTGTAAGGTAAAATGTAAATTCTCCATAACATGAAATGAACTGCAAGTTAAATATTTATATAATGTTCATATTTAAATGAATTTTGATTAAAATGCTGCATTACTAACATGTATGTAATTTTATTTCAATTAACAGAATGTAGAGAAAATAATAGAGACTCTTCCGAGGAGTAAATTTAGAGGTTGCTAAGTGTTAACTCAACAAAGTAAGTTCGTTGAGTTAAACTTAACTCCATGAGGTCAGTAATATAATATAAGGTCACTCCATTGAGTTATCTATAACTCAACGAAGTTAGTCCATGGAGTTAGCAATAGTAACCGACATTGTTCTGTTGAGTTATAACTCAACGAGGTTAATTCGTAGATTAAGCAGAACAGTTATTCTTTTAACCACAAATGAAACTTCGTCGATTTAGCAGTTACCAAAATTTGAAATTAGTAGTGGTACACGTACCCATAAAAATAGGAACCATGATGCACGTTGCAATACACGTTCTTGCAACGAGATTTATTTACTTTATGAATGTACATTATATATATAGAACAGAATGTTATTTACGAATTACCAGCACTTTTAAAAGAAAGGAAAATGCGTTGGGGAAATTGGAAGGAGAAGCAACTGATTCTACTTCATCCGTCAACAAATATTTACTGAATGGAAAGCTTCAGACTGGTATGTAATTAATCTTCTGTTATTTTATTTATGAGCACATGGACTCGTTCTCTTAGCACTAAACGATTAGTAAGAACACCTACCTAGGAATATTCAACACAGAGGTGTACTGAATCATTTTTTGAACTAGACTTTAACGAAATTCTTTGGGGTGTAGCTAACCTTTCTTTAAAAGAGAACGTAGATATGGCTTCTAGTAGAAAAACCATTAGGAGAAATTCTATATCCCGAATTACTTGATGAACCTTCATGTATTCGATTGCCAAACTTTGAGGGAGATAGGTTTGAACTGAAATCTAATTATATTAGTCAATTGCCACATTTTCATGGATTAGAAAGAGAGGATGCCTATTATTTCCTTAGAGAATTTAACGAAGTTTGTCAAATGATGAAAATGCCAAACATGAGTATAGATGCTATTAAACTTAGATATATCTCTTTTGCTTTAAAAAACACAGCTAAGAGATGGTTATATACTTTGTCGCCTGATTTAATTTCTACATGGACTGAATTTTGCTCTATTTTTCTGGAAAAATATTGTCCAACACATCAAATGATTAAAAAGAAAAAAGAAATATTAATGTGTAGCCAAAAACAAGGTGAATCATTCTAAAAATATTTTGAAAGATTTAAAGATTTACTGACTCAATGTCCACATCATGCAATGAGTAAAGCACAATTAATAGGTATAATTTATGAAGGCATAGATGTTTCAACGAAATCTTTATTAGAATCTACTTATCAAAATGGATTTCTAAAACTATGTAGTGAAGAAGCATAGACATATTTAGAGAACTTTGCAAAAAGAACTGCACAATAGGAAAACTCAACTGAAGCTATTGCAGATAAAAGAATATTGCCAAGAGGAATGCATGAAATAGATTCAAGTACTATGCTTGAAGTGAAATTAACTAAATTAACAAAGAAAATAGAAGAGTTATCATTAAATCAAAAGCTAACAGAAAAGAATGTAAACATTAATGATCTAGATATTATTTATGCTAGAAATCAGAAAGATAACTTTGGAAATTCTTATAATCCTAATTGGAGAAATCACCCAAATTTATCTTGGAGAAACAATAATTTCCAGGGAGGAGAAAATCTAAATGAGAAGAATATAAGTTATGAAGCATTACTTGAACAAGGATCTAGAATAGAGAAATTAGAAAAGATAATCCAACAATTAAACAATCGTTTGGATTTTGTATTTGAAAATGCTGCAATTCAAAATCAGAATAGAAATATACCACTTAGACAAAAGGAAGCAATGGAAGTTAGACCTACTAGAGGATTGCCAGTGCAAGCAGTACCTAACCTTGTCAATAGAACTGTTAATGAAATTGAAACCTCTTCTGGGAGGATAGCTGAATGAAGCAGTATAATTGAAGTAACTATATGTATATATAAGTTTATTTGTAGTTAATAGTATCGTAGAGTTAATCCTTAACTTAACGAACTTAGTCCATTTAGTTATGCCTTAACTTCACGAGGGTGTGCAATGGTTATGTTAATTTTTGTCTCTGCTTAAATTTTTGTTTGTGTTATACAGAGTCAGCAAATGGAATTGATGCAATTATCGTTGGATGCACTAAGGGAAGTACTGAGTAACTTGTCAGCTAAAGATCTATGTAGGTTGTGTTGTATATCAAAGGAAATTAAGGACTGTATTGAAGAAAAATATTTTTAAGGACTACAAGCTGCAAAAATGACTAAGATTAGAGATGGATTCATATGGAGGTCATTTAATCATAGTTCAATTACTCTTGAATATCTGAATATGGAAAAAACTACTAGAATTCCACCCAATACATTAGAAGGAATAGATCATATTATGGGGATGGATGAAGGATTAATCATATACAAAACCAAACCAAGGTATGTAAGTCTATTACCTAATATATTGATAAGAAATCCTATAACAAGAGAAGAATGGAATATAGGAAGACTTAATAGATATGAAGTACCAATTGTAAATTGTGGGTCAGCTTTAATATTTTCTGATAAAAATTCTACCATTCCTAAAAAATTATATTATTGGAGACTTATAGGAAATTGGGATGAAGATTTATGCTTGAGTGTGTATAATTTTCTGAATAGATCTTGGACTGAAAACACTATGATATATCTAGGACAGAAATCATTAATTAACAGCATGCATGTCATACTTGATGGATATATATATCTAGTCACAGATATATCAGTTGCATTTAAATCTGATTTATACATAGTAAGCATAGATAGTTATGATAAATAATATATAGAAATTTTGCCTATACCGAGAAAAATAGCTAAACCACCATTTGTAGAATTTGATAAAATTCAAATAGGGATGTGGTATAATGAATATGATGATCCTACTTTATGTCTGATAAGATGGTGGGATGAATTGATGAAATTTCAAATATGGATTATGAAAGACATAAATGAATGGAAGTGGGAAGAGGAATATATTGAAATAGATGTAGAAATAGAAACTGCTACATTATCCTAAAACCAAAAAGAACCCTTTCTGCATTTCATATCATTAATGGTAATACACTTGTATTTGGAATTTATAATATATTACAAGTTTACAAATTAAGAAGGAACAAGAATTGCATTAAAACATAATTAATAGCAAGAAGAAGTATGCCTAAAAAGTTTGCCTGGAATGACACATTTATTCCATTTGTTTCTACTTTTCAATCATGTTCGTAAACTATGATTTTGTGTGTTTAATTTTGTGTTTTCTGCATTTACTTTTAGAAAAATTTTAGTTTTAGTTTATTTTATAATAAAAAAAAACAACAAAAACAAAATATCAATCCAATTTGTTGGTATCTATTCTGGGAAACCAACTGGCTTACTTGTGAGCCACCAAAGGCATAGGAGCCTAGGTTCCACACAAGACAATTATCTATCAATATCTATTAAATGTTAAATGTTATTTTGTTATATATTTTGCTTTTATCTGTGAATGAAAAGTTTTTCAAAATCAAAAATCAGAATATGTAGAAGGAGATACAAACGAAACAAGGTATGCAACTGATTAATTATCCTGAATTTAGATTTAAACTCATTCGTTGAGTTAGGTACTAAATCAACGAAATTGTATTCATGTCTGCTACAATTACTGTATTTATTGTCAAATCTTTTACATTGAGTACAATGCAAAATGTAGGTATGGGGGGGAGGTAATTAAAGTAACAGCCATGTAAGTTTGTTAATTAAAGGAATTAAAATGGTACTGCAAAGTTTTATGGAATTTGAAAAAATTTTATGAACTTGGTGTAACTATTCGATAATTGAGACTGTAAAATTTTTATACATTGTAACTACTTGAATGTTATATTTAGAAGGCTATAAAAGATGCTATAGAATTTACTATTTATGCAAATCTAGATATAGTATCTTATGTTTTTTCTAAAATTCATGAGTTTAATAGTTTCACGATTTTAAAATGAAATCAGAATACTTAATGAAAAATCAATAAATTATCTGAAGTCCTGAAGGAGCTGAGATATGAATTCTAGATTAAATGAAACACATATGATTAGAGATACATTTAATTTGACTGATTGAACTTGTAGAATGATTTATATGTAGATCTTATTAAACTACAGAAAAAGTATGAGTTTATTGTTATAGATTCATATTTTCAATAAATGATAGAAGCAAGACTGTATGAGATTGGTGTTTTATTGCATCTATATTAATGAAATACGTACATATACAATATGTGATTAATGTTTTTGTTTTGAATAGAAAAAAAATAAATAAATAAAAGAGAAAAAAAAAAAAACTTTGAGAGTTTATTGACTTGTTTGATCACGAGCCTTTTATACTTGAGCAGATAGGTATGTAAGGATTGTTGACTTGAAAAAGGTCTCTTGAAATCTAGCAACCTAAGATCCTGATCAGATCTGGGATTGTTAACTGAAAGCTCGTTACATGGGTACATTAGAAAGTTCTTGTATGATTCAAGCTTGTTAAATTAACTTTTAAAGTACAAAAATATATATACTGTTCTGAAAAGATACAAGTGTTTTGTGAAATACAGATATCTTATGAATCGAGTATATTTTCTGTTATCTAGAATTGCTGAAATATAAATCTAGAATTGACTTTTAAAGTTGTTTAATGGAGATACAATTCTTTAATCTACTTGTCTTAATCAGATTGAATTGGATTATACTTTGATTCATATGTTGTTGAAATTTCTTCTAGAAATTTTATTGGAAAATTCAAGATGACAGATGATGAAAAGAAGAACAAACGATAATATAATTAACACATATGTGATGATGATATACTTTGTATGTAATTTGCATATATTCTAAGTATATTTGCAGGTTTATTACTGAAACATACAAAATATCTATATACTAATACTAGTTTTTATGTTGAACAGAAGAAGAAAAAAAGGGGGAAGAATTAATTCTAGCACTTTTAGAAAGACCAATTAATGAGATCTTAGTTTGCTAAAGGACTAGCAAAATTTAGGTATGGGGGAAGTGTTTAGAATGAAAAAGTGCATAATATTAATGGTTAAATGATGGTTAATTGCATAATATTTAACTTATCATAAGAGAATTAAGCCATTATGTTATAATTGCACTGTTATATGCTTTAATTGAAGAATCTGCTTAATTTCGGTGAATTAATGTTAATTTAGTACATTTCTGAACTGTTGGTAAATTGCAAGCTATGAAATTCTTAAGTATCCGAAATTTCTGTTATTTCGAACAGTTATGTTTAACATACCGAACAGTTATGCTTAATGTACCGGTCAGTTATGTTTAAATTGCCGAACAGTTATGTTTTGAAAGAATATTTTATTATTTCCTGAAGAACACATGTCGAAACCATAATGCATGACTTAAGTGAACTTTCGGTGAGTTATTTGTAACTATCCGAAATTGCAGCTGGGCATCGGAAAGTTATGTGTGTAACTCTTTGAAATCTCCTTTTACTTATAAAATAGTTGTGGACACGTGTCATGTTCTGGGAAAGTGACTTAAGTGAATTTTCGATGAGTTATCTCTAACTATTCGAAATTGCAGCTGAGCATTGGATAGTTATACCTGTAACTCTCCGAAATGTTTCTTTTATTATAAAACTACTAATGACACGTGTCGAGATCTAGAAGATTGACTTAAGTTATATATCGGTGAGTTATCTGTAACTATCCGAAATGCATCTGAGCATTGGATAGTTAAGTTTGTAACTATCCAAAATGCATCTAGGCATCGGATAGTTAAGTTTGTAAGTATCTGAAATGCACCTAAGCATTGGTTAGTTAAATTTATGCACGTGTTTTATAGTTAAATCAATGAAGCAAGTCCATTGAGTTATCTGTAACTCCACGGACCGTTTATTTTCTAATATGTCACTGTAGCGGTTGCAGGAATAAACAATTGGAAGAAAAAAAAACCACGATCGCACGTATCACATAGGAATTCACTCATCGAAGGGAGAAGAAATCATCATCGTTGATATGAATGAAAGAAATCCAACCGATCATTCAAGCAGAAGCAGTTACCACTGAAGAAATATAAAAGAAAAAGAAGAAAAAAGAAGAAAGTGTGTGTGGATGATGGGTGTGACCGATGGGTTCGGCCAGTGTGTACAGAGGAGCACCAAGCTTTCTGCAAGCAGCGTCGGTAATTCTCTGAAGTACCACACCAAATCACCACCACAACTACCATAATCATCAACCATCAGAGGTCTATGAGGATACTTTCTTGATGTTGGGTTGATTCCGAGCCAAATGCAGTGCCTAACAACCATTGTGAGAAGTGATTGCGTCGCAGGAAGGGAAGCCATTTTCACCAAGCACCGACTCATATCTCAAGAGATCGTAAAGCTTCTAGCCTTGGCTTCGGGTTGATGCCTGTATGCTGAAGAGAATATCATTTTGCAATTCTAAACTCGCGATTCTATAGGGAGAGGAGACAGAACTATAGGTGGTTTAATTTTCAGTGGTGTAATCACGTCGTATGTAGTGACGGAAGTATTTACTATCGACTGAGATTACTTTACATTTCACCTTTCGCCCATTTCCATGCTCATATTAAAACAAAAATACCAAAAACAACTTATTTGTGTTTGTATTTTGTATTTGAGTGTTGTATTGTTTGTGTTGTATCGTGATTAATGTTAAATTTGTCAGTGTTGTGATTGTTTTATGTTTGTTTTAGTTTTACAGTTTACTAAAATTAGTTCGTTCAAAAGACTTAAAGATTTTATTGGTTACTATTTGAATTATCTGAATGTTAGTATTACCTAATGATAAATCTAATGTTTACTAACATTAAAGAGCTTAATTGATGTTATTTACAATCTGTGGAACCGCCTAATGGTTGGCCGAATTCCTTTGTGAATAGCAGTATTAAATTGGAAAATCAGGCTCGTGGAGTTAACTTAAGTCTACGAGGTTAGTCCGTTGAGTTAGCAATAACTCAACGAACTTAGTTTGTTGAGTTAACTGTAATTCAACGAAGAGCTTATTGAATATATATATTTGATTGTTAAACGCGGAACAGTTCTCAATTCTTAAGCAATTCCTTATGGGTTCAACCTGTATTTGCACGCTAATACAATTGACACTGTGCACTTGCAGTTAAAACACAAATTGGAATTAATTTCTAATTTGTGTGAAAGGTTGTTTGTTTACTTCTAAAAAATGAATTCACTGATATAGGCATAAAGATAAATTAATTAAGTAAAAACAGAAGTTAACAAATCTAAGTTCTTCTAGTGCGTTGCTAGAGATTCAATCAAGTTTTCTTGAGATTCAATCAAGTTTTCTGGTGTCGTGTTGGAAGAAGTAAACACTCACTCAATTATGTAGTTTAATAAAATAAATACTTATAAATCTCTAGTTAGATTTTCCTTATTTGTATCAATGATTGTGATTTTCTGCAACTACTCACAATCGAATATTAGAAAATAATTGGTCTGTGGAGTTAGTGTAACTCAACGAACTTACTCCGTTGACTTAACTATTAACTCAAAGTACTAACCTTGCTAAGTTAAGCTTAACTCAATTGACTCACTCAATTTTGTAGTTTAATAAAATAAATACTTATAAATCACTAGTTAGATTTTCCTCATTTATATCAATGATGGTGATTAATTCTTCATTCCATGATTTAGATCATGGCGTGATTCGTGTAATGTGATTTTCTACAACTACTCACAATCGAATATTAGAAAATAATTAGTCTGTGAAGTTAGTGTAACTCAACGAACTTACTCCGTTGACTTTAACTATTAACTCAAAGGACCAACCTTGCTAAGTTAAGCTTAACTCAATTGACTCACTCAATTATGTAGTTTAATAAAATAAATACTTATAAATTACTAGTTAGATTTTACTCATTTGTATCAATGATGGTGATTAATTCTTCATTCCACGATTTAGATCATGACGTGATTCGTGTAATGTGATTTTCTGCAATTGCTCACAATCAAATATTAGAAAATAATTAGTCTGTAGAGTTAGTGTAACTCAACGGACTTACTCTGTTGACTTAACTATTAACTCAAAGGACCAACCTTGCTAAGTTAAGCTTAACTCAATTGACTCACTCAATTCTATAGTTTAATAAAATAAATAATTATATAACCTTTAATACTTAATATGTAAAAGATGTAATTTCTAATTCATTTACGAATGATACTTAATTAACTACTAATTCCTTTAAATTATGTACATTTTTTAATTAAAACTTATAATTATATAATTATAACATAATAACTTAATTCTCATGTGATAAACTAAATACTATGTAATTAATCATTCATTAACAACTAATATTATACATAATTTCATTCTAAATACTTCTCTTATATTTAAATTTTGTTAGTTGCTTAGCAAATCTATTATAATTTTACTAAAAGAATATATTTTTTTAGATAAAGTGTTAGGACTATATTATTTCTGTTTTAAAATCTGCATTTTTCTATAAAAATTCAATCTTGAAAAGTAATTCAATCTCATACATATATCAACTCAATAGAGATTTATACACTATGAAGAGGTAAGGAGTGGTGCGGGCAATGGAAAGGGAGGGGGAGTAGCCGAGGCTGAAGGGTGGCGTCGCGACCACCTTTGTCGTCTGCTGACGAAGGGCGATGAACCTTCTCCACTGATTCCACCGCCACCTCCACCTTCTCCTCCTCCTCCTCCTGGACCTCCTCCTCCTTGATCAATACGACGAATTAATCAAAATGTTATGCCCCAGCGCGTTAGATACAGAGAGATATCATGACCATCCTGGGCGACGCTATATACATAGATAGGGCAAGGATCCACATAGGCAGACGTATGTCTGTTGGCGTCAGCCCTACACCACTCTCAAATTAGCACCATGACGTACGTAGAGCTTCGTCGTCGTCCTCTGATCGATCGATGCGCGTTCGTCAACGTCCATCGTCTAGAAAAAGGAGAGTTTTCTTCGATAGATTCTAAACAAGTGATCTAAACATTTATTTTAAAATTTTTTGAAAATTTAATAAACTGACTGTCTCCCATACCTACCACCGCAGCGCGTGTCCAAAGATTGAAGTCCATCATGTCCACTCCCGATTGTGACATCTAAGCATGTGCATATATATATATATAACAGAGAATTAATTAATTGCACGCAAAATTAATAATCAAACCACATGAAATAAGGAACGTCACCTTATTGAAAAAAAAATGAAACCAAACTTTGATGGAAGGTCGCATGATTAGACGTCACATGATGAGAAAGTTCACATTAATTATAAAATTCACATGATGAGACTTCCTTAAAATTCACATTAATTTCAGGGCATCTCAAATCCTCAAACCCCGATCATATTTTCGTTTGCAAGTGAAAATTTCTCAAATCTTATTTTCATGATGTGCTCGTTGATAAATATGTTAACTACATGTGAAAAAAACAAACGCATACCTTAACTCATAATAAGCAAAAACCAAAATGTTTACTTGTGGACCAAAGAGAAAGGTGAATACACCGATAGGAAAATACCATCTCAGACAAAAAATCCTTATATATCTGAACACGAATATCAAAACATTATGACCAAGATCGAAGCACAATAGATCAACAAGTGAGGAATGGGCCCGAGCGGTGCAAAGCAAGCAGACAAGTGGAGGATGAGATGGAGAGATCGCGGAGAAATCACCGGTCATTGACTTGGAATGTCGGGTTTTGGTTTCGAAAGGTTTATGGTTGTTATTCCATAACGGATGAATTATTTTTTCCGACAATGGTACAAAGTTTCCAACACCAGCTGCAGCATCCTTACTTGATTGGATTTAAACTTTCATAAATATAAAAATAATAATGATAATGTTATAAAATACGAATTTCAACCTAATTTTAAAGTCAATTGTGGTGTCCATTATCAATATCCAAAGATGTTTTTAACAAACATTTTTATAGACATCCCTGCATTTTATCATATATACATATACATATATAATGATAGGTAGTATGCTAATACAAGAGGTACATAATGCAAGATACATACCATAAATAGGATTTGCAAAAGATGTCCAGCTATTCCTCTATAAATAATAATTACATATATACATATCTTTTAAATAATAATGAATTTGATAAATAATTTATCAAGAAATATCACGTAAGTCATATGTTTCATAACACCATACAAATTAACATGTATTATAAAATTAATAATAACAGTAAAAATTTTAAACTAGTATTAATCAAACCAAACTAATAATGTTTAAACTTGGTACAAACAAGAAGGGCCTGATTACCCTCCTAAACCAACTAGACCGCTAAAACGATCTAACATAGTAAAAAGAACCGCACGCCTAAGATTCGACGACAACTAATTACCCACTCTGACCAACATTTTCGGTGATGTCGAGGTCTCTTTGCAAGGTCACAACATATTGAACCCAATTTTGACAACATTTTTATTTAGATCATCGACCAGAATCTACGAGGACAATAACCCTAAAAGGATGCTCCACTTTCAAATGGTACCTTTTAAGAATCACAAAATAGCAACTCAACGTAATACCAGATTCAAAGTCTGCAAAAAGGGAAATATGGGCATTGATTGAAATCACTTGGTAAAACCAATTATACAGTGAAACCAAGACTCTTGCAAAGCAGCAGATCCACAAAGAAATGATTGCAGCTTCCAAACGATTCACGACTCTAGCATAACATAAGATACTGATTACCGACAAATCCAAAGAGAATGGCACTTGTCGATTAGTTCATCTTGCTAATTAATTCATTGATGTGATCTTCCCGGTTACCAACGTCTCCTCCGTCCTTGAAATTAAGTCTGGTATTCTGCAAGAATCTCCCGGCTGGCCTCTTGAGTTTGAATGGCATCAAGAAGTTTGAGACTTCCTTAAAATGCGGACCAACCATTGCAATCTCATGTACAACATCCTCGATACAAATTACTCCATACTTGCCAAGCGCCCTTTCAACAACAAGGTTATCTGTAAGAGGGGTCTCATCCTTCTTGATTCTTCCACATCCCTTCTTGAAGATAAGTTCTCTTACACTTTTCAAACTAGGATATCCATATGTTACATAGGGTTCCACCCTAAGTAGCATGTTCATCGTTGTACCATTTGCCTTCAAAAAGACTCCACTGAATACGCGATTCAGTCTTAAGTGCGTAAGAAGCTTCTTGGTAATTGAATGCATACAACTTGGATTATGAAGACGAACGGCAAACAACAGTTGTGATTCAGGAATCACAGCGTGTGTTCTCCGCACCTTCAATCTCGTCTTCATTTGGATCAAATCCAGCTCCCTGTCACGGTACTTCTTGATGAACTCCTCGGGAGTCTTTATCCGACCCTTGGCATCATCTTTGCGCTTCTGCCTTCGGGACTCTGTCTGAGACCTTCGCTTGATGGCCCACTCCTCGTTGTTCTTCCTCTTCTTCAGCACAGTTTCCTTAACGTGCGGAAGAGAATTAATCCCCATGCCCTCTTCCATGGTGAGGCCTGTCAAAGCAACGGTTCCAATTGCGATGGGGAGAACAAGAGGAAGAGAGAAGTCTGCGGGCGGGTTTGGAGGTGGCGGATTCTGACGAAGAAGCTCGGGAGCTATCCGGGCTTTCAACGAGAAGAGGGGCCGAAAAACAAAATGAACATTCAGAGCACAAAACACTCAGATTAAAAATGAACAGAGAAGGAAACATATAAAAAGACTGTGGTTATGTGCACCTAATTATATTGTTTGACGATTTGGTTTCTACCAATGCACAACTCTAAGATATGTGTGAATGTTGCGGCCTGGGATCTACTTTACCACAATTTTTCGGAAAATATAACCCATAACAATTACATAGATGGCATTGAACCAGTACTGATGTAGATATAATGCCACATGATCATGCTCTTCAATTTTGCTGCATACCATTCTATTCTTCCTTTTCGTTGTTTCTTCTCTTTCTAGCCTATTTTCCTCTATTTTGTTAGTTTCTGTCCGAAGCTAAGACACAATTGTGTAGGATCCCCAAGAAACTGTAGTCTTTAAGTAAGCAATCTAGACGAGTTTTATTACTTCATCAATATTACCAAATTAGATTTTAAAATGATATTCAGATATTTATAAAACAAAGCATAAACTAACTTTCTATATGTAGTCTATATATATTGTAAAGATAGAGTGAATTAATGCAAGTGTAAATATTAACTGAGAGTCAAAATACTTAAAAAGAGAATTGAACATAGATAATAAAGTACACATTTTCGAAATATCATTTATTACGAAGATTTTTAAAGTTAATTGTAGCAGGAGGACAGGGAAAATTACTGTTTCAGTTAATCTTTGATTTTTGGATTTATTTCACCCTAAATCAAGAACCCAACGAAAACCGGCGAGGAAACCCAACGAAAGCATTGGGGAGAGCTCACCTGAAGGGCAGTGTCGACGGAAGAAGGGTTTCGGCGGGGACAATGTTGGCAAAGCGTCGACGCGAGGCTTTCGTTTGGGACAATCAAAGAGCGTCGACGGTCGAGGGCTTCGACGCTGGAGGACGAGGAGGAGGAGGAAGGCAATTGTGGAGGAGGGATTCAACGTCGATGATCCTTCGGTTGCCTTCAGTTGAAACTAATCAAGGTGAAACTGGCATGGCATGCATTCGCTTGAATCATGTACACCCCAAAGGCACCGTCTTTCCTGTGGATGGGATGTTACACGACGGCGGCGGCAACGCAAGGGTTGAGAGTCGGATCGATGCGAAGCAAGGGCTTTTATCACTTCACGGTAGGAAAATATCAGGATCGACCTTGTAGTTATCAAATTATCTATTCCTCTACTGGATTTTTGGTGAAATTTCCAAGATACCCTTTCCGAAGGCCACTAACACTTGCATTTGGTTGAACGTAATATAATCGACTTATTACGTAACCAAATTCAAATGTTCAGTAATCAAATGTAAACTAATTACAAGATTATATGAATAATCAATTTTATCATTTAAACCCACGTTTAATCAATTGAGGATATCCCCACGAACCTTTTTTTATAATTAAAGCCTGAAGTTTATAATTACAAAACTTAAATGGCTATAAATAAATAACTATATATGTATATTATTAAATGGCTATAAATAAATGGTAAAATCTTAAACTAAATAGAAATTGACCATTGATCTAAACTATTAAAATTCGTTGCCTTTTTGTTAAATTTCAATAATTAATATTTAAATTAAAAATACACAAACATAACTTACGTTAGGTTGAAATTTAGATTATGCAATAGATTAAGTAATTATATTTAAGTTTTAAAATAAAAATACTCAAAAAGTGATTACAAGGGAAAAACGTGAACACTTTTGCGTTTTGATTTAAATAAAATTCATCAACTTAATTTTGTATCTAAATTTGTTTCATCAACTTTAGCTTAGGTTCAAATGCCAAGGTGTTAAAGAATTTTGATATGTGCTTTGTGATACAATTAAACTAAATTAAGAGTTTATCTGTTTTGTGTTTGTTTTTAATTATATAGACATACTCTAGAATACACTGGAGGAGTAAAAGAGTTCATTGAGCTTGCTAGGATGCATGATATTGTTGATGGAAGGATAAAGTAACCATGTTGCAAATACTATAATTCACTTTAACAAAATATTAAAGTAGCGTAGAAAACACTTACTTTGGAAAGACATTCTTTCAAATTATACAATTTAGGCAGATCATGTAAAAATATCTCAGCTTTGACATCGCAGACATTCATAATGGTGACAGTGATAATCATAGAAGTAATGAATATGATAACCTGTTTGAATTGCCTGTGTTTGATATGTTTGAAGAATTTAAAGGAAAGGAAGGAAGTCTTAACTTTGAGTACGACTATATTAAGTCATTTTATAATAGCTTAAATGATGTCAATCAAGAATTATATCCTAGTTGTGAAAAGTTTACGAGACTACCATCCCTAGTTTATTTACTTCATATAAAATGTTTGAGTTAGTGGGGTAATGGAATATTTGATCTGTTACTCTTTGTATTGAGAAATGATTTTCCATTTGTCTACTAATATGTATAAGTAATTTGTAAATTATTAGTAGAAGTCAAAAAGATAGGAGTATAGTTGATTTACAATCTAAATTGATGGTGATACAATTGTTTTTTAATTGTATAATATTTCAATACAATAATTTCTTATCACATTATGTCGTACTTTTATATAGGACAAAAATTAAGTCAAGAGGAGAGTGAAGAAAATCATATATCTCAAAAGGAAGGACGTAATAGGACAAGTACTTGAAAGAGATTCTCATGGTCGAGTATAATGTTTAGGCTTGGGTCTTACGCCTATAAATGTTTTGAGACTACAATAAAGAAGATTGCATTCTTTAAACTATGAACAATCTTATTTACAAAGTGTAGAAGAACACATGTATAAACTAGAAGATTAAATAAAGGAAATGAAACAACTCCTACAATAAGTAAGTGAAAAGTTATTGTAATTTATTTTATTAATTATTGGAGCATATATTTTCACATACAAACTTATATATATTCAATATCGAAAATTTTTAGCAAATTGATAATGTTCGAAGTCTAACCCATAATATTTCTCTTCTTAAGCAAGTCATGTACCTTCACAAGTAATAATTCATTTTTTATGTTTACTGTCACTCAAGCTAGTCAATATTCTTTTAAAAAAAATTTATGATTCTTGTGACTTTTATTTCTTTTGTAGGGCCCTACTTTTACTTTACCAAACTAACTTGTTAGTACACCATCACCAATAATACAAGAACATAAGAAATATATAAATATTATGTTACAACTATGTGGCACTTATGTTTACAAATATATATGTATTCTTCTTACAATAATTAGTCATGAATTGTAGGGGTCTCAAAATTTTGATAATATTATTACCCTACTACCAATATAACAATGTAGAGAAGAGGTATGTATGTACTTAATAAGTCATGACCTCTATTTTCTTTAATGCTCACGTCAATAATATTTATTGGACTATTTGATATCATAGATTCAATGTCATCCTTGTAAAATTACAAATGGAGAAAAAAAAGTTACCAAAGGATTTCTAATAAGTGAAGATCTTAATAAAAAAAATTTGAGGATGTCCTTTAGGTTGTGGATGGTTTGAAGTTATTATAAGTATTAGTTCAGAAAGAAATGCAAGATTATTCTTACCATATGGGCAAGTTAAACAAATTAGTGATGCAATCAGAAATAAAGTTGTTTGGCATTGTAATTTCATAAGTATTTAAGTTATTTATTTATATTTGTATTCTTTTCTTGCATCATATATATTATTCATAATTTAGTTTTATGTTTCTTTAATCCTCAACTAATTGTAGGTACATATTACAAAAGATTAAAATTAAAGGGGCTCAAAATGAGTGTTTAAGTGGTATTGGTGTAGAAAAATTTAAAAATATTTTGTATTGTATGGATGCTAATACATTTGGATGTATCAAACCTTTTTATAATATTTAGAAAATCTATTATGACATTTTTAAAATCATAAATGTTAATTTCATTATCGTTACTTTCAATATTTGTTAATATTTAATACAAATTTATGCATTCAATATTAACTATTGTGGATCAATATTTTTTTAAAAATTTATTCAACCTATAGTGACAGCCTCTATATACCTAAAATAATAAAAAGAAAAGCTACATAAAGTAATAAAAATTAACATATGTTTATGCATAATCAAGAAAGTAACATAAACTTATAGAATATAAATTGAATGAAATAAAAATATTTATATTTTTTGCAAGTTTATGAAAAAATTCATAAATTAATAATATTTACATCTTTATGATAATATATCATACATTATGTTCTTCTTACATTGATAACATCACTTGGTTCCACATGTTTTTAGTTATTTCTTTCTTCTTTTGTTGAGTTAAACAAGACGTAATTATTCTTTCAACTTTTCTATTTGTATTTTCGTAAGTTTGTTCATGATGATAAAATAATGTTTATGATTTATAATGATAAAATATGATTTTTATCATAAAATATGATTTATGATGGTAAAATATGATTTTTATGATTGATAATGATAAAATATGATTGTTATGATTTATGGTGATAAAATATAATTTTTATGATTTTATGGTAATGAAATAAATGATGTGGCTTGTAGTTATGTTGTGTGTTATTTGTTTGAGATTGAATTATGACATTTAAGATTGGTGTATGTTAATAAATTAAGAATACAACAAATGATAAAAATGAACATGTAGCTTAAAATTAAAAATATGGAATTAAATAAGTGTCAGCATTACTTAGTTAGAAAGATGACTAAGAAATCCTTTGGAAAGATACATAAATTAGATGAATTATTAGGTTTAATTCATTCTGATGTGTGTGATCCACTTAGTGTTAAAACATATAATCACAAGGAAAATTTTGTGACTTTTATAGATAATTTTTCTAAATACACTTATGTTTATCTGATGAATCACAAAAGTAAAGTATTGACTTGTTTTAAGAAATATAAGTTGAAAGTAAAAGCCAACTTAGAAGGAGTATTAAGGTGTTAAGGTTAGATAGAGGAATGAAATACAATTCTAAGGAATTCGAATTGCTTTATGAAATGCATAGAATTAAATGGTAAACTACAATGCCTTATACACCACAACAAAATAGTATAGGGGAAAGAAAAAAATAGAACTCTTATGAATTTTGTAAGATATATGCTTTCACACTCAAGTGTCTCCAAAAGTTTTTGAAGAGAAGCCTTAAGTACAACAAATTATGTATTGAATAGAATACCCTCTAAGTTTGTATTTAGCATACCTTATGAATTATAGATTAGAACTAAACCTAACTTATATCATTTAAGGAAATAAAGTTCTATAGCCTATGTACTTATTCTTGGACAATTAAGGAATAAATTAGATTCAATAACTTTAAAGTGTAGGTTTATAGGTTATTGCAAAAATTCTTTTGGTTATAGGTTCTATAGTAAAGAAAAGAGAATTATGAAATATAGGGATGTCACTTTCCTAGAAAATCTGAATAAAAAGAAAAAAATAAGAAAGGAACAAGAACCACTATTTGTGATGAATGATGACAATTCAATAATGTCCTGGAAAATGACATTAAAGTTGAAGGAGAGTAAAACATTGAAAATATGAATGAGCCTATGGAAATTACTGATAGAAATGAAAATGAAAATGAACCCATGGAAATTGTGGGAGGAATCCAAAATAAGCCTATAAATGGAAATGATAAAACTAATAGGAATGGAGAATATGAAAAACCAAATGTACCTATTAGCAACAAGAGGATGAGATATCAACTAGTATGGATGAGTGATTACCATTTGTATTCTTGTGAGCTTTCTTGTTTATTAATAGATATGAAGGAAAATCACATGTAACCCATGACATATAATGATGTCATTGAATCTCATGAAAGAGGTTTATGGTTGGATGCCATGAATGATGAGATTGATTCCATAAAAAAAAATCAAGTCTAGGAATTGTGTGATTTACCAAAAGAAGGAAAGTTATAAGGTGTAAATAGATATTCTGAAAAAAAATTAAAAGTTGATGGGTCTATTGATAAATATAAAGTCCACTTAGTTACTAAAGGTTATACACAAAAATTGGGAATTGATTTTCATGAAACATATTCTCTAATAGCTAAGTTTGCATTTATAAGAATTATATTTACTATAGTTGCACATTTAAATTTGAAATTAAATTAAATGAATGTAAAAACTACATTTCTAAATAAAGATTTGTAGAAATAAATCTACATGTCACAACTTGAGGGATTTCAAGTGAAAGGACATGAGGAAAAGATGTGGAAATTAAGTAAGTCAATATATGATTTGAAATAAGCATCTAGACAATGATATCACAAATTTTATAATATAATTATCAAATTAGGATTTATTTCAAATAGGTTAAATTACTCTATATATATCAAAAATAGTAGAAGTAAGTTTATTATATTATCTTTGTACATAGATGATATTTTACTTATTAGAAATGACACTAATATGTTAAATGAAATAAAGGAAAAACTTAGTAGAAGATTTGAGATAAAGGACATGAGGGAAGCATCCTATGTTCTTGTAATTCAAATGTGGAGAGATCGGAAATCTAGAATATTGAGTATAAATCAGAAAATATAATTGCATACGGTGCTAAAAAGGTTTGGAATTGACAATTACTCCCTACCTTATGTTTTAAAAAAAATATTAAGTAAGAACCAATGTACTAGAAAGTGGAAAGAGCATTTAAGAGCACCTTATGCATAATTTAATGCTTCCAATGGTATGATGCAAGCAAGGGGCCTCTCTCTCTCTCTTCCCTTTGGTAGCGCAAGCGTGTTCGATGGACCCTTTTGCTTTCGATTCCAGACGTCGATTCCGATTAACTTGGTGGTTGTTCCTCCGCTTCTCGTCGACCCGTAGGAACCCTCACTACGTGACGGCAAGTCTTGCAATTCGCATGTAAAACTCATAATGTTGCTTGAAGCTACGCATATTTTTGGGTAAAACCGTCGTCACCATTCAATTAGGGTTTTGGGTTAATACTTCATTGTTCAAGGTTTAATAATCTGATTTTTTCACTCTTTAGTGGTCCATCTTCCACTTAATATATATTTCACTGATCACGCATGTTTAATGATGCATTGTTTAATAATCCCAAGATGATACATAGTTTAATGATGCATTGTCTAATAATCCAATTGTTTCACCTTTTAATGATGCACCCATTGTTTAATGATTCACTTTTTTTCACTGTTCAATAAAACAATATCTGTATTGATAAGTCTATTGCTATTATCCGTTTAATATTATCTGCCTTGCTATTATCTCTCTTACAATAATTGTAACGGTATCAACAACTCTATCTAAACCGATGGTTATTATCTGTTGATCTGTGTCTTCGGTATAAATATACCCGAATCAAATATGCCTTTGAGAAGTAGTGCACGTATTTTTTCATTGCTGTTTTGTTGAGAGAAACGAATGGGCATGGTTTTGATTAAATATACCCAGATGAAAGTTTTGATCTGCCAATGTCACATCCAAAACTTGTCATCGGCCATCTATTTCAAGTATAACAATTTTCAGTTAATTAAGATTTTAGCAATAAGTAATGGAGTCCTTAAGGAGGATAATCTTTCTTATTAAACAATGCATGACAACTTTTTTCTTTCATGTTCCACTTTTCTGTTGTATGGTTAAATACAATATCGCAGGTCCAAATCATTGAGTTTTTTTTACATAGGCATGGAGAAATTTCTTGGTAAGTGGTGACATAAGCAGCTTGGTAGACGAAGAGCATTGGAAATCTTGTAACTATTCCGTAATCAAATGAATAAATTATATATCTAAAGCATATCTTCCTAAATGAAAAGTGCATAACGTTGGCTGCATTGGAAGTTAGGTTGTTCAACTTGTAGGAGGACGACAGATGTATTTTTGAGGTTATGTAGTACTTTAAAAGGAAAAAACTTGTTATCTGATAATTCATAGATTAACGTTAAATAACAATCAAAACTTCTTCTTTATAATCATATAAAAAGAGTTCTTTTAAGTTATCTTGCAATATTCAAGAGAAACAATATATATATACATTACGTGATTGATGTCATAATCGTTTGAACATCAGAAGTAGTATATCCAAGAGAATCATTAAATGATACCCCTTAATTCATTGACCAAAATGACCAGTACATGTTCTTTTTTTTAAAGATACAATTAAGGTATTAGATAGAAGAACTCATTCGTTACCTATTGGAGAGAAATACTCATATTGTTTTTAGGTGTAGAAGCTATGGTAAGCAAATAGCACGAAGTATTCTTAGGGTTTTGTAATTTTAGCATGTGATTTACATTTATTTCGATCATGTGGGAAGGTACAATAGATAATTGTAGAGTTTTGAAACATGCATTATTAAATCTTGTCATTACTTTCCTCATCCACTACAAGGTTAGTCTCTACATGATTAAAATTAAATTTAACGTAAATTGTTAACCTCTGATGGGTACTTAAGAGTGTCTTGTCTTAAATTCAAGTAAACGTTATCTTATAAATTCTGAATATGCTAATATAAAATGATGTTTTACATCCTATAAAATGAAGAGATATTATGTTTCTGGGTTTTGTTTATTGCAAGCTAAAGTCGCTAAAGAAAAAAAAATCAACTACCTTTATTATTCATCCTTGAGAAATGTTATTAAACATGCATTTGGTTTTTTTAAAAGAAGAGATGATCTATTCTAAACTTGGATGCCCTTGCATGAATATCATGCACAAGTCAAAATTATGATAATTTACATGATACTCGACAATTTCATTATAAAGCAGACGCATGTAATAGATGAAGGAACCTTAAGTGAGGAAAATGACGAGATGAGTTGTGGTAATAATGGCCTGTCCGAAGATGACAGTCTCAATGATCCAATACGTGTTGATCCTACAATTTTGGATGAAATTAACATGGGCAATGTACGAAACAAAATTCAAGACAAGATATACTTTAATAATATATACTTTAATTATATTAACAATAATAAAATAATATATTATATTAATATACTTTAATTATATTAAAGTATATACGAAATAATTTTAATTAAAATAATAATATATTATACAAAGTATATTACAAAGTAATAATATAATACTTTAATTAAATAAAAGAATATATTATACTTTAATTATATTAACAATATATAATTTAATTAATTTTAAATAATAAAATAATTAATTAAATAATGATAATTGTTATATTATTTTCTTAACTTTCAGACAGACAGAGGGAAGTCTAAAAATTTGGAATCTCTTAATAAATTTTTAACTTTTTTATGTGTCACGAATTTTAAAAAGTTAAGATAATTTTTTTAACTTTTCAATTTCTAACTTTCTATATGATATAAATAGTTTCTAAAAGCAATTGGAAAATCTCCTTTGAGACGAAGTGAACGATAAATTGTGGAAAATGATTCATTTTCGTTAGTATAAATTAATATTTATTATTGTTATTTACATTGTGAACCAAACTGTGAAAAGTTTACTAAAATATCAAATTGTTTGTTTGATCGAAGTAATCTATTAACATAGTTGATGTGACTTTCATCTCTCAGTGCGGTTGTTGCAGTAGTTTTATGAAATCTTAAGTTGTCTTCTTTTTTTTATTAAGGTGCAAATCAAAATAATATATTGATATCTAATCTATTATGTTGGTACGTTAGGCGCAAACAAGAACAGCTTCATATGTTAATCTTCTAATGCTTCCTTTATTTAATCATTCTCTGACACAACAGCTTTGGTTTGTTCGCTCATATGTTAGCTGATTCTCCGAAGTATCTTATATTTCTAATGTATGCATCGACTGACACGTACGTTGATTTATGTATCTCTTCATTCATTTTATTTATTTATTTTATTTCTTCCTTTACTTGTTTTCTTTTTCATTCTTCCTCTTCCGCCTTTCCCTTTTGCTTTCTGCCGAGCGCTGTCGTCTTCGGCCTTCTTACTTTCTTTATCTACACCGAGCACCGGATCCCATGTCGGCACGAATGGGAATTTTTGTTCCGACCGCACCGATCGAACCGAGGAGAAGCCTCATGATCGACAAACGGAGCTTCGGTCAAAGTAAACCCTCAACAGTTGCTGGAGTCCGAACTGTGGAGAAGTCGCCGCCGCGGACCGGACCTGAACAGGGGCGGAGGCGGACGGTTGGTGGGTTTAGGGAAGGTTTTTTTTTTTCTGATATATTCTTTCCTTTGCCTGTGCAGAGGCTCTTCCGACGAGATTTCGGGGAAGAAGGACGGAATGGGAACACAATGGAGGGAGAACAGGAAAGGAGAGGAAGAGGCCGGACAGTTTATGATAGCAGGGGGCAAGTCTGTGGGGGAGAAAAAGAAGAAGTAAGAGGAGAGGAGGAAGGACGGGGGGAAAGGTGAAGTCAGGAACCCAACACAATCCACCGATGCTGCTTAGGATTCCCCTAGTAATGCTTCACTTGCCAATCAAAACTCCTTCCCCGGTTGGGTAGATGTGGTTAAGAATGATTTCTAAGCCACTGCCTTTTGTTGATTTGGCCTTTGATCGTTGCCTTGGGTTGGTTCTTTCTGAGCTGTTAAATTACCTTCGTATTCTGTTCTTCTCCCCTTCTTTAGACTCGTTTCTTGTTTGCTTGATCACCTGAATCAGCCTTTGCCTATTTTGCCTGTAACCCTCTTTACTTCAATCGTGGTTTCATGCCATGGTAGAAGCACACTTTTAAATCTATTTTATCTTAGTTGGCAAAAATTGTCAACCCTGCTCGCACCAGAAAGGTCGTAAAAAGGTTTTCGTTTTTATTCTGTTTATTGCCTTGACGTTACTTGACCTTGTCTTTTCAATGCTTCTTTCATTGTCTTGTCTGATAGTTTGCTTGGATAACATACTTCACTCATTCTTGCAAAGAAACGATAGAAAACATACTGCTCTCATCTTTGGATTTCTTTTTTGTAGTGTTATTTTTTTGTTGATGTTTGCATCATGAATTTGTGCTAAATAAAAGAAAAAAAAGGTAAAATCATGACGTAATACCTTATTTATTATTCGAGAAAGTCATGTACACATCAGTTACCGCCAAAAAAAATCGTACATACACATACGTACGTACACGGCTCGATCTACGCGGCTCTGAAAAAGTGCAGTTGGAAACCAGTGGCCACAAGATTCCACAGGCCGCCGGCGACGAGCATGACGCTGAGGCCGACGCCGACGGTCCCGAGTCCCCAAGCCGCGCACCACGGGCCGCTTCCCTTCTTCGGCTTCCTGATCAACGCCCACATGAAGCAAGGGTAGGCCAGCGTCACCGGGAGCGCCACCCCCCCGAGAAAACCGACGAGCTCCGGGAGGAAGGGGAAGGCCACGGAGATGAAGAACGTGAGGCCCCCGAAGAACACCCGGATGCCGGACCTCACCCATCTGGGGCAGGCGCGGTTGCGCTTGCTGGCGTAGCAGGACTCCAGGGCGTCGAACACGGGCATAGCGTAGATCTGGAAGGAGCTGAGGCAGCTGAGCACCAGGAGCAAGGTGGTCAGGCCCAACGCCGCCCTTGAGAAGTGATGGCCGTGGAACTTGAGAAGCGTGGCTAGGATTCCATCTTTCAGCACCTGTAAGGAATTTAGCAAGTGAAGAGGATGCAAATATCCTAGATAAGATATGTACATGCACGGTGGGTAGTCACCGGAGGCTCACCATGTCTCCGTAAGACCAATAGCCCCCAATCGCAACTGGGTACAGGCAAAGTGCCACAAGAGCGTACGCGATCTTCACACCTCTCCACATCGGAACGTGAGATGGATTCTTTTCCGTCGACGGCATCGTTGCCTGAAACGACAACAGCTATTGGCGTACATCATCAACGGTACTAATGACGTATATATATGTGTGTATAGTTGCTTCTTGACCTGAATCTCCAGGATTAGATTATGACCCCTGAAAGCGAAGGCAATGATTCCCAGCGCGTTGAGAACTTCGAGCACCCGTCCCATCTCCGTCTTCCCCTCACCAGGAATGTAGGCGACACCGGCCGGCCTCCCGGCGGCCACGGACAGAACCCACGTGACGGTGCAGTAGCTCACTGCCGTGACCCCACCGACAAACGATACCCAGGCGATGGAGTTGAGGTTGGGAAGCTGCGACACGACGACGGCGAGGCACACGAAGACGACGTACCACTCCACTCCGGTCGGAGGCTTCAAGGAGCACAGCGGCCCGCCCCCGCACACGATCTCCCGGAACAGCTTCATGCTGCCGCCGCCCATGATGATCAGGGTGGTGCAGGTGCCTCCCGAGAGGTACATCACCGGGAACTTGCCCAGCCATTTCCCAAGTTTATCACCTGATGCGATGATGCCATCATCGAATTACGTCATTAACCTGGCCTTTTTAATTAATTAATGGAAGGTGCGTATGTTCTTTCCTTTTTCTTTTTTCTTTTTGCAAAGTGCGAATGTTCTTGCAATTGTTTTAATGGAAGGTTTTTAGACAATTGGAATAGTTAAAGTTGGGTTTTCTCTTTGTCCATTTCTCCTACTCTCACATTCTTCCTTGCTCTACTCTTTTTTTCTTTCTTTTGCTAATGATAATGTTTTTGATTTTTCAAATATTTGAATCTTTTTTTAATACTACTTGACAATTGATCAACTTCTAGCAAATGCTTCTTACTTTTATCCTTTTTTTCAAGTCCATCGTTAATCGTAATTAATTTCCAGAAAAAAAAAGGACCACATCAATTACCAGACTTTCGGGTGTTAATTAACTGCATAAGCCCCCTCTCCGTTAAGATGGTCTACAGGTTTTGCTATACTGCAGATTCCCCTGCGATTAATTTCCTGGTAATTAATATATATATATGATCTGAACTGTGTTTTAATTTTCTGAAACTCGTATGGCACCTGAAGTAGCTGTTAACAGACCTCTGATTCAAGCTTTTGGCCGGTGTATATAGATAGACAGCATCATTAATTCAAGGCCAAGCGACTATTAACTTCTTCATTTGATATGCAAGCTACAGAATTTATATTGTATGATTTCGTGTTTAAAGAATGTTACTGATGTGAGAGATTGGTTTGCTTTACCGAAAGCAATGGTGCAGAGGTGGAGGTATCTGCTGCAGCGAATTCCACTTGGCAGTTCATGAAGCGTGGTTAGAATCCAAAGAGTGCAGAGCTGCCAGACGAAGAGCATCGACAAGCACAGAGTCCCCCATACTCTGCATGCCGATCAAAACCCAATCGACCATTAAGTAAGCATTAATCATGTTGTTGGTTGATCGAGTGCATGGCATAGAACTGAAGAGATGGAACGAAGGGCAGTATATAATAATAAGAATGATAAGAACTCTCACAATCCGAGGGAAGCGAAGGCGACGGGGAGCAGGAGGGCCTGGAAGCCGATCCCGGAGCACAACGTGTGGAAGGCGGAGAAGGCGGCGTTGCCCTTCCTGGACTCGGTGATGGGGAGCCAGTCGTCCATGGGGTCGTGCGGCCTCGTCACGTCGCCCAGGTAGTCTCGGAGGGTGACCACCACCGGCCTCCCTGCAGCCGAGATGCTCCTCCCAGCTGGTGTCTGCTCCGCCGAGGTGGGGAAGGCCTTCATGTCTCGTGGTGGTGGTGGTTGCATGATTGATGGAGCCGCCGGGGCCGTGCTGATCTCCCTCGTCTTGCCGAAAACCATGTTGTGGATATGTCTGGGCTACGGCAGATCGGATTACTTGTACATATATATATACTAGCAGCAGCAGCAGCAGCAGTAGTAGTGCGGGTGGTGTTGTTGGATGCATGTGAGATTGATGTTCTCAACTTAATCAATTTTAAACTCGATCCCTGGCCTGCAAAATGATTTGGTAAATTAGTGCAGTGGGCTTGCTTTGGTGCAGCGACGGGTAGGTTACTTGGATGGACGAGGGTAATATCGGAAAGCTACACGTGCACATATGGTTGATGTGAAAGCACGTGACAGCAGGAAACCCGGAAGGAATTTGTCCTGGTCCAATCGCACGACATTGTAAATGATCACTGTCGTCGTAAGTCTTATGGTTCAACATGTCTCTATTTTTTTTTTTTTATAAATTACATATATAATATATTAAAATTAAATTCAACATATATTTTTCAGTATCAAAATATGTCCAGAAAATTTGATCTGCAACCTCTTTTACAAAAGTAAAGGATTTGATTTGTTGTTATATATATCTCTGAAAGATAGTTCCTGTTTTGAAGAATCTTTGGAATTTGGTTCACCTGAAAGAGAACAAATGCAAGAAGACCGCCTTTCGAAGCTCTACTTATCTCGAATGGTACCACTTGAGTTGATGGTCAACTGGGCACATATGATTTGCAATTGTTCGGCCTATTTTTCACTTCCGTCTCCAGTCTAAAGTTATTTGCATGGTGCATTCATTAACTAACTTTACAAGTCCATCGATGTGATATGTTCCATTTTCATCTTCGATCACTTAATTACGATTAAGGTTGACTGTTAATAAATTTACCACTTTAATTAACGAATTAAAATGATCCATTTATTTTCATGGGTAAGAAACACAAGATTATTCCAAGTAAATGATAAAAAAGTATGGTATTAATGCACACCTAATCTATACCTTATCTGTGTTGATCACTTAGGAAGTCGATGGATGCGATCTCAGAAATGGCCACAACAAGGTCACAATTGTCTGTATGTATCAGGGTAGGGGTCATTGATTAGTAATTAGTGATTAATCGAAGCTGCATGCCCCACATCCCAGCTTCCTTTACAGCATGCACGTGATCTTTACTTCATGCCACTTGGTGCAGAAAGAAAGAAAGTTGGTTAATTAATTAATTGGTGGTCCAAATTAAATCCAATCGACGATCGATCCAGAAGGAAAGTTATGGTGCTTCTCCCAAGTTGAATTGATCTCGAATATTTAGGAAGATGGCCGGATGATTCTTCTTCCCGTGGGCTATAGACAGCTGCCGTCTCTCCTCCCCTCACACCACAGCCCATGATTCAAAGCATGCAAGGAAGCGTCTCTTAAAGTAGAAAAGTTCATGGAAATGTTACAACAGACGGCGCGGTGGTGGAAGAGAAAGAGAAAGAGAGAGAGAGAGAGAAAGAGAAAGAGAAAGAGAGAGAGAAAGAGAAAGAGAAAGGTTTGCATCTGCCTTTTTCTTAATTGGCGCTCAACCACCACCACTAGCTCCTTCCGAAGCCCATCGGAGGCTTCCCAGCACTTAATTTACAAGATAGGAATTTTCTTCTTTGGTTATAATTACTTGCAACATTTTTTTTTTTTATCGTAGACGTTTAAAAACAATATATTGAATTTCATTTTAAAATAATACCATTTAACGAGATGCAAGTGTGACCGAAAGCGACGAGATGATATATACGAATCAACGCTGAATAAAACAAGATGCGATCAAGAATCGACTGATAAGGTAAAATGCATCTACAGATAAAAGTATAAATTGTACGGTTTTGGACATCTACGAGCAATAAATATGAGAGTGAATCTCAGGAATAACGAATAGGAGTAGAAACGAATAAACAAACATATTGCAAGTAAAAATACCGACGATGAACAAAATTTACGGAATCGACGTTGACAAAACATATTGGAATGAGATTCCAGGTGTTGTTATTTTAAATCGTGAAGAAGAAGAAGAAGAAGAAGAAGAAGAAGAAGAAGAAGAAAAGAAAGTTGAATCGATGCCCTTCCTTTTCTATATAATAAATTAAAAAGTTGTAATTCGTAAATGTCAATCGCTACGTCATCAAATTCGATACGTGCATGCGTAGGTGCCGATCATGCCCTCGGACCACGATGACGCCACGCTGTTCACATCACATATGATCCGCCGTGGAATAATAATAATATATGTAATCCGTGCCCGATCGTCGTTGATGCGGAGAATATATGAAGAATCCAATGCGTGGGAGAGGAGTGCAAGGTATGGGTGGTGGCATTAACTTAATTGCGAAGGGATCTCCCGGATGAGAAGATCAAAAGCATATTCTTCAAAAGATCAAACGAGAAGAAATCAAGTAAGAAAAATACTTTTCAAATTCACAAGTACGTACAGTAATTTAATCTCTAACGATGATATGTAAATAAATCTTATGTCATGGTTGACAACATGTACGAAAGAATCTTCTCTCCAACGTCCATCAATGTATGTATTCTCGAAGGTGCAATGACATATCAAACGAAACAATAGGTATCAACAAATATTACCTAATGCAGCAGTAAATAAGCTTAAAATAATTTGGTAGAGAAGAAGATTTACGTCTCCCCGATATGCCAAAAGAAATTCTCAGTCCAAGTAGATACACGAGACCTCTGCCAAACCTACGTACACCTCCACAGCAGTAGGATGACCCATTGAAATGAAATCTCTTTCAAAACCAGCTCTCCTCTCTGCTCATCCGATCGTCTAAACCGTAGAGCAATTGGTTGTAAATGTACTACCGAAATTTTAACCCCTTTCAACCACAAGTATCTCTTTGATCGTGCATTTGAAAAGGATGACGAAACGTATTCGCGAAAGAACAACCACCATCGGTACGTGAAAACTGCAGCTCTCTCTTCTCTTCTCTTCTCTTCTCTTCTCTTCTCTTCTCTTCTCTTGTTTTTATGAAAAGAATGTCACCAACCCTAATGGTACGTTGCATGGCAATATATATTATACAACGGACCATCCCTAAAGATTTCGTGGGTCATCATCTTCTACGTGCATGTGTAGGTAAGTCTAATACATGTGGAGATTTCTATTGATCGGTCCAATAATTAATAGAATGAGAACATGCACTTTCAAGCAAATCATAAATGGGCAAACATAAATTTACAAACAGGGATCCTTCTTTTATAAGTTCTTTCGCATCCTTTACAATTGAATCTTTTGTACCTTTGGTGGAGTTTGTTAATTTACAATTTCGTTTGGAGAATATAAAATGCTATTTAATTCATACAAAAATGATCCACCAAGGTCTCTCTCTCTCTCTCTCTCTCTCTCTCTATATATATATATATAGATACATAATAATATATATGAATCAAAAGTCATAAAAAAGTAGTGATTATTATTATGACAGTGATTGATTAAAAATAATGTGACCACGAAACTTGAATTAATTGCAACAACTATTTTATACTCATAACAACTTGTTTGTGAAATCAACTATTCTTATATTTTGATTTTTTTAAAATAACATCTGATATTCAAATTCAATAAGTCAAACTTAAATCTTGGTTCAGATATATATCATAAATTTTAACATGAACATTCTGAATTTCAAATTTTAACAACTATTTTCAAATATAATCTCGGCATTCAAAAACATTTCATTAATCATCAAAAACTATGAAAATAAGTTCCAACAACTATTGATGAAACAATAAAAAAGAACATGACATGAATATGAAGGTCCGTGAAATTATAATTCATTGTATAAATTCAGATTCTGTCTTATTTTTATTAGAGTTTGCTTTGATGTGGATTTTTAATTTAAAATTAATTAGTTTGTAAGTAAAAGGGCCGATAAATATGTAATATATGGGCTGTCCGACATACTGGGCTGAGCCCAATACCAAAGGGCAGGACTCACTTATGTGCATCGCCTATACTATACATAGAGAATAGTGGCATGTAACCGCGGGTTCGATCCATTTCCGCCTTGTCCGGTTCCCCTCCGCTTCCGTCCCTCTCCCTTGCCCTAACAAGCTCGGTTTTTGTTCGTCCTACCTTTGCCTGAGATCGTGCAATGGAGAAACACATCAGCAGGAGCAGGGAAGAGCGGGACAAAGACCAGAAGCACCGCCACCACCGTCATCACCACCACCACCACCACCGGGATGAGCGGAGGAACGGGGAAGATCGTGATGCCGCTGTCAAGGAATCCCGCCGGTCTAGGGACGACAGACACCGTCATCGGCGGGAGCGGTCTCGGTCTCGGTCTGAGGACAGGGTCAGGGATTCCGTCGAGAGGGGAGGAAGGAGTGGCTCGAGGGAGGAGTCCGTGGACAGGGTGTCGTTATCTTCGAGGAAGAGGAAGGAGCACGTAGCTGGGGAGGATGAGGGGGGGAAACGGGCGAAGGTGGAAGAGAAGAGGGAAAGGAGGAGGTTTGAGGATCGCTTCGAGGACCCCAGGATTGATGGTGGTGAAGATGCCGATAGTGGGAGGAGGAAGGAGAAGAAGTTTAAGGACAGTGTGAGGGAGGAGGAGAGAAGTGATGGACGTGAGTGGGCAGACGAGAGGAAGATAAAAGATGGTGAGGTGAGGTCGCTGGATGGTAGTAGTTTGAGGAATTACGGTGTTAAGGAGGAGGAGGAGAAGAAGAAGAAGAAGAAGATTGATGGTGAGGATGAAAGAAGATTGTCCAGGGGCAAAGTGAAGGAAGAAAATATTCGATACGAGGAGGATAACGTTACGGGTATGCCGGTTACCACTGCGAGAAGTGATAAGACGTCGATGGGGCTATCTAATGGGGATTTGAGCCCCGGGCATCGAGAGAAGAGCAGATCTGGACCTAAGGTGCGCTCGACTGTTTATATATATGTATGCTTTCATTGCTTACTACAAAAAATACTTCTATGTTTTTTGTAACGGAAAGCAGAAATTAAACATTGACATTTTCGCAATTGATATGCCACTAAATCTTCCCATATAAACTATTTGGTTTACTAAGTGGTTCGCTAACATAGTTTGCATGTTCGGTATATTTTGGTATTGTTGAAAAATGCATTCTCAAATTCTTCATTTTCATTTAATTTCCTAGTCGTAGTATTTGATCTCAACTTTTGATATCCGTTTTCGATTATACTGCTACAACTACGATATTTTTAACAATTGGAACTTGCAAAGTTTGCTTTGTACCCTTTTCCATGCAGTGTGATAGAATGTTTGACCTAGTCTATTCATCAGAACAGAATAAAGCATGGTTGCTTCTGTGCTTTATTTATTGTTTAGTTTCCTTCTCTGCATAGGTATTATAAATTAATTTTTAGCAACATGATAATGGAAAGAAATGTTATGTATTTTGGGTATGCTCCTGAGTCATTTCGAGGTATTATCAATGTTTTTTTCATAGTTAAAATGAATAAGAATCTTATCATTATTTTATTCCTGCAGGCTGGTGATCTGGAAAAACTCAACATGGCTCCAGAAGCTGTTTCAAATGCTTCTACATCTACCAATTATCCACATCCATCATCCAAGGTATCTTTTACTACCACCAATGAAAATGAGGGAGTTAATATTACCAGATCTGATGAGGTTCCTGGAAAATCTAGTACAGATGGATCAACAACTTCAGTTTCTGGCAAAAGTTGCAATCTGTCTCTTGATGCTCTTGCAAAAGCTAAGAAAGCTTTACAGATGCAAAAGGAATTGGCTGAGAAGATGAAGAAGATTTCTGTGGTTAGTTTGTGTGCTTGTGTGTTTAATTTACCTTTTATTTTCAACTATCATCTAAATATTTCCCATCTGCTTTGCAGTTAGCCAAAGTTAGCAGTACAGATACTAACTCACATGTTGGAGTAAAAACAGAAGCATATAAAACATCTTCATTGGGGTCTGCAAGTGCTAGCTCAACCACATCTAGTCAGACAAAACCAGCTGCACAGAGCTTTTCTGTTGATGCTGCTGCTTCTTTAGCACTTAACTTATCCACAGTTGGTAACATTCCTGCACTTTCTGGTCAAACCGTTGAAGCTGTAAAAAGAGCACAAGAGCTGGCTGCAAGAATGGGTTTTCATCAGGATCCCCAGTTTGCTCCTCTTATAAACATGTTTCCTGGACCTGCAGCTGATGTTTCCGTACCTCAGAAGCCATCTAAGGCTCCAGTTCTGCGGTTAGATGCACAAGGTAGGGAAATAGATGAATATGGGAATGTGATTGACGTGCCTAAGATGACAAGCCTGAGCACGTTGAAGGTATTTATAATTATATATTTATTTATACATGTTATAATTAGTTATATTTGTTTATGTTTGATTGGAACATGGATGCCAGGTCAATATTAACAAACAAAAAAAAGAAGCATTCCAAATACTTAGGCCTGAGTTGGAAGTTGACGTTGAGTCAAATCCTCATTTTGATGAAAGGATGGGTATTAACAAGTCTAAACTTTTGAGGCCTAAGAGAATGTCCTTTCAGTTTGTGGAAGAGGGAAAATGGTCAAGACAGGCAGAGATAGCCAGGTTCAAGGTAAATATCTTTGGAAAATCCACTTCTTTTGAAGAATCATTTTCAACGATACGATTATTTTGTATGTGTGTGCTATATGAATCAGTAGCAGTATGGTTCTTCTTAACCTTGTATATTTCTTTATTCAGAATCAATTTGGTGAAGCACAAGCAAAAGAGTTGAGAACAAAGCAAGCTCAACTTGCAAAGGCAAAGGCAGAGCCTGATATTAATCCAAATCTCATAGAGATATCAGAGAGAATCGTGATAAAAGAAAAACAAAAGGATGTTATCCCGGAAATTGAGTGGTGGTAAGTAATTCATTGAGATTTCACTAATTTTTTGCATGTTTATTCAGTATTTGCATCTGATTCTGGATTTCATTTGCTTCCACAATCAGGGATCTGCCAATTTTACCTTCTGGATCCTATTCTGACATCAGTAAGGATAAGTGGAATATGGAGAAAATCACAGTATATGTAGAGCATCCTCTTCCCATCCAGCCACCTGCTGAACCTGCTCCACCACCCCCTCAGCCTTTGAAACTAACAAAAAAGGAGAGCAAGAAGTTGAGAACGCAAAGGCGCCTTGCCAAGGAAAGAGATAGACAAGAGATGATAAGACAGGGGCTCATAGAACCTCCTAAGCCAAAGGTCAAAATGAGCAATCTCATGAAAGTACTTGGTACAGAAGCAACGCAAGATCCCACTAGACTTGAAGTTGAAATCCGTGCTGCTGCTGCAGAACGTGAGCAGGCCCATGTTGATAGAAATATTGCGCGAAAACTCACTCCTGCTGAACGCCGTGAAAAGAAGGAAAGGAAACTTTTTGAAGATTCATATACATTGGAGACAATTGTCTCTGTCTACAGAGTGAACCACCTTTCCCATCCAAAAACACGCTTTCTGGTTGATGTGAATGCTCAAGAGAACAGATTGACTGGTTGTGCTGTTATATCAGATGGCATTTGCGTTGTGGTCGTAGAAGGTGGCAAGAAGTCGAACAAAAGGTACACAAATCTGATGCTGAAGAGGATTGATTGGTCTGCTGCGGTGGAAAATGAGGAAGAGGAAGCTAATGACTCTGTTGCTCCGGTTAACAAATGCTCCTTAGTTTGGCAGGGTAGTGTTGCAAAAGCTAGCTTCAACAGGTTTCTTGTTCATCAATGCAAATCAGAAGCAGCTGCAAGGAAGATACTTGCCGATGCTGGTGTTCCCCATTATTGGGATCTGGCAGTCAACCACACGGATGAAATCGTATAAACATGGTGCCATTTCCAGACGCTTGATCTGCAATGGTTCTGTCGTTTTATCCCTACAATGTGGTGTAAGGAAGACCAAGAGCGTTGATGCGAAGTCGAATTTTAGTTTTGTTATGCTTGCAAGGAAATCCCAACCTACCTTGCGATGAGACTTGAAAGAAATGTTGCAGAGGGAAATTAGCGTCTTCTATTCTGTCACGGTCTTCCATCTTCCTGTCATCTTGTTATTCATTTCATTTAAAACTCAATGCATTTGAAGATAAATTTAGTGCCTTAGAAATATATTCGCATAATTTATCTTTATGCATTGATTTTACTTATTATCGAAGTAAAAGTTGGAATGGGTGTTATACATGATAATCTATTTAAGTCCTAAAAAAGTGGCTTCTGATTTAAATTCATGCCATCTTGCGCAAATGCTCATGCAGTTGTCGATAACAAAAAAAAAAAACGAGAAAAAAAAAAGATGTTCTTCATGTACATGTTCGGCCTCTAACTTCATGTTTTGTAAATATGCCATATAATCATACCAATCATTGAAATAAATGGAGACTTCCACAGATGTTTTTTATAATTTACATCTCCTGTCATGTGATAATTTTCACCTAAAGAAATTTTAAATTTTTAGTAAATGTTCTAATACATGTAATTACACTACAGGAAACCTACTTGAATTATTAAATCACTAATTTAATGGATTTAAATTGTTCATTTCAGTCTCACAAGAAGAAAATTCTAATTCTAATTATTTTCCTAGTTGATTGCTAATTATCATTGCGTTTGCATGTTTTTCTTTTTTTTCCTACCCTACCGTGTAGTATTTTCATTATTATTTAGTCTTCCTACGTTACTACAAGTACTGCAACTAAAACTACCTTCTTAAACATATAATTTAGCATACTCTTCAAATAAATTGTACAAACTTTCTTGTTTCAGGCCTGAATTCGTTTGTTGTGAAGAAAACTCAATGCGAAAATAGCTGGAATCAAAATGTACAGTACATTGCGGAGCAAGACACATGAGCGAAAGAACCAATTTTATCTAATCAAATAGTTTATATTACATTTTGTCAGATGGGCTGTAATGGCAACAAACACAAGGTAAGCCTGAAAACCAATGGCTACTGCTGAGCTAAATCAACAATAGCCATGGCAACCAAGGTCGTCACACGAGTTGATGGCAAACGCCTTCCAGAATTCAGGAACCTCTGCCACCACTTCTTTTCCTCTTCTCTTCCAGCCCCGCTGCCTCACTCAACATATCAGCAGCATCCTTATGCATGTTCAGCTTAGCAAGTGCGACCGCCTGCATGTAGAATGCGGTCGGCCAATCTGAATAAACGCATTGTGCTTGCATTGCATCTCGAAGAGCAGAATCAGCCTGGTTGCACATTAGATGGCATAGGCTTCTCCTGGCGTAGACCGTGGGTGATACCATAGTTCCAACGTCCACAAACTAGCATTGTGCAAAAAAAGAGGTGATTCTACTGTATGCTAAATGAAAATTACGGTGAATATCTTATTGTTTAATGGAGACTAAAATTTTCATCTTGCTTAAACTAGGCATTACATATATTCACAGTTACCTGGGAATAACAATCAATCGCAGTCTTGAAGTCCTTATCTCGGAAAGCAAAATCTCCATGCCTTCTGGCTTCTTGCATGTCTCTCATTTGCTGAGTCCATTCTTGAAAAGAAGGCTGAATTCACAAAATAAATAAATATTAAAACTACTATACTTTTAACTCATTGTGCTTGCACTTGGTGATCAGTACCTCATTGGTGCCTTCATCATCTCTGTAGTGTGTCATCACTAATATTTGATGGATGGCTGTCAAATCCATTCTAGAACAAGCTTCACCCATTGGAGAGAGAACACGTTGAGGGGTCGGGGGAGCATCCTCAGGTTTGGAAATACCTAGCATCATATGGGACGGTACCTGTGTGAACAAAAAGGAATTGAAAATGCAACATGGCTAAATAAATTATACGTGGAGAATGGGAAATGATTACAATAAGGTTCAACGACTTGATAGCATGCTTGTCAAGTCATTGTAATTTGCTTGGGTTATTGATCATCACTCCAATATATTGGATATAGCAAAATAGCAACCTTGTGAAGCACAATATTTGTCGCTAGATAAACCATAGATGTCCCAAAATAATCTCTTTATAATAAGTTATAGACACCAAATGGAGAGAGAACATAATGGTTACGAATTCCTGGGCATTTTGAGAATATTGAAGCTCTGGATTTGCTACACAACCTACTGCTTAAATATAAAAATGGCTATTTAGGATGTAGTTATGGGAAAAACAAAGCATATACAGGTGACTAGTGTGTACCAAGAGAAAATAGGGATTGGCATGTCCAGGTGTTATGAAAGGATGCATGGGCACAAACACCAAAATTAAGGAAAACTGTATACCTCTGTTTTAGACTGTAACGGAGCAAGTGTTGAAACAAGGTTTTTCACATCAGGCCTCTCTCTAGGTTCATATTGCAAACACTGGGAAGCAAGCCCAACAAGAGCGGTTGCAGTATCTGTTGAAAAGTTCCCTTCCAAGTGTGAATCCATTAATATAAGAATGTTATTGCCCCTTATCATATCAAGAGCCTGTAATCAAACAGAGCTTGAAAATAATGAGAACCTGAATTAGACATGGAAGTGATATTAATCATATTAAGGCTTGATTTCTAAGTAATTTAATCTTTTTCAATCAGTCATCTGATTATTGGAAAAATAACACAGACATCCAGAATATTGACTAAAAAAGTAGAAATATATACGAATTTCTGTTAACTAACGTTTCTTAATTCATTTGACCTATCATAGCTCTACCTTTTTTATGTGAAAAATCATTATCTTAGTTATAAGTTATCATCATTTTTCAAAGGGAAATTCCCTAATTAACACTGGCATCAAAAGGGAGTATAGGTTTCTGTTGAAATTTATTCAGGATCATCTACATTAGGAATTATATATGTTCCATTTACTAAGGTTGAGATAACATAAATCTTGCATTTGTAATCTGCATATTCTCTACCAAATGCAACTCTTCTATTCCTCCACATAATGTAGAACGATTTGCACAACCTATGAAAGTAACTCGTTTGAAAGAGCCAATATAAGCTCTATGTTCTCATTATGCATGCATGCTTACCTTACTTGATCTTCTTATATCAATGATAAGACTAATCCATTCTTCATGAACATGAGATAATTTAATTTATCCAATACAAACCATGTTAAGCATCAAAATATACAAATAACATGAGAAATTGGATAAATATCATGATTTTTAGCAAAAACAAAATAACATAAAAGCAACAAGACAATATTAGCATGTGCCCAAGACAACCAAGACTTTCACAGCACCTAGCAACCAACACATCTTAACCAAAAGGTGTCAACACGTTACGTCCTATTATTAAGCCTTGAATGGGTTAGGGTGATGCAACCTTCTTTTCAATCCTTGACATGTAATCCAACATAGCATGTTAGAAGAAAATGGATTGGGTTGATAGGTCAAGATGGGTCAATTGGAAGAAAAAAGAAAAATAATCTACATACATGACTAATGATTTTTTGACTTGTATGAGCTATAATCGCATTGAGTAAATATGCTTCATAATATTCCACAATATTTACTTAGTTGATAAACAAAAAATAATTCAAAATTTAATCAAGTATGATCAGTAAATTCATATTGTCAACTTTAAATATAGTTTCTAATAAGATCAATCCATGAGAAAAAATAAGGTTCCAAATGCATTTGAGATGAACACGATACCAAGAATATAACTATTAAAATTTCAAATATTAAAAAAAAAAATATAAATAAATAACAACAAACTGGTAAACAAGTGGAATGGGCAATGACAGTCATGACCTAACTAGATATGAGTTTGGGTTAACAAGCTAGGGTTGAATGGATTAAAAAATTTTGAAAGGAATCATAAACTTAACCAATTGAGTGCAATGGTTAATAGGTTAAACTCAAGCCCTAACAAGGAGGTGTCTAGTTGTCAACGTAGTGTGTACACATTCATCTTAATAAGCTTGTGAACAACAAACTTACAATGGACACTTGGTAATTGACAATTTTTAATGATAAAATCATTAAAAACGAGAAATAGGGGACCTACAAAAGCTGTAGGCATAACTAAAAAAACAAAATACAAGAAAAGGATTCTAAGGAAGGAAACTCACAAAAGAAACAAAATAAAAGTATAATAAAACCATAACAACCAGGTAGCCTCAATGTGTAACAAGAGACAAGGGTTCTGAGTGACCCAAGTGTTCTGAATATCCCTCTATTATATGCTTTTTAGGTAAGCTTTTCAGATATTATGAGATAAAAAACTGAAAATTTGAGAAGTAAAAAGAAACTAGGTTCTGAGTTTCAAGTCTCACAGGTTTGTCCATCTCCTAGAGCAAATGATGCCGATTAACAGCTACTAAGAGAAAATTTGAGAATTGTTTCAACAGTATTATAACAATAATTCAAACCATAATCTCACACATGAGATGGACTACATGAATCTTTTTTTTCATGTATTTCTATCTATTGTCAAATCTACAATTAAATTACATAAATTTAAATCTTTTCTTATCATTTCTTACCAAGTAATTTTATACTTACCTCCACTTCTTTTAATTTTTTCTACATTAATTAGTTCTCTTCTTTTAACTGATACATTTCTTGATATCTTAAGGATATAACCAAACCACCTAAACTGATTTTTTCTTATCTTATCTTCAATAAGTGCAACTTCTACTCTATGTGTAATAAAATTGTTTTTCAACTTTCTTATAATTTTACCACTCTTCCATCTAAGGCTGTTTGTTTGCATTTGCTCTTAGCTCTAACCTGTCTCAGAAGATAGGAGCAAGACTGTAAAAAAAAACTCATTTGCTTTTAATGTGAAGATCTACTGTAAGCTACTCCTAACTCTTAACATTTTGTTTTTCATTGATCTTATTTTCAAGAGCACTTTTGAATAGACTCCACATCTTCAGAGCAATTCCAACAATCATGATATCGAAATAACCCTCCAAACTCTATCAAGTCAGGTTATTAGTATTATTATTATATATGTATTTATATTATTTATTTATTTATTTATTTATTTTTTATTATTATTATACTACTACTCTAACAAACAATTATTATTCCTAAACTTCTGTTCTTCTCTGTTAGAGTTTCACGAGTTAAGTACAGCTATAATGTCACTTTTGACTAGAGCTGTCACACTTTGAGTTGAAACAAACACAACCTAAACATATAACTAAACCACTTAACCAATTTTTACTTATCTTATTTTCAATAAGTGCAACTACTACTCTATTCCTAATAAAATTATTTTTTAACTCTTATAGTTTTATCACTCATCCATCTAAATATATGCATCTCAACAATACTTACTTTTTGCATATGGTATTATATTTCTACAAAAAAATTGGATAAATGTTCCAGAACACCACATTTATTCCTGTACAATTAACGTCAAGGAGCTAAACATTGAACAAGCGCATTGCTTCCCTCATAGTGAGTGATTGATATAAAATAATAACGGATAGAGATTTGTCTTTAAAATCAAAGTCATACTCTGAATCAGCATCCATAGAACATCATAGATAGAACACCTAGATACAAAAGACATCTCAAGCTATTCTACAACTATGACACTATGTTGTAATGTTTACAATCAAAATGCTAAATGAAACACTTTAATTTGTGGTAATATCAAGTGTCTCAAATAACTAAGAATAAGCATTTGCAATAAAATAATGAAATTTAAAATTTTAATAAAAGTAGGATGAACTTCCAGAGAATATTAGATGCTGCTGCAGTGCAGTCTGTAGCAGGAAAACTGGTTTTTTATCAGCGAAACTCCTGCAAGAAGTTTTAGGACTTTACTTGTAGATTAGTACCCGTAGTCAGCCACATAAGGACATTCATTCATTTTTAAAATAATTATAAATTGCTGTTTTGATAACAGTGTAAGCTGTGATGTATGCCAATTTCACAAGCATAGATCAAATGCTCTTAACTTCTCAATCATCTTTAGTGGTATTATACAGACAACTATCTACATTTACTAATGGTCCCCTTACATTTATCTACCATAAGCAACACTTCCACATGCCAAAAGGTCAAATATTCAACACTAACAGGCATCACTCACTCAATGATGATTGGTTCTCCGTCAAAATGTGGAACATTGCAGGTTCGCACCTTCATTGCCATCAGCTAGATAAAAGGGAGAAATTCCGTGCACCAGAAACCCAACAATGTGAAGTTTGAGAAGCATTCAATCGTACACAATCTTACCTCCTCAAAGGTTGTCTCATTGTCACTTGCTGATTAAAAATAATTGTATCCCTTGAAAGATGAACTTTTTACATTGAAGCTCCTTGATGGTGGGATTTAGAGTGAGTTAGACATGTGGCTTCCTTCTCACGTATTCTTTTCTGCCAACTTGCACGCAGGTCTATTCTCATTAGAAAGATTAATCCCTGCTGATTTATGTTTGTGGAAAGTTTCTGGAAACTTTGGATGTCACCAGTAAATGCCATGATCATGAAAGAATCTAGCCACTTATTCTGCAAACTATACGATGATTAAATTTTTTGCATGAGAGAAATGATCTTAACTTCTGCAATTGCACCAGTTCTGCAGCACAACCACACGACCATGTCATATCTTCATTACTTCATCACATGAATCAGTCCTTGCCCTGGTAGATCCATGATAGGGGCAATGTTATTTGAGTATAGCTTATATTGCTTCACAATGTGATTTTCCCCTATCATGTTTTGGCCATGCGCTAGTTACTTTTTTGTTTGCCATATTCTGTTTCTCCTTTCTATCGTCTTGAAAAGTTCTCTAATATTCTTTCTTAACAATACTCACACACTTACAGTTCAAAAAAACTATTCAAGAATGCAACTATTGTGAACCAACAGGTGCTGGTGCCATGCGAGAAAAAAGAATAATATTCATATTAACAGAAATGTCCAACAAGGAAGTCATGTGGCATAGATATTATTGATAAAGATGCAAAAGAAGAATGAAATATTCTTTAATCAAAAAGAAGGGAGGTTACCAATTAACTCAAAAAAAGATCATTCAGGAAAAAAATGCTGCAAAATTGGCTGGCTGGAATATAATATCCAGAAAACTTACATGACTAGGAGGAATATGCTTTCCACTAAGGAGATCCAGGAGTACAGTTCCAAAGCTGAATATAACACTTTCAGGTGTGACTCTTCCTACAAAGGCAGAAGATTGTGATAAAAAGATTCAAATTCTATGCGTCATACCACCTTCTACAAACTTGCACAGTCAAGCATAGGAAAAATATCAATCTAATGACACTTGGTATGTAAAATGAAATGACAGAAGCAACTGAAAAATGAATTGTCAGAGTTGCCACTATTTTTTCTAAGAATGACTAGCAACGCATGTCTAACCACATCATTTCTGACTTAGGCATAGATATCAGGAGGAACAATGTCTTTTATCTTCTTGAGAGACATCCTTTGTGAAAAGAAACAAGCAGTCTTTTTCTATTTTCTCTTATGCAAGATGTCAGAGACATGAAAATATTATACTTTCAGGCTTAAGCATATTGTATAAAATATAGAGTACAAACTAGCTCTACTAACCAGAAACCTTGAGATACATAGCAGCTCAACAAACAGGCATTTTCCATATAAATTTTCTTTACTTATTATAGAACTTCTGGGTAGTGGGTAAACTTAAATGCTTTGCAACCCAACTGAAAAAGAGACCATATATTTAATCAAAAGAAATAATAAATTTTTTTTCCTCACTGCACTGTTCCTGACTTCCTTCAGTTGAACAAGTTCTTATGGCAATTGAACATATTGCATGTGTTAATAACATGTAGGCAACAAATCTGACATGATACCATTTCTTAAGTACTCTGGAGGCGTGTAAGCTAGATTTGTGCTGTAGCTTTTTCCATCCCGACTGTTTTTCATAAAACCAAAACAAGAAAGTCGTGGATCACCATTCTGCAAAAAGAATACCAATTACAAGTTATGGAGGATCTAATCTTAGAGAAATTTCTATAGACATTCACACAGGGAGTGAAGGAGAGAACTGTAATGGGAATATAACCATATAATCATTTTTTTTTCACTTAAGAAACAGTTTAATGAACATCATATATTAAAAAGTATGAGCCACCTCGTCAAAAAGAACCCGATAAGCATTTAGGTCATGATAAAGCGATCTCCCCTCTTTGCTACAAAAAGCTAATGCTTCAGCAATGTAAAAGGCAACCCTCAAACGCATAGCCCATTCAATGGTTTGTTTTTCCCCTGAAGAAAAGGTAATATTATGAACAGAATGATTATTTGATTAAATAAAGAACGATAAATATTTATATGATACCACTTTTTGCACTTTTCATACTCAACGTGTCAACCACTCACCACTGACAAGTGTGATATATGGGCTATAACTAAGCAGACAAAAATTCAAAATTTGATGGAAAACCTGTCTTAGGTAATATTCCCACTTTTAATCTTGGAGAAGAACAGCAAAGAACCATTACAAGTGAACATATGGAAATTTTTATCAAGCATGAACTTATGTACTTCAAAATTCATATCCAAAGGAATGAAGTAAAATTGCAAACTTCCTGCTGATACTCACTGCATTCAAACAGAAGTGAACGGACAAAGACATACAACTGCCATTGGAAAACATGCATGTAAAAATGACAACAAGTTATCTATGCAAAAAGCCATCAGAAACGACAAATGAGAGTGTCTTAATTTTCATTTTCCATATTTCTATTGTTGAAGGGATCTAAGCAACAAATAAAAAAACACCAAACCAGTCGTAAACTGTAAATGATCAAATTCCCCTTTTACGTTCGAAGCATAGGCAACATATATCTAAGTTTGGCATTAAAAGGCATTTGCAATAGAAAACAAATCGAATTTGCAACAGTAAATTGATTTGACAACATACAATGGAAGAGGTGTTTGGCAAGTGTATCATTAGGCATGTATTCTGCAACAAGAAGCCTCTCGTCGGCATCGCAGCAGTAACCAATCAAGTTTGCAAGCCTATGATGCCTCAACTTGCCAACTCCCCACGCCTCCTCCTACAGATCCAATCTCCACTCAAATCCCAAGAAACAGGAAGAAAAAAAAAAGGGCTAAGTGCTGACATCGAGTATCTCACAATGAACTGCTTCGAATCAGGCCAGGCAGACTTGGGGAATTTCTTGACAACAATCCAACGCCGACTCTGGAGCCTCCCCTTGTACACCAGGTTGGGAGCCTTCTCTCCACCCTCGGATACGATGTTGTCAGCGCTGAAATTGTGAGTGGCAGCCTTCAATTCCGCAAGCGAGAACACAGAGAAGGCCGGCGGCCCCGCAACAGCACTACCACCGTCCTCGCCGCCGCCGCCACGGTCGGACTTGGCGGGTGCCACGATCTGGTGGGAAGGCTGTGCCTCTTGGAGATTACTGCGGGGGCGGCGACTGTATTTGTACTTCACCGGGAGCATGTCGTGTAGGGAGGAGCAGCGGCAACCCATGGCTCCACCAGCTACTTCCCTTCCGGCAAAAGACCCAAGCTTTTCCGAACTAATTGGTGAGGGGAAAAAAATAAAAAAATAAAACCACAATTGAAGAAGAAAGGGGAATGAATAAGGAGGGTAAAGACGGAGAAAAACTACCGCTTTCCCTGCTTCCAGGAACCAGCTTTCTCCTTTCCCCCCCCCCCCCCCGGGTGTCGGTCGGTCAGAGATTCTCACTCCTTTCTCCACCACTGCTTGCTCGCAGCAACGGGAAAGGACTGCGGTGATTTCCCCGTCTCTTTTTCCTCTGCCTGCTCCTCCAATCTATCCAGAAGAGAGCAGAAGCAGCACACCCGAGGAGGAAAGGGGTTCTTTTGTATTGGGTTGTGGGTTTTGTGTTCGAGGAGGAGTGGATTTCAATTTAATCATGACCTTTAAATAATAAAGTCCAACTGTAGCATTCACTCACACTTCACGTCGCTTTGTCAAATGAATTAAAGAAATTTAAACCGCCTTCAACTTCAAGTGTCTCACAGTTAAGCGTTGCTGTCGTTGTTGTCAGTGTGATTTTTAAATATAATAAACAAGTATGTAAATCTGTCAGATGATTAGAAAATAAAAGTCCTCACTTACGTGCTCATGTCATTTTTAGCTGTGGCTAACGATAGCATAATCGAACCGTATTCGAATTCGAAAAGCGACGTGCGTGCCCTCGTGCGTGATTCTCTCCCTCACGTGTCGCTGACACCGCAATCCGGCGGTGGGGTATGCGCCTGTCGCGTATTTACCTTTTTTTTTTTGTCACGTCACTCCCTCTGTTGACAAAGATGTCAACCTAATTACGCTAACACATTTAGATCTTATTAAACTGTGCCGTCACGATTTTTCTAACCATATTCGACTGACATTTTCAGTGGAATCGGACTGTGGCATCTAGTACATAAAGTGTACTAAAAAATAAGACATAAGGTGTTTGTAAAAAATGTATATATATTTATTTTAAAGAGAAGCGAAGAATAAAGCATTATCTACCTACGCATCTTTAAATTTAATAGTACTAATAATTGATCCTTACAACTAACCACAAATGCCCAGGCGTATTACCTAATCTTAGTTAATACCGTATTGTTTCTTCCCGCTCCTTCGCTCTCTCCATCCCCACTTCACACACGTAAGCACCCCCTCTTTCTCTAGACGACGCGAGAGTTCCCACTTCTGTCCTCGTTCACAACTGGACCTTTGTTCTATGCTAATTGTTGGTTTTTAAATATGCTCCCAAAGCTCTTATATTTAATTCTCCTTGCAGTGGGAAGGAGAGGGGAAGAAAAGACCACCCACCGACCGTCGAAATCGAAATCGAAATCGAAAACCTCCTAAAACAACTACTGATGAATAGTAACAAGGAGGTATTTGTTTAGCACTGCTTCGGCTCTTGTTACCAAGCCGAACGAACCTATGTGCGTCAGGCTGCCTAAGGAGCAGCAGCACAGCAGAGGCCGCGGAGTGGCAATCAATCAAAAGGAAAATCACCAAAATCTAAAGAAAATCAATTTCCCTCTGCACGTTAGCAAGTAAAGAGACACAAGGGGAAATTAAGGAAATCGAAGAATGAATGTGAGGGCATTCTTCCTTAAAGTATCTACATCAGAAATTATCGAAAGTACCCAATCTTAATAAAAAGAAGAAATGGAAAGTTAAAAATCGGTAAACGGTAATTGAGGAACGATATACCTTTTTTGGACCACTCTACAAGTGACAGAACAAACTTTGCTATAAGAGGATCCCAAGAAGAGATTATGCTAGGATTATCCAAATGTCTCCAAGGCATGTCACCGATGAAAATTTTCAATTGACCTTTTCTTTATTTAACCCTATCACTTACGAAGAAGATTCTCTTTCTAATGCTTTTCTAATAACGCATTCATCTATTTTGCCTTTTGAATCTTTCTAAGCAAAGGCAAGAGTGAGGGTGTCATTCTCTTTCCGAGTAAATTACACTTCTCCATTCTCACATTTTTGTAGACTATATATAAGCCTACAAAAGAAGAATTAGATGCACTCATCTAATTCTTGTGTAACAACTATTATATTTTTTAATATATAATATACATTATAATATTATAATAAATATCAGACGAATTTTTACCAACGAGAAGAAAAAAAATAAATGAAACAACATAGTACCAAACGATACTGACAAATACATAGAATATATAAAGATGTTTCCAGAAGAATGATGAGCAGCAATGTGATGGTAAGAAAAAGAGCGACATGCTCGATAATGCTATGCTTAAATGACGAAAGCATTCCTTCAAGACAACTTCAACAGAAAAATTCAACAAGGATTTGATTAAAGACAAGATTTATAAAGCAAGGTTTACATCTTTATTGATTGACACTAAGATTGTAACGTAGCGCCCAATTCACACTTGGAAGTTTTTCAGAATTCTAATGTGAAGCCTGTAAGAAACAGAGAAATAATTAGTCACAGCCATGTAATATCTAAATTTCTAGAACAAACATTGTCTTCGCTGCTAATAATAATATCATCATCGTCATTATGGTGAATGAGAAGAGAAAAACAGAATTCAATACATAAAGAATCATAGGTGGTAAAATATATGTAACGTCAACTCATCAAGAACTGCAATTCATGTATTAGATTCTAACCAGTAGACATGAACAGCTACAGACGGTTGTAGCAGCTGCGGTAGAAATATGTAGTGAAGATGATAGAAGTGCGTACAACACAATCTAGATATGTCACCAGTAACATGCCGAATTGTAGGAGGATAAGGGCCAGCAATCCAGCTTGCAGATTAGGGAAGCAGTCGTGCTTTTATGGAAGTGTCGAAGAGAAGCTGTAAAATAATTCCCGCAACTACTTGCTGCAAATTATCCCCAAGTCCTACTTTGTTTCATTTATATTGGTCAGTCAATCTTTGGATTGTTAAACTCTTCCATATCAAACAGTAACTATCATTTAGTTAACTGTAGAATTCTTTTACATGTTTCACATTATAATTTTTGCTTCCTTTTAAAAGTGTTTGTAGTTCCAATGTGTACCCTAACAAAGGCAGTTGAGTTGTATAACTTCTCATGTTTTCACATAAGTTTTTATTACTACATCAGTGATGAACAAAGGCTTGTTGTGTTGGCTTGCTGCTTCTAGGTGGATACAAAAACGATGATGGGATCAAGTCGTGACAACCACCACCCACCATTGATGGAATATCAATGAATCAATATTGCAACTCCCAAGCAATTTATTCTGAATGGCTAATGACAAAATTTTTCTAGCATGGAATGGAAAATGGATCTACAGTATTAAATCGCCAAAAACATTAGATCATCAAACTTACATTTTTTTTTTTTCCTGAGAATGAAGCCTAAGGAGAAAAGATAAAATATATTCTGCCATTCCAGTTAAGGTTCTTGTACCGAAATAGAAGGATGAACTAAATACCTCATGCTCCTCGGCATGTTCATGGGAGTGATCCCCGTGGCCCTCCCAAGGATGACGCCAACCCTTTGAAACAAAAGCAGTATGTTAAGATTACTTCCCGGTAACCGAACACTTATATCATAGAGCACAACATGCTAAGAAAAAGATTACTACCAAGATAACAGGACCATCTTGCTTGGCCCTGTAAAGCACCCAAAACCTACAAAAAGAATAATCAGATGGCATCAGTTCAAGGATGCATCAAATGTCTATAAAAAATTGCAAATACAAGAATTACTGCCTGGTACCTTATACATTATTACATTAGATACAAAAGGCCATCAACAAAAAGAAATATACAAACAAAGCAAATGGGAACGGAATTCGTAATTTCAAGTCCTGATGCAAGAATTCTTCTATAGAAAGCAATAAGAATGGCCCGACACGTTAATGTCAAAGCTCCGTAAATAATTTCACTCGGTCGCTCAAAATTCGAATCGTTTGCAACGCCCCCCACGAAATTTATCGATAAAAGCAGGTGAGAGATCGCATACGCACCCTCATCCACCCCCTTTCACGCTGGCATCAAACCCAGCACCCCTTCGTATGAAACTAGGGTTCCCGTAAAGCACTTAAATCCCCTTCATCCACCGGGAAAACGTAAGCAGAAAAGTGTAGACACATAGTGCAATGTACCAAAACAAGGCTGAAGAGGAAAGAATGGAGGCATAAAGAAGGTGTGGGAGGAAGGAAGCGTTGGGCATTAGCATACCACATGATGGCGCACAAGCCCTTCCCTGTCACGGCGTGCCATCTCTTGGGGTGGTGAATCGTCACCCCCTTGTAGGTTGTGCTTCCGTGGCCGCCTCCGCCGCCCATTCTTGCGTCCCGCTCTCCGGACAGTCGCAGCACCTCCGCCGGTGTTTCTTCCCCGCCTCGCCTCCACACGTCCCGGACCACGCTCTCGGCAAATCCGTTGGTGGAAATCACAGTGACATTCGGATCCGAATCCATGACCTTTGACGACCCGGTTAAAGATCCGAAAAAGCAATCCGTACGGATTCAAGATGCTAATAAAGCAAGTATTAGATTAACAATTGTTTGATGAGTTGGAATGTCCTTTGCTCTGTTTTCATTTGTTCTATTAAAATAAGATTGGTACGCTTATTGACTCAAATATCTTAATCAAGAGGCTCAATAAAACTCTGATATTAACCCAAATGTGGCCACTTCATCATATGTGCCTAGCCATGGGATTCTACGTAAATGACCAACTTTCATGAGAAGTAGAGTAACATCTCACAAATAAAATTGAGAAGCAAAGAAGATGAGGGTAAGGTATTTTATAGACTCTTGAGAAATGTAGGACCGTTTGTGGACCTTAGTATAATTTTAGAAAATGTAGGACATTTTTGTTAAAGAAAACTAAAAAGATAAAGATTAAAAAAATAATTTTTTTACAAAAATTAAGACTTATTTTATAAAATAAATATTTTAAAAATATATATATATAAGAACTTCCGCTACAAAATTTTCAAACCACTAAAGCTTATTTTTAGATTTCAATCAAAAAAAGTATGCATGCAAGAATAAAGATTCCACCGTAACTTTGATGGTCTTATTCCTACCCTTTAAAATCCAACAGAGTTAAAATTGAACGAAATACATAGCTTTCACCAAACAAATATTAGTTAACTAAAAAGATACAAAGTAGTCGTCTATCCTACTCGTAGCAGTCTTTTTCTGTAATAAGATTGAGATAGATTATATTAAAATAAAAAAAGAAGTTACCTAACTAAGAGACGATAGCAAAGAGAGTTAAGGTATAAAACCATGAGTCCAAATCTAGCTAAACAAAGACAAAAGCAAGAGATACATTAGAGAGAGACAAAACACAAAAGCTAGTTTGCTCCTTCTCTTTCAAGTTAATCTCCTTGTCTCTTGAAAGTAAAGTTAGTGGAATCAACGTTACTGGTAGTGATTGGAGAGAAGGGAATAAATACTAAGAGCAAGAGCATCCTACTTAGGCTACATTTGTCTAAACTGCAAAATGTGATAACCTCAATCAACAGCGACATTATAACAATGACTTGAAGAACGAGTAACTCTGTAAGAATAGAAAATCAAGGGTGGTATTTTTTTATTAAATTAGTACCGTCTGTAGAAGTTTAAATTTATCGTTTTACTTAGTTTTTATGAAAATGAGTATTGTAATTAATATTACAACCATGGCAGAGAGACTATGTCGGGATGAACAAACACGTTACAAAATTCTATTATTATTTTTACTTTTCGGTATTTAAATTTACAAGTGTCGACGGGGCTGGACCCTCATGGGCTGGCCTAACCAAAGCCCATTTAACATGGGCCAGTGTTTTTCAAGCGATGGGCCGAATGTAAGCTTGGTCGAACCTAATGTGGTGGCTAGTGAGAGGGGGGAATTTATAAATTAACTAGTTATAGTTACAATAGATTGTTGCCACATGTCAATCGAGTAATGATGTGACATCCACGTGGTTGATGACGTGACAACGTTGATTTGGTTGCTAGCGTGGAAATGCCAATATGTCACAACACATGGTGTCAAGTAGCGAAGGCACGCTCGCAATCAAAAAATTATTTCATGTTTAAGAGGAGTTTTAGTTGAACCAAAAGGGAATTTTCTAGTTTGGCTAAGAAATGACGACATGGATTTGGATTAGATCAAACGATTTTTTGGTTTGATTGGAAATTCCATAGTCGATGGAAGAGAAACTCAATTATTTCGGTCTGATCGAGGGAAATTCTAGTTTTTTTTTTTTTTTACTAGAAGAGAAAATTTTGAGCGAGAATTCTCGGTCTGACTAAAATAATATTTCTGTCGAGGAAAATTTCATTTTTTCTATTAAAAAAGGAAAACTCCCAAACGTTGGAAAATATATATGATCCAATTGAAATGTTGTTTTAGCCTATTCCAGAAAATTTCGATCTTGCTAGAAGAAGGTAGAAATTTTTAGTCGTTGGAGTAATTTTGATTTAACTAAGGGATTTCTAGTTCGATTGAGAAAATCGACTAGTTAAGTAGGCTAAATTGTAGTTTGATTGGGGAGAAGGTCTAGTTAGGTTAAGGAAATTCCAATCTATCTAAAGAGAGGTAGCGAGTAAACTAAGAATTGGGTTAGCATGGCATCATGTTCCATACACTAACGTGGACATTGTGACACACACCTACATGTTAATAGGAGGTCAAAAGTGAGGTGTCTACGGTTGCTATTAAGAATTTCTCTATTCATTTTGGTGATAATGAATATTTTTAAAAATATATTTCACAAACATGTTGTTCATAATTTAAAATTATTTTTAGGAATACCACTAAATAAGATATTATTGAGGTTTATAATAAATTAAAATGAAACATAACGAGTTCTATAAATACTTCGATAACATGTATATTTGATATTTAGGAGAGAAGAATTAAAATAAGATAAATTGCTATCATTACATATTTTATTGATTATAATTAGATTAACAACAAAAATTAATAAGATTTAGAAAATTAAATTTTCTTTGTAATGCTCAAAATGTTTTTTCTATTATTATAATTTTTTTTAAAATTTTTGGAATTAAAAAAAAAAGTAGATAGTATTACTTTTAATAATACTTCTAATAATAGTGCAATCATTTTCATGTTTAAAAGTAGATTAAGTCTATCACATGGTTTTTACTTTATATCATCAAAGACGTTTTTGCCATATAATTAATTTTATAGTTTAAGTTGGTTTTGGAAAAATAAAAGCTTTTACTAAAAATATTAGAATTATATTATCTTATATTACATGTAGTAGTAAACATTAATAAGAATTTAATCATATATATAATTCATTTGATTTACCATGTAAGATATTTATCATGGATGTTCCTTGTAGATGAATTTTTTTGTATTTAATGTTAAAAAATTGTTTGTCTTACAAAGCACCTATAAAAACTTATTATAATAGTAGAATTGATGATAATACAACACCTTTAGATGAGAATGATTTTAAAATTATTAATTTTGTTAAATTTTAAAATTTATTTTATAATGCAACTAAGCTGTTAGAAATTTTGTTTTAATGATAAATATTTTATTAAAGTCTATAAATAAGTCTAAGTATATTAGTCGTATAGTTAGGTATTAATGTATTTTAAAAATTCGTATAGTTATAAGTTAACGTTTTGAGTTAGTCGAAAAGTTACGTTAAAAACTTGTATAGTTAAGTTATCTACATGTGCATTTTTAATGTTTTAAGTTTTCATGTATTTTCTATGTGTTCAGTAAAGAAAAGTCGAAAAGTTAGATAATTGTTTGAGTTTTTACGCATTGATAGATAACTGTTTGAGTTTTATAAAGTGACTAACGAAAAGTTAAGTTTTGTCACATGTTTTGTAAGTGGAAAAACTCAAAGAGTTACGGATAAGTGTTTAAGTTTTTACAAGTTTTAATGTATAAGTGTTCAACTAAAATGGTGACTTAGAAGATATATTCTATAGTTCTCCAAAAAGAAGACTTTTGATTATTCTATGATAGGGAATCATGGAAATACAAAAAGGAAGTGAAGATTGTGGAAATTCAAAAAGACAATGAAGAACGTGGATAATATAAATTTAAATTAGTACGTAAGATCATAGGTTAAGTGGATGAACATGCTGAACATAAAATCACAATTCTACTACTATAAGTAAAGGGTATGAACTACACTTCAAATATCCCAAAATCAATAGAGAAATCACTACACAAAAAAAAAATAGAGAAATCCTTATACAAATACAAAAGAATTTCAACTAAGAGAAAGAGATATTCAATCTATACATTCCAAGTAAAATAGAGAAAAAGAGTTATCTCAAAAAAAGTTCGAAGATTCAAAGAAAGGAGAAAAGAGATATAGAAGCTAAGCAAATTTTTCAAAAGAATCAAAAGCCACATATAGAAGCTTAGGTTTAAAAAATACAATTTAATCAAAGTTAGAATAAGTTATACTTTTACATTGAATTGTATCTTGGATTAAATTATATTAAAACCAATAATTAGGGAATTGTGCTGTAAATGATTGTAATTTATTACTTTATTAATAAAAAGTTTGAAATTATAAATATTGAGTGTTTTTTGCTCTTATTTTATCTACTAGATTTTTAATTTCTAAAACCACAATTCACTCTTCTTCTTGTGATATTATGATCCACCATAAACATTTGTCTAAAGTATGTTATTCTATTTTTATTTATGCAATGCATTATTTATATAATATTGCAAAGATTTGTAATAATTATAGTAATTATCCATTTTTTCACCAATAATTTAAAAAATGTAATAAAAAATTTTAAAGTATTGAAATAATATACCTCTTTTATATATATTAACTACTTGTTTAGATTTTAGAATTAAAATAAATTTTGTTGGAAAAATATTAAGTGCAATGCAAAAATATTTAAATATAGAACTTAATAAATTATCAAAATGTAAAAAAAAATGAAATAACATGTTTGGTTTATATGTTGTAAGGTATAAATCACAACAAATACAATTTGATCTTATTTAGCAAAACTATCATCGTCATCATCATGTGTATATGATTTAAACTTATTTGTTGATGATTGTAATGAAACTCCTATCTTAAAAATTAGGTAAGAATTAATTAATTTTAATAATACTAATTATACCTATTTAGTAAGAGAAAATCCTAATTCATGGATTTTGATATAATTGATCAGCGAAAAGGGTAAAAAAATATATTTTCTATTTTATTTTTAATGATTAAAGATTTACTAATAATTATAACTTTTTCTATAACATTTAAATAAGTTTTTAGCATTAGTAAAAATATATTAGATAATAGAATAGTCAAATTAAAAGATGACATTTTGAAAGTTTTAATGTACATCAAGGACTAGAAGTTTGCTTGAGTTTGTAGACAACAAGTATAAAATAATTTCACAAGGAAATGTAGAAATTTGAATGTAAATTAAATATAAAAATATTTAATGTAATAAGGGTTACATTACATAACTTACAATGTAGTTTTCATGTCATTAATAAAATAATTAATTTTAACTTTATGAGTTTATGTTTGAAATTAAATGTTTTCTCCTCCTGAACTGTCAATCTCCCTCCTCCTAAATCCCCCCCATTTTATTCCCTCCTTTCCCCAACTCAACCCAAAAATCCAAACCCCCAAATCCCAATTTACCCAATTATCCCCTCCACCCTCCATGTGGTGAAGGACTGCCCCTTCGGCACAAGGAAGAAGAAGGAGAGGTGCGAAGAGGAAGGAAGGAAACAGCAGCGACAACGACAATGAAAGCTGTAGTGACCAAGAGTTAGGGTGACGATGATGCTGAAACCTTGCATGGAGGACGGCATACTTGGGTGAATAGGAGGCGTGTTGACAAAGGATTGATTGGGTTTTGCAACTACTGGGGGTATTTTGGTAAAATCTAGGTATAGGTTATGATCCGTGCTAAGAAATGAACTACATTCTTATAACTAGGAGTAGGTGTATCACATTTAACATATTCAACCACAAACATATTTCTTTAAGAATAGGTGTGCTTAGCTTCTGTCACAAGTTGGAGTTAGGCACATCCTTAAACAAATGTAGTCTTAGATTGAATATCTTTAGCAAGATTGGCACTTGAGCCATCAACAAGATTTTCTAATCAAGAAACAAACGATTAGTCATGCGATTAAATATCAAGGTAATATCACCACATGGGCAATCAAACATTCTATTATTCCTGTCAATCTAACAAGACCACAAGGAAGTATGCCTAACCTTTTGGTTACTAGAAAGAAGGTAATTGAAGTTTGGGAGAAAAAACAGAACTAAGGAATTTTTCACCTAAAAAATAATACAAAAATTGCAATGAGAATATAAAGTATTATGTTGTCAACCATTTTTTGAAAGATTTTTTTTACAAGAAATTTATCTTAAATACCAAACCAAGATGATAATTTGACTAAGCTCATTTGTGTATGATAGAAAGTCTAAAAGGGTGGAAGATAAAATGGACAAAAAGAAAAATATTAAAAAGTAATAAATAAATGTTTATGCACATAATGAAAAGTCAAGAAAGTGAGAATTAAGTAATGGATTTGTGCTAGACGAAATGTGTGAAAAAGGAATGTTAATATTAATCCTTTTAAAGGAGATTTTAGATTCTCAAATTTAAGTGTAAAAATTAAAACAAAGGCCACACCATCCACAGACAATTATAGTAAGATTTGATTGAAAATGGTACAAATACAATCTACACAAGCTAAATATCAAACCTTTGGCATTAACATAGGAGGAGGGGGGGGGGAGGGGAAGGAAAATGAAAAAAAGAATAAAAGAATAAGAGATAAAAACAAATACATATGTCTTGATATCCTGCAAGTGTCTATTCTTGGAAGGAGATTCCCAAATTTTATTTTTCATTTTCTTTATGATTGCACAATAATATTTTGTATTTTTTTCCTTTACAAGCAATGAAATGATTTCTTGTCTTCTTCCACGTTATTTTGATATAAAATTGAAATGAGACATGTTTATTTTAAGAAGAAGAAAAAAAGGGGTATAAAATTACTGTTCAATTGTTAAAAGATTTTAAATGCATATGTACATCTGTTTGGTATGTGTGAGAAACCCACGTAGAATTAAACATCCATGCATTGTGAAAAAATGTTGACGGTCATTTTAGTTTTGAGGTCATGGTCAAGAAAAGAAAGGGAGGCGAGTGCTTTTAATTTAATTCCCTTGGTCAATGATGCAGTTGGTTTTGGTTTTGGTTATCATTCCCTGGGTCGATTAATTTAATTTAATTTAAACTTGGGGCGTAATGGGATTAGTTTTGACGATAACAACATTAATGAGATGGAAAATGATAGTGACAGATAGAAACGTATTTTTAAAAAAAAGATCAAGAAACAATAAACGGTAATATTAAATTCAATACAACGAGAAGACTAGTACAATGGCAAAAAAAAAAAAAGATATCAAATTAACGAGTTGACCCGCATGTAAGGGAAATTTTAATTAGAAAGATGAGGTAATTCCATGTTGGCGTAAGGTAGTCATAATTAAAAATGGTACAATTTTTTAATCTTAAAATTTGTCAATGATAAAGGAAAAATATTTAGTTATTTTAAATGCAATCTTTATAATTTACAAAATCTTAAATTAAGGGGAATTGTCATTTTATTTGTCAACTTCTCTCCTTAAACCCGGCCTTTATCTTATCTTATTTTATTTTGTTTTTCTAATTATAAAAGAGAGCGAGAGAGAGAGGGAGCTAGAAGGTATAGCCACGGCACTGGTAGAAGACCATCGTGGCAATCCACTGCTCCCTCCCCCTTTCCATCACTCCGATCATTCCTCGGCCGGGCATCGTCCACCTTCGCCGTCCGTCCGCCACGCGAACGAAGATTGCGCAGAGTCTTGGAGATGACCAACACGCGGGTGTCCACCGTCTACGGGGTCGCCTTACTGGCCCTTGTCGTCGTCCTCTTGGTCGGGTCCGGCCTAAACGTGGCGGTGGTGCCATGGACGTCGACCGGGGGTGGTAGGAACGAGGAGAGGGCGGCTTGCGACGAAATCTACGTGGTGGGGGAGGGGGAGACCCTGCACACCATCGGCGACAAGTGCAACGACCCCTTCATCGTCGAGCGCAACCCCCACATCCAGGACCCCGACGACGTCTTCCCGGGCCTCGTCATACGAATCGTCCCCTTACAGACCCATGCGTCCTGATCAGCAACCGCCGGCGACGAACCGCCCCTCCCCTTCCCTCCCTTGTAATTTTATTTCTTTACTACATCGAATCCGGATATTACGTATCTGTGTATCATTTCCTAATTACTACTACGAGATAATTACTTGCATGGAAGTTTTCATTTTTTTTTTTTTCCTTAAAACTTCGCTTATTCGCGACCCAAATCAGAATCAACGCGCGCCCAACCAAAAGCAGAAGGAGAATGAGCCGAAAGTCCCTACGCTCGGATGAAATTAATCATACGAAACACTACTTTCATTCTTTTCGTCAAAATGAACCGACGGTTGAAACGCGCGGCGCTTCAAATTAAATTATAAACGAACTGTGTTTTAATATCCATAAGCCGTAGTTTGACCCCACCATAAATTAACAAGTAAGCTCGACAAAGAAACGAAGAAAAGCATGTTCCTTAGACTTAGCCGTTCGATTTTTATTTAACATTAATTTCAACTTCTCTGATAAATATATATAATATTCGATAACTTCTACCATCACGTATGTTGGTTGTTCTGGACATCCATTCATGCTTGTTCGGCTTTCTTTTCTTTTTTTTTTCTTTTTTGATATTTTTACTTAAGCCGGCCGGAAATCTAAGACCTTTTATTTTTATTTTTATTTATAGACATTATGGGAAAGAAGAGAAAAGAAAAGAAAAAAACCAATTACATCATTGTACACCGACAGAAAGCAATTCTTTGTAGGCTGCTACCAAGTTGGAATAGAATATTTCTTCCAACCACGTACCTAATTTTTAATGACAAAAAGTCAAACTAGCTAATCCCATTGAAGCAAATCAACCTACGAACGATTCGTAGGAGAGCTTTGACTTTGCTTGTGAAATAAATAGAAAGTTCGCGTTGCGTTCATTTTACGTGCAGGTATGGACACTAGCTTAATCTGTGTTGCTGTCGATTTTAGATGTACGGACCACCAACCTCACATCTAATAATAATAATAAGTCTTCCCTTATCATTTATGTTCTCTGTGGAAAAAAGTCATCGATTCTAAGTAAAAGCATTACTAATATGCCATAAGATATCTAATTGAAAATTAAATATTTCTCATCTTTATGAAATTCTAACTTAAACTTAACTGATAATAAACGTAGAGAGTCAACATACATAAGTTTAGGTTTGATCTCTACTTATCGAATATGAAACTATTTTCGAAGCTTTTTCTTGCTTGTAGTTTATTTATATACTTACAAGTACTTAAAGATAGATGCACATAAGTTTATTCTAATACAATGTAAAATTTCATATGAATGTGGATTACATGGATGTGCAACATTAGCAGGCTTAACCCTCGTGTAGGTATCTAATTAACCATTATTTGTTAGAATTTCGTTGTAGCGAGTGTGATGGGTCAACAAATATGTTAGGTCCCACTTAACAATATATATTATTAAATAAGGATTTTCATAATAATGTTGTGAGTTTCTCAAATGTTGACTACTAACACAACTTGCCCTGTTATAATTTATTAAATGTTGCAATTAATGAAGACATGGTTCTAACTTCTAACCGATCGTTAGAAAGTCCAACTTAACTTAGACTTTCCTCCTGCTACAGATTTTGCATCCTATCATGCATCTTACTGCAATATTGCTCAGGCTTCAAGCAAAGACCGGTTTACTTCTAACCCCTTAGATTAATTAAAGCTAACAAATGTGATCATGCACATCAATTAGACTAAGTTAAATTGGGTTAGCATAGTTCAATACGAACTATTCTAATTTAACTATGTTTTTGATTGATATAATTCAAAAAATTAAGTTGTAGTAGCAAGCTTTTGCATGGAAAGATCAAGTTACGTCGACGTGACTTGAACGTACCGTCTGTAATCTTTTTTTTTTTTTTGGATCTAAGGGTTGCAGGCATGCAAGCCATCTTCTGGAAGAAATTTATCAACCCCAAAAGGTAGTTTAAGCTGTCATTTGTTTAACAAACTTCTAACTCCCCACGCTATCGAGCATTGGAGCTGAAATTTTCGCTACCAAACGTGTTAGAGCTACCATTTTCTATACCATTCACCCTGGTAATAAATAACCTAAAGGTGGAGAAACAACTCTTCGGAAGAGCTCTTGTCCCTTGGAATTGCTCCTGCAAATTTTAACTTCTAACTTCGTTTGTTTGGACCATGAACCCAACTCTTATGATCGTTGAAATACTGGGGTCCGTTGTGTTCAAGCAAACAATGTTGGGCTTGAAAGAATGGTGCCATTTTTGGACGCGACCTGTGAGAAGACGAGGCAGCCATGCATGTCATTTTGGCGACCAGAAAACGGCGCCACTCTGGTCGGAAGTGGCCGTGTATTATTTGGGTCTTAACCGTATACATTATCTTGTTAAATTTTACAGTCAGTCATTTGTTCTTTTATAAATGTAATCATCAATGTTTTTATCTTCTGCATTTTCTATAATAAAATCAACAATCAATACTTTATTTCTACCTAATTTCCAGACAAACCTTACCAAAATGGACAATGATCAACCTACTCTTGACAATTAGGAATACACCCATTTTGGATTAATCTGGCTATGCTTTGCATTTGAAAAAACCAATACATCATCTATATAAAAAAGCCAATGGTAGTTTATGGTTTAATGATGTTTAAATACTTTGAAATCTGAGTAGATATGGATGTCAAATATTTTCTTCTTTGAATCACATTGTTTCTTTCTATGTGAGATTGGTGCAATGTTATAATAACCAGAAAAGTTATATTATATAAATTGAAAATTAAAAATTTTCTTTTAAAAGCAATGGGTTAAAGTTTTTTTTTTTTTGTAAAATTGTATAAAAATGAATAAATATAAATACACCCATTATCTACAAATAATAAGCATCATAATCATCAAATTAATTGAATAAAATAACTTGTAGTTTAATTGCATGTAACACAAATTTAAAAACATATTATCATCATGTAATTGTCACTCAAGTCTATGTGCTTGAATAAAAAACATAAATAAATTTATAAAAAGTACATTTAAATTATAAACAATACAATAACTATTAAATTAGTGAAATTTATACCAAAAATTATGAAAAGTAATCTATCATATTTGTAAACGTCATAGTGCAAATTGTATTTGTAGGTTTGGTTATGCTTCTCTATAGACATGTTGTAGTATGATTATATTTAACATGCAACTATCAATTGTAATACGAATATATATAAGTTGTATCATGACTGATATCTAACATGTAACTCATGAAGTTTAACATTCACTTTTTATGGGATTCATTTTTGGATTTTCTTTTCTTGACAAGGTTGGTGATTTCCTCGAGCACATATAGAGTAAGATCCCATTTACACTCTATGTATTTTTTGTTTCAACCTTTAATGTTGTATTTTTACACTTCTAATAAAAATACGTTATTAAGATATCTTAAGTACTCAAGCATTTGTTACATTTGTACATTTGTTTACAGAGGCTTCAAAGAATTTCTTCGAATTGGTCAATTGTACAACTTGACTCTTGAAGAGCAATTGCAACTGTTTCTTATTGTTATATACTTATAGGAATAAATTATTTCATATAACATTTCCTTGTAGACTATTAATGCATAATATTGATTACCTTAAAAATGATATTATTAGTAATATGTTAAACAATCGTTGGAGAGTATGCTTTGGTACATGTAGAATGATGTTTAACACATTTGTAAGATTACGTCAAATCTAAAAGAAAAGAACCTCTTATTTAATAGTCGATGAGTTTGTGTGAAAGAACAAGTTAAACTTTTCCTTCAAACCTTAAGACATGGATATTAAAATAGAATTCGTCAAGCAGACTTACAACATTTTGGACAAACGATAAGTAAATATATACATTGTGTATTAGATGTTATAATTTCTTTGGTGTCAGAGGTTATATATCCGAAAGAATCCTCTCATGACACCCCTCAATTTATAAGGGAGAATGGGAAGTATGTGTCCCTTTTCAAAGGTGTAATAGGCGCATTAGATAAACTCATATCCACTGTGTGGTAAAGAGAGGTTTACTGTTTACTTACTTACAAGTATGGTAGAGATATGAAAAGAATAAATAAAAATATATTAAATATTTGTGATTTTAGCATGTAATTTATTTTTGCTTCAGCTAGATGGAAGGGCACAATGTATGACTACAAAGTTCTTAAACATGCTCTCTCAAATCCTTATTATAAATTTTCTTATCCACCTAAAGGTTAATCATATACAAATTTGATTACTTACGTAACCCTTATAGGGAATAAAATTACCTAATTTTCATTTTTGCATTTATAGGTAAATATTATTTAGTGGATTCTAGATATCCTAATGTGGATGAATTTCTTGTACCATATAGAACTTGTAGATATCATGTTCCTGAATTTCGTTTTTTTCATAATTCAAAGGAATTGAAGAAAATTTCAACTACTTTTACTCTTCATTGAGAAATGTAATTAAACATACATTTGGTCTTCTAAAGAAAAGATGGACAATGTTAAATATAATGCCTCTTTTTCATTACAAGACATAAGTTAAGATCATTATAGCTTATATGATATTGTACAATTTTACTATTGAGTAGAGGTGTGAAGTAGATGAAATAGCTTTAAATGAAGAAAGTGAGTAGATTATTAATGATCATGTAGAATCTGTGATGTTGGATGATGTTCACATGGGACAAGTTCATGATCATATACAAGATCAGATAATGATATATAGTACTTAATGTTAATCATGTATTATATATGGAAAATCATGTAAACCAATAATTGAGTACATATGGTTTTTATACTGTTATACAACTTATGTTTATCGTATGATTTAGTGCATATTACAGGTTACTCATGTAATGTTCATGATTGCCCAATTTTTTAATTTGGAATATTGAGAAATGTTTTATCTCGAGAGAACTGTTTTATTACAATGTTGCATTAAGGGTTTTACTACTGTTGCATTGCTCAATTAATGTTCGTTTAATTGTGAAATTCATATTAGGATTGGAAATTTTGTTTTGCAAGGATACGGGCACAGATAGAACTTTCACAGAAATGTTGGGTGTAGTGCGTGACTAATCAACTCCATCAAACTATAATTCAACAAATCAAATAGTTCAAGATTCATCTCCATTACATGTAGCCCATCAAAATCTAGTGCAAGGATCATCAAGAGAACAGTTTCAATTCAATGAGTAGATTGGAATGATGACATTGTATAATAATTTTTAGACATTTGTATTGAGCTAGTTCTTATGAGACTTAAGCTTAGACGTTATCTTAAGAGATATGAGTTGTTGAAAGAACACTACTACAACGAACTGGTCATAAAAAGACTGGGATAATTGAAAATTGAATTCGAAAAACTTCACAAAAATTGACAATTATAGAAAACAATTAAATACTAGACAGAAATTGGTTGGAATCCTAAAACGAAGACATAAGAATGAGGATGATGATGAATGGTGGCAAAAAATGTTAAGTTGGTATGTTGTTGTTTTACCTTTTCTTTTTCATAATTTGTTATTAGATAATTTGTTAACATGGTGTGTACAAAGTTTATAAGTATTACTATTTCGATTCACAGCATGAACTAAGATATCAGAAATTTTGTTATCAAAAAATAAAATTTCAAGATAAACTAACTTCATTATATAAAGACACCATTAGAATCGATGAACACTGCTTCATTCTTGGTGCAAATGTCAATACTTTTATTGAGGCAGAAACTGATATTATGAATAACACAACTTCTAACACCAACGAAGATAACCCAATGATTGAGAACATGTCTAACCGATCCAAAAAGGGTGGTACCAACAAAGAATACCTGTTTCATACCTGTTCTTCGATTTCGAAACATCAATAAATTAAAACCAGTGGCTTAATGGTGATATTCATTTCAATTGTTCTAAAAGACTTGAATTTGATATTGCATACGTTGAAGAATACAAACAAACAACAAAGATTAAAATTTTCAAGGATATATGGTAGGGTTCACTTATCTTACAGTATCCCTGACCATGCCCACAATTGTGTTGTTTAATTATAGCCTCCAATCAAAGAATAACTATGTAACTTGTTAATAAATCAGAAAACGTCCAAGCTGCGTGAGATTACGTACCAAGCTGAATTCAAATTTCAGTTATCATCCACTTCACCAGACTTTAGGTACAAACAAACAGTTTAAACATATCACTAGACCGGGTCGGCCCATGGGTGGCCCGGCCCGACCCGTAGAAGATGGGCTTGACCCACTTGCAAAACGGGTCAGGCCTGGCCAGTTAAATCACAAAAGTTCAGTTTATAGGTTGAGCAAGCTCGGTCTGTGCTGAGCCCACGAGCTGAGTAGGCCCACGTCAGTCCCGCAGGCTGACTTACGAGTTATATTTAATGATTAATGAATGATAAATTCACTTTCATTAATTGATTCTCTATTAACCAATAATTCGAGACCATAAACATGCTACTTTTTTAACGTTCAATCAAACGAAAGTTACGTGTTGAATGCAACTGAATTTTCATACGTTTGGTTCAACTGAACTACCAAATGTTTTGGTTTTACCGAACGTACAAATCTTCAATCAACCAAACTTCGGTATGAAGTCGAACCTTCGGTCGTACATTCGACTTCAGTCAAACAATATTTAGCGTTCAATTGAATCGAACATTAAATAACGTTCACCAACGTTAAAAAAATTTTGACATTGGTTTTTTAAAAGGGAGGGGGCGGGGGGGGGGGGCTGTGTTTGTAAAACTCTATAAATAAAAAGGAAGAGAGAAGAATATCTTCGCAATTCAATCTTCTTCTTTTCGTCTATTTACAAATCACAGTTTTCTTTAAAAAATTCACAAGTTTGTGATGACAAGCGGTTAGTCTTCTCAAAATTTAATAAAAAAGCACATAATTTCGATTAATTTAGCAAACACCATTAGGAGGAGTAAACTAAAAAACCTTTAACGAAGCAACACAAGGTGTTGCGTACAAGTAACATACATGCTTTAAGAAGGAAGATATAAGATTAGCGAGCCTAACCAAAAAGTTTTAGATAAGTTTTCTAGTTATACATAGAGAATGTATTAAGCATCCCACATACTACTAGTATATGTGTTTCGGTTGGATCAAAGTTTAAAATAAAATTTTAAAAAATTAAAAAACTTCGATCGAACGAACAGAAGTGCTTTGGACAACTTCAATATGATTGAAGGTTTAAAAAAATAAAAAAATAAAACTTTAAAAAAGTGAGGCTCGCAAGCTGGCTTAGGTTCGACTTAGCCTGTAACATGAACAAGCTAATAATACCTTTTGAATTAAACTGACCTGACTCAGTCCATTGACATTTTTACGAGTACCTAAATTATAATGCAAAGTAGTATCTAATTTGACTATTAATCTTAGATTAGATAACCAAGATTCGTCCTCATGGGTTCGCCAAAGGAGGGTTGCCGAAAGAGTGACGGAAAAATTCAATTTCATAAAAAAATGAAAAGAAGAAGTTGATTTTACCTCTTTGCTCCTAATATTTCATACTTATTACATGCATCGCCCTTGCTTTCTTGCCACTCACGTAGACCTCATTCTTTGCACAACTTCTGTATCGTACGTTGCCCCCACCATCTACACATCTCTTCCACACCATTGTCGCCATTGATTTTGTATTATCACTCTTTGCATTGACTGTCGCTTGTATACCATCTGCTGTTGCATTTAGGAGGTATTAGTGGCGTTAGAAAATTCAAAAAAAAAAGTTTAGTAAAATTTGGTTTTCACAAGATAAGGTTTTTTACCATTATGGATTTGAAAACGGAAGGAAGAAGTTGGTAACCGAAGGAAAAAGAGCATGAATAAAATTCCAAAGTAGAGAGGAAGGTGAGGTTTTATTCAGAAAAGAACTGAATCCCCCCCCCTTTGTCTAAGAATTTAACCTTGAGAACTTCACACCAAAGTAGTTTCAATCCATTATCTGTTAATTTCTAAACCAATTTGCCTTTTAAGGTTAGAGAGAACAAGTTTAGGCTCAAGATACCAACTCCATCATGATTTCTTGATCTGTTGATGTTGTTCTTGTAAACAAGATAATGTTTTTGATTTCCAGACACGTTGTTACCCTAAAAAAAAAAAAAATTTCTTATACGGTCTCTAAGGTATCATTGATTACCTTGTGAGGGAGGTGAAAAACTGAGATAATAAACAGTAGTAGAAGAGAAGACTGAATCAAATCTTTTATTAAATTTATCTTACCACTCTGGACTAATCATTGTAGGATGCCTTTTTCGAAACGAAGAAGAAGGCCTAAGTAGGTTAAGCGGAGGTCTTGGATCTTAACATCGCAGCCAGTTACTACCATATGTGCTGCAACAATAGAGGTCGGTTCCTGCTCCTGTCTCCCCTACTCGCTGCAACAACAAAAGCTCAACTCTTGCTTGCGTTATGTCGCCTTCATCAAAGGTTCACTCCTGCCACACAAAAAAAAAGGTGTTGCTCACATCGCACAAAGCAAGTGCCGCTCCCGCTCGTGTTCATCGCCTTCATCAGAGGACGACTCTCGTCACACAAAAAGGCACCTTTGTCATCGACAGCAATGCAAGAATTAAAATGTGCATATTCATTGTAATTAACCTTTTTACCTCTTGTTGTTTCAAACTAGTAATAATTTTGTTACCTAACATGATGATTCTATTTTACAATTTTAATTAAGATCTTATACTTTTGAATTACAAGAATAATCATGAAATATATGGATGCAAATATGTACTTATATTTTTGTATAAACTTGGTTTTTATGAATGATATATAATTAATTAATTGATAAATGAGATATAAAGATCTAATTTTATAGCATGCTAATTGATTAATATAAATAAATAATTAATTAATTATATTTTAACTAATTACTTGAATTCATTAATTAAGAACTTCATTAAAAATTTACTTACAAATAATTATATTACATTATTATTATAAATATATATATATATAAATCAATTATATGCAATTTTGTATGTGCACAAACATCTGAATTTTAATTTCTATCAAATTTCTAAATGTGCACAAATACTTGAATTTTAAATTCTATTTCTATCAAATTCTATAAAATTTAAATTTCGTCAGATTCAATTTCAAATACACAAATAGACCCTTAAGACCTATTAGTACACGATAGAAACTTCAAACATAAAGGAAATGAAAAGTTTAGACATAAATGAAATGAAATGTCTAGAAAGTCAAAATTCCCTAAAGGGTTTAATACATCTGTTGGAAAGTTTGGAAAGTCAGAATTCCTTAAGGGAGTTAGTACATGACGAAATATTCAAAAATTTAGAATTCAAATAAATAAATTGTAAAAAGTATCTAAAATTACATATTTGATATTTTAATGTAAAAAATTATTAATGAAAGTAAAAGTACATTTGTTCAAATTTATGAATACATCTTTTAAAAAATAGTCCAAAAGTACAAAGCATTCCAATTATTACAACATAAATGAAAAAAATAGTCCAAAAGTACAAAGTATTTCAATTATTACAACATAAATGAACTCAAATAGTCCTTTCATCTCACATTACCATTATCATATTTTTATGCATCTTATTTGCTAATTCTTTTTGTTATTCTTGACTCATTCCAACTTGTACATTTTCTTCCATATATACTTCTTCTATTGGTTGTATATCAATAGTAATATTTAATTCTTTCAACTCATCTTGTAGATCTTCAAGTAAATCTTCTTTATCAATCTTACGAAGGAAATTATAAAGTAAAAAACATGTGATATCAATCTTCACTTATATTTTATATGGATATAGCATCTAACCTTGTAATATTGAGAAATGATATTTCATAATTCCAAATGTGCACTCAATAACTATTCTTAGTTATGAATATCTATAGTTGAAGTTTTCTACAACATTATTAGGAAGTCTATCATTAACATAATTAAATAAAAATGGTATCATACATCTTGAAATGAACAAATATATTCCAATTGATTGAGATATCTAGCATCTACCAAGTAAAACTTACTTGTATAAAAAAAGATATTAGTATGGTAATGTATTTATAACTTCAAAATATTATTAAGACATTTACCTAGTGGAACTCGAAAATTGTTAGGTCTACTAATTACGTCTTAGAGGATATAAGCATTAACTACTGATCCTTTCTAACAAGCTAAAATATATGTAAATTTCATATCAAAATTACATGTTGCTATAATATTTTGAGACAATTCACCTTTCTTATTTCTAAATATATTTTTTTTCCTTTAATAATTACTTTAATATGAGGACCATCAATAGCTTCAATGCGATCCTATAAACATTAACTATCATGTAATATTGTTTGAAATAACGTAAAAAGTAAGAAAATTACAAAAGTGAATAAGTACCTTAAAATATGGATAGACATTTGCATAATTTAGAATTTGACTTGGTATTGAAGATGAAGGTGTTACTAAAAGCACATAATTTAATTGTATTGTAGCATTCAATACTTCATTAAAGTATTTACAAATAGTCTAACTTAAATGACTAAATTGTTCCACTATTATTCTGTATATTTGATTTTTCCTTATTGTGATAATAAACATGGTAAATTTCTCCTCTACACTGATATTGTTGTTATCTAAAATGACCCCTTCCTTTCTTATTAAATTGCAAAAACTAATAAAAACACTTTGACTCATTCTATAAATCTTTCGATAATTATAAGTTTGATGTCATTGTGTTTGATCTAGTAATCTTTTGATATAATCTGCATCTTCTTTATTATAAATATGACTTGTGTTATTGTAAAGTAATGGTGACATGCTTGTCATCTTTGCTAAAATATTCTATGATGCAAGTAGATGTCTTCACCTTCTTCTAGCCACTTTTTCCTCTTCTTCAAGGAACGTCAAAGCATTATCAACTATAGCCATAAGCATCTCACTGGGATTCATCGTCACCTACAAAGTAATAAGAAAATTAAGAATTTATCATTTCAATACTAAATTAAAAGTCATTCCACATTTCAATATATAAAAATCATTTCACATTTCAATATATAAAAGTCATTCTACATTTCAATATATAAAACTCATTCCACGAACAAAATTCATAAAGACTTCAAAAAGATTCCATAAATAGAATTCATAAAGACTTCATAAAGATTTCACAAAGGTAGAGTTCCAAAAAGATTTCATCCATTCTATCTACAACCTCCCATTCTAAACCTCAGTCATCAATAACACATTTCTTTCGATAGAGTTAAGAACAATTTACATAATTCTAGATTTTGGAATAACTCAATAGCTTGATATTATTCAACTATAGAAAGACTTTCGATCTCAAGTAACGCTACAGTAGCATCATCTAAACAATGTTCAAACTTTAAGGTACACCATCTTTTGTTGTTGAACATCAATTATTCTATTTTGTACATCAACTATTCTATTTTGTACATCAACCATTTTATCTTATACATCAACTATTCTGTTTTATGCATCAACCATTCTATTTTGCGCTCTAACTATCTCCTTGAATTGTTCATTATGTGTAGCTTGATTTTCTTGATTTGTTTCACACATATGTATAATAGCTTTTGATGCATCTTTAAAAGATTCTGCTATGATTTGATAGGACACTATATGAGGTCATGCTCACCTTTTCCTATTTTCAATTAGCATTCTTGTACTTCCTCCTAATGAAGGTGGCAAATCAAAATTCATGCCCATTGTTTCTTAAGTGTTGTTTGCAATGTTAACATCCATATCCTAAGTGTTTGGTACAACCTTTACATCATCTGACTATCTAATTATAAATCCAATAGCCATATTGTTTTCAAAAATTAGTTGTAATTGCTCATAAATCAAATATGATCTTCTTTTACAACTTTCACACTTTAGATGTACCTATAAAAAAAAAAAATAGTTAGAATATAAAAAGGTAAAGAGTATAATATGTTTCAAGTAAGTCATAAGTAAGCTAACCTTAATGAACTTCTTCCATATCTATCATCAATGTCAATATAGCTCTGTATAAAATTTGAACCTCACCTACTTTGATTGACAATTTTTGAATAATTGCGATACATTTGTCACCAAATCTTGACGTGACTTCCTACATTTTTTTATTAATCCTCATGATATTTGTGTTTCTTCTAGTGTTGTATTTTCTATTATTTCATCCTAAGTGTTATATTATTTTACCATCATGAGTTTTTTTGTTTCCTTCATTTAATATTTTGGTTAAAATATTTAAAAAATATATATCTACTTTAGCATTTCAATTTATATAACTCCGACCTTCAACAGTCTTTTCCTTGTCAAGAGTACTCATTCTACGTAAGTAGATTACAAAACACAATAATAACAACATTCAAAAATTAACAATACATAAAACCAAATAAATAAAACATATACTAGTTGAATAAATAAAAGAGTAACAAGTTAAAAAATTAGTAAAACAATATGCCCACTTGTTAAAATTGAGTATGAGAAAAGTTCAATGACATTGTCAATGTTGGGATATATCCAAGGTCTTCTCTTGTAATGCAAATCAAATGCAATTGACTCATGAAAATGGAGGAAACATAGGTTGAGATGCAACTTTAAAAAAAGAGAGTCATTAAACATCTACAACAGTGGAAATATGTAACCTACTTCCACTTGATAAAAACACTTATTAAATATCTACAATAGTTTTGTACATAAATGTTAAGCTTTATGAAAATTCCTTGAAAAATATTAGTCACAGATCTATACACCAAGATGAGCGTAGGATGACTTTTGTATGTGTAACAATATAAGATCTAAATAAAAATCAAAATAATTAATCACATGCATAGTATAAGATCAAAATAAGAATCAAACCTTACGTTATTCTCAATCAAATGATTTAATTAATAGACCTATTTGCGTCTTCAAACACTCAAATTAAGAATGTATCATCTTGGGATTATTATACAATGCATCATTAAATAATGTATCAACTTGGGATTATTAAACAGTGCATCATCTTGGGATTATTAAACAATGCATCATTAAACATGCGTGATCAGTGAAATATAGAAGATGCATCATTAAAGAGTGAAAAAATCAGATTATTAAACCTTGAACAATGAAATATTAACCCAAAACCCTAATTGAATGGTGACGATGGTTTTACCCAAAAATATATGTAGCTTCAAGCAACATTAGTGTATGTGATCTAAACAGGAATAACCCACAAAAAAGGAATGGACAAATAAATACTGATTACCTCTACATAGATAGCAACCGATGATTTTGGGCGAGGCGACGACTGTGTGACATCGAGTGACGATAAGGCAAGTTGAGAGGAGTCAGTTGATGACTAGTAGGGTGACTATACCATGCAAACAACGGAGTTTGGTGACAATTTTGAGTTGAGAGATATATTCAGAAGGACTGTTGTGCAGACGTCTTGACGGTGTTCTAGAAGAAGACCATGTGCAGTTTGAGTGACGGCAAAGTGACAGTATTGCGGAGTCACAAGATGACCAAGGTGACCATTGTGCAGACTCAAAAGTCGAGCGACGGCAAGGCGAGCTGAGAGATTTTCAGAAGGACTAGCAGACGACGTCCTGATGGTGTTCTGAAAGAAGTCTGTACATAGTTGGACGAACAAGCAAAGAGGAGGAGAGTGCTGTCGAACAAACAAGAAGGTTGCTGTCGAACGAGCAGGTTCGTGTGGAAAATGGGGATTTTTGGAACTTCGAAGGTCGAAAATCAACCAAGGGTTTTTGCTGTCCGTAGTGGTTTATATATGGACAGAAATTGTATAAATTGCATACTAACACTTATAAAACAGAAAGTTCCAACTTTCCTTTCTTTTCTTTTCTCTAGAATCCGATCTGCACTAATCCTTCCCTTAAAAGGAAAGCTTATTTCTTCTCTCTTAACCAAGATCTATGTGTAAGATCTTCTATCCCTTTTTTAGACTTAAACAATTTAAAAGACATCTGTGCCTGACTCCATGATTGACAAGTGCTTATCCATATGAACGTATGATTAAATGTGGTGCCCAAGCGGATAACAATGACTCCATGATTGACAAGTGTTTATCCATGTGAACGTATGATTAAATGTGGTGCCCAAGCGGATAACAATGAGATAAGAAGATTCCCGCGCCAAGAAATCTATCCAGTTTTTGGGTGGATGGATAAAGAAAGCATAAAGATGGCACAGCTTCCTTCGCGTAATTCCAAGGGATTTCAATTCTTAGCATCGCGCAACCAAAAAGACGACAAAGGGAGCCGACATCGTCGTATCCGGCAGTCATCTTCATGCTTTCTCAGAGAATCCCTTCATCCAACCTGTCATTCTTTGTCGTTTACGTTGGGGTCGCTCCTGACAATATTTAATAACAGTAATAAAGGTATTTCTAAATTTTTTCGATATTTATATCTTTTGTAGTCAAAATCTTTCGTTTATTAATCATTTATAATAATTTCATTAGATGGTTTATGTAATTTTTATAAGTTCAAACTACCCGTCCACCGTCACGAAGAAAATGAAACTTCTCTCCGCCTGCCAGCCGGCCCAGCCGCCAGTGGACTCGTCAAATCGACACGTGTCTACTTAGCGAATGGGTTATTTGCCTCTCTGTCCTTGGTGAAAAATCTATTTAAATAAGTTCTTTTGTTATCGCACAATTACTTTGAAGTACTTACAAAATGCCCCTACCGTTAAACTACAATTCCATGGGAAATGGTATATTTTCTTATTTAACTTGGATAATTTAATACGTGGCATTCTTCAATTTACCTGTCTTTTATCTTGCTCTTCTCCCCTTTCAAGTTACATGTTATACAATTTACGCGCATGTTATTAAAAAATAATTTTATTTAACAAAATTATTATCATTTTATAGCGTTCTAACGTAAAATCTACATGTATTTTTCAATAGCATTTAAAATTACTTGTTTAAATCATCATCATTAATAATAATAACTACTTAATTATACTGTTAATAATAGGTATAATTATTAATTAAACTAAATATAATATCAAATACCATTAATCATATAAATAATATAATTAGCAGTTATTGAAAAGTACATTAATACTTGTAGTCATTAGTATAAAAAAATTATCAATATCGATAATATCATAATTATAACAGGAATCATCAATATTAATGTTTTCAATAATTATTATAATTGATCAATATTAATGAAAAAATATCGATCTTAATAATAATTCTAAGTTTAAGTATATATTATAAGTAGTAATTCATATAAATAATACAAATAATAATATTATAATATAATTTGAAGTAATTATTAATTACCAATAATTAACATTAATGAAAGAATAGAAAATTTTAATATTTATTAAGTATTTTTATGATAATAATATTAAATTTATAAGAACTGATATTATACTTCTTAGAAGCTATTGATATTATTATCAAATAGTAATATCTAATATTATTGATATTATTTATTATTACTAATAAATTTAATAATATTAGATGTTAATTATTTCCATTAATATTACTTATAAGTAAAAATATTATTTATTATTAGATAATAATATACGATGTAAATAAATTATATTAATATGCCATTAGCAATACAGGAATGTATGTATTGCTAATTATGTACATTGATATAGTTCTATAACTATGTATGTATTTACGAAAGTACAATTAGTTTTCTTTATTATTACAAATATCTATTTTTCTTATAATTAATTGTCTTTAATTATATGATATTACTTTGACGATTCGTATCTAGTATATTATTACATCATCTTCAACACATGAATGTCTACAACAGGTAAATAGTTAATAACTAATAAGTAGTATCCTTTTTAGTTGAAAAAAGTGTACATTGCTAATATATTTATTGTACGATGTTATAGATGTAGTGTTGTCCTTGTAAAATTTCTAATGGAACAATAACAATGGTTAAAAGATTCTTGTTAAGTAATAGAAAAAACTTTAAGAATGTTCTTTAATAAGTATAGAATTGCGTGAAGTGGACAATAACATACCATTATTTCGATCATATGAATGAGCTAAAAAATTTGGAAATGCACTCAGAAGTAATGTTACCTGACTTCGTGGTTTGGTAAGTAAATAAGTTATTTATTTAAATTTCTATTTATGAAGAAGATTATACTACTCCTAATTATGTAGCATATAATGTACACGTTAATCGATCATACATGTTGTAAGTGAAAAACCTAGCAACTCAACTCTTGATAGTACACATACAATTTAATTAACACCTTAATGAGGGGTTAGTGTGGGTGAGAAAGTAAGAGAAAGTAGGGGAAAAAAAAAATGTAAGGAATTTTTTTTCTTCTTCTTGTGTTAGTGGCATGTAGAAAACTTGGGAAATTACATTCCATAGGTTTCCAACTCTTTGAAGAAGGAGAAAAAAATTTCTCACCTCTAAGGTGAGAAAGCTCTAGAATTTCCCCCACCCGCATCGCACTGCACTTGCCTGCATGCGCTCCATCATTTTCGCACCACACTCGCCCATGCTCTGCCATTTCCACTCTTGCCCACACTCTGCCATTTCCACTCTCGCCTGCCCTCGATTGCCCTCACCCTCGCCCACTACACACGATTGCTCTCGACCACCCTCACCTTCGCATGCTACACATGGCTGCCCTCGCTCGCCCTCACCTTCGCCTAGTGCACACGGTCGCCCTTGCTCACCCTTGCCTTCACCCACTGCACACGGCTACTCTCGACCGCCCTCGCTCACTTTTGCCTTAGCCTGCTACACACAACCACTCTTACTCGCCCTTGCCTTCGCCTACTATACACAACCACTCTCGATCGCCCTCACTCGCCCTCACCTTCGCTTGTTGCACATGCCCTCGCCACCCTTGCCCAACCTCGCCTACTTCATCATTTCCACACCACACCCACACGCCCTCGCACTCCGTCATTTCCACACCGCACACGCCCTTAGTAAGAGCCTCTATTTTTTCAATTAATGTTGTTGTTGTTACATGATCAATTGATCTTACAAGAACATGATCTTTACCCGAATCATCTTTTTAGTTGCATTGCCAAGTGGCTTATATTTTTATTACTTTGAGTGAGAGATTGTGTTCGCAAGCTGACTATGGAATTTGATGGCTGCCAAGATAAAATATCTGTAGATTTTAGTTCGTTGGCACAACATCCTTTTTTCTTTTCTTTTTGCTTTTGTTTGTTAGTGATATTCAAAGCAGATACTTAGTGTTAGGTCTTATTCTTGTTCTACAAAAACATAGTCATGATCTTGGCTTGCTGTAGCAGTGCACATGTACTTGACTAGAACTATCTAGATTGCTGGTTGGCTGTTTGTTTAATCTTATAAATCCTATGTTTTTGTTGATGAAGATGCAAAAAATGAAAATGTATAGAAGATTACCCTTTTTTAGTTGAAAATTTTAGTAAAAATTCCTCCTATTGCATATGTTTTTTCTTTTGTTGCAACATAAATGTATTATTGTTTTTATACATGTTTGCTTGTATGCTATTTTCAAATTTTTTGTTATAATATTGAATTGTATATGAGTTGCTAAACAATATTACTTGTTAAATACAATGTAGATGCATATGAGTTGTTAAGCATACCTTGCATTCGTGTACGTAGTCTTTTGATATTTGTATAGGTGTTTTAAGATAATGACTAGTTTAGAAAGAAGTTATTATACTTGGAGTGCAAAGTAAGACAAAAAAATCTTAAATATTTTGGTTAAAGTTGTTAATGAAGTCAATGCAAGAACCCATGATGGGAAAATTTGAATGGAAGCATAGAATGAGATAATAGTCAAATATAATGAATATACAAGAGTAAAAATTACTAAAAAAAATGTAGATATTCGAATAAAGACTTGACATTTAATGTACAAGAATTAATCGAAAATTAGAAATCAAAATGACTGAGGTTGAGATTATGTGAATGAACATATAGATATTAGAAATGTAGATTGTTTAGATAGTAAATATATATATATATATATAGTATGTGTGTGTTGAAAATTGCATGAAAATTAAATAAATTAAATTCTTCGAGTATATAAGTGGAGAATATCATATATGACTGCATGTATCAAATGGTGACGATAAACAGTAATGCCAAATAATTATATTGAAAAAGATATGTCGACGTCGTAGAGATGACTCTCCGTTAACGTGCGTGCTGGGAGTGCCGATGATACAATAACATCAAAAAATATATATACTACGAAAACGACATCAAAATAAATGATCCTCGTGATTAATGAAATAAAAGGCAACATTCGGAGAAGAATATCTATACATCCTCATGTTCGGCAAAGTCCTCGTCGCATTTTATAAATAATTGAGCGGTCCAAATCGTGTAAACTGATCAGGATCTCATGGGCGGAGGGTGGACGCTTGTGTGCTTCAAGTAAAGCGAAAGTTGCACGACTTCCCTTGCCCTTTTCTTTTTCTAAGTTTTCATTCATCCTCGTTACAAAAACAAAAAGATTTCGTACATTCTTTGGTTCTCTTTTTTATGTCCAGACAGACACGTGGTTCCAACGCAAGCGGGGCATGGCACGTCAGCAAGGGATGAGCGCCGGAAGAACGGCGAAGGTTCACGTTCTTTTCGAAGGACACGTAGGATGATGCGACGGGTCACGGTGGTGTGGATCACGATCATTCACGTGTGATCTTGGTTGTTAATATTAATTAACTTTACGAAAGGGAAATATTTAAAAAAAAAAAACGATAATTTTACCGTTTTCATCCACGTTCTTTCGATTATTTTAAAAGTTGTAACGATTATTAAGTATTTACAGGTATTTATTTTATAATTTAGATATATTAATTTAGATTCTACGAATGATGAAGATTAAATATAAGACAAACATTTATGAAATAAGATATAATTTTCACTGTTGACAGATTTTGCGTTGATTTAATCTAAAATGTAAGGTAAACATTTACAACAAAAAATGCTTATAATTTTATTTTTTTATTAAAAATATAAAAGCACCAATTAATCTGCATATTTTTAGCTGTAAAATAGGAAAAATATATTCATCATTCGAAAAAAAATAATCCATTAGATTGCAGCAATATTTAGTGATCATAAAGAAGCGTTTGTGCTTGTAGAATTGATTGAATTTTTTTTTCAATAAAGGTATTTATGCACGTATGATTGAAAAGAATTTAATTTTTGATGAATTATCCGTATAAATACTAGATAGATAGAATTTGAATTCTCTTTTCCCCCCCTCACGAATTCTGATTTTGTCTATCCCTTTTTCATAAACTTTTTCTTTTATTTATGTAATCTTGATATCAACCTGTATCTTCTTAAGGATACCATCAATCAAAACCACCACAAATGCCTCAAAGTTACCGTATTGCTTTGAAATTGTTGAGCAGTAAACCATTGTAAAAACCTCACATCTTTAGGTCAGGAGTCAAAAGTTATATCTGAATTATGTGTAATTATTTTTTAAAAAAATTTATGATAATTGAAATTTTATTATAAAGTTAATGACATTAATATTATGATATTTAAGTTAATTAATTAGATTAATGGGTGGGTTAAAATTTAATTAATAATGTTAAAGTTGAAGTTCATCATGATAATATACAAGTTAACATTAATGTTGAATTATTTTCTTTTCTTGACTTTGGTAAACATATAAATTTTAAATTATGCCAATTTTCTTGAACGTGTATACATTTTAAGTTTTATTAATTTTTGTTACTTTCTATTTACTGTTGGAATTTTATTTTTGTTAAATTCATTTTCAACTAAATTATCAAATAATTGAATCAGTAAATTCATTTTCTGTCGCAAGTACCCTTAATTAGTATCGAATCATTTTTATAAATCAGTAAATTTTTCTCAGCTGTCACATTTGGTATCAAATTATTTTTAGCCATTTTAAGTATTTGACGATTTTATCAATGTCCTTCGTATTGATTTTTTACGTAATTATTGATTAGTGGTTGGTAAAACGGCCAGAAATAATAACATCATTAGAACAAAAGGAAGGGTTGAAATCAAATAAAACATTTGGGAGGGTAGACAAGCAAACATAAAATAATAATTTATTTCTCGTTCTGATTCCACTGCGGTGGAAACGGCTTCCTGACAGTTTTTCCAAAACACCTCGGACCCCATCTCTCCCATTTCCGACCTTGTACTCTCCTATAACGTCGGGTGGCTCGACCAGCTCGTGGTTCCTTTATCTTCTCTCCTTCCGTCAAGTCGTTGTCGTCGTCTCTCTGCTTCGTTTCTTTCTGTTCTTCTCATCTCATTCGCCGTGGTTCTGTTCCTGTTCGTTCTACGCCAGCTTCAGCAGGTCCAGAGCTATTCACGCACAACCGTGTTTTTTTCTGTTTTCCCAACGAGCAACGTAGCCGTTCACTGCCCATTTCCGTGTCATTCGTGTGGTAATGCTGTTGTTTTACCTCTTATAATCTTTCTTCCCCGCAAGCATACGGAAAATCGGTCATGTTGGTGATTTCTGGTTGCATTAACATTGGGCGTGTTCTTAGGCGGCAAGAAAAAGGGTGGGTGGGTAGGGAGGGGGTTACTTTCTAGAATCTAATTCGAGAAAAGGTATTCTCTTGGTGAGCATTGTCGACTTACCAGGCTGTTGTTGGTGGCGCTTATGCAGGGAGGTGCTTTTACACTATAATATCACCGACCGTATGGTCATTAGGTTGTTTTCGATTAGCGTGTCAAATTATTATACCCAAGTATCTTTGTAAAGAAGTCATTCTTTCTAGGAAACTTTGCTAGAGGTGTCTTTATATCCTTCTGTAAATATATGGAAAGGTAGAAGTAATCATATGTATTTTAAGAATAGATGATTGTAAGTACATAGAAAAACTTTTACTTAAACTGAATAAGGATCGATTCTTGATTTGAATGTCTTAAAATTGACCAATTTTTGTTAAACTTCAACCATTGGTTATAAAAGATGTTAATGGATATAACTTAGTTTATGTTGAAACTTTAATATATAGTAGATTATATTATATATTAGTTAATTGTATAATTAGATTTTATTTTTTAAAAATAATTCAAAAGTACAAGGCGTCTCCGGGAAATTTTCCTAGAGGTATCTCTGTGAATACTTGTAAATGAATACGTCTGTTCATGCCTTTGTTTTCTCATTTTGGTTGGGAAGAAGGCATGAGCTGAGTGGGGAGCTTGCGCCCACTTCAACATTCCCTCTCCAGGGAATGGCCCCAGTCAGGAGCCTGAATTGAGCTCCTTAAGCTGCTGGATCAATAACATATGAAGCAACTGGTAGATATGCATTGTTTGGAAAAAACATATGAAGTGTGTGCTCTTGTTTTTTCTTTCAAACTTCAACCCTATAGACATGGTGCAGTAGTTTTTCGTGCCTTTCATAAGTTTTCCCCTTGATTTTATGAGCCCTTTCACATTCTATAGTGTGTGGGTAATGTCCTTTGCTTGCCCAAAGGTTCCAAGGTTCATCCAGTTTTCCATGTGAGGCAACTGAAGAAGCATTATGGAAGTCATGTTGAGGAAGGGGGTCATCTTCTTGTAGATCAGTTAGCCACCAAGGACCTGCAGCTGGCAATGCTTTTGGGCTGACACAGATTAAGTGGGTCATCACACAGCTATCAATTCAATAGAAAGATTGTCCTGTTGAAGATGCTTCCTGGGAAGATTACTCTTGACCTTATTCATTGATGTCCTCATTTGAATCTTGAGGACAAGGTTGGGTCTTACTGGTAGGGCTTTTGATACAATGTAATAGCTGTGGCTGTTTCAGTCGTTAGGTTGTTGTTGCAGGTTGGTTTTTGGGTGTATCAGATTATGAGGAGGCAGGATTTGTGTAAATAGATTAGTCCATTCGTGCCTGTCTTCCAACTGTGTTTATTGCTGGTCAGGAGGAAGGCATGCATAGAGGAGTGGCAAACTTGTGTCCATGTTAGCATTTGCCCTCTGGGAAATAACCCTAGTTATGTGGTAAGCATTCCTTTATAATACTTGGAAATAAAGGATAAGCAGGCAAGATGGATTTGTTTGAACTCTAGCGTCCCATCCCCACCTTCTTCCACCTTGTTCTATCCAATGGGGCTTGGATTGAGCTCCCTAAGCTCAATTTCAAGTAATCAACATGAGAACTCAATCATAGATCGGAGGTCCTCAGGGAGATCCTACTTGGACTTTATCATTGATTCTGGCAAGGGTCTACCAAGTGGACATGTTCTGAAGCAGAAGCATACTTAGAGGTTTTTTTTTATTTTTCTTTGCTTGATCTCTTATGTTGGAAGAATTAACTATTTTTACAAGTCTTGGCAATGTAGGAAGGATTGCTACACCTTTGTTGGCTGGTGATTGAGAGTTGTGTTTGATTTCTAGTCTAGTTGTAGGAGCAACAATACTGATCCACATATAGCTTTTGATTAGTGTTGGAGAAAATAATGTACTAGAGTTTTAGGTGTGTGTGGGTTTAGTCCCACATTGGTAGGGTTGTATTTGTCTTCCTTGCATAGTCTCTATATATAAAGTCCTTATGTTTGTTTATGAATAATAATTTCATTTTCACTTATCCCTTGTATTCTCACAATTACTATTTATTTCTTTTGTACAGCTATCTTACATATAAAACATGGTTCGATTTTGCAAGAGCCTTCAGGCCAACCAAGTTGAAGAATGGAGGAGGTATATTCTTTGAATATTTGCTTGTTATCCCAATGTATTTGATTATGTCATGGGCAATTTATTGTTTGCGAATGCACTCATTCTTTTGAAAGATTGTGAATGCACTTATCAATCTCTTTCGAAGTGTCTGGCAGTACGTATCCATATCTGTGATCACATCTTTAAAGTAAGTATGCTATTGGATTGCTTGTCTGACTTACATTTGAAATTATTAGTATGAGTTGTTGTTATCAATATGGACATGTACCTATGATATCCTAATATATGTGATTGTCTGCTGTAATCGTATCATGTTGATATTGTTGTAAGAAGAAGAAAATAAAAAATTCTTATTCATTAGAAGTGATTGTTACATATAAATAGTTAGGGTTTTAATTGGATCCAACTAATGAACTAATAGCCTAAATAATACTAATGACATAAATATAATGATAATTCTAACACCCCCCTCAAGTTAGTGTGAATATATCTATCATGTTCAGTTTGCTACAAATTTTTTTAAAAACACTAGTAAAAAAACCCTTAATGAAAATATCTGCTAGTTGCCTTAATAATTGGGTGCAAGGCATTCTAACATATCCCTTCAAGACTAAATCCCTAATATAATAACAAACAACTTCAACATACTTGGTTCACTCATGAAATGTAGGGTTGCTTGTGATGCATCTTCACTAAGAGATCAACTTGAAATTCTAACTTTGTCAATAGTGATTGTAACACTTTATTTCACATCCAGCTTGCACCATAGCATGATATTCTGGTTCAACACTTGAGTGAGAGATAATATTTGTTTTTTACTTCTCCATGTTATTAAATTCTTTCCAACATAGGTGCAATATTTAGAAGTAGATTTCCTATCACCCTATGTCACTAGCATAGCTAGAATCAAAATATGACTCAACTTGTAGGCACCCATGGTCAATGTAAATTAATCCTTTGCTAGGTGTGCTCTTGATATAGGCTAGTACAAGAAGGGTATTCTAGTGATGAACTTGTTTAGGTTTATGCATAAATTTGTTGAAAAAATTAATAATGCATGAAATATTTAGGTGAGTCATCATTAGGTAAATGGATTTCCCAATTAAGGGCTTGTGCCAATTTCTCTTTATGTGAACACCAATAATTAAGAAGTGTCATCTTAGAATTGTGGATTTTGTTCAATAGGAGTGCTTTCTAGCTTACACCCTAGAAGATCAACTTGTAATAGATTAAGAGCATATTTTCTTTATGTGAACACCAATCCTTATTTGCTATATGCAAACTCTATTCCTAAGACATATTTAGATCAATGATTAAAAAATCAGTTTAGATGGCTGATATTTTGTTGATTTGGTTTGGTTTTTTAGATGAATGATATTGATATGGGTTGTATTTTTGGTTTCAAAAGGGATTGATTGATCTGTCCTTTAGGATCATCATCAGATGGCTAGATTGTTAGAGAACTTTTTGAATGAAGGAAGGTCAAATTGGTTGATTCGTGTAAAGGATCAATCAATTCAACAAAAGATTCTCTTCTGAAGTGTTACGCCATTGCTTCTGTTGTTAATTGTTGAAGTCTTGATTTCTCTACAGACCATTAGAACTTATTAAGGTTTTCAAGTGGGTGGAATGGTTGAAGAGGAAGAAAGGAGGGAGGGAGTGACTTGCACATGTGAGAAGACAAGAGAAAAAAGGTAGAGGAGAAGGAGAGAAAGAGAAAAGAAAAAGAAAAGAAAAAAGAAAAAACAGAAAAATATTTTTTGTTTTTTTAAAAATATTACATTTGCTTATAAATAACAATTTTTTTTACCTACCTTTTGTATTCTCGCAAACTTTATTTTCTATTTTTTAAATTAATTCACATGAGATTTTTAAAAAGATGGTAACTACATTATAGGAATAAAAAATTTATGATTTACTTTAAAATCTTATAATCAATAAAATTTTTAATTATGGAGATTATAGAGAGGGAAAGAAAAAAAAGAGAAAGGAAAAGAGTAGAAAAATGAAAAAAATTTATTACATAAAAATGATGGCAGTATTAAAAAAATCACAAAAAGTCCTAATATTGTTTTATTTTTTTAAAATTATGTTTGCTTATGAATAAAATTTCTCTTCTACCTATCTATTCTATTCTCACAAACTTTATTTTCTATTTTTTTAATTAATTCACATGAGAATTTTTTAAAAGATATTAATTACATTATAGGAATAAAAATATTATGGTCGATAATATTTTTAATTATAAACATTATGAAAATTCTTTAATACCATGTTTAATCTTATTAATTTGTGTTTCACATATGAATTGTAACTTAAATTCTATTTAAATGTATCTTAATAAATATTGAACTGTCTATTGAAATCTAACCTAATGTATTAAAATGTAACTTAGTTTCTATTAAAATATAAATTTTTTAAAAAGAAAATCTCCCATCCATTTGTGAGGCGAGGACCCAAAATAAAAGGGAGATACAAGAGTGGAGGGGACTAGAGCATAACTCCACCTGCTAAGGACAGAGACTAAACAAAAGCCACTCGTTGAAGTCTATAACTTGGAATGCCATGACAATCAATACTTAAATTGCCCCTTAGTGTAACTTGGGGCCTGTAGTTAACTCTTGTACATGGTGTTTGAGTTCCTATTAAGATCTAATTTAGCCACATAGTCCACCAAAGAATTTCTTTCACTATATATTGTTGGATGCTGTAAATCTCTCTAATAAAAGACAAGATGTTATACTAGACTTACCTATTAACTACCAACGGACATTCATTAGTGGTGAGAGCCTTATATAAAATAAAAGAATACATTTCTATCTCAAGCTTACTTGGCGGAATACCATGTTGAGTACATAATTGCAGGCCCTGAAATAATGCACTTGCCTCCACAAATAGGACGTCATTTTGACCATAGGAGCTGCCAAAAGCAAAAATCTTCTCCCTTGCATCATTCTGAAGGATGCCACTGCATGCTGACAAGCCATGCCTATTACAAGCACCATACATGTTCAACTTGAATGGACATAGACTAGGTTTTATCCACTTAATCCATTTTAGGGGTTGTTCCCACCAGCTTGTCCTTCAATCTATGTGCAGCTATAAACTCCAAACACTTGCATTCACACTAGTTATTAAAATATAATCTGAAATATATTAAATTATAACTTGGATTATATTTAATTAAACTTGGATTTTATTGAAATGTAACTTGAATTTTTAATTATTTGTCATTATCAGTTTTTTTCAGTTATTTCTATATGATTTAAGACTTTTCTCTTGCATGCAACTATTATATCTCTATCTAATTGATATTTTATGTGATAATTGGTTAGAAGATTTATTTTGGTGTTTTTATATATTTATCATAGTTTATTTTATCTTATCTTTGACTTTCAAGTTGAAATTTAGAGTTTTTTAGTTGTTTCCACAAAAGTGTTGCATTTACAGCGACATAATCCTTGATTATTAATACATTTTCTTTTTTTGAAGGATCGATCCTCAATACAATACCAATATTTGAATCCTTGATTTAGATTTTCCTATATCTTTGGTGACAAAATACTTAGAGAGAGAGTTTGGTTGCCTCAATATCTAGAACATCATCTCTTGTAAAGAAGAGTCATCAACATATAATGCCAAATAAATGTAATCTGCTTGACCTTTTTAATACAAACAGAATGATCAATTGAACACTATTGGAAGCCACAATTCATCACATTATTGAACATGTGAAACCATACTCTTTGACTTTGTTTCAACTTATAGATTTCCTTTCTAAGCAGATACACATGGTTCTCTCCTTAAGCAATGTAAGTTAGAGGTTACTTCATATATACTTGTTTAGACAAATCACTATAAAGGAAGATATTTTTCACTTCTAGTTGGTGTAGGGACCAATGCTAATTAGATACAAATGAAAGAACCTTTATTAAGTCTAGCCATAGGTGAGAATGTTTGGTTGTAATCAAGCCATGCGCTAATGTGCTTTGTGTCTATCAACTAAACTTTTTTTTTTTTATTATGAAAACCCTGATCTATCATGGGGTAGGGACCCAATCAAGGAGGAGAAAAAACAAAGTACAGGATAATGATTAAGGAGTTTCAGAAGGAACCTTTAATTTATCTAGATGCCATTGTTGATAAGCCTTCCTAGGAAGAGCTGATGTTAGTCAATAGAGGTCTCTTTGACAGCTATTCAGTCCCCACTTAACCAACAAAAGGAAAAATATACCTTGAGATTGCTTTATGGAAATCTAAAATTAGTTGGAGAAAGCATATTAGATGATTCTGAATTTTCTATTTTAAAAACTTTAAGTTATAGCATTAAAGTTTATGAAAACTGGTTATTAAGGTTAATGAGGTGAAATCTAGGATTAAGTCTTTATGATAAGTGAATTGTGCAATTTAAACTAAATGTGGGAACTTGAAATCTTTAGTAACCTTATCTAATTTTTTTTTTAAAAAGGCATACTTATTTACAGAATATCATGCCCTGTATTGAATTAATTTTCAATATCTATTGATTTTACAGAGTTTCAGTTTTTGTTGACCATTTAAATAAGGAGAGTTTATTAATTTTATGATATTCTTGATTTTTAAATGATTATTACTTTCAAGCTGAAAACACATATTTAGGGGAAGCATCATTTTCTATTAGATTGTCTGAAATTTTGACTGCACATATTATTGGATTATTTTTAAATAGCCTTCAGAGAGTTTCAATTAGAATTAGAAGTATTTTAGAACATTTCATTGAAACATTTCGAAATCCTTTTAGTTTCGGTAGACTTCATCTTTTGGACTTTAAGTTCTTGTCGAAATGTTTCACTGAAACATTTTGATTTTGCTTGCTTTTTGGTAGGTTTGTTTTTGAAACCCACCGTTTTTGGAATCATTCGAACTATATGTGTCTTCGGAGGGTTTCAAATTTCATTTTGCCCAATCCTTCTGATCTTCAAACCCTTCTCTAGTTCTTTCGCGTCACCTCCAACTTCCTTTCATGGCTCTTCCATATTGATTTTCTGGACTCTCCATATAGGACAAAGAACTGATGGTTGTCTAAAAAGTTTGCTAAGCATACTTGGACTGGTTCTGTTAAACCTAGGGTTTCTAAGGATTCTTCTTCTAACAATGAAGAGATTTTTTTAGTCAAAATCAACTCTTTAGAACCTTAGTTTCGAGTTGTGTATGAGGCATATATTATACATTTTTTGTCAAATAATCTTAGTACTAGGGAAATTGAGAAATTGGCTTTAGAAATGACCCTAAAATTACCAGATAAATTACTTTGAGGAGTAGAGAAGCTTTAAAGAACAAGTTGTGTTAGCAACTTGGAATTAAAGTTAATGAACTATTCAAACCTTCCTATTACCACACTCAACCTGAGATGGAAGACAAAGGTAAAACATTGCTGATATTAAATTTTTTTTGCCAAAGAAGGGTGTTGAATTCAAGCATATTGCTAGAAGATCTTATTTTGATATTCTTGAAATTACTACTAGAGTAGCAAATTAGATTGCTCTTGGTTCTAGTTAGCTCATCATGAATTCTCCTGATATCAAAATAAATTTGGCTTTTACTCAGAGAGTTCGAATGATGTATACTAAGAGAAGAAACTCACCTAAAATTTTTGAAAAGAAGTTCAGATCTTGTACCTTCTCCTCCTCTTGCTAGTCCTTCCAAGCATGATTTTGCAAATAAAGCAGTACCTCCTGTCACTCTTCCCAGTCCTTCCAAAGAGCAATCTATTTCTTTTGTTTCAAAATTTTATCTCATTCCTTTTTTTCATACTGAACAATTAATTAAAGGATTTTGTGAAGATTCTGTCTCTACAGATGTTCATCCACTACTTGAAGATATTCCTCCACCTATAGAGACTGAACAATATACTTTTAAGGAGGTTCAATCAAAGAAATTTGTTAAAATCCCTTTAGATGAATATTTTTTCACATCAACTTCAGTTGAGATTTATTTTACAATAAATATAAGAAGATGAACATTTCCTATTGCAAACTTGTTGATTTTAAGGGTATAGATACCATTCAAAGTCTGCTTAAATTTCAAAGACTTTTAGGTCTTATAGTTACAACCTCTGAACTTTTAGTTTTTGAAGACCTAATTCCTTTGTTTTATGTTAATCTTGAGATTTATCCAAACTTTCTCCGTTTACACTTGGAGAATCAGATCATCGGAATTGATGAAGAATTTCTACAGAGATTGTTTGAACTATGATGCACTGGAATTGATATCTCACTTTCCACTTTAGACTTGGGATGGAAAGAGAAAGAGATGAATCAACTCATTAGCAAATCTCAAGATAGGAAATTTAAACTTGTGAAGCAAGTTGATTTTCATGGTATGGCTCAAATGATAGCTACTATATTAACTTATTCAATTTTTTAGAAGAAAGGTCATATAGATGAATTGGAAAGAAAAGTATACCAAACCATTTATGTTGTGATGGTTGGTATTAAAATTAACTAGGCAAAAGTGGTGATTGCTCATCTACAGAATTTTATGTTCTATGAAGATTGAATATTTAATTTGATGGTTAGATACTTTGATTTGTCTTGAAAAACTCTCAAATCTATAAGGACCAAATACTTAAAATTAAAAGATCTACAGAGAATGTTCTTAATAGATTTTACAGAAGTTCCTAAGCCTATTCCACTTGTTGAACTTCAGATTCTTTTTGTTGCTAAGTCGTCTAACCAAGCAAAGGATTCTACTTTTCAATCAATTGACAATACAATTATTCTCTTACATCAGAATGAACTTCTATTTTAGCATAATAAAATGTTATTAGAATAGGTTGCTCATTTGGAACAAAATTTAAGTGAGAAAGATGTTATTATTCAAGATCTACTGAATCGACTGGCTATTAATAAATAGATTTTGTAAAATTATTTGAATTTATGACATTTCATACATAATGTACACATTCTTTCTATTGAAATAAAATATTGATTTTACACTGCTTTGATTGTTTTCTACCTTGCTATACACTTTTTAATTATGAGAAAAGGGGAGAATATATATATTGAATGTTTTTTCATTATCAAAAAGGAGAAGATTGTTAGTTTATTATTTAGATGTTTAATTTTGATGATGAAAAATTGAGTGCTTAATATTAAATCAAATGTTGTTAGCACTTATTTTAATTTATTTGTGATTGCCTAACTAGTTTTATTCAGTAAACCTTCGAAAATAGGTTTCGAAAGGTTTCAATTCTTGTTAGGTACATTATTAGTGAGTTTTACTGAAAGTCACTGAAAATCCAAGTAAATCGGACAATTTCATTTTTACATTATGTTTTCGGAGGGTTTCATTTGAAAGTATCTGAAAATCTTTTAACTATTGGTGAGTTTCAAATTTATTTGTTTGGAATGATTTGAGTTTTGAAAGTATCTGAAATATGATATGTTTTAGAAGATTTCATTTTATGTACCGAACAGTTTCATTTTAAACATTTTAAAGAATATTTCGCTTACTGTTTCCAAAATGACACGTGTTTTGATCTTAATGTAGAACTTAAGTTGTCATTCGAAAGGTTTCAATGAAAGTATCCGAAAAGCTTTAAGTTTTAGAAGGTTTCATTTTGAAAGTATCCGAATTACTATTTTACTATTGGATAGTTTTATTTTAAAGACTTATTAAATATTTTTTGCTAATGTTTATAAAAGGACATGTGCTTTAATTTGAACATACAACTTAAGTTTGTCCATCAAAAGGTTCGTTTGAAATTATCAGAAATGCTTTTAAGCATCAGAATGTTTCATGTTGAAAGTATCTGAAATATCATTTGAACTGTTGGATATTTTTTATTCTCGTATAAATGTTTTATGCTACTATTTATAACACATGTGATGTTTTTACCGCATAACTTAAGTTTGTCTCTCGATAAGTTTTGTTTGAAATTATCCGAAATGCTTTTAAGCATTGGAAGGTTTCAACTGAAATGTTTTGATTTTTCTAAAAGTATCCAATGATTTTGAACTTGAGATTTCTACTATTGTTATATGTTATTTTACTGTTTTGGCAAAATATCTTTTTGATTGTAGATCTGATTTGATGATTATTAATCACAATTAGAAATGGATTGACACACAAGAAATTTAACAAATTTAAATTCCTTTCAAAATTATGAATTTTTTAGAGAAGAATAAAAAATAGATTTACAGAAAAAAGATACAGAACACACGAAAGGAGAAAAAGATTTTCACATTCTGCAAACTACTGAAGATTTGAAAGATTTCTCTACAACAACTACTGAAGATCCAGTCTTGCAGATTGATCTGGAATTCTCCTAAAACTTTAGTAATCAATTTTCAAACAGGAGTTTTTATGTAATGCATTTTAATCATTTTGAGTCATTAACTTTTGTGCTAAACTCTTTTTATAAATCTTTGAAAAATCCTAACTCATAAGGATGTTGTGAGTAAACCTTCATAAGGTTGAGGCCTTAATGAAGAGAGTGAAATGGGAGACTTCACTTGCTTAAGATTAGGGTCTTGAGTATATAAAGTTGATGTTTTGTGTAATATTGTTGTTTAGCTTGAAAAACAACATTTGTGAGGTTTATTGTTGAGCCCAAGAAAAATAACACTTGTAAAGGTTATTGTTTAGCTTGTAAAAGTAACTTGTCTAAAATTTGTACTTAGCCTTAAAAACATTTAGTGAATTCTCAAGGTTGATGCCTTGAGGAGTGGACTATACGTTTGGGGAATCATTATAAAATTTTTTGTATTCTTTAGTTCCTATTTTACTTATTGTTTTTGAATTATTTTAATTAGTGTTAACTGCTTCCGAATTTTTAAAAGCAATTAAAACCATCTAGGACATTATTCACCTCCCTCTAGTGTGTCATTCGATCCTAACATTCTATTATTAGGAGTATGACCATGATAACACCTATCAAAAAGATGTGGGATAATTTGCGTTGACTTATGGATATGAAAATAACATCTCTTGTGTATTTAAGTTGTGTGGATAACTTTTCACCATTTGCCAAGGAGAATGTCCTATTTAGCAACATTGTGTAGACTTTTGGGTATTGGCAAATGAACTTGAAACACTTTAGCCACTGATATGTGACCTCGAAACCTTGCATCAGTATTGAGATGAACTAATCTTTACTGCCTTTCTTCACAGTTTGAATTGAGACCTTAAAGACAAGTTTTAGACTTAGATTTTGTGGGGAGATTAGATTCTAGACTTGTGGTTGACCTTCTTTAAAGTTATGAAGATCTCTCCTCCAACTTGTAGTATTGATTTTGATCATTAAGTAATGATTGCTTGAGCCAATGGTTGGAGTACAAACAATCAAGGTGGTAAAAGAGGATGTGGTCATTTTCCACCTAGCGAACATTGTAGCTGCATGAACCATCCGTTAGAGAAATGTTAGAAAAATTTGTTAAACCTAGGAAAATTAGAAAAAAATTGATAAACCTAGGAATACTCAATTGCTACTTATTGCATCTTCAACTGATAAACCTATGAGTGTGTCAATTATTAAACCTATAAGGTCAACTATGAAGAAACCTTCTCACTAGTCGTTTGTCTTAACTCTATTAGGGTGTTTTTTTCATTAGGTATCAATTTATCCTAGGAGATGCATTAGTTAGATGTTAAGAATACCTTTTTGTATGGTGATTTGACAAGAGCATGTGTTGATAGACTATAGTATGTCATCTTAAAAAAGTTATTTATGGACTCAAGCAAAGTCTATGAGCTTGGTTTCTAATGTTCAATGATGTGGTAATTCAAGGTGTTTGCAAGTGATGCCAAATAGATTATTCCATTTTCTTACGACACACAATAATTAGACATTATTATTGTAGTCTATGTAGATGATATCATTGTTATAGGTAGTGATTCTTTGGATATAGCAAAAATAAAGGTATATTTTGTGGCACACTTTGCCACTAAACGTAAGATATTTCTTTCTTAAAGGAAGTATGCATTAGACCCGTTGTAGGAAACAAGTCTTATGGGATGTAAATTGGAAAGTGCTTCGATTGAATTAAACCCTATTTTCTAGGATAATGCATTTACATTATTAGAAAATCTAGATAGGTACAAGGGACTTATTAGGAAACTGATATATCTAATAGTTATTCACATAGGCATTGCCTTTGTTGTAAGGTTTCTTTCATAGTTTATGTAGCAATCGAGGGAAGTCCTTTAGAAAGGGGTCACTCAAGTTCTTACCTAAGTCAAGAGTATCCTTGGTAAAGGTTTAGTATACAAGAACGATGGTCACCTTTAGATTGAAGCCTTTTTTGATTTTGATTATGCTAGAGATCAAGGTGATTGAAATTCAACCTTTGGTTATTGCACCTATGTTGAAGGTAATTTAGTGACATGACATAGTAAGAAGTAGAAAATTATCTCTTTTTTCAGTATAGAAGCAAAATATAGATCTTTGAACCAAACTAGGTGTGAAATGATGTAGATAAAACATTTTCTTACTAGGTTAGGATTTCCCATATCCACTCCTATAGAAATGCACTATGATAACTAAATAACAATATATATTGCTAGCAACTCAACTTTTCATAATAAAATAAAACACATTGAAGTAGATTGCCATTTTATTTGAAATTTGGTAATAGAGGGAATTGTGTCTACTTTGTACACTCCATCATTAGAGCAACTAGTGGACATATTTACTAAGGGGTTGAGTGTAAAGGACTTTCAAAACTTTTGTAGCAAGTTGGGCATGTTAGATATCTATGTTTTAATTTGAGGAGGAGTGTGAGAATTAGTGGCATATTTGTATTATTGAGGGGGTTTTATGTAAATGTCTCTTGTATACATATTGTGTAATCATTATAATTAGTAATGAAATCCTTAATTACTCAATAGCAAGAAAGTGTAATAAATAGGTGATGTCATGTATACCTAATATATGCGAAAAGGCTCTTGAATTTATGATCTAGGAACTATTACTAAAGGCTAATAATTCACTTGTACTTGAAGTGAAAGCATAAGAGGTAGTGGCCTTGTTATTAGAAGCTTGTAGTTGTAGTTGAAGGAGCCTCTTATGATTAGCTTAAGAGATGGTAATAGTTTGCTTTGCTATAATTGTTGTAGGTGTTGACTTAATTCTTGCATTTGTCCATTGCAACTAGTCAAATTTCTCCCAACATCTCTTTAATTGGTGACAATCTTCTTTTAATGTTAGCATTAAGGGCACCCTATCCAAAATATCCACCATGACTACAATCATGACCAAATGGAGTTAAGAGTGGTCATGACTTAGTCATTGACAATGTTGTAACTAAGGATTCAAATGTTGGTATCATATCAAAGATTGATTCTATAGAAAAAGAAAACGTATTGAGGATTGAAGATCATATTGATGGAAATACAATATTTTTATGAAAATGGCTAAAAAACTTAAAATTTCAACTTAAAGCTTAAGAATAAGATAAAAGAAGTTATGATAAACATTAAAAAAATTAAATAATTTTTTTACGTAATTATCTTGTATAAATTGTTAATTAAATATAAATGTAGTAGTTGCATGTGTAACAACTCTTAAATTATGTACAAATAAATAAAAAAAACTTATAATGACATACATGATTTTAATAACAATAATATTATATAAAAATTAATTCCATGTTGAATGTTTAGGGGAGTCATGAATTGTATCTATATAATTCATATCCTTATTATGTCCAATAATTTTAAAGTATTTGAGAATGTATTTATTGTTCTCACCATATGACATTTATTTTATAACATCCATGTGATATATTTTCTATAATATTTTATAGCCTATTTATTATATACATTATTCAGTAGTATGTAGATATCTTACTCGTGAGAACTGATTATAGTTTGATTCATTATGTAAGGAAGATAGTCTATTGACTTTTCTTCGTTGATGTTCATGTCCTTTACCATATTGATTTAATGAATGATGACTGATGATGAATGATTTGCACATGTAGTCTTAAAGTAGTAATCAAAAGGTCATGTGATCATATAAATTATAATTGTAAGAACATTGCTTTGAGGTTGCCAATATGATTGAGGATTAGTCATTTGTAAATTTTAATAGATTTGTGATAAAAATGAACTTAATTGTTTTCTTGCCCCTTATTGTGTATTATAAGTATTTTTATAAAATATTGACATTCTTCTAATATAATAGTATAACAATGGATCATAATCACATGTACGAGAGGATTTAACTTTATGATCTTCATCTTAAATAATATAACAAAATTGATCTTCCTTCGTAAATAGACTAAGTGGTCTAAGTTTTAAATTTAGAGATATTTTCACTAGTACCATTATTACTATTATCATTATCATTATCATTATTTAGAAATAGCGTAGTACCATGATCAAATGCTTGAGTCTATATTACAATCCAAACTTGAACTTCTACTAATATTATGAGATTCTAAAGAAGTTAAAGTATATTTCAACATTTACATTTAAGTGTTCTATAACATACTCTTCTAGCTTTCCATCTTCTTTATTAAGATTAAACTTACCATTATCTTTCATTCAATTTACAATAGGGTTCTCATCATTAAAATTTTTATAGATGAAGACAATATCAATTGGATTTAATTTATCATGGTCATCTTCTTTAACTATATGTTTTATATAAAGTCTCGTGTTGTAATGGACAAGGACCAAGTCATTTAATTTTTTTGGTCTTAATTTGTTCTTTTGTTTTGTATGAATTAAAATAAATATACTTTAATTTCTTTTACAACTAAAAGTAATGTCAGTTTAACAAAATATTTTGATTGTAATGTTTCTCAAATTAGAAGCATCGATATTATAAATAGTTCACCATTTAGTTGTAAAAAAAAGTATAAGTAGATATTAATACTTACTATGACTCAGTATTTATAGTACAGAGTTTTAAGGTGTTCAAAATCTTTTAAATGATTTTTAATTTTTTTTATCTCACTAAAGACTTATACTTGAGTTTCAATATTTGTCTTGATCTTATTAATAATAGTCTTTAATGAATTGATGCAGTCAATATGACTATTGACCTATTTTTATATTAAAATTGTGGATTTAAATAAAATGTTACATATTAAATTATCAAGAAAAGGATAATTAGTATATTTTGTATTAGAAATATTTAAGATAAATTGATAAATAAATATAGACATATATGTAAGTAATAGCATAACATATTGTTTCATGTAATGGATGAAGAAACATATTGGACCATCTATTATTGATAATATCAAAGAATGTTTTTGTATTTCATGGTATTGAGTTATATATTGCTTCTTTTATTAAATTAATAGCTTCATATAAAAAGCTCATTGTGAGGTTTTTATTATCATTAATAAATCTTAAAATTTTAGAAATAAGCTGCATAATGACTATGCATTTTTTGAAATTCTTTCAAAAGGTGTAATCATTTACTATTAACATTACTTTCATACTTATTAGGCTATCACTTTTAGAATGTTTGCATTATATTTTAGAGTTGAACATGTGTTTTAATTTAGCCTTGTCAAACATGAATTAAATTGTTATGTTGTTTGTAATAAAATAAGTAACTTTAGGATAAATTAAGTCATTACAGATTTTTGGTGATCTTATATATATAAGTAAGAAAAATTGATTGTATATATAGTTGATAATTTATGCTGATTTTACAATCTTTTTAATTAACTTTGTTCTTCCAAAACTCTTTAATATAATATCAATATAATATGTTATACAAGGTGTTTAGAAAAAGAATAATTGTTTATTATATTCTTACCAATTTTCTTGATAATATCGACAAGTAATCGATAGTAATTGATATGTTCTAATGTATTGATAGACTTTAAAAACTAGTATGTTGAATCACAATAAATCATAAAGTTAATTATTTACTTTTTGGTGAAAGTTCATTCATTACACATGTGGTTCCACCATATGTGAGTTGCTATTTTTTTAAATTGTTAATATAACTATTAAATACATTCTTTGTTGAATTCAAATATTTATTCATAATTATAATAAGTTGGAAACTTTTACACTTGATTTTTACTATTTTTTAGAAGTTTATTGATGCGTCAGAACATGCCAAAGATTGTAAGTATCTTTATCACTTGTTAATGTTATAAAAAATGTTAGACTATTAAATATGAGTAGATACATATAATAGTATCAATTTTAAGAAAGTTGATAAGAAGATAATGAACAAGTATCCTTTTTTTGGATATCTTATTTACTACATTGTATTCATCTTGTATTAAAAGATTTTGAAAGGACAAAGTTGATTGAAAGGATTGTAAAATTAGTGTGAATTATCATTAACTATATATATAACTGGTTTTTCTTATTTGCATATATGAAGTCACTAGAAATTTATGGTGGTGATTTAATTTGTCTTAGAGTTATTTATTTTGCTACAAACTATATAACATTTTAATCCATGCTTGATAAGAAGGTTGAATTAAAATATATGTTTAACTTTAAGATATAATATAGACATTCTAAAAGTGACAGCTAAATAGGTAGGAAAATTATGTTAATAGTGAATAATTATATCTTTTGGGAGAATGTTAAAAAATGCATTACTATTGTAAAAGTTGTTTGTGAAGTTTTAAGATTTGTTGATAAAACACATGTTTAACTATAAGATTTGATATAGACATTTTAAATGTGATAGTCCAATAGATGGGAAAATGATGTTAATAGTGAATAATTATATCTTTTGGAAGAATGTTAAAAAATGCATTGCTATTATGGAACTTGTTTTTGAAGTTTTAAGATTTGTTGATAATGATAAGGAACTCACCATGAGTTTTTTATATGAAGTTATTGATTTAATAAGAGACGTGATACATTATATGGTATCGTAAAATACAAAGACATTCTTTGATATTATTGATGATAAATTGTTTAAGATGTTTCTTCATCTATTACATGAAGTAGTATGTAATTATTTACATATATGTCTATATTTAATTATCAATTTATCATAAATATTTCTAATACAAAATATGCTAATTATCTTTTGCTTGATAATTTAATATGTACAATTTTATTTGAATCTATAGTTCTAATATAAGAAAAAATTCAATAGTGGTATTAATTTGATCAATTTATTAAAGTTTATTATTAATAAGATCAAATCAAACATTGAAACTTAAATATAAGTCTTAAGTGAAATAAAAAAATTTAAAGATTGTTTAAGGAGTTTTGGACACCTTAAAACTATTTGTGATATAAATACCATAAGTCTTAGTAAATACTTATTTTTATCAATTATTATAAATTTTTGATATTTTTTTAATATTGATACTAAATTACTAATATTTACTCACAACTTTTTATACAATTAAATGATAGGTTATCCATAGTATTGATGTTCCTAATTTAAGAAATATTGTTAAATTAACACTTCTTTTAGTTGTAAAAGAAATTAGAGTACATTTAATTTAATCTATATAAAGCAAACAACAAATTAAAAGTAAAAAGATTAAATGTCTTGATTTTTGTTCATTACAATATGAGACTTTGTATAGAATATATAGTTAGAGAAGATGACCATGATTAATTAAATCTAATTGATATTACCTTCATTTATGAAATTCTAATGATAAGGGTTTGATTATACTTTAAATGAAAGACAATGATAAAGCTGTTCTTGATAAAGAAGGTGGAAAACCATATGAGTATATTACAAAATAGTTAAATATAGATATTGAAATATACATAATTTTTTCAGAGTCTCGTGATATTGACAAAAGTCTAAGTTTATACCATAATATAGACTTAGCAGATAATCATAATACCATACTATTTCGTGATAATGATGATGATGATAATGATGATAGTAATGATGATGTTAGTGACAATATTCTTAAATTTAAAATACAAACTACTTAATTTATTTATAGAAGATAATCAATTTTGTTATGGTATTCAAGATGAAGATTATGAAGTTAAAACCTTTCGTATATGTGATTATGATCTATTATCATATTATTATACTAAAAGAAGACCAACATTTCGTGATAATAGTTGTGATATACAATAAGAGAAATAGGCTAATTAAATTTATTTTTATAACAAATCTTTGAAAATTTTGTAGATGATTGATTCTCAATTGTATTGATAGTCTTAAAACAATGATTTTTACAATTATAATTTATATAAGAGATTATTTGATATTTTCAATTACTACTTTAAAAGTATACATTGACTGTCAGTTCATTATCATATGAACCAAGTCATTATTTATCAAATAAATACAGCAAATGACATGAACATCATTAAAGTGAAATCAGTAGACTCTCTTACTCTTACTTGCACAGTAGATATCTTATCTGCATACTAGATAATATATATAATCAATAACTTATAGAATATTATAAAAAATATGTCACATAGATGTTATAGAATAAATACATCATATAGTGAGAATAACAAATACATTCTTAAATGCTTTAAAATTATTGAATACAATAAGGAAATGAATTATATGGATACAATCCATATGACCTTCTTAGACATTCAATATAAAATTAATTTTTATATAATATCATTGTTATTGAAATTATGTATGTTATTATAAGTTTTTTAATTTATTTGTACATGATTTAAGAGTAGTTATACATGCAACTAATTGACAATTTATATATGATATTACCTAAAAAATTTATTTATGTTTTTTTTTAATGTTTATCATAGCTTCTTTTATCTTATTCTTGAGTTTTAAGTTGTAATTTTAAGTTTTTTAGCTGGTTTTGTAAAAATATTGCGTTTCTATTAATACAATTCTCATCCTAGATTTGTTTTCTTTTTCCATAGAACCAATTTTTGATATGCTATTCACATTTGAATCTTTGGTGGTAACATTAGAAGTGATAGACTTACGCATTTCCTGTTCCTCAAATATGGACTGTAGAGTGACGACATGCTCTTGAACAAATTGATCAGTGATATGTAGGGTGAAAATTTGCTCATAAATCTCATACACCTGAATTTTCTTGTTGTGGCCATATATCTGTTTTAAAATGTCCCAAATTTTCTTGGCTGGTTGCAAAATCATCACTTCATATGTCACATTAGGATCCATTCTATTTTTGAACCAGGTCACAACAGCTATATATCATTTGCATTCTAATCATCATATCTATAGCTCTTCAAATTTAAAGGTGGTTTGGTGAGATGTTTCACTTTCCTTTGGGTAGTAAAAAATGTCTGAAAGCTCTGGGATCAGGGTAAAAAGTTTTTTGCATTGAGTTTTTCTGAAGTGCTGGTGAAATTCTTGACGGTGGAGCCTTAGCAGCCATTGAAAATTTCTAAAAAGCAGTCCAGAAGCTTAAGATGACAGATCTGAAATATGTGCAGAATCAGTCCAGACTGCAGTCAGTGGCTGAGATAGCTGACCTCTAAAACTTGGGGAGTCAGTAGCAGCGGGAACTCAGCCTTGTCTAGGGCTGAGCAAGAAGAACAGTGAAATAAAAAGCACCTTCAGGACATCCAGTGGCAGTAGAAGGAGAAAAAAACTGCCCTGGAAGGGACTGCAGAGTGTCAGCTGGCCCTTGGAGGACCAGCAATTGGCAGGTGACCGTCAGCAGTCTTTCAAGGCCTGGAAGGTGCTGGTGGCCATGGGATGTGACAGAGGAGGGAGGAGACGACAGATCCTGGTGATGCAGCTGAAGCTGACAGCGGTGAAGGAGGAAGTGGGTCTACAGTGGCACTTAAGGAGGAGGATGGTGGTGGTGGTGGTGGTGGCAGAAGTAGGGTTTTTACTTGGGCTCTGGTACCATGTGAGACTAGGAGGAAAACTGGTGATTGATTATTGATTGGAAAAAACAACTACAAATTATAGAGTGAGTAATGAATCCAATGTAAATGGATTAAACACTCACAAACTACTTTATTGTTCTCTTGCCAGTCATTCTTTATTTTACTATCATATTAACATATAATGGGTTTGCTCGTGCCACCGGAAATGGTGGTAAGTTTGGAATTCATGGGAAATGTAAATGGTGTGAAAATACTATTTTTTATAGATGTTTGTACACATGTTGAAAAGTGACAAAAGCTAAAGTTCAGGTGCTTGTATAGGTGTGAGAATTTATAAGAATTGAAAGAATAAAATCTGAATTAATTTGTATATTAATGTGATTAACCTTAATTTCTATGTTAAATTTGAAATAATAATTTCTTTTTATGTAATTTTATATTTGAAAATAATAATTATTTTCATATAAAGAGATTTTAATAAAAGTAAAATAAATTAATCAAATATAGTACAAAATGTTGTAACACTTTGAAATAAAATTAAACATTCAACTTTAATTGTGAAATTTAAATTAACTTAGATATTAATGTGATTAGCCTTAACTTCCACATAATTATTTTTATATTTGAAAATAATAATTACCTTTTTTTTAAATATTCAAATTTATTAATAACAATAAACATATATTAACCAACATGTGTGAGAATTTTCTTTTTCTTTTTTATTTTTCTTATTTTTTATTGTTTTATTTTAGTTTTTCAAAGTGGTATTAGGCATATGCATGTTGTGGGGGAAGAGCGTAAAATAGATTCCATCATTTCTAACCTATCGAGATGAGAATATTATTTTTATTGGACTTTTATATGACTAGAAATGATGAGAATATATTTTCTATCATTGCTACATGCGCAAACACCTTTATTTGGATGTGTGAGAAAGTAGAAGTTAATGTATTTAGGATTAAGATCCAGTTTAAGATCCATTTAAGATTCGTTTAACCTGGTCATATATATATTGTAACTCTTCCTTCACTAGTGATAACTTTTATTCTTTTCTCCCAAATTCCTTTCCTTCTCCTAGGGATTTCTCTTCACATGGTATTAAAGCTAGGGAGAGATTCTTGTGACTCCTCGTACAAGCAACCATTCGATTGAGAAGGTTGTTGGCATCGTTGGTTGCCACCCCCTCTTCTTGGTCAAACATTTGTGGGAGGGGTACATGTGTGAGTGTAGACTCTTGCTCAAGGTAGGTAGCTTTCGTGAGATTGATGTGAACAATGGCCGGTGAATGTCGTCTCCTCCCTACAACTTGCATGAGGGTTGTCTTGTAGATGTACGGTTGCTGAACTCCATTGTTTGTCTACCTTGCAACTCATGTGAGGTTTGTTTTTTGTGATTTATAAGTGGATTTGTGAATTGTTTACATTGATGACAATAGCTCAACGTGATTCAGCTATTAAATAGCTTTCTAGTACTAATGTAAAATTGAATGAGAAGAACTATCTAATGTGGTCTAAGAGTTTTTTTACCTTTATTGCTACTCAAAAGAAAAGTAAACATTGGACCTATCCACCATTGGAGATCAAGGATGCAAACTATGATGACTAGTTTGTAGATGATTCAATTGTGATTACTTGATTAGAGAACAACATGGAATCGAGTGTTGCAAAAAGCGTTATGATGTTGCAGACTGTAAAAGCAATCTAGGAGACACTTAAATAGATGTATGCCAAAGAAAAGAACATCCTCTGAGTGTATGAGATTTTTGAATAGATTTTCTCATTACGATTGACTAATTAGACCATCTAAAAGTACTATGAAAACATTCGGACACTATTTGAAAAACTTGACACCTATTAGTTGTTTACCACTAATCCTATTATCCTATGCTAGTATCAGAATGATCTACAAGTGGTAGTATTTCTTTTTGAGTTACTAGCAAATCTTGTCTCACAGGTTAGGGGATAACTCTTGGGCTGGGAGACTACTCTTGATTTAGGGATTGTTTTTGCTTGAATACTTAGGGTTTCTAAGGTAGACACCTTGCTTACAATGAAAGTCTCAACACTAGTTGTTTAGGGAAAATATTATAGGAAAGGAAGTAATACAGATTCTAGCTTTGGGAAAAGGAAGAGTTCTGTGTCCATATTATGACTTGACAAGTGTCGGAAGAAATATGAAAAATCTGTATGGACTCGTGTGACAACTGAAACACTTAAACTTCATGATGTATCTACTACAAGCCCTAGATCTTCTACTATGACTATCTCATAAGCAGAGTACAACAAGCTTATACAATCACAAACCTCTACCTCTTTACTACAACTACTTTGACATCCACCTCAGGTATAGAAATGACTATGGTAGTTAAGGAACAATAGTTTTTAGATAGTTAACTTAGATGCATCCTAACATATGACATGTTGTGCTAGTCTTCTCTCACTTTTAAAACAATTGTCTAGCCTTTGCACTGTGATTGTCATTAATGGCCACCACCTATTGTAGATAGTATTATGTCAAATTTTGGGGGTTAACACTATTCAAGCTACACTCAATCTTTGCTTTGATCACACATTTTAGGTTTTTGATCTTTCAATCAATCTTCTATCTATTAGTGTCATCATTATCTAACTATCTTGTTGTGTAGCCTTCTTTCATTTCACTGTATTTTTCAAGATTTAATCACATGGACGAGGATTGGTTTGGGCCATAAAAGGAGCATTGAAGAATACATCTTAGTTCAAGATACACTTGTGGATTGATTGCTCACCTATTTTCAACTTTTAAGTCACCTCTTCTATGACATTACCAGCTAGGTCATTCGTCCATGTAGAAAATTCTCTAGGCTTTACCATTGGTCACTATCCCTAAGTTTACTTATGAGTCATGTCAATTAGGAAAGTATGGTAGGTCAACCCTTTCGTGTATTAAACTTACCATCAATCATGACATGTTTGATATTGTGCACTACGATGTTTAGGTTTTGAGTCGTGTTACTTCTTGTGAAGGTCATCACTACTATCTTGTGATTGTTGATGATTTTTTTAGAATTTGTTAGGTGTATTTCTTGAAAGATTATCAAAATATTGTTTGTTGTCAAAAATTACTTTAATTAAATCAAAACTTAGTTTGCTGTGACTCCAAAATGTTTGCGTATTGATAATGCCTTGGAGTTCATTAATACATTCTTTCAACAATTTTATGCTTCATAGGAGACCATCTAATAGATTACTTGCCCTCACATCTCTTAACAAAATGAGGTGGTTGAGAGAAAACATCATTTCCTTGTCATTACTTGAACTCTGCTTTTCTAAATGAAGGTTCTTATATACCTTTTATTTGAAATAGTTCTTACTGTTGTATATCTAATTAATCGGATGCTTTCTACACCTTTCAGGGGTGAGGTCCTTTTACACTGTTTGTATCTTGAATGGGAACTGTTTAAGTTAACCTCTCATGTTTTTGGGTGTGTTGCTTATGTTTAGGATCTTAAGTTTGGTTTAGGCAAGTTTGATGTTAGGGCAATTAAATGTGTATTTGTTGGATACTCTAGGACTTAAAAGAGATATAGGTGTTATTATCCTCCCACTAGACGTTACTATATCTTTGTTGATGTTACCTTTGTTGAAGGCCAAAGCTATTTTTCTGAGAGTCCTCTCTCTGATCAGTCCATTATTGTTCCTATACTTGTGGTCATTCCTCTTGAGTCACCTAAAAGTACTACTAGGGATTCTATTGGTGAGAGCCACAAAGACTTAGCTTATGTTGATAGTGAGATAGCTTTATAGCCATTGTAGGTGTACTCTTGACGAAGGAGACCTCATCCGGTGGCCTCAAACACCCAACATCGAGCTCCTTGATGCAAATCTGATGGCTCCCACTAATGAACCTTCAATTAATCTTTGCAAAGGTATTTGTTCTTGTACATAGTATCCCATTGTCTATTATATAGGCTACGAACATTTAACCTCCTCCTGTAGAAATCTTGCACTTAGTATATAGAATGAGTCACTTCTAAGGACATATCAGGAGATACTACAACTAACACATTAGAAAGATGCTATAGATGTTGAGATAGATGCTTTGTAGTCTTGTGGTATGTGGGAACTAGTTTCCTATCCTATAGAAGCTAATGCTATCTCTTGCAAGTGAGTATTTACTATCAAATATCAATTAGATGGATCTATTGATTGATACAAAGCTAGACTCATTGTTCGAGCCTTTACTCAAGAGTATGACATTGACTATATTGAAACATTATCACCAATTGTCCAATTGAACTCAATTCATGTTGTCCTCTCACTAATTGTGAACCAAGGTTGGAAGCTACATTAGCTTGATGTCAAACATGCATTCCTCTATGGAAATCTTTTAGATAAAGTTTACATGGAACAACCATTAAACTATGTTGTTTAGTGGGAGAATCAAGTGTGCAAGTTGCAAAAGGTGATCTATAGCCTAAAATAGTCTGCAAGTAAGGTTTGAAAAATTTAATCAAGCTATTTTCATAGGTGGATTAGTGGATCACTCAATCTTTATACACCAAAAAGATTGGGGACTTGTTATACTAGTAGTATATGTAGATGATATTCTCTTAATGGGAAGTGATTGTGATGACATTATTAAAACTAAGGATTACGTGGCCATTGTTTTTCAAACAAAAGATATGCGACACTTGAGGTACTTTCTTGGTATTGAGTTTGTTTACTTGAAAGATAAAATTGTATTGTTTTAAAGGAAATATGCACTAGATCTTCTAGCAGAAATAGGACACTTTGGTTGCAAACTTGAAGATAGGATGACTCCTCTAAAGAACTTGAAGATTCAGCACAATATCAAAGACTTGTAGGCAAACTTATTTATCTTATAGTCATCAGACTTGACATTACCTATAGTGTAGGACTTCTAAGTCAATTTATATACAAACCTCAACAAGTGCATTGGATAGGAGCATATAGGTTCCTGATCTACATTAAGAAAACACCTGGAAAAATGGCTTCTGTATAGATGTAATGGTCACTTGAGGATAGAAGCCTTTTTTGATGTTGATTTTGTCAACATCTAGGTATCTCACTTACATAGGAGGGAAATCTAGTCTCTTGAAGGAGCAAGAAACAGAATGTTGTGTCTTGCTCAAGTATAGAGTTAGAGTATAGGGCCATGAGAGAAACATGATGTGGGATGATGTAGTTGAGGTCACTTCTTCAAGAACTTGGGTTGAAGATTCAACTACCCATGCAAATGTATTGTGATAATTAGACAACTATCTACATTGTAAAAAATGAGATGTTTCATGAGTGTATTTAGCACATTGAAATAGATTGTCACTACATTCGAGATCTAATAGTCAAAGACATCATTTATATGTTGTTCACTCTATCGTCTGAGGGGTTCGTTGATGTTCTTACAAAAGCTTTGGATAGTAATACATTTGGTGATATTTGTAACAAGTTGGGAATGATAAATATTTACTTACTAGCTTAAGGGAGAGTGTGAGACAGTAGAAGTTAATGTGGTTAGGACTAAGATCTAGTTAAGGATCTATTTAGGATCCGTTTAATTTGGTCATATATATATTGTAACTCTTCCTTCATTAGTGATAACTTTTACACTTTTCTCCCAAACTCCTCTCCTTCGCCTAGGGTTTTCTCTTCACACAATGAAATTCATTTCCCATTGTTTTCTTTTCCACTAATTTTAGAGGCACAAACCCCTCCAATGTGTTTACCTTTACTTTGGTCTTCTGGTCTTGTAATCTGATTCGATATAGAATTTTTACCTATGAAATTATTCTCTCAAATACATCATGCTATATTTCTATTTGGTTAATTTCAGCTATTATATTAACTACAAGTTAATGAAGAAGAAAGTCAACCAGTATGAACAAATGCTCAAGGCTGGTTTACAAGATCGACGGCAAGTGCTCAAAGAGTTTTCAAGGATGCTTGATGATCAGGTTTGTCTTAAGATCTGGGTAATGGAAGGTTTATCCCAAGTACATGTTGACAATTAGTATCCTCTTTCTAAACAACTTTGTCTTTGCTACATTTTTTTAGTAGAGCCACCTTGCTGTAATTTATGGCCATACTGTTGATTGTCATATAGCTTTCCGGGATGCTTTTCTCAATTTGCTATTGGTTATGTTTGTTCTATGATATTATCACAAATTTCTCTTAGAATGTTTTTTTTGTCCTTTTTATAATATTCTACTTGATAACAAGTTTTGAACAACCAATCTCATGTCCATATCTTCCACAGGTAATATGTTCTCAGTTCAATTATGTTTTTGATTTTTTATTTCAGAATCATTTTCCTCCAAAAGTTTTCTTAATTATCAGTCTCGCTCATGTCCAGAAATGTTTTTATTCTTAGATTCACGAGGGAAACCTCATGTGCCTTTTTACTGATATAGTTGTTTGCTCTTTATGCACTCTTTGATCTATAATTCTGATCTTGGTGGGTGCTTCATTTTTGTACAATTCATAGATGGAGTTTCTTTTTTTCTTTGAACTAAAATATCTACTAATTCATAGATGGGATTTCACTTCTAGGTAATGACAATCAATCATTAATAAGAAATGGAAAATATATTAGTATCTTTAAGACTACTTGCATTTAGGAAATTCATGTTATGAACCTTTAAAATGGGATTTTTCATCCATGTTAGCAAATACTATAGGTACACACAGGGTGTTTTTCTGTTAGGACCTTCTTTGCTTCTTCCTCTTCCTTCCCCTGTTTCCACTCTTGTAATCTCCTCCGCCTTCTCCCATTGTCACTATTTCCATCTCTTCTCACTGTTGTCATCATTGCCACCTTCTCTTGTTGCCATCACCACCTACTATCGTCAATGCCCCTACCCTGTTGCTTCCTCTTACTTGCATCACTGCCTCCTGCTACCACCTTGTTGTCCTCTCTATGATACCTTGTGGTCTCACCCTCCTTTCACCTTTGCCTTCAATACATAGAGCATGGTCAGTGCCTTTGTGTACCACATGACTAATATAGGTGTCTACAAATTACGGTAGGAATCAATGGAAATATCACCACCGTCATGATTAATATGCTAGTCTATATGATTAATGCACCAGTCTATATTTCTCGTCGTTCTTTAGAAGTTTAAAAGAAACAAAGTGGTTATTGGGATAATGCTAACCATTTATTATCTTACAATATCTTATTATTTTCATCAAATTATTAATTAATTAAGGTAGAAATCAATGGGAATATCACCACCTTCATGATTGATATGCCAATCTATATTTCTTGTCATTCTTTAGAAGTTCTAAAAGAAACAAAGTGGTTATTGGGATGAAGCTAACCATCTATTATCTTACAATATCTTATTATTTTCATCAAATTATTAATTAATTTCATTTTTAAGAATATTTTTTTGATAATAGAATCCAATGATAAAAATTGTTGCTATTTCTTGCTTTGATGAAGCTTACTACATCTAAGCATATCTTGTGCTATCTTTTCAGATAGAGAAGATTGTCCTTTTCCTGTTGGCACAGCAAGGACATATTGCTACCTGGATCAAGCAGTTAGGAGAACAACATGCAGCACTTGTAGAACAACCTGATATATCACAAATCAACTTTCTACGAGAAGCATATAGACAAGTTGGATTAGATCTTCTAAAGCTTCTGAAATTTGTTGATATGAATGCAACTGGTGTTCGTAAAATATTAAAGAAGTTTGATAAACGATTTGGCTACAGATTTACTGATCACTATTTGACAACTCGATCAAATCATCCTTATTCTCAGCTACAACAAGTGCTCAAGCATGTGGTAATCTTTTTCTTCTATCATGCATTTCTCTTGATTGTTCTTCAGTAAAAATAGTGACAGTGATGAGAAACCCAATAAACCATCTTAATAAACATCTTTTTAACATGCATGGAATTTTTTTATGATTTCTCATTTGATATACAGATAGAGGATTGGTTGATAATAACTTTTCTTGTTTTCAATAATTTATCTTAAAATCTCTAAACATTTAAAATACATAGTTATTTTATTTTTGTTATTTTAGGGCCTAGGTGCTGTTGTAGGGGCACTATCTCGCAATCTAGCAGAACTTCAGGATCAACGGGGTAGCTACTTATCAATATATGATCAACCTTCTGTTGTTTTGGAGGTAGATATTGTTTACCTTTTATCTATCAACTCTTTTGTATTGGTATTTCTTTGACATCCATTTATTACGTTGCACTGTTTACTGCAGGATCCTGTTATCGAGTCAATAAAAGCAGCTGTTGACAAACTGACACATACAACAAATATGATTCAGTATTTAGGAACACATGCACTAATTCCGCCAACTGAAGAAGAAGAAGAGATTGAAGAGAAAAAATATCACCTTCAATCACTTCTCTTGAACTTAGCAAACGCCTTCCTTTATATGGTGAACACCTATATTATTGTTCCAACAGCAGATGACTATGCTACAAGCCTTGGAGCTGCAGCCACAGTTTGTGGTGTCATCATTGGTTCTATGGCTGTTGCACAGATGTTCTCTTCCATCTATTTTAGTGCATGGTCGAACAGATCATACTACCAACCACTAGTATTTAGCAGCTCTATGCTTTTGATTGGAAATCTGTTATATGCATGGGCTTTTGATCTCAATTCCATCACTGTTCTTTTGGTTGGTCGTCTCCTTTGTGGGTACTGTTCTCTAGTTTTCATTTTCTTTATAGATTCATTGAAATGCTGTTTTTCTTACTCTTTTAGGATCAGGCAGGCTACTTGTTACACTTAGATGGCCATATCTTCTTTTCTTACATATATATTTAGATTTTAATCCTTTGATGATTTAGAATTTGTTTTGCAATTGAAATATAGCAATTGCATGCTTGTAGACGTATTGCACTTATAATTTAACAGTTTGGTGTTATAATTTACTGGTTTTTTTCTTGTTTGAACTTGTTGCTGTCATTATTCATTAGCCCAGTCGATGGTGGTAAAGACTATATCTGCGGCTTCTACATACGTGGCTGCACTTCTGGCTTGCCTTTGTAGTTTGTCTATGCATTGAAATTTTTCCTGATATGAGATAAGGTTTTTTGATGCATTTCTGATTTGCCTGTTTGCTAAACAAAATTCTCTTCGTGACTCAGAAAGAAATATAAAATTACCATTCTAAGCAGGCTTTCCTGTCACCAATTGCTTTATAATTTTGTTCTTGTAATCTCTTTTGCATTGTAATTCTGTTGGGGAGTTCTGGTACCAGATTCCTGTTCAATTTTACGATTTTATTTTACACATTCCTTGCTTTGTGCAATATCTGAAAATAGCTTTTATGAAATGCAGATTAGGTTCTGCTAGAGCTGTTAACCGTCGTTACATTAGTGACTGTGTGCCCCACAAAAGGAAAATGCAAGCTTCAGCTGGATTTGTTAGTGCTAGTGCTCTTGGAATGGCTTGTGGTCCTGCTCTTGCAGGCCTTCTTCAAACTAATTTCAAGATTTCCTTTTTCTCATTTAATGAGAATACGTTACCTGGATGGGTCATGGCTTTCACATGGCTTATTTATTTGCTATGGCTATGCATTTCCTTCAAAGAACCAGTTGGTGAACCTGTGGATGGCCATTTTCCACATGGAGGTGAATTTCATAAACATTTATATGTCTTTATCTTTGGTGTGCCTTGAAATAGTGCAGTTCATAGATGTACTTTTAGGGACGATCTCTCATAACTGATTTTCTACAACCAACTTTAATTTTTGTGAACATTAATGTGTTGTAACATGTGCTCTCATAACCTAAATGTCTTGATACTCCTCAGTAGTGAAGTTGATGTTTTATATTTTTGATTTTTATTGATTTTCAACAAGGCAGTTAACTATGACTTATGTTTTCTTCATCAAGATGGTGATACACCTGGGTTAACAACAAAAAAATTCACCTTCATTACAAGTGTAATTTCCTTTCCTATTGAGATACATGAAATTTTATTTATTCAAATTTGTATATTGTTATAAACATTTCAGATTTCATATACTATAATTATTCCTGTGCAACCTAAAACTAAATATCACATCTAAGAGTCAAGACAGCAATAAATAATCGAGAAAAAATAATTCAAAAATCAGTTATGGTAGAAAAATCAAGCCATCAATAAAACACAATGCATCATTGATTCAACTCACAAGTCAGTAATAAATAATTGAGAAAAAATCTTCCTAAGATCAGTTATGGTAGAAAAATCAGGCCACAACGAAATACAGTAAATCATAGAAGAAAAATTAGCAATAATGACTAAAAATCAGTTAGGTTTAAAAAGGTAAGGTTTTGGAGTGGACAGATCAAATCAATGACTTTTATTGGAAAATAATGATGAAAATGTACTTAGATGAAATGGCCATTGGACATGTAGGAAGAACTAGAAGGCTCGGTAGAGGAGTGTGCCACTGTAGGATAGGTTGCCATAGGTTTGTGTTGTGATCAGAGTCGTTGCTTAAGGGAGTTGCTGCTGTAGGAGATGTTGCCAAAGGGGATCTCTGTTAGAGGAGAGGTTTTTGGAGGTGGCTGAAGTTGCAGGTTGTTGGAGAAAATCCTTCTTAATTTTGATAATGGCAAATTTTGATACTAAGTGTGTGTAGGTACAAGTGATAAGGAGATTTGGAGGATATGCAGAAATAAAATTTATCTAGTATCGCGTGAAGACACAAGTCTGGAAGGATGAAGACCATGGAGATACAATATTAAGTTTCTTCTAATTTATTTTGTAGAATCATTTGTAAAATCCTGATGCTCTTATGTTTTAGAAAGTCTTAGATTCTCAGTCAAGAGTTAAGTTCATTGAGAAATATTTAGGAAAATTCTTGAAAAACCCTGTAATAAGTTGTTGGATCACCGACAAGAACTTTTGGATATCTGATCTATCTTAGAGCAAAATGTTTATATTAGAAAAAATAACTCTAAAGTCATAATAGACCACTGTTGGCAGAGGTTTGGGTGGCTGTTCCTAAGAGAAATAGAGTCAGTGCAACTGTTTTCAAATTGGACCATTGGTAATTGATTATTGGAGGCTTGTTCTTAGGAATTGTTAGTCAGTCTTCTCTTGTTTAGATCACCTGCATTTGAAATTAAATAGCCATTTATTGAACTAGTAGAATCTGTAGGACTTATCACTAGAATGGATCATTGGAAAATGAAGGGTGGGCCATCGATTCTAGAGTGTCAGTAAGGTTAGTAGATACCTTGTTCTAGAATAGATCATGATTCATAAATTAGACTACCAATTTTCAAGACAGTAGCTGAATAAGTTATTGACTTTAAAAAGCAATGCATCAATCTCTCTACCAGGCATTTGATTTCCTTAGTATCCCTTCACCCAAAATTAGCCATTACCAAAATGGACTACCAAATTGTTATAGAAGAAAATGGAAACTGAAGATAGAGCGAGAAGAAAGGGAAGAATGGAAGGGTTTTATGAGCTAGATGGAAGAAGAGGTGAAACTCATTTTTTTTTTTGCTTAGATTGGCATACAAGAGAAAAACACCCACCCCTTAAAAGGGTAATAAACAATGGTCAAGGAAAAAATGGGAAATAAATAGCTCAGTCATAATCATAACACATCATTAGCCTCTTGGCAATCTTGGTTGACTAATGAGATCAAGTTTGAAAAAAAAATCATGTAGCATCTTACAAGGCAAGCTTTTGGTAAACATATTGGTGAGCTGGTTGTGTATAGGAACATATCGAGTGATAGAACTCTACTAGCCACTTTTTCTTGAATAAAATGATATACAAGTTGAAGGTGCTTCGCTTGAGTATGAAGGATAGGCTTGACGGATAATTGAATAGCACTTTTATTATTAGAAAGTATCTGTGACACGTGAGGTATAGGAATACGAAGTTCCTTGAAGAGATTACACAACCATAATATCTTAGTGGTATAGCCTATCATGATGTAGTATTCAACTTTAGTGGTACTTAGTGTAATGGTGGACTGCTTCTTGGAGGACCACGAAGTGCAATTCCTTCCCATGAAAATGCACTTTCCACTAGTAGATCTCATGATTTCAGGACAAGCATTAAAGTCTACATTGCGAAAGGCGTATATGCGATGAGTGAATTTGTTAGTACGATAAAGCCCATGACTTACCATGCCTTTGAGATATCATAACACTTTTGAAAAACGTAAAGTGCATGTTGGTCGATTTTTGCATGAAATGGCTAAGCAAATTCACAGAATAACAAAGATTAGGATGAGTTAAGGACAAGTACTGTAGTCATCCCAAAAGTTGACGATAAAGATGAGGATCTTTAAAGCTTGAGCTCTTTTGAGTGAGAAATTGGGATAAATTTTGTGGCAACAATATGCAAATTGGCTTGCAATTAAGCATGTTGGCCGATTTGAGTATGGACAGGCTATACTATTGTTGGGTGAGGAATATTCCATCGTTGCTGCATCGAACTTCAACACTAAGAAAGTAGTGTAGAGCAACTAAATCTTTTATGGAAAAGCGAGATCCAACATGCTTAACAAACTCATTAAGAAGAGGAGTTGTTCCCATATAAAATGATGTCATCCACATAAAGCAATAGATACATCATGTCATTATTATTTTTATACATAAATAGAGATGTGTTAGAATAGCTAGATTGAAAACTATACTCAAAGAAAAAGTCATTGAATTTGTCATACCACATTTGTGAAGCTTTTTTTAGCCTATAGAGAGCTTTGTTTAACTTACACACATGCTTATGATAATTTGGATGTTCATAGCCGGGTGGTTGTTTCATGTAGACCACTACATGCAAGTTCCTGTGGAGGAGGGTGCTCTTGACATCCAATTGACAAATGTCCCATTTGTTGATCATGGCAAGGGACAAAACAATGCAGATGGTGTTGACACATGTGATAGGGGAGAATGCTTCAAAGTAATCTATCCCTTTGACTTGATGAAAATCGTTGGCCACAAGCTAAACTTTTAATCTTTTAAGGTTGCCATTGGCATCAAGTTTGGATTTAAAAACCCATTTGGAATTGATTACATGCATGGAAGCATCTCTTGGCATGAGTGTCGAAGTTTGGTTTTCATGTAAGGCATCAATTTCTTCATTCATAACAACCTTCCACTTAGGATGATTAAGTGCTTTGGTTATATTGCAAGGAATATCATAAATATTAGTAGTGATGCAAGTTAACAAAAATCTTAGATTTGGGTTACTTATCCCATGTTTGGAACAAGTGTGATTGACGGTGGGTGCCTCATTAAAGATAGGACCTTCGACCAACATTTCTTCAAAAATTTGGGGTTCATCAAGATCATATTGCTCGCATGATGAAGAGACATCATGTTCAAGCTTCATTCCTACCCTCTACAATAGTAGGCGTAGAGTGCACTTCAACAATGTCACCATCATTGTAAGCATTTAGAGCATGGGCAAAACCCAACATAGGTTTTGTGGTGATTGTGCTAGATCTAGATGCATGGGGTTAATGTGCTCAGGATAACTGTTGGTGCCAAGATCGAGCTCATAGTGGGGTAACCTTCTTGGAGCATTGGGTGGAGCTAGGGCACGGTCGATGCTTTTGTCATTGGTGTTGTTGTGGTTTCATGTTTCTCTAGTTACAGTGTGGCTTAGTTTGTATACAGGGGTGAAAGACTCTTCCCTAGTCATTGTATCAACCTATTAAGAAATAGGAGAGACCTAGTTGCAATGTGGCTTGGTTTGTTTATAGGGGTGAAAGACTCTTCCCTAGTCATTGTATCAACCTATTAAGAAATAGGAGAGACCTATTGACCGCTATAATAGGATTGTCTAGGAAAAACAGAGTTAGTATGAGATGGAGAACAAGTTTTAGTTGCCTTAATTAAATGATGTGGCCCACGAGGAAAGAATCCTTCATTAAAAACAATGTTATGACAAATGAACACACATTGGAGGATAGGACTATAGCATTTGTACCCTTTATATTGCAAGTCATAACTGATAAAAATACATTGATCAGATTTGGGGCTCAATTTGTCACTCCTATAGTGCTTGAGCATAGAGTAGCAAATGCAACCAAAAGGTTTAAGCATATCATACTTGGCATGAGTCTCATATAGATGAAAGTAAGGTGTGGTAATACTTTGTTCGACAACATAGGTGGGCAGCTTATTCATAAAAAAAACCACACAAGAAAATGCGTTGCCTCAAAACTCTTTGAGAGGCCACTTTAGGATAATAAGCACAATCCCATCTCGATAATGATGCGGTGACGTCATTTTGCTATAGGGTGTGAGGGCATGAGACTTGCAACAATGTCCCTTGATGATGCAACATATCAATAAAAACATAGGAAGTGTATTCCCCTCTACCTTTACATTGGAAGCATTTAATAACCTTCCCAAAATAGGCACGAATATATGCAACAAAGTGTTTATAACAATCTAGAAAATTTAACTTATGCTTTAAAGGATAGTACCATGTAAAATGAGAAAAATCATCAACAAAGATAGCATAAGACTTGTGACCTTTTTGAGAAATAATAAGAGCAAGTCTCCAAATATCACTATGGATCTTATCAAAAATATTAGCAGCACAAGAATTGGAAGTGGTAAAAGGAAGAGAGTGACTTTTTCCAAATTGGCAATCACAATACACCTCATTGAGGTTCTAGTCAACAATAGAAATCAGCCCATGAGAATGCAAAATATTAAGAAATCTAGTATTACAATGTCCAAGGTGCATATGCTAGTACTTAGCACTATTTTGTTGCATTTTTGTAAAGCTAAAATATTGAGAATGCGACCATTATTCATTTTATAAGCACTATCATGCTTCCTTCCTTGAGCAACTAGGCCCCCAATTTGTTTGTGTTGGACTTTGAAACAATGATCATCAAATTCAATATTATATGGAAAATTGGAAGTCAACTGATCAATAGAAATTAAGTTTTTATGTATGCCGAGAACATATAAAACATTTTCTAAAATAATAGAGTTATTATCACTATTATATACTTGAGTTCTACCAATACCTTTAACTTTGAGCATGTCACCCTTAGCCACAATCACGTAATCTTTATTACTATAGTTGTTAGTATAGGAAACCAAATTTGGCTTACTTATAATGTGATTGCTAACTTTGGAGTTGACGTACCAATCGACTTCATTCACATCCTCGATAGCCACTATAGCAAAAACTTGAGGAAGTTGAGTGTTTTGATAGGAATAGTCGAACTTGTGCTAGCAATCTAAAGGATTGTGACCAACTTTTCCACAAATTTGACAAGTTTGCCACTTCTGTCCATCTTGATGTTGTTGGTTGCATGAGGTAGTGACTTCAGTAGTAGGAGGGAAACCATGCCCTCATCCTTCAAGTCTATAAGTTGTCACATAATTGATAGGAGGGAGAGCAACATAGGGCCTAGGTGGCACACCTTGGCCAATAGGATACATATTGCCTACCCTCCCATTAGGATGCAAGTTGTCCATGTTCACCATTTCAGATGGTGCATCATATCCTCTTACGATAGCATGTTGATGTGGAGTAGTGGTATAGAAACAAGTTATATATTCGCTTGCTGACTTATTCTTCCCTTGAGCATCATTTTTCTTGTAAGCGTTTTTATTATTGCTACTCCTTTGACCAACATAGAAAATTACATTGCTAGATTGTTTTTCAACACATTTGGTCTTGCTCTCGAAACTTCTCAACATATCCACAACATCGGCAAAGCAATGGAGAGGAAAGCAAGGCACCATGGTTGAATAACTCTCATACTGATCATTTAATGTGTTCGTTAATGCATAAACTTTCTCTTTGTCTCTTAGAGCATTTCTTGTAAGGCTAAGAACATTACAAATTTGATTAAAATCACAAAGAAAGCCATCAAGAGTAGAGTACTTATCTCGTTGCAACTTGTTGAGTTGGCTCTTAAGACAATACTACCGCTCACATGATGGTTCTTTGAACTCATGATGCAGAGAGGACCAGGTTTCATGGGAGGTTCCTAGATGTATGCATGTACTTGCCACTTCATCAAATAGACTGTCAAGGATCCAACCTTTGACGATGGAGTCAGTTCATTCCCATTGCTCTGGAAGAGGGTTACGAACCAGCCACTCAACACTAGTTGGTGACAAATAGAAACTCTGGTAGGTACTTATAGCTCCCATCAAGAAAGCCATGAACTCTTTGTGCTTTCACAAGGCTAGTGATTTGCGTCTCTTAGACAAGGTAATTTTTGGATGACAAACGAGTTGAGAGGAAAGCCATGGTGTTGGCATTCACAAGGTATGGGTATACCTCCCCATTTATCACAATGTTGACGTGGCTTCCTCCATTGCCCTTGCCCTACTCTTCACAACTCATCCTTTATACTCTAATACCATATAGAAGAAAATGGAAACTGAGGATAGAGCAAGAAGAAAGGGAAAGGGAAGAACAAAAGGGTTTTATGAGCTAGACGGAAGAAGAGGTGGAACTCTTTCTTTTTTTTGCTTAGATTCACATGCAAGAGAAAAACACCTACCCCTTAAAAGGGAAATGAACAATGCTCAAGGACAAAATGGGAAAGAAACAGCTCAGTCATAATCATAACACATCATTAATTGTCAAAGCAGATCACTGTTTCGAACATCTGCAAAAAGAAAATAGCTATTTTAAGAGTGATGTTTCACCTTCCACCATTATATATACCTATAAATTCAACTGTTAAGAGTAAAAACTTGCCAACAGCACATTTTGATCTTCATTGCAAACATCTTCAAAACACATTGGAGCTCTTCTGTGCACAAAAATTTACTTAGCCAACACTCTTATCATTTTCATTGGAAAGAGCCAAAGGATTGTAAGCATTTTACTGTACTGTAAGTTTTTCATTTCAAGAAAATTTGTTCACCAAGTTGTGGTGAGGTTTCATCTAGTTTTGGTGAGGTCACCTTAGATTTGAGGTTGTACTCTTTGATTTAAGGAGAGCAGACTTGATTAGATTGGGCTAAGACAGTAAATGTTGAGTGTTAAACCTTAAAAACATTCATTGTAAAAAAGTTAGGTATTAAACCTGTAAAAGCATTGAACTGTGGTGGGCTGTTGGGCTTAAATAACCTCAGTAATAGTGAAAAGCACAAGCTTAATTGTTTGTGGAGTGGATATATTTAATTAAGGAACCATTTTAAAAATTCGTGTTTAATTATTTTTATTTCTATTTACCACATATTAGTTGAAACTACACTTAAATTGATATATCTTTGTTTCATATGTGTTAATAGTAAACAATAAGTCACATCACTGTTCACTTCCACTATACTGATCCATACAAATCCTAACATAGGTGAGGCTATTGGATGTTGCAAATAGTGGTTGGTGATGGTTTCTATTCTTCAAGGGTTTCCTTTGTCTTTGCTATTTCTAGAAAATAGCTTACTAGTATATTTATATTGTTGGATCTTTCAAGGATTTGCCTAAAAATCCAATAAAAAACCCGCCAGGACTGGGTGTTAAAACACCTTTTTCATTATGGCACTAGGCCATTAAGGTTTTAGTAAGAATTAAGGTTAGCCAACACCTTAACCAGATCATTATGTTTAACCAGATGTATTTCAGTGAGAATATAAAAAACCCACCAGGATCTGGTTAAACAACGAATGGCTCTAGGTGTGAAAACACCTAGAGTCCAAGTACCTAGGTATTGCCTAGGCGGCGATTAGGTGCCTACCTTTACTATGGTTTTTCTTGAATACAACTATAAATAGATGATATAATTTCAAGACAACAATAACAATCAATACCTTAATCCTGTTATATGGAGGCTTTTCTTGAACACAACTGTAAATGGATGATATATTTTCAAGACATTAATAAGAATCAATACCTTAATCCTGTTATATGGAGTCAGTTGCATAAATCTTTTCTTCTATGTGTTTACAAGTTGTGCACAAATATTTTAAGAAGTGTGTCGCACAAATGGAGAAAAACATATCACATGGTCAGTGCAGTATGTGCAAAATGCATAACGATTTAATGGGCATTTTCAATTTTTTATCATACTAGATTTTTCTTCCACTCGTATTTACTTTACCCATTTACACTTCTTTCTATTAGTTAGCGAATGACAAGTAGAAATGTATTTAGTTAATGGTGGACATAATACAGGTGTTACAGAAGATGCTTTGAACAGTGCGGGTCTAGAGAATGGTCTTGCACGTCCGTTGCTCCAGCATTCAAAGGAGAAGCAAGAAGATGAGGATGAAGACAAAGATATTGATGAAAGTGATGAAGCTGCTAAAGAGTCACGAATGCCTGCAACTTCAATCAGATCTGCATATAGACTTTTGACACCTTCTGTGAAGGTTAGAATTCCACTTTAGCTTCATATTCATATAGCTAATCATTATCTTCCTATTTGCATATGTAATTATCTCTGCACACATTGATAACCTAACAAATTATGTGTTATAATTTATGAACTCCTAAAAAAAACACTTGTCCTTTATTTGGGTAGTTTTTATACTTCTATGGTTTCTTCATTTTGTATACTGGCGATTGGAAAAGTTATCCTAAAAAGTTATACTGTCCTTTCCCAAGGTAGATAGTTTTTCTACCTTCTCGTATCTTGCCGTTCATGTTCAGATTATGTTATTCCTTGATATTCTATGGATGCCGTAAATAATTCATTCCACCTAACTCTGGATTTCATGCAGCAGAGAATTTGATGCTTGAATGTACTGTTGACATTGATTGCAAGGTTGCATAGTCAAAATAACATTTTATGATTTATTGGATACAAAACAAGTTTTTTAAGCTGTCAATATATTGATGGGATAATGCATTAGTGAGTTTGAATTTGACAGGATCAGGGTTTTCAAAGTTCTTAAGGCCAAAGCTTAAGCTTTTCCCAAATAATTCCACTATTTCTTCTTTTATTACCTTCTCAGTGGTCAGTACTTGGAAAGTGATTATCTAGATACATTTCTATAGAGTATGAAAGATGTCTAGCGTGATTAAATCTTACTGATTGAATTAGTTTCACAAAGTATGAAAACTGTAGCTTAGTGTTAAAAGGTATAAGAACAGAGGGCATGGCCATCTCTTTAAACAAGCCATCCATGATGCTTTATAAATTGTTTTATAGGATGACATAACATAAAAGCTTTTTTATTATTTTAATAGTTCCTTTCAATATTGAAAATTCCAAAGTTCAATGGTTTTTTGTACTTGAATATTCCAGAATGAAGACGATATATGGTTATGTCTCTATTTCTTTCTACCCAATATGACAGGTCCAATTATTGGTATACTTCATGCTCAAATACGCAATAGAGATTTTACTTTCTGAATCCAGTGTCATTTCTTCATATTACTTCAACTGGTCTACAAGTGCGGTGGCAATATTTCTTGCATTGCTTGGAATAACAGTTCTCCCAGTAAATGCCATCGTTGGGAGCTATCTTAGCAACATGTTTGAAGATCGGTAAGGCCACTTTTGATGGTTCATAAAATAGTTGTTTCATCCATGATTCGATTTTCGCTGTAGAATTTCACCTGGCATGTAACTGGGAACCGGGATTATGATTCTATAATTTATTTGAGCATATAAAAAGGGAAAAGAGGGTAACATGCGAAATTACTGTAATCAGCAACATTATATTTTACTCTATTGATCATGATGGAATTATTGGTGCTTGGAACATATTGGGCTTTGGTGGGAAGTCAGGACTCATGATAGAATGGTTAAATATGCCACCACCAACATGCTAGAATATAATATGCCACCACCAACATGAATTATTTCAAATAATTAAGTAAATTAAATTTAGTACATATTGAGTAGTGTCATTTGAACAAAAATGTCAAAGTTTTTTCTCCTTAAAATAGAATGAAAACGTCTCAAATTCGTGTTTATGTATGGAACAATATCACCTAGAAAAAGGTCCCATTATTAAAACAAAGCTATCACAAATGACATCAAAGAAATCATCAAATTTCACCATAAAGCACTAGCCTCAGCCATTCTTTCTTTTCATCAGAAATTGGTTAAGAAAAGAAATTTATACATGCCACTTGTAACTTGTAATCACACTCATATTGTTTTTTGAAAGTTTTTCTTGATTTATTCATTGACTTTTTTGGCTTTTAAAATATGTAATCCATACTAATTGTTTCGTTGAGTGTCCCCTTTTTAACCTTTGATTTGATTTGCAATCATTGTGGATGCTTCTATAATGCTTTGGATTATTAGATTTACCAAGGAATGAAACCTCTATTTCATATCAAATTTCAGCAAGTTAGCAAAAGCAGCATGTTTCAGTAAAATGTCATTATGGCAGACTTGTGATTGGAAATATGGTAAAGAAAATCACCTTTCGCTAATAAATTATCATGTTGACATTTTTTTGTTGTCATTTCAACAATTTAAAAAGTTGACATGTATTAGTAAAATTTCATTGATATGTGTCGATGTTTAATTCCATGGGATTCACACTACCCCCTTTTTTTCTTGATTTTCTTTTGTACTCTTGGTGCACTCCTTATTTATGGTCTTTGTTTTTATTGAAAACAAAGGAATAAGTGGAAGTAGATTGATTTCATTTGCAAATATAAGGCCTATATATATAATGACTACATAAAAGAGACAAATATAAATTAAATAATGTAAAACTAAACCTACAACACATATATAAGTCTAATGCATTATTTACCTTTAACACTTCCTTTCAAGTTAGAGCATTTAGTTTGCAACATATTCAATAATAGTTCAATAAATTTAATCATAATAGAAAATATTATATACATAGAGAAACATAAAAAACCAATTACTATAGTAAAAGTAGTAGCAAAATGTAGTAATAGTTGTTGTAGTAGAAGTAATAGCAATAGAAGTAATCTGAGATGAGTGTAGGAAGAATTGTAGTTCAAATAGAGTCGATGAATGATCGAATGATACAATTGAGGTAGTAAAAAATCAGTTGTAATATTAGTGGGAGTAAAAGGTAATAATAGTTGTTATAATAACTAGAAAGAATAATATCTATTATCATCGTAGAAACTGTAGGAAACTACAATAAAGCCACCGGTGTCATTCTTGATAATACCACCTCTTGAAGCATGGGGTACATTGGCAGACCTGTCCACATTAAGTTTCCAGCATCCTTGTTGAGGTTTAGACCAAAAGACTCATATGATGTTAGGTTCATTCGATTGATGGTTCTTGATGTTGAAAGCTACCTGGAAATTCTTGAGGCTTTGTTTGACACGGTCTTGAACAAGAGCAAAAGAGGTATTTTTGTTTCCATGAATGTTGTTACATCTACCTTTTCAACATTCCCATAGTAGGTTTGCTATAGAGAATTTTCTAAATTTACAATCTAGCCTTTTGGTGTTGATGTAAAGCTCTCTACGTACAAAGGCTTTCCAATCATTTTGATTGCTAAGGCCAAGACTGAAAACTTTATTGACTAGTACCAACACAAACTAGCCTACTCTCCCATGAAAAAGAGGTGATCAGCTGAGTCTGCATTTGCCTTTAGCTTGCAACAAATGCACTTGGATGTCAACGTGATTCCCCTACATTGGATATTCACTTCTATTGATAGCACGTTGTGGTGGAATCTTTAGAGAAAGAAGAAAATTTTAGTGGAGATGTAACTCTTCCAAAAACCACCATTCCAATGGATCTGAGCCCTTCTGCTTCTGATTAGCTCTTAGGCTGATTTAACAGAGATGTCTCCTTCTTTACTTGAAAGTGTCGTTATTGTCAAATATTTGGCTTATATTGTGTCCGATCTCTGCTTTGATATATCCGAGCAACAATAGGTTGTCAACAATGGCATTGTCTCTAAACACATCAGCTACCAACAGACCTTCCTATTCTTCCAAAATGTTCATCAAATTCATTAGGGGGCCATCAACAATCCACCAATTGGTCTAGAAGTTAAGAAGGCCTTTGTCACCAAATCCTTTCTCCAGCCTAGTGAGCTTCTCCTAGGCACATATAGAATTTGTTCCAACTTTTCCTTTTGTCCACCTAAAAAGCCTCTGGGGTATGACCAAATAAGGTGCTCCATGCTCATGACCATATGTTCTTTTGATGCAAAATTCTCCACACCATTTTCATTTGAAGGACTTCCATCACCTCTTTGAAGTTTCTATTCCTTGCCCTCCTTCAATAGGCTTGGTGATTTTGTCCCAACTAACCCAATGTTGCTTTTGTTTGGTTCCTTCATTGCCCCATAGAAAATTTGCACAAATTCTTTGCAATTGATCTAAGATGCCCAATGGAAGATCATAGACACTTAACAAGTGTATTGGTATGCTTTGAAAGTACATGCTTGATTAACATGATTTTGCCTCTAGGAGATAGAATGACAGTTTTCAACACAACCAATTTTTTGTGAACTTTGTAGAGAAGACCATCAAAGTAAACTGCCTTGACTCTACTTTTAAAGATAGGGCAGCCCAAATAAGTGAAGGGTAGGTATTTCATGTTTGAATTCTATAACTTCAAATCATTTGAACCTGTGCCATAGAATTGTGCCTTAAGACAATGAATTGTACCTTAAGACAATGAAGGAGCTTTTGTCACGATTCACCTTTTGCTCAAAAGCTGGTACTACATAAGAAAATCCATAGCATTTTCTAGGTTGCTTTTCTTGACATTGAGGAATAGCAAAGTGTCATCCATATAGAGAAGGTGGGAGTTTTCAAGGTTGGTACAACCAACATTATAAGGAATGATTCATGTTTCCCCCCACACGCTTAATTAGACCTCAACTTAGAACTTCTTCAACTAGAATGAATAGGCCTGGTGAAAGTGGGTCTCCTTGGCATAAGCCTTTGGAAGATTTAAAGAAATCAGTGGACACACCATTAAGGAGAATGGAGAAAGCATTATCTTGAATACACCCTTTTATTAAGTGAATGAACCTGTTGGAAAAGCCAAACTTATCTGGGGCAGCATAGATGGCATCCCATTTAATTCGGTCATATACTTTTTCCATGTCTAAATTAACCACCACATTGCCACCTCTATAACCATTGTCAATTCTTTGAATCAATTCTTAAGTTAGGGCAACACTATTAACAATAGTTCTACCGTTAATATATGCACCTTGAGTATTTGATGCTGCCTTCATCAAAATGCTTTGCATTTGTCATGCAAGAATTATTGCTATTACTTTGTACCTTACATTACATAGACTTATAGGTCTGAATTGTTTGAATTCACTAGGGTTTTCCACCTTGGGAATTAGGGATAAGAAAGTTGCCTTCCATGATCTATCAAGAGTGCCTCCTTGGAAGAAAGCTTGGATAGCTTAAACAAAGTTTTGTTCAATAATATTCCAGCGATATTGATAGGATTCCACCATAAACCCATCCAGGCCAAGGGCTTTGTCCTTTCCCATCTCAAACACAATATTTTTAATTTCCTCAATGGAAGGAGTTTGGCACAATATGTCATTTTCACTATTTTCCACTACCTTGGCAATAAGATCCACTAGGTTCCTGTTCCATTCCTCTCCTTCTAACGAGAGAAGGCTTGAATAATAGATCCAGTCTCTATGTTTGAGAGCTTCCATATCACCATCAACATCAACATCGTTGATCATCTAAGCCGAGGAGTTGTTTTTCTTCCTTTTATTTAAAATCATGTGGAAAAATCAAGTATTGTGATCACCTTCACTCATCCATCTAACACGAGCTTTCTGGGCAAGAAAGATGGCTCTCCTATGATCATTTTCTTGTAGCTTCTGCTGAGCTTGTTCCAATCCAGTTGCTGTATCAACATTCCATTCTGCTTGTGGATTGGCTTCAAGTTGCCCTACCCAGTTGGATAGAATCTGCATTTGATTCTCAATATTACCAAATTCATTATTGTTCCAAATTTGAAGGTGTTTCTTGAGCTTGATTAGTTTCCAAGAGATGTTTTTGATAGGGTAGTCATCATGCCTCGAATTCCAGACATTAGTAACTTCTTATATGAAGTTACCATGTCTCAACCACATTGCTTGAAATCTGAAAGGGGACGGTCCAAGCTTACCATCCATTCTGTTTTTGACAGTCATCAGAGAATGGTCTGAATGAGCATGCATATGATATTCTGTTACTAAATTATAGAGATCAGTCATACTGTTATTGATAAGTATCTTATCCAGTCTTCTATATTTTTTAGTTGCACCCATGTGATTATTGCACCATGATAGGGAATCTCTTACATGTTGTGGTTCATCCAAACCTAGGTCATCAATAGTGTTATTGAACTACATTATACTTTTATAGTTTAATCCTGCAGCGTTTGTTGCTGATGAGAATGATCTAGCCACATTAAAATCACCACCTACCAGCCATGGTAAATCTCCATATTTCTCTTTAATTTCTCTTAGTGAGTTCCGCAATTGTCTGCAAATCATGTTGCACGATGCATAGACAGCTGTAAAGTGAAAAGGAGAGACTCTGGCCCCTTGAAATGTGCCTGTGATGGCTTGATCCTTGTCCGTAAGCATTCGAAATTGTAAGTCACTTTTCCAGAAAAGCCATAGTTTTCCATCAGCTGAGATTTTGCTGTGACATCTGTATGATTCTAGCAACCTCGTCACATTGTTCTGCTTTTAGAAAAGATTCCATGATAGCCACAATTTGAATTTGGTGTTTCCAGATAAGATCTTTGAGATGCTGTTGGGTGGCCTTGTTAAGGCCCCTAATGATAGAAAGGAGCTGTCAGGGACAGTGGGTCAGATATGGTCCTACCCAACCCCTTGCATTTCCAATTCCTTGTTTTTATCAAGGTGTTTGTATTCAGCTCAGCTTGCTGCACTCACCTTAGATAATAGGATTTGCTTCTGATATATAGTTGTCTAGTCCTTTTGGCTCCTTCCAAATCAGATTTATAGGACAACTCATTCCTCCAATCTGGTGGCTTTTCTTTCTCCATATCTGTTTCTGCATCCAAGTCATATTCTTGATTGTTTCCTGGCTGGACGCCCTCTTCATTGATAGATTGTTCCTCCTCTTTGTCTTCCAGGATATAAGTATCCTTTGGGTCAGGCCCTTTGTTCTCAATTGGTTTCTGTCTGGTTTCCTGTTGCTGTCCTGTTCCTGGGAAACTACCTTGGTAGGATCTTGGCATCCATTTGTAATATTCAGGGTGTTCTCAATGTGTGTGCCATTGATTCTCTTTTTGGATGTTATCCTCCATTTGCAACTGGGTTGTACTCTGAAAACCATTTCCCTCAGTTTGCTGAATAGGTTGGCACCTATTGTTTCCAATGCTACTCTTTAAAATTGTTTCTTGGGTGCCATGTTTCTCTCTTTGGTTTTTTTCCTCCCGACTGTCACCCACTCTTCTCTAGAGTTTCTGTCAGTTTTGTTCATGTTCTGATCTTCTGATGATCTATTCTGCTTCTCACCTCCCTCTCATTGGTTTCTTTGTGTTTCATCTCTCTTCCTTTTTCCTGATATGTCAAGTTACCTTGATTGGTCAGTTTGCATCAACAATGCTTCTGAAGGTAGCCAAAATGACAGCATCTGTTGCAGTATTTGGGGATGTTTTGTCCATATTCAATTGGTTGTTTTATCACCTCATCACCACATTTGATCTTGATGTGGTTGGGTAGAGGTTTAGAAACGTTCATTTCAACACATAGAGCCGTGAGGCTAGGCCATATAAATTTAGGAACATTATTTTCCATGCAAAGGTATCTACCAGGCTATCTATGAACTTAGTAGAAAATATGTCTTGATCGAAGAGGAAGGAAGAAGAAGAAGAAGAAGAAGAAGAAGAGGGAAGGAGAAAAAAAAACACATCTCCTTTAAGTTGGATTATATATATCATACATGTCCAACTTATTACAAAGTCTCCTAAAGGTATTAGCATTCAACCCTTTGGTGAGAATATCTGCAACTTGATCTTCAGATCTAATATAAGGAGTGGTTATGATTTTCTTCTGAACATTATTGCGGATGAAATGACAGTCTACTTCAACATGTTTAGTCCTCTCATGAAACATTGGATTGGCAACAATGGGTATGACAGCTTGATTGTCACAATACATTAGCATTGGACCACAACCATTAACTCGCTCAAACAACAAAGCCTTTAACCAAATCAGCTCTGCAGAGGTATTGGACATACTACTGTATTTAGTCTTAGCACTTGATTTTGCAATCACATTTTATTTCTTCCTCCTCCACGTGACAAGATTACCTTTAACATAGGTCAAGAAGCTAGAGGTAGATTTCCTGTTGATCTTATCTCCAGCATAACTTGCATCTGAGTAGCCTTCAATATTAGTATGACCATGCCTTTTATATAGAAGTCCTTTGCCAGGAGTTTGCTTAATATAAGCCAACAAATGAAGGACCCTCTGCTAATGAACCTCTCTAGGTGAATGCATAAACTGACTAAGGAGATTGACAGTATAAGAGATGTTAGGCCTGGTCACAATCAAATAAGTTTGCCAACTAATCTCCTATATTGACCTAGATCATCAAACACGAGAGACTCAATGTCCCACAAAGAGTGTCTGCTCCATAGGTGTATCTTCTGGCTTGCACCCTTCACGCCCTATTTCTTTAAGAAGATCCAGAGCATACTTCCTTTAAGATAAGGATAGAGTTCCATCAGAATGAACCAATTCAATACTTAGGAAATATTAAGGGATACTCGTATCTTTTGTGGCGAAGTGCTTGTGGAGAAAGAGTTTGATATCTTCAATGCCTTGAACGTCACTCTCTGTTAATAACATGTCATCCACATACACAATAAGAATAACAATACCATGAGAGGTATGCTTGACGAAGATGGAGTGGTCCACTCTGTAGCTATGAAAATCATCACCCCACATAACTCTGCAGAAGGTCTCAAATTAAGCCTTAGGACTTTGTTTGAGACCATAGATGGCATTGTGAAGATCACACACCTGCATCTCTTCCTGAGCAACATAACTAGAAGGTTGCTTCATATAAACTTGCTCATCAAGGTCACCATATAGGAAGATGTTTTTGGCATCAAGTTGCATAAGAGACCAGGAAGAATTGACAGCTAAGGATAGAAGAGCCCAGATGGAATCAAGGCGTGCCATTGGAGAGAAAGTCTCTGAATAGTTAACTCCATACTCCTAGGTGAAGCCACGGGCAATCAGACGGGTCTTGTAGCAATCAACAGTGCCATCAGGTTTACACTTGATAGTGAACACCCATTGGCAAGAAACAATATTTGCTTCAGATAGACGTGGAACAAGATCCCACGTACCACGTGAGAGTAAAGCATCCATCTCCTCATCCATAGTAGCCTTTCAGTGAGGAACCTGAAGAGCTTCCTAATAATCCTTGGGTAGAGACTTATTAGTAATGGCAAGAGCAAAAACACAAGAATCAAAAGAAAGACGAGCATAGGAAACAACATTAGAAAGTAGATGGTGGGTACAAGAGCGAGTTCCTTTGTGCAAGGCAATAGGAAAATCCTCTTCATTCAAAGAAGTGGTAGGAGGTGGTACCATGGTTGTAGAGGAGCTAGTAGCCAGATCGGAGGATGAAGGAGGGTCCTCTACCTAGGGAATGCGTGGTCGTCTACGGTAAACTTGTAGAGTGTCTGGCTGACTACTGTCAATGTGGTGTGATTCCTCTATAGAAGATGTGGCATCATAAGACAAAGGAATATCAAGTATAGGTGGATTAGTAGGGGTAAGAGAAGAAGATGGTAGTTGGGAGGTATCACGAAAATAGGACTGTGACTCAAAAAAGGTGACATCCATAGAAACATAGTATCACTTGATGGGTGGATGATAGAGATGATATCCCTTTTGAGTATGAGAGTACCCAACAAAAGTATATTTGATAGCATGGGGAGACAACTTCTCAAGGCTTGACGTGTGGTCATGAACAAAGGCCACACAATCAAAGAATTTTAGTGGAATGGGAAAAAGATTTTTTTCAGAATAAAGACGGCTAAGAGGAATAGTATTTTCCAAAGGGATGGAAGGCATGCGATTGATCAAAAAAATAGAAGTAAGAATAGCATCAACCCACAAATAATGAGGAACATGCATGTGACCATAAGAGTGCAAGCAACGTCCAAGATGTGACGATGCTTGCATTTGGCCACACCATTTTGTTGAGAGGTGTGGCGATAGGTGGTGTGATGAATGATGCCAAATGATGCATAAACATTTTGAAAATCATGATGTAGAAACTCAAGAGCATTTGTCTGTACATAAAATTTTTGGGATAATAGAAAATTGATTTTTGATTTTAGCCAAGAACTTTCTGAATACATTGAGAACATCATTTCAGAACTTTAACAAGTAAGTCCACGATACATGAGAATAATCATCTACAAAGACAATGTAATATCTATGCCCACTACATAACACAACACGACTAGGGCCTTAGATGTCATAGTGAACAATATCAAACATATTAGTTGATGAAACAAGACACAGATGCTTAAATGTAGCACGATGATGCCTACCATGTTGACAAGACTCACACTGAAAAGAAGGAAGAGAAAGCCAAGGTAGGGCTTGACACATCTTCTGATGATACAGATGTCCAAGCCATCAATGCTACAAAAAAGAAGAATCAGAACCAACAAGACTAGTCACCAACCCTCGAGGAATCCGATCACGAACTAGCACATATACTTTAGAGATAAAGGATTTACGTCTCAAACCAATCCTCTTCCCTGTCTGAAGGTCCTGAAAAATGACATGAAAAGGGAAAAGTGTCACAAAACATTGTTACTAAATGGTAATGACACTAATGGACAAAAGGTTGAAAGAGAACTCAAGAACATAAAAGACATCATTTAGCTGTATTTGTGAAGAGATTTGTATCTCCCTCTGACTAGATACAGGACATAACTGACCATCGGCTATAGTAATGGAAGCTTTGTTAGGAATGACAGAGAGTTTTTCAAAAAAGTAGATGTACCTAAAACATGAGTTGTGACTCTAGAGTCTATAACCCAAGAATCATTTGTAGAAGCAACCAAGACAGTAGAAGACTGTATACCTGAATGATGAGACAGGGCATAAGCAAGCATGATCGCTTGAGAATGTCTTTGTCCTTGTATGAGACGATCATAGTTTTCTTGAAATAGGGTGACAGTGGAGGAAGATGAGGGAGTAACACTAGAGGTAGCTACTCGAGCGACTTGAGGCTTTAGATGTTGGAACTTCTCCCAACATTTCTTTGACTTGTGACCCAGTTTGTCACACCACTGGCATTTGGGTCGCTGTTTATCTCCACGAGCACCACAACCACGTGAAGTCACCAAGGCAAAAGGATCAGGTGTAGACACCCCAGATGATCCGGTGGCAACTTGTAAGGCATTTCCAAAAGCCTCATCTAAGTTCGGCATATGCTCAACACTAAGGATGGAGCCTCGAATTTGAGAAGCGGTATCTGGATGAAGAGCAGCAAGAAAGACAACTACTGCAAGTTCTTCTCTATAGCGTTAAAAAGTGTGAATATCAGAAGTGGGCGGTTGATACACATTCAATTCGTTTATCAGTCTGTGAAGAGTGCTGAATAATTGCTGAATGGAGTTGTCTCCTTGTCGAAGTTAAAGGAGATTTTCATACACTTAGAAGGTCTTGGATATGTTTTTGTCATGACCATAAATATGACGAAGAGTATCCTAAAACACTTTGGCAGGATAAAGCATGGATACTCCATTGGCAATGGAATCATTTATGCTGGACACCATCCAAGTGATAAGAGCTGCATCATCAGCTAGTCAATCTCTATATTGTGAATCTTTCACATCAAGAGGAAACTAATATTGGTGATGCTCTTGACAAAAGACAATGACAACATTTTCAAAGTTTTGCGCCCAGAGAATGTAGTTTGACCTGTTTAGCTTTTGGGAAATTCCTGGAAAACTTCGGACCAAAAGATCGCTACGGGGATCAGAGGAGCTAGTCATGACAATAAAAAAATCTGGTAGAAACAAGGTCTGCGGTGGACCAAAGCAGACCTAAAATAGAGAAATTGAGCTTGCGGTGGACCAAGTGGAACTCAAGGCAAACCAAGATGGAAAGAAGAACTAGTGCATCTGCCTTAGGAAGGGATTAGTCGAAAGGAGCATCCCCTCAAGCATCCCATGAACGACCAGTCTCTGGATGGTAGGAGCATCACTGTGAACGAAGCCTAGTCTCGTGGCGAAGGTTGTGGTGGTGGAGGTAGCGATGGTAGACTAGTTGGCGAGAGCTTCTATTCCTGTGACCTTCTATTCTTGCAACAACAGACCACAGGTGCAAGGACTGACCACGACATTGAGTAGACGCTTACGCAAAGACAGACTCGTGACTACACGACGGTGATGGACCGGACTATAGACTTGCGACTTGCGAGAACAGACCATGGATGGACCATTGGTAGAGTTGGAGTCTGACTGGACAATTGAGCAGGTGGCGGGCGACAGGCGAAGTAGGCCTTGCTCTAATACCAAGTAGAAAATATGTCTCGGTCAAAGAGGAAGGAAGAAGAAGAAGAAGAAAGAAGAAGAAGAAGAGGGAAGGAGAGAAAAAAAATACTCTATATTATTATTCATCTTCTAAACTACATATAAATATAAGGTACCCTTAGATGGATCCTTAAATGGCTCTTCATAAGAGCAAGACATTTAACAAACTTTATTTCCGACAAGTGAGCCCTTAATTTGGGTAGAAAAACCCAAACAAGTACTCACTAGGATTCAAACCCAAAGAAAAGGACAAAGACTATTAGGATACTATCATCTTCCTTCCATTGATCTACCAAGGGTTTCAGACATAAGCCCTTGTAAAATCCTCTTTGTTTTTAAATCTGAGAAGCACATATTTGGAATCCACCATCACTAGAAAGAAATCATCAGAGAAGCCTCCATTACATTTCAAAGTAATTAGGAAATCCATCATGGGAGGTTTGGTTGAAAAGAAGCATCGACTAGAGTCCATTTCAATGCTCCTGCAAGAGCTGACACCTCTTTCTCAGAAAAAGCCACCATCTTCTCATCGTTCACCACACTGGGTTCTCAAATTAGAAGCTTTGGAAACAATGATAGAGTTAAAACGTCTTGTATCATGGTTGTGAAAGATGGTCTCTGCAAAATGGAATCCTGGTGTCATTACTCTCTTGGGTTGAGAAAATGGTTGGGGGAGAGAGGTGGGGAATCCATGTCCCTCATTAGGGGTGCCATCAACAACGGGACCTGAAGATGCTTGGGAGACACTTAATGGTCTTGTCTTATTTGTATAGCTTCTACATATAAAGTTCTTATGCTTGCCTATGAAATTATTCATCTTCCACCTATTTTTTATATTCTCACATGAAATTAGAGCTTAGATTTTGAGAGTCTAAGAAGTGTAAAACATCTAAGCAGGGAGGATTGAAACCTTAACCACCATTCCTCCTCTCAACTACTACTGTTGTCTTAGGTCACTACTGCATTGCTCCCTTGTGTTGATTACCCTCTCTCTATAGGCCCCCCTTTTCCCTTTCCCCTATTTTTTTGTTTTCACACTAGGCCGACCCTTCCTTTGAGCCATTTGCCTAGATTTTTTGCTGCCGCTAACAAAAATAGCAGGAGAAACACTACTTCCCTCCTTACTACATCCTTCCTATATCCATTGCTATTGCTTGTAACCTTTTTGTTGTTTTCATGCATCTTTCAATTGTCACTGTCAATCAATATAGATCATTGTGGAACCTGATCAATCGTAAGGAATCCAACAATTGACAGATTCATTGCTTGCTTGATTTACTGGATTTGGAAGCATGTTCTTTCCTCTTTTGTGTAGATGATTCTATTATTGCCATTGTTGCCATGGCTACATTGCCAATGCTATGGCTTGGTCCTCTCTTTCTTTACCATTGTCGCTTTGTCACTTGCACCCATTGGGGTTGTAGAAGGGTGATGGATGAAGAAGGTTGTAAGCACATGAGAAGTAAAAGAGACTGGAAAGAAGAGTAAGAAGAAAAAGGAAAAAAAAATAGAGGAAGGTAGGAGATAGTGAAGCATGTGCAAAAAAAAGTGAAAAAGAGGAAGATGAAAAATAAAAAAAGTAAAGAGAAAAAAATGAAAAAAATTGTGTAAAAAAGGTAAAAAATGATGGAAGTATAAAAAAAAAGAAAAAAATTATAGAAAGATTGGGGGTAGATCACTTCTATCTGGCTTCTTTCTAAGGATAGATCACATTTGTTTATCTATTCTACTATCTTGGATTATATTATCTAGTAGTTAATCTACTACTGTCTGAGATATAGTTATTAGCTTTATCTTAGATTGTTCTTATTGTTGCTACTTTTGTTATGACTTTTATTGTTGTTACTTCTATTACAACTTTTATTGTCTTTTGTTGCTACAACTTTTACCATATTTTACTGCTACAACTGATTTTTATCTCTCTAAGTATCTACTATGTTTAAGTTTGTTGAGTTGTTTTCAAGTCTATTACAAGCTGGACTCTAGCTTGAGGAGGGGTGACATCTGATGTTGTAGTAGTAATGGGAGTTTGGCACTCTCAAAAGTGGGCAATTGATCATGCTCATCTCAAGATAGAGTTAAGGTAGTACTAGCAGAATTTGTACAGAAGTTAGCTACATGGATAGCTTGTGCTGCTGTGGAGATTTACGCCCATATTGATTTCTTGAACTTCTCCTAATAGCAATTTGATTTGTGATTAGTATGCCCACAGTGTATGCATGATTGACCTCCATGACTTCCTCCTTGGCCATCACCATGACCATGTACATGTGAAGCCATGACTAACTGATTTAGAGTATGTGTAGGTGACCCAGTGGAAACTTGCAACACTTTCAAGAAAATAATCTCAAAGTTTGAAGAGAATCAACTTCAAGAATCTGTCCTCAAATCTAGAAGATCTCTAGGTTTAGATTGGAGATATACACAACTGCAAACTCTTCATAGTTAGTGCATAGTGGTAACATCTGGCGTCAGCAGTTAATCAACATCTAGCTCCAACAATACACAATGGTAAAATGGTCCTGAACAGAACACTCACCCATGCACAATGTAAACAATTGCTCATAAATCATATACACCTAGGATATGTTCTTCTCGTGATTGTGCATGTGCTTTAGGATATCCTTGATCTACTTGAAAGGCCAAGTGTCATCATGGTATGAGTAACATTAGGCTCCATGTTGTTCACTTACTAGGAGATGACAGTGGAATCATCAAAGGATCTGTCCTTCACATCATGTGGTTGCTGGGTGAGGTGCTGCAAATTCTGATGTATAGCTATGAAGGTCTGAAAGCACTTGACCCACATTAAATAATTCTTGCCATTCAATTTTTGGAGGGTCCTACTGAGATTTTTAACAAGAGTTTCATTTTCTAGCTTTTGTTTCTGTCATAGAATAGTCTGAATGCAGCAAAACAGATATGATCTACAGGTGAAGTAGCCTTTTGGAATATTCCTACACTTCTCAAAAGGTAGTGAGGCAAGTGGACAATGGTGATCGATCTTCAGAAGCTGCTGTCAAGGAGTTGTACAACCCTATTCATGGACTGTTCAGTAGTAGGCATCACCATCCAGAATTGTTGGTGTTAGGATGGGGGTAGTACACCAGGTTGGTGATTGTAGCAGAGGGAATGGCTCTGTAAGGGCCATAGGTCAGGCCTGATGGCCTGAAAGGAGATGGTTGATGGCTTTCTGGAGAGAGGATGACAGCTGGAGAAGCTGGGTAGCAGCAGAAGGGGGTTGGTTGCCCCTGGTTGGTGTCTGGAAGAGGGTGGAGAAGGGCTGCTGAGTGATGGAAGGTGGTCGGCGGACGGTTGGTGGCCTAGTGGAATGGAGCTGGTGATGGTGTCTCTGGGTGGTAGAAGGTTGACAGTTAGATTGATGTGCCCTAAGATTTTTTTCTCTGGCATTGTTAGCATGTGGGAAGTGAGGAAAATGATTGAATAGAATTACTGGATTTGAATTAAATGGAACCTATCAGCCCATATGATATAACACAATATTAATCTAACAGATCTCATTGTTAAGAACTTGGAAAAAGTATCTTCCATTATTGTATAGAATCTAGGCTTGGAAGCATTACCAACTTTGTAGCGTCAATTAATTAGAAGCCTCTGTTTGCTCATCCTTTTCTGGACCATGTTGTTATTTCATATCTCAAAAATTTTAGTTGTGCCCTAAAATGAATATAAAATTATCTTAATAAAAAATTCAAAAAACAATAATAATGTTACAATAATAACATAAGTATCAAATCAGTCACATTATCACATGTTAAAGAATAGTAACAATATTGCAGTTACATCATTGAATGGCATTCAACAATAACAATATTGTCATGAGCTTACTATGAGTGTTGGCTATGCTTTATGTGAATCTTTTCTCTCCATTCATTTTTATCCATAACTAAATATTCTATTACATTATATAATTTAAAATCTTTTTTCACTATTTGAACCAAATATTCTTTTGGTTTTCTTCTATCTCTTATTGAATTGCAAGTGATTGATAAAATATGTACTAGGCAAGACTTGAATGTATTGATTTTGTCTAGCTCAACACAATCCATAGAGGTGACAACAATGTGCTGGTAGGGAAGGAGACATGACGGGATTGCATGAGTTAGAGAAATAATATGGTAAAATGGAATTCTTAATAATGAATTTCATTGTTGTTGGAATAAAGGATTAAATGAAACTTGTTAATTGATTAGCAAAAATAAGGGCTTCTCGATATACACAGGTTACATAAAAAAGATAAATACAACTCTATTGATGTGAAATTAAACCCATACACACCTAAACCTTAATATATCATTTTCCCTAATACTCTCTAAGTTGGGGCATCCAACTTGCAATAAAATTATATATAAAAATTTATAACATATTAAATAAGAAGATCCATAATAGACAGATACAAACTAGAAGTAGCAACATCGATAGGTAGCAATGTTGTAGAAAGAGAAAAACAATCAGACCCCAGTTGATTATACTTTAATTAGTATAGATATTAGTATATTGTTGACATCATTAGACTTAGTCAATATTCAAACACTTACACATTAAAATATTTACACACTTTTTTATAAATACTAATATAGTCATTATCAACCATTCAATAAAAGTAATAAGACAACATTGTTCAATATCAAAATTGATCTTGTAGAAGACAAGCGACTTTGATGGAATATTAGCCCCCCATGAGCTCATTGTAGGGGTTTTCCCCTTCGGTGGTTGACCATCTCTCTCGTCCATGTGATGGAGCCACCAAGATGCCTCTAGGTCAATACAAATGTCTCTAGGCATCTATGACTACTTGTTGCCCTTGTTCGACTTGTCTCGTTGGCCCTCCCAACAACTACATGCGGTTGAGAGTTCCCTACTTTTGGCCACTGTGTCTCGTGGGTGGGGCTCCTCCTCCCTTGTTAGATGTCTCATCCTTCCCTTTTTGAACATTATCCAATCTTTCAATGGTCCTTTTGTCGAGGCCCTATCTTGCAGGCCTCTATTTTTGAGGTGCTCCTTGCTATGGTTGCATCTTGGGGGACAAAAGAATTAATCAGCTCATCAGTCAACTTCTACAACCCTTCGATTGTTGGTTGGTCTTCGTCAGATGGGTGGTGGGTGTCCTTTGTTGAGACTCTAAGGACACCTTGACACTGCTAGATTTTCTAGACTCCCCTGTTCGACAACTTACCTCTGTTGATGGCATTGTGTTCTCCTTGGAGGAGGTTACTCAGTTTGCAAGCATTTTCAACTAGGCCTTGGTTGGGCAAATTAGTACTCAGCAGCCAATTATGTCAGATATCCTCTTGAAAATAAAGTAAGCCATGCCTTTCCAAGATGAATTTTTTCTGATAGTTATAGACTCTAGATATATAATAATTAGATTCAAGTGTAAGGACAATTTTATCAAGGTCTATGTCAAAGAATCTTGATTTATTAAAGGACAATGGATGCTCGCCACTAGATGGTCTCCTTCTTTCTCTCTCAATTTGGAATCCCCTTAGACATTGGTGTGGGTTTACCTCCCTAAGCTTCAAGCCCACCTCTAAGCGCCTGGAGCGATGAAATCTATTGTGGGAGTGTTAGGTTGCTTCCTCTATGTTCATAAAGATGTTAACAGATTCATGAGGTCAAGGTTGACAACTGTGTGTGTTGAGATGGACTTGTCCAAGCCTTTGCCAAAATCTATCAAGATCATTAACGGGGATGAAGCCATTGGAGTACAGACCTAGGGAACCTAAGTTTTGTTCCTTTTGCTACAAGGTGGGACACACGGAGGGCATTTGCAAGAAGAAATTGGTTCACTCTGCTCCTTAATCTAGTGCACCCAGACAGACTAATGCAAACAATTCTAATTCTGATGACAAGCTCCATACCCAGAACTAGATAGAATCATTGGCTACTAATACAAACCCTGAGGGTTGGTCCCAAGTGTTCCATCAAAAGAAGAATAAGAAAAGACACTAAGGTCAACTACTTAGCAGGGTCTCCTACAGGAAGATATCCCAGTTCAGGACAAGGGTTCCAAGGACAAAGGCAGTGACGTCAACCCTCTAGAGGTTGGATTGAGATTGGATAATCTCAATCCAACCATGAGATATCAGGTTGTCGTGGTCCCTCCAAAGAACACACTACCTCGGAACTCGCTCCCCAAGTAAAGTGGCAGATTTGGAGGTTGAGGACTCTAATCCAAGAACCAAATGGATGCTGATAGCATTGATGTCATTGTGAGTGACCTTGCAATGGTCAATGATGACCATCAGTTCATGTTAGAAGACACTAACCACCACTTGGAAGGGGAGGATGGCAAGAGGTTGAAAGGAAAAATCTATAGAAGAAAGAAGTTCAAGCCCCTCTGGCGCCCCAAGAAGGCTTCCTTAAAGACTTCTATTGCTTTTGCACAAACTAGGATTGAGAATTTTGGGAGAGGGGAGAACTCTGCCTGAGTCCTTTCACCCCTAGATTTTTCCTTATGAAGATCATTAGTTGGAATTGTAGAGGCTTGGGTGATAAGGCCTCCACAAGTTGGCTCAAAGAATTTATTTATCAAAATAAAGCTCAAATTGCCATAGTGTTGGAACCTTTTGTGAGAACAAATTTGGTTAGAGAGATTGCTAAGTCCGTTCAGCTTCCAAATTAGCACACCAACTCTAATAAAATTTGGGTTCTTTAGTTTGGTAGCCTCCAAGTCCAAATTGTGGAAGAGTCTACCTAGATGCTTAGTTTTTGGGATTCCCACCTTAAAGGAGGGGGTGTTCCTTCTTTTGGCTATCTATGTTGTGTGCAACTCTAGCACCAAACGCATTTTATAGGATGACCTTCGTTGTCTACATGGGTGACACCTTGGATCATAGCTGGTGATTTCAACATTGTAAGGTGCAATGAAGACATCATTGGCAATGAGGACTTTCAGTTGACAGATTTGAGGGCTTTGAATGGCATGATCCTTGAGCTGGGTCGTGGGGAGACCCCTTTCATTGGAGACTCTCTCGTGGTGAAATAACTAGAGTGGCTAGTGGAGACAATACAAATGTTTGGATTAGGTGCTTACTTGCAACCTAGATGAGTGTCATTGGAAATCTCTAGTGGATTACAAGCCGTAGCTCCATTCTAACCATTCTCCAATGGTGATCTCTGTTACTCCTGACTATTGGATGGGTTCCCTTCCTTTTTGCTTTCAGCAGATGTAGACTCTTCATGGAAATTGTCAAAACAGTTGTCAAGGTCTGGAATTGCATTAATGGTCGTTGCCCTCTTTATAGAATAAATAAAAAATTGCATACTTTGAAAGCTCACCTCAGGTAGTGGAATCAAATTATCTTTAGAAATGTAGACCAAGATAGAACTAGATTTCTTCAGGAGATTGGGCTAGTGGAAAGAAAGTTGCAGGTTAGTTGGGATGAAGGGGAGCTCTTGCATTTCGAGCAGCTTAGATGTGATCTCAATCAACGCAACAAACAAAAAGAGATCTTTTTGGCCTAGAAGGCTTGCATTAAATGAATGACCAATGGCCACTGAAACTTGACCTACTTACACTAGATCCTTGGTAGACGTAGAAACACTAATTGGGCTAGGGTGCTCATGCAAAATCTCAATCTGACTTTGCTAGAAGATTAGGAGATAGGAAGGCAAGGAGTTCTTTCACAGCTTGCGCTCCTCAAACTACTCCCAGCCTTTGGATGATCTGCTTCAGACTTTCCCTGAGGTGATTGGTGAGGAGGATAATGCTTTCTTTTGTAGGTGTTTGGATGATGAAGAGATCAAGGAGGAGATCATGCTCCTAGACCTGATGACTTTATAGCTAGTTTCTTTCCATCATGCTAGGATATTGTGGCTTCTGATTTAGTTCAGGCTATTTAGTACTTTTTTCAGCAGGCTCGCTCGAATGACTTATGGAAGGCTACCTTCCTCTCCTTAATACCTATGGTGTTCAATTCTTGCAGTTTCAAGGATCTATGGTCCATTAATCTTTGTAATGTCTAATATAAGGTTACTGTGAAAATTTTGTCCAGCAGACTCTCCCATTTCATTCATAAAATGATCTCACCAACCTAGAGGGCTTTGTAGAGGGTAAAAGCCTTTTTGACAATATAGCTATCACTGAGGAGCTTATACAACATTTAGAGAAAGGTTATAGAGATGGTAATTTGATTTTGAACTTTGACATAGAAAAGGCTTATGGTAGAGTGAAATGACAAGCCATGTTCAAGGTCTTGTCTAGATTTGGGTTCTTTGCCAGTAGCATTGAGTTGCTCCAAAGATGTATCTAGGATGTTAGTTTTTTTGTCATTATTAATAGTAGTTCCACAGTTTTTCAAGGCTTCCAAGGGGATCCCTCTCCCCGTATCTTTTCATCATGGAAGAAGTCTTGAGCAGGAGCTTGTATAACTTAACAACTAACAACTGGATCACTCCCTTCATCTATGGCCAAGGTTCCATGATGATCTCCCACCTTCTCTATGCAGACTATGCTATCCTTTTCCTTAATGAAAGGAAAAGGAGTGTGGAAGAAGTCATGAATTTGCTTTAAGACTACTAGGCCTTCACAAGTCAGAAATTTAATGCCAACAAAAGTTTCTTGTTGACCCTAAAGCACCTCTCCATGCAAAGGGTAGAGATGATTTTTGGTGTTACTGATTTTGCTAGAGGTGTTTTTCCTTTTAGATACTTCAAAGGTAGAACTAAATGCTCTTATTTCGAGAATCTCATTTAAAAAGTTCAGTGCAAAATTGCAGGCTGAAAGAGTAGACTCTTCTCCCTTGAAGCCTGGATCACACTTATCAAGCATGTTCTCTCTAGCCTTCCCATCTATGTGATGAGCGTCTATGATATTCCTAGAAGTGTGCTGGATAGCCTTCCTTTTGGGGGAAGAACATGCCCATTGGATGTGATGGGCTCGTCTTACCAAACCCCTTAATGAGGGAGGCTTGGGCTTCAGAAAATTTCAAAAGCTTATGATAGCCTTGTGTATGAAGAGAGTTTGGGTAGTCATCCACAAGAAGTCCCTTTAGGCTAATCTTTGCTCCTCCAAGTGCAGATCTCCATGCAGTAAGCTTTGTGGAGAGGCTCCTAGCAGATGGAAGAATCTTAGATTGGCCTAGAACAAGATTGTCCCTTTCGCTAGGTGGAAAGGTGGCAAGGGGGACATTAACTTCTGGTGTGACTGGTGGCTTCCATTTGGGGTTATCTTCAACAAGTTATTGCTTATGATTAGATTTGATGACCTCACAATGGTAGAGATGGCGACTAATCCATATGTTGGACCAGATCCCTGTTTTGAAGGATATTATCTGTGAGATTCACTCCTACATGCATTGTCTCTCTGATGAAAATGATTCCTTTGATTGGAAGTAGACAGAAGATGGCAAACTTTTAGTGAAGTCTCTACTTGGGAAGCTTCTTGAAAGAAGACTTCTCTTATCAAATGGAATAAGAGCCTCTAGTCCAGGTTCTTACCTACAAAAATCTCCTTCCTTTTGAGACACTTCCACTCTATCCTCCTAACAAAGGTTAATGCTAAGAAGCAAGGGATCCCTTTGGCCTCTTGATGCCGATGTTGCAATTTGGATCAAAAAGGGGATACTTCAGAACATCTTTGCTTCGAGGGTGAATGGGTAGTCTTATGTAGATTTTGGATTAATAGGAAGCTTAATTTGAATTTATGCAACCAATCTGTTGGGAAACATTTCTACATCTATGCTCTCTCCTGCAATTGCAGAATGCTCCCTGGCGTTGGTCTGAAATTCCTTGTGGCTAATATTCTCTAGGAGTGTTGGAAGGAACAATGTAGAGTGATTTTTGATCAAAAGCTTGGTTCTTTCACCAGCATAAAGTGTAGGGTAGAGAACTCCATGGCTACTTTTTCTCTTGCCTACAAGAAATATCTTAAGGTCAGGTTTTGATCATCTGAAGATGTCTACTCCTTGAATCAAGTGGATTGCCTGGGATAAGGTCGCAGGTCCCAATTATAAACTAAACATGGATGGTGCGATCAATTGGAACAATGTGGTCACCAGTGGTGGTCTAATTCGTAATGCTAATGACTTCTCTTTTTACTTTCCACAGGTTCTATGATCTAGCAACTACTACAGCAGAGATGCTAGTTCTCTATGATGGTTTCTACACTTGCAAGGATTTGAGACTAGATCTGGCAAATCTCGAGGTGGAGATAGACTCCCTGTCTCTCTACAACTCAATTATCAATTGAGATTTGATTGGGCACAATGCAATGGTCTAGACTGATCTTTGTTTGGGTTTGGAATTTGTGTCCTCCTTGAGGTATATTCCTCGTGAGGAAAATCTAGCAGTAGATGCCTTGGCCAGAGTGGGTCTCTAAGGTTTGCAATGCTGGCTCCCTTTTGCTTGTAGTTTGCAAACAAGTGCTATTGGACAAGGCTGCTAATCCTAGCAGATGCATCTACTAGTTTCGACTCTTCTGTTGTCTCTTCTTTCTTTTTTGTTGTTTTCCTCTAGCTACTGCCTTCTAGTTCCATGTTAGGGAAGTTGACAGTTGAGCATCTCCTCTCTCTGGGCTAAAGTTGGTGCTGACACTTGGTATGATTTTGTTTCCTCCTTAGGTACAGTTGTGTTTTGGATTGTACTTTCACTTTGGTCCCTTATTTAAGGTAGTGGGTTTGGTTCTCAGCGCCAAAGAGTAAAAAAGTAAATTTTTTTTTTAAAAAGGTGACAATGTACTCAAGAAGTCATTCATGGGGTTCAAAAAACAAAAAAACAAAAATAATCGCTCATCCATGATCACCATTGAATCAGATGCCCCTTCCTTGGTAAGAAATGGTTTTCACGTTCCTAGGTGTTTGGTGGAAGGGTAGCTCTCTAGGCAATGTACACAGGATGGTTCTCTTGGAGTTGTCTACTAGTTTGTGGTGCTAAGGATGTATTTGTTGCCTTATGTTAAGGGCTCCGTGCTTCACACCAAACACAAAGATGACTCTTCTTAAAGTGGATCTTTTTGTGGAATTAGTGGTGGTTGGCTGATCTTTCCGTTTTAGTCCTTGGCTGTTCTTTTCTTTGTTTCTTTGCTTTTGGGCCCTTACTCCTTTAATAGATCAAGGATTTTATATTTAAAAAGAAAAAACTTTGACAAAATAACATTGTTACAACGTTGAGAGTCAACATGAGAAAAGTATAATTAATTTGATTGAAATGTGATAATGAAGTATTAAACATGTTTTGTTTGTCACAATTTTCTCTTATTATTATTATTTGACTTCCACAATTTTTTAAATACTTTTTTACGTAATAATTTTTTCATTTTTTTCTTCTCTCTTCTTTTTTCTCCTTTTTTCTTTTCTCCCTTTTTTGTCTATCTTTTTTCTCTCCTTTTTCTTCTTTTTTTTTACATTCATATGCCACACCTTCTTCTTTATCTATCTGCCTCTCTACAACCCTAATGGACGTAAGCAACGATGAACACCCCCTTGTTGAACAACATCATGGTGAGCATCTATAGGTACCCTATTGTTGGGTTTACTTGAAAGAGAGTTGACATGGCACAGCTTGCAATGAATTGTTGATTCAATCTGGAAGTTATAAAAGTGAATCCAATAACAATGATATTGGGAGCAACATTTGTGATAACTCATCTAGAGACAACACCACAAATCTTGTCTCATCCTTGATGGTTCAAGCATTTATAGGACTTCAATAGGATCAATAGTGGTGACAAGTTTTGGTGTGAAAAATAGAAGAAAAAGAAAGGGGAAATGAAAAAAGGGCTAGTGGGGAGAGGAGTGGATGGCAAAAAGGGGGGAGGGGGGGGGGGGGGAGGGGGGGGATGTTGATGGGCAAGGTGGAGGTAGGGTTTCACTTATTTGATTAACAACGGTAGGACTAGTAGGTGAGGTGGAATGAATAGTGGCTTGAATGATTGGAGAAAGACCAATAGCATTGGTGGCAACAACCCTGGACAGAGGCCAAAGGTGGTGATGGTTGGAAGGAGGGTGTAACTAGGGTTTTCCTCCTCCCACCTAGACTTCTCTACTTCTGGTCTTTTAAAATCTAATTTCTAACATCATGTTAAAACAAATGATTAAATTGAAGTTGTTAATTGATTAGCAAGCATAAAGGCCTCTCTATATATTAGAGGTTATATAAGAAAGACATACAACTCTACCAATGTAGGACTAAACCTAGTCACTCCTAAAATTCTAATACATTATTTTCTTTAACAATTATCTTTTGGTACGATTCAAATTTTCATATTGAGTAGAAATTTCATTCCTAATAGAATGAATATTCCAAAATTACTTTTGCTATCAAACATGGGAATTTCATTCCAACTTGCTTTTTGATTCCATTCCATTGTCAAAAATAGAAAAAAATGGCCATGTAAATTCTGTTTGAACATTTCTTTTTATCCCAATCTATTTCATTTTTGGAAAAATGGGGAAAACAGTTTGAAGTTATAATAGAAATATGTTTTGAAGTTGTATTATATGTAATTGAATTTTAATTTATTTTATTCAATTATTTTTACGATTGTGATGTTTGTCTTTTATTGTGGTTCTTGTATTTGGACGTATCGTTGGGGTGGGAGAAGTCATGTTTAATGTTTGTGGGTGAAGGGTAGATGAAGTTCGATGTAGAAGGTAAACTTGCCTCAATTTAGTGATTAATGACTCTTCAAAATTTTGATAGAAAAACTTCATTTTGTTCATTTTCCTTATTTCATCTAGAGAATGGGCATTTTCCTTGGTATTCATGTGATAGTCAAAACAAATAGTTTTTCATTTGCATTTAATAGACGTGGAAAGTAGATTCTGCTTTTGGTTATTTTCCTAAATTTGACTGGATGTAATTACTTGTAAATTTAATGAAGATGATTGCAAACATTTAGGACTCTTCCTTGGCTGTCCAAATTCATATTTACACATGCGAACGTCAGTTTGAAGAGACAGGGAAAACCTCGACTTTATATATATATATATATATATATATTCTGTGTAGTGTTGTTGCCTACCTTTTAACCATGCAGAAGGGTTAAGGTATCGATTGCTGTAATTTGATTGAATGTAACTGTTTAGATAATTTACCACATGCTAAGTGAAGATAGATTATTTTTCATAGAATTCATTTTACAATTGAAAATATTAGTGATTATTACTCTTAGCCCATCATAGTCAATTTTTGATGATGATTGATGCGAAGCCATCTATGTTGTATTCTAGCTTCTAGGTCTAAATCCAAGCTGGCGGTACATAACGTCTGTTTATGATGCTTCTCTGCAGGCAAATTTTATTAGCATCTGAAATAATGGTTCTCATTGGAATATTTCTGAGCTTTAAAGTTACAAGTTCATATACTGCCCCACAGTATGTTGTATCAGCATTGATCACATTCGTTGCTGCTGAAGTTCTTGAGGGTAAAAATATTCATTTTTTTGAACTTATCCTTTTATCAAACAAAAATATAACTCTTAAAAAGTACTATTTTCTTCCTTCGAGTAAATGATTAGATAGATATAGACATGTCTCCGTTTAACAGTTATTCATCAACCAAGTTTATTACTGTTCCTTCTTGTTTCCTTTTTCTGTATGAGATATTTCTAAGCATTGAACGACACTACTATGCTGCATTGTTCAGGTATTAATCTCTCTCTACTTTCTCAAGTCATGTCTTCTCGACTTGCCCGAGGAACCTATAATGGTGGCCTTTTATCAACAGAAGCCGGAACCCTCGCTAGGGTGGTTGCCGATGGAACAATAACACTTGCTGGTTTCCTTGGTGTGAACATGCTTCTCAACATCACCTTGCTTCCATCTCTCTTTATCTGCATCTGCACTATTGTAGCCACCATCTTCACCTACAATTCCTTGTTCTGACGATAGATCCTTGTTGATCTACCATTTCCCAATTTTTTGCGTTCACCTCTTGTGCAAAATAGCACTGAGATCTATGTTTCATTTCATTTTCATTATATAATTATTTGTAATAATATCAGCATCATTTTGTTCCTCGTTATTATTGATACATTCAGGGAAAAGCTGCCTTCTCCGTGACTTCACCTTAGTTGGTAATTTGATGAAATTTTATAAAAGGATTCTCCACACACAAAGTGCACTATACAGGACCATTAGATCTAAGTGATCTTGTCAGAAATGGTCTTACATTGAATAAGTGAAGGTCGAATCTAGAATTATATATGTCGATTTTTTTTTGTTCATTGTTAATTAATTTTGAGTTAAAATTTTATATAATATTGGAGTTAATTCACACACATTCGTCTATAAATACTTGTAAATACATAAGTTACAAGTGAAAGAAAATGTTGGAAAAGTTTTACATTGGTAAAGGTAAGGATAATATTAGATTTTATCTATGATGAATTCTTTTATTCATTATCAATTAATTTTGAGTTAAAATTTCAACAGGCTTGACCTTAGGTGCACTTTTTGTGACTTTTTAGGATGTTTTTTTGGTGTGTTTGGGGGATGTTGGGATGGATGTAAAAGTTGGCTACTTGGAGGATACTTGTGATTATTTTGATAATTAACAAAACAAATCATGATTAGGATAAGATTGTGGATACATTTTTTAAATTTGTTGTAAAATGGTGATAAATGTGCTTGCCTGAAAATTAATGATGGAACAGCATTAAAATTGAATATAACGTTGTGGGTGGAAATCTTGGATATTTTATGGGTTTCTTGTCAATTAGTTTGAATATGTTAAGGATTTCTTGTCAATTGGGTTTTTAGTATAGAGAGAAAAGAAATTAACTTGGAAGAATTCTCTCAGAGCCATATGGGGTGACATTGACACCTTATAGATCGATGAGCTTTTAGATGCACTTAATGAATTAGTTTTCAAATATAAGGTACTAAAATCTAAATATAGAAAAATCATGCATGATGTTGAGGAATTGGAGGATGACAATAAGACGTTGACAAATGATAGGAAAGAACTGTTTCCTAAAGCCATTCTCTGTTCTTTTCTTGTAGGTTTAATGGAGATAATATTTGTGAATCTTGGATTATAGATATTCAAAGCACATGAATAGTGATCAAGCCTTGTTGAGCAACTTAAAAGAAGAGAAATGGCTGCACTGTAACATTTGGAGACATTAATGCCAAAGGAAAATATTGTGACTTGATTAATTTTTTTAATTAGTAGATAGGTGAAGCGATAACTTTGATTTGCATTAGTCAACCATATAACAAAGGATACAGACATTACATTTTATCTTAATTTTTGACCGTTTCATGGTTGATAGAATAACCAATGATTTGTAATTTACTGGAAGAAAAAGAAAGCATGATGTTTACATCATTTCTCTTCTAAAATCATTTGTGCGCAATGATAAATGTCTTGTATGTGATGATGAACAGGAAGATTACCTAAAAATGATTTGGCTGTTGGATGACCTAAAATAAGATTTAGTGCAAAATTCTATGTGAAGTAAATCATTGGATTAACGTGCACTGTACATAATCTATTTGAATGAGAACAAATGTTTCCCCATTTTGATAATGAAAATTGATCGTTAACTAAATAGCGATTCTGACTATATATATTTAACACTTTAAAATAAGTTTGAATATTATTACATATAATAATTAATGTGAGATAACTATTACAAAATATAGTATTGTAATTTTAATTATACTACCAGTATTAATAGGCATGATTATAATATTATCATAATACTAAATAATTAATATTATATAATATTTATATAATAATGTCTAAGGGGCATCTTCGCCATCACACTAATTGTAGAAACAAAATCTAACCGATTTTATAAAAACCGACATTTTCATTGATTCTCACATTCTAGGAAAATAATTAATAAGCAATGTTCAAAATTTTGCTAATTTTACCAAGACCATTTGCATGCATGAATTTAATGCAAAATGATCATAAAATTGAAGAATCTAACTAACATTCTGGAATCATATAAGCAGGCATTAATCTTTTTGGCAAACCTCATTTATGTGTATTTAAAAGATAAAAACTAGAAATAAAAAATTACCACGTGGAATGGAGCAGTCGGATTAGAGAATTTTCTAGTCCATGAATATAAATTAACGAAGACTTGAAAAGGAAACCAGGGGAAAAAAATAAAAGAAAAACAGAAATAGAGATAAAATGTAATGTTCCTTTAATTATATATATCGGTTCTCACAAGTTTGTGTAGTTTTATTTGATAATAAGGTAGATTAGATTAAATAAAACATTCTAGATATATTATCGCAATTAACGTCAAAAATACCAAAAGGTTACAAAATTCAACAAACGAAATACAATACTAAGTATAAGAAAACAGATAACGTAAAAGACATTAAAACAAATAATATGAAACAATTGTTTCCTACTTCCATTGCTTTGCTTTGTTAAAGTATGACATTGATTGATTGAATTCTTATGGTTATATTGATCTATCGTTTTCGCTTTCGTCTGCTCATTTTCAGCCTGTCCTTTGTTACCATTCATTGAGAATGTGCTTATTTATATCCTTTCACTGCCATTCTTTCAGGTATATACGGTTATACAAAAATTTTCCACTTTCGTTCTTTTCATCTCTGTTTTCTTTTTTTTAAAGTTGGTATTAGAGCTTATTCCAAACATGATTGATTGTTAGCTTCATGAAGTCAGTCAATTCCAAGCAACACATCTCTTAACATCACCAACTCTTTTGAGTCGTCTACACCAAGTCCTGTCAATGTCTAGAATCTCGTTCCAATCAAGTTGGACAAATCTAACTATGTACTGTGGAGAGCTTGATTCATAGCTTTTCTATGTGGACATAACCTCCTTAGTTATGTCAATGACTCTTCTCCTCGTCCTATTGAAGGATTAGAGGAAGCTGCTGCTTGGGAACGTTAAGACCGACCACTTATAAGTTGGATTTTTTCATCTCTAACACCCTCTGTGCTGTCTCAGGTGGTCAATCAAGTGACCTCGTTTGGTGTTTGACAAACCTTGGAGCGTTTATTTGCTTCCAAATCCCAATCACGTTTGTTGCAGCTGAAGTTGGAATTGCAGCAAGTAAAGGAAGGCAATCTTTCAATGAGTGATTATGTCACTCGTATGACATCCCTCGGCTGATAGTCTTGTTGTAGCTGGAACACCAGTTACAGATGATGAACTCCTCTCTTTATATCTTCTTGGTGGACTTGGCCAAGAATATGAGTTGGTCGTTGCTTGTTGGATTGAGAGATCTTTAACATTGCTAGTGTTACCACTCAACCTAACATCTTTCCCTTCGCAGATTTATGAAGTATTTTGTTGAATCATCAACTGAGAATTGACAGGTATTTTTTGAATTCCCCTAATGCCAATGTTGCGGTCAACAATAGAAATAACTTCCATAGAGGCAGAGGAAGAGGGCAATCCAATGGAGGATGTGGAAATCGTTCAAACAACAATGGTGCTCCCAAAGTTACAGTCTCAAATATGGTCTAAAACTAGGCATTCTACTCTCAACTACTATAAACAGCTTGATATGGATAACTTTGCACCTACCAAAGTTAATCCCAATGCCAACTACACTTTATAAAGGAGATGTTGTTATTGATAATTCCGCTTGGTATCCTGATTTTGAAGCAACTTACCATGTCACAAATGAAATTGCTAACTTATCTTTGAGCTCACCTTATACAGGGCCTGATGCTCTCTCTATGGGAGATGGAAACCAGCTGCTCATCACTCATATGGGGAATACTACAATTTGTATTGACAATGGTAATGCCATTCTCAAGAATGTTTTGGTGGTACCTAAAAGAAAGAAAAATTTACTTTCAGTTTATAGATCCTGCAATGACAATCCCATGAATATTGAATTTGACAACAATAGTTTTTACATAGAGGATTGTCGAACCCATCAAGTAGTATGACGAGGACTGGTCAATGAATCTCTTTACAAACTCAACATTCTATTGGATATTTGACATCATCGACTGGGGCATCCTAATCATCATAAAACAAAAACTATTGTATCGTCAAATGCTCTATTTGTTAAGTCCAGTGGTTTAAGTTTTTGTTTTGCTAGTTGTTTGGGCAAGACTCATAAATTGTCATTCAAAGATAGCTCTTCTATTAAATCTAAACCGTTATCTTTAAATTATACAGACTTATGGGGTCCTAGTCCCTAACCATCTAAAGAGGGTTTTCGATACTGCATACACTTCATAGATGCTTGAACTAAATTTACATGGTTATATCCATTAGTCGTTAAATTATATACTTTGAATGCATTCATTAATTTCAAAACTGAAATTGAAAATGACTGGAAAGAAAGATTAAAGTGCTACAAAGTGACAATGGTGGAAAATTCTTGCAATCTAATGACATTGAACAAAGGTTTGCTTGCCCTTATACCCATGAGCAAAATGAGATAGCTAAATGCAAACACAGGCATATCATGGACACTACTGGATTAACTCTATTAGCTCAGGCTAAAATGGCCAAATGTTTTTGGATAGATGCATTTCAGACAACAGTTTATCTCATCAATAGACTGCCAGTTAGTCATCTAGGCAACAAAAGTCCTTTTGAAACATTATTCAATCACAAAGTTGATCATGACTTTTTAAAGGTATTTGGTAGCAAATGTTTTCCCAATCTTTGACCATATCAACACAATAAATTCAATTTCAGGTCTTCTCCATGCATCTTCTTGGGTTACTCACCTAACCATAAGGGATATATCTGTTATTCACCGAAGCAAAGGAGATCCTTTATCTCTAGAGATGATGTTTTCATCAAAAATGATTTCTCACTTAATATTACACTTCATTCTTCCAATCCAGTTGATGTGCATGTGTACAGGACAATCCAAGTAATATTTGTAATTCTATTATTTTATCATGTCAAGCTTCACCAATACAAAACATCTTCAGGTTCTTGATCCTCTATCATTTGATGTTGTTCCTAGCATCAATGACGAATCAACAACTCAAGATTCTTTAGAAGATTCTTCAACATCTAATTCTATGCAATCAACATAGTCTCTAGATGTGGAAACTTCCACTTCTCCTAATGAAGACAACAACAGACCAATAACTCGAGCATCAAGGGGCATTTACAAGCCAAATCCCAAATATGCCTTGTTTGCAGCAAAATCAAAATTCATTCCTACTTCAGATGAAGGAGCCATCAAAGATGATAAGTGGCGAGAAGCCATGAATGGAGAAATATCAACACTGTTTAAAACTTTCACATGGAAATTGGTTCCAAGGCCTCCAAGAACTAATATCGTAGGCAGCAGATGGATATAACGCATCAAGGAAAAATCAAATGATACTTTAGATAGGATATAGAGTATGCCTTGTGACTCAAGTTTACTCTCAAAAATGTGGCACTGATTTTTGAGAGATCTATAGTCCTGTAGTTAAACCTGTAATAATTCGATTGCTATTTAGTTTATCTTTTTCAAGTGGCTGGACGATGAGGCAATTGGACATTTCCAATGCCTTTTTACATGGAGGTTTACAAGAGGACATATACATGAGACAACCACTTGGTTTTGTTAATCAGTAGTTTCCTCACCATGTATGCAAGCTCTAAATATCTCTCTATGGACTCAAGCAAGCTCCAAGGGCTTGGTTTCATAAATTGTAGGGTCTTCTTTGGTGGCAAGGATACAAAGATTCAAAGTGTGATGCTTCTCTATTCATAAAGAAAACTAATTCATCAATTACTTACATACTGGTCTATGTCGATGATTTTATCATATCACTAGATCATCTTCATGTGAGATTGAACATATTGTGAAACAACTTTTAGAAGCATTCACCATTCGTGATTTAGGTGATTTACACTACTTCTTGGGAGTGGAAGTGAAACACACTGAACAATATCTTCATTTATCATAGACTAAATATCTGATAGATATTTTCAAGAAGTTTAAGCTCGATGGAGTTAAACCTTGCAAAACATCCATGGCTTCCTCCACAAGATTACTTCGAAACCAAGGTGGCTTACTTAAAAATCCTACAGAGTTTCATAGTCTTGTAGGAGCTCTTCAATATCTATGCATCACCAGACCAGATGTAGCTTATTTAGTAAACAAGGTTTGTTACTTCATGTCTGATCGACTACTGAACAAAGCTGCCAAGCGCATATTGCACTATCTCAAATCAACTATTGACTATGGTCTCATTTATCGTCAATTTATCTCTAGAATAATTCAAGCATTTAGTGATTCTGATTGGGGTAGTGATCCAAATGATCGTAGCTCTCATTCTGGATATTGCATTTGTTTATTAATAATCCTATATCTTAGGTGTTCTCGCAAACAAGCCACTGTATCTCTCTCTAGCATAGAGGCGGAATACCAAACTCTCGCTCTCACAGCATGTGACATATTATGGCTTCGACAGATGTTACAAGAATTACACATTTCAGTTACTTCTCCTACTATTTGGTGTGATAATATTAGTGCCATTTATCTTTCAATCAATCTAATTTATCACTTACGCACCAAACATATCGATATCAGGTTTCATTCTCTTCGAAAGCACATCAAATGGAGACACTTCAACGTGCAGTACATCAGTTCGTCAGGAGAGTTGGAAGCTGTCAATCGGTGCCCCTCCTTTAACTTGAAGGGGGCTGTTAAAGTATGACATTGGCATTGATTGATTGAGAAGCTTATGATCATATTGATCTATCGTTTTCGACTGACTCCTTATTTTCAGTCTATCCTTTATTATCATTTATTGAGAATGTACTTAGATGCATTCTCCGTTTTCTCTATTTATACCATTGTACTACCATTCTTTCAAGTATATACAGTTATACAGAAAGTTTTCATCTTTTTCTTTTTACTGCGGTGTCTAAAAATTAAGCTATCAAAGAAGGAGGAATCTACAAGTAACAGCAACTTTTTAATAAAATTTTTAAAAAAAAACTATCGGTGACGTATATTGTTATCGATGAAGATATTTAATAAAGTTATATAAAAGGTAAGCGTATTAGAAAAAGTAAGCGTATCGATGAATGCAACAATTAAATGAGAATTATTTCTACCATCAACCAAATGCTCAGATTTTTTTTTTCGACGATGACGACCTTCGATCATAATATAAATTATCGTTCACCACCTGTCTTCACGTCTCCACGGCGGTGACAGGGTTTGACACAACGGGGGGAAGTCGAGAGGAGGAAGAAGAAGAAGAGAGGATGGAGGTGGGAACAGTGCGGAACGTATTGGAGCAGGACTCCCTGAAGTGGGTCTTCGTCGGTGGCAAAGGTGGTGTCGGCAAGACGACATGCAGTTCCGTCATGGCCATCCTCCTGTCTCAGGTCCGGCACTCCGTCCTCATCGTCTCCACCGACCCCGCTCACAACCTCAGCGACATCTTCCGCCAGCAGTTCACCAGTGCTCCCACCCTCATCAAGGGATTCACCAATCTGTACGCCATGGTACGTACCACTGTTGTTGTTGTTGTTGTCGTTGTTTTTGTTCTTCTCCTTTCCTTCTTCTTCGGTGTTGTTGTCTTTCATGATTTTGACTGAAACGCCCCATTCTTTACGATGGTGTGCTATAGTTTTGGTCGGGCTTAAGGAATTAAGTTACTTGACGTTTTTCATATTTGCTAATCAGTTCACTTCGGGTTAACTCCGAGTTTAGAGTGTAGTTCTTGGTCAAAGCCCACTCCAAAAGTACTTCCAAATAGACCCCAAATCGGATTGACATGTGTGCGCCGGTAGAAGATGTTGCATGACTACTGTTGTGTTACTTTTCGATCAAGACAACATTTCTTTCTTTCAGGTTGGCCACCCTGTGATGGATGAATGTCCTCATTTATACTCTCCGTTTGACTATTTATATGTCAATGAACTTACACAAGATGACTTTTCTGTTGTAAATTTCTTGAATTGTTTCCATAACGTGCTGCAAAAGCCCTCAACGCTCCTTAATATTTAGAAAATTTCATGTATACCATCCAAAACATATAACAACCACAACAATTCTAACCGTATAATCCCACTATGTGGGGTTGGTCACATGAATCTTTTTCTACAAGTGTTTCTATCTATTGCTAAATCTTCTATTAAATCACATAAATTTAAATCTTTTCTTACAATTCCTAACTATTAGTTTTGGAATAATCTTTACTTCTTTTAATTTTTTTTGCATTAATTAATTCTTCTCTCCTAACTGATGCATTCTTTAATTTTCTAAAGATATGACCAAATCATGTAAGTTAATTTTCTTTTATTTTATTATCAACTCCTACTTTATTCTTAATAAAATCTTTTTTAGCTTATCCTTTATAGTGTTATCACTCATCCATTTAAGCATACATATCTCAACAACATTAATTTTTTGTATATGATTATGCTTCATAGCCTAATATTTTGAGTTATAAAGTATAATTGAGTGAAAAGTAGTTTTATAGAATTTTCCTTTTATCTTAAGGATATCCTCCTATCATATAATTTTCCACAAACATTTTTCCACTTCATTCATCTTACTTTGATCCTATAATAACAACCTATATAATTTCACCATTACCACTTATTATAGATCTTAAGTATTTAAAAAAAATTTATAAATCTTATAATTATCTAAGTATATATCTTTATCATTATTCCTATTTTCATTGAATTTACATTCCATATATTTAGTTTTTGTTATCTACTTAACCTAAATCCTTTGTGCTCTAAAGTATTTCCCCATAATTCTAATTTAGAACTAATTCTTGACTTATTTTCATCAACAAAAACTATGCCATATATAGAATCTTGACAATATTGTTTGATTTTATAAAATACTTCCATAGTTTTACATATGCCATTAAGTTAACCTTTTGTGTTAAAACTAACATTTTTTTTAATTCTGTTAATTTAAATGTTAAGCAACAATATTATCCTTTTCTTCCCCTTTCTTCTTCCACTTGCAACTTCTAGACCTACCTTCCTTCTCTATCTACAACTTTCACCTTCCTCTTCGATTGGAGTCTCCTCTTCCTCCCTCCTCTTTCATCAAAGTGCCCTCAAGTGTATACTGGCAAACATAATTAGAAAGAGAAAGGTAGAGAGGAGGGATTATATGGTTGATCAGTAGAATGACAAGGAGAGTGGATTACATTTTGGAGACTAAGGATGCCATGTGAAACAACAATTCTAGTGCCTTGGTTGGAACTAGTAGTACCATATATTCCCTTGGTATTATTTTGTATTTTTTAAAATTGTAAGTGGAATTATTTTGTTTTTGATGAATAAAAATGGTAGTAACATCTTAAAACAATGGAGGTGATGGTAAATCCATATTGGATGGTTAACAAAATTGAAGATAGAAGACATGAAAGGGAAAAAATTGAGATGGAAAAAGTGAGGATAGGGATTGAATGGAAAAGAAATGGAGCTAGAGGAAAAGAGGTCATTGATTGGAGTAGATGACAAACCAATAGTGAGATAGCATGGTTGGCCATCCACTCTATTATGAGGGATGAAGTATTGAGTTTGAACCCTAACAAAAACACTGCCATTATCAAAAAAAGAGGAGTAGATGATGACAATCAGTTTAGGATTTAGGAATAGCATTGGTCCCTACATCTAATTTAACATCGGTTACAACATGTAGTTTCTGTTAGGACCTTAAGGCTTACTAGAAGGGGGGTGAATGATAAAAATTCGTTTCTTAACCTTTTAGAAGTAGCTTAATGTAAAGTGATAGCAAACATATAATAAAAGAAATCACACAGAGATTTTTAGGTGGTTCACCACTAACGGCTAGTCCACCCCCAAAGGATACTTGGACTTCACTAAACTCTTGCAAACTTGCAATCACTTGCTTTAAGGTTTAAGCAAGAACCAACTAACCATTCACTTGAGCTTCCTTGTCGAAGCTTCAATCAATCCTTTCTTTGAAGTTTTAATCCGTGTACTTCAGTAAACACTATCTTGTGAACAACAGAGTTGAATGCGTGATGAACTTCTAAAATTTGGTCTGTAAGTGTTGAAGATGATTTGATCTTTAAAGCTTTTCTTCTGTTGAGCTTGGTGTAAGTATATGTATGAGCAAAGCGTTACTTAAATCCATTGTCTATATCTTGTATATATACCTGACATGTGTAACGATCATATTTTTTTCCAACGGATGTATTCTACTGTACTTGATTAGACTCCAGTCCCAAATACGGTAAATTACCGTTCATAAAGTTATTTCAAGATGTCTTACCGATTTTCCTAACATTTCAGATAGTTAGCTGTGCAACTCTCTGAAGAATATCTGTAACTCACCGAAAGATCACTTAAACTTTTCTGCTAGGTAGGATTCCAAAATATTTATTACGAGCTGACAATCAATCGGATGCTTATAACTGTAATTTACCGAACAGTTATATAACTGTCGGATAGTTGGCTACAGTAACCCTCTGTTAACTTTTTGATTGCTTCAATTCAGCACGTGCATAAAAGACTGACTTAAGTTTCGGATGGTTAACCCTGTAACTCATCGAAACGCTTCAGGATTTTGGATAGTTATCTAACTCTTCGAAAACATATTTGAGCTTCTTTCTGGAATTCTACACGTGGGAAATTCAATGACTTAAGTTTCGGATGGTTATCTCTGTAACTCACCGAAATGCTTTAGGATTTCAGATAGTTATCTTTCTAACTCTCTGAAATTTTCCTTTAAGCTTTTGACTGCCGACTTTTCTGTTCTGCACGTGCGTAATATGATGACTTAAGTTTCGGAAAGTTATACCTGTAACTTATTGAAAAACTTGAATAGTTATCTAACTCTCCGAAAAGAAAATTCAATTCGGATAGTTATCTAACTCTTTGACAAGTCATTTAAGCTTCCGTTCTGTATTTCTACACGTGATTTATTGAATGACTTAACTTTCAGATAGTTATACCTGTAACTCTCCGAAAAGTCCTTTAAGCTTCCAGAGAGTTAACTCCTTAATTATCCGATCATTCAATCCTCCTTAACCTGAGAAATATAATTCTTAACTATCCGATTTTCTGCAACAGCATATTCTGAGATTTACTGCCACATATTTGTTGCTTCGATTTGTCTGTTTTCTGATCTTTTTGTTGTACAGACTAATCCTGATAAATACAATTCAAAACCTTACATTGATTTTTGCATTATCAAAATCTAGATATCCTTTCAGTTTCTACTTTCTAAAATTATTGTATTCATCTTCCTGTCTTCATCTACACAGGAGATTGATCCTTGGGCAGAGAATGATGAAATGGAAGCTTCACAAGGCATGGATAGCTTTATCTTAGATTTAGCAAATACAGTTCCTGGAATTGATGAAGCTGTGAGCTTTGCTGAGATGCTTAAGTGAGTTCTTTTTTGCATGTAATTTGCACATCAATATATAAGGTGTTCAGTTTTAAAAGTGAAATTCCTTGAAAAGATTGATTATGCACAAAAGTGGCAAAGCTTGAATTAGATTTCTTCACATGCTTATGGCCTATGCTCATAGCTTGAATTGAGTTTTCCAGTTGCTTTAATGCAGATTGGTTCAGGCAACAGATTATTCGGTTGTGGTGTTTGATACTGCTCCAACGGGCCACACACTTCGTCTGTTGCAGTTCCCATCAGCACTAGAGAAAGGGATATCAAGAGCCATGACCATGTCCAATACATTAAGTGCACTCTTGGCACAGGTATGTATTGACTATTATTTTCTGGATGATGCATATGCATGGTTTATTATTATATGATTGGCAGGTATGTACTTTCTATTAATAGCATTCTGATGTGTAGGTTTTGTTGCATGATAGATACATATTTAATTGATAGATAGATCCATGCTTAAAAGGTGTAGTCAGAGACAATTGGATGGAATCTTATGTTGTAGGATTTTTGTAAGGTCCATCTTCTATACAATTAGTTAACTAGCTACAATAATTTAGTTAAATTAAGAACAACAGTACTTGCAACTCCTATATTCTACCCAGTTAGTTGTTATAATATCTAATCCATGCATGCTGTGACTATGAGACAATGGTCCCACTAGAAATGATGGCTTGGGGTACCAAATATGGGGAAAAAGGCCTGACCTTGATCTAACTAACAATCGACCCTTTCACTAAGGGTTGGGTCCCACAACTCACCTTTTGTGAGAGGGTCGATCTGACCCAGTTGTTCAATCAGAGTTGGCCCAATTTTAGGGCTTGTTTAAAATTCACAAAATAACTTATTGTGAATGCAATACTACATGATCCAAAGGTGCGTGTATAAACAGACGCACACACAACCATGAACTTGGGAACACTTTCATGAGCAAATGCTGAAGCAGAATATCAAAAATAATGATGAAGAGCAACTAAGCGTAGATCAGGTTAAATCCAGGTGCACTATCTATCAACAGAATAGTCCAGCCATTAACCATCCATAGTCTATTCCATTCGACATTATTGAATTGTTTGATACATGGTTGTCAAAATAAAAATGTTGCTGCGAATCTTTGGGCCTCAAGGACCTCTCTGAAGTACAGTGGTATGACTGTTTTATTGGCATCAGCACTTTAATCTTTCCGATCCAAACATTACATGATTTTGGTTAAGGCTACTGCTGACCATGGTTGACCTGGCATGGGTGTATATGATTGTGTTTTGTGATAGGGTTGGCCAAATTAAGCCAGCCCTCCGGCTCCTCCGGCAGTCAGTGCAACTTTTATTTCCATTTTGATTAGTGAGTCTCTTGTAGCATTCAGCTCAGAAATATTTATATTTCACCATCATTAGTTGCTTAATTTATTATCATTGTTATGACTATCATCACATTACTGCATGCTGTGTGTTTCATTTTCCATTTATTAATCATCTCCACTATTAATTTCAAAAACTAAATGTACTTTGCATTCAGTCTTGATACTCTTCTTATGACAGGTCATACCTTATTTTGGTGTTGGCGTTGAGTTCAGCAGGGATGCATTTGTAGGGAAGCTTGAAGGAATGAAAGACACAATTGAAAAAGTCAATAAGCAGTTTAAGGATCCAGTAAGTGTTGACTTCATTTTTATCTGTTCTTTTAAAATTTCAATGAATTTATTGATTGGTACGAATCCTTAGAAAAAGTATAAATTAATGGATTATTGTTCAGTAAATTAATTATGGATGTTTATTGTTTAGAAATGGATGTTAATGCTGAAATCATTGGGAATAGTACATTAAAACAGGGCAGGCATTAGGGCAATATAGGGCCACTTTCCTTCTCTATTAATTTCTTTTATATTGGTAGTATTTTTAATTTGGATTTGAACTCTGGATCTTTTTCACTTATAGACTTTATATAACAGAGGTACTATACACCATCCATTATTGCTTCTCGCTTCATTTATTGTTGAAGACAATTTCTATACAGTCCATGGAAAATTAATGCATGCACAGAAATGACCACAACACATGCATCGTAAAAAAACTATAAATCTTTTAAAAATCATTTACTTTCCCCTTTAAAAATTTAAAAATGTAATATCAATCCCTTCTAAAATAAATATTAAGAGTAGATTAATTCAAAATGTATGTTCCCCTTTTAGTCAATGCTTACAAGAGAAATTGAAATGATGCCATCTTTCTCATTCAAGAATGTCAAAAAAAATTATTTTTCTCTGTTGTCAAAATTGGTGTACCATACATACAATTAAATGCGAATTTGTCTAACAAAACTGGCCAATCAGGTCCGGAGGCCTTCGGTGAGCCCATAATCCACATGTGTAATACATACATACGAGTTCTATATGCAATACTTGGCCATGCCATTTCATTATCATCATTAGCTCCATGAGTTCATGGCCATTTTGTTATATATTGGTGGGGATCTTTCATTTCTGATTGGATTCTTTGACCAGGATTTGACAACGTTTGTTTGTGTCTGCATTCCGGAGTTTCTGTCTCTCTACGAAACTGAGAGGTTGGTGCAAGAGCTTACCAAGTTTGAGATCGATGCCCGCAATATCATTATCAATCAAGTCCTATACGACGACGAAGGTGGACAATGATCCTCATTTAATTGACTCATTTTTCATCAAAAAGGAGAGGGATCAGCGTTCTGTGTGATTTAGCTAGATATCTACACGTCTTACAGTTATATATATTTTCCCATTGAAATCAATTCATCCTTCTAATTGTAAACATGCATCTTTCTTGTAGCCGTCGAATCTAAACTATTATCTACACGGATACAGATGCAGCAGAAATACATAGATCAATTCTACTTGTTATATGATGATTTTTACATCACCAAGTTACCACTGCTCCCTGAAGAGGTACGTACTCGTTCAATCTTTAATACAATTGATGTACGTCAAGTGGGGCGATGCACACAATTGATTGAGGGTCTTCCATCTCTCTAGGTCTGTGGAGTGGAAGCTCTGAAAGAGTTCTCCGCCAACTTCTTGGTACCATACAAGCCACCAGAATTTGATCGAGGCTCAATGGAGGAGGTTGTGCGACGTATATCATTGTTGAAAGCGAAGATAGACGATGCCACATCTGAGCTAGAGAGGCAGCAGAAAGGCAAACAGAAAGCTTCCTGATTGCATCAAATTAGTCCGCTGAATATCCCTAATTATTTACAGATAATAGGATAGAATGTACAAATCAAAGAAAAATAGCCCCAATCAACCCAGAATAGCGTTGCTTCTCTTGTACCAAATTATCCAAGTATTTCATTACATTCTTCGTTGCAAAACAAATCAAGTACCAGTTTTTATGCTTGGAATGGTCCTGCCTGGGTATCTCTCTCTCTCTCTCTTTCTCTCTCTCTCTCTCTCTCTCTCTATATATATATATATATATATATTTCTGTTCCTACCGAACACATCAAGTGCATAAGCAATATTGTACCGAGGCGGCATTACGTAGTATTATCGAAAATAGACTCAATGATGATCATCGTCTGAGAGAAGTAGGCCCAGCGGCCTGTGGATTTCATTTGCAGGTTTCGATTGATCCTTCGGAAAGGAAACTACAGTCAAGAATAATACTTTCGGGTTTTCCCAAGCCAGGAGAAATGAGAGAATCCGTGTGGGTGTGTGTCTTATTGATGAATCAATACACATAAATACATGTATATCAAAATTTCTAGCCAGAAGAGTAACAATTCTATTATAGAAAAACTACAGCATTGCAGAGGTGGTTACAGCGTCCATGGATCTGTATTTTGTTCACTTTACGTAGATGATGATGAAATTCAACTCATATACAAAATCAATTGATAATGAGTGAATGATTCAACCTAATATAGCATTTTGAATCTCTACTCTTTAGATAATGTGAGACTATATAATATTCCCTTGCACCTGTGACAAGTTTTTAAATCGATAAGTGTCCTCTTATCAAGATGAAGTATATTAAGTCATCAAGCAAGTTACAGATGCATGTTAGATATTGAAGTTTTGATGCTATATTAAAATTTAACTTAAAATTAATTTACATTAAGTAAAAGACTCAATTTAATATAATATCCTAAACCTTTACAATTAAGCAACGTGAAACTATCATGATTCAATTGAGGTTATATTTTGGTAGCAATGTTGGCAGCTTCCTTCAAGTGAACTGGTGGTGGTACAGCTGCGAACTTGTGCTTGCTATTGAGAAACGGTCGTCTACAAAGGGATTTGGTAAGAGTGTTGGCAAGCTAGTCGTGTGAGCAAACAAATAGTATTTTGAGCTATTTGGCCTGGACCTTCTCATGTATGAAATAAAAATCAATGGTGATATGCTTAGACTTGTGTTGTACAACTGGATTTGCAGCAAAGAATGTTGCGCAGATGTTGTCGGACCATAAAGTAGGTGTCAAATTAAGAACGTGGGAGCTTTAATTCGTGTAAAATTAAGCATGGCAATCAGCAGTAGTTCACTGGCGACAATCGCTGGATTGCTGACACTGTGCTTGGGTGAGATATATATATGGTGTTCTACTTCTTGGAACCCGATAACATAGAGGGGCCTAAAAGTATGCAATATCTACCAAGAGAATGTCAGTTTGTCATGATCGACTTCCAGTCGCCATCTGCCATCTGGACATCCACATAATTGAAAAATGCAAGAGCGTACGTTGAAGAAGAAGGCCATGCATGCTCAATGATGCCTTCGATAGCTCAATACACACTTTACAGCTTGCACGTGGACTGGACGGTGGTGGGATTGGACATGAATTGACATAATTTGGTGACGACGAAGGCAACGTTGGGATGAGTAATGGTGTTGGAGAACGCCAAACTATTCTTCGGTGTATAATGTGTTGCATCAAGGAGCTCTTCTCCATCATTTTTGGAAGTATTAAATGTTGGTGGCAAGGTTGTGGAGATGGGCTAAGAGGGTAAATCCCAAATCAACATTACGCCTGTGTATTTGTTCTGGAGCTCCCCTTTTAGTATGAGCATGTGGGCATGAAAATCTATAGGTTGGAAAGTAAGGTATTCGCTATCATTTTTACTTAGCTGAGTGATGACGCTGTGGCCAAGGGGTTTTCCTACATTATTTTTAAAGTTGATAAAAATTTGAAGTACCTCAGTAAATGGAATGATTGAGGTATCCTTAAATATACTGTTAGCAACCATAGAATTTCGGCGGCCAATGCCATTGTTTCTCATAATTTCAAGAAAATAACTTCGTAGCCTTGTTAATACATGCATTGGTGATTCTGCCCGGAAGATTCTTAACATACTAAACTTGACAACCTTGTCTAGTGAGTCAAATAAACATTATTCAGAATCCCTTTCGCTCAAAGGATTTTGAGTGAAATCTTGCTATAATTTCTTAATTGACGGGGGGGTAAGATTCAAACTTTATAAACAAACTTGGAAAGCAAACTCTTTTAAAAGAAAAGAAAAAAAATGAATTGGTTTTGTTTACATGATAAGTTGCTTATCAAAGAAAACTTGGCTAAAAAGAGATGACCTAGAAATATAACCTATGCAACTTGTGATCTGTGACTTGAGTCTAATTATCATATTTGTCTAGATTATTCTTTGGTTAATGATGTATGGATATTTCTTGTTAACTTATGTAGGCTTTTTTCGGATGATAATTTATTATTATCTACTTCTTGTTCAAATTTTTCCAATCATTTTAGAGATCAGTCCACAACTTAGTATTCGTTATTGATTGCATCATTTGGATTTGCTGGTTTGAAAGAAATAAGTGTGCTTTTAGTCATCTAGCTATGAATATCTCTTCAATATTCAATAGCTTGGTTAGTTTATCTATTTTTTGGTTAAAAAATTTTGCTGTAAGTTTAGGTGTGAAGGTAATTAAAGAAATTCATTTCAAATGGAAAGCTCAATTGAATTGCAACATAAACATAGTTAACGTTGAGACTAATACCGAATCTAATAAATCCATCTTCTACAAATGGAGATGAGATTGAAAAAAGAGCAATAATTAGGTGTTGCTGGCTTGTTTTGTCGTAATTTGTTTCGCTTTTGAACTAGATTGTGTGTGTTAACTCTCCCAATTGTGGTATCAAAAAGGAAATTTTGAAGTGCCTCTAATTTAATTTTCATTGGAAATATCCAAAGGAACTTAGAATAGGCATCAAGGTATTGAATGTAGTATCGGTATCCATTATTATGAGATGTAATTGGGATGGACCCCATACAACAGTATATAGCAATTCAAATGTTTTAGATATGCATGTACTAGTAATAGGTTAAGGCAACTGGTGACCTTTGCCTGTTTGACAAGAACGATGATAAAAAGTTGGTGTAGAACCACTAGATGGCAGTTAGAACTATTTTTTTTACAAGATTAAGATATCATCCACATGTTTCGAACAATGGTAGCTAGAACTATTGATAATTGATTGAGCACATTAGGAGTGAGGTTGACTAAGGTATGTATGCCAGATGGTGCTGGCCAGTGCGACAAGTAGAGTAGGCACTAACCAAAAGTCCTTTATCAGTAGCTTCTGAATTCTTTGGAAATTTGGAATAATGAGTAGCACGTCCTTGGCATGAGAAAATCTCTTTAGAAGTGAGTCCTCAAAGAAGAACTTCCTTAGTGTTTAGGTCCTTGGTGACAAATGAATTAGGGTAAAATTTAAAGGATGCCCAATAATCATGGAAATATCTTTTAATGGAGAGAAGATTCAGGAAGATTCGTGACACACTTTATATACGTTCCTTCAATAGTAAGTGTTTTAGGAAGATTTATCATACCCTTTTCACCAACAGTGGAAGTTCAATCCACGTGTGTGATCGGTAGAGCGGCACCATTTCAGATGGTGATGGATTCACCAATGGAAAGATGGTTGAGATCATTGGTCATGTGATGTAGATACCAATCTCCATCAGGCAGTTGTTTAGTGGTAGATGCTGTGTTTGCCAATGCAGTTGGATGGGTCGGCACAAATGCCACAGAGCCTAAGCGTTGATAGCAATTGAGTGCGCTATGCCCATTACAATTACAGAATTAACATTGGATGAAGTCATTGGAAGAAAACTAAGAACGAGAGTTGCTTGAGTTGTTACGTCCTCATTGTTGTTGGCCATGCCCAAAAGTAGGGGAAGCTGCTCTAGTAGCAATGCTGGCCATGGGAATACTTTCTCATGTGTGTAAAGTTGACTTTGTAACTCCTTTATTGTAAGATAATCAGCTTTGGTGGTAAAAGAGGCAATTAACCAAGTGTTTGTACTCAGGTCCAAGGACACTCAAAATGTAGAAAATAAGTTCTTGGTTAGAGATTGATGCTTTAACAATGACAAGAGCATCAGAAAGGGAGGTGACATGGCCAGATAGGTAATCGGCCATGGATTTATTTGCCTTCTTCAACGTTCGCAACTCGAAACATAGTTGCAACAAACATGATTATGACTTAGAAGCAAAGAGTGCTTTAATGTTTGCCACACACCTTTCGCAGTTGCATAGCTGGCAACTTGAGGAATAACAGATTCTAAGATAGATGCAAAAAGCCATTCTATTTAGAGTTGGTCCTGCTTAGACCAAGCGTGCTCGGCGTCATTGTCGGTGTGTACAAAAAACATGGCATGCCAAAGAAGATACATAGTTGTTTTTATCTAGTTTGATAGGGACCAAGTTGAGAATGCTGGTAGGGTTGGGATTATTACTTATGGTGTTGGTGGATGAACTAGCCATGGGTGAGAAGGTTAGATGTTTAAGAAATGCTTTGATACCAAGTTAATTAGAAGAAATGTGAGAATCTGTGTGTCTCATTGATGAATCAATATATATAAATACACATACATCAAATTTTCTAGAATAAGAACAATTCTATTACAAAAAAATTGCAACATTACAAAGGTGATCACGATGTGAATATGGATCTGTATGTCATTTACGCTGGTGAATGCTTTACGTGGATGATTAAGTTTAGGCCATTCTAGAAGCAATGTTGGAATCCCACTGCTACGTGTTATTATCAAGTCAGTATAGTCGTGTTCGAGATTATATATTCATATTAACGTGTGAAACCCTAGCAACATTTTCAGGATTGCGTATGTACCCACACTACTAACTTCTTCGACCCTCTTCTTGCAATGGCCTTTACTCTATCTTGTGACATGACTGTGGCAATGGTGAGCAGCATTACCACCCAAGAGCTAGCGAGCGATCGATGCACATTAGAATTTTAATTACTCCATCAAGTACTTAACACAGTTCTGGAAGTCTATTCCTAGGGGCAACCAATAGTGGTCGATCACCACCTTCTTTTCACCCCAGGTACCATCCTTCCATGACAAGACTGTGCAACAAAGAGTAAAGAGCCCAAGGAATGAAGATATTCCATAGCATAACCCTTTCTTGCAGCATAATGCCAGCATCAATATATATATATGTTTTGTGTTATTCTTTTCTGGAAGGGTATTGTTGTAGTTATATAATGCCAGCCATCCATTGGGTTAGTGCAGAACCAACAGCCTGCGGGTCTGATCAGCAGGAGAAGAAAGAGTGGAAGCGGCGGAGCGACGAGGTCAGTAATTAATTAGGCTACCAGTTGTGGGGATTCTCTCCCTTGTCAGGAGAAAATTGTAGAGAGAATATTGATTTCTCCTTTACTCCAAAATTCTTCTGCCTGCCAAGGGAGAGTTTCCCCATGACTGGTTTACGCTTAATTACTCTTGATATTGTTGGTGGTAGGATGTACCAGTTCAGATTATTGTTCGTGCTTATTTACATTACAATATCATTAATTTGGTGATATATCGCTCTATCCCGATCTCTTACATGCATCTGCATAAGAGCTATTCTCAGAGTGTTCATTTTGTGCATGTTTTCTTGATCAGCAACAACATATTAAGTATGATAAATATCAATTCTTACCAAGGAATTAGAAATTAAAAGGGGGATGTTTACGCATGTCTGCCAAACATGTTAGTTTGTTAATTTATGCAGGTTTTCTTGAGCAACGAAGCGCCCTTTTGTACGTAAGAGGTGTAAAGATCAATTGATCGCGTCTTCACACTAATGTTGCTTATATATGTTGGGACGTGTGGTGTACAGGGTGTTCCTTGATTTACATTATCGATGGAACATTCTAGAGCTTGCAGTAATTTTTTGGTCAATGATTGGCCCTTGCTGCAATTAACTTGTGTTCTATACATATAGTTCTATACTCTTTTACCCAGTATAAAGAAATCCAACTAGGGACAATTCATGAGCCTCATTGCTTCCCTTATTACATAGTATTAATTAATCTCCATTTCCATATATATACCAACGGACAAAAGCCACCTATCTTAGTATGGAGGTGTCGGCTGTGCTCAACATTAATTCATGATCTGCGATATGTTCTCTCTAACGAAGCATCGTCGTCAACACTTGAAGGAGAGGAGAACCCAACATTGATTATGCTCACCGGTCCAGAGCTCATCAGTTAGTCCTTCGTTGTTAGTGCCTCCATTCAAGCTAGGTTATTCCCTACCAAACTGCTGAAGAAGCTTGGTTGTTGCCGGAACGATGTCTTTAATTTGCCCACATCTAAGATCCATTCGAACACACTTTGGGATAATCTACAAAAATTAAAGAATACTTCCGATATTAATTTCTATGCTTGATTACCTTCTTCAAGCTAAGTCACATGTTGATGCTCTCGTTTTTCCTATTGTAGAACTGAGGCATGAATATGATAATGAGCATATTGATTATATATATAACCAGAGGACTGAGGCATGAATATAAAGAGTTTATAACTTTTATGCCTTTTATGGACTCTCCATTGTTCCTCCTTCAAATGGTGTTGCTCTTCAAACCTTTACAAGAAATAATAATGGTGGTGATGCGGTTGGAGTGGTTATGGGCGATGTAATTATAAAAATTGGGGCCAACATATCCCCCCTTGTGTGTAAGGACCTCCACCACCAACTATTTGCCCAGCATTGCTACCAACACAACCATTACTAAACATATTGCCAAATATGTAGCAAAATGGGTCACACTGCCTGATTTTTCCTTTATAGAACCAACTTCACATTTGCTTCTAATGTCATTACTGACTTCATGGTTGGTACATCTGTAAAGAAATGAAACTAGATACGAACAAAAATTAGCATGCAAAAAAAAAAAAACACAGATTTACATGGTTCACCGCTAGGGCTATGTCTATGGCTGAAAGAAAGAGAGGGAAAGGTTTCACTATGCAAATCAGATGTTATATATTTGGGTCTATCCTTTTTCATAGCACCTACATCCCTAATTTATACAGAAATTCCAGCGTCAGGATAGAAATCAACTAGTATTAATTTCAAATTTTAACAGTTTAAAAATTAATTCTAGATGTTATAGATTTGGTACAGTAATGCACCCAGATGTAATTGATCATAGGTTATAACCAATAGACATAAAATTAGCAAACGGATCTCCTTATTCAAGTCATATTCACAAATCTCCTCCTTGACTTGAATACCTCTCTTCAATGACCCCACCAATTAGGGTCTTAAGTCCAACCACAAATGTTTAGCAAGTCAAGGCAATGCCTAAACTTGCTTACTAAAACATCTTTAGTGAACATATCAATTAGATTGTTATCAGTAGATATTTTCTTTATGCTGATCCTTTGTTCAGACATTAAGAAATGATACTAAACATCTATATGTTTAGTTCTCTCATGATATACCTGATCTTTGGCTAAGCAAATGACACTTGAATTGTCATAGTAGATAGTAATTTGATCTTGTTGTCATCCCAGATCTTCAACAAGACCTTTTAGCCTTATTCCTTCCTTTGTTGCTTTCATCATTGTCATGTACTCTACTTCAGTTATTGAGAGAGACACAATAGACTACAATGTAGCTTACCAACTAATCACAACTTCAATAAAGGTGAAAACATATCCTATCATAGATATTTGATTGTCAATATCAACTACAAAGTCAACATCTACATATCCTATAATAGAATAGTTTGCTACCTTCCCATAAATTAGCCCGACATCATATATAACTTTTAAGTACCTTAGAATTCTTTTCATTGCTAACCAATGTTCTTTTCCAAAATTAGACATAAACCTACTAACCATACTTACTAAATATGCAATGTCAAGTTGTGTGCATACCATTGCATACATTAAGCTTCCCACAACATTAGGGTAAGGTACCAAACTCATATAAGCAATTTTAGATTTAGATTTAGGAACCATATCTATTAATAGATGAATATTGATAGCATAAGGAGTGTTAACAAGTTTAGAGGAAGACATACCAAACTTATGAAGAACTTTTTGGATGTATGCCTTCTGAGATAAAAACAGTTTTCTAGCTTCTCTATCCCTATATATCTTTATGCCCAAAATTTTCTTTACTGGTCTAAGATTTTTCATGTTAAATTTTGAACTAAGAAGGTCCTTTAAAGTTTGAATTTCAATTTTATCTTGTGATGCTATCAAAATATCAACATATAATAGGAGATAAATAAAGGACTCATCATTTAGCTTCTTATGGTAAACATAGTAATCATAAAGGCTCTTAGAGTAACCTATCTTGAGCACAAACCCATCGAACATAATCTTAGAGTAACCTATCTTGAGCACAAATCCATCAAACATAATCTTAGAGTAACCTATCTTAGAGTAATCATGTCTGGGTGACTATTTTAGCCTATACAATGATTTAAAGAGTTTGCAAACATAATTAGGTCTATTAAGATGTACAAATCTCTCTAGCTGGTCTATTATTATATCCTCCTCTAATTCTCTATGTAAAAATACAATTTTTACATCTAATTGCTCTAATTCAAAATTTTGAGAGGCAACAATGGCTAATATAACTCTAATGAAAGTGTGACTTACCACTAGAGAAAAGATTTCATTAAAATCTACTCCATGTTGATTGTAGCACTTAGCTACCAATTGAGAATAAAATTTTATAAGAATATTTTCATGAGCTCCACTCTTCCTTTTGAAAATCCATTTACATCCAATTGTGTACCTATTCTTGGGTAGTGGAATCAATTCCCAAGTATTATTCTTATGGAGTGATTCAATCTCCTCTTGCATGGCAGAGATCCGCTATTTAGCTTTTGGATTGTTAATTGCCTCTTTGTATGAAGGGGGTTCTTCACTATGTATTTCCTCTACCATCCGCAAGGCATAAACAATAGAATTAGCAAAACCATATTTCTGAAGAGGATGGATCTCCCTTCCAAGTTTATCAAGAGCTACACTCCTAACTCGTTGATCCTTTTAAGCAACTAAGACTACAGTTTCTTCAAGATCATTACATATTATCATTTTCCATTGAAACTAACCCCTCATCAATCTTCTCATAAGTATCAAACTAGTCCCTTCTAGGGGATGTGATGAGAAGCACCAGAATCAAGAACCCAACACTCAATCAGGCTTTGAGATTCTAACACAGTGTCAGTTTCTAAGGATGTCTCCTCCTGAACCATAGATGTAGATTGGGGTTTGTTCTTCTTTTTAAGGTAGTCATATTTCTAATGACCCAACTCTTTATAGTAATTACAGATGTCCTTAAGGTAAAATTGCTTCCCTTTGGACTTACCTCTTCCATTTCCCTTCTTATCTTTCTTATCTGATTGACCCTTGGACTTTTCAATCACATACAATCCACTTGCTATAGTGTCACTATTAGAGTTAGCAGCCCAATACCTTAGCTCTCGAGTATGTAAACTCGAACGAACCTCTTCCAAAGTGATTGAATCTTTGTCAATCATAAAAGATTGAAAAGTTTTCATAAGACTGAGGAAGAGAAACTAATAACAACAAGACATCATCTTCATCCTCAATTTTCACATCAATATTTCTTAACTCCACGAGAAAAGTATTCAATTAATCTAAGTGAGATTTGAGGGACGTACCTTCTTTCATTCTAAGTGAGAAGAATGTTTACTTTAATAGAAGTTTATTAGTTAAAGACTTGGTCATATAAAGACTCTCAAGTTTTAACCATAAACCTAGCGTTGTCTCTTCTTCAACTACTTCAATGATCACTTCATCAGCTGGGCATAGGAGAATCGTTGAGTGAGCTTTCTCCTCTTAAATTGCAAGTTCTATAACATCAATATTGGTCAGCTGAGGTTTCATTAGAGGTGTCAATATGCTTTGTTGCTTCAACAGAGCTCTAACCTTAATTTACCACAAACTAAAGCTACTTTTTCTTATAAACTTGTCTACCTTAATACTATGAGATGACATAGTAACAACCTAACTCTGATACTAATTTGTAAAGAAATGAGATCAAATATGAACAAAACTTAACATGCACATACAAAGGACATAGAGATTTATGTAGTTCACCACTAGGGCTATATCCATAATTGAAGTAAGAAGATGAAGATGTTTCACCATGCAAATTAGATATTACAGATTTGGGACTATCATTTTTCACAATACCTACGTCCTTGATTTACAGAAAAATTCCAACATTAGTTATAGTATAGAAATCAACCAAGATTAATATCAGATTTTAACAGTCTAGATGTTACAAATTTAGTATAGTAATGTACCTAGATGTAGTTGATTGTAGGTTATAACCAACCAATAAGCATAGAATTAACCAACGGATCTCCTTATTCAAGTCATATTCACAACATCCATGCATGATTCAACGAAAACTTGGTACCTCTCAATTTAGCCAATACGTACATGACCTCCTCTGTGTCTTCTCTAAACCCTACGTCTCAAACCCATTTCATAAGTGATCTCTTGCTCTTCAAAGCCATTCAGACACGCTATGTAGTCACTGATGATCAAGTTGTACGTCGATATTTGCACCAAAGGATCAACGTGCTCGTTAAGGAGTGTAAAGATTGAATGTCGTGCCTTTGCCACTACTAATGCCTTTGCCATGTTAGGCACATGAGGAGTACAGATGTTCCTTGAGTCACTTTATCGATGGAACATTGCAGAGTATGTAATTTCGTGCCAATGATTGACCTTTTGTTTTCTTTTTCCATATGGTTCTTGATTCAAAGACTAGTAGAACCTTTGATAACGAAAGTGGTAAGAAAGAATTTATCTCACCACTTTACTACACTTAACTCGTGTAATGATTAGGCTTTGTTGTAACTTGTATTCTATAGTGTTATACTCTCACCTAGCTAAGTAATTCACTTCGGGACATTTCGTGAGCTTCATTGCTTCCTCTATTACAAAGAATAGGAAAGAGGTGAGGCCCCAAAGAAGGGGAAAGAGGGGATACAATGGAGACAATTTTTTTAATTTATTTTCCAATTTTTAGTTTTCCATGAAAAATCTGCTAGCCAAGGCTATCGACGGAAATCCCATCATTACTTGAAAATGAAAATTTTGTTAATTTAATTGATTAATATTCGTCGATGGATTTTCTATCAAAAATAAAAATTATGATATAAGTAAATCCATCATCAATTATCCGTCCATAAATAAAATTTTGTTGTAATGTTATATATTTGCCCTTTTTACACATTATTTTGTATCATCCACCGAGCAATCAAATTATGCACATTAGTTTATGTTTTAAAGACATTCTTTAGTAGCGCTGGATTGAGAAATTTAACATTGGCACATGTATATATACTACTAAGATTATGATAATTAATACATGAATATCCTATTCACAAATTATGATAATTAATACATCTATATATAAGGTTGTACTTTGAACATCCTATTCACAAAAGTTGCATGACAACACCTCCAACAATAATTCACAAATTTTAATTGACTTTGTTTTGAGTATTTTAATTTACATTTCACTTGAGGTCTATTTGGTAATTACTATTTTAATCCTACCATAAAACTAAATTGGTATTTAAAAAAAAAAAAAACTGTAAAACTTATCTTTCTCATTCAATGTTTTTATTTCAAATTAATTACAGTGTTTTTAAGCCAACGTAGAGCAATAAACTATCATATAAATAATATACTTAGTAATGATTATTAAAAAAATACTACTATATTTATATACACTGGTTTATATAATTATTACCAAAGGTTCCTTAAAGCAGGTGTCTAATGGATTAGGGAACAAATACCTAGGATGCTCTGAAGCCTCTGCATGATGAGTCTCACCTCATAGAAGTAAAGTATAACTGTACATGACAGAGAACACAAAGATACTAATAGGAAGCAACAATGTTGTAAGATCATGATGATTACCCACATTACAAGTGATTTCTGCCTGAACCTGTACTGATATGAATATACAAAATCTTACGCCATGTAAGAAACTCCATACACAAGCAAAAGTAGCGAAAGAAACCAGATTACTGGGGAAAATATGCAAAAATAGAATTTCTCAAGATTCAGTCATATGCTTCGTATCTTTAACCATAGACTACAAAATTGGTTTAAATAAAAAGTCAGCATTTATCATTGATTCATTGCAACAACCAAATACGTAACATGGAGAATATATCCTCTTGAACATTAATGAATGAGTGGGGCCTTAACATTGACCTGTATAAACGGTTTACTGAGAAGTACATGGGGCATCGAATAGCTAACGGATACAAAGATGAGACATCTAAAAAGACATTTGACAAAGCAGATTACTAAATTCAACCTCAGGCTGAACAGAGAAGAAAAACCCGCATCTGCTCTTGTCAGACCTATTTGTAACCGCTGAGCACCCTTACAGCTGGGAGAGGCACTTGCCATTAATGAAATTGACGACCTTTGTAACTGTCTGATCAAGTGCAGCAGTCACCGCTGCCAAATTCTTCAAGAACTCTTCTGTAGTTGGTTTCTCCCCATCAATAATGTCTGTCACAGCTTTTATAAAAATTGATGGAACCGACAACATATTCGCTACATACCCTATTGCTGCACCCTGAAAGGAAAAAGGTTCAGTAGATGTCAAAGAGAACGAGAAGACGGGATATAGAAATACAGCTGAATGGCTATGCTGCATGGTGACTCATATAATAAGGCACCAAGGGCGCATTTGGGACCGATACCTAAGAGTTATTTGAATTTGTATATCACAAGAAGAATGCATAAAGTGCAAAGGGTAAAAATCTAAAGAACATATCAAAAAGCAAAAATCCTCCATACCACTAGTGACCAAGGAGTCAAACTACCTCCATATCCTTTATTGCAGCCCCATTTGCCAAGATCGACGCTTCATCCTGTGGGGACATATCCAAGGAGTCACCGGTAGATAATTTATCCAACTGCAACAGTACAACATGAGTAAATAAAACTTGCGTTAGCTTAGAAAAGCATCACATTCTCGATCATCCACTAAATAATATTTGATCCAATAAATGTTTATCAGAAGCATCAAATAATATCATAATACCTGACAAAGTTTATCAAAGTAAAAAGTGATGAATGAACCATCCCAGAGAAAATGCCCGGTAGCCATTCATAGATTATAATTATAAACAAATAAATATCCATTTCTTCAGTGTCAGATCAACTCATGTGGAATTATTATTGTTAATATTTATATCTTAAGAGAGAATGTGTAATGAATGTATGTATATGCATGTGTGCATCATCACCTTAAGATTGAGTTCGTTAACAATATTCGGTGTACACAGTGCCTTCCGAGCACCAATTCCATATTGATCAAATACCTAGAAAGCAGAAAGGCAGCAGGGTTAGAGAAAGAAAACTTATATTGCACACGTTGCTCAGACATTTGCATGTAATACATATTTGTAGCTTTAGAGGGCGCAGTTGGCACATTCCCAACACGGTACTCACAGGAATGGGAATTCTCCTGTCATGAAACGCAACCTCAGAAGCTAGATAAACATCCCCAATGCATGCCCCTTTTGCCTGAAGAGAAAAGCACCAATGATTTCAAGAAGCTCATTCTTGTCCTAAATTATATGATAACATTGTAAATTCTTGTCCTAAAGTTTCCAAGAATCATTCGACAGCTGCTAAGAAAACACAAAAAATCATCAGTAGCTTAGAATAAACAAAAAATATTATATATTGCCTATTCATTCTTTTGTTTTGGACTGTGCTAATGACGCTTTCATACAGTTGCAATTTGTCTGCACTTTGTTCCTTTTATAAGAGGATAATTCTTACATGTTTTAAATTTTTATTATACATTTTATTTGCAAAATCAAAACAAAATGACTTCGTCATATTTTAATAATATATTAATACTACAACATACATATCAATTAAAATCTGTTTCAAAGTAATACACAGATTTAGTATGTTCCAGAACATTTTTATGATCTTCATTATGCATTTTATTGACAAAATTTATGTATCATGACTTATTTTTCATAATTACATAAAGTTTAGTAACTAACATCTGATTCAGTTGTATTATACATATATTCAACATATTTTGCATCACATTTATGGTTTGAATACATATATGTAATATAAATATATATTATTGAGTGTATATATACCTTTTTAAACATTGACACCTAGGTGCCAAGGAATTTAAGATGCCTTTAGCCAACACCAGAGAACCTTGACAGGTATAGCGTCAGCTAATGTTAAATTTTTTTGAGTCTACCCCCTTCTTATCCTATACTGTTGAATGACCACCTTAAATATAAATGCTCCATCTTATGATGGTAGCTAGCTCCATACTCAACAATACCAATGATTCTGCACCTATGTCATCACTAAAACTTCTGAACCACGCTCAAGAAGGTCTACAATTGGGCAACACCATTTCACTCCCAACTAATTCAGCTTCTTGAGTTGTAGATCTTAACACTTCGGATCTCCACTTATGTATCACTTCACCAAAGTGCCACAGTTATTAAGGCACCATGGTACCCAGGCGATACAACTTGGGCACCTAGGTGACATCAAAGCATCTATTTAAATATTAATTTTTTAATTTTATAAACATATTATATATATACATATTTAATAATAATTATGTATACTTTTATCTCTATTATTTCCTAAATAATATCCAAATACATGAATAATCTCAAGATAACATCAAAATATTTCAATAGCACTAACATGCATGACAATAATATAAATAATTATCTATTTCAATAGAATTCATACATACATACATAGACATACATTTGTGTGTGTCTGCACATGCATAAAATTAGGGTTGCTTTATGGCTCAAAATGATGGATTGTAAGGTATGATCATATGTAAAAAATTAGTGTAGGGATGTGTATACTTAGACGGATAAATGATAATATTATAAGAGATAAATTAAAAAATGATTTTATTAAAAATAAAATAGGAGTTGTACAAATTGAAGATAAGCTAAGAAAAAATCAGCTTAAGTGGTTTAGCCATATGCTTAAAAAACCAAAGAATCCACCAATTAGGATAGATGAAGTAATTAATGCAGAAGAAATTAAAAAAAGTAAAGAAAGATCTAAAACTATTTGGTTAAGAATTGTGAGACAAGATTTATATTTATGTAATTTAATCAAAGATTTGACTATAAATAGAAATAAATGGAAGAAAAAAATTTATGTAGATTTCATGAAGTAGGATTAAGACTCATTGTTATTGTTGTGTGTGCATGTATAGATAAAAGTTTGTTTGTAAAGAAAAATATTAGAAAAACTTATATTTAATTAAATAGAAGATTTCTACTTAGTTAAGGCAAGGCAAAGAAGGCCTCTAAGGTTGGGTGGCTCCATCATGTTTTGTTGTCAAGGCAGCTTGGTTGGCTTGGTTGCCTGATTTAATAACTATGGTAAATGCAATATTACAAGTACCATTTGCCCTTTTATATGTTATGGATTATGATGATCTCGCCCTCAATTTTTGCTAATTTGCATTGACTATTTTTAATAAATTAATTTTTTATTTTTCCTTTTATATGGCACCACCAAATGAGCATTAAATAGGAATAAAGTCATGATGCAAATCACCGTCACTGATACAAGCAATGAACATTGAACCAATTTAATAAAATCTGCAATCCCCAGTTTTCGATATTGAGAGCATTTTACAATGGACAGTCAAGAGCCTCAAGAGCCTCAAGATCCAAATCCTCACATATTTATAACATTTTTACAGAGATAATCCATAAAATGTTACTGGTAAAAAGTTTCACATGACTCCAACTATGCATATGTCCTTGCACCTAAAGCACAGAAGGGCAGCATTCTTGTTCACTGTTTAAACTAGCCACTAGAAATGATTTACAATTATTTTAGAGAAAAAGTCATACCTTGAAGCCACCAGCAGTCCCAGCATTTATTACAAGGTCTGGGTTCAGTGCTTGTATGGAAGCATATGCCACAAGTGATGATGGGATTGTACCAACACTATCAACACCTAGAAAGCATTTATCAATCACTTAAAGAAATGTATTTACCATAGCTTTAAAGGCACAGCAGAACATGCCAAGCATTAATGTAGTAAAAAAAGGAAACAAACATTATACAGATTGGAAACTAAAACAATTTTTTTAAAAAAGGGCATACAAACGTCTATGAATTTTTTCTAACCAAAAAAGGTCATATTTTCTAACCATTTTTCCTATTTTTTACCAAAAATGCAATATATTAGGATAAAAAACGTTTAAACACATTTAAATTGCTGGTTTTTTGCATTTTTACAGCAGTATTAATTCAAACTCATTTGGGTACCTATTATAGATAATAAAGTTTGAGGAGAACTTCTATGAATTTAGTAGTCATAAGGTCTACATTGTCATAAGTTTTTGAAACATCATTCACAAAAGCAGGTCCCACATGTATGTTGGTAAATCACGAAGATGACCAGATTTCTGTTTGGGAACCCGCTACCTAAAGTCTGGCATATCAACAAGGTTAAAAATAGGTGGAAATCCAATAATAATTAAAAATCCATCCACATAATTGTTAAGGTAATGAAAAATGAACATTTTTAGTGACCTGCTTAATAACATGTTCAGAAAGTCATGAAAATGGTTGATTCAATGGAAAAACTCGAAAGAAATGAGTGTCATTAATTTTTTTCATGCTCCTACAAATTCAAAGTAACATCAGCAATTCCCTACAAATAAGAACCTCATTCATCCTATACATAATTTATTCCTCATGTGGATAAATATGGAGAAATTACTTGAAATAATTTTCGGAAACACATCTTTCAGCTAATAGTAAAGTATAACATAAACCTGAATGAACCAATCTTAAATGGAATAAAAAATTTCAATTTTTTTACGAAGAGTTGATCTACTAGTATTATTTTTTATAATGTATTTCTTCTATAGAGTATATAGACAGGACCTTACCAATAAATGTGATGATTGTGGGTCCAAATCTGTTAGTACGGTACTTAATTTCCCACAAGAAATCACCTAGCAAGAAAATGAAAAATGTCTGTTGGGTTTTGTAGAACAAGGCACCTTTGCACTGTTATTAAGGCAGGCATGCAGGTGGCCCTACCCACCACCTAGGAGCCAAAGCATTTTTTGGGGCTGGGAGGATGCACACTTAGTCCTCTACATTATTAACCAGATCCTTTGTCAGATTTTGATGGCATCAATGATCAGGTGGAGAACTTCATACTAAGGATGTATGCTTTAATTTCAGGGCTGCATGTGAATTTTAATAAGAGGTCAATGGGTAGGCATTAACGAGGAGAAATGGGGGTTGTCTCTTTGGCTTTGAGGTTCAATTGCAGGGTGGAGAAGCTTCCTATAAATTATTTGTGCTTTCTTTTGTCAAAATGTCAACCTAGAGCCTTAGAATGGCAATAGGGTTACATTGCTGAAAAGCATCTTAAACGGCATCCCTCTGCTTTGAGCTGTGAATCCTTTTTCAGCTGTACTCTTTCTAGGCTAGTGCGGCCTCTAAGATCTAGTGATCCAACAGGAGCTGTGGTTAATGAGTGGAGTGATCTCCTAGATCTGATGCACAACAACATGAAAGGGAAATTTTGTGCAGTGAAAGTTCCAGAGTGTATGAATTGTTTTTCTTGGCTAGGTCTCTCCTTCTGGGTGACTTCCTTTAATTTGTAGTTTTCTTTTGATTTCTGTTTTGTTTTGGCTTTATCCCTGTGATAAAGCTTTTTGAACCATGGATGTATCTTATTTGAATAAATTAAGATTCAAACTTTTCTTTTCCAAAATAAACTCTTCTTTCTGGAGTAGCTTAGTGTGTAGGGCTGCAAATGATCCATAGCTAGCAATGAACTTCTAGTAATACTCAAAGTCCTAGGAATCACCTTAAGGATTTAAGATTGGTTGGTGTCAAATAATAGAGCATAGCTCCAATCCTTGTTTGGTCTATCGCTACTCCACTAGCTGAGATCTCATGGCCCAAGTAATTCACCGGAAATACATCAAATTAACACTTAGAAAGTTAAATAAGCAAGTGATTATCTTGCAGAACTTGGAGAGTTAGTTCAAGGTGTTGAATGCAGTCTTATCTTCCTCTACTATAATTGACAACATTGTCAAAAAAAGGATAAACTGCCTCAAGTATGGTTTGAAAATATCATTTATTAAATATTGAGAGGTAGATGGTGCATATTTAAGCCTAAAGGGCACAACTATGAATTTGTGGTCCTTCGATGGGTTCAAAAGACTATCTTATGGACATCTTCCTCATGCAATGTATCTAGTGATAACCTGATTTAAGATCCAATTTTGTACAAATTGAGATTCCTTCGAGCTCATCTAACAAATCATCCATCAATGGTACAAGAAACATAGCTTTAATGGTTTTCTGGTTTAGTTGGCAATAATCTACGCACATCCACTAAATTCCATCAATTTTCTTTAAATAATTAGCTTCAATGAAGCATAATGGCTCTAGCTTACCCTGATGAGACCAAAGGTTAGTGCTACTTTCACTATTTTATCTATGATGAGCTTTTGGGATTGGCCATGGTGATAGGGTGGCTTAGCAATCAGTTGAGATCCAAGAATCAGGGGAATGTAATGGTCCCAGGAGCAAGGTTTTGATAGTATTTTTGGATCTTCAAATATACTTCTATACACCACCAAGAGTACCATAGCCATATCTTCCTCAACACAAGACCATATCTGCTCCTCCAATTTTTGTTGAGGGGATTCTACTCTCATGCACAACTACAATAGATACATCTCCTTGGCTTTCCTAAGCTCCATGCTTGCAACTCTCGACAACCACTTAGGCTCTTGATACTTCTACCCTTTTAATATCACTTGTTGACCCTGACATTCAAACTCCATGGCCTTTCTTATTATCCTAGTGGATAGTGCAAATGTTTCAAGCCACTCAACACCCAACACCACATGATATCCCCCCAATGGAATTAAGTAAAAGTCAAGCACCATCACCAATCCATAGATTAGAATCCTTAGTCCTCAGCATTAGTCTTCATTAGTAGCAGTAAGTCTATGGTCACTTTGATAAGGAAATTAACTTCTTGGTCAACCTTGAGTTTAGCTTTTTGCACCATTCTCACATCCAAGAAGTTACGAGTACTCCATCTATCCAACACCATAACCACCTTTTTTCCAATGTCCCATTTACTTATTGTCTTTGGGGTGACACTCCCACTAAAGGCATTCAAAGACACCTCCAGATCTTGTGTTCGGAAAATTTTTCCCCTTCCTACTCTTTGTTTCTTTCTACTTTAGCTATCTACAACAAGAACATTTGTCACTTTTGTACCAGTGATTATAATCCCATTTCTCTTAGAAATTAAAATATAGTCTATTAGCCTTCCTTCAATCATAATCTTCTTCGCTATTCTATCTTTGTGGGAGCTTGTTTGTCTCTATTAGACAAAAAATCCCACATCAGAAGGGGTGGGAGCAAATTTGGACTCTATATAATGTTAGACTTATTTTCTCATTACCAATTGATTTTAAGATGAACTTTAACATAATATCAGAACATATTTGCACATATTACTCATAAAATAATTGTAAAGTAAAAGAAAATGTCATAAGTACAAGAGAGTGTTAGATAAAAAGTCTTACATTGGAAGGGGTGTGGGCGAACCTATCATTTATATAATGTTAGACTCATTTTCTTACTGTCCATTGGTTTTAAGATAAAATTTAATAGTCTCTTTCTTTCTTGAATTTCTAATGCTTCTGTCAATGGGTAAATGGTTATCTGTTTTTGTACCCATATATATACCTTGTAACATTATTCTAGTGAATGTAATCCAGATTTTCCTTCTTCCTCCCCTCTCACACATAACATTGTACTTGATGGTTGTGAATCACAAAGGAGGAGAACATGATGCCAAAGCTAGAAATCATCTAATCAACAAAGATTTAAACATAGTGCAACAACAAGAGATCATAATAGCAATGAATTGGCAATCAAAGGTTTAAGCATCCCATTAATGCTAATGACAAGTTGGCTAGCCCATGGTTTTGGTAGGGTAGGGTTGTGGAGTGGTAACGCTCCTAGATAAAGATAATGTGGCATGGTTGCTGGAGCTTTAAAAATACAGGGTGGCGAGGACTGAGGTTGATTTTCTCAAACATTGAAAGTTTATTGATACATTTTGACATCCTTGACAAGTAAAACAAATGTAGTGAGAGATCATAACAATGAGTCTTCACTAAAAGAAAAATAAGGAGAATAATGAGAGATTAAGAAAAATATATCATAGTATCACATGAGTTTTCCTAGTATTTGATTTATGCAATGAATGTATGTGTAATAAGAGCATTCATCAACAATGTCAAGGAGGCCAATGTGGTGTTAAGTACCTTCAAATTTTATAGGCATGTTCTTTCCTTGCCAAAGTAGAAACATGATTATGGTTTTCTTAGTCAAGTGGTTGCTTGTGCTTGATTTATAATTGGTGTGAATAGGAAACCTTTAGTTGCTAACACATTAGCCAAAGTATTTAGCAAGAAATTGATATTACCTTGAAAATAATTGATATCATTCATGTAAACAAATGTCTAGGAAGGTGTTTGTGCATCTAGAAAGTCAAGAAAGTGAAGGAATTCATAGGAAATGAAAAGTAAAGTACTTTTCTATCGTTTGTGCCCTTTCAAAAGGGAATCTAAAATTTTCAATATATCATTTGATGGACCAATGTATCAAATTATTTCTAAAATTGGCAAATTATCCTTATAAATAGTATACAAAACTCAATTATATAACCACAATTATTTACAAAATCAATATACTGAACTTGGTTATATAACTAGAATCGACATATCATTTTTGTAAATGTTATACTAAAATCTATATAGAAGATCTCTCACCCCACCACTCTTGCTAACATGAATGCCTAGCAGACAAAGGGAGGAAGGTTGGCCGATCAAAAGATGGCCCAACATTGTGAACAAGTAGTACATGGAGCAATCAATCTACTATGTATGGAGCTTTTCTAAGATTTTCTAAGATTTTCTAGGTGCTTTTTTAGGGGGAAGGTTGGAAAATCTCTCTTCTAATGGAAGACTTACCACAGAAAGTGCTAAAATTCCTTTTCAACACTTTCTATTATGTACAAACAACAATTTCTCTTTCCATTGAATTTTGTCACTTTTCTTTTTGTCAAATTCTAAATACACAAACACCCCTTAAGAACCTAAGGGCATACTTCAACAATCATGGGAACAACAATAGTGTCTTGCTTCCTATATGCCAACAACATCAAGGTAATTTAACAATAGAGATTGGAAAAGAAGGGTATGATGGCAAATTATTTAACCTTGAAGTGATACTCAACCATATAAGGAGTGTACAACAGTTTATTAACCCATAATATTTTTAAACATGGTCAACGCACCCAAGCTATGGCACCTGGTGCTTGGGCACTAGTATTTTTGTCTAATATTGTAAATATGAATATATGAGATTTTTTATCTAACTTTTTAAATTTTTCTATATAATATATTAATAACTTGAAATACTAATGTCTCAATGAAGCCTAAACACAAGTAACACTTGTTAATAACTACAAAATAGTTTAACAAGAAAAACATAAGATCATGATAACATAAGAAAAAGTACAAATATTTAAATAGAATATAGTCACTCACAACAGACCACAATAAGTTATTGGAGGTTGGTTGGAGATGCATGTTGTTGAAGCTTCATTAAAGGTGCCATTGTTCATCAAAGATTGTTGAAGGCTTGTTGGAAGTGATAGGAGGCTGCCAGAGCTTGGTGGTTGTTGGCAGAGAAAAATCTATGGTTTGATCTTTAAAACCCTAATATAATAAACCCTAGTTATGGATCCATATTTGGATTCTTATTAGGATCTAGAAAAAAAATCTTCCTAGATGATTAGAGGTGCCTAAGTAGTGCCTAGATAACTCAAGCAACTAAATGGCATCCAAGCCTTGCCTTACCAATGCCTCAAGCCTAGGAGCGTCCAAATCTCCTTAATAACAATATTTTTCAAAACATTAAATTGACTCTTGTTTGTTAGAAATGTGAGACATGATGTAAAACCAATTAGTTATAAGTGAAAAAAAGTTCATTTAGTCTTTTTTAAAAGTTAATGGTTCTAAAGTGTCTTTATTTTAAGCTTGAGTACATGAATTATATGGACTTAATCTAGAAGATTGTATTATGGCTCTAATATCATGTAAAAATGTGAGACATTCAACTAAAAGTGTGTCAGGATGGTCCCACACAAAAGTAAGAATACAACTTGTAAGCATAGATAAAGAAAGGATAATTCCACTCATAACCAATTATTTTTAAGTCAGGTGTTTCTCATTTCTACCAAGTCAAATACATTCTTTAAGTTGTGTTCCCACACATCTCAATCTAAAAAGTAAAGATAGTTATTAAACTTTTAAAAAAAAATCCACAAGTGAGAATGAGAGTTGGAAGACCCTTATAAGAAAGTGGGAATATGACTTGCAAGTATACAAAAAAAAAGAGACCTCTCTACTCATGATTAATCAATTTTGAGTTGAATATCTCATGTCCCTATAGTTTAGATGACAAATGTATATTTAGAAAAAAATATTTTAAAAAGAAAATTGTTGTTAGAAAACTATTTTTGAATTAAATTTAATGGTACAAAACTTAATGATAAATATATAGTAGTCTATATCAAGTTTATTACAAAAATATATAAAGCATGACAAAGAAAAATGGTCAAAGAATATCAATGAAAATAAATTCAAGAAAAGGATGTTGTAGGATCAAGCAAAGCTAAGCAAAAGTGAAGGAAATATGAGTAAAATCAAGAAGAAAATTCAAGGATCCAAAGACACATAAATTAAAACTTATATTATGTAATTTTAAGTTATAGATTTGTGTGTGTCCTAAGAAAAATTGTAAATCTCTTTTATGCTTTCTCATTCTAGAACCTTCATATAGGATACTTAAAGAGAGATGAGCACACTTAAAATAAGTATTTAGAATAGTAATTTAACTCGACACACTATTTGCTATAAAATTGAAATAACATTTTTGAAAAATGGTATACTGATTTCTAGGCTAGAAGTTTAGTCAAACTCTATATTTAAAATGGCATATTGAATTTGATATTAACATACTATTCTTTGAGATACAAGTTTCTAAACTAAAAACAGCATATCAATTTTGGATTTCAATATACCATTTTTTGAGGTAGAACTATAACCACTATTTAAAGCAAAAACAACATATCAATTATTTGAATCGGTATACCGATTTGTCACAAAATGTCAAGACATTTGTGACTAGAATGTTGTTCCATACAATGATATATCAATTCATTTGACTATTAGACTAATAATTATATCAATTAGAAAAATGGCATACTGATCTACTAGATGTTGGAAGGAATTTCTAGCCATTGTGTTTACAACACTAGGCCTCCAAACTCTATATAAACACCCCATAGGCCATGCATTACACACAAAAATTTCTCTAATGTCTCTTTTGCTTCATCCTCACTCTTGAAAGCTCAATTTACTTCCCCACTCTTCTAGCCTTCACTCATTCATTTAGAGCCTTATTGAAAATTCTCAAACATCACAAAAGAGAGCAATGAAAAGGAGAACTAGCAGTAGAAGTTTGTAAGTTATTTATTAAATATAAAGCTTATCTCACTAGGTTGTGATGAGGACTCAACTTATGAAGAAATATTGCTTGATATAAAATCAAGACGTTATAAATGGCAGGGTGTTAACCTATAATACCAGATTTAATGTAAACACTCAAATAGGAGGCTTGAGGAGTGGACATAGACGCATCACTATAAAATTCATGTGCTTTTGTAGTTTGTGCGATAATTTTGCATTTACATTCATTTTATTGCATTATGCCCCAAAAACTGTGCATATACTCTGTTCAATTTAATAATTTACATAAACTTCACTATTCACCTACCGTTTAATGAAATCTCTCCATCCTATCAAATGCAATGCACACAATTCTCATCAATGTGGAGTCCACAAATGGTCCAATCATAAGTAGACGTACCTCCATGGGTAGAGAGGTTGTTTCCAAGGATTTAAACCCATAAATTGAGATTAAATGGAGAAAACTTAACATTTTTCCAAATTTCACCCTTGTTAGAGTAAAAGGATGGAGAAAGCATTTTGCTGAAGCTCACCCTTTCTAGAGTAAAAGGATCTTATGTGGAGAAAAAAGTTTGATTTGATTTGATCAAAAAAAAAAAAAGTGCTTACAAAACCAAAACAAGTTAGAGAATCTCCATAATAAAAACCATATTGACCATTTAAAAAACTCTAATAAAATGCTAAGTTATAAGATAAAGAAAGAAAAGAATGTAACATTAATATAATGAAGTACAAATTGAATATTGAAGAAACATAAGCCAAACAAAGAATAAAGATTTCAAGACCTAAACATGTACATAAGAGAACCTATTAAAACAGTCATTCAACTCTGTTTAACTAGTGAACTGTTAATAAAATCAGTATAAGAACATAGGTTTGGTATATGGATTGAAGAGTCAATATATCAAACCTAAGAAATCCTAGAAATCTGTATTAAAATTGATATATCATTTGCAGAGACAGTATATCAAAAACTAGGTTTCGCATATCAACTTTGTAATTCAGTATGCTAAAAGCACAACTCGATATGATCTAACATAGTCAAACCTTGATATCGATCAGTACAATACAAATAAGCTATACCTGAGTCACCTTCATATTTGATTTAATTATATGGTCAAAATATAAGTCCCTTTTATTATTTAATTTAATTATACATAATTAATCAATATGCAAATCAAATTTTTCCCAAAGTTTCACATGGGATTTGTGCCCTGATTGGCCTTTAAGTGGCTCTATCTTATCTCCGAAGCACAGATTAGAGTAGGATTTGAACCTCCAACATCAACTTTTCGAAACAATAATCAATATGAAATTAAAATGGGCATTGGTGAATCAAAAGATTTTACAAGTCGATTAATTGGCACAAATCCCTCAATTTAGTACTTTCCACAACTTAACTATTACAAGTTATGTCCTGCTTTATTTCCTTGTTATCTTTATATAGAGAGACCAGTTCTTGTATGGAAGAGAAAACAAAATCACGTACAAAAGAGGACCAGCAAATCTATGTGGTTTACTGTAAATAAAAAACTAATGGGTAGGCATCTTCTGTTTTTGACTGAAAAGAACACCAAAGATAACAAAGACGAGAACAGCTTTACTAACCAAGGAGTGAATCTTTTCCAGGCCAAACAATGTTGATATTTAGATCCTTGTAAACGCCATGATACCGTACCCACGTAACACCTTTAGGGAACCTGCAGGATAAGAAGTAAAGCACGTTTACAAACATGTAGATAAAACAAGCCAGCAACCCCATCAAAACCCACACAATAAATCACAATTGAAACGGAAACGAGGGATAAGGAACATCATTGATCAAAACTCACGGGGAATCAGCGTCCTCGGACAACTTGAAGGTGTTCACAAGGGGAAGTGCCTCCGTGTGCATAGCTGTCATGATCACATTAAAACTCAAATAATAAGCGTACACTTGGAAAAAACACGGAAAATGAAAAAAATGGAACCCTCGTGGATGACGAGGGAGGAAGAGGGGAGTCTGAAGAGTGAACCCGTGATGATGACGATGGTGGAGATGGGTTTGGCGTCGGTCAGCTCAGCCCCCGCCATGGGAGTTTCAAGGCCAGAGCTCTCCCCTTGTGGCAACATCAATCGATCTGGACGTCGAACCGATCACTCAGAGGAAGAAGAAGAAGAAGGAGAAGTGGAACGGGATGATGGGGGGGGGAGGTTGGAACTGGGCGGATGGGTCAGTACGGTAATGGCACGTGGAGGATCATCATTCGCGATTGTGTCGGAGTGCACCTGGCGTATGCGGTTTCCACCAACTACATTGGGACACGTAGCACAGACGATACGTCAGAGAGTTTTTTTTTTTTTTTCTTCTAATAAATGGCTGAAATTAAATTAAATCCTTACCAGTAAAACCACCGGTAGAGAAATTCTGCTCTTACGTTATTAACTTCTCAATAGAAATTCTCTTGACTCAAAATAATTATCTGGTCAATAAACCTTATTTGTTGAATTCTAGTGATTCTTCTGTTGTGTTCATTCTTTTTTATAATATTTTAATACTTACATTTTATTACTTTATTATCTAAATATTTGATAATATATTTTCTTTATCTTATTTTTAATCAGATAAGTTTATTGTAAGCTCGGATGTGGAACCAGTTCATGAAGTTAGATTGAATTAATAAAGACTTGCAGCATATTCTGTTGGATATCTGCTTAACATCATCAATGTCACTGTCAATACGGTGAGCTCTTCACTTCTTTAAGGATTGGTATTTTTACCTTGGACCTTTTTATCTTGTAGAATTTTGACTTTAGTTGTGGTTGCATAACTAAGGTTGTTTATATTTAAAGGGTATTTATGTACATAAAAAATAATGAAAAGAAAATGATAGAAAGAAAAATAATAAAAAAAGTTTGTAAAAAATGATAAAATTTGAAATATGTGTTTTTGTACAGAACAAAAAATGATGAAAATTTATAGAATATAATATATATATATATATTTATTTATAAAATAAAAAATGTTAAAATTAATAAATTAAATATTTTTTGTATTTGTCTGTAATATAGAAAATAACAAAATTTATCATAGATAATATAAGATAGAGTCATTTGTAACAATAGTCACAACATAAAATATATTTCACACATGTTTATTGTTTAACATATCTCTTATAATATTAATTCTCATCTACTAAGTACATAAATAATTTATATATCAAAATTACATGCTACTAATATAATTTGATTGTGTTAGATTGTGTGGAGTCATGTTTTTCAACACATGGAATTATAAAGTTAATATGTCGAACTTGATTTTGATATATTATTACTACAAATGATATATTGATTTTAATAGGAAAATTTCTTAAGTTTCTTAAATTTGATATACTAATTCTACAATTAATATATTAAACCTAATTTTTGATATACTATTTCTATAAATAATATACCGATTTTAATGCTAGTTCATATACTTATATTGAGTGATGTTGGGTCAGTCAACATCTCAATATAATCTAAAAAAATCATGTCAAGTCAATCAATAGTAGAATTAAACCCTACCAAGTCAAGTTAATACAATTGAGCTCGATCGTTTTGACAACTCTATATTCATTGGTCTAATCTTTAATCGAATATTATTACTTTTGGCCAATTAAAGTATTACAATTAGTTCATTGGTGTAATGTAATAAGAAGAAAATCTAATTGAGACAAAGCATTTAGATACTATTTGTACCAATTAGAAAGTTAAAAATTTAAAAGTTGATTTTTTTTAACTTTTTAGAATTTGTACCATACAAGAAAGTTGAAATTTTTTTTCTAATTTTCATACGTATAAAAGAATAGAGATTCTAAACTTTTAGACTTCTCTCTATTTGAAAGTTGGGAAAGCAATATTGGAATTATTTTTGTTTAATTAATTATTTTATTATTTAAATTAATTATAATTAAAGTATATATTGTTAATATAATTAAAGTATAATATATTTTTTATTTAATTAAATTATTATATTATTTTAATTATTACTTTGTAATATACTTTGTATAATATATATATTTTAATTAAAATTACTTTGTATATACTTTAATATAATTAAAGTATATTAATATAATATATTATTTTATTATTGTTAATATAATTAAAGTATATATTATTAATTAATTTATTTATTTATTTATTTTAATATTTTTATTAATAATAAAATATTACTTATTTTATTATTGTTAATTTTATTTTATAATATTAAAATCACAAATATTATTTTTATTTAATTACTATTATTATTTTATTATATAATATTATAATATTATTTAATATATAATATTACAATTTCAAGATTTATATAATTTTCTTAGCTTTCTATTGATTGCATAAATACTTTCAAATTATACTTTTCAATTTTCTGATTCCTAAATTTTTTAACTTTTTGATTTCTAATTTTTCTAACATTCTATTTTCAAAAACTTCGTAAGATTTTGAACGATCGTAGCACCTTAGATGAAAATCTCGTTTCAATACCAATGTGAGATCTTTGATGTTGTAAATAAAGATAGACCAAGCATCAAAACTTTTATCGATTTTTGGATTCAACGAAAATAAATTAGAGCTACCATTAACAATCAAACAATACAACTGATATATCAAAAGAGTTTAATTCGATTTTACATACACTCTAAAAATCATAGAACCAAAGACACCTATCCTTATTTATGTACCTAAAAAATGGAAGAAAAGGAAAATGAAGAAACAGTGGAAAATAATGAATAAAAAAGATATATTATTTTCAATTCCATCATTTTTTTTCAGTATTTTTGTATTTAATGGGAAATAAAAGAAATTAAAATTTAAGTATTTTAGTACTTAAAGGAAGATAACAAAAATAAAAATTTAGATGTTGATAAAAAATAAAAAAAATTAAAACTTACGAATAAACATAGTAAAAGTACAAATTATAATATTCATCTTTCATGTTAAAAGTCAAAAATAGCATTATAATTAGATAAAATTCAAATATAATTTTTACAAATATGATATATCACAAATTTCGATTATCCGCATGGCTTTTATAATTTCTTTACACATTCTATTTGTTATTTCCTCCCAAGAGCAATTTGTTGATGCTTGAAGCGCAGGATTGGAAATGGATTTTGGTAAAGAATTTCATTTGTTGATCTCCACACAATAAGGTCAACGACAGAAATGGTAAGCAAGATGTTTAAATCAAGAATTCACTGTAAACATTCATCAAGCACTAAAATATGGGATGGACGGCATCCATACCGATCAAAGACAAGAAAACTAGGGCATGCATGCACACAGAAAGAAAGAAAGAGAAAAACAAGGGCATGCATAATTGAAGTTTTCTTCTGAGGTTGGTGGGTTAAAGAAAAGTTTTCCCTAATTTCTAGATGTTTAGATTTTCCTTTCCCTCGTTTTATAGGTAAAAATTTTACGTCAAGTTTTCTTTAGCTACGATTTTAACGGAGAAGACAAGGAGTTCAAAATTTTTGTCTTGAGAGAAACTTCACACTCCCCCCCCCCCCAAATTAGCTTACCATAGATGCATCTCAACCACACCATTAGAGATTAATGGTAGAAGAAGCTCTTAACTAAAAACTAACTTCCCATCCTTGGCCTCCATTTCATAATGTCTTGAGCTAGGAAGCTGATCATGCTATTCGTTAATCTTTTAGATGACCCCATTCATTTGGAAAAGTTCCTTAGATGTCGGATTGCAAAGAGTCTATCAATCATTTTGAGAAAATAGTTGTAGGACTTCTGAGGAGGTTACCCTTCTGAGCTATATGGGTGTGCAAAGAGCTTGAGAAGAAGAATATATTTCAAAGGTTTCAATGTAAGCCCACCTACTTTCCCAGAGTAGAGCACTCTTTCCATCATAGATGTCATACAAGTAAAAGTTATTAACCATTTTGAAGATTGACTTCACAAATCTCCACATTGTGGAGTCATTACAATAAGAGTTCTTTAGGATAATGCCCTTATCAATTACCACCAAACATGTACCACACACATAAGCATGTCCATCTCACCAATCAACATATTGATTATGGTAGGTCATTGGAGACTAAAACACCATTTCATAGAAGGATATGCCAATTTGTTTGATCGTTAGACCCAACAACATACCAATCTATCAGTCATTGGAAGAAATTTCTAGTCATTGTACATGCGACTACTCTAGGCCACCGAACTCCATATAAATATCTTCCTTAGTTATAGATTAGGCATAACATTCTCTACGATCTTCCCAGGATTACATTCTTACTCTTTGAGAGCAGAATTCTTTCTCCACTCCCTTAAAAGGTATTATCACTCACACAATACATATATTGAATTCATGGTAGAAAGCTTCTACATGATTTTTGGCGTACTATCGGTAGAAACGATATACTGAATTCTTACATGTTCTTATGCATGAATTTAGTGAGAATTTAAATTTGAAAAAAGGGAAAAGACCTAAAAATGTTGTTGGCCGTAATGAATTGTGTTTATTGAAAAGTTTTGTCATTGATAATAAGGAAATACTTTGGGATGTATCCTCCACCTCCACCTCCCCGTTATGTTATTTAGTAGATACGTAGGGCAAAGGCAACTTTTATGTTTAGGTATTATATATAAATATTTTATGATATTTGAACTTTGATCCTATTATGTGTATATATTTTGTGTACATGCACATCCACGTGAATATCAATCAAGCACACCAGGCGTAAACAGATAATATACACTCACTCATAATAACATGGAACGATCATGCAAATCAAGAGAAGATAATCTTTTAGGTAAAAACTAGAAGAATACTTAATCGGAAGTGAAGTCGTGGTGTGTAGGATCGAGTTCCTTAGCTGCTGCTCCTTTGCACGATCACCTCGAGCTCGCTCGCTTGCTTCCCTTCTCCTCTCATACATGAGAACGCATGAGCCGGAGCTGAGCAGGATCGCAACTGGCACACCTCTTCACAGGGCAAGTAATCTCCTCACGCGCAAGCTCTTACACGAAACACCCTTTAACTTTCTTCTCCTCACGCACACCCACAAAGATTATCAAATGGTGAAAGAGAGTTGAGGAGAATCAGACCATGCAAGAAGAAGCACGAATTAGTTTAAAGACTTATATTATGTAATTCTGAGCTATAATTCTCTTAGGAAAAAATTGTAAATCTCTCTCATGCTAGATGTATACACGTAAGAAAATTATTTTGACGAACTACTTGCAAAATCAATGTAAACTGGTTAATCAACCATGGTCCAACCACCACTTCATCTAATGAGATAAACTCAGCACCTTAATCTTCAAATTCTAATTTGATTATTCGATCTTGTTACTTGTCTCTGGGAATTCTAACATGTCTACCATGATAGTATTTGATCATTTCTATCAACATTGACAAAGATGATTTTCAAAAATCTCTATTTTCATCTCTCTACCCTTTAAAATCTATATTTTTCCATCCCAACAGAGATTTGTCTAACATGATCAATATTTTAATAGTTAAAACTTAATTTATTAAATGTCCTTTGCTCATTTGTTAACATTTATAATTTATAGTGTATTATTTTTTATAAAACATGATATATATATATATATATATCATAATTTCATAAGTTATATTTGAAAAGAAAAATTAGTTCTACCAGGTACAACGCCTTCTAGTTTGGTTTTTATGAGTCTCAAAAATATTAATAATATTAATGTTATTACCGACATCAATAACGCTTCAATTGTGGTCGAACTAACATCTCGACTAGAAAATTTAAAATCAAAGTAAAACTGATTTAATGGCCAATTTTGTTTTGAAAACATTAATCTAGCTAAATCCCTCTAAAAAAAAGAGTTGTTCACTAATTGATAAACCTTAAACTAAAATATCCAAATCTTTCCCGTAATTTTTGTTTAAATAGCTTCTAAATTCACAATAATGTATAGATACAAACAATACTAATCATTAAGGTTTGTGCAACCAAAAAAAGTGGAAGGAAAGGAAATTGTGGGAAATTTTTTTTTGTCATTTTCTATATTTGTATTAATAGAAATGAGAAAATAATTTTTCTCATTATTTTCTCTATATTAAAAAATATATTTTCCATCATTTCTTATCTCACTTATTTGAAAATGACGAGAAATGATACAAACTTGTAATATAATAAATAATATATAATTATAATAAATTAAAATATAATAATTATAATAATAAATAACATATTATAGTTATAATATATTAAAATAAATAATAACATTAACATAATATTAACAAATATGATTATAATAATAAATAAATAATAATGTATTATAATTATAATAGATTAAAATAATGTTAAAGAATGATACTAAATTATAATACATTAAAGTATAATAATGTTAGCATTATAAGAATAAATAATATATTAACATATTATTTTTGAAAAAAATTAGATTATAATAAATAATGTTATTTATGCTAATTACAAATATATTATTTCACATGAGACATCTATATTTAATGAAATGTTAATATATACTATAATATTTAAAATATTACTTTTCAAATATAATATTTTTAAATTTATTATTTATTTTTAAAAAAATATTAAATTTTTAATTTCCTATCATTTCATGTAACCATACAAACATCATATTTTTTGATTTTCCATAATTTTCTTTAATACACAAACAACATTATATTTTCTCTCACATCCTACTATCTCTATTTCCCACTATTTTATTTTTCAATGAAAAATTTACATAAATAAGACTGACTACTATAATTTTAATCATAATAATTCTATCTTCCAATATTTTTACCTCATTAATTTTTTTGTCAACTATCATTCTAAGCTCATTTTTATGCTTAAGTTTTAATATGTATCATAGTTTATAACCACTACTGTCAACTCATCAAAAAAAAATTTGCTCATTTAATCTTTTGCAAGTATATTAACCTCTCTCATTTTTATCCTGTGTTAAGATATCTGTAACTAGACGTCTAGAATTGAAACAAGTAGTTGCAAAAGTCAAAGTAAACCCAATGGTTATTTCTGACCAAGTGTTTTACCATCGACTTTTGTTTTTGACATCCATCTCGTTTTAATTGTTACTCTTACAAAGGATTTGTATACAAAAAAGAGTAGCGTAAAGAAAAATGATAAAAAAATATTATATATTTATATCTAATCAAAAATGATAAAAAATATCTATTACTTTTTGTTATCACTTCTCAAAGAAAATTTTACGAGAGTAATTATAGTTGTCTTTATTTTGTTTGAAAATGATAAAAAGTTAAGGAAAAAAAGAAGAAGAGGGAAAAATATATATATAATTTATTAAATTTGTATGTTAAAATAAAATAAAATAATAATAATAAATTTTTATAATATATTAAATTTATAAAATCATTTTTAATTTTTCCGTAAACTTAAAATATCTACAAATATTTTTATATTATTTATTTATATTTTATTACTTTTTTCTTTTTTCTTTTTTTTAACCAAAATACAAATACCATAATTTTTCATTTAACTTTTTGTTCCATCACTCTTTCAATATAAATTTATATTTTTATACTTTTTGTTACCTTCTTTTGCACAAACGAACCCTTAGTAAATATAAATTTATTGCGATACACTCAAACAATCTTGAATACAGAAATGGAGCATACGTAATGCTCGTAAGCGTCAACCACAAATTAAGTGGATTGTGGCAAAAGTTAGTGTGAGAACAATGCACTCAAATCATTTTCGAATAAGGCCAACCAACTACAGGAGTTGACCAGAGGGTTTGGTTTCATAACCAATCACTAGAGTTTCATTAATATTTCAAAAAAAAAGGGGGGAATCATTGTGTATCTCTATGCGTTTATTCACGTCTCCTTCACCACGGGGATTTTTTTTTTGAGTAATTCCCCCGGGGAAACATAGCCAGAATTTCTATGCGGCAACCTTCTTTGCAGTCACAGAGTTAACGATAATGGCAAATTCCGGTCCCTGCAACCATGAGACACGTGATAAGCGAAGCACATCAAAGTATCAGACAATAAAATTGTGCTAGAATTTCAAGACAATAATTTATGAAATCTCGTAAACACGACATTTAAAAGGAATAAAATTATATGAAATCTCACGGTTATAAGAAATTCCATTGCCATATAAATCCTCAACATACGTGTAGTAATTTACTAGTTTCTGTATTAAGAAAATAACAGTTTATCGTTTAAACATGGATATGAAGGTATCAGTTTATATAAGCTTTCGAGTCCAATGCCTCACTTCTAGAGAATATGGATTTCTCTAGCAGATTGGATCAAGGAAGCCCCTCATCTACGAAAATGGGAAGGAGATCTAGGAAGATTCTGACCTATGAATCATCAGACTCGTTTAGATTCTTTATTTCCTTCACACTCATGATTCATTTCTGCAGGGAATCCTTTGAAAGTACAGCAATGAACCATTCTCAATCAAATCACTCTATCATGTGTTTACTTATGATAAAGTAAAGTGCAAAGAGTTGAAGCATATGTGGCAAAACTAGATCCCTACAATAATCTATTTTTCTGCAAAATAGCTTTCACATGGCAGAATTCCAAGGAATGCTTGCTACAAAAGAAAGGTTTTCCATTGGCAAGTATATGCAGGATTTGTGGATCCCATGGAGAAAATCAGTGGCACCTTTTGTTTGCATGTCCTTAGTGAGTAGACAATGGCTCGCATGAGTGGGTCTAAATGCCCAATGTAAGCTAGATATGAGGTCATTCTAGGAGATGCAAGCAGATAATTGTCAGACAAACATAAAAGGAAACTATAGTGTACTATTCCCTATACCATTTGGTGAAGACAATGGTTAGAAAAGAATAATAAGGTGATTTGAGGCATCTCACACAACAAGAGCTATTTCATGTCTATGGTGATGAATTCTGTAATTTTGAGTGGACGAAGACTTGGCAAGCAAAAGAATTTATATCAGATGTAGAGGTTTCGGTTTGGCTAAAAGTACTTGTGATCTTTTGACTTTGTACATTTGGAGTAGCTAATCTTTTGCACTTTTGTTACTTTCCTTCTCTATCTTTATTATCCTTGTATCTTTTTTCATTTTCTTAGGGCTTCTCATTTAAAACCTAGCTTTTCTTGTTTTGTTTTAGCTTACCTATGGCTTGTATGAAAACGATAATAATCTAAGTCATAATTTTACTACGTAGGGTCAACTACATGAATCCTTTTATTTCATATATTTTTATCTATGATCAAATTTTTAGTTAAATTGTATATATTTAAATCTTTTCTCACAATTCCTAATCAAGTAGTTGTAAGTCTTTTCTACATTTTTTAATTTCTTTTGTACTAATTAATTCTCCCTCCTAATTGATGCAATTTTTGGCCTCAAAAGAATATGATCAACTCACTTAAGTCAAATTTCTCTTATTTCATCTTTAATTGGTGCAATTTCTACTTTATTCCTAATAAGATCATTTTTTAGCTTATTTGTCATGGTATTATTATTCATCTAAGTATGCATATTTTAGCAATACTAACTTTTTGTATATGATTATGATTTACAATACAACATTCTAAGCTATAAAGTATAGTTGGGTGAATTTTATTTTTTAATTTTAAGGATATTATTTTACCACATAACACTCAAATTTTTCTAAACTTCAATCATATGAATAACATTCTCTATAATCTTACCATTGTTACTTATTACAGATCCTAAATATTTAAAATTATTACTTTTATAAATCTCATGATCATCTAAGTGTGTACCTTCGTCATTATTCATGTTTTAAATGATCCTACATTCTATATAGTCAGTTTTAAACTTGCTTAATCTAAATCCCTTGGAATTCATCAAGACTAAAACAACTCAATAATCAGTAGTTGTTCAAATTTCCAAAATGCAAAATATCTACATTGTATTAGCAACAAGCACTTCCATTGACTGAGGGAACAGAGCCGCAAATTTCCTGAACTAGTATGGTAAGATGTGTGTTGACAAGAAAATGCAACAAAAAGATGCAGATTGTTTGGATTATTAATGACAACAAAGATATATGTATTGTTGACTATTTCAGAATAAAAGTGAAGTTTAAGCATTCATAAAATAAATATAATCTTTGATATGAAGTAACATCGGAAATGAAAAAATTCAAAATTTTATTTCAATATGTACATTATACCATCATATACGCAAAACTAAAAACAATAGATGGTGAACTCATAAAAGCATTTCTTCTCGCAAAGTGCATTAAAAATCTTATTAAAACTTGGTTTACCTTTAAGGAAGCTCCACCAACAAGAAATCCGTCAATGTCCTCTTGTTTTGCAAGTTCAGCACAATTGCTACCATTTACCGAACCTGGAAAGCATTATTGTAGACAGTTCTTGAGTCTCACACTGAACAATCAATAATAACCAAGATGTGAAGAAGTAACTGATTTTTTACACTGTGTTTATGATTTCATTCAACATAAACAGAAACAGGTAACTTGTTGGTTTACAAGAAAATATTCAACAACTAGTATGTTTTCGGTTCCACAGATGACTTGTCAATGTAAGATACTTGCAAAACATTATGATCAGCGTCATCAACTAACTGTACTCATTTGACATTTCGTCACTTCACCAAAAATGTTGTTTATATTTATAAAAATTTGGGCTACAATTTTTTCACATCATTTGCCCCAAAATTATGCCTTTGTTTATTTGGTAGATAAAATTGATGCTAACAACGATTGCAAGATAATATGCTTTTGGCAAATTGTTGTGGGAGCACTATATTAGAGTTTTGTCAATTGGCTGATTCCTGAGTACTAAACAGATTTTTAACATAGTTTCATGAAAGGATCTTTAAATATGATAACACAACAATCTCCGTTTCATCAAATTATTAGTAATGAAATATTCAAAGCCTGAACCCATGAACACGAGATTCTAGTTGGACATTATATCACATGTAGCAAGTATATGATTTATAAATGGCATGGCATATTCATGACTTAACAGTTGCAAAATTTAAGGCAAAACCTCTCAGGTTAAGTATTAGAATTGATCAACATGACTAAAAAGTGGCATGACATGAGTTCAATGGAAAACAGCTTAGGTTATGTACTGCAGTTTGATTGATTAAGTAATGTAATCAGGTCAATTAACTGCTAATATGTCTGTTCCACTAATGGAACACATGATCCATGTTTCGATTAACCAATCTACATGGAAGATTAAAAATCTTTTATTATTTATTTATTTTATTCTTTATCTATTGCTTTGATAATAATATTATATATTTATGTTCGAATGTGTTTAAGTAGATGAGATAAAATGATAAATATAAAAATTGAATTGGTTAAATGATTTATGCAATTTTCAATTATTAGTTAGTCAATTAATTTGATCATGTGCAATTAAATGGTTAATTGTTAACTGAACTAACTTTTATCGAGTACATTAACTCTTAGGACCCTTAGTCGGGTATATGGATCTTGGATCCATATTCTATGCATACTTGTATATATACTCTTCTAATGTAATGAATAACCCTAATCCTTCCTCATTTTCTCTAATCCTTCTTCTTAATTTAGTATCAGAGTAAGGTTTCGATCGACCATTCCTGCCCGCCCTCCCTTCCTCATTTTCTGATAATATACCAACTCGGAAAATGGAAGTGTGAAGTCTACATTTCAATAAACTGTCTCAAACTGATTACCCAATCTACATAGAAGATAATAAACATTTTATTATTTTATCTTTTTTATTCTTTATCTATCACTTTGATAATAAGAATAAAATTTTGTTTGCAAGTTTTAACTAGATGGTTGGAAATGATAATGACAGCAGTTCAATTCATTAAATGATTTATTTTATTTCTAATTATTATTCAGTGAATTTGACCATGGACAGTTAAAATGTAAATCATTAACTAAAGCAATTTTTGTCAAATCAGTTAATAATTAACTGTTAAGTTATGGGGTCATTTAACAAAATGACTTTGGTCAATCCAATAGTAGTTAGGTTGGGTAAGTGAATGGCTCGACCCACCTCAGTATGGTCCAGCACCAAATCTACATTGGTTCTGATATGCATAGAGGAAGTCATTTGGTCCATCCTTTGGTCTGCAGCAAAAGATCCTAGCCCTTCACCCACTTTCCAGAGAGATCATGTATTTAATTCTTAACTTGGTGTATTTAAATACTACTAGTTTCTGCTTAGCATTTAGTTTTCCATTAAAAGAACGAAAAAAATTTAAACATTCCTAGCCTTTAAGGACTATTAGAAACTTAAGTAAATAATTACGTCAAAATGGTAAAGAGAGGATACCTGAAATCACTTAAAGAAATAATTATCAGAAATTTTTCTTAGTTTTCAATAATTTGAAAGCACTTGACAAAGATATATTATAAATATTCAAATTTTCTAAGAAAGGATTCACGTATCATTAATTTGCTGTTTAAAAGCAATATGAGGAGAAAAAAGCAGAGCCAAATCTCTGTTGGATGGATATTGGTATTACACCTAGCATCTACTCTCTCATTAACAATTTTCATTGTTGGAGACTTCAAGCACAGGCACAAAAACACTGTTGTATATTATTGTGCTATGATTTGAAGTGATAGCTCAAGTTAATCTTAATAATGAGTAGTGGATTATTACACTATATTTCAACAATGTGAAAATCCAAAAGAGCAAACTAAGCAAAATACTACTAAATAACGTCAGTTGTAACACAAAACAGACTGCATAATGTACAACCTTGTTGAAAAATCCAGCTGAACTTACAAGGAAGCAAAAACAAGAAACAAAGAGTCAGTATAAAATCCAAATGCCCATTATAAATGACCTGCAAGTGAAGGGAGTACCTCCATAAATTATACGAGTTTTTGATGCAACTTCAGCTGACACATTTTTCTTGAGCCAATCACGAACAGCAACATGCACTTCCTGGGCTTGCTGAGGAGTGGCAACTTTTCCTGTGCCAATGGCCCAAACAGGCTCATATGCAATAACTACATCATCCCAGCTGGGTACATTATCTGATGCCAAGTAAAGCAAAGCTGATTAGCAAGGAAAACATAACTGATATATGTACGCTACTCATGTAAATGAGGCAAATCATACCTGCAAATGCCTTCATCTGTTGGTAGCAAACATCAAAAGTTTTTCCTGCCTCTCTTTCTTCTAGCTTCTCTCCTATACACGCAATTACTTTGAGATTCTCACTCAAGGCATATGCAGCTTTCTTCCCAATAAACTGAAGATAAATAAATAAGTTATATTGCACTATTAATTACACCATATATCAGATAAAAAAGGAAATTACATTATAAGCTACAGCAGATACACTGAGTATGAAGAGTCGTATGTAAACATAGATTCTGCATATTATCTATTTGAGCAATCAAAGTTATTTTAGTATGAACCTGATTGTCTTCACCAATAATATGTCTTCGCTCTGAATGCCCTAAAATAACCCACTTGCAACCAATATCCTTCAATTGCTCCACACTATATGAAAAGGAATTAAATATTTATTATTGTAGATTACAGCAATAATAACCTTTTTTAGCAGATCAATAATAACCATATCTTAATCCCACCATGGGAAACTATTATGTTAAATAAATGAAAAAAAAGTATAAGAAAAGATGATAGTTAAGGAAAAACAAAAAGTTGTGCAATACACTTGAGGCCTTAGTTTGAGATATATCGACAATTATATAGGATAGGTACAAAAGTGAATCAAGGTATTACCAAGAAAAATATGCCAAGAGAAAAGATGGTTTATGTAGCAAATATCAAATTAGTCACAGGACATTATTAGCAAAACACACCTTATAAGATCTGCACAAGGTAAAATCCATGCAATCACCTCAGTTGTGGCACAACAATAAAGAGATAATGAGGAAAATATGAGTTTTTGATGATCATAATGCATGATTTATCAAGCATGAACAGTTGCAAAATTTACTTAATTTCTAGAAATTTGTTGAGCATTTAAGAGGTATTCAATCAACATCAAATAACACAGTACATTTTGCAAATTCTTCTTTTTTCTTCAAAAAAAACTTGAAAATTCTTCTTGCAATCAGAATTTGTTCCACGTTATTCAATTTGAAGCAGCATTTGATGGGATGCCTAGCATACTTGCTAATTATTGATTAATATATGGGACGGTAATTCTGCTACTACAACTGCATGTCAGGACAAAATGTTAAAAGAGGGCATGATGTTCATAAGAGACAATTTTCTTTATGCCGAAATTATGGTTCAAGCTCAACAAGACTGTATAAAACTGAGAGAATAATAGAAAGTTGCAGCCTACATTTTATGCAATAACAAGAAGGTAAACCTGATTTCTCCTGTGAATGCACCACCTTTTCCAACCCAAGAATTTTGAGCAGATATTTCAATACCATCAGTTAATGTTCTCTTCACGTGGTCAATGTAAACATAAGGAGGTGCTACAACGACATCTGTAAAATACAAACAATAAAAACAAAGGAATTAAAAAATTACAGTAATGAAGCAAATGAACAGTCAATATGAAGATTATACAAGCTTACAGTAATTCACTAACCACCACCTTTTTCATAACCTAAGCCCTAAACCCTAACAACCATTAAATCAACCTTAAGTTAGTGAAATTTAAGTTAAAAATAGTATTGATTAAATTTGTTCTTCAAAGGGTTGTAATTTTATTTTTCTTTACCTCTATATTTATGCAAAATCCTCACAAGGCATGTAGACAAGACAAAATACCTAAGAACAGAACAACTATGAAAATCACAAAGAAAATTCAAACTTATACATCAAATGAACAAATAGGTATACTGATTTGCAATCAGCCTACTAATTTTGTCCACTTGAATTCACTATGTGTGGGTGTTGTACAGATCATTTTCATGTCCAGAGAGCACTTCAACATACTTATTTGAATCAATACACCAAATTATGCATTGATTAAAATCAAAGAGTTCTTTGAGAGACCAATTATGGCACAGTATACTAATCATCTCAACCATTGGAAAAAAATGGTACATCAAAATGAAAATCAGCATACTGGTTTCCTAGCTATTAAGCACAAATTGCTTAGCCATCGGGAAAGAACTACCCATCTATTATGAACTATAAAACTCATTCCATTGATGTATAATTAATAACATTTAATTCTGTGGTCCATTCTCAACAACTCACAAATTCTCATTCACATATTCTTGAGAGTTCATTTAATTTCCCTTCACCTAGCTTAATTAAATTGTGTATTCACTCACATCATTCAGTCAAGGGACTACCTTGTCAGAGATATGCATATAAAACATTGTAAAGTGCAAGAATTACATTAAAGCTTATAACGCATGCTGCGAAGAGAATTCATAGATGGTAGAAATGAGAATGGCAAGGTAAATTGTTAAGGAAAAGTATAATGCTGTTAGGTCTTTCCTAGGAACAAGAGTAGATTAGTTTAAATGCCTAACTAGAGGACTTGGGAAGTAGTCGCAACCCATTTGGACTGAACTGCAATAACATCCTTGTGCAATTTTTCATTAATTCCCCTCCTTCACTTAGGATAGATAATTTCAACTTAGCTATCATCTTCATTGATGATGAAATTTCCGATAAAAGACATTTGATGGTGGACCAGGTAGTTCTTTCATTGATAGGGGTGTTAAATTGGGCATTATTCCTAATGGGGGGAAACTACAGAGATGATGCCTACAATACAATCTCAAAGGGATTTGAATGAACAAAAAGGGAAGTTGCAAGGATATCTATTGAGGTTATTTTTTGGAAAGATGGATCTTCCAATGAGAAGTTCTTGAATGGTCCAAATTATGCATTTTAGGAAAGAAAGCAAATATGGGAGTAGATTGAGAAAGTAGGAGTGGACTTTATTAATGTTTCTCGTAAGAAGGTTCTCCTGACCCATTCAAGCTTTGGGAATGTTAGTGTTATATGGATCCTTATATGGATCCATCTCTTGTATATATAAATACTTGATGTACTACCTTAAAGTAATATAATTTTTCTTTCTCCTTTCTAACATGGTATCAGAGCCTAGGGCCTGATTCCCTCCCTGTAGAGCCCCTCCTCCCTGTCGAGGTTCCCCCCCCCCTGTGGAGGCTCCCCGCCGAGGCTTGCCCCCCTCAACCTGTCTAGGGGTACCGCGCCTGGGTAGACAGACACCTGCATGGACTGAACGTGCGACTAGACCGTCTGGAAGTTTGAACGAGTCTCAATCGGATGGACCCTACCTAATTCGATCAATTGTAACTTAAGGTAGTGATGTGCTAGGCTGTCGGCAGATTGTTGGTTGTGCAAAAGGTGATTGTTGAATCCACTGAGGTTGCTGGAGGTGACTATTCCAACTAGTTGAATCTTGCTTGGTTCTTGGAGTTCCTGGTTGTGATGGTATTTCGAGACTCTTTGATCCAACTCATTGCTGGACCTTCTGTGAAGCTCAATGATTTGAACTATCACAGCTGGTCTTTAAGTTTTCTCACTTTTGTGGCTACACAAAGGAAAAACAAGCACTTGACTCAACCTCTCATTGATATCAAAGATCCAAGGTACGATGATTGGTTTCCTGATGATGTCATGGTGATTACTTGTCTAGAAAATAGTATGAAACCTGTTGTGGCCAAAGGAGTGATGATGCTCTGACCAGCCAAACTAATTTGGGATACACTGAAGTAGATGTATGCAGAAGAGCGAAATATCCTAAAAATTTATGATGTATATGAACAAATTTTCAACCTTAAAATGAGAAATCAGTCGATGCAAGAGTACTATGGGACTATTCGGTCTCTATTTGAGGAACTGAATGTACTACATCCTTCTACCACTGACTTGGTTACGTTACAGAGATATAGAAATGACTTGCAAGTGGCTACTTTCCTATCTGGTCTATCTCAGGAGCTAGTGTTCCAGGTGCGTGGACATTTGTTAGGAGGAGACACTACACCTGATTTGGGAACTACGTTTGCACAGGTGCTACGTATCTCCAAGGCTGGAAACATGATAACTCCTACTGATCAAGACAGTTCAGCCTTGGCTGTTAGAAGAACTCAAGAGAGACAGAGTGCCCAGCAGTTACCTATAACTACAGGAAGACGTAGGGTTCTTTGTACTCATTGTGGGAAGACCAATCACAGATCTGAAAAATGTTGGAAAAAGTTTGGTAAGCCTACTTAGGTGAGGAATGTGATTGAAGTGCAAGATACTACTATTGGAGGAGGAGGCAACTCCAGGGAAGCGACAATGGTTATTTCTCAGCAGGAGTATGAGAGGTTGAAGCAAACCTAGGGCTCTAGTTCTTCGGTGATTGCATCTCTAGCTTCCACTTCTGGCATGGTTGTGTGTACTAGCGAGATACAACCCTGGATTGTCGATTCAGGTGCACCTCAACACATGACAAGTTGCTCTACCTTCTTTGCCCACCTTACAGAGTGTTAACGTGGCTAATGGTCGCTCATGTCCTATATCTGGAAGCAGTACAATTGATGTCACTCCAGATATACGACTTGAGAATACCTTACTTGTTCCCGATCTCTCTGTTAACCTATTATCTATTAGTGCTATAACTGTTCAGCTATCTTGTTTTGTGATCTTCTTTCCTTTTCATTGTACCTTTCAGGATCTACAGACGAGGAGGAGAATTGGTTTGGACCATAGGCGGGGCATTGAGGAATATATTCTCAGTTGTGATACACCTTCTAGCGGCCTTACAGTCTCGCTGTCTTCTGCCACCGTCTTCTCTCTCTTATGGCATAGGCATCTTGGTCACCCATCTATTCACAAGCTTCGTCAGGCGCTACCATGAATAGACGTTTCTGAGTTTGTCTGTGAGTCGTGTGAATTGGGCAAACATAGTCAATCCCTCTCTTCTCGTGTGTCCTTCACCAAGAGTCAGATTATGTTTGATCTAGTTCACTGTGATGTGTGAGGTCCTAACCGTGTTACCTCTTCTAGTGGATACCGGTATTATCTTGTGTTAGTTGATTTTTTCAGAGTTTGTTGAGTGTATCTGCTAAAAGATAGAAAAAATATTGTGGTTTCTGTTGAAAATTTTGTGAATGAAATTAATACCCAGTTCTCTATTATTTTAAAGTGTCTTAGAACTGATAACGCTCTTGAGTTTGTGAGTACTTAATTTCAACACCTTTGTACTTCTCGTGGGATTATTCATCAAATGACGTGTCCTCATACCTCTGGCAAAATGAGGTGGCAGAGAGAAAATACCGTCATTTGTTGGATATCACTAGAACTCTTCTTCTTCACATGAGTGTTCTAAAATCCTTTTGGGCAGATGTTGTCCTCACTGCTGCTTACTTAGTGAATAGGATGCCATCTTACCTCCTTGGGGGGAGATTCCGCTACATCGCCTTTATCCTGAGGGTGAACTTTTCTCTCTCACTCCTAGGGTGTTCGGGTGTACGGCTTTTGTTCAAGAACTAAGTCCTGGTCTCGATAAACTTAATGCAAGAGCTCTTAAATGTATCTTTGTGGGATATTCCTGAACTCAAAAAGGGTATAGGTGTTTTCACCCTCCTACAAGAAGGTATTACACCTCCTTTGATGTCTCTTTTTTTGAGGACCAACCTTATTTTACGCAAAGGATTGATACTTTCGTTGATCAGTCCCCCCTCGAGGTTCTGGGTCATTGTTCCACTCCTTGTGAGTCTGATGAGCCTGTGATTCCTACCACACCTAAGTCTCCTAGTAAAGGTGCCCAAAATGAAGAGAGTGAAGTAAGGCTACTACAGGTATATCAAAGGAGGCAACGAACTCAAGCTCAACCTATGGCTCCATCAAGCACTTCTTCAGCTGTAGATCCTCCCACTACCGTTGATGATCTACCTATTGCCCTTCATAAAGGCACACGCTCATGCACACAACATCCCATTTCTCAATTTGTTTCCTATGAGCATCTTACCCCTTCATGTCTGAGAATGTTCCAAGGACATACCAGGAAGCTTTGCAATGTCTTGCTTGGAAGCAGGTCATGGATTAGGAGATGGAAGCCTTGTGGTCTCATGGCACCTGGGAACTAGTTTCTTGGCCTGTTGATGCCAACTTACTCTCCTGCAAGTGGGTCTTCACTGTGAAGTTTAGACCAGATGAGAAGGTAGAAAGATATAATACTCGACTTGTTGCTAGAGGATTTACTCAGGAGTATGGGGTAGACTATGCAGAAACCTTCTCTCCTGTGGCTCAATTGAACTCAATCAAGGTGTTATTGTCAATGGCGATCAACCAATGGTGGGAACTTCACCAACTAGATGTAAAAAATGCTTTTCTATACGGCGATCTAGCTAAGGAAGTATACATGGCCCAACCTCCTAGGTATATTTCATAGGGTGAACAGATGATTTGCAAATTAAAGAAGGTAATTTATGAACTTAAGCAAAGTCCGCGTGTTTAGTTTGAGAAGTTAAGTAGTGTCCTTTTCTCTGGCGGCTTTAGAAGGTGCACAGTAGATCATTCAATATTTATTCGCAGGTCTAACAAGGGATATACCATCCTTGCTATATATGTTGATGACATCCTTCTTACTGGAGATGATTGTGTAGGGATCAAGAGGACCAAGGACCACCTGGCCAAAGTCTTCGAAATCAAGGATCTAGGGCAACCTAGATACTTTCTAGGTGTGGAATTTGCGTACTCCAAAGACAAGATGGTGTTATCTCAACGAAAGTATGCTTTAGATTTGTTGGTAGAAACTAGCACCTTGGGTGCAAACCTGCATCTACTCCAATTGAACAAAATCCCTCCTTTTGGAACACGTCTACTGAGGAATTTTCTAATCCCAACAGGTACAGATGCCTTGTTGGGAAACTGATTTATCTTATTGTTACTAGGCCAGACATTGCATACACTATGGGGTTGCTTAGCTAGTTTATGCATCAACCTAGAGTTGTGCATTGGGAAGAAGTTCAAAGAGTTTTAGCATATATCAAAGGAACTCCAGAAAAAGGACTGGTGTATCAGAAACAGGGTCATCTAGAAGTTGAAGCCTTCTCTGATGCTGATTTTGCAGGTAACAAGGGCGACAGGAAGTCCACTTCAGGTTACTTAACATATATAGGAGGAAACTTGGTAACTTAGCGTAGCAAGAAACAAAGTGTCATATCTTGCTCTAGTGCAGAAGCCGAGTACAGGGCAATGAGACTTACAAGGTGTGAAATGGTTTGGCTTAGATCATTGTTGAATGAGCTTGAGATAGTGGTCAAAGTACTAATGGTGATGTACTGCGAAAATCAAGCTGCAATTCACATAGCCAAGAATGAGACATTTCATGAGCATACCAAGCACATTGAGGTCGATTGCCACTATATCAGAGATTTAGTCACTAAAAGCGTTATCCACACTCCTCACATTTCATTCAGTGAAGAACAAGCTGGCATCTTAACCAAGACTTTAAGCCGTAGGTCCTTTGACTCAATGTGTGGTAAGCTAAGATTAACTGATATATACTCTCCAGCTTGAGGGGGAGTGTTAGTGTTATATGAATCCTTATATGGATCCATCTCTTGTATATATAAATACCTGATGTACTACCTTAAAGTAATATAATTTTTCTTTCTCCTTTCTAACAGGGAACTACTATGGAGATGGTTCTATTCAAATCATGTAAAGGCTTTTTAAGCCCAAGAGTAACAAGAGACATGTCTTCTCCAATGTGACCAAAGTTTGTCAATTAATATTGAGTCAAGTTCAATGGGGATGGCTTCAAACCAAAGGAAAAAATTGATTCTCCATTAATTGTGACTGAGACCAAGGAATAGGGCTCATGAGAATGTGGTATATTCTCAAGGGATAGAATGAAATTTGTAAGGGAGGCAGGAGCTCATTGGAGGGCTGTATTGTCTTTTTACTTTTTTCTTTCATTTTTTGGATGCTTCTTAATCTAAATGAAAATTACACTATCCTTCCAAAAAGACACTTTAATTAGAGACTCCCTCCTTGCAAACCTAATACACTTCACACCATATGGGAAACAAAATCATTTTTCTTTTCTCTTCCACTGAAAACAAGGCATAATCTTCTTTAGTTTGGTTGTGATGTGAACAGAATATCAAAATTGTACAAAGGAAAATATACAATGAATACAGAGATAAGAATTAGTTTCCCTGTAAAAGGAAACATAAAATTTATTAAATAAAAATTATAAAAAATTGTGGTCTCAGCTAAAGGAAAGATATTTCAATCATAATCAAGACTTAACCTTTAAAGCCACAATTACATTTAAACACATAACAAAATCCAATAAAGCCATGTCACTTAAAAGCCTTTCTCCCTTTAAAGGGAAACAATGCATGCCAACCTGGCCTAATCATCTTTCAGACCTATCTATCATCAAATTCAAATCTCTTACACTGAGAGATTGGGTAGATAATGGTTTTCTATGATAATTGATTGAAAAAGATAAAACCTTGCATCCTAAGAAGCAAGCCACTCTTTTAACAATTTATGTAGCAGGACTGACAGAACATACCCTAATTTCCATTTATTTATGAAGGTTGACCTTTAAACCAGTGAGGATTCAAAATGTGACTACTTGCTCATTTGAGCATATTATTGAGGATCTTTCCATCCCAAGATTAGTCTTGTTATTTCAGTTGGAGATGGGCTAGCATATGTTTATGGATCAAAGGGGATTCAACTGGAGAAATAATAGAATTTGCTAGTTTGTCAAAGTAATAACTTTGAATCTTGAAATGAAAATATTTACACCTTGGAATATTAATTTCAATTTTCTGTAGAATTTTTAATATAATGCATGTCTCGAAATTAAATCTATGTAGTTTTTATCAGTAGAGCATAACTAACATTAAAATCAGGAAAAGTACACAAAGCACATACCAGCAAAATAGGCCAGCAACAGAAAGGCCAAATGAATTAAAAAGCAAGAAAAACAGGATACACAAGACATGTTAGACTCAAATCAACACTAACTATAAAAAAGCAATGGTAAATAAGTTCCTGGGGTGCAGTCAAGTTCCCAAACAGATCCCCGTAAGCTTATGATTAAATTGAGCAAGGAGCACATCAAGGAATCTGATACAGCATAACAAGCAGCAATTTAAATCTAAGTAGTATTACATTAACTCTTGCTTTCTTTCTCTTATGTTAATTTCAACTAAGAATTCATAATTTTTTGTTCTGTAAACTTTTGCTTTTACTGGATTTTGGCTGATAAAGCATATCATGGGGAACAGCTTTACCACTAAGTTGCGGGTGAACCTATGATTCCATTTTCGTCTCATTATACAGGCCTTTGTGAATATCCTTTCTTATACTGAAATTGAACAGAAAATTGACATTTTATAGAATGGTATTCACAAATCAGGATTGAAACCGTCCTAAATTGTAAATCCTCTCAGTCAACATACAAAGAGTAGAATACAAGTCACAACTTAAAAGGAAAAGATAAATGGCTCAAATAGCATATAACTTACTACAAAGTGTGCATTTGTGGAAAACAGTTCTTACCAACATCAGATTGAAGCTGTGCACTATTTAAAGAAGAAATAAGATTATCAATTGATTCTTTCGTCCCATTCTACAAAAAGATAAAAAAGGATCAATTAAAACCTTAGGCTAGAAGAGCTACTAGAAAGAACAATATATCATGATAATGGATCACATAAAGGTATTGAAGTATTTAACATTCAAGAAAACGTGATTCAAGTAACATTTTCACAACACCTGGAAAGTAACCATTAGTTGAAATGGGATGTGGAAGAAGTAAAATAAAAATTTGGAAAAAAAAAAACAATTTAAGGACATTTCCATTGAAAAACAGATGATAACTACTTAATGAATGGATCCTAGTTTAACAATTTTTGACAACAAAGCAACTACGATATACTAAGCATCATTTGTCATGATACAAAATATATATTACAAAGACTAAGGGTGCATTTGTTAAAAGCTCCTTTGTCTCCAACTCCTAGGAGAACTAGTACTGTAGCAACTCTCTTGAAACTAGAATTGTAGCAATTTCTCCTACTACGGTAGTAACTTCCAACACTGTAGCGACAATACTGGGAGTTGTTGAAGTTACTTGTTTTTCTTCCTGGTTATACAATGTAGGGAGTTAGGAGCTATAAATAAAAAGATCTCTCAAAACTGTTAGCTTGCAACAGTTGAAGCATCTATCTTGAATCTCGTATAGGAGCTAAAGCCACTTAGAGGAGCCATTAACAAACAGGGGCTAAGGCCAACCTACCTAAAATATACAAAAAAGGCAATCAAACGTAGAAAGGGCTAAAGCAAAACCAAATCTTCAAAATCCAACAAAAGGGACAAGAATCTTACAACCACATACTTAACAATATATATAGAAATAACAAAAATGAAAAGATAAGAAATATACTCACACATTTCCAGTTGCCTCCTACAAAGAACTGCAAGCAACAAAAGTAACAAATTAGCTAGAGGAATTTAGAAGAAATTTGACCGTTCGAAACTGAAGGTATAGTTTTCCGTGAACCTTAAAAATGAGAATCCCCTAGTTCAAAGTTAATATTTTGAAGGTATTAATATGATAGACAATGATGCTACTGGACATAATAAATGAAAGCAACTGTGATAAATAGAAAACGTATAGGATGCAATAACTTATCAAGTCAAGGAAACGCAGAGAATTTCTGAGAGTCGGTGGTTGGTATCCCAAATGAAAACCGCATAGCTACAATCAATCTACCATCCTGTTTTCTTTATCTTCAACATGAAAAGAATAAACAATGGAACAGGACTATCGACGACTACCAAACGATGCCAGGCTTAAATAAAATGCAAGAAAAGCTTACACCAGAAGAAATTAAAAAAACTTCAAAGGGAAGAAGCAAAAAAAAACTGCAAGCAAGTGTCGACTGTTTGTCTTTTCAATTTTCAAAATCGGCAACCTCTCCAAAATTTCTCCTCAATTTTGAAATCCGACAAATCCTGGAGTTCAAAAGGAGTCCACAGGGTCAAAGTCACGGAAAGCCACAATGAATCTTCTCCACAAAATAAAACTCAAAATGACTCGCTAAAGGAACTCTCTCTCGGTGAATCAAAATCGACACCACAAGACGTGTCACCTTCCCCGTTCCTGCCATGGCGACTATGGGACTCCAGGCTCTCCTCCCCTCCTGGGACTGGAGGCGGGGGTCGACGCGGAACTGGTGATGCAAGACTGGCGCATCGGGTGTGGCGGTGCGGCGCAATCCGGAGAAGTTCAGACATGGGAAGGGTGTGGAACTGCTGGCCCTCGACGCCGCCGCTAGTGAGGTGGAGGTCGTCAACGCTGCCATTTGCCCTTTTCTTGTTCTTTCCTCGTATTTCTGTTGCCACTAGTCCGTCGTCCTTAGGGGATGAGATTGGCCTGTTTTATTGGGAGGGAGCGTCCTCGACTGCTGACACGTGGACACATCTGAGATACACGACGTCTTTCGGAGTTGCTGGATTTGCTCCCTGAAAGAAACCAAATATATAAAATTAAATTTTAGTTATGAAATCGAGAAAAAAACAAAAAGAAGAATAATAAAATTTCACTAGTCTTAAACAATACAATCAGACGAAGTTTAAAATAATATAAAAGAACTTGAGAGACAGAATACGATAGAAGAATTATTTATCATTTTCTTTCACAACATCAGTCTATCTTCTAAGCTTAGAACTACTAACACTACTTTTATTTTCAAAAAACGTTGAAAAATCTAAAGGTACGCTGCTGTCATTTTAATTTGATCTCAATTCAAATCATCTACATCGATCAATTTTCTGTCTAAAAGACAGGAAAGTTCGAAGTATTAAAGAACATCGAATAGATGATATTCTCATTATTCCCGTCAAAAGTGACATTATTTCGATGAAATCATATAACACGAAAAGAAAGGTTATCATCTTCGTTTCAAGACAGCTCATTATCATTCCCTTCTAGTTGATTGATTCTTCAAGTCTTTCTTCTCATCCCTCTCCTTGGCACGAAGTATTCTTGAAATCCCCTCTACATTTCCTTATTTCTGTCTGATTGATCTCTTTGAATTTAGGACATCATGGAGTGTATGCCAATGATACCATTAAATCGGGGTTGCAAATAGTTTTGCATGAGTGCACTGCAAATAGTAATATGTCATGTTAGAACACAAAGTAAGGTTATATGAGGTTACAAATGGTTACGAATCAAATCATAATGTCCTTTTAAATTAGAAACACCGTGACACAACACATACAGGCACGAATATTAGCAAGTATCATTGTAATGTTTGGAATCCGATCACCACGTTATTTGTGGCTGTATGTTTTATGTCACAGTGTTTCGTTGCTAGTAAAGTCGAGAGATCATTTTTGGTATTTTCTTGTAGACTGCTAGGAGGTAGGTACGAAATGTTGTATGTAACCAATTCTTTCAAGTGTTTGAAATAAATAACATAGATGGGTAAAGGACACTGATGTGTGTTCCTCCGTCAACCCTTTTTCCAAACCTATCTTGTTTCTTTTGCCAGCTGCTCATCTGCGCCCGCTTCTCATCTTGGAGTGTAGATCCATCCCTTGCCTTCATCGACTACTTCTTTTATGATCGGACTCTACCATCTTGATATCAGACGAGCATAAATAAAAGAGTCATATCTGTCATGTCAGGCGGGAAATGAAGTCAAGATTAACACTTCCCTTTCATTTATCATTTCAATTTATTTTTAACTCTGAGAATAAGAGTGGACGCAGTAGAAGAAAACGAGGCATTTCATACAGAGCCGCAGACATCGAACATTGTCAATGACAAGAGAATGAGAGAGAGAAAAGCTAGTCCCAATCGAAAAGTGCTACGTTATTAGAATTAATAACTTTAATTATGAAATCATAACTAAAAAAAACAGACAAGAGTCTAAGATTACCAAGTTTAATAACATAACAAAAAAACCCAAAGAAAAGAAGAAAAAGCTGATGGAGGTTCAACCTAAGTGATAGGAGGTGAGAGAACGTGACCAGAACTTATCTTTTTCCCTCTCCATTAACTTTGTAAGTTCATCTCCTTAACGTTACAAAGTTAGAATCTGAATCATTCCCCACGAAATTGCATCTTCCAGTATTACTAAAGGTTCTTGCAATATGTTGATTCCCCTTTAAGTGAACTTCGTTGATAATCTTGAGTCCTACTTACATTATAGATGGATGAATTGGAAACAATTAACAATATCATTTGCTGTTCTACGCTGAAGACCGCCCTTGGAAACTACATGTGTGGCACACAATTATGTGAGATATCAAACGCCTAATGTATGGCAGTATAATTCCAATATCCAAAAGTTACAACGCATTTGAAAAGCCAGTATTCAAAAACCCAATGCATGGAATCTCATTTTTGTGAGCTACGACCCAGGAGAAAGAGCAATATTATTTCAAAGTCTCTTGTCATCCGGCAACCCTAATTTCATAATACAAATGAGTTAAATTAGTAACATCTTCCAGATAATTTTTGACCTGGGAAATATGACCAATTTACAAATACATCAGTAACTTCACGATCCTCAAATTTTATCACTTCCCATAACTTGGATTCAGTGTTCAAGCCTAATCAGTACACAGAACAATGTTTCTTCTTGACTTTGTTTCCGCCATTCCGCTCATACTTTTGCGCCGTGAGAAGACTGCTAAGAAGAAAAACCTTCCACCTTAGTCCAGCTTTGAACTCAATAGTCTGTGTATAACCGTGAGAGGCTAAACAGCCTATGCATATCAGCATTGCACTAACGCCAATTTTATAGCATATGAAAAACGATTTTCTCTTCAGGTAAAAATATAGTCCTAGCATAAAAAAAATTTCCATTCTCATCAATGGCCTAAATGGTGGTTATATGAAGAAAGTCGGGGACCATCATCTGGTTTTAGCAGAAATTTTGTAAATAAAAAAGGTTAAAATTAAGGAAATTTAAAAAAAGAGGAATTCTTTCAAAAACAAAAAAAAAAAAATAGTAGAAAAATGGAAAAGAAAAAACAATAACAAATGTCAACTACAATAATAGTCATCAATGCCTTAATCCCAAGAATATGGAGTCCACTACATGAATCTTTTATCTTCATCAACTCCATAATAGATGCAAACCATCCCTTAGCATGTCCCACAGGGGAATAAACAGACCAACAAGGATTTTAGAAAAAAAGTCATCTACAACAGTTTTTTTAGGGCCACGATCCACTCTAACACTGAATTTCTATTTTTATAATTTTCTGCAATTTCTGGTTTTACAGTTTTTGCTGATTGCTGTTTTTTTCCTTCTGGTTTGGTATTTTCCAAAAATTTCTATTATAAACCTTTCTTTTTCATATTTAACTAATTAAGCATTTCTTACATGTGATTTATATCACTGGTTTTACGTAGTAAGATTATGACTTGAATTGCTGATAAACATTTCTTATGTGCTCCATAGTCCATCTATTTGGACAATCATTAGTCTTAAGCAGCATGAAAAATTTCGGTCTAAAATTAATATCTATTATCGAAACCTGTATCACTGTCTCAGATTAGGAAAAATAGCATCTACATCAGCTTTGTAGGGCCAGAAACAGAACTTTGCACCCTATAAGCTTCATTTACTAGAACCATTTTCGGCAATAATATAACACGAGATGCCTCTAAAAACTTTGTACATACCTTGAAACTAGGTGGTGTACTTGGTTTATTAGTAGAATTTCCAAAAATGGGCTTCACCTTTTCAGCTGGTTTTAGAATCTGGAAGGAGCACATCAAAGTATCATCCACACTCATCATAGCACCAGCATTATCAAATTCACCACAGTAATTAGGAGCCGAGAATATTGTCACAAGTCGTCTGTCTGCAAAAAACTCATAACCATCTTCCACCACCTGACAAGAAATAAGCAATGTTATCTATCTGATAAGAGAACAAATTTAAAAAACTTCTAGTCATTGCATGATTCACATATTAAGACCTGATGAGCACGGCATATTAGATCCAAGTCCTGCTTTTCCAGGAACTCTGACACTCGATTAGAGCCAAATATATATGATACCCCTCTATCATTCATTCCCCAATCTTGTATATCTTTACTGGGATCAGACCAAAGAAGATCACATAGTAATCCAGTCTCAGGCACATCAGTTGGTCGTGTCATATTTCGTATTTGATCCAAGTTATTCAAGTCTGGAGAAAGGCCTCCATGCATGCAGAGGATCTTTTCATCAATAAGAGCAGCCACTGGCAAACAATTGAAACAATCTGTGAATACTCTCCACAATCTTACATTAAATCTTCTCTTACACTCATCATAAAACCCATATATTCTATTTATCGATGCACATTCATGATTCCCCCTCAGAAGAAAAAAGTTCTCTGGATATTTGATCTTGTAAGCAAGTAACAGGCATATTGTCTCTAAACTTTGTTTGCCTCGATCAACATAGTCCCCTAGGAAAAGATAATTGGCTTTGGGAGGAAATCCACCATATTCAAAAAGCCTTAAAAGATCAGAATACTGGCCATGGATATCACCTGTATTCACAAAGTAAAATGAGATGTAATGTGCAAAATGAAATGCTTCATGGTTGCATACAAGGAATTCCTATAAGAAAGTCCTCACAAAGTAAAATAAGATAAGATAATCGTTGCATAGAAAGAAATCCCAGGAGCAAGTCAGCAACTAGATACTTACTTTCTGTGAAAAAATTCAGGCGACTAAATAATGAAACAGATTATAATTTGAAAATCTTGGAAAAGTAAAAAAATTACACTGGAAACCTTGTGATTAAAAATATTCAAATTTATCACATAAAAAAAGTAGCAAGATAGCTTTAAAAGTTCAAATCACATGCCACCATCCATTAAAAGAGTCACATGCAGAAAAAATATTTAATGATTCTTACAATTATAAAAAGGGACATGCAAAACCCTAAATCTTGGTCCATAATCCAGGACAAAACCTTAAAGATGTTAACTTTTACCAATAGCTATCTAAATTGGAAACTAATCCAATTGCTTCAAATAAACACAAGACAACACATTTTTGTACTCTATGTGTGTGCAGACACACAAGTGCCTGTGCATGCATGTGTGTGTGTGCGTGCATGTGTAGACAGCCCTATATTCAGATCTAGATAGGTTAAATGGGTAAACTTGGAAACCTAACGATGTTGAATAGCTTGCGAATCCATGACTTGCTACTTGGATGTGTTTATGTATATGGATATAGGGCATGGTGCTAGTTAGGAGGGTGTCATAATAAGTTTTCCTATATGAATGCTTCTTACAAGGAAAACTTTTGCATCCATCCATATAATCTCAAAAAATCCTTCCTAAAATGTTTTATCAATACACATTTTCCATTTTTCTTTGAACGTAAATTCTTATAAACACATATAGATAGATTCCTTTCAAATAACACTTTTTCAATTTACAAAAGAACATTGCTAGCAATGGAATAGAAATTCTAACTATTGTAGCATTTTGGAGTAAACAAAAGGTTCACATTCTCTCCAATTCACATCATCTCTTTGACTAAATAGCAAACCATAAGCATAGGTTTACTGCTTTAGAATTTCTTTATCAACTACATCTTTGATAAAAAATACTTTTCTAGACAAAAGATAAATTTAATGTTATTTCTTCTAAAGAATTTCCATGAAAGAAATAATTTTGGTAGGATTTTGGCCTAAAATGAATCCAACATCAACAATGACAATACTCAGTGTCTTGATCCGATTGTATGAATTCGGCAACATGATCCTTTTTCCGAATTTTTGATATCCATTTATATATTTTGGATTGGAGTGTATAATTTCAAACCATTTTCCACCATTCTAACCACATAGATTTCTTTCTTCACATGTTTCATTCAGTTTTACTTAAATGTATTGCCTTCTTTTCTTACAGTTACACCAGTAGACCTCTCCTTTAAATTAATTTTAACTCCTAAGCTCGTACCATATCATATATGTTAATCATCTCCGCTCATCCACCTTAACATTCTTATGCTCACTACAATTACCTTTTACATGTTCGTACTTGATATTGAGATCACAAAAATACGACCAAAGAGGAACGATAAAAGGCAGCAACTTTACCGCAGATTTTGATGGGCGCCTCGAGCTCGAGAAGGTTGGACTGCTGCAAGAAGATCTCTCTCGACACGGTGCAAAGCTGCCGGATTTCTCCCTCCGACAGCTGCACCTGCTTACCTTTTTTGTTCCCTTTCACCTCCAGAAGGCGGCTGATTATATCGTCCAGGCACACCTTATCCATCTACAATACACCAAGCAAATCAATCCACGATCGAAGCGGTCGGGGGTCTCACTCACGCCATTCCTCTGCTCTCACGATGAGCCGATCTCAGAGAAGGCGGAAGCGGAGAAAGTGTTCGAGTTCGAGCGAGGAGACAACTTTTTGTAAACCCCGGAGTTAAAACGGGTGGAGGAGGAGATCCCGCAGTACGAATTCAACGGCGAGGATTCGACCTCAGGTGCGAAGTGGGGGAAGATTGAACGGTAGATGGGATGCGGTTGGGGATGCTTGTGAGTGCGAAACTGGTCGTGCTGGTTAACAAGTGGTCCTCTGTCAACATCTGTTGAGATTCATCTTGACCAGTAGATTCCCCCCCCCCCCTCCCTTGTAACGGAATCTTTCTAGTAACAGAATTAATAAATCAGTCTAACAAAAATAGAATTTAGTTCATATAATATTTAACAAGCTTTGAAATAAAGTAAATATTATAAACAGAAACAAAGTTTAAGAGATTAATTTTCATCATTTTATTCGACAATATTTATCCATCATCTTGACGTAAGAGCAACATCATCCTCAACGGCAAGAAATCGAATCACAGGCGCACAACAAGATTAGAGAAAACCCCAGGCCGAGTGAGACATTTCACGTGGACTAAATTCCAATTTAACTTATCATCTTTCCACACACGCCTACTGAAAGATTATCTAAAAACAAGTCAACTCAATAATGTTGGAGAATATCGACGTGACATTCCCTTTTAATAAAATTAACGACAAGTACCGGTGGACGGGTAGTTACGTGACATTCCCCACCCTCTCTGCACGCAAATTCAACTATGCAGATAATTAACACCGTGTAAAAAAATTTTAAAAAAAATCAATGATGCATTAGACAAGAAAATTTAAGTTATAATAAAATATATATAATAATAATAATAATAACGCATATGGTAAATATTTTAAATGGAAATGTGGATAAAATTAGAATATTTCACATGAAGAAAGTAAATATATATATATATATAGGCAAATGAAGTTAAAATACTTTAGATATAAATATTCAAGAAAAAAAGGGAGAATATAAATATCTAAAGTAAAGGGAAAAGACTAAAAAAATATGAAAATAATAATAATAAGTAAATGAAATAAAACAACATGGTAAATAAATATCTAGAATGAAATCTAAATTTTTAAAGGGAAGATCAAAATGTTTTAGAATACACAATGGAAATATCTAAAATGAACAAATAATTAAACATCCTTGGTGAAATTATAAGATGTAATATAAAAAGAAGTCAAAAAAGAAAGAAGGAAAGAATAGTCCAACCAAAACATGCGTTCAGTTGGACTGAACTCTTGGAAAAAGGAAGAAAAAAAAAAGGTTAGTTTGATCAATGCGTATGTTTAATCAAATCAAATGTTAAAAAAAATCAGCCTAACTAATGTGTATGTTCTATAAGACTAGTTGTTCACTTTTCAAAAAAAGAAAGAAAGAAGGAAGATGGGTTCAATCCTTTTTTTTCTTTGGTTTCGTTTATGCACTTGGAAAGTAATAGAAAATAATTATCAGAAAATTATAGAAAATGATGAAAAAAAATTACAAAAAATAATGAAAAGTTAGCAAAAAATATAAGTATTTGTGTATAGTTCAAAAAATAACAGAAAATAGCATAAAGTGATAAAAGTAATAGAATTTAATAGAATATGAATTGAATAACAAAAGAAAATTATACTCTTGACAAGTTTATGTAAAAATTCATAAGTTAATAATGCTTACATCCTTATGATAATATATCATACATTATGTTCTTTCCACATAGATAACATTATTTCATTATGTATGTTATCAACTATTTATTTCTTCTATTGTTGACTTAATCCAAATATCTTGAACTTCATTAGAAATTATCTCTTGTGACTTTAATTGTGGTTGAGGTCACTTGCCCTTTTTAGACATATGTATTATAGATATATTTGTTAAAGGAGAATTTGCCTACATTTGATGAATGTCTTCAATTAGAACTTCATCAAATACTAGAGTAAATATGTCATTGTCTTTATTATTTAAAGTAACATTTGTATCTTCTTCTTTACGTTATGCATATTCTTTAAGATGCTTTACTCGAGAACTAGATGTCATGCTATGTTCAAAAATTGTTTGAAATTGCTCATAGATTAGGCAAGGTTTTCCTTTACATTGCCTACAATTAAGATATTTCTATAATTAAAAAGATGAATTTGTCAAATTAGAGTCAAATGAAATACAACAAATAGAAAACAATATAATTTTTTATCTCAACAAACTTTTTCCATATTTTTTCAAGCATATCAATATACCCATTTATATAATCTCAACTTCATCCACTTTAACTTGAAATCTTTTTATAATTTTTATACATTAATCATTAGGTTTTCATGTGATTGTCCACATTTTTTCTTGTAATGCTATATTTTATCTTCTTATTGTATTCTTTAATAACTTTATCTCAAGTATCAACTTTTATCTTCTCATCAATAGATCTATCATTTCCTACATTCAATTTTTTCACCCAAAATATTCAAAATAAGTTCATCACTTACAATACTCCAACTTATGTAACTTCATCCTCCACCCTTTTTAGTATTTATGGTAAGGTACATTTACACCTACTCTTATAAAAACTTCAGAGTTAAGCATGTTTGACTGGGAGTAGCATCAAAATGAGTAATCATCTGAAAAGTTCTCGTGCAATGCCTATGGATAGTAGTGGTGGCTCTGCTCAAGCGTAAATAAGTTATAGATGTGTGCATCTACCTAACTCATGTATTGACATTGTAGGTCTTACTTCTATCAATACTCTCAATCAAGTTGGTAGATGGTGCTACTTAAGGTACCTCTAACTAGTTGAGAATCTCTATGAAATAAAATACACGATACCTATGGAAGTTTATCATATTGAGGCCTAACAATATCTCTTGCAAGTTTTCACTTTCTTGGATATTCCTGATGTATACTAGGCTATTTGAGTGCTCATTGAAGTTTACTTGTCATCACCTTTATGGATACTCCTAGTATATATCAGGTTGTTTGAGTATCCATAAAGGTTCACCTACCATCACCTCCATAAATACTTTTAGTGTTCACTAGGCTATTTGAATGTCTAAGGAGGATCACAAAAAAAAAAAAAATTATGATAGACATGGTTGACTAAAAACTTATTCTAATACCATACAAAAATAATAAAATACATATTTCAAAACAACATATATATCATAAATCTATGAAAACATTAAACAATAAAATCAACATATATATCATAAATCTATGAAAACATTATACAATAAAATCCTACAATAAACAACAAGATAACAAAGCATTATATATAACATGAATCTATATATCACTACTATCAAAGTATACACAAATAATACAACATGACAAAGGTTAGACATCAACAAAAAAAAATGTTTTAAATTCACATAAATATATGTTATTTCACTGTAAAATACAGTAATGATCTCATGCAAATCCATATGTAGCTGCATTTGAAATTTCAAATGGGATATAATAAATGGAAAAGAAAATGATCACCTCATTTAATCATCAGTCTCAATGATAAAATTCATTTCCTTCTACATTATCATTTGTTGGCCATCAATATCATCAGAAGAGTTTAGCTACCACATGAGAACAATTAACAACATACTACAAAAATTTCATGCAAAAATCTAAGCTACAAAAATTTCATCCTCTGTAGGAGATGGAAAGTAACCATCTTGCAATAACTATATTTCCTAAAGAATAGATGTAATATTTCCTAAAGATAAAGGATAGATTTCCATGCTGGATTCAGGTCTGTAGTAGAGATTTAGGGATGGCTACTTAGAAGTGCCTATGTGATGCATATACAAGTCACGTATTGGTTGTTTCTTAATTTCAGTTATTACAAGGTTTGTGTATGTTTTACTCTACCTTCATTTCTGGCATAGATTGCATTACTCTCTAAAATGACAGGTTGTTTGTTTAGTCCATGAAATCTATCAACGAGAAATATACTTGATATATATTTATGGGACTGTCATTCGTATTTGCATCAGGTAAAGCGTGAAGAAATGCTTCAGTTTGCTGCAAACATTTAAAAGATAACTGCATGTTCGTAGGGTGAAATTCTACAGCTGAATTATGGTGGATGCAGATCTCTCGTCTAAGGCTTTGATGGTGGCTCAAGAATCTTTCTGAATACAAACAGCGAACGATAAACCCAGTAAACATCCTATCAGGCTTTGACTTGTATACTACAGTGTATGCCTGTTGGACGTAGAATTCAACCACCTCATAATTTGCTTCATGAACTCAATAAAGGGATATTAGGATGAGGACGGTATGAATTCAACCACCTAATAGCTCTTCATGCCAAGTTGCAGACAGGCAAAGTTGAAGAAGTTCCAGAAGCAACATTTGGGTAAGACGATTCATTAAAAAAGAACATTTTGAGAAAGATAAACTGGTGTAGTAGATAAATCAATTTTGTCATTGTTCAACAACTCTATTCTGCTCAGAAGTATGGAGATAAGTAAACTGATGATGACGAATTCCCTTTAGTTGAAGTAAATTGCAGAAAAGAGGTGCTACAAAATTCCCCTCCACCATTAATATTGTATTGATTCTCAATGAATTTGAAAAACAAGGTAAGCATTATAAGAATGCCGTATTTATTTACAACTGAATAGAACCACATGAATCGAGAACAAACAGGAAAAGGTTTTAGTAATCTTTCTCGGAGGACAAACATGGCAATAGTCCTTAATTCATAATAACAATTGCTTGAATTGGAAGATGAACAAGAAAAGTCGCAACATTTGTATCAAGTGTCTAAGCTATTTCAAGCACATAAGGAAGTGAAAAAGTCCACCGAAAAGCTCGAAGGAAAAGTGTATAAGCTATTTCAGTCAAATCAAATGTTAAAAAAAAAAAACAGCCTAACTAATGCCTATGTTCTATAAGAACTGATGTTCACCTTTAAAAAAAAAAGAAAGAAGGAAGGAAGATGGGTTTAGTCCTTTTTTCTTTCTCCTTCTTCAACTGACGTAAGTACGATGAGACCGAACTTCCATTTTATCATTTTTCTTTTTTTCTTTTTAAAAAAAAGAGAGCAAGAGAAGAAAAAGAAGAGAAATAAATCAACAAACAAGTAAATAAATAAAATAAAATAAAGGAGATGAAAATTGAAGAAACATAAAAACATTTTAACAAGAGAAATAAATATAGTACCTAAATAGAACCAAATATTCTAGATAAAAATATATATAATATTATAAAAAAGGAGGGAGAAGGGAACTTTATAGAACATAAGCATTTAAGATAAAGTTCAAAATGCCTTTAAAAAATATGGGAATATTCAAATAGAATCCCAAAGATAAAAAACATAATGTCTCAATTAAATAATATTTCAAATTAAACAACAAAAGGGGAAGAGAGCCACACAAAAAAGGAACCAACGTAGAAATGGTTATACCAGTGAGTGAATTAATCCTATCGGTGCGCATGTTTTTTCGGAACGATCATCCCTCCTAAAAAAAAGAGGGGATATATATAATAAGACAAAAAAAGGTAATGATAATAAAATATAATAGAATGTAAAATAAGATATGAATGTCCGAATTGAAATTAAATTAAATATTTTAGATATGGAAATATAATGTCTAAAATATGAGGAAAAAGGTAAATTAAACATTTTGTATAGGGTGCCAAATATAAATACCCAAAATAAGACAAAAAAGATGAATAAGAATATATATATATTGGGCATCAAATATAAAAATTAAGATGTTTTAGGTAAGAAATATGAATGTCTAAAATAAAATTATACATTTTAGATATGAGATACAAATATTTAAAATATTTTAAGACATCAATTATAAATATCTAAATAACAAGTAAACATTTTAGATAAAGGATATAAATATCTAAATGTAGTAAAATATTTTAGATGTAAAAATATAAATATCTAAAATAAAGTTATAATATTTTAGATATCAAATATAGATATCTAAAATAAAACTAAACATTTTAGCTACTAAATACGAGCATCTAAAATGAAATTCTAATATTTTTTATATTGAATATAAATATCTACAATAAAATCAAATATTTTAGATGTAGAATCTAATATCTAAGGAAATGAATTAAAATATAAACATCCAAGATGAAATTAAAATTTTAAAATAAGAAATTAAAATTAAAATATTTTAGATATAATATATAGATACCTAAAATAAAAAAATCAAATACTTTGGGTATCACATATAAAATATCCACAGCAAGATAAAATTATTTTAGAAAAAAAAATTAAATGACTAAAATAAATAGAAAGGATATCTAAATGGGAGTATAAATCATCTAAAATATAAAAATACTCTTGGATAAGAGTCTAAAAACATGTTTTGACATAAAAAACATACAAAATGTCAAAATATTTTGATTGCAAGGATAAAAATCTTAAATTACCCTTATGCATAGGCAAAGTTATTAAAATACCATTACTTATATTCAAAATATTAAATATTTTAAACAAGAGTATAAATTGTTTACATATAAATATATATAGTAAATATTAATTTGCTCTTAAATATGAGCCTAAATTACATGGAAAATGTATTTTGACAAAAGTATATAAATGTCAAAATATAAAAAAGAGAGAAGTTAGGATACTTTAGATATAAAATATAAGTATCTAAAAATGAAATCAAAATAGATTTTTAAATATAATATACAAATGTCAGACAAAATCTTAGAAATGTTTGAAATGAAAGTTAAGGTTATTTAAATATAAAATATAAATATCTAGGATTAAAAAAAGAAAAAATTGATCAAACATTTTGGGTGTTCATATAAAAATTTAAATCAAGTGTCTAAAACAAAATCTTGACACTCTAGATATCAAGTGCAAAAAAAAATTAAAAATATATATAATTTCAATTTAAAAATTAAAAAATATATAAAAAATAGGAGAAGATCTGACTGTACTAAAGTCATGCTTCGGTCTAAAAATAAAAAGGGAAAGTTTAGGTTGTATCAAAGTCAGGCTTCAATTTGACCTAAAATAAAAACAAAATAAAAAAATGGGAACTTTGATCGTATTGAAGTTATGTTTTGATCTGAAAGAAATATATATATATATATAAAAATATATAATAAAATAAATAAAGTAATGAAATGATAAATAAATAAACAATGATGATGAAAAATAATGGAATATCTCAAGATGTATTAAAAGAAATCTTTTGAGATGAAATTAAACCTTTTAAAAATAAAAGGATTATAACAAATCTAAACAATTTTTTTTTATGACATACAAGCATCTAAGGCGATTGAAATGTTTTAGATGAGAAAATATAACATCTAAAATAAAATAAAATAAATAATAGATTTTGGATATGAAATATAAATATCTAAAATTAAAATTAAAGAAAAAATCAAATTCTTTAGATATAACATATAAATATCTAGGATAAAAAAAGGATTAAATACTTCTAGATATGAGTATAAACTATTTACAAAATTTATATTTTGACTCAAATAAAATATAAGATGTCAAAATATATAAAAGTACTAAATACTCCAAAACAAGAGTATAAACTTTTAAAATATATATATATATTTGTAGAATATCAAATACTCCTAAATAAGAGTCTGAACTATCTATATGATATATTTTGATATAATATATATATATATATATCAAAATACTAATGATACATTAATTATCAAAATCAATAAAAAATACTAACAAATACTTAAAATATTAAATGTTCTCTAATAGAAGTCTAAGTCATGTAGGTTCTCCTCGTAATGACATGAGAGGTTTAACGAGAGATTTAAAATATTTATTATCATTTTTCTTTATTTACAAGAATTACATCATACAACATCAACTTCTACCTTCGTTGAGATATTCTTTTTACGAGAAGGTGTTAAGACATGATTAGTTATTAATCATTAAGAGATTCCTTAATGCATATATATGAAGTACATGTCCCAAGATGCAAAAATAAAATATGCATTTCATTTTGAAAAGATATCATCAAGAAAAATCTATGTTAAATAAGAACATTAAGGAAGGTTTGTGTAATTAAAATTAAAATTTGAATTTTGATGGAATTTGAATTTTGTAAAATTTAATGAAAAAAATTTAAAATTCAAGTATTTGTATATATTTAAGAATTTGATGAAAATTAAAATTAAAATTTTTGTGTATATGATAGAATTGATTTTTAATGAAATTTTTAAGTAATAAATTAAAGTAATTAGAGAGCTCTCTCTCTCCCTCTCTTTCTCTCTCTTCCTCTCTCTCTCTCTCCCTCCCTCTCTCCCTCTCTCTCTCTCCCTTTCTTTCTCTCTCTCTCCCTCTCCCTCCCTCCCTCTCTCTCTCTCTCCCTCTCTCTCCCTCTCTCTCCCTCCCTCTCTCTCCCTCTCTCTCTCTCCCACTCTCTCTCTCCTCTCTCCCTCTCTCTATCTCTCTCCCTCTCTTTCTCTCTCTCACTCTCTCTCTCCCTCTCTCTCTCTCCCTTTCTTTCTCTCTCTCTCCCTCTCTCTCCCTCCCTCTCTCTCTCTCTCCCTCTCTCTCCCTCCCTCTCTCTCCCTCTCTCTCTCTCCCACTCTCTCTCTCCTCTCTCCCTCTCTCTATCTCTCTCCCTCTCTTTCTCTCTCTCACTCTCTCTCTCCCTCTCTCTCTCTCCCCCTCTCTCTCTCCTCTCTCCCTCTCTCTATCTCTCTCCCTCTCTCTCTCTCTCTCCCTCTCCCTCTCTCCCCTTCTCTCTCTCTCCCTCTCTCTCCCTCCCTCTCTCTCCCTCTCTCACTCCCTCTCTCTCTCTCTCTCCCTCTCTTTCTCTCTCTCCCTCTCCCCCTTCTCTTCCTCTCTCTCTCTTTTCAACAATCTCACCATAGCTTTTCATAGAATCAAAGCATATGAGTGAGAGATATAGGAGGGATAACGAGTAGGACAAAATTTAATTTTTGATCTTTTAGATTCAAAAAATAAATTTTAAGATTTACTAAAAAGACAAAATTTACTTTTTGTCAGAATTTATAGATGCACAAATAACCTTCTTGCAAAATTAGAAGGAAAATTTTCTCCTTTCAGTTCAATTCTA